>JAZHEH010001321.1:15702500-16902500 GCA_036589455.1 Ateles fusciceps
TACACAGCAGGCAGAGTGAGAGCCCTGGCTGGAATTCGGGGGTCCTGGATTCCAGATCCTTCTGACTTGCCCTGTTCTGAATGTAGTCCAGAGAAATTCAGCCCCTAGCCCAGTCCTCTGAAGGCCTGGCTTTCTCAGGCTGGGGCAGCGCAAGTGGGGCATGAGGTCTCAAACCTTCTCCCCCACTAAGGGCGGCCACTCCCCAGGGTGCCTTGATGATGGCTCCAAGGGCCCCCTTCAGTCTTGAATTTCTCTTAAATGTTCATATAAGTTTGATGTGCTATCCCATCATGGATTTGTGTTGCTTAGATAAAAGTTAATGCAGGTCAGGCGTGGTGGCTCACACCTGTAGTTCCAGCACTTTAGGAGGTCGAGGCCAAGGAGAGCGCTTGAGACCAGGAGTTCAAGACCGACCTGGGCAACACGGCGAGATCCCATCTCTACAAAAAGTATTTTAAAATTAGCCAGACCTGGTACACACGCCTGTGGTCCTAGCTACAAGGGAGGCTGAGGCAGGAGGATCACTTGAGTCCAGGAAGTTGAGGCTGCAGTGAGCTGTGTTTGCACCACGGCACTCCAGCATGGGCGACAGAGTAAGACCTCGTCTCTAAAAAAAGAAAGAAAAGTTGGCCAGGCATGGTGACTCAAGCCAGTAATCCCAGCACTTTGGGAAGCCAAGGTGGACAGATCACCTGAGGTCAGGAGTTCGAGAGCAGCCTGGCCAGCATGGCAAAATTGCACCTCTACTAAAAATACAAAAATTAGCCAGGTGTGGTGGTGGGCACCTGTAGTCTCAGCTACTCAGGAGACTGAGGCAGGAAAACTGCTTGAACCCAGGGGAGGCAGAGGTTGCAGTGAGCCGAGATTTCACCACTATACTCCAGGCTGGGCGACAGAGCAAGACTTCATCTCAAAAAACAAAAAAAAAAAGAAAAAACAAAAAAAGAGAAAAAAAAAGTTAATGCTCCCCCCACCCAAGATTTAAGAAAGAAACTGATGGATTGGAAAGATGAGCCAGATTATTCCAGGGCTTCGTCTCCCTAGGGTGGGGGCCAGCTCTGCCTGCTGGAGAAGCTCACGGTTCATGATTCACTTGGATGTTAATTCCTCAAGGGCAGGGATTTTGTTCATTTGGTCACTGCTGTGTCACCAGCACTCAACACAGGGCTTGGCATGTAGTAGGTGCTCAATAAATACGTGCTGAATGAATGAGCAAGTTTGTCCAGAAAGCCTGTCTAGGGAGATGACGTTCTAGCCAAACTCTGAAGATAAAGAGGCATGTAATGGGCAAAGAGAGGAGTCGAGCCCTCGAACCAGAGGGAGCAGCCTGTGTGAGGGTCCCGAGACAAGAAGAGGCAGCATTGGCATGGCTGAAATACGGAGTGTGCTGAGCGGGGTGTGCTGGGGGGACTGTGAAGCCCAGTTCCTCTCCTTTCCAGCTGTGTGACTTGTGCAAGTTATCGGTCCTCTCTGAGCCTCCATCCCTCGATCTGTCAAATGGGGTATTACATTAGGGTTCATCTTTTGGGAATGGGGGAGGACCCCAGAATTGATGCACAGAGCTGCCTGGGGCCAGTCCTGAATGCCAGTAGCTCACAGAAGAATAATAGCAGGCCGGGCGCGGTGGCTCTCGCCTATGATCTCAGCAATTTGGGGTGGCCAAGTCGGGGTAGATCACCTGAGGTCAGGAGTTCGAGACCAGCCTGGTCAACATGGTCTCTATGTTGACGGGTCAACCCCGTCTCTACTAAAAATACAAAATACTAAAAATACAAAAATTAGCTGGGCGTGGTGGCAGGCACCTGTAGTTCCAGCTACTTGGAAAGCTGAGGCATGAGAATTGCTTGAACCCAGGAGTCCGAGGTTGCAGTGAGCTGAGATTGTACACTGCACTGCAGTCTGGGCAACAGAGTGAGACTCTGTCTCAAAAAAAAAAAGAAGAAGAAGAATAGCAGTGATTATTATCATTATTCCAGTGAGCCTCCATGCTTTATTTCACACCATACTTGGAGGCCCCGTCCCCAGCCCAGGCCACGCTGCAGCCCCGGGGTACCCCCTTCCCGTTCCCACCCCCTCGTGAAGGTCAGGCCTCCCCAAGGTTATCTCTGTTTTTTCCCTGGATTCTGTAAAGTCACACAGGTCACACTCTGGGGCTGAAAAGTGTTGCTTTTTATAGCCTTCCCTGCCGGCAAGGAATGCCTGTGGGGCCATCCTAGGCAGTGAGTCCTGTCCCCTGGGCAGAGACACCTCCAGGGCTGGGGGCTCTTCAGTCACACCAGCCCCGACACCCCAGCAGTCTGGGGCCCTCTAGGCCAGGCCCCCACCCGTGCCAGGTGTCGGAGTGGCAGGGAGGCTGGCCACGAAGGTGAAAGTGCTCTGGACAGAGAGCCGGGGACTCTGGTCTTGGACAAGCCATTATCTCTCTCTAGGATTCAATTTCCCCA
Source organism: Ateles fusciceps (assembly GCA_036589455.1). Taxonomy (NCBI): domain Eukaryota; kingdom Metazoa; phylum Chordata; class Mammalia; order Primates; family Atelidae; genus Ateles; species Ateles fusciceps. The sequence goes on from JAZHEH010001321.1 coordinate 15,704,945, forward strand.
TCTGTAAAATGGGAACATTGGGCCTTGCCTGCGTCCCAAGGTGGGGAAGTGTCGGGAGGCTTGGAGAGAATGGGGCAGAGGGTCAGCGGGTCCCCCAGCAGGGCCCCATTGATAGCAATAGAGGGAAAGGGACAAGGGCAAAGCCAGGCAAAGACGGTGTCAGAGCGTCATTGATTATCTGGGAGGAGGAGGAGGTGTGTCTCTGTGTGGCAGACACCCCGCCCACTGCACCTCGTTTCCTCCTCACCCTGAGCCTTGCAGGAGACATAGTCATCAACACAGCTTACAGGTGGGGAAACTGAGGCTGGCAGCAAGGGCTTGGTTTGCCCAGGGTCACCGGCTTCTGTCCCTGATTGGGACATTTAGCAGGCAGCCCTAGACGATGGCTGGCTGCTGAGAGGAACGGAGTCAGGGGTTTGGGGAGGTCTGTGCCCCTCCTTCCACTGTCCAGCCCAGCCCTGCCTGGCAGCTCACCCACCAGTCCCTCCATTCCTGCCCCTTCCAGTGCTCCCTGGAAGGAGCTTGACCCTGGGGTCCTAACTGGGCCCTGACTGGACAGGAGAGCACCAAGGCTGGCTCAGCAAGAGCGAAGCTGCACTTTGCCCCTTCCTTCGCCCCCCCGCCCCTCTCTCCACCCTCTCTCCCTTCTGCCCCTTCCCCTGTGTAATCTGCTTCTTATCAAGGATGATAACGTTCAGCGACAGTCACCCAGCTGATTGCCCCCCACACCCTGATTCAGCAAGACAGAAGCCCATGGCCTGCGCTACCCCAGGAGGCCTCCGTGGAAGAGACCAACCCCAATCCCCCCCACCCAACGGGGTTCTACAAACACCCTCCTCACCCCCCACACCGGCCGGCTCCCCCGGGGCACCTCCCAGAGAGGAGACGCAGCCTCCTGTCTCTACAAGTCTCTCAAAACTGTTCCCTTTCCTCCAGGACCTGCAGAAAGAACCGGAGGACTCCAGTGGCGCCCACTGCCCATCCCTCCCACTCAGGAAAAGCAAGCAGCTGCTCCCATTCACCGAGCACCGACTTTGTGCCAGGCTCTGCAGGGTTTGGGGCAGGTTTTCACTGGATCATGAATAATCAGGACTCTTCTTAATCCCGTTTTATTCAGAGATAAGGAAATTGAGGCTCAGAGAGATCAGGTCACTTGCCCAAGTTCACACGGCTGAGCAGGGGCAAACTTGGGATTCGAACTCAAGACGTGGGATGATCCCAGAATCCAGGCTGAAGCACTGTACGTCCTGCCAGCTGCCTGTGCCCTGCCAGAGGGGAGAGCACCTGCCAAACGGTGTCCCGTCCTCACACAACTTGGGTGGCTCTGCCCGGAGGGAGATGGACCCAAGACCCAGATCCCTCCCTCTCTGCCCTGAGGCCTGAGACGGCAGGCCTGAGAGGTGGGGTTCCTGCTGCAGCCCAAGCCAGGGACAGCTGCCAGGGCTGAGCCTGGGGTGCCTGCACCCCATGGGGGACCTTTGTCCTTTTAATAAGTCCTCCTGGGTACAGGATGTCCCAGGGCAGAGGGTGCAGCTGGAGTGCCAGGCCTAGGCAAGCCCTGCCCGGGCACTCCCCAGGCTCTCGGGCTGGGGGGAGGGCAACCTTGTCTTCAACTGCAGCCATTGGTTTCCCTGCAGACAAGAACCGTGGCCCCCGGTCACCCCCAGCCAGAGCAAGACTTAGGGACCCCAGGTAGGGTGGTGGCCAGATACTCCACATGGCACTCTCCTAAACACCACCCGCCATGTTTGCACAAATGCCCCCACTTGCCCCCCACCTGCTTTCAACCTCATGCCTCTCGCTCCTGCTGCCTGTATCCTGGTCTCCACCATGCCCAGAAAGCATCTGCCTTCCTTCCTCCCAACCACTTTGAGCCTCCACAGGCTTCAAGGCCCTGTTCCCAGCACCTCTCTCAGGAAGCCCTCTCTGAGCCTCAGTTGGGCCTGGTACACATTAGGGGCTCAACCAATGCAGGTGGAAGGGAACAAAAGGATGATAAGGTTTTCTTTCTTTCTCTTTTTTTTGAGACAGAGTCTGGCTCTGTCGCCCAGGCTGGAGTGCAGTGGCGCGATCTTGGTTCACTGCAACCTCTACCTCCCAGGTTCAAGCGATTCTCATGCCTCAGCCTCCCAAGCAGCTGGGATTACAGGCACCTGCCACCACGGCTGGCTAATTTTTGTATTTTTAGTAGAGATGAGGTTTCGTCATGTTGGCCAGGCTGGTCTCGAACTCCTGACCTCAGATGATCTGGCCACCTTGGCCTCCCAAACTGCTGGAATTACAGGCATGAGCCAACGCGCCCGGCCAATGATAGGGTTTTCTACCCCAGGAACTTCATGAGTTTCAGGAGGGGAAAGCAGACCAATGTGTACCAGGCCCAATGCTGTGCTCTGTGGGGAAGAGTAAAACGTTATTAGCATGTGGTGCTGGCCTTGTGAGCACCCTCAGGCCTGGGGGAGGGATCACATGTGCCTTCCAAAGCCCTTTTCTAAATAGTCAAGTTCCTCTTCCGCCCACACCCCCTGGGTCCCAGGGCTCCAGTCCTCAGGGGCGCAAGCACCCCACGCTCAGCCCTGGAAGCTGTTCATAGTAGGTGCTCAATAAATACTTGTTGGTTGAAGAATGAACTGAGTGAAGGGGCCAGTACCAGTGGGCTTGCTTCCTGTCTTTCTCTGAAGACAGGGACCAGTTGGTATCCTACATGCAGGAAAGACAGAGTCTTCTGGTAACTTGGAGGAGGGACAAGGCTAGGGAGGTGGGGGTCAAGGAGGGGCTGTCTCATTTGAGACCTTACAACAGAGGGGTGGGGCAGGGAGCAGGTAGGAAGAGGATTCCCTGGAAGCCAAAGCAGGGGCAAAGGCTGGGGCTAGACCACCTGGGCCTGGGGGAAAGTGAGTACAGGCCAGTGCACTGGAGAGGGGAAGCCCCAGCGAAGTGAGGGGAGGGCGAGGCTGGAGTGGGTGGCGGGACCTTTTGAGTTACGTGAAAGGGCCTGGAACAGGTCTTGCAGGCCCCGAGAGCCTCTGATGGTCTTTGAGCGGAGAACTGAGGGCTCAGATCTGCTGCAGCAAGAACAGCAGGTAGGCAGGGCCCGCACCCCTACGAGGAGGAAGCCGCAGAATCCCAGGAGAGGCTGGGCGGCAGAATTTCCTATCCTCTTCCTTGAGTTCAGTCTGGGTAACGGCCTGGAGGTCTAGAGCTGCGGAGAGGTTCTTGCCTGAGTATGAATGACAATGAGCTGAGGCGCAAACCCAGGCTCCCGGCCTCAGACCAAAGTGTCCCTTCCCCACCGTGGGCAAGGAAGTGTAGCCGGTACCTGCTGGGGTGAGAGTCCGTCGGGGGCGCCTGCTCAGACCACAGACAAATATGATCTTGCATAGTCCTGGCAAGACCAGGGCGTTTAGAATGGGCCAGAACAGAGGCTGAGAATATCAAGTATCTTCCAAGGAACAGGGGTGGGGAGTCACAGGGGGACCAGGTTCCGGTGTGATACAAGGTCCCCAGCCCTGGGAGGACCCCCTGCCAAGGCTTACCTTACTGCTTTGAAAGCAGCAAGGCTGCTTTCAAAGAGGCAGGTTGTGTCATAAAGCAGTAAGGTGATTCTGTGAACGACAGATAGGGACAGCAATGGCTACCCCGTCAGGCACCTGGCATGTGCTTGGCACTTTGCATGCACGGTTTCATCGCGCCCTCGAGATAACCTGATGAAGAGGCTGTGTTAGTGACCCATTTTGCAGATGAAGAAGGGAGGCACGGACCCGGGATGTAACTTCTGCAGTGGCTGTAGAGTGGGAGAGTCAGGATTTGAACCTGCGAGGCCTGACCCCGGAGCTGTCTCTTAACACCATCTGGCTGATATGGGTTGTGTCAGGCAGAGAGTCAGAAAGTCCTGGGTTTGAATCCAAGCTCCGCCATTAAGTGACCTCTCTGAGCCTCGGTTTCCTCCCCCGTCGCCCCAGAACACAGAGATGAGGACAAGTCGCCCTCCTGAGGTTTTTGTGAGGACATAAGGCAATGCATTTCACATGCCGGGCACACAGAGGGGTTTGGGAGCCTCTGCCCGCCTTCCTCTTCAGCAACCAGCCTGACCCTGCCTGGCCTCTGCCAGGTGCCCACACCCCCTCCTGGGCACCTTCAGTCTCTGCCCCACACCCATTTGCATGCCAGGCTGCCAGTCTTGGCAGGTGAGCCAGGCACGCCTGCCTCCTCCCCCCTCCTGTGGGTGGCAGGGGAAAGAGCTGAGAGCCGAGACAGGGCAGGGGCCTGTAGAGCTCTTACCCGCTCTGGGTTGCAGCTGGGGAAAGTGGACACTGGGCACAGAGAGCAACCCCCCCTCTCTGAGGGCCCCAAGAGTGCTCACGGATGTCCACTCTGGAGAAGGGTGCAAAGCCCCTTCCTCCCCTTCCTCCCGCCCACCTCCTCAGCCCTCGATAAAGGTATTTAGCCAGCAAACAAAATAGACAAGGCTCATTTCTGGGAAGCCTTTGGCTCCCCTGACATGCCAAATAGCTACTCCCTCTTCCACCTCCATGGACAGGCTTTGGTGTTCATGCTGGCTCGGGTAGGTGCTCTGAGCCTCGACTTCTTCATCTGTAAAATGGGAGTGAGACTTTCTCCCTGGATGGTCTTGAGGCTTCGGTAATAGCACATGGGTGATAGCTATCTCAGCTTAACCACAGAATCTCCTGCCCTACTAAGCTCCCAGGCTGGAGGTCCCCTTCTTGAGCACTTGGGGAAACTGAGGACCTGCTCCTAGGGGTAGTGGAGGTGGGAAGCGGAACCCAGGAATTTACACTCCCACTTCTGCTGTTCTTGACGGGGTGGCGCCAAGATACCGTCTCCCCCTCCCAAGGGCCCAGAAGAATTTGGACAGGGGAAGAAAAAAACTCCCAGACTAATGTTTTTCATTTCTGTCGTGAACGATGCTGCTTCTGGGCTGATTGTTAAGCAAATATTGCGGGAGGCAGGGCCCCAGAGCTGACGCAGGCTGCAGACACTAGCAGAGCTACAGCTCCAAGGGCGGGGCCCCAAGCTCTGCCACCCAAGACCCTTCAGCGCTCCAGGTCCCCTAGTTGGCCCTCCCCAGGTCTAGCCACCTCTGTGGAGGGGCTTCCGGGCCTGGAGCCTGTGTAAGTCCCGCTCCAGGGAGAAGGCATTATAGAGACCCACCTTGGGGGCAACTGTCCCAGCTTGTGCTGGACTGTGGGGTTTTTCATGACATCGGACTTTCAGTGCTAAACCAGTAGAGTCTTGAGCCAACCAGGGTGATTGTTCACTCTCCAGATCTCAAAGAATGAAACAGGAAGATTCCTTAGAAGATGATGATGACGATAATAATAATGAAAACAGCAGCCACTAATACTAATACAGCTAACCGTTGACTGAGTGGTCACTGGGTGCCAGGCGCCCTCGGAGGAGGCTTACAGGCAGCATCTCACTTGTGCCCATAGCAGGCTGACGGAGATTCATCAGTTCCATTTTACAGCTGAGAAAACCGAGGCTCAGGACCTGACTTGCACGGGGTCGTGCAACCAGAAAGTGGCAGAGCAGGGAGTCCCGTGTGGTCTAAGGCCGAAGTCCTAGGTTTCAGTTACCATCTGCCCCATCTGGGAAGTTGACCTTGGCCTGATGCAGATGGTGAAACCAAGGTCCAGTGAGGTGGAAAGTGCCCTGCTCTGAGCTGGTGCTCCGTCAGCGCGGCTGGCTTCAGGGGACCTCTTGGTCCAGCTCCTGAAAACACACACCAGTTGGTCTGGGAGAATTCAGAGCTTTCTTCTTATCTAAAGGGCCCCAGAAACTGGCCCCAATACTGGGGCTCAGTGCAGACCGTGCGATCTTGCTTTTCCCTGGAGTGCCTGTCGAAAAGTCAGACAAACCCTGGCTTGCTGTTCGTGAGAGAGTCCAGTCCAGGGCTGTGGCATGGGAGGATCCTCGAACTCCACCCTCTCCCAGGTTCCCCAGGACTGGAAGGCAAGGGTCGGAGCTGATCTGGACTCTCTTCTCACCAGAGGCTGGGCCTGCCCATGCGGCCCCTTCTCACTGTCCCTGGGCTTGGCAGGCACCCGTGGCGGGGGAGGGCACTGGCGCTCTGGGGGTCTGTTTGAGGTTTCCTCCGGCGGCTGGTGGCAGCAGGTACAGCTCACTAATTAATTAGTGCTTAAGTACTTAGCATCCTCCCGCATCGTGTCAAACAAGGATTTGAGTCTTAATTCCCTGTGTAGGTAACGGTGGGGAATGTGCTGGGGAGGGCGGTCAGGACTTAGAGGAAATGATTCCCCTTGCCCGAGAACATTAGCTGCTGTGGGGGCAGGGAGGGACCCTGGGGGGGCAGAGACCTGGAGTCCCCGAACCCTCATCTTCCCCCCATTTACTTACCACCCAGAAGCTTTACTGTGGCACAGAGGTATAACCAGGCAGGCTCTGTGGTTGCATTGCCTGGGTTTCACTCCCAGGCACACCAGCTGCTACCTGTGTGCCCCCAGTGAAACAGAGTTTCACTCTTGTTGCCCAGGCTGGAGTGCAATGTCGCGATCTCGGCTCACCGCAACCTCCACCTCCTAGGTTCAAGCGATTCTCCTGCCTCAGCCTCCCGAGTAGCCGGAATTTTGTATTTTTAGTAGAGACAGGGTTTCTCCATGTTGGTTAGGCTGGTCTCGAACTCCTGACCTCAGATGATCCGCCCACCTTGGCCTCCCAAAGTGTTGAGATTACAGGCGTGAGCCACCTTGCCCGGCCCTCCCTGGGTCTTGATGTGCATGTCTGGAGGGGAACGATGGGGTGGCACCCACCCTTAGGATGCCTGCAGAGGCTAAACAAACTAGCATGTAGAAATTCTGTGGAACATGGCTGGCCCGTGGCAGGCCAAGGGTTAACAGGAACTGTCACCTTTCATGTGTCCACCCTCTCAGTTATGTTTTTATTTATTTATCAAATGTCTTTCAAATGTCTACCATGGACCTGCTGAGCCCCGGCCTGGGTTCCTGGGGCTCAGAGTTGAGTAAGTCTCTAGATCCCTCTAAGCCTTACCTTGGCCATCTGTGAAATAGGGATAATGACAGACTCTGTCTCAAAGGGGTGAGGGTGAGGCTTAAATGAGATGCTCTAAGTCAAAGCCCTCAGCACTTATTCTGGGTGGCAGGAGGGGGCAATGGCCCCAGCGGAACTGGGCTGGGGGCTGCAGGAGGGCCCCACCTCCAGCTCAGTGTGGCTCACAGGACCCAACTGGGAAGGTACCTCCAGCCTTTGGCTACCAGTGCTGTTCCAGCTTCTGGGCAGGGCCAGGGGGGCCGCTTGGGAAGGCTCCCCCAACTCAGTGTCAGGGCTCGAGGACATGGGGTGAGGGTGTCAATGGGTCCTTAGAAGGGGCAGGGTGGTGGGAGCCTCAGGGAAGGCCAGGCTGACTCTGACCCTCTTTTCCTTGTGCTTCTCACCCAGGAAACGCTGGGGCCCGGAGGTGAGTGGGCGGCTTCCATGCCTGCTGCCACAGAAGCGGCACTGCTGGACTCTGTAGTGTGGCCCCCTTGCCATGACCATGGTGGGTCTGCCTGGGGGCATCTCATTCCCATGGAGTGCCAGGCGGCCACTCAAGCCTGGTGCGGACGCCCCGGCCACCCCTAGGTAGGTCAAAGATGTCATTTGGAGGTGTGGGAGGGAAGGAGGAGTCAGGCAGAGTAGGAGAATGAAGCCAGTGGCACGGGGTCGAGGAGGGTGCTAGAAACGGAGTCTCAGGTTCCTAGATTGGCTTTGCCCCGTGACCTGAAGAAAGCCTCGATAACATGTCTTAAAACTTCTGCAATTATATTATTTAGCAGTCAAAATTGGCTAATGGTCCTACGGAAAACTTTACCCACTATATTATAAACCCCTTGCAGGAAAATGCTTGAATTCAACTCTCTGCACCCACTATGGTCCTAGTACTAACTTTTGCCCATAAGAAAAATACATGCCATAGTCCAGGCATGGTGGCTCACGCCTGTAATCCCAGCACTTTGGGAGGCCGAGGTGGGCAGATCACCTGAGGTTAGGAGTTCGAGACCAGCCTGGCCAACATGGTGAAACCCCATCTCTACTAAAAATACAAAAATTAGCTGGGCGTGGTGGTGCGTGACTGTAATCCCAGCTACTTGGGAGGCTGAGGCAGGAATCACTTGGACCCAGGAGGCAGAGGTTGCAGTGAGCCAAGACTGCACCGTCGTACTCCAGCCTGGGCAACTAAAGTGAATCTCCATCTCAAAAAAAAAAAAAAAGAAAGAAAAAAAAAACACCGTGTGCCAAGGCCCACTATGTGCCAGGCACTGTGCTGAGGAATAGGCAGTCACTGTGTCTCATCAACTCTTACCCTCTCATGGAAGAAGAAACCAGACTCAGCCTGGTTAAGTCACTTGCGTAAGTTCTCCTAGCTAGTAAGCAGTAGAGCCAAGATTCAAACCCAGCTCAGCTGAATCTGACACTCAGTAAATATATGTTGAGCGAATAAATAAACGTCAAATGAGTGCCTGATTCCAGGAATATCATTGGTTAGAGGAGGATGAGTAGGGTTGCCTTTTTAAGTGAAACTGTAAAGGCAGTGGCAATTGAGTACAGAGTTCCCAGTGGTTTTTGACAGTTTCAAGCTATTACTATTATCTGCACAGAGTTCCAGAAGTTTAAGAAACATACACAAAATTATCCAAGCCCAGAAGAAGAGTGCAGTTCCAGGGACAATGTAAGGATTCAGCTGATGGCAATAAGGTACCTGCTGTGAACCAAGCATGTGCAGAGGAGCTGTGGTTACAATCCTGGAAGAGCCAGGCATCATCCTGTTCTCACGGTGCGCTCGGTGGCTGGCAAGGGAGCTGAATCAGCAGCAATAGGGCCACCTGGAAGGTAACTTGTTTCAGGCAGCAGGTTGGGGACTTGGGGCCAACCAGATTTCTCTTCCTTTCTGTGTCTGTTCCCTTCCGTGACATGCAGAGTTTAAGAACCAGCGTGTTAGCTAACCACCTCACCCTGTTTACGTCTTTAGACCCAGAGTCTGAAAGAGATGAGATGGAGATGAAATGAAAGCAGAAGGCTGGAAGAATGAAACTCACAATAACACCTACAATCTGCTCCTTGACCAAAATGATAGCTCAGGCACGCTGAGCACTCACTACGGGCCTGGCACCATGCTAAGACCTTCAGGTTCTCAGTCTCACTCAGCCCTCTCATCAGCTGTATTTTCCAGTGGACAGACTGAGGCTTGGAGAGGTCACCTTGGCCGAGGTCAAACGGCTACTAAGTGGTGGAGCTGGGATTCAGACCCCAGCGTGTCTGACTGCAGAGACTACAAGGTCAGCTCAGGTCTGTTGCGCTGGTAGGTCTAGTCCTTGGGTTGAAAGAGCTCCCCCGAAGTCTGATTTCATACAGAATGGTAGCATGGGACGAGTGGAGGGAGACAGGGGGTGTTCCCAGACTGGTAGCCGGTGTTCTATCTGCAAGGCTGCCTTAGCTCAGGCGGCCGCAGCCTCCAGGCAGCTGGTAGGAAGGTGAACTGCTGAAACTGAAGAACTTGCAAAAAACCCACCCTGCTCCCGTTAACGAGCCTCTTGGAAAACCTCTCTGAAGGTTCCTGGCAATGTCCCTGTGGGAGCCAGCTCATGTATTTTAAGAAAAAAAAAAATTATTACAGAAGTTAGGACTCTGGAGAGGCCGTAAATGTAAAATATTGGTGGTTCGACAGTGCATCCCTAGCAGCCGCAGGCAGAGCTCATCTTGATGAGCCAGAGCCATGTCCAAGAAATGAATCATTCTGTTTCCCCAGACGGCTCCCCCTGAACCTTCCCAGGCCGTCTGCTCCAAAGTTTAACTTGCCCACCTAGCTCAGGACCCACTAAGACCGTGGCTGGACCTAGCCCGGCAAGGGAATGGTGTTGGCAGAATTGTAGAGGGAGTTGGGCCCCAACCACTTCTGGAATGGCGCCTGAGAGATTCCACTTTCCAGACAAACTCCAGGTCTTCCCTTACTTTGGTTGTTGGTAACCATAACCATCACACCAAAGGCACTTTGCTTAATGACATTCTGGAGGAGGGAGGTCATGGCACCTGGCACCTCTAGGCACTCCGTGGGTGCTTGTGGCTGGTGGGGGCATCTGACGTGGCACCTGCTTGTCTCTTTGCCTGATGGGTGTCTTGGTCTTCCTTTGCCCAGCAAAGGCAGCACTGCCATCCAATCATTTTTTTTTTTTTTTTTTTTTTGAGATGGAGTCTTGCCCTGTTGCCCAGGCTGGAGTGCAATGGTGTGATCTCGGCTCACTGCAACCTCCACCTTCCAGGTTCAAGCGATTCTCCTGCTTCAGCCTCTCGAGTAGCTGGGACTACAGGCATCTGCCACCATGCCTGGCTAATTTTTTGTATCTTTAGTAGAGACGGGGTTTCACCATGTTGGCCAGGCTGGTCTCAAACTCCTGACCTGGTGATCCACCTACCTCGGCCTCCCAAAGTACTGGGATTACAGGCATCAGCCACTGCGCCGGGCCATCCAGCCAATCTTTTATTCTGCTCCCTCTTCGTTTGGTGAACCATAGTGAGAGTCAAGATCTAGGGGATTTAAAGTGTCAGGGACCCCTGCCAGCTCAGATCAAATTTAAAGGTGTCGGGGACCCCCACCTGCCTCAGATCAGATTAAAGTCAGTGGCAGCCCAGGCCAGGAACTGAGGCTGGAGGGAAGATTTCCCAAGGTCCCACCCTAGCCCCCCTGCTCCCACATCCAGGGTGACTTCCAACAAACCACCTGACCCCTCCCCATCCCCCTCTTCCCAGCTAGGAGGCGGGGGAGGGTGACATTGAGCTTCGGCTCTGGGGCGTCTAAGGGTTAACTAATTAATGGTCGGAAAGTGCTTTGAAAAAATAAAGTGCTGGATAATGGGAAGGGCAATTATGTTGGGAGAAACTCCTAATTTGGCTGGAATTGATGTTAATGATAAAGTATCTGAAACATGTAGCAAGCAAGCGTGATTGTATTTTATATGACAGAGAGAGACACTTACACGCAGGGGACACGGACAGCGGTTAATTTGGTTAAATAAAGTGAAAGATAAAAGGAACGCGGACACCGCGGGACTCGCTGTTTATCCGGACTCAGTGTAACACTTGGCAATTGGATTGGGCCCTTTGATTCTTATTTATTTGTTTGTGATGAAAATAAATGGGAAGCGCCAGTTTTATGGCTCAAAAGGAGATGGTAGAAAGTAGAATCCAAGAAGGAGGCCCAGGGCTTTGAACGAGGCAGGCTCGGGTTGCGTTCCCAGGAGGGGAGAACAAAGTCTCCGTGAGAGTCAAGGTGCGTGGGGGACATCCCCATTCCACCCCACGGGAGGTGGGGGGGAGCTTAGAGGGCAGCCGACATAGCTCTCACCTTCCAGAGGGAGTAACTGAGACCCAGGAAAGGGAGACGGTGTATGACTCAGTATAGGAGCCAGCATTCACTGAGCACTTTTGTTCGCTAGGCCCTGTGATGAGATGTTATGATCCCATTTAATCCTTAAAGCAAGCCTATGAGGTGGGCACCATTTTCACTCACATCTTACAGAGGAGGAAACAGAAGCCCAGAGAGGTCAAGCAAGGTGCCCAAGGTCACAGCCGGGAAGTGGTGGAGCAGGGTGCTGGGCTTGGGCAGCCTGACTCTGGGAGGAAAACCACAGACGGTGACTTTGGGACGAAGCAAATGCTCTTAATATTCATGTCCCTGTTCTCCTTGACTAGGTTCTGCCGAACAGGCAACCAGGACAAGGAGGTGAGGAGACTCTTGTCCCAGTCCAGGGAAGCTGCCCAGGGTGACGGGGACGTCTGGCCTGGGACCAGGGCAATGGCAAGAGTGTAGAGAGGGTTTGAGCCCTTGTTTGGGGCCCCAGAGGACAGCTTGAGGTTGCCCCAAGGAAGAACAGGAGACTTGGTTTCTGGAAGGTCTGTGAGGTCCCCGCAGGTCCAGATTAGTATTCAGTATTTATAATATTTCCATAATGGTAAAACAAAAGAAAACAAGCAGAGAGAATGCATTTTTAATCACCAATCATTTCTCTTTGTTTGTTGTGAATGAACAGCGAGGTGAAATAGTATTTCATAATCACCCCATTCGAATTTTCCTCCCCCACAAAGCACCGAGGAATCTCTAAATAAAATAAATAAACAAGCCAAGACCTTAAAATAAATTCCAGAGGGTAAAGTGCTACGTGTGGGTTATCACAGCTGCAGGGAGGCAGGGGCTGGGAGGTGGGGAAGGGAGGACAAAGGGCCAGGGGCCTTGTCAGTCACCTGGAATCAGATCCCCCAGCTCTGGAGACTGACAAGGGAGGGGAAGAAGAGCAGAGCGATGGTTTGAAGATCTGTAGCAGAATGGAGCTGGGACAGACCCCCCCCCACACTTCATTTCTTCCTTCTTGTTTTTCCGGAATCTTTTGGTCCTCCTTCTCTCCCCTGAAAACCAAAGAAACTCCTGTTCCCTGTCCCCTTGGCATTTATAACCTCCCACTCAAAATACTCCTCATCCAGGGGATCTTTGGATAACGTCTTCCTGCCTCTGAGCTAGTCCAACCTTCTCAAGTGATAGAGGAAGAAACCATAGCAAAGAGAATATGGAAGGGACATATCTAAGACTCTCCAGCAAGTTAATGACAGGGCTGGGCCTGGAAGCCAGGGGGCTTGGCTCCCTGTCAAGTCAGCTTTCATCAACCTGCACCTACCTCTAGATGTCTTCGAGACATCTACCACGCCACCGAACTTTCTTCCCGGGCTGTTCTGATTTTTTGTTTTGTGCATCTCAGCATCCCCAGATCTTCAGATCCTAGCAAGATGCCTGGCACGTGGGGGCACTCATCAAATGTTTGTTAGATGGATGGATGGATGGACAAATGAATGAATGAATTGGTGGGGGGATGGATAGAAGGATGGATGGATGAATTGGTGGGGGGATGGATAGAAGGATGGATGGATGAATTGGTGGGGGGATGGGTGGAAGGGTAGATAGATGAATAGATGGATGAAAGGTTGGGTGGATAGATGGATGGATAGATTGATGGATGGATGAATGGAAGGATGGAAGCTGGCTGGCTGGCTGGATGGATGAATTGGTGGGTGGATGGGTGAAAGGATGGATAGATGGACAGACAGATGGATGGGTGGGAAAATGGAAGCATAGATAAATGGATAGATGGATGAATAGATGGGTAGATTAAAGACTGGGTGAGTGGATGGATGAATTATTGGATGGATGGATGAATGAATGCATAAGAGGCTAAAGCTGATTTCATTCCCTTCCTGGCCAGTGGAAAAGGTCACCTTGGGTGGCCACTTGCTAGACAGCTAACACCGATCACAGTGTAGTCTAGTTAACACCTGGGAGTCCTGGAGCCTTAAAATGATGTCTTCAACAATTCCTTGAAGGCCTCTGAAAAAAATTACCTTCTAGCAAAGAGGCCTCCATCCTGGTCGAAATTTGAGGCAGAGCTCCAGGGCCAGGCAGACCCCATTTTCAAGTAAGTCATGTAGTGGGAAAGAGGCCTGCCTGGGGCCAGAGGACCCAGGCTCCGTTCTCATTCTGCCACTTGGTCTGCAGGACACTGGGGTTACTGGTGAGTAAGCGACTTCTTCTCTCTGGCCTTTAATTTTTTTTTCTTTTTTTTTGAGACAGAATCTAGCTCTGTCACCCAGGCTTGAGTGTAGTGGTATGATCTCGGCTCACTGTAACCTCTGCTTCCTGGGTTCAAGCAATTCTCCTGCCTCAGCCTCCTGAGTAACTGGGATTACAGGCAAACGACACCATGCTGGGCTTTAATTTTTTATTCTGAATCATTTTCTGTTAAATGTTCTAGGCTGTGGGTCTGGCCCCTTTTGTGTGGACAACTTGCCAGGGCTTGGGAGAACTTCACTGTGGGGCCCTGTTTTTTGACAGGTCTCATTGTCACCCAGGCTGGAGTGCAGTGGCGTGATCTGGGCTTGCTGCAACCTCTGCCTGGGTTCAAGCAATTCTCCTGCCTTAGCCTCCCAAGTAGCTGGTATTATAGGCGCCCGTCAACATGCCCAGCTGATTTTTTAATTTTTACTAGAGACAGGGTTTCGCCATGTTGGCCAGGCTGGTCTCGAACTCTTGACCTCAGGTGATCCATCTGCCTCGGCCTCCCCAAGTGCTGGGATTACAGGCGTGAGCCACGGTGCCCGGCCTGGGGTTCTTGTTTTGTAAACTGGGCAGCCCCTCTCCCTGGTCCCTGACCCATTCCACATTGAGGAGCACTGCTCGGACCTCTCCCACCTAGCCTCTTCCCTGCAGGGCAGTGGGCATGGAGACAGCACAGGGACAGCACAGAGCTTCAGGAAGCCAAGCCACAGCCAAGGCCGGCACTCCTCTGAATCCTATTGAAAAAATAATAAAAAGGTAATTACTTTGTCATTACTGAACACTGGTTTGTCTTTTTTTTTTTTAAGCCCCAACCATAAATAACGAGCCCATTACCCTTCAGAGTGGACACACACATCCATACGGGACCTGCCTCCTGAACGTGCTAGTTTCCTGTCCCCGCTGTGCCACACATCCCCCAACACGCGCACACATCAAGTACGGGGACGCTATTCGTTCACTTGTCATTTTCTAAGCACTCTGCTAGATGCTGGAAATAATCATAACAACAGTCATTATGTGTGAATCCAGGCTAAGTGCCCTGCATGAATTATCTCAATTAATTCTTCTGACAATACTACGAGCGGATTCTGGTTTTGTTGCCATTTTACAGATGGGGACACTGAGGCTGACACAGGTTGGGAGTTGCCCAAAGTCACACTGCTGGTAAGTAGCAGAGCTGGATTTGAATCCACATGACCTAATTTAGAACTACAGTGATGATTTAGGCCAGGCACAATGGCTCACGCCTGTAATCCCAACACTTTGGGAGGCTGAGGAGGGAGGATCACCTGAGGTCAGGAGTTTGAGACCAGGCTGGCCAACACGGCAAAACCCTGTCTTGACTAAAAATACAAAAATTATCCAGGTGTGGTGGTGGGCGCCTGTAGTCCCAGCTACTCAGGAGGCTGAGGCAGGAGAATTGCTTGAACCCAGGAGGCAGAGGGTGTAGTGAGCAGGGGCCACACCAGTACACTCCAGCCTGGGCGACAGAGTGAGACTCCGTCTCAAGAAAAACAAAAACAAAAACAGAAATACAGCAATGACTTAAACAGTTTTTGTTTTTGTTTTTGTGTTTTTTGAGCCAGAGTCTCGCTCTGTTGCCCAGGCTGGAGCGAAGTGGTGCAATCTCGGCTCACTGCAGCCTCCGGCTCCCAGGTTCAAGCAATTCTCCTCCCTCAGCCTCCTGAGTAGCTGAGACTACAGACACGCGCTGCCACGCCCGGCAAATTTTTCGTAGAGACCGGGTTTCACCATGTTGGCCAGGATGATTTTGATCTCCTGACCTCGTGATCCGCCCACCTCGGCTTCCCAAAGTGCTGGGGATTTTAAAACCACACACACACACATGCACGCACGCACGCACGCGCACACACACACACACACACCGTCTCATGGGAGGGTTTAGGGAGAAGACAATTATAATACATGCTCTGACAGAGAAAACAAGGTGGCTATGGGGGCACAGAGAGAGGTGCCTAACACAAATTGGGGGAGGGGCACATCAGGGAGGGCTCCCCAGAGGAGGCGCTACCTGTTTTGGTCTTAATGGATAAGCGGGAGGGGGAAAAGCCTTAGAGCAGAAGGAACCATCTAGACAAAGGCCTGGAGCTGGGAGCAAGCAGCGTAGCTTGGAGCTCCGTGTGGCTGCAGCAGAGGGTGTGTGACTATGTGAGGGGGAGTGGGGACAGGCAGGCAGGACTGTCGCTCACATCCGGGCCAGCTTGGCACAGCAGAGCAGTCCTCCCCCCACCCACATCCACCGACCTGGCACTCCGGCCCTGTGTGACAAGAGGGAAGCTCATCAGCAAAACAGCTCTTTCTTGCCTCCATGGCCAGCCCCGCCCTCCGCATGACGCCATGCCCTGGGTGGCATCCGGCGCCCACACAAGTTCCCGTTGGGAGGAAGCATGGCCACTTCCGGAGTCCCAGGGCAGGTTCCCCCACGGCAGCCTCAGGCGGGATCGCATCCCGAGACAAAGCACCACCATGACTAGTCCCTTTGGCTTCTGCTCTCAGACCTGGGAGAGCCGGGAGGGGAGGAGGAAGGGGCAGGGGCTGTGTGGGCCCACGTGGCACGTGGCAGGGACCACACGGCTGTGGGAGTGTGGCTGGGCTCTGAGGACAGCGGGGAGGCTGGTCCACCGAGTTTTCCATCACTTGGTTTTCCCTGTTCCACGGGGCCCTGGGGCCAGGCCTGCTCCACCCTGGCAGGCATGGGAGGGGTTAAGGTGTTGGCTCAGGGATCTTTGGGTAAAAGGTGATGTCAGCATCGGCCCTGCCCCTCACCTGGCTGGATTGCTGTGTATTTGGGTGGCTATTGACAGCAGGAGCAGTCTTCCCATGTGCAAATACAGCGCAGCCGTACCTACACAGACCAGGACCTTTCTTTTTTTTTTTTCCTGAGACGGAGTCTGGCTCTGTTGCCCAGGCTGGAGTGCAGTGGCACAATCTCAGCTCACTGAAACCTTCACCTCTCAGGTTCAAGCAATTCTCCTGCCCTGGCCTCCTGAGTAGCTAGGATTGCAGGCGTAGGCCACCACGCCCAGCTAATTTTTTTGTATTTTTAGTAGAGATGGAGTTTCACCAGGTTGGCCAGGCTGGTCTCGAACTCCTGACCTTGTGATCTTCCAACCCTGGCCTCCCAAAGTGCTGGGATTACAGGCATGAGCCACCGCGCCCGGCCTATCAGAAGGCTTCTTTAAAGGGGATGCAGTCCCGCACCTGCACCGGTGCCCACACACACTCCCTCCCACACAGAGAAAATCACACTCACACACCTCACCACGGCGTGAGTGACACCCCTATCCACACACATCTCCCAGGCAGGCTGCTGAGGGGGGCTCAAAAGAGGTATCTGGAGGGCTATTCAATTCATTCTTTAAATTCTTAAGTTCAATTCCCACCCAAATACCTGGCTCTCAGAGGGTGGGGTGTTTTATTTTTCAATTCTCTGCATTATATTTATCTTTGTATTTTGCTGGGTTTCCTGAATTGTTTGCAGTGAACATGAATTGCCCTCCTTTTTTTTTCCCAGAAATTTAAAGCTATTTTTTCTAAAAAAAAGGTAGATATTTCAGAGAATGCTAAAGCTGTAAGGGACCATAGAGATCAGAGACCCTGGGACTAGGGACTGTTTCCTAAAAGGAAAATGTTAGTCACCTGCCATTCTTATAGTTACCAGGCAGAGGTAAACATAAATACCCCTGAAAAAGTAAATCAATTAGAACAAACTAGGAAAGGAAAGATTGAGCCACAGAGCAAAGCAGCCTGTCCCTTGCGTGGAGCTGAGTTGAGAGCTGGGAGAGGGAAAATGAAAGCAGGTACAGAGTGTGGATCCTGAGCTCGGAAAACAGGTAGTATTTATGGCATAGGAATCCCCAAGGCTTTTCTGTCGAGAGCGGTTTCTGGAAGGTGTGGGTGAAGGGGGTAGGAAGAGGTGGGGGAGCTCAACTCTGTTGAGATTTAACGACAAAGACAGACCCACCCTTCTCTTCCATCAGCTAAGAGATGCCTAAGAAGTCTGAGCTCAGGGGGCTGTTCTGGAGGCCTCCGAGAACCTGTCAGCGCCCTTGCTCTGAGCGGCCACTCCTGAGAGACTGCCTTTCTCTCCATCCCTGCCCGAGGCTATGGATCTCCGCAAGGCCGCTCAAACCTTGAAACGGCCCTGCTTGTGGCCAGCACTGTTCTAATAAGGATTCATTACTAGAATCATAGACTCTTCACCCATTAAATTAGCAGGGTTTTTTTAAAAAAAAAAAAAAAAAGAGCACGAGAGGTTGGAGAGTATATGGGGAATGTGGCCGGCGGAAGGGCAGGTGAACACAGCCTTCCTGGGAGGAGGCGATCTGGTGATGGGTATGAACAGCTTTGAAACGCAGGCACATTCTTCGACTCAACAATTTCACTTTAAGGAACGTGCATGATTATTTATGGACGAAGATATTCATTAGAGTTATTTATAATAATGAAAAGAATCGGAAACAAGTTTGATGTCCAAAATTTCCAATAGTGAAGGACGGTGGAAGTAAATTATGTTCAAACTCTACAATACGGCCATTAAAAATCATGTTGGAGGAGAATATTTAATGAGGTGAGGAAATGTTCATGCTACATACACATGTCAGGCTTAAAAAACCCCACAGTCCAGTATGTTCCGTGTGATTCTGATTTTATACAACTAAACAAAGCCGAGATCAAAAACCAAACAAACAAAAATCCCCAGACTGGAAGGAAACACTCTGAAACATCAACCAGAACATTAGCCACGGGCGATGGGATTACAGATGATTTAAATTTGCTTTTTCCTGTTTATCTGTATTTTTGGAATTTTCTACAAAAAAACCCACATATTATATATTTAGTCAGAAACAAAGAATTATGGACTTTGCTAAAAGAATGACAGAATTTTGGGGTGGAAGAAGTCAAGTTCACCAACCAGATGGCATTTGGTAACCAAACTCAGAGTTTGGGAAAAAGCCCCTCTTGTTCTCCCTCCTCAGAACTCCCAAGAGAGACACTTGTAAATAAAATGAATGAATTCAACTTTTAAAAATTTTTAATTAGGCCAGGCGCGGTGGCTCACACCTGTAATCCCAGCACTTTAGGAGGCCAAGTCGGGTGGATCACCTGAAGTCAGGAGTTCGAGATCAGCCTGACCAACATGGTGAAACCCCGTCTCTACTAAAAATACAAAAATTAGCCAAGTGTGGTGGTACACGCCTGTAATCCCAGCTACTTGGGAGGCTGAAGCAGGAGAATTGCTTGAACCCAGGAGTCGAGGTTGCAGTGAGCTGAGATTACGCCATTGCACTCTAGCCTCGGCGACAGATCAAGACTCCATCTCAAAAAAAAAAAAAAATTTAATTGCAACTTATCCAGTAATCACCACAATCACTTATCTCCGGCACTTGTTTAACTCTTCAGTCACAAAGACTCTACGCAGCACCTACCGTGATGCTCGCTCCAGGTGAGGCATGGTGAGCCAGAAAAACATGGACCCCACCCAAGGAGAACCATGAAACGAGGAACGACCCAGGAGAAAGGAACCAGCACATCAGTCGCTATTCTAAAATGTAAAAGTAGTGATTCTTTGTTACCATTTATTGAGTGCCTACTATACACAAGATACGATGCTTTGCTTTTTTTTTGTTGTTGTTTGTTTTGGGTTTTGAGACAGAGTCTTACTCTGTGCCCAGGTTGGAGTGCAGTGGCAGGATCTCAGCTCACTGCAACCTCTGCCTCCCAGGTTCAAGCGATTCCCTTGCCTCAGCCTCCCAAGTAGCTGGAATTACAGGCACGCGCCACCACACCTGGCTCATTTTTGTATTTTTAGTAGAAATGGGGTTTCACCATGTTGGTCAGGCTGGCCTCGAGCTCCTGACCTCAGGTGATCCGCCTGTCATGGCCGTCCAAAGTGCTGGGATTACAGGTGCGAGCCACTGCGCCCGGCCTAAGGTCTGATGCTTCGTACTGGAATTTCTTTATTTCCTCTCCTCTACTAGGTTCAAATAAGATGGACAGTTTTGTTCTGCTCCTCCTCCTCCTCTCCTAATGCAACTCACATTCAAGTCTCATCTCTTTACAAACATCAAGTAAAGGTCAAAATGCTTGTTGAACAGGGTAAGTGGAGTAGTGAGGCTTTTGCTAACTCCCTGCCCAAGCAGCTGGTCCTGAGGGAGTCAGACTGCCTGCCTCAGCCTTAGGAAGGTTATTCTCTATGCCCTGCTTTCCTCATCTGTGTAATGGGTATATTCATAATCGCAACGGGTTCATATGGTTGTTTTGTGGGTCTAATGAGATACTACGAGGGGTAGCGTGGTGCCTGGCACATAACAATCACTCAATAAACATCAGTGATTGATGTACAGTTTGCTTTCCATCACAGTAGAGAACCAGAAACCCAGAACTGTGGGTAGCAAGCTGAGCTGTGATTACCTCCAAGAGTTTCCCAATTACACAAACTGAAACAGACTTAACTTTATTTGTTCCATAGTCTATTATTGGGAGCCTCTTTGGTGGCCAGGCACGGCGCTTGGCTCTCAAGCTTCTGAGATAAAGGCGCAGACTCTGTCCTCAGAGTGGCAAGTTATATGTGTGTGTGGGTATGGGGGTCTTCCCTGGAGATGTCGAAACGGGAGACACTCTTGATCACACGCAGCTCGCCTGGAGGCAGGGGGCCCGAGAGATGTTTGATGGGGTCCTTAGCTGACCCACCTCCCCCTCCCAACTGTGCATCCTCCTCTGCTGGGTACAGTTCGCCAGAACCATCCATTTTCCCATGGTAGACCCCCCCGGCCAAATGCCAGGGAGTAAAAATCTTAAGGCCATCGCACCAACCTGGTAATTCCTGGGAAGTCCTGGGTTGTATTGGCTCATATGGGCTCCTCCTTCTTCCCCCAAACTTTGTCCTAGGACCTTTCTAGTCATTCTCCCACAGCGTAGGCACTTATCAGGCATGGACCACGTTGGCTTATCTTGATTCTGTGCCTGACTCACAGAGAGCGAGGGCCTCCTTTATGCCAGGCACTGCTCAAGGTGCCAAGGACACAGGGGACGTGGAACAAAGTCGCTGTCTGTCTCCAAGAAACTCCCATCCTAGTAGGGACAGCCGGATAGGAAATATGGGAACAAAGGAGGAAGCAAAACCATTGTAGACCCTCCAACAGGACAAAGTGGTAAAGAAAGGCTGGGAGCTACTTTAGTGAGAAAACTCCCCTGAGGAGGCAAGACAGGAGCAGAGACACGGACAATGCCTTCGATTCGCAGGAAGCAGCCTGCAAAGACCACATTCCAGGTGGAAGAAACAGCAGGCCCTGGGGTGGGACAAGCTTGGTGTTTTCCAGGACAGCAAGGAGCTGGTGTGAACCAGGCAGAGAAGAAGGGAGGTGAGGCCCAGGGACAGGTGATGGCCAGATCTTGAAGGACCTTGGTGACCACAGGGGAAAGGCTTAGATTTTATTTTAGGGGAAGCTCGGGAAATGCTAAATTGAAGAACATGAGGGGGAAAGAGCATCTGATTTCAGTCCCTGCACAGGGAGTTGGGGTGGGGAATGAAAAAAAGCAAGCGCTGGAGGAACAAGGCATGAAGGTGTCTGGCTGTGACCAGAGGCTGCTGTTCAGTGTTGACGCTCTCTCCTGGCCCCTTACTTTAATTTTTGGGGGGACATTGGGGGAGTGGCTGAGAAACAAAAGAGCTTTCCCTTTTCACCTCCCCCCCCCCCCAAATCGTCTTCCCTTCTCCCAGCCTTGCCTCTGTTTCCAGCCTTCCCTACTTGAGATGAGGTTCCTTTAGAGGAGGTGGAAAGACTTCTCGGGAGGTGGGAGAATTATGAAATGCCTGAGAAAAAAATGGAGGGAGGAATACACATTTTAATAAAAGTTTGGCGGGTGACATGGCTGTTGGAGATGTTGAGAGAGGTGGGAAAGGGTGTGGGGGAGGGCATTGTGGTGGGAAAGGGGTAGGGGTGAGCCTGAGAGTGGAAATCGGGGTAGGCCTGATGCGGGGACAGTGGGGCGAGTGGATTCTTCCCTAGCCGCTCAAGGGCAGGCTTTGTCTCTTTCATCTCTGCCTGCCTAGCACTGGTGGAGATCTGCTCTTCCTCAGGGCTCAGCCATGCCTACCAAATGAATGATGAGTGAAGGACTATTGTTGGAGGGGAAGAAAAAGGATGGAGGAGAAGAAGGAATGGAGAGAGGATGGAAAGAAATGAGAAGTAAAGGGAGCCCTGGATGTCCCAAGGAGCGATGACAATTACTGGCATTTATCGATCAATATCTTGGCCCAGGCCCTTTCCCTGCATTAACTCATTTTAGCCTCTTAACAATCCCAGGCAGTAGGTACTATTATTATCCCCATTTTACCGTGGAGGCAACTGAGGCACAGAAGGATCCAATGCCTTCCTCAGGGTCACCCAGCTGGTAAGTGGTAGGGGTCTGACCCCCAAGCCCAAGGGTGTTAACCCCTTATTTACACTGCCCAGGAACGGACTCAGCCCTGAGCCAAAGTTAGAAGAGTTAACTTGCCACTTCTCAGGTTACTGCTGCTTGCTGTGCCTCAGTTTCTCCTTCCGTAGGATGACAGGATCGGGCTTGAGATCTCTGGGGCTGTGCATTCTGCTGAGTCACCAGGCACAAGGGGCTTGGAGATGGTGGGTGAGCACCCAACCCCTGAGAACTGAGGATGCCTTGGATGGTGGGGGCAGCAATGGAGCATAACCAATCAGCGGTCTTTGAGGGCTGTTAATTATCAGCGTGTTGCTGCTTCCAGTTAATTACTGGGATAAGGAGGGGAGAAACCAAGATGAACCTGAGAGGTGTGTCTAACGCCTAAACCTGGCCTTCTTGTGTGAACAGATCCTGAACGGACCCCCGGCACTATTCCAGGAAGTGAGGAGCTGGTTTTTTGAGGTGGTTTCTTCCCTAGTCCATCTAACACAAGCAGATATCACTGAGTGTCTAAGAAGTGTGGGATGGTTCAGTTTCCTCTCCCAAATTTGGAGGCTTTATTAGGGGACAGGGCAACTCCTGGCCTCCTCAGGGCCACAGGGCCATCGTGCCTCCAGTCCATGTCCATATGCTTCTGGACAATTAACTTCCAGTTTAAGGCAGCACATGGAGCACATCCTGGAAGATGCTCATCTTGGCCAATCATCATGCAGGGCGCTGGGTCGTTTCTCTGGTCCTGAGAGACTTTCCTGATAGCTTGCAGATAGGCTCCAAAGACTACCAGCCTGCAACAATCTTTACCAGCCTGTGGCATTGCCTCTTCGTGTAACGCATTTTGTTAAGCAGGGCTTGAAGCTGTGGGTCATACTTTGAATTCATATTCATTTATTCCAAGAATCATTCATGTATTTCGTTTACTACTATGGTCAGTTTCTCACTTATTTCATCATCTGGGTGTTTTCACTTTCTTTCAGGCCTCTCAGTATTTCCATCCCACCCTTATGCTGAAGGGAAAAGCAGCTCGGGCGTGGAATGAGGGGGTGGGCTTGCTGAGCAAGGCAGGACAAAAGCTACAGGGTCCCAGCACTGAAGCTGACCACCAGGCCCAGTGGGTGTGGCCACCTCAAATCAGTACAGGAGAAAAGGGGGTTTCTTCAGTGGAGTATGAAAGTGCCCCTCCAAAGGCTCTTCCCTACCATCTGGAGGCAGTGGGATTAGCTCTCCCAAGACACTGTTTTAATAATTTTAGAGACAAGGTCTTGCTAGATTGCCCAAGCTGGTCTCGAACTCCTGGGCTCAACCGATCACCCCGCCTCAGCCTCCCAAAGCGGTGGGATTACAGGCCTACACCACCATGTCTGGCCCCCAGGACACTCTGTAGCCTATTGCCTTGGTTTATTTTCCTCATGGATACTTTCACTCTCTGAAATAACATTATCCACTTGTTTTCATGTGTGTTATCTACCCCCCAGCCCCTCCGTGTAAGGTTCATTCTGCATGGCCCATCTTGCTCACTGAAGGATTTATTTCTTGCACAATAGATTGAATGAAAAACTCCCTTGCAAAGAATAAGTGCAAAGCAGATATCAAACAGTGAAAACATTACGTTCCTTTGGGTTCCACAATTCTAACGTTCTAACTCTTTGGGATTCAGAACAGGTAAAAGTTCGGGGTTCAGAACAGGTGAAAAGTAAGCCCCCCCATCCTTTCTCTCTTTTCGCTAGCCTCAACTCAACTCAGTGGGGGGGCGTAGAGGCCTCGGGAGCTGCAAAAGGGGGCCGAGCGCTCAGATGCTCCTCCGCCGGCCGCGACTCGCCGCGCGCACACGTCGAGCTAAGCCCGGGCGGTGGTTGGGAAGGATCCGGGAGGGGCAGGTCTAGGGGTGTGAGGGTGGAGCGGAGCCCGGCCCCGCGATCCGGCCCGGGTTTTGTATGCCACCCACTCGCCCGCCCGGCCGCGGAGAATTCCATAATCACAGCGGGCGAGAGCGGAGACTGGGAGCGAAAAATCCGGGATCCGGCAACTTTGGGCAGCGCATGCGCGCCCGCGCCGCTCCATCCCAAACACACACACTTTTCCCCCGGACTTGGAAAGTCACCCAAAGCCGCCCCAAGTGCAGGTAAGAGACTCCGCGCTCCCTTGGCCGCGGCCCCCCCCCCACGCCCCCCAGCTCCGCGGGCCTCCCGGGGCGCCTCCCCGTCTCGCCCCCCGTCCCGGTGCACCCCCCCCACCCCCGGGGCTGCTGCTTGCAGCAGGGAGCCGGCGAGCGAGCGAGCGAGAGAGCCAGCCAGCCAGCCAGCCTGCGAGCGGCGGCTGCCACCCAACTCCGGCCGTGCGGAGGCAGGGGGCACGAAGGGCTGGCACCCGGGCGCGGGGCGGCGCGTTGCCCGCCGTGGCCAGGGGAATGCCCGGCGTGCGGCTCCGGGGGAGGGGGAGGGCTGCTCCTCCTGGGGGTCACTTACTCCAACTGAGGGGGCAGCGGGGTAGGGAAGAAGAGGGGGAGGTGCCAGGCGCGAGTGCAGGACTTTGCAAATAGGGTGGGGGCGCCCCCCGCGCTGTGGGCTCCCGGGGGGGGGCAGGTGCTCGCCAATACCGGGTAATCACTCCTTCCCCCTACACCCCCACCCCACCCCCGCCCCACCCAACAGCAGAGGGGTCGTGCGCCCTCCAGGGCAGAGAAGGAAGCAGGGGTGAGGGGTGCCTGGGGTGACTTTGCGAGACTTTGCCCATGGGAAGGGGTGGGTGGGGAACTCCTCTAGCCAGCTCTTGTGCCCGGATACCAGGTGTAGGTGCTGCCAGCAGAGGTAGGCAGTGTTCGCTTAGGCGCGGGGTGCCAAGGGGTATCCCGGACTAGGAAATCGAAGGCAAGAGATTTCTTGGATGGGGGGAGCGGCGCCCCCTTTCATCTGTGCCTGGGAAGTTTATCTCAAGTGCGCTGCTCCAGGCGCGGCAAGTGGCGCTTCTCACTCCCTTCTCCACCCCACCCCCGGGCTCCCCGGGTGAAGGGCTGGCAACACAGGGCTCGAAGAGCCGGGGCATGGGCCCAGAGCAGCAGGCTGTCGGCCGGAGCCCGCCTGGGTCCGGGGGAAAGTTCGGGCGAGTTGTTACCGGCTGTTGTGTGCGCCGGGAGAGAAGTTGCGCCCGGGGACGTGGGAAGCTGGGCTGGCAGGCTAGCGGGCTGGTGGAGCGGTGCGCTCCCGGGGGGCTTTGCAGCATGGGAGAGGGTCGGGTGGGGTCTGTTCCCCCCGGGTGGGCTGAGGGTGACCTCGGGGCTCAACAATTGGGGAGGAGGATCCCTGAAGCCAAGGGCGCAGGGCTGAAATAGGCACCTGGTGAAGGACAGGGAGAAAGTAGTTTGTGGGGGGCGCAGGGAACACCAAAGGCAAAGAGCCGATTACCCGGTCACTTGGGGTCGGGCTTCACGGCAAAGGTGAGCGTGGTGGCTGGCGGAGGAGAGTCGAGGAGCGGGGCTCCAAGGGGCGCGCGGGAATAGGGGATCGGGCCAGACCGAGTCAGGGAGCTCCCGGGGAAGGGGGGCCGATTCGTGCGCCCGGGGTGAGCTGGCCGGGCGGAGCGGCGGCAGGTTTATTTTTACTCGGTGGCATTTGCAGAATGTGCAGCTGATGGCCGTCGGCCGCCAGGAAGTTTTGCTTTCTGTTCTTTCTCTTTGCGAAGCCAGCACGGCCGGGAGCTGGCGGGCCGAGCAGCCGGGACTGGAAGGGGAGGGGGCGGCCGCCGGGGTGGCGAGGTGCGGGCAGGGGCGCGCTGGGGCCGGGGGCGGGGGCTGGCCGGGCGCGGGCGGGCGGGCGGGCGGTTGCTGGGCCGCTGCGGAGCTTTTGGGCGAATATCTGTCGCCGGCGTTGGAAGCTCCTCCGCGGAGGGGAACAGGTGTATGCGCCGTCAATCACGGCGGGAGGGACACTTTGGGGGCGTAGATTAAGATAATAATAATAGATTTTTCCCTAGCGGGTGGGCGAAGATTCTTCTTCCAAGTCATCCCCGACCCGGGTCTGGAGTTGGGGGAGGCTGGTGGAGCGCCGAGGGAGGCAGGGAGCCCCCTCTTCCTCCACACAAGTTCCTCTGCCCCAGCCTCAGCTTGGAAAGCCGGCTCTGGGCACGGCGAGGACCTCCTTCCAGCCACGCTGGCGAGGGCACGGGTGCGGGTGCGTGCCCTCCGGAAAAGCGGCAGTAGCGCCCCCTCCTGAGTGTGGAGCTCCCCCAAACCTGGATCCCTGGGCTAAGGGGCGGGGTGTGCGTCTCTGCCCTAGTGGAGTGTGGGGGCGCGGCCCTCACCGTGCTGGGTTGTCCTGCCGACACCCCGCACACTTACAGCGGCGGGGGGCGGCGGAGGGGGAAAAGGCCCTGATAGTCGCTGGGCAAAGTTAGTAAATTTCGGAGGTCTCGGAGCCGGTACAGGCGCGCGGTGAGAGCGCACGAGGGGACTGGAAAACAGATCGCCGGATAATCCTGGTGCCCCCCCCCCCCGCCCAACCCACGACGCGCGCGCGAAAACACACACACACACACGCACACATACACACTCACACACACACACGCACACGCGCGCACACACACGTCGCCGTCCTAAAGGGAGCTGTCCCGGCTGAGCAGGAGCAGCTGCGCCGGGCATGGGGAGGGGGGTAGTTGGTCCCTGCGGGCTGCGCCGGGGCTGCGCTCCACGTGCCCGGAGGGGGCGCTGGGCGGTTCGGCGCCCGAGCGCAAAGCGCCGGGTTTGCGTCCTGGTGGCGACGAGGCGGTGCGTCCCGGGCGGGCGTCGCGACCCGCGCAATCTCCCGCGACCCGGGCCAACTTCCCCGACCCCCAGCCGCTTTCCCACTTCCCAAACTTCGGTTTTTAGGGTGTGCCCCTCACTGGAGCTCTCGGACCCTCTCCAGAGCAGAGTGGAGAACTTCTCCCTTCCAGGCGGCCGCCACCGTCTCTGTCCCCAGAGTCCGGCGAATTGGAGACATCGCTGCCCCCCCGCCACCCCCTTCTTGTTAGCCACCTTGGAGGCGGTTAAGGAGAGTTTATGGGGAATATTGTTGAACTTCAGTAATCAGGTTTCCAGCGATCTTATGCCTCCTGTTTAATTTATTAGACTAGTTATTTATTCTGTTGATGATAATCTGTTGCTGGTTTCTATGGAGATGTTAAACTGATCTCTTTCAGAAATCAAACTCCATATGCACTAAAACGTTTAAAGGGGCAGTGCCTTCCTCTTTTTTTTCCCCCTTGCCTTGTTTGTTTGTTTTTCAGACTTTGCACCTTGCCGAGACTTCGAGTCTTGCTCTGAGTCTGGGCGCATTTTATTTCCTTCTTACGAAGGAGAGGAGCCCAGCGCGGCAGCCTTGCGCTTTGTGGCAAGCACAGCTTATTATGGCTAGAAGAAAGCGAGGGCTTTGATCTCTAAGTTGCATCATCATTTAAAACAGATCATTTCACCACCACCCCCTCCCCCCCATCATATAGGAGCAAAATTCTTTCAAGATCAAAGAGTCCAATCTTTAAAAAAGCTATTGTTTAAAAAAATAAGAAAGTCAGTTAAATATGAAACTCCCTTTTATATCTGCTCCCCTTGTGTTTAAACAATTTTTTAATAAGAAAAACAAAACTTGTAGCTCAGCTAATTTTTTTCATACTTATTAATAGTTTATCTTGCCCCCACCCCTTTTTAATTTAAAAGAAGTTCAAAGTTAGATTTCTCTGCCTGTGGGGGTTGAGGTATATTTACTTCTCTTTAGATCCTGACCATCTGTTTTAGGAAAATTAGCCTCTGGGAAGAGGGGGAAAGGAGTTTTTAGTCAAACTTAATGGAGTGCTTTATTTATTTATTTTTTTGGGGAAATTGTCACCCAAATATTTTAAAGTTCAATTTTGCCTGCTTTTGGGGAGAACATCAATAACCTCTGTCTGGTGTGTGAGAGTACATCAACTTTTTCTCCTTTTCTCCTCTGGCCAGGTATTTTTCTGTAGCTTTGTGACTGGTTTGGGTTGGGGGGAGGTGGTGTAGTGAATTAAGAAAGGAAGACAGAAAAAAATTATCTTGTTTTGTGACACTGAAAAATTGCAAACTGACTCTGACTCAGATATTTATCACGCTGACAGATATGATACAAAGCGATTGCATTTCCTAATGATCCTTTGGGACTAAGTTGTAGGTAGAACCATTTAATGCATTTTTAATATTAAAGTAAGGCAGGGGTTCCATTTTCTTGGAGGTAAGGGGAGAGAATGTCCCTCCATAGAGATGCTACTTTCTGAGTATACTGCTTTACTTTTTCAACTGGACACCACCCCCCAACCCCACCCCTTCACATTTTCATTTACTTTGGGGAGGGGTGAGCCATGCACAGAGCATTTGGCTTTCATAAATAAATTTATATCTGGCCAGAAGATCCAATGCTAAACAAGAGCACACTTAAAAAAAAAAAAAACCTGACTCCACCCCTACTATAGGAAATAAAACAGAGGCAATACTTGAGTTTTTTTTTTTCCTTCTGCCACCCTGGTTCTCTTTTATATTATTTTATATTGGAGTGGGGGAGGTAGAGTGGTTGCTGCTTCTCAGCTTAGAGGCGAGAGGAGCCATTCCTATTATTTCCCTCTTTGCTATATTTTAAAAATTTGTTTGATTTGGATTGCAAACAGAACAGAGGCTTACGAGTAGAAAAGAGCACTGTGGCTTTAAACTCAGGAGTTTGCATATTCTCCTTGTATCTTTCCCCTTTGCTAATTATTGTGTTGTTTTCAGAGCAAATATGTCATATCCATGGCGACCGGGCAGGTTTATTGTCTTTCTGAAGCAATAGCTCACATAAGTAATTAATGACTTTCTTTTTTTTCCTCTGGCTTAGGTTAAACAGATCATTCAAGGAAAGTCATATCTCTCTCTTCTCTCTCTCCCTCTCTCTCTCCCCCTTTCTCTCTCTCTCTCTTTTTTAGCCCAGTGACATAAGAACATGAGTAGAACAAGAAAATACTTTAACCAAGAAGTCAACAGCTTATTTTCCCCCATTTCTTTTCAAAGCTAAAGTGTCAGCTTTCAGACATATGAGGCTGTCATTCTCGCAGCCCTCAGCAGTGCAGTCCACGCCTGGGTTGGAAATCCACTGGAAGGCTGTGTAGCTTGGAGACAAGGGAGGTGTTCGCATGGGGGGGGGGGAGGAACCTGGAGGAATTTGCTTTTGAGGTTGGGGGAAGCACTCCAAAATGAGTATTTCTCCTGTATTTAGCAGAATTTAATTAAATTGTTTACAGGAAAGAATTAATGAGTTGGTAGTGATGTGCGTCCCCCACCTCCCTTCTTTTCCCAGTCCAGTTAATTGGAAAGAAAAGTTTTTCTTTTATTCACCTTCAGCTTCCGCTTTCTCCGACCTTTGTCTCAAGTGCTTTTTCCGGGAAAAGTAGCTTTTGGAATCCCCCACTGGTTAATATTTCCAGAAGTAGAGTGGGGTTTTTGCTTTTGTTTGGCTTTTTCCCCTTAGACCTACAACTCAGAGCTGGTTTCTTCTCAGGAATCAGCAGCTCTGATGATTGACTAAGACTTGGATTTTTCAACTTTTTTTTTTTTTTGGATGGGAAGAGGGCCTTTGAGGATGTAGAATTATATAGACGGCACATCTGCCCTTCTGTATCTCGTGGCAGTATTAGGGAAGGTGAAAGCATTTTTTTTTTCCTTGTTTTTTTTAAAAAATCACCTTTTATGATCTGCCCTTTACAAATGGACCTTTGCTAATATGAATCCTCATGATACCCCCCCAAAACTTTAGAATGTGCTAGATGTCCTACGAATATTCTCCAGGGCTCACTTGCCCCCCCCCCCCCATAGAGAGACATTAAGCACATTTATACTGTCCTCTCCCCCTTTTTAAAATTTCTTGTATAGCCAAGTTTTGTGTCTATGTCCTTACAAGGGGGACGAGATAAAGAGAGAAGCGTTTATGTTGTACTCAGGCACAATTAAAAAGAATATTCTCCCCACCGTCTGAACGAAGTTCACGAAGGCTGCGAGTCCACGGAATGCATCTTTAGGCTTTTGGCATTGAAAATAAAAATATAAAGAAGCGAGATTTATTTGGTATCTTGTTTCTGAAGAGGAGAAGAGAAGGCCGAGGCAGTCAGATGCTGAGACTCCAGCAGAGTTGTAATTGAGCCCGTAACCTCTTGATGTCTATATCAGAAAAACAGACATGAGCAGAGGGAACTGAAGAGAGGCAAACAAGCCTGGCAGAGGAGAGGGAGCTCGGGGGGAGATTCACAGAGAGAGGAGAGAGATTTAATTTATAGACATTTTAAAAACCGTAATTTCATTAGGATCTGTTCTTCCCTCTCTCTGAAGGGCAGCCCGGCAGACCGATAAGGCCGGTCCCCGTGCCCGGGATACATGGCGTGGTTGGGAGGGGCGCAGGCTAGAGGCATCATCGCCAGCGCCCCAGGTTGGTTTCTTCTCTGCCCACTTTCTCCTGGCTTTCTTATTTTGAAATTTAAAAGTCCCAAATGGCCAAAAGTCAGCCGTGATTCAGGCTGCCTGGCGATCTCTCCTCTGGGTGCCACGCCGCTCTGTGAGTGGGTCAGTCTCCTGCCTGGGCGGTGCCATCTGCGTGGCTCCCTTCGGCCCCAGGGCTGCCTGGGGTGCCAGTAGCAGGAGGCCACTGGGGGGAGGGGGCACCCTCATCTCGGCCCCCCCCTCAAGTTCACCAAGTGAAGTTGCTGTGGCTCTGAGGCCACAGCTTGGGGAAAGAAAGCTAAAGGCTGTCGTAAATTCTGCAAAAATTAATCAACCGTTTAAGAGCTCCAGGTTAACGAGGTTTTGCAGGCAAGCTGGGCCCTTCTCCTGTTCCCCCCTGTTCAAAGTCCGGCAGAGTGAGGGGTGGCCTGGACAGTGTGAAGGGAAGGGGGAGGTTTTTTATTTTTCTAAATTGAAATAATTGAGAACAGGGAGACAGAAGAGAGATGGGTTTCTTGAATAGAATCCTCAAGTGCCCTTCTTCCATATTGTTGGAATTTTTTTCCCTTTTGGTCTGGATTTGTCCTATGTGTCTTTGGTGGAAAAGACACGTAGAGAAAGAGAGTGAAGGTGGGGGGAGAGAGAGAGAGAGAGAGAGAGACAGAGAGAGAGGGAAGGATAGACAGGGAGAGAGACAGGGACGCCTCGCTCCTTCGGAACTCATTATCATTCTTAATAAGTCTTAAGGAATAAGGAAGCGCATTGAGTGTAAATGCTGGGTAATCCTAACACTTCTCAAGGTGAGAGGAGTCTTGAGGACACAGAGAAAAGAGACAGCAGAGGAGGGGGTGGGAGGGGGCGCCCAGAGGCCCTGGGGGGAGTGACAGGCCCAGGGTTTGGGAGGCTCAGCAGGAGGCCTGGAGGCTGGGGTTGGGGGAACCTCAAGATGTCCCAGGTAGGATGGGTTGTCTGAGATGACACAGGGGATCTCAAAGATAGAAGGACCTGCTAGGGGCAAGGAGCAGAGGTGATGGGAACAGCCCTGCCTTGGGTGGGGGGGTGTGGGCTGGGGCCACAGGGTTTTTGCTTTCTTCTGGGAGCTGTGTCCCCAGCCAGCTTGGCCCCTGCCCTCTGGCCTCAGGTCCCTGGAGAAGGCCCAGGTAGGGGTAGGGTTAGAGGAGGCTTGTCCCCCACCAGGCTACCCCTTGCTGTCCCCTTGGGCTCCCCTGCAGTGGCTACTCTGGGAAGCAGGCGGGACAGCGTGGTGGCTGGAGCTCAGCTCTGGACACTAGGTGGCTTAGAGGATCTGCGAGGTTCTCCAGAGCGGCAGCGGCTGCTGGCTTCCCCTCTCGTCCCGGCTGGTGGGCTCCGCTTTGCAATGCCTCTGCTGGTTGGGCAGACAGCCCTGGCGCACAGGAGGGAGGGCGCTGGCCCAGGGCATGGCACAGCTCCCAAGCCAGCCCTCCCAGTGACCAGCTTCCAGGCAAATCGAGGATGAGGCCGGAGCAGCTCCCGGGTGAGGAGGCAGCGGTCAGGGAGCTTACTGCTGGCACAACTGGAGTCCTGTCTGTGGTCTCTGCCCGCTCCATCTTTGGCCACCTGGGCGTGAGGCGCTGCTGAGCCCGGCGGGGGAGGGGGTGTCTCTGGGCTGTGCTGCTTCTCTTCTTTTGAGTCCACATGCCCCTTTGAGAATCCTCTTAATAAAAAAAAAATCTCATAAGCATAAATATTGCTTATACTTTGAGGGGTTTTGCAGATCTTATAAACCCAGTCTAAGGACCCTCTAGGGCCCCTTGCTTTGGTGGCCTTTCCAGTTCTCCAGGAAGAGGCAGGGGGCGGGGGCAGGAGGGGAGGAGGCGAGATCGGTCCCCACCACCTCCCAGCTGCCTGCCTCTGTGCTGGGAGAGGAGAGAGCTGTCACACTGTCACCAGGAGACCCCATAGGTGGATCGGGCTAACACTCAGGTTGCCCTCTGAAGAACCCCACCTGCTCAGGCAGCAATGCCCCAAGCCAGGCCAAAGGCAGCTCTCCCAGTTCTCCCATCCGTGGTAATGGATACATCCCCTTAATGGCAGAGCATTTGGACATGCATAAGGGGCTGTTCTGGATAAGCACATCTCCCTACCTAGCTGATGTTCTCGGGGATTCTACGGGGTTTGAGCCAGGGTCTTAGCCAAGGTCATGCTCGAACCTTGGATAGTTTGCTCTGTGGAGAGAGGTCAGCATGGAGAACAGCACAATTCAGGTTGGACTTACCATATTTAAAACAAAATGTTTAGACTCTGTGTTTCTTTTGGAAAGCAACTTCTGGGGGAGCCTTTAAAGGGGGTGTGTGGGAGTCAGAGGTGAACGCTGGTGCCAGAGCCGGTGGGAAGCCGGAGGGAGAGCGGGATGGGTTAATGGTGGGTGGATTCTGCTTTTCAGTTGTTTAAGAGCAGTAATGGCCAAATTGCATGCCCCGAGTGTGCCTTGCTGATGAGATTTACCGAAACGAAGCCTCGCTGCCTCTTTGCTGCTGGTCTCTGGGTGGGTGAGTGTGTGTGCGTGTGTGTATGTGATCATGCGCGTGTGTAAATGAGAAGAAGGGATGGGGGGAATGCGCTCTGCCAGGCTGGCACCCTTCCCCAGCACTAATTGCTGGCAGAGTACCCATGAGGGCTGTGCCAGTGTCTCCAACTCTGTCCGCCCCCCCTCACCCCGGGGGAGCTCAGCTGTGCAGCTCGCTCTGTGAGGGCCATTTCCGGGCCCACTCGTCCCCACAGCTCCTTTGGGAATTTCGGGGAAATCTGATCCCTGGGGAGGCCATGAGTCAGGCCCCAGCATCTCTGGCTGGGGATTTGGGGACGGGGTGAGACACGGGTGGCCCCGAGCTCCACTCAGGTCTAACTGTCCACTCCACTGCGTTTCC
Source organism: Ateles fusciceps (assembly GCA_036589455.1). Taxonomy (NCBI): domain Eukaryota; kingdom Metazoa; phylum Chordata; class Mammalia; order Primates; family Atelidae; genus Ateles; species Ateles fusciceps. The sequence continues at coordinate 15,738,375 of JAZHEH010001321.1, forward strand.
TCCAGCCACACACTTAAGGTCTTGCAAGGTGTGGCCTGATAGACTGTGTGTCTGGGGCCCCTGTTCTAGTTCTGGCTCTACAGTAAATCACTGTGTGGCCTTCGGTGAGTCATTTACCTTTCTGGGCCTTAGTTTCCTCTCTTGTCGAATGGCCTCTGACCCTAGCACCCTCAGAGGGTTGTCCTGACGAACGTAATTAAACATAACAAAGAATTTATCATGATTGGCATTGTCAAGTGCAAGGTGTCCCCAAGGTCAGAGGAGGCGGGTTTTATGCAATACGGTATCGGTCTCAAAGGGGACCCCTGTGAATTCCATTCCTGAAAGCCATGGGCCTGGACGGCGCATGTGCTGCTGGAGTTACATGTTTGTGTCAGGTTGCAGGTCGGTTCTCTATCATTGGGAACTTGGGGCTGGATTGGGGGGTTGTTCTCAGGCAGAATGAGATATGGGGTGTGCTTTGCTGTTTTGTGCCTCTGGAGACAACAGGTTCATTTGAGGAGCTGGATGTGGTGTAGATGGTGCATTCTGGAGCGAGTGAGCTGGGGATCAAAGTCATGTGACCTTGCATCAGTCACTTAACTAGCCTGTGCCTCATCTGCGAAATGGGCATAGTAGTACCTACCTCGTGGGGTTGATGTGAGGGTTAGATGAACTAAGACGTGTGAAGTGTTCGGACCAGGCCTGGTACCTGTGTGTTACAGACCCACTCGGGAGAGGACACGGAAGCGCTTGTGGCTTATCAGGGCTTGCCTCAGGGAGGGGGAACCGACAGTGCTTGGTCTCCGTCCGTCCGGGGCTGGGACCCTATGAGGTGCAGGGTGAGATGGTGCCAGGCAGAAATTCTGCATTGTGTCTTTCACCTCTCTGGCCTGTCTGGGGTCCTCCTGGTGTTTTTGCTGCTGGGTCCAGAGGGGGATGAGAATAAAGACTCTGCCCTCATGCAGAGTCAGTCCCCGCAAGTGGGGGCAGGGGTCATTGCTCTTTCTTTCCGACACTGGCCAGACCTAGCACTCCTGGAGCTTAGTGGGGTCAGGTGGGTCATCACGGGAGCTGTTTGAGACAAAAGGCCAGGGTGGGCAGGGGTGGGGGCAGATCCTGGAAACTGGCCCAAGGCGCTGGTGGCCTCTGCCTGTGTGAGCTGAATTCTCGGTGCTGGCGATCCCAGAGTCGTGCCCATGAGGGCATCTTGCAGATGGAGGCTGTGTGGCTGGCCGAGGGACTGGTGCGTGGGATCAGGAGCCAGGCTGAGCCGAATGTGAATCGTGTTGCCCCCACTGGGACAGATTCATTCCTGGAGTCCTTTGTTTCCGCATCTGTAAAATGGGAGGTGGAATTCCCGCCACGTGGACCATGAGGATTAGATGAGAGGATCCCAGCTGACATTGCCACGGTTCTACTTTGAGCTTTATTTCATGGATGGCACACAGCCAGGGAGCAGCACGTAGTAGGGGGCGCAGGACGAGGTGAAGCAGCCAGCGTGGGCTGAGCCTCAGCTGGGTCTCGGCCTGAGCTAATTGCCGAGGCTCAGGGCTTAGCCAAGGGGCAGAGGACCATGGGTTTCCCTTTAGGCCCTGGCATGGAAGGAGCCGACGTTTCCCACCTACCCTGGGGGTGGGTGCTCCCCCAGGCCTGAGTGGAGGGCCAGGAGAAGAGGCAGAGGTGCCGTGGAGGCAGTGACCTAAGGAAGCAAGGGCATGAGGCTGTGGAGCGGGGGGGCACTGGAGGGGCGAGGGGCACTTATGGAAGATGAGGTGTATGAAACTCCATCAGCCTCTCCCATTTCACTGCGCTATGCCAAATCACCCTGGTTCTTGTTTCACTATCTGAGATCTGGGAAGCAGGTTAATTTCCATGACGAACTCCAGGCCACGTGCTTGGAAGATTTATCTAATTAAACGGATGCTTTTTTCTAAGAAAGAAATGAAGAAAGAGAGGGAGGAAGGGAAGGAAGGAGAAAGGAAAGAAGGAAGAAAGGAAGGAAAAAGATGAGAAAGAAGGAAAGAAAGGAAGAGAAGGATAAGGAGAAGAGAAGGAATGAGAGGGAGGGAGGAAAAGAAGGAAGAAAAAAAGAAGGGAGGGAGGGAGGAAAGAAGGAAGGAAGAAAGGAGGGAGGGAGAGGAGGAAGGGAGGGAGGGAGGGCAGGCAGGCAGGCAGGCAGGCAGGCAAGAAAGACAAGGAAGGCAGGCAGGCAGAGAAGCTAGAGGCTGGCTGGTCATTTTTGAAAGGCCATGAAGGAGCGGAGGAGAGGTATGCTGACTGAGGTGGGACCTCTCCTGGCGGGTCATGCTCCTGTCCTTGGATGCTTTTAGTTTATTTCCAAAATAGCTCTTGGGGCTGGGCGCAGTGGCTCACGCCTATAATCCCAGCACTTTGGGAGGCCAAGGTGTGCGGATCACTTGAGATCAGGAGTTCGAGACCAACCTGGCCAACATGGTGAGAGCCCGTCTCTACTAAAAATACAAAAAAAAATTAGCCGGGTGTGGCAGTGTGTGCCTGTAATCCCAGCTACTCAGGAGGCTGAGGCAGGAGAATTGTTTGAACCCGGATGGCAGAGGTTGCAGTGAACCGAGATCGCACCACTGCACTCCAGCCTGGGCAACAGAGCGAGACGCCATCTCAAAAAACAAAAAAACAAAATAGCTCTTGGGCTGGGAGGTAGGGAGAAAGCTGGAGGGCATGGGGTCTGTACTGTCTAATACAGTAGCCACTAGCCCACGTGGCAATTTAAATTAAATTGAAAATGTGGTTCTTCCGTGAACAAGCCGCATTTCAGGTGCTCCGCAGCCACGTGCGGCTGGAGCTCCTGCATCGGGCAGCGCGGATGGAGCACTTCCATCATCGCAGGAAGTGCTGTTGGCAGCTTCTCTCCCAGGGATGCTTCCCTCGAGCTTGGGCTAAACAGAGGAGCCCCCATGGGACAGTGATAGGGATGGAGGGCAGGGTACCCCCAGATGTTGTGCAGGCTCCCAGGGCCAAGGCCTCTGGGGCCAGGGCATCTTCTGTTTTGATTCTGCTACAGATTTCCTCTCTCCCAGGGCAGGGCGAGGTGGCCGGTCTAGAGTGAGGCAGAACGGGGTTGAAGCCCTTCTTTCCCCCTTGGGACCTTTGTGACCTTGGGCCTGGGGCTTGCCTCTCCGGTCCTGCGGAATTGGGCAGGCAGTCAGCAGTGCTGCCTCGCTGGGTTCTTGTGATCATTAGTGGAGGTGACGCGGAAAGCACTTGGTAGAAGTGAGGGGACAGGGTGAGCACTTGAAAAATGGGGACCACTATTATTATCATGATGATTATAATTGTAGATTTTTTTTTTTTAGACAGAGTCTCACTTTTTTCACGCAGGCTAGAGTGCAGTGGCACAATCTCGGCTCACTGTAACCTCCTCCTCCCAGGTTCGAGCGATTCTCCTGCCTCAGCCTTCCGAGTAGCTGGGATGACAGATGTGTGTCACCACGCCCAGCGAATTTTGTATTTTTAGTAGAGATGGGGTTTCACCATGTTGGTCAGGCTGCGTCTCGAACTCCTGACCTCAAGTGATCCACCTGCCTAGGCCTCCCAAAGTGCCGGGATTACAGGTGCGAGCCACCACACCGGCTGATATTATTTTCATAATGATGACTGAAGAGTGTTTGGGCCTGCAGAGTTCTTAGGGACACTCCCCCCAGTAATTGTGGATTCATCCATAATTGACCCTTTCCAGATTTAGTTTCAGTGAACCTCTCCCCGCCATATCCTTTCCTTCTGGAAACTTAATTTGGATTTCTTCTTTCCATCCCTCCTTTCTTTGGGCAGAGGAAGACTTGGAACTGCTCTGGAATGAACTCTTACAGGCCCTTCTTTTGGGGAGATAGAGCCCCTGTCTCTCCCAACACATACAAGTGTGCCCTTGTGCAAATGTACACACACGTGCACACACGACACACACACACTTCTCCAGTGGCCTAGCCATTAAAAGTAAATAAATAAAACCCAAAGTATGAAAACAGGGGTGAGCAGATGTGTCCCTGGCAGAGCTGGCTGGGTTGCCTGGGGCGGGGGTGGCCAGCGGCCCCGGGAGGGTGTTGAGTGTGGATTCCCGGACATTGCCCAGTGCCCTGTGTGCTAATGTGAAGCTGAAAAGTCCCCTGCATTGTGCCGGCTCCTTCCCCCGTGAAAAGGCAATTGAGTCAGTGAGTTCCAAATGGATTGGAGCTGACAGTCAATGAGAATTTGGCAGTGGGTAGAAAACAAGCTGCCCCCACCTCCGCCCGCCACCTAACACACGCTCCCTCATCCCCTCCCTCGACTCCCAATGCTGGTTTGGTTTTGAGAGGGATTTTTGCAAAGAATTATGATTTCTTTTTGCATGTATCAGACGTGATCAGCAGGGGCCATGCCCCAGCCTGCCCCCCTCCCCAGGGATGGCCCAGCCCCCTCCCCCAGGTGACCAGCCCCCCTCCCCTTGCCGCCTTGGTGGCTCCGCCAGCGATCCCGAACGAGTTAAGGGCTGAATCAACTCTAGACCCAGCTGTACATTTTCCTCTGGGTTCCTGAATGAAGTGATGTGCTGTGCTCAGCATGATTGGAGACTGTCTGTCCCGGGTGAGCCCCCGGCCCCCACCCTGCTCGGCTCCACCAGCTTTCATGGGACCTGCTGCTGGGTCCCAGGACCTCATCCCTGGCAGCTGGGGGAGCTGGTGGCTCATGCCGTGGGGGCCTTGTCTGGCCTCTCCCTGTGTCCAGCCTGCTCTTAGAGACCTATTTCAATTTTAAAAGAAAGAGTACACCATTTTAAGTTGGTCTTATGCCTGGTTTGTAAAGAAGGCTTGCAATGTTGAGGGTTCATGGATGCCAAGAGCCCCACCCCCATCATTCTCCAGCCCGCGGTATCCACTCCAGTACCTCAGTCAGGAGATACCTGTTAGTACCAGGCCATCTTGCCAGTGGCCCCATGTCCCCAGACCTCCTCACTTTCCCAGGAGCTGCAGGGAAAGAAACATCACCCCCTTGCAGATAGCCCTCCAGTAATGCTTCTCATCTGTGACATAGCACCTCTTCAGCCTGACCCACCTGTCTCCCTAGAGGGGTAGTGTCTTCCCTATTCCTGCAGGGCAAGAGGCATGGAGATGCCTTTGTCTTGGCAGAATTACAGCCTGCCTGCTCCTGGGGGGTGTCTGAGCCCCCAGTGGGCTAGGGAGGCCGCTCAGGGGCCTCTTTCTGGGAAAGGCGGGTGGAGTCTGCTTGTTTTAGGAGCCCTGCTGGAGGATAGTGGTAACATACAGGGGCTCACATCCCTAGTCAATCCTTTATTGGGACTTTGACTTTGGACCTCTCACTGGCTCTTCTGAGCCTCAGTTTCCTCACTCGTAAAAGAGGATTCATGATGGCACTGTCGCATGGGGTTGGTGTGAGGATTAAATGAAATAACGCTGGAAAGGCACCTGGCACAGGCCTGCCACGTGGCGATGAGGGGCAGCTACTGTTGCTGCTAGTACTGTCTCTACTCCGTCCTGCCATCTGTCATCATGAAGGCAGTAAGGCAGAGGGCTCCCCGTGTTTGAGCTCCAGGAACCCCAAGGCCAGGCTGGAACCCCAGCCCAGAGGCTGCGGCCACCACAAATCTGCTGGAGCATGTTTGCCAATAGCCAGGCAGGCAAACGTGTCCGCCCAGCACAGAGCCCTGGAGGGAGCGGGGGAAAAGGCCTGCAGTGCCCAGGGCTGGGCTGTCGGCTGCGCAGGTGGCAGTCCCTGGGCTGGCCTGGACTGCCTGCCCAGGGAGGAGCTGACTCCCAGGTGCTGGCGCCATCTTGGTTCTCCTTGGCCTCTCCTCGCAGACGGGAGTGTGGCCCTTGCCCCCCCCCCGGGAGCAGGTGGCCTTTGCAGCCTGGCACCTGTTCCCAGAGGGTGGCTGCCGAGAAGGCACAAACCCAGGGATCTTTCAGCGTGTCCTCCGAGTCATCGCATGAGGCCTGTGTGCTGGCTGGAGGGGCTGGCCTGGGCCTGTGCTGGTGGAGAAGGTCGGAGGAGGAGCTTCTCTCCTCCCAGAGCCCCCTCCTTGCCTTCCAGCCAAGTCCCAGGAGAGCTGGGGCCAGCATCCTGAGGTCTGTGTGCTGGGGATTTGCTGGGGTGGGGTGAGTAGGGGAGGGAAGGGACTGGTAAAGGATGTGGATGAAGTTGGAGAGGGGGTGCAGGAGAAGGGTCTTGCCTCTGTCCCCAAGGGCAGCGAGGAAGCCAAGTTGATTTTACATTTTCATTTTATCAAAAGAGAAAGGAAACAGACATTTACTGAGGGCTGATTGTGTGTCGGTTGCTGTGCTGTGACTTACTGTGGGATTGAAAGACACAAGGCAGGCAGCGGTTTGATTCCCATTGCACCTGGCAGGAAATAAGGCTCTGAGAGGTTCAGTCACTTACCTGGGTTCACCTAGCTCGTTAAAGGAGAGCTAGGATTCCAGCGCTGGTGGATCTGACTCGGAAATGCACACTTTTCCCTATGTACCAGAAAAATAAAACCATGCTTTAAACAGTTTTTGAAAATAGATCAAAGGGAAAGAAATGTACCCCTCACTTAACCCTCATGAGCCAGCCTTGTTTAGTGTCTGGTATATTTCTGTCTAGTGTCCCCCCCCCATGACGATTTATATTTATTAAACATGTATTTTACATAACTATAATCATAAAAGAATATGGGTCTGGTTGAGACCTTGGATGAGGTAGGAGGGTCTCCTGAGCTGGGGCCACTGGGGAGGGATTGATTTTGGCAAAATGGAAACCTGGTTTTGGCTCCGAGCCATCTTTTCGGTAATGAGGTGCCTGAAACTGCATTGGAGAAGGCGAACTGGGTGCATGGAGAGGCAGGCGGACCCCCCGAGTTCTCTCCTGGGTAGCTTTTGCTCAGTTAAGTGGTAGAATTTTCCTTTTAACTCACTTCCTCCTTGCTTTTGACAAATGGGAATATTTGTACCATTTTCCCGAATGACCTCCTCTCCTTGGGGTAATGAGAAAATGAAAGTCTTTGCTAAGTGCTTTGAGATATTCAGATATAAAAATGGAGAGCAGAGCGTTGTCATGGGCCTTTTGCCTGCCAGGGTGCTTTATAAAGAGGCAGCGCAGCTCGTGGGGGAGTGAAGGTCACTGTGAGGATGAGGACCATGGCTGGAACCCGTGTCTCTCTGGGCACAAGGGCCAGGGCACTTCGTGGCCCGGCTCAGGGTAGGCAGGGTGTTGGTGGAGCCTCTCCCCCATCTTCCAGGGACACATTCCCAGGCCAGATCCCCAAGGGCCAGGTGATCTGGGCCACCCGGGCAAAGCCCCCACCTTGGCTGGAATCTCGTAGATGAACTATTCAATTCCGAGAGAGGCCTCCCCTTGTCACCTCATAGGGCCGGCCCAGGAAGAGCACGATGGAATAAATACAGTGTCACCTGTACAGATCATCATCCGAGGATGGTTTCGAAACATGGAAAAATGTTTATGATATGAGCGAAAAAAAACACCGAATGCCAAGTGCTGTGCACGCCGCAAGAGAAACTATATAAAAATCCAAATGCTTCTGGAGAGCGCTTGAAAGGTGATTCTCCAAAATGAAAATTATAGCGTTAGGTGGTGGAACTACGGTGATTTGTTTTTTTATTTCACAACATTTTATTTAAATTCCCCCCTATGATTAAAAGCCAACAAAGCCAACGTGTCGGCCAGGCAGGGAGCCCTGGCGAGGGGGGAGGGGGCAGGGCAGCGCCAGGCGAGAGGGCGCCTGCACCCACGGCCCCCGCAGGGCGCTGAGCTCACCGGCTGTGCCAGCCACAGAAACCTATGAGATCTCGAGAAGCTGAGGCGTATCGGTGACTTAGCCCTCCGTGCCGTGCTGGGCAACAATAGCTTTTGTCCTTTGCCCAAAACCCTAGGCCAGTGTGCTAAAAAAAAAAAATTATAAAATTATGAGATAGTTTGTACTTTCCTCGCCAGCCGGTGCCAGCTTTGGGCGCTTTATTTATTCAAGGTGGGGGAGGCAGGGAAGGCGGGGTGGGGCTGGGGGGGGGAGACAGAAAGGAAAAGAAAAACAAGGTAGGACTCGGACAAGGCCCAAGAAATGTTTGAACCTCAACAACAAACTTTCTTTTGTTTCACCAGTGGGGGAGGAAAAAATAAGTGTGAACCAGAGAAAACTCCCTACGTTGAGCGCATGGGGTTGATTCCTTCCCTTGTGGTGGGCTTGGCCTTTTCTTTGCGGGCGGGTAGAGCTGTTTGTGATGCTCACCTCTGGGCTAGGATGTGTTGGGAGTTGGGACTCAGGGACCCCGGGAGAAAGGGGCTGCAGCCAGTGGCCAGGCTGGGGATTAGGACCGCCAGGCGGGTGCCTGGTGTTCTGGCCAGTCGCCCCACCGCCAACAGCCTTTGCCTGCACTGCCACTTGGGGTTAAGGAAATCCTCCCCCCACAGTGTCCCAGAAGCCACTCTCTGCCAGGGGGACCTGGAATTCCAGGTGGATCAGGAGGGGCAAGGATGCGTTTGCCTTGGAACAGTTTGGACCAGATCTCCCCCTCCCAGAATCCACTGGAAGACATTTTAGGAATCAGATTCAGGAAGAAAGACTGGGAGAGGGGAGTTGGGAATGGGTGTGAGTGAGATCCTGTGTTGTTTTGTGGGTGTGAGATTGTGTGCATGTATAAATCGTTTTGCGCGTGATTGTGTCTGAGATTGTGTGAGTGACTGTGATTGTGAGACTGGATGTGAGATTGTGTGATTGTGTGTGAGACTGTGTGGTTGTGTGTGTGATTGTGTGTAAGATTGCGTCTGAGATTGTATGAGTGATTATGTATAAGATTGTGTGAGATGGAGTGTGAGATTGTGTGCGGTGTGAGATTGTGTGCTTGTGTGTGACATTTTGTGTGAAATTGTGTGCCATTGTGAGGTTTTTGTGGGAGATGCCGTGTGAGATTGTGTGATTGTGTGTGAGATTGTGTGTGATTGTGGTTGTGTGTGAGATTTTGTCAGTGATTGTGAGATTATGAGATAGTGTGAGATGGTATGTGAGATTGTGTGTGCTTGTGTGTGAGATTTTGTGTGAAATTGTGATTGTGAGATTGTGTGAGATGGTGTGTGAGATTGTGTGTGACTGAATGAGATTGTGTGTTAGTGTGTGATTTTACATGAAATTGTATGATTGTGTGTGAGATTGTATGTGTCTGTGACATAGTGTGAGATGGTGTGGTAGATTGTGTGTTCCTGTGTGTGAGAGTTTGTGTGAAATTGTGTGATTGTGTGCGATCGTGAGTGATTGTGCATGAGATTGTGTGTGATTGTGAGACTGTGTGAGATGGTGTGGTAGATTGTGTGTGCTTGTGTGTGAGAGTTTGTGTGAAATTGTGTGATTGTGTGAGATCGTGAGTGAATGTATATGAGATTGTGTGTGAGATGGTATGTGGTTGTGAGACTGAGTGGTTGTATATACGATTGTGATTTTATGTGGATTGTGTGGGTGGGTGTGCATGGCGTTGTGTGTAATTGTGGCATGGTATGTGGTTTTGTGTGTGATTTTGTATGATATGGCATGTATGAGATTGTGTGTGAGATGGTGTGTGGTTGTGTGTGAAAATGAGTGTAAGTGGTTGTGTATGAGATTGTGTGTGGGTGTGTGGTTGTGTTGTGTGTGTCACTTCTCTTCCCCCTGGTTGTAGTAGCCGGGCTGAGTAAAATTAACAGGTCCTTCCAACTGTTTTCCGCATCACCACTTGGTCCCCTGCCCCAGGCCTGCCCTGAGTGAGACGGTGCTGTGGCCGAATCCCAGGCTCATTGGCGATTCTTCCTTCCACGTGAACTCAGAGGATTTTGTGGGAATGATGCGGTGGTTTGACCAGTAAGAGAAAGGAGGCTTGTGGGTGAAGGGTGAAGTCACAGAGGTCAGAGGTGGCCTGGCCCAGCACTCGGGCGCCCCTCTCCTTGGTCCTCACGGGGGTCCCAACCCTGTGGTCCATGTCCGGTGCTCAGGAACAGACTCACAGCTGAGCTTCCGAGGCTCGGGCGGACTCAGAGGTGCCTGCGTGATCATTCCAACACATGACCCTTCCTGTGAAGAAGGCAGCTCACAGGTTATTGTCCTGGTTTACATGTGGGGGAAACTGAGGCCCAGAGGGATGTTGCTTGGTGCCACAGGCCCCACAGCTAGCTCGCCAGTGACAGGTCTGGAACTAGGACCCCGTCTTTGAGACACTTGAAAACACGATCATCTCCCCCCACCAGCTCAGGGTGAGACTGGCCAGTTCCAGATGTGGAATGATGCTTCCTCTAGTTCCAGGAAGCAAAGGGGCCCTCCTAGGGGATCAGATGGTGGGGCTGTGTTTGCGGGTGACCGGTTTTGGGGACTGCCTCTGTTGAAGAAAGAGCACTGGATGGTGAGAAGGTGAGGTGTTTCTAGCCCCATCTCCATCACTGGCAAGCAGCCACATCCCAAGACGTGGGCTTGAACAGCAATAGGGCTGGCCCTGGCAGTGCCATCACCCCTTCCCACTTCAGGATGGCTGGAGCTTCCTGCCACCGTCTGGAGTCCACAGCTGTGTCATGCAGCCAGCCCTCTCCCACAACCTGTCAAACCAGAGATGCCAGTTTCCCCAGGGCTCCCAGGAACTCCCGCCCCTAGCTGGTACCAGGGAGAGCCTTTGCAGGCTCAGCGGGCAGTGCCCCCAGCCCGAGCCCCGTGCACCTGCTCATTGATCACTGCCTGTCTGGATGTGTCTCGTGTCGGAGCCCTCTGGTGTGAACTTGCTGAGTACTGAGAGGCCGAGACGTGAGACAATTACGAGCAGGGGAAAGAAGTGGTACCCTGTGACAAGAGGCAGCTGTGGAGAAAGGGGCAGGCTCCATGCCCGGGGTGAGCGCCATCTGGGCCAGAGGCCTGGCTTCCAGCTGGGGGGGCTTGGGAAGGGCAGAGCCTGGGAGGAATGATTTTGAAGGCACTACTATGGAGATTAAGGGGATGAGAATGTAAATCTCAAGTAAAAAGGTAATTGAATGTAATAGCAAACACTGCTCGCTCTATGTTAATTTTAGCTCTTCCCCTGGATACAAGACGCTGTATTAGTGTTTTATTACCATTTTGTTTGCACTAATAAAATAGTAAAATTTATTTCAAGGAAGTTGAAGGATGGTTTTACAATGCAAATTTGAAGAAATTGGACTTTTCATTTATGCCTCTGCTATTTTAAACCCTGACGGGTGTAAATTAGCTGAAGGAACCAAGCAGACCCCACTGATGGGGACTTGGGAGGCGGGAGCCCTGGTAGAGGTTCCAGGCGCACTCAGGGCAGGAAGCAGACAGTATCACACAGAGAGGCTGAGGCAGGGGTCCTTGGGGGCCTGATTGGTTGGGACGGGGTGATGGGTGAGGGTATGTCAGGCATGAATGAGTCTACGTGTAGGCGGCATGTCACACACACAGCTGGCAGAGAGACACCTGTGGCCACAGAGCTCCGGGCTTCACCTTTCCTCTCTGCCCTTTGGCCTCCTTCCTGTCCTGACATTGGACCTCTATTAACCTGCTGAACCTCAAAAGGTAACTGAGCACCCCTACCCTCTGTGCCTAGAGCGGGCGAGTAGGCCAGCTGGTCTGGTCCCATTCACACCCATCCCCTTGAAAAGGGGCTGAAGATTGAAGAGATCATCAGAGCATGGAGGAGAGACCTTGAGCCCAAAAGGAACCAGGGAAAAAGACCTAGGCCTGAAAGCAACCCAGCTGAGGTCCCACCTTCTCCTTCTCCCTTCCAACCCAGGCGTACTGGAGGGACTGGGCAAGACTTTCTCAAGCCCCGGCATCCTTCACATGGAGCCAATGGTCCCAGACATTGTAGTATCTAGGAACCCAAAAGCTAGAGGCGCGATCTCGGCTCAGTGCAGCCTCCGCCTCCCAGTTCAAGCGATTCTCCTGCCTCAGCCTCCTGAGTAGCTGGGATTCCAGGCACCCCCACCACACCCGGCTAATTTTTGTATTTTTTAGTACAGACAGGGTTTCACCATGTTGGTCAGGCTGGTCTCGAACTCCTGACCTCAGATGATCCGCCTGCCTCAGCCCCAAAGTGCTGGGATTATAGGCATGAGCCACCTCGCCCAGCCAGGACTGAATGAGTAAAAGAAAAGAAAAAACAACTAAGTCGTCTGAATTTGAGGGAACTGGATGATGGTTATAAGTAGACGGAGAAGGGAAGGAAAGGGGGTGATAGGGGAGTTTCATTATGAGTTTTGGGTGAAGAATTCAGGTTGGATCTTGTTTGATTCAAACCGGTTTGTTTATCTCTAAAATTATCGGCAGCAATGGCCCAAAGCGATGCACTGGGGGCCCAGCTTCCAAAGGGTAGGGAACCGAACAAGTGTTCTAATGTCTGGCGGAGCCCGTGGTGTGTATTGCCCAGGGTTTTCTGGCTGGCTGCCTGGTGCGGGGGAAACGGTGAGCCGGTGTCGCTGGTTTCCAGCCCCAACCCTGGGTCCGGTGAGGTTCTCTTGGTCTCCCTTGTTTGGGTGTTGCGTATGTATTTCATGCAAAGATTTAGACTGTTGATTCTGGCAGGGCCAGAGTAGAGCGGAGAGACTGGACGAGTCGGGAAGAGAAGCTGGGACAGAGATGGTTGCAGGAGACCCCTGGGGATTCATTCCCTTGACTGAGTGTCAGGACTGTGCTTATGGGTTGTAGGGAACTTGGCACTGGGACAGAGGAGGGAGGGCTCCGGCCTCCAGCCTCTCCTGGTGGTTCATCTAGGTCTACAGGGTCACATCTGGGGAAGAGAGGGGTCTTCGTTGACTCAGGCTGTGGGAGATGCCCAAGGGTTAGGCTGGTCTCTAGCAGCAGGGCCAGCACTCTGCGTAGTTGTTAATGGAGCAGAAAAAGTCTCCATCTGGGCCTCCTGGTGATCCTTTTGGATTGGGGAGGACTGCGGATGGGATTTCTTGGGATTGTGGGGCTTCAGGAATGTGCAGAAGGCGAAGGACTCTAAACCCAGCCCTGCAACAGGCCAGGAACCCCCTGCTTTTCCTCTGTAGGCTCCATAGGAGGCTCTGGTGGTGGGATTTTTTTCCTAATCCCTAATCTCAGGGACAGAGAGGGAGGCCCGTGACTGATGGAGGCGGCCAAGGCCAGGGCAGATTTGACAGTGTGCTGTCGAAAGCAGTCAGAGGTGAGAACATTGAAAAGTGGCGTGTTGTTTAGCTTTTGAAATGGTTTCCGATTCTCCAAAAGTCGGGAGGTGCACCATGTGTACCCAAGGATTTAGCGACGGTGTCAGGCGGGGGGGACACCCCAGGTGGATTTCCACCCAAACTCTAATTAATCCACAGGCAGACGGAAATGGGAAAAGGAGATTAGCGCAGTGCCCCTTTCCGGCCTGGCGGTGGAGGACACCAGGAGTGCCTGGCCTCTGTGTGGGCACCTGCCCACTCCTTCAGGTCCCGCCTCTGTGATGGGGTCAGGGATAAGGTGGTTTGCCCCAGACCACCACACGGAGCTGCCGGGACCCCTAGTTGCTTCTTTTTCTGCTCATCTGCTGCGGATCTCCCTAGCCCATCTCTGGAGAGGTGAGACCCCTCTGAGCAGCCACAGGGCTGCTCCCGCCCTGCGGCCTCTTCTAGACACATGGCAGCCCCTGCCTGGACTAGAAGGAAGCTTCATTTGGAGTGATTTGGGTTGCTTTTTGGCATGGATGTGTGTGTGTGAGAGTTGGGGACAGGGTAACCCACAAGCACACACATAGATGCTGTCCAGTCTGACCACAGCCGCCCCTGGAAGCTGGAACCCCCACTGCTGCCTCATCCTGCTTGGTTTGGGGGAGCCTGTTGCCTGGTCCATAGTGTCCCCCCACCAGGTTTCCCGAGAAGCAGGAAGCCCGAGGCCTGCCCGCAAGTCTCTGACCCTTCCTGTCAGCACGTTCAGCCCCCAGGGTATTCGAGACCCCCATTTTGGGATCCCCGCTCACCCGTTCCCTCTCCCGGGCCCCACTCCCCGGCACCTGTCAGCTGTCTCACTGACTGTCTGGCTTGGCTGCCACCCATCCGATCCTCCCAGGCCAGCTCCACCCCCGCCCCCTCCCCAGCCCACACTCCCTCCCTTCCTGTCTCTGCCCACTTCTGTCTCTACCTGCCCGTCGCCGGCACACCTGAAGATCCGAGGCTGCCTAACGGAGTGTGAGGATGGCTCAGGGTGTTTACCAGACAGCCGGGATAAGGTATTAAATCCCGCTGCTGTCTTCCCAGGCCGGGTTCCTCAGATGGTTTTCCAAATCCCTAATCTCAGTGCCCACATCCCTGCCCAGCCTATGTTTGATGGGAGCTTTCCTTTCTGATTGAAGCCGCACCGAGCAGGATCTGTCGTGGGCTTGGGTCTGGGTTCCCACCGGTGCTCGATGACACGGGCACCCAGCCCCTTCCTCTCCGCGCTCCTTCCTTCCTCCCCTCCTTCCTTTCTTTGGGAATCTTAGTGAGTGGGGGCCAGGATTCTGCCACCAGGTGTTCTAGAGCCTTCGGGAGCCCCATCATCTGCCATGTGGTCGTGAGGCCACCTACTGTAATGGCAGGGAGAGGTCCCAGATTGGGCTTTAAGTCAGAGGTGAGGGGGAGGAGGTGGGAGGGAGAGGGCCAGGGGCAGCCCTTGCTGAGCCCACCCGCACAGCTCTTCATGCTCCAAGTAAAAGTGGCCAGTGTGGGGTTCTGCCCCGGGAGAGTCTGTAAAGCAAGCCTGTTCCTTTACGGGGTCTCTGCGTTGGTTTAGATGACAGCATTAGGGAGGAGGCATGCACCCGTGTGGCACTCAGGTGGACACTCCGCCCTCCTTCAACAGGCTGAGCTTCTGGGGTCACAGGAGGGTCCACATGCTCCCCAGGGAACAAGGACACTGAGGTACGCAGTGGTGACCATTCTTCATGTGTGGCAGAGGCAGCTTCCCAGGGTCTTCCCTGTGGGAGAACATCCAGGGATGTGCTGCCCTTCCCAGGATAGCAGGACTGGGCAGAGAGCAGGGACGCCCTCTGACCTTTCCTCTCTCCATGTTCAGCCCCCGGGGTGTGTGAGACCCCTGAGGATTCTCACACCTGGTCCTCAGCCTTCCCCTCCCAGAAACGAGGCTGAAAGAGACCAATCCGCTTCCTCCCTTGACTGGGAAGTCTCTATGGGGAAGGAGCAGAACTCTAGACCAGTGGGGGCATGTGGCCAATGGCAGAAGCCTGGGTCTAGCGCTCTGGGGGTACCTGGGACTGTTGGGTCTGTTCTTTCTCCCAGCTGCGATGTGGCCTGGGCAGATCCTTCTCATTTCAGCTTCTCTCCCTAGCTCCAGGCTGCCTCTTCTCTCTCCCTCCCGTGCCCCTTCTCCTCCTTCCTGCAGGCAACCAGAGGTGTCTTAGGTTTCACAACAGCGCCCGCCCGAGCCTCCCCTCTCTCCAGGTCTCCTCACCTTGTTCCTGCAGGCTACCCCTGGCTGTCATGTACTCCCACCCTCTCACTGTTGCCTTGGCAGTCAGTGCTGCTCCCGGCTTGGCTCTCTGTCCTTTGCTGATATCAGGGCACAGACAGCAGTGGGGAGGTCCCTGGGGGTCGGTCAAGAGGAACTTGGCAGCAGCAAACAGGGCTGGGACAGGACAAGGGACTGCCGTGGGTCCTCAGCAGGCATCCTCACCATCAAGGCTGGAAGCTGGGCTCCAGGGGGAGTCCTGGGTGCCAAGCAGTTCCCAATTTTATTTCAGGGATGTTCTTTTTTCTCATATGTGTTGAGCAAAGATCAAGAAGTAGAATAGAAAATAAGGGACAGGCGGACTTGGTGGCTCACGCCTGTAATCCCAGCACTTTGGGAGGTTGAGGCAGGCAGATCAACTGAGGTCGGGAGTTCAAGACCAGCCTGACCAACATGGAGAAACCCTGTCTTTACTAAAAATACAAAATTAGATGGGTGTGGTGGCACATGCCTGTAATCCCAGCTACTTGGGAGGCTGAGGCAGGAGAATTGCTTGAACTTGGAGGTGGAGGTTATGGTGAACTGAGACTGAGCCATTGCACTCCAGCCTGGATAACAAGAGCGAAACTCTGTCTCAAAAAAAAAAAAGAAAAGAAAAGAAAGAAAATAAGGGCCCAGAGAAAATCTAGAGGGTGACAGTTGGGCTGGCGAGGAGGAGGAGGAAGAGGAGGAGGAGGAGGAAAGAGGTGAAATTAATTCATTAGAAAAACTTGTTTACTGGCTTTACTAGTCTCCTCCATTTTAAAAGTCTCCGTTTACAATAAGTCGCTAATTAAAATACAAAATTAAGCAACAGCTATGTTTTTTTCCCTTCACTTTAATTGCATGATTTTTTGTGATGTAATTTCTGGAAACACCCAGCGTACCTCACAGGGCTGATTGTTTGATAACCTAGAAACACCTGAAACCAACCCCAAAAATAAATATAGAAATCCAAGGGAAACTGAAGGTAGATGGGAAACGGCAGAGAACAGCAGACAGGAGGGAACCGAAATCCATAATCATCATCATAACAAAAAAACTTCTAAGTAAGGACATTCATCCTGCCTCCTCCCCCACACCTCCCCAACCTGGCTGAAACCAGAACAATCTGTGCCTCTCAGGGGGAAAAACAAGCTGACATGGAAGCCAGACCAAGTGGGGGCGGCTCTCCCTGGCCCGCACCCCCAGGTTGGGGCTATAGATAAAAAGCAGGTGCCACTAGGAACCTTCCCTGCCTCCATTTCTGGCTGTTCTGCCTTCATCAATCACCTTTCTTTTTTCTTTTTTTTTTTTTGAGACGGAGTCTCACCCTCTCACCTAGGCTGGAGTGCAATGGCGCCATCTCAGCTCACTGCAACCTCCGCCTCCAGGGTTCAAGTGATTCTCCTGCCTCAGCCTCCTGAGTAGCTGGAGTATTAAGCACGGGCTACCATTTCCGGCTAATTTTTTGTATCTTTAGTAGAGGCGGGTTTTCAGCATGTTGGCCAGACTGGTCTCGACTCCCGACTTCCCATCACTGACGTTTCAAGGGAATTGTCCTTGACCCCCTTGTTTTGAACCTAGATGCAATCCCAGGAGGAGATGCTTAGGGGCGGTGACCGCCGCTCCTGGGGAAAAGTACGTCCCCTCCTTGCACATGCTATGGCGGACAGTGGGACTGGGGCCGGGGTTGCTGGCCCAGCGTTCCTCGCCACCCTGAGTGCACCGGCTCTTCTGGAAGGGAGAGGGAAAGGGTGGTCCAAAGTAAAAGAGGTGTGGGCTGACGTTGCAGATGTCCCCATGGCTTGCTGCCGTCTTTAAGATGTAGAGCTAGGTAATAATTGCAAAACTGCAGAGAAACCTGTCAGAAACTAACTCAGGGTGGGGCTGGGAGGAAGCTGGGTCCCACTGGTGGCCTGGCTTCTGGAGAATGGCAGGCCCAGCATCAACTGTGGGCTCAGGGCTCAACATCTGGGCGGTGAGAGCATGCAGGGCAGAGGGGGCCTGGGACCGCACTGCTGGCTCCTTTACCTACCCCACAGCTAGGGGCCCAGTTGGCTGGGGCCCCAGGATCCCCTCCGTACACTCTGTTGCTGGGAAAAAAGGAATTGCCTCCTTTTAGGGTCTTTTTTAAAAAGTATATTTTCTCCCTGATACTCATATTCATACTCATGGTGCATTGAAAAATACAAAAAAAAAAAAAGATATGAAGAAAAGAATGTCACCCAGGTTTGACGGCTCACGCCTGTACTCCCACCACTTTTGGAAGCCAAAGAGGGCAGATCACTTGAACTCAGGAGTTTGAGACCAGCCTGGGCAGCATAGTGAAACCCTGTCTCAACAAAAAAATACAGAAATTAGCTGGGCGTAGTGGTGTGCACCTGTAGTCCAAGCTACGTGGGAGGCTGAGGTGGGAGGATGACTTGAGCCCAGGAGGTGGAGGCTGCAGTGAGCCGAGTTCATGCCATTGCCCTCCAGCCTGAGTAACAGAGCCAGGCCCTGTCTCAAAAAAAGAAAAAAGAAAGAGAGAGAAAAGAAAAGAATTTAAAAGTGTGTTCTGTGAGTTAGGGAGACAGAAAGACCTGGCCGTAATCCCTGGTTTTGCCACCCAGCAGTATGACCTTGAGTAAGTCACTCAACATTTCCCAGCCTGAGTTTCCTCATCTGTCAAGTGGGAATACCGATGGAATGTATCTTGCAGGCTGGTCCTTGATTTAGTGTAATGATCCATACATAAAATACTTAGCACTGAACCTGGCACATGGCACCCTTAAATACTATTTCTGGTTGGTGTGCTGGCTCACACCTGTAATCCCAGCACTTTGGGAGGCCTAGGCAGGCAGATCACCTGAGGTCAGGAGTTCAAGACCAGCCTGGCCAACATGGTGAAACCCCATTTCTACTAAAAATACAAAAATTAGCCAGGCATGGTGGCCCATGCCTGTAATCCCAGCTACTCAGGAGGCTGAGGCAGGAGAATAGCTTGAACTCGGGAGGCAGAGGTTGCAGTGAGCCAAGATTGCGCCACTGCACCTCCAGCCTGGGCGACAGAGCAAGACTCCATCTCAAAAAAAATAATAATAATGATTTCTGTTTCTGTTATTATCATTAATAATGACTGTTCCCACTATCTTGGGATAATAGACATTTAAGTTTTTTACACTGATGAGTTATCTGTCTAAACCTGTGCTATCCAATACAGTAGCCTCTAGCTTCTTTAAACTTTCATTCATTAAAGTAAAAGAAAATTGGAAATTCAGTTTCTCAGTCACATTGTCCTCATGTCTGGTGCTCAGTAGCCGCATGTGGCCAGTGGCTGCTGTGTGGGGACAGCGTCCTCCACCGCACTGGGGTGTTTTCCTGAACTGTCTCCCACTTTGCTAAGTGTCTCATAAGGGCTGCGTAGTGCTCCATAGTGTGGCTGAATCACACTCTCTTATTGGCTTGAGTTTTCTTTTTTTTTTTTTTTTTGAGATGGAGTTTTGCTCTGTCGCCCACGCTGGAGTGCAGTGGTACAATCTCTGCTTTCTGCAACCTCTGCCTCCCGGGTTCAAGCGATTCTTCTGCCTCAGTCTCTTGGGTAGCTGGGATTACAGGTGCTGCCACCACACCTGGCTAATTTTTGTATTTTTAGTAGAGACGGGGTTTCACTATGTTGGGCAGGCTGGTCTTGAACTCCTGGCCTCAAGTGATCTGCCCGCCTCAGCCTCTTAAAGTGTTGGGATGACAGGCGTGAGCCACCGTGCCTAGCTTGGCTTGAGTTGTCGTTCCTGGGAGGTGGGTGCATCCTCTGGGCTCTGATTGGTCCCCCAGGGGTTGCCGCCTCCTGGCGCCTGCCCTTGGTGCTCTCTGATTGGTGCCAGGCAGTGAGGGATTCTGGGAAGAGCAAGCCTGGCCGACTGATTGGCTGTCAGTGGTGATGCCAGGGCAAGGGCCGGGGCTCTGCCTCCCCTCCCCTACAGTGGACTCTGGCTGGGCAGGAGGGGCCGCTCCCCCCAGCACTCTGGGGCACCCCCCCCCAGGGTGCCTCCTCCTCACCCTTCACCCCAGAGGGCTGGAGTCTAGGGAGAGGAGGGCCTTGGTTGAGGGAGTGAAGATGAAAAGTAGGCCAGGTGCAGTGGTTCACGCCTCTAATCCCAGCACTTCGGGAGGCTGAGCCAGCTACATCACTTGAGGTCAGGAGTTCAAGACCAGCCTGGCCAACATGGCGAAACCTTGTCTCTACTAAAAATACAAAAATTAGCTGGGTGTGGTGGTGATCACCTGTAATCCCAGCTGCTTGGGAGGCTGAGGCAGGAGAATCGATTGAAACCAGCAGGCAGAAGCTGCAGTGAGCCGAGATGGCACCACTGCACTCCAGCCTGGGTGACAGAGTGAGACCCTGTCTCAAAAACAAACAAGCAAATGAACAATAATGACCCGCCCTGCCCTGAGCAAGATACACCCCGGGGACCCCTGAGGGAGCCCCCTGAGAGCAGGGTGGCCTGCCCCCTGGGGGAGCAGCATGGTGGAGGTGGGCCTGGCTCCCTGAGTCCTGTGCAGGCCTCCCACTCCTGTGAGGGTCTTCCAGCTCCTGGAAGGGCCCTGATTCAGTCAAGACACTTATGAGATCCCAGGGTGGGGGCTGCAGTCCCAGGTCTGGCGGCTGCTCCAGGAAGACCTTGCAGTGGTGGGTGACCCTCCTGTGGCTAGGGTTGGAGTGGGTGTTGGGAGGCTGGGGTGATGCCAGGGTCATGGGCCGAGGGCTGTGGGCAGGGCCAGCAGGGGAAGTGATCCCCGGGGCAGTGGGCAAGATGGAGACGGGGGAGCCGCAACCGGACCTGCTGATGTGGCCCTTTCTGCTCGCAGCGGGTCATAAAATATGGCTCAGATTTTCATTACGGGCTCTATCGATTATCTTCTGGGATGGATGAATTATAGAGAACATTAAATTTTTTTAAAAAAGCAAGTGAGAGAGGAAATATCTGAATGACTTTGGGTTGTCGATGGCAGAAAGGGCTGAGCCACCAAGCCTGGTCTCCCAGCAGGTGTGGACCGGACCTCTCGGGGCAGGCAGCCACTGACTCCTCCAGCTCCCTGCTTCTCCGGCCTCCCTGGGCCTGGCTTTGCAATAGGGGGAGGCCTGTGCTCCCCCTCCCCCCAACCCTGTCCTCTCCAGGGATCTGCCTGGGTTCTGGGAAGGCGGAGAATCAGGCTGTTTACAGTGCTGTGACCTGGAAATAGGGCCTGTCCCAGGCTTTGGGCCTCCATCTCGGGGGAGATGGGGCCCAAACTCTGCTGTCTGCCCTCCAGGACTTCTTGATTCTGGAGATGCCTGCCTGGGTAGAGGCAAGGGTCAGAGGACATCGCTGATCTCCTGGGGTCAGGACTGGGGTTGGAACGCATGAGGAATGCAGACGCCCAGGCCTGTTGGCCACCCCATCTTTTCCCCACATCTCGTTCCTTCCACCAGCAGTCATGGGCGCGGAGGCTTTCTGTTTTCCTTGTGAAGTTTGGGAAGAACGATTCTAGGTCCCATCACTCTGCCTCTAAGGCAAGTCGGGGAAAGATGACCTCCTGAACGCCCTTCCCTCCCTTGCTCCCTCCCCACCCACCTTACTAAGCCGTGTAGTGACGAGGCATCAGGCAACTGGGGTCAAATCATGTCCCTGTGTGTGACCTTGGATGGGGCACATCCCTCTCTGGGTCCCAGTTCTTCAACCCTCCACTCTCCAGCTGCGATAATCATCTACCTCATCGCAGGTTATAGATATTAATTTGTGACGGCTACATGCATTCATATATTCAAATCCTGAGCACACAATCCTTAATAAACATGAACTATTATCATTTTCCTCTTCTGTGGCAGGGTCTAGAAACCTTTCTTTCTCTGCATTTAGGCTTTGTGATTGATTTATCAAATGCTTGACAGCACCTACTGTGTGGCACTGTAAAGTCCCTGCTCGCTGGCACTCCCGCTGGCCAGGTGTTACCACAGGCCTCACCTTGCCCCAACTTTCAGCCCGGCCAGAAGCACCTGAGCCTTTGGTTGTGATGTCTGAGGCCTGTCTGGTGGCTCTAGGGGACTTGGTCCAGGGTACTGTCCTCAGCAAGTTACACGTAAGAAGCCATTTAATCTCATAATCGTACGCAAAGGAACTATCGTTATCCCCATTTTACTGATGGAGAAACTGAGGCACAGAAAGGTTAACATCATTAACCCAGAGCCACACAGCTTGTGAGTGGCAGAGCCTGGATTCCTCCCTGGGCAGTCTGGCTCCAGAGTTTGTGTGCTTAACCATGGTGGCATGCTGCCCAGTGATCTGGCAGAGCGGGGTGTGTGTGTGTGTGTGTGTGTGTGTGTGTGTGCACCTATGTGTGTGTGTGTGTGCACGTGCTGAACGTGTGTTTTGTGACTGACTCCACTTTCTAACCCTCTGCACGGTATTTAGCTCCCTGGGATAGATCATCAGTGACCCCTGCATTTTTTGGGGCCCTGCTCTGAGTGGAGCGTGTCTCCCCCAGCCCCCACACGTCCCCTCACCCAAGCTTCACCTAGGCTGCTGTGAAAAGGTGGTGGTTTCCATGGATATCCGTCTCCCTCTGGCGACACGCCCTTTTTTGTATAACTCTGTTCCCCTGGAGTTGATTGTTTTTGGCACACAGCTCTGTAAACTCATCCAACAATTAAAAGGGGGGAGGGTGGAACAGAAAGGAGACAGATAGTAACCATGGGGTGAATGATCTGGAGGAGGGGCCTCTGGGGCATGGGTCCCCTCCCTGTCCCCTGCCGGCAGCAGGACAGTGGACAGTACCGAAAGTGCAGAAGGGGGGGCATAAGCCGCTGGCTGGGAGTTCCGCTGGCAGAGTCCTGAGAATTCAGAACCTTCCGTGTTTCCTTGCACTTCAGCTGCGTCCTTGCCCCATCTGTCCCTCCCTCAGACATGTAAAGGGTCCCACGTACAGGGCCAATGAGGCTGTCACCGGAGGTCCCCTGAAGCCGCAAGCTGCCGGCCTGGACGGATTTGCATATCGACTGCCCTTGTTTGGGCTCATTGTGTGTGTTTGCCCTGTTTGTGTACCGTCGAATACCTGCCTTGCTGGGCGTACCCGTCACGGGCCGTGTGAGATCACAGATGAAAAATGCAGTGAAAAACACTTTCGTGCCACAACACATCGTGGAGGATTTTTGTATTAAGATGTGGATTTTTTATTGTTTTTTTTTTTTTTTCCTTTTCCATACAGCCCTGGAGTTGGGCAATGCGCACGTCTGTGTTTTTGTTTTCACTCGGGTGGTTTATGAAATCTGCTCATTAGCGCTCTGTCCTCTCCCCACCCCGGCCTGATCTTCCACCCCGTACCCTCTTGGATAGAAATCTTTCCCCCTCCCTTCCCAGTGTCTCCCCTCCTTTGGGGGAGGCGATGCGTGCCTCCCCGTACCCACATTCCCCTGGGCGAAGATCAAGGGGTTCTCTGACTCTGCTTCCTCCTGGAAGAGTCTCCGTGGCTGATGGTCATTGTGGTGGGGGAGGCAGCAGAAATCTCTGCCCCACACCCCCAAAGACAAAGCCCTTTCACTTTCCCCTTATCTGAAAAGAAGAAATGGAAGTTGTCCTATCCCAACAGGACCTCCTGACTTAGCCTGGAGGTGGCTTCCTTGTCCCCATCACATCAGATGACAGGCTACAGTGGGCATGGCCACAGCCAAGACCCGACTTGGAAGCTGTGTTCAGGGGTGCCTCCTGCTCGCCGGGTGTTACCACAGGCCTCACCTTCCCCCCCCCTTTTCAGCCAGGCCGGAAGCACCTGAGCCTTTGGTTGTGACATGTGAGCACTGCCTGGTGGCTCTGGGGGGACTAGGTGCAGGCCTGTTCTGAGGCCAGAAGAACTGAGATTCCGGAGGGGCCAGAGCGTCAGTTGTGGGGGAGCTGCTGAGATCACAGGGAGGAGAGGAGGATGACCTTTTCAGTGAGTTGGGCCTTGGAGCCTGTCAGCCCAGGCCTGGCTTTGGCACCTGTGCCCGGTATGACCTTTGGCAAGTTGCTGTCTGTGAAGTGCCTGCCCTCCCTAATCTATCCACGGGGACCATAACCATTTCTGCCTTTGTGTTGTAAAGATTTGGCCAGATCGTGCACATAGGGAACTTGGCGGACAGGAGGCATCTGATTGGTTCATACCCTGAGTTCTCACTTAGGCCTATTGGCAGGGAGCAGAGGCCACTCACCAATGTGCCCTTAGGCCCAGCGTGCTGCCTGGCACTTGGTCCATTCTTACTGGAATTGGTTGGAGGGGATCAAGTAACTAAGGGGCTCCCTTGAACCTGAGAGCTGTTAATTCATGGGGCCAATAGAGGAGCGGGAGAGATCAACGACCGGTTGGGGCTCAGGGAATTGCTAAACAGGATGGGGCAGGGAAACAGGCAACAGGGCCAGGCGCGGGGGCTCCCGCCTGCAATCCCAGCGCTGTGGGAGGCCGAGGCGGGCAGATCACCCGAGGCCAGGAGTTCGAGGCCAGCCTGGACAACATGGTGAAACCCCGTCTCTACTAAAAATACAAAAATTAGCCGGGTGCAGTGGTGCGTGCCTACATTCCCAGCTACTCGGGAGGCAGAGGCAGGAGAATCGCTTGAATCCGGGAGGTGGAGATTGCAGTGAGCTGAGATCGCGCCACGGCACTCCAGCCTGGGCGACAGAGCAAGACTCTGTCTCAAAAACAAGAAAACAGCCAATGAAACGTCCTGTTGGAGAGGAGAGGCCAGGCTGCGCAGGGCCCACCTGAGTCTGACATGGAGTCAGGGACTGGTTCAGTTCCACCAACACGTGCGCTGCCCACGGTGGCCCAGCTGTTGTGCTAAATGCCGGGGGACGCACAGATAGATCACCCAGACCCGGTCTCTGCCCTTGAGGAGGTAAAAGTCCAGTGGTGGAGACAGACTCGTGAACAAATTACTTTAGTCCAGTGTGGATCTAAATGCCATGGTGGAAGATGGAGGAGGAGCAGAGGCAGGGGTGTGGGGGCCCCCCGGGTAGATTCCGGAAGACTACCTTGGAGAAGCTTGGAAGGAGAGGGTGACGGTGATTCTGGACGTTTCTAGACCGCTTGTCAATGCCCTTTCCCATCCCTCATTGATCCTCTGTGCAGCCTGCGAGGTGGGAGGGAAGATTGAGGCATCGTCTTGGTTTGGCTGGTAAGGAGACCGAGCCTAGGGAGATGAGCCGGCTTGTCGAAGGGCCCGTGGAGGTTTCGGGGGCAGAACTGGGGCTCAGACCCATGACTTCCAGTTCTCAGCCCGGTGCGATTTCTGTAAGCACACCCACTCAGCTTCTCACCTCCTCACCCTGGAGCCGCTGGTCAGAGAGGCCTGGCCTCTGCACTCTGTACCGGGAGAGCCTGAGTGCATGGAAGGCCTAGGGCCTGTGCCCTGGTTTGGTAAGTGGGTCAGGCCACTTGGTTGGGACAGTCCTGGAGCAAGGCCACACCCTTGGAAGATGTGTTCAGGGGTGCCTCCAGCAGGGCTGGAGGATGGCAGGAATGGGGAAGACTGTGGGGGAGGAGGAGGCGGCCTGGCCACACCCTTTATTCAGTTGTTTTTGCTGCCAAAGCTGAGAAGCACCCTCTGCCCTGGGCAGGCCCCTGTCTCCGCTCGAAGAGGCCCACGAGGGCCCCACCAGGGCCTGGAACCCCCTTTCCTTCCATAACTGGAACCCCCCCCGAGCCGAGCACCTGGAACACTGAGGGTGCTCACTGCTGGCCTGTGGTCAGACCCTGGTCTTTCCAGTTCCTTGCCTGGAGTTGGGGGAGGGAGAAGTGTTTCTCTTGACCTTTTCTCTGGGGAAATGTACATGTCCGTTTTACAAAGCTGGAAGAGGGGCGTGTCAAGTCTGGTGTAAGACGCTGGCTTTTAGGTGGGTTCGTTTTGATGGGATATTGGAGTGGAGACCCCCAGCAGATGAGCGTTCTGGGAGTAGGAGTTTAGGTGGTCTGAGGCACGCCTTCTCCCAGCCAAGAGGGATTTTGTGGGTGAATGGGGCTGCCCAGGGCTTTGAGGCATTCTGGACTAACAGGCAGGGGAGTTTCAGAGCCCTAAGGATTGAGTCTCCCAGTGGCCCTGAAGTTTCCATTAAAGTGTTTTTTCCTCTTTTTTAAAGAAAAAAATATTCCCAAACTGGAAAACAAAGGAAATCCACTTCCCCCAAATCACACGAAACTCACATTAGGGGCCTGGCGGGAATCCATGGAAACCAGGAAACCCGCTGTTAACCCTGTGTGGGGCCGAGGGGTGGGATGGGAGCTAGGCTGATCCAAGCCTTGGACTGTGGATGCTGTCCATCCCTGATGGCCTCCCCCAAGGAGCTGGCCTCAGTGGCATTGCCCCAGCCGAGGTGGGGGCAGAGCTGATGCTGAAGCCCTCACCTTCAAAGAGCCAACTCCCCCTCGCACTCAGGTCCAACCTTGGGAGGCAGGAGGGGGAGGGGTTCGGGCACTCCTGCGAGGCCTCCGGGAACTCTGAGGGCTGGGCTGAGTTGGAGAATCTACAGGACAGCTGCCCACACCTTGCCACACTGCAGAGTGTGGCACGCTTTAGGAACGCAGAGCTGCTGTGGATGCTGCAATCTTCCCACAAAGGTAGAAGGAAGGGGCCAGGATTTCAGTGGCAATCTTCCTGATGCCAGCTCCGCAGGCAGGGTGGGCAGGAGAGTGGACCGAGCACCCCCTCCGACTTCTCTGCACCCCACCCTCACATCCTCGAGGCCCGGCTTCCGGGGCTGGGAGGTCGCGCGCCGGGTCTCGTATTTGTGTTTGCACGCACATGGGCTCCTTTTTTCTAAAAATGCTGAAAATATTTACAGGTTTGAAGTTGAAACGCAAACAGGAAAAGCCCTTTAAAAAGTGAGTGTAGTGGATATTCAAAACAGGAATCACCATGGAAACACCACAATATTTGTTTAAATTGACACAAAGGTGGCCGGTAACAGGGCACCAACTTTCTTTGGCTACTTTTTTTTTTGTCGCAACACCTATCACAACTGAACCTCAGCAGCCCCCTCTCAGGGTACGGCCCACGCCCTCTTTTCTTTTTATGAAAGTGAGTCGCACGGCACCAGAATGGAAGTGCGGAAGGAAAACCAGAAGAAATTAAATTCACCATCCTGGGTTGCTGCAGAGACACCTGTTGATTCCCTTTTAGAGGCTCCCAGAAGGCCACCCAGGGGTCAGGGGGAACAGCCTGGGGACCGGTGCAGGGAAAGTGTGGCGGGAGCAGGCCTCGGGAACCCAGGGGTTGGTTTGGTTGCATGGGCTTCATCTGTTTCCAGTATTGGCTTGATCCATTTTCAGGCCTGACCTTTCACCCTGGATGCCGAGCCTTGGGTGTGAACCTTCTGTGTTACCCCAGGGAGGCACCTGATTGGCCCAGTATTGTTTCTACCTGTTTGCTTCTTTTACTAAGTGGGACAACTACGTAGCAATTGGCTAATAATTGTGCCAAGGGTGCCTTGGTTGCAGAGTCAGGCATGGTACGTGCCGTGGCAATGCCATCTGCTGATCGGCAGGCAGGAATGAGAATCTCTTACCTTGCTGGAACCTTACCCTCCATTGTCCTCCAGTGCGTGGTGGTTTTGTGGGTGTCGGTTGTAGCCTCACCTTTTTTTGTTTTCCTCTCATTTTGGTAGGCACACAGACCTTGCTGACTGAAGGCAAAGACTCCTCCTTCCCACCTACCCTCCCAGCTGCCACGGCCATCGACCCCTTCTTTACAAGGGGCTCTCGCAACTCCCCCAGTGGCGCGTGTTGGAATGGACTTCGGACCCTGGCCTCTTGGGATGCAAAGGTAGCTGTTTCCGGTTCCCAAGATGCCACTAGGAAGCATGGGTGGCCAGTGTGGGGGTTGCTCCTTAGGGTACGGACCATGCAGAGCCTAGACTCACCTTTCCCAGTGGGTTCTGATCCCGACGGTGGTAGCTTGAGCACCATCCGTGAAAATGAAGAAAGTGTGGGATGGAGCAGAAAGCCTCCGCCTGGGAGCAGAGCACCCGCACTGGGGCCTCTGCTTTGTCATCGACTCACGACTTACTCTCTGGGTCTCGGTTTCCCCACCCATGAAATAAAGAGGTTGGCGTAACTGGGCTTTTAAGGACATTGACTGGTGCCAGTGGTGCCCAGGCTTTGCAGGCAAGGACCATTCTCCATCAGATGCCACTCCCAGATCTAAGCAGTAGGTTGGAACCTCATCTTAGAAGGGCCAGACAGTAGTTCCAGCCTTTCTCCATCTCCGGAGGCTGCTCTGCTGTGAGCTCGTGTGTGGTAGGAGCTGCCCAGGGCTTTGGGACGATTTATGAGGGTGTCTTCAGTGGTCCTCCAGCCCCGGTAGGACACTTCATGGAGGAGAAGCTGTAGGTGCCTTTTGACCCAGGCTTGGAAATAGCCCGTTGCCTAAGGCAGGCCACTCATGCCAGGGAGGGGTAGTCTGTGGAGCTGGTGTTGTCAGATATTCACCTGCAGGTATCAAACGTGGCAGTTCTTGGGGTGAGGGCGTGACACACAGCGGGTGACTCATTGCACGTTGGTCATTATTCAGTATTTTCTTGAGATCCCAAAGGAACCATTCCAGAGGGATTGGGTGTTTGTGAAGTCCATGGGCAAGGTCCAGGGGAGGCGGCGGAGGCTGAGGGCCTAGAGGATGTCTGGGGAGGGCCAGGCTGGGGGCTGCTCTTCCTGTTTGTGACAGCCTGGAGCCAGCGGCCCTGGCTCACCTACCTGCGCTCTTCCTCCCTATGGTCACCCTGGGCAGGTGTGTCCTGCCCCTCCCTCTGGGAATGGGCTCAGCAGCCCTGGACTTTGAACTTGCAGGGAGGAAGCGCTTGCAGAGATGGGTGCCTTGGTGCCCACTGGGATGTGGTAGGTCCCCGAAGCCGCAGACCTGCTTGAATCCAGGCCATACCTGCTCGGGAACTAGCTCTGGGTACAGCCCAGAGATTTGCAAATCAGATGCAAATGCGGCCTTTGGTGGCTGTGGAGGGGTTGGGCAACCGTGTGGCTGCGACTCTCTTCCTGGTGTCCAGAATGTGATCGCGCTCCTGCAGTTGGTCAGTCGTACTAAGGATGTGCTGCCATTGTCCCCTGGATAGCACTGGGGCCATGTAGACTGTCACCTGGAAAAGGCCGTGGGGCAGTTTCGTGGTGCTGAAGTCTTGCTTGGTTTTGGCGCAGGCGCCTGCACCTCCACCTCTCACACCTTCCCGGCTCTTCTAAACAGACTCTGCTTCCTCGATGACCATGAGCCCTGGGATGCGGGCTCAAGTGTGTCCGAGCCTCAGGGTGGTCTTACCCAGCCCTGCCCCATGCCCTGCCCTTGAAGAGGCCGTCAGAGTGCCTGTGGAGCCCGCTCTGAGAGGATGCTTGCCTGCTCTGTTCTCAGTAACAGGCTTTTTGTTTTCTTCTTAGGCCGGGCAAAACACGCCCATTCGTTTTTCCCTTTCCGCTCGCTGTTGATCCCGGGGGTCATGCAAGCTGGGATTTGCAGCTGGCGTGGGGTATGGGCTCCACAGGTCCGGCGGGACACCAGCATCCTGGCATCGGCTGTCCTGGCCTTGATAATGAAGCTTTGGAACTTCAAGGGCTCCGAGAGAGAATGTCATGGCCAAGTCCCTCCTCAGCCCTTTCCAGTGACCAGGCTAGACTGCAGGTGGGGGTCCTTTGTGGCAGGGGTGACCCATGGTCTCAGAGCTGTCATGTTTCTCCAGTGTGGATTGGGGGCAAGCCTGTGCTTGGGTCTGGTCAGCAGGCCTGACCCTGTCTGGCTCAGATTCCCCCCATCTCTGGCTCCTCTGCAGAAGAGCCGGTTGCATTATCCAGCAGTTATAGAGGATCTGGGGCTGGGCGTGGTGACTCACGCCTGTAATCTCAGCACTCTGGGAGGCCGAGGTGGGCAGATCACTTGAGGTCAGGAGTTCAAGACCAGCCTGGCCAACATGGTGAAACCCTGTCTCTACTAAAAGTACAAAAATTAGCCGGGCATGGTGGTGCATGCCTGTAATCCCAGCTACTCAGAAGCTGAGGCAGAAGAGTCACTTGAACCCAAGAGGCAGAGGTTACAGTGAGCTGAGGTCACGCCACTGCACTCCGGTCTGGGCAACAGAGCAAGACTCTGTCTCAAAAAAAAAAAAAAGAGAAGAGGGTCTGGGGTCTGCCAGTCACTCACCAGAAGACACAGCGGACAAGATAGTTTCTGTTCTCGTGGAGTCCATAGCGGAGGCAGCACGAAACAAACCCTCAAAACGAACAAGGAAGACACCAGCGGAGAATGAAGTAGGAGGTGGTGATGGGGAGGTGACTGCCCGGCACTACTGGCGGGCTGCTCAGAGGAGGTTTCTCAGGGATGTGGTGACATTTAGCTGAGATTGAAGGACAGGAAGTGGACAGCCCACTGAAGAGCAGGCAGGAGAATAGTCTAGAAAGAGAGAACAGCTAGCCTAACGGCCCTAAGATAGAATGCCCACAGTACATTCAGTGACTGGAAAGAAAGGCCGACTGGCCCGGCATAGACAGGGTGGGTGTCGGGAGGTGCAGGGCTTTGTGTGTCAGCGGGAGAAGCTGGGATTTTATAGCTTGGTTGACAGGAAGCGACGGGAGGGTTTTGAGCAGGGAGGTGAAGTGATGTGATGGGTGTTTGTTTGTTTGTTTGTTTTTTGAGACAGAATCTTGCTCTGTCGCCCAGGCTAGAGTGCAGTGGCACGATCTTGGCTCACTGCAACCTCCACCTCTCGATTCAAGCGATTCTCTTGCCTCAGCCTCCCAAGTAGCTGGGATTACAGGCGCCCGCCACCACACCTGGCTAAATTTTGTTTTTGTATTTTTAGTAGAGACGGGGTTTCACCATCTTGGCCAGGCTGGTCTCCAACTCCTGACCTTGTGATCCACTGCCTCAGCCTCCCAAAGTGCTGGGATTACAGGCGTGAGCCACTGCACCCACCTGGGATTTTTTTTTTTTTTTTTTGAGACGGAGTCTTACTCTGTCACCCAGGCTGGAGTGCAGTGGCACAATCTAGGCTCACTGCAACCTCCACTTCCTGGGTTCAAGTGATTCTCCTGCCTCAGCCTCCCGAGTAGCTGGGATTATAGGCACGCGCCACCATGCCCGGCTAATTTTTGTATTTTTAGTAGTGACAGGGTTTCACCATGTTGGCCAGGCTGGTCTTGAACTACTGACCTCGAGTGATCCACCCACCTCGGCCTCCCAAGGTGCTGGGATTACAGGCATGAGCCACTGTGCCCAGCTACTGTTTGTTTTAAAAAGGTAGTTGGGGCTGCCAGGGGAAGAAACGGGGAGGCCAGATGGTGTGAGAAGATGGCGGCGAGGTGAGGAAGAGGTGGGCAGGCGGGGAAGGGGTCAGAGTCTGTATGTGTGTAGAGGAGGAGTTAGCAGGACTCACTGATGGATTGAACGGGGAAAGAAAAGAGGGGACCCCAGGATAACTCCAGCATTCTGAGCCCCCCAATTTGTGCCTCTGTGTCTACTCTCTCTCATGCCCCCTGAAAGCCACAATACCAAGAATGACCCATGGCTGTGAGAGAGGTAAGGTCTTGTGCATGAGGGGAGAAGCGCATCTTGGAACCATGCTGGCTGCTGAGAAAGGCTTGTTTGATGGGCCAGGCTCCTCGTGGCAGGAACTGCTTCTCTCCAGCACCGTCTTCAGGAGTGAGCCTGAGAGCAGGCCGGGACACACACTGTCCCTTCCACCCTGGCTCTGCGCTGAAGCCAGCTTTGTGTCTTTGCTCCCTGGGTTCTGTGCTGGGTCTGAGATTGGGTCTAAACGTTGACAGTTTCTCTCGCTGTGGCTTTGAACGTGATCTGTGCGCGCCTTCTCCACGTGCCGGGTCACGTAGAGCCTCGTTGAGAGCTGGGAGGGCTGGCAAATGGGTTCGTCTGAGGCCTCCACATTTCCATGGGAACAACCTAGCCTCCAGCCCCCGCCCATCGGCAGGGATCCTAACAGTGTTGCCACTCGCGAAGGTATGAATTGCCCCAGTTCACCTGGGACCCTGGTCAGTCTCTCTTTTCCAGGGCCTCTGATGTGAGGCTCCTCTCTCCTGGGTCCTGACACCATCTGTGAGGGCCAGGTTGGGGCAGTAGTCCCAGCATCGATGCTGTGATAGCAGTGATCCCAGCTCCCCCGGACAGGCCTCGAGCTGCCCTGGGCACTGCCTTGTAGCCCAGGAGCAAGCCAGAGGCCTGGCTGGCGAGCACGAAGCTGTCACAGCTGGCTGGCGGGCTCCCATGAGCACTTGCCCTTGCTGGCAACATATTCCCAGCCATATGGGCCAGCCCAGCCTTCCAGGAACACTGGAGACCTGACCTTCACGGGGGTGACAGGAAGGGAGGGCTGGTGATGTCCTGCAGGGGCGAGGGTGGGGGGTGCGTCAGGGAAGTCCCCAGTGGGAAGCAATGTGTGGCGCAGCAGCCTGGCCCTGTAGGAGGCCCTGGAGGCCTGATCTCCAGGGGCAGCTACGGGAGAGAGCACAAGTGCAGGCGGGCAGCGGCTTGAGGGGGGTGGTAGGGCTGTCCTATGCCTGCAGCTGGTGCCTCTGCCTGGCTCCGGGGGGCGTGTCAGCCAGTCTTCCTGGGCGTGTCGCCGGCCTCGGAACACTGGGCCGGCCCTGGGGGAGGGCGTGTCCGGGTGGCAGGTATGTGCATTTGTGCACATGTGGGAGGATTTTCCTGCTTTCTGCCTCTATGGTCTGCACTAGATCCGTGACCTTCATTACTAACTGGAGTGGACAGTTCTCATGCCATCCTCCATGGCTTTGATCTGATGCGAAGCTGGCAGTTTCAGGGCCTGCAGCTGGGGTGGGGGATGCAGAGGGGTGGGGAGCAGGAGGGTTCCCCCACCTCCCGCCGTGATGTGGCACTCCAGAGGGTGGGTGGACTCCAGGGTCGCCTTGGGCTGGGCAGAGATGTGTCGGGGAGTTGGTCTGGGAAGAAGTTACTGATCTTTTGGTTTCTGATCTGGGCAAGCATTCCACCTGATGGTGCCAATGCCCCAGCCTGGGCCTCCTTACTCAGTTCTCCCCATGCCCTCTGCCTTCGGAGCAGACACAGGAAACCCCCATGTCCCGCCATGCACAGGTCCCAGGGAGGAGGGATTGGGAAGGGCTGGGAGCACCTGCCCTGTCTGGAGCTACTTGGAGGACTTCTCAGCGGGTGACGCAGTTGCTCCAAAGGATGGGATGACCCATGGATTTGGGCGGGTTGACGCCATGTGGCAGATGAGGGGGAGCACCGCCCCTGCCCTGCCTCTGTCCCTGATCGCCTGCAGTGAGAAAGGCTGGCATTGGAGAGGTGACGTCGGGTCTCACACGTGGAGGAGTCCCGGTGTCCCGAATGCACCATCTTCTCATGTGGGCCTTCAAGCTCCTCTCTGTCTCCTGCCAGGTTTCTCATCCTCTTTTGTTCTGGAATCAACCCAGGGATAGGCCTGGTCCAGGTGAAGGCCTTGAGCCCCAGAGCCACCGCTCCGAGGCATGAGGCGACCAGTGATCTCCTTGCTGCCCGCTTTCCCCAGGACCCCGGATGCTGCCCACGCTCCCACCCACACCACTGCTGCTTGCTCTCTGCCCCGAAGCCTAGGGGTTGCTCCCCTCCCGCTCCCCACCCAAGTTTCCCCTCCGGTCCAGCTCCTTGACTTCCCTCGGGAGCAGGGGCTTTTCTGAGCCTGGGCATGGCTCTGGTAGCTGGGTTGGGACCCCCATGGCCAACAAGGTAAGAGGAGGAAAGGTGTAATTAAACACTAGTTTCTTCTGCAGAAATGCTAATCGGGAAAAGCAATTAAAAGCAACTTTTTTTCCCTTAGTAATCTGTGTTAAGAGCTGGTAATGAAGTTTAGGGCCGTTGTGACTCAATATTTCAGCTTCACCGACTCAAGTCAAAACAATCCAAGCCCAGGAGTTTGCCAGCAGCTGAGCTGGGCCCAGGCAGCAGCTGTGAGTCCCACCCTGAGCTGCTCTCCGGGGCAGAGAGAGGGTCGGTCCCAGCTTCAGGGGCGGGGGTCTGGTGACACAGAGATGAGTCCCCTGGGGCATCCCTCAGAAGACCCTGGGAATTTGTCCTAGTGAAAATGCTTAGGACAAGGGTTTAAGGGGCAGGACTGAGGAAGCGTGGGGTCCGGTAGGGCCAGGGGGAGAGGGAACTGGGTGCTTGAGGAGCCCACCGGGTTGGCCAGGGCTCAGCCTTAGGGGTTCAGAGCCAGGAGAGGTGGTGGTCCAAGTCCTGAGCTGTCACCCCTGGCCACTCACTTTCCATTTCCATTCATTCATCGGGCATTTTCGGGCGACACTTAGGTGGTCACTGCAGGTGCTGGAAACGAAGAAGAGACCAACATCCTGCCCTCGTGAGTTTTACGTTTGGATGGAGGGAGGCCAGTGATAAATGAGAAAAAGAAAGAACGGGGGTGCTGGATGGTGGCGCTCAGGAAGGAGAAAACCAGAGCAGCTTTAGAGAATGGAATAGGGAGTGGGTGGGGCGGGTGGGTGGATGGCTTGTCATTTTAGATGTGGCTCCCAGGGAAGGGGTCACTGCGATGGTGACATTTGGGTGAAGACAGGAGTGAGGGAGTGACCCAACCTAATCCATATCTGTTAGGAAGAGTGTTCCCGCCAAGGGGAACAGCAGGTGTGAGATCCCGGAGGCCTGTTGGCGAAGCAAGGAGAC
Organism: Ateles fusciceps; assembly: GCA_036589455.1. Classification (NCBI taxonomy): domain Eukaryota; kingdom Metazoa; phylum Chordata; class Mammalia; order Primates; family Atelidae; genus Ateles; species Ateles fusciceps. The sequence goes on from JAZHEH010001321.1 coordinate 15,772,478, forward strand.
CAGTGTGGCTGGAGCAGAGTGAGGGGCAGATGCCATCTGAGGTCCAGGGGGTTAGGGTGGGGGGCCCCACAGATCCTGCAGGCCTGGTAGGCCATTACGAGCACGCTGGCTTCTACCCAGAGTGAAATAAGAAGCTTTTTGAAGAGTTCTCAGTGCCATGATCTGATTAGGAACAAGCTCTTTATTAAAACACAAGACGCACCTGTCACCGACTCCACCTCTCGCAGGTCGCATGTGTGCCCCGGATCTCCCTCCTTGAAGGCATTCTCTCAATGTTTCGTCCGGGAGTGGGCAGAGGGGGGCACAGAGGGTCTGTATGGAGCTCGCCCTGCTCTGGCCTGTGCCTCCTTCCCCCCGGCCCTTCCAGGAAGCCATTCAGAAATGGGGTCTTGTCACTTTAAGCAGCTCCCCCACCACTGCCCTCCCCCTCCCAGCCCCCTGGCCTGCTTTATCTGAAGTCCACGCGCATGTTGTTCCAGGACCAATCCGCTTTAGCTAATTAATAATCTGACAGGAGCCACCCAGGGGATTAGCTGTTGAGCTGAGCTCCACCAAACCCCAGCAAATGAGCCCTGTGCTCCTTGGGGGACGTGGGAGGTGACTTTGGGGGGGTGCAGCGAGAGGGGGACCCCCGCAGGTGAGCCGTGGTATTGGGCAGTGCATAGTGACGTGTGATGGGGGAGGCTGCTCAGGGCAGACAGTTCTGAGAAGGGCCTCTGGAAAAGAATCTGCTGTGCTGAGATGGACAGGGACCTCCACTCCGCCTCACTGCCCCTTCTGACCTGCTCATCCACCAGGAACTGTCCCCCTCTGCCAGGTGCTACCTGCAGAGTCACCGGGACAGGGTTGCCAGAGTTAGCAAATAAAAATACAGGATACCTAGTACATTTAAATGTCACACAAATAGCATGGAAGTTTTAGTGTATGTTCCATGCAATATTTTGGGGCATACTTATATGAAAATAGTATTCATTGTTTTTGTTTTGTTTTGTTTTGTTTTTGAGACGGAGTTTTGCTCCTGTTGCCCAGGCTGGAGTGCAGTGGTGCGATCTCGGCTCGCTGCAACCTCTGCCTCCTGGATTCAAGTGACTCTCCTGCCTCAGCCTCCCGAGTAGCTGGGATTACAGGTGCCCACCACAATGCCCAGCTAATTTTTTTGTATTTTTAGTGAGACAGGGTTTCACCATGTTGGCCAGGCTGGTCTTGAACTCCTGACCTCAGGTGATCCCCCCACCTCGGCTTCCCAAAGTGCCAGGATTACAGGCGTGAGCCACTGCGCCCAGCCATATTCATTGTTTACTGGAAATTCACATTTCACTGGGCATCCTGTATTTTCTCTGGCAGCCCTGAGCAAGGAGGGCTGGCAGCTGGGGGCTCCCTTTCCAGGGCAGCCCTGACCTCCCTCTGGAAGAGGCAGCACTCCCTGGGGAGCTTCCTGGGTACTTGGCAAGCAGGGCTGGGGTCACGATGACCTCCCACTGCCACAGTACAGGGGGAGGAGGATGAGGCAAACATCAGCCACTTGCTGGAGTCTCCTAGCCTGCATTTGGGCCACAGTGGCCCTTGGGTGAGTCCAGGCTAAGTCCCCACAGGGGCATCTGTGGCCATCAGGCTAGGGAGCAATTCCCCAGGACCGCCTCCCCCGGCGAGGCTGCTGTCTAGGAATAGTCTAGGGGCCTCTCCAGAGGTGGCGGCCTGAAGTTTCTGGGGTAATTTGGGAGGATGGCCATCTGCCTAGGGCATCTGTTCTGCGCCCAGGGATAGATGGGCAGGAATGGCCCACTGTGTAGGAGGCGCTGGACCAGGCCAGGCACAAGGTCAGGGTAACAGCCTGCCACACAGGGCCACCTCTGTGTCCCAGGACCTTTGGGCACTGAGCAGGAATCCCCCATCTGCTGCCCTCTCCATGCTCACCCCAATTGGGCAGCCAGTGCTAGCTCCTTGGGGAGGGTGTGCCCTACAGGGGGCTGGGCTGCCTGGGCCGTCACTGTGGGGCAGGGAGGGGAGTGCCAGTCTGGAGTGGAAAGCTTGATGGGGTCCTTACTGCTCCCACTAGTGACCCCTCACATCCTGGCTCCATTCCTGTGGCCAGGGAGCTTAGGGCTGCCAGCTGGTTGAAGTCCAGTCTCCTGCAGCCAAGGGGCCTGATGCCAGGCGGGCAGTGCCCCAAGGTGGGAGCTCTCTGCTCCAGCTCTGTTCTCTAGGAGTTAACAGCATCTTGTGCCCTGGGAAGCCTCCTCTCCCCTGGCCCCCGGGCTGCCCCCACCTCCTGCCACCAGCCTTTCCCGGCACAGCCAGCCACGGCGTCTTGTGGTGGGAGCAGAAGGGGGCCGGGGGTGCCGCACGGGTGGGAACCTCTTCCATTTCCCGAGGTCTCAGCCTCTCCGCCAGTCTGCCCGGTGGTTGGCCCCGTTTCTCGAGCCGACTGCTGCCCGTGTTGCCTCTGACCAACATCATTAGCGTGGGTATTTATATTTCATTAACAACATTAAGCCCAAATGGCATTAAAAGCAAAGCTGGTGATAAATAGCTTATTAATAAACAGGGAGCGCTCCGTGCTGCCTGGCCTCTCCAGCCCCGGTGTTAACTCTTACTGCCCTAGAGAAACATGCCTCACCCCAAAGACCACCCCCCTGAAGATGGGGCTAGAGGTGCCGGTACCTTCTCCGCCCTCTATCGGCTACTCTGAGGTTGGTGTGTCTTGGATTCTATGCCAGGCAGGTCTGGGTCACTTGAGCTCACAAAACCTGGCCAGACCCCCTCAGGGCCGCTAATCAGATCCTTGTCACCCTGTCCTCACTGGTTTTGATTCTGGGGATTAATAATTTAGGAAATGTGCCTTTTCTAGGTTACAAGCTCAGATCATCCCTATTTCCTTTTAGCTGCGTCTGAAGCAAAGTTTACCGACTCAAAGAGACTCACAATAATAATAATAATAATGGTAATAGGCGGGGGCCAGGTGGCTCTCGCCTGTAATCTCAGCACTTTGGGAAGCCGAGGCAGGTGGATCACCTGAGGTCAGGAGTTCAAGACCATCCTGGCCAACATGGTGAAACCCTGTCTCTACTAAAAATACAAAAATTAGCTGGGCAGTGGTGGCACCCCGCCTGTAATCCCAGCTATCCGGGAAGCTGAGGCAGGAGAATCGCTTGAACCCAGGAGACGGAGGTTGCAGTGAGCTGAGAGCATGCCACTGCACTCTAGCCTGGTGACAGAGTGAGACTCCATCTCAAAATAATAATAATAGTAACAGTAATAGCAACAACAGTTACAGTTGCAGCCAGCATGCACAGGGTACTCACCGTGAGCCGAGCCGATGTCTCAGTGATCACTCACAGCAGCTCTCAAACCCTCCAGTGACCCCAGGAGCGTCCAGCTCAGCCTCTTTTTATTATTTATTTTATTATTTTATTTTTTATTTTTTTGAGACAGAGTCTGGCTCTGTCACCCAGGCTGGAGTGCAGTGGCTCGATCTTGGCTCACTGCAACCTCTGGCTCACTGCAACCTCTGCCTCCCAGGTTCAAGCGATTCTCCTGCTTCAGCCTCCCGAGTAGCTGGGATTACAGGCATGAGCCACCACACCTGGCTAATTTTGTATTTTTAGTGGAGATGGGGTTTCACCATCTGGTCTCAAACTCCTGACCTCCTGTGATCCGCCAGCCTTGGCCTCCCAAAGTGCTGGAATTACAGGAGGGAGCCACTGCGCCCGGCCTCAGCCTCCTTTTATAAGTGGGCAAACTGATGTCCAGAGAAGTGAAGTAGGGCCGGGAGGGGCGGCTCACGCCTGTAGTCCCAGCATTTTGGAAGGCTGAGGCGAGGATTGCTTGAGGCCAGGGGTTTGAGACTCCCATCTCTTCAAAAAAAATTAAAAAATAAAAATTAACCAGGTGTGGTGGTGCATATACCTGTAGTCTTAGGTATTTATGAGGGGAGGCTGAGGTGGAGGATCGCTTGAGCCCAGGAGGTCGAGGCTGTAGTGAGGCGTGATCACACCACTGCACCCCAGCCCCGGCAGTGGAGCTAGACCCTGCCTCCTAAAAATTAGAAAAAAAAGACCAGGTGTGGTGGCTCAGGCCTGTAATCCCAGCACTCTGGGAGGCCAAAGTGGGTGAATCACGAAGTCAGGAGTTCAAGACCAGCCTGGCCAACATGGCGAAACCCCATCTCTACTAAAAATACAAAAATTAGCCAGACATGGTGGTGCGCACCTGTAATCCCAGCTACTTGGGAGGCTGAGGCAGAGAGTTGCTTGAACTCGGGAGGTGGAGGTTGCAGTGAGCCGAGATGGCACCACTGCACTCCAGCCTGGGCAACAGAGCGAGACTCATCTCAAAAAAAGAAAAAAAAATTAGAAGAAGCAAAAAGGAAATTGAAGCAAAGCAACATCAATAGCCGGGGCTCATGTCACACAGCCCCCGGGCCGCTGTCACTATGCAGTTGGCCCCTAAAGAGAACGGTTGCAGAAGAGCCCATCCCGGCTCCTGGGCCTCACGCATGCCAGGGTTTCTCAGAGCTGTGGCTCCAGCCTGGCTCTCCCTGCTCCTGGGTCCCTGCCACTTCTCAATGCAATGCCCCTGCCTAGGCAAGCTTCGGACACACAGGCCAGCTGTCCAGAGGGCACCGTTACATACCTTGCAGGCCACCACTCCACCTAGGACCCAGAGGTGCCAGGGGAGAGCCAGCAGGGGTGTCTGTGCTGCTCAAGAGACCCAAGTGAGCCTTTTGCTTCCGATGGGGCACCTGCTACTTGGCGCTCTCCTGGGGGAGGGGGGAACAGCCAGGCCTCGGTTGTTGGGGGTTATAAGTTAGTATTAATAGGCTGGGCTCGGTGGTGCATGCATGTAATCCCAGCACTTTGAGAGGCCCAGGCGGGTGGATCACCAGGTCAAGAGATGGAGACCATCCCGGCCAACATGGTGAAACCCCGCCTCTACTAAAAATACAAAAATTAGCTGGGCATGGTGGTGGGCACCTGTAGTCCCAGCTACCTGGGAGGCTGAGGCAACAGAATCGCTTGAACCCGGAAGGCAGAGGTTGCAGTGAGCCAAGATCAAACCACTGCACTCCAGCCTGGGCGACAAGAATGAAACTCTGTCTCAAAAAAAAAAAAAGTATTAATACGTGTTAGATGTAGGGTCATCTTTTAACACTTTTAAGAAATAGGGGCACGCTCGGCCCTGGGTACTCTGCCAACCCCAGCTCCCCCAGCCGAACTGGCTGAAGAGGAGAAACTGGAACCTTGTCTAGACCGAGAGGCTCCACTTAGAACTTCCTGCTACAAGAGCCTCCTCGTGCGCCTGGTCCGTTCAGGGCTGTCTGGGCCGCGCCTGGCTGAAGGGGATATCGGGGCTCTCTTGGAATTTGCAGCATAAAAGGGAAAGATGGAGGGAGAGTGGAAAGTGAAGCTGCCACGTGGTTGCGAGGAGGGGACAGGGTGGAGGGCATGTCGTGGAGACCATCTGGCTGTGTCTGTGAGCGCTCAGGGAAGACGGAGAGCTCATTAATTAGCAGGGCTCCCCGCTGTCTGCGCAGGGCCGGGGACTGCTTCTCCCAGCCCATTCCCAAGCTGGGAAGGAAGCTGGGACGCAGCAGCCGTAGGGCTCCTCATCAAAGAGGAGTCTCATCCTGACGCCTGCAACCTGACCAACCACTCCCCGAAGGGAGAAGTGAGCAGGGGGACCTGGCAGGGAGGCCTCACCGGACTGACGCGGCGATGTTAGGGCTGCCTCAGGAGGTCTGATTCGTACCTGCCACTTCTGCCTAGAAGACCTCCATGCTTGCTCTGACCACGTGGGCCTTGGCCATCATGGCAGGGCATGGTGGGTGGCTGGGAACTGGAGACACTGTGGAGTTGATGATTGTCACCTACATTACAGTTTAGGTGATTGTACAGGCATAAAACCAGTGGTCAGAGACCCAGACCAGGAGCAAGTAGTGGGGAAGGGCCAGCCAGGCCTGCCCCCTGCCTGGAACTAGTGGTAGGTGGAGAAACCGATTGGGAGAAAGCGGGGATATGGAGAGACAGGCTCTGGAACCAGGCCGACCTGAGTTGCAGTTCAGACCCACCGTTTTGGGTTTTTTTAGACAAAGTCTCAAGCTTGTCCTCCAGGCTGGAGTGCAGTGGTTAGATCTCGGCTCACTGCAATCTCCGCCTTCCAGGTGCAAGCGAGTCTCCTGCCTCAGCCTCCCGAGTAGCTGGGATTACAGGCGCCTGCCACCATGCCTGGCTACTTTTTGTATTTTTAGTAGAGACGGGGTTTCATCGTGTTGGTCAGGCTGGTCTCGAACTCCCGACCTCAAGTGATCCACCCACCTTGGCCTCCCAAAGTTCTGGGATTACAGGCGTGCACCACTGCACCCGGCCAGGCCCACTGTTTTATAGATGTGGCTGTCACTTACAAGCTTAGCCTCATTGTCCTTTTCTGTGGAATGGGCACAATAGCACCGTCCTTACAGGGATTTGTTCTCTAAAATGCCTGTGACCGGACCTGGGACCTGGTAGGTACTGAGTAAGGGGTCACCGCTGCCTCTACCACTGTTAGGCTCACTTCTGATTTGCTGTTGCTAACATCTGTTTGAGAAACGGGAAGGGGACTGGGTGGAGAGCAGTATCCGCACAGGGCTCGGCCTGCCAGCCCTGCGCGGGGAGTAGCTGCTGCAGTAGTCAGGACACGCTGGGCCTTGCAATCCCCTTCTCCTCTGCTCGGCTTAGAAGGGGGAGCTGGATGCAGGGAGCCTTGGAAAGGTGAGCACAGTGTACCCTCTCCCGGCAAGCGCTCGTTCTGGAGGGGGGAGCAGGTGTGGTGTGACTCCCCTAGTTCCAGGCAGCTGCAGTGACCCACAAGAGAACGCGGTGGGGGTCTTCAGTGTGGTCGCACCTGCCGCCTTTGATGCCACCTGTGCCAAGGCGGGTTCTCTCCCCGTCCCTTACATGTGGGCTGGGCTTTGATGAGGGACGCTGAGCCCAGCTCACCTTCTCCCAGTCCTCGAAGCCCGGGACAGGGCCTGCAGCTTCCGCTGGCTCACTCCCTGGAGGCGTGCTGAGAGGTGTTCCACCCCAGGGTTCTTCCCTGATATCCGGGGTGGAACACCTTTCATCTGTGCTGGGACCTGGCCATGGTTAGACCTTCAGTGGCCGCCATTGCTTCCGCCACCGTTTGGCCATGCTGGACTTAGCACTTGTAAGATCCCCTGCCCACGGGATTTGGTTGGTCTGCTGGGTGGCATCTATGAAAGATGAGCGTGTGCAGACCGCTGCCTCTCTCTGCAGACCCCACCTTCCCAAGGACGGCTTCCCCTTGTCCTCCCAGCCTCACCCTTAGCCTCAGGTCTCCTACGGCTCCAAGGGCCAGAGGCTCAGAGGGGATGGGGGCAGGTGGTGGGGTGGCCAGAGCTTACCTTGCTTTAGGGGAATGGCACTGCCATCATGTGCTGTTTGTCACTCTGTGGCCTTCTGGGCATCCACTCCTGGTTGGCAGAGGCTATGAGGGGGAGAAGCCTTGGGGTCATCTGTCTTGCCCACATGATCTCAGAGCTACCCAACCCCACGTGGGCCCTAGAGAAGGGGCAGGGGGCGAGAGCCAGGAAAACGGCTCCTGGGAGGGGAGAAGGTAACCTGTGCATCTGTTGCCCCACGGCCCAGGAGCCAGGCCTTTTGGCTTGATGGGCAGACTCTCCAGTGGGTCAAAGGCCACTAGAAATCTGAGCTTTTTCTTTTCCCCTGCTCTCACCTCCAGGGGTAGTAGAAGAGCCCACCCTCCCCCTCTGCCTTATGGTGGCCCCAACATGAGGCCCGCCATGGGCCGGGGTCTAGGGCAGCTCTAGAAGAAGGTCCCAGACCCAGGCCATCCCTCGGTTGGGGTGCCAGGTGCTGTCTTGGCTCTGCGCCTGCCCCCAGCAGTAGGCATTGCCAACCTTTTTAGCAGACACCCCTGATGCCAGCTCCAGGCAAGGGGGCCCTCATCTGAAGCCACGGGGCTGGGGAGGCAGAAGGGATCCCGCGCAGACTCCTGCCTCTGGGAGCTTCTCCTACTTTCATTTTCTTTTTGCCACTATTTTTTCCTGGGGTCTAATTAAAGACTTGGAGCCGTTTACAGCCTGTGGTTGGCTTTTTATTTGGATCTTTGGCAATTACCTCCTGCCCTAAAATAAGTTTCGATGGAACAGGGGTAGGATTTTTCTTTTTGGCCAAGTTCTCAGCTTTAATTTTGCCGTGCGTGCGTGTGTGTGCGCGCACGTGTGAGTGATGGAGGGTAATGAGGCCCTTCCCTCCCCCGCTCTTCCAAATCCTGCCTCCTCGTCACTCTCCCCATCTCGAGTGTCCTGTGGCCAAGGCAGGGACCTGGACGGCAGGAACAGTATGTCCTCAGCCTCTTCCTGCCTCGAGGCCACTCTGTGATGACAACAGGCAGGCCATCTGTTGACTCTGTCCCAGTTTCTTCACCTGTGAATGGGGCCAGTGGGCCGGGCACGCCAGAGGCTTCCCTCCACGCTCCTTGGTGGCAGACCTCTCACCCAGCAGAGCAAGGCAATCCCCGGGGTGGGAGGAAGCCAGCACCACCGCCACCAGGCCTCCTCTTCCCCTCTTGATCCACACCTTGTGTTTGAATAGGAGCTCATGACCCTGTGCCCAAGGCTCTTCTCCTTTCTGTCTCTTGATTCTCCCGGCTTCTGTGTGAGCAGGTGTGATCACCCCATTTTCTAGGGCAGTAGGGCCATATTTTCTAGACCTTGTGGCCCTAAGGCTCTCCCCCTATGGCCAGAGATCATTAGTGGCTTTTCTGATCTCTCTCAGTTTAGAGGGGACAGAGCACTGGGAGTCAAACCCAGGTCCTCTGATCTTCCAAAATCCACACCCAGGATTGGTGACATCACTTGTGAGGCCTCCTGTTCTAAAACGACTCAGAATTTCATGACAGTGACAGCAGGACGTTCAACCCAGCAGGTGCCCTTTGAGCGTGAGGCCCTGTGTGGCTGCGTGGGTTATACGCCCAGGAATCCGGCCCTGCCCACACCCTCTGGAGTCCCTGTCTCATGTTTGCCTCTGTTTCAATCCACGTGGCGAAGGGTGAGAGGCCGCCTGTGTTCCGTGTCCCTGGAGCCATGGCTCACTCCTGCAGATGGGAAGCACGCTGGATTCTCCCAATTCTTGGCCTGTCCCATCTGACCTCTGTCTTATAAGCACGATGCAGGCTGTCTGGGGTTCCCTGAGTCTCTTAGGGGACTTCAGACCTAATTAAGGTCACCTGAGACTTCACGTGAGTCAGAAGTAAGGAAATAAAAAAAAAAGACAAATAAAATTTGGTAAGAACTCTGTTTCCTTGGGGCAGAGGGTGAAGCTTTTGGGGATCGGTCCTCGAAGTCCCATTTAGGAGCCCTGTGGGAGCTCTTTGTCAAGCAAAGCAAACGGTGACCTGCCAAAAATATCCAGATCAGATCACACTGGGCTTTGATTGCTCTGCTTGGGCTAGAAGGTCAGGTGGCCTATTCCGTAGGCTTATCTGGAAACTTCCTCGCCGGTAGTTGGGGACTTGGAGTGGCCGTGGAGTCTTAGGGGGTAATGAGTGGATCAACGGAGCACATGGCCAGGCATGAGTCTGCATGTACTGGGGTGCATGTGTGCTGTACCTTGTCCCGGAGTATGTGTGTGCTATACCGTGTCCCGGAGTACGTGTGTGCTGTACCGTGTCCCGGAGTGCGTGTGTGCTGTATTGTATACTGGGGGTGTGTGTGTGCTGTACCTTGTCCCGGGATGCGTGTGCACTGTACCGTGGGGGTGTGTGTGGGGTGTCCTTGTCCCGGGGTGCATGTGCATGTACCGTGTCCCCAGGGGAGTCTGCTGTACTGTGTCCCAGGTGCGTGTGCCCCGTACTGTGTACTGTGTGCTGTACCGTGTCCCAGGTGCATGTGCACTGTACCATGTCTAGGGTACATGTGTGCTGTACCTTGTCCTGGGGTGCATGTGTGCTATACCATGTCCCCAGGGGAGTGTGCTGTACCGTGTCCCAGGGTGTGTGTGCACTGTACCGTGTCCCAGGTGCATGTGCCCTGTACCGTGTACTGGGGTGCGTGTGCACTGTACCACGTCCCGGGGTGTGTGTGCGCTGTACCGTGTACTGGGGTGCGCATGCGATGTACCGTGTCCCAGGGTGCGTGTGTGTTGTACCGTGTCCCGGAATGTGTGTGCTGTACCGTGTCCGGGGTGCGTGTGCGCTGTACCGTGTCCTGGGGTGCGTGTGTGCTGTACCGTGTACTGGGGTGCGTGTACTGGGGTGCGTGTGCCCTGTACCACGTCCCAGGGTGCGTGTGCCCTGTACCACGTCTCGGGTGCGTGTGCGCTGTACTGTGTCCCAGAGTACGTGTGTGCTGTACTGTGTACTGGGGTGCGCATGTGCTCTACCGTGTCCCGGGATGCGTGTGCCCTGTACCGTGTCCCGGGGGTGCATGTGCCCTGTACCATGTACTGGGGTGCGTGTGCACTGTACCACATCCCGGGTGCATGTGCGCTGTACCGTGTACTGGGGTGCGTGTGCGCTGTACTGTGTACTGGGGTGCATATGCGCTGTACCGTGTCCCGGGGTGCATGTGCCCTGCATCATGTACTGGGGTGGGTATGTGCTGTACCGTGTCCCGGGTGTGTGTGCTCTGTACCGTGTCCCGGGGTGCGTGTGCACTGTACCGTGTCCCGGGGGTGCGTGCGTTGTACCGTGTCCCAGGGTGCGTGCGCTGTGCCGTGTCCTGGGGTGCATGTACGCTGTACCGTGTACCGGGGTGCGTGTGCGCTGTACCGTGTCCCGGGGTGCGTGCTCTGTACCATGTCCCGGGGTGCGTGCACTGTGCCGTGTCCCCGGGGTGCGTGTGTGCTGTACCGTGTCCTGGGGTGCATGTGTGCTGTACCGTGTCCCGGGCTGCGTGTGTGCTGTACCATGTCCCAGGGGCTGTATGTGCTGTACCATGTCCTGGGGGTGCATGTGCACTCCAGTGAGGACACAGCTGTCCTACGTGCCAGGCAGTTCTTTGAATAAGAGCTGTGAGGATGAACGGCTCTTGCTGGCTCCCCCAGGCAGACAGCCCCTGTCCGCCCATCTGGGACCATGTTTCCCCTGTCAGGACATGCCTGCTTGTGGCGCCCTTTTTCTCTTCTGCTCATGCCAACCCCCCATCCCCAAGAAGTCTGGGTACCCAAGTTGCGGCCCCAGGACGGACCCCACCCTGGGCTCTCTTTACCACACCACCTGCTTCCTAGAAACTGTCTAAATCCTGGACCTTGGGCAAGTTTCAGGATAAAAGGTGTCCTAAAAGCCACAGCAGCTGTTTTTATGGGTGGAGTGGGGGAGCAACTTTATCTGAAATCGGCCAGGGGGGGCGGGGGAGGTGGGAGCACCCTAGGCGCAAGGTGTGGAGCAGTTTGAGTCTAAGAGGGAGAGAGTGCCCGAGTTTCCAAGGACTGATTAGATGGTATGCCAAGTGTATTAAATTTTGCAGACATTTTAACAGCAATATGCTAGATAGTTGGGTGTCCCCTGAGGCGGCTGGATTTTTATATCCTTCACAGAAGGTCAGAACCCTTTTCTGCCTGCCTCCCCCGCACCGCCCCATGCTCCTCGCTCCTCTGTCTCTCCCCCCCGCCTCTCTTTCCTCAACAATTCCCCTTGCTTCTTGCTCTCTGCTTCTCTGGTACCTAAAAGAAATCTCCCATCCCGCCTGCCCTCCCGTCAGGGGATCGGGGGGTCTCCAAGGCTGGAGGGGGGCACAGACAGGGTGCTTGGTTTCTATTTTTTTCCCCTTTTCTCTTCTCCTCCCCCCGCCCCCACCCATTTTGGAGACTGTCGTAAGACCTACTCCCTCCCTCCTTATTTTTATAGAAAAAAAAAAAGGCAGGAAAAGAATCCATCTGGCATATGAATAATTGAAATGGCTCAACTCTGTTCCTGTTGCTGCTGTTTGTTCTCAGCTCCCCCGGCCCCCAGCCCATCCCCCCTGAGTACAGGTCTCTACTCAGAGGATCCGGGGGCACACTCAGAAGGTTCTCGGTGGAGGCCAGGGCTCTCCAGGGCTCTCCTTCATCCTGAGCCCTTTCTCCGCATGAACCAACTGATGGGTCTGAGTGGGGGCACTTGGGGGATGTAGTCTCTTTCTCCCTGACCCTGGGGGACAGCCAGCCTTGGGCTAGAGTCTCCCCAAACATCAGTCACCCTTGAATGGTTCCCTTGGCCTCTTGGGCCTCAAGGGATAGCTAACTGGATGCTGATTTCTCCCAGGATCCCCCCGGGATTCTCCGGTTTGTGCCCCAGACTCCCCCTGTCCCCCAGCCTCTGCTTCTCTGTCCTGAGTGTCCTAGTGCCCACCCTGAGCTTCGGGAACCGTGGGGGACTCCTGTTTGGGGAAAACTGGCTTTGGCAATACTCCCTGAGCTCTCTTTCACTATTACTTCCAGGGGGCTACTCCACCCCCACGAGCTGGCCCAGGCTTCTTGCTCAGAGGCTTCTTTTTTCTTTCTTTTTTTTTTTTTTTTTTTTGTGAGACAGAGTCTCGCTCTGTTGCCCAGACTGGAGTGGAATGGCATGATCTTGGCTCACTGCAACCTCTGCCTTCCGAGTTCAAGCGATTCTCCTGTCTCAGCCTCCTGAGTAGCTGGGATTACAGGCGTGTGCCCCCATGCCAGGCTAACTTTTGTATTTTAGTAAGACAGGGTTTCACCATGTTGCCCAGGCTGGTCTGGAACTCCTGACCTCAAGTGATCCACCCACTTCGGCCTTCCAAAGTGCTGGGATTACAGGCGTGAGCCACTGTGCTGGCCAGGGGCTTCTAACTCCTCACCAACCCATTCCCCTTCGTCTCCTTCCTCTCAATGTGCTCAGACAAGGCCTTGCCCCTGGCTGGAGGATTTCAAGTTCTTCACTTCTAGAATCGGCCTTTTTTACTGGGAGTCATGAAAGACAGAGATTTTTAACTTTGTTTTCTGCAACAAGTTGGAAGAAAGCACATGGGCAGGAGGTGGGGCCGGGCTGGGGACCGGGGGGAGAGAGTGGACTCAGGCCTGGCTAGAGTCACTGCCCGTTCACTTTCCCCAGCCTGGACCCGCTGCACACCAAGCCCCGGGTCCCAGCTGAGAATTCACTGTCTCTTTAAAACCATTTAGAGGAAAAACAAAAGAACTTTAGTGCATTAATTCTAGATGAAGATGGGTCTCCAGATGACAGCCCGATCCACATTATTCCCTACAAGACACCTTCCCCTCTCCCTCCGCCCCTCCTGCCTTCCTGCCCCTCTGCCGGGCTCATTGTCCTCCTCTGTGATTCTTCCTTTGTGAAACTCGGACATCGGGGGTGGTGTGAGAGCCTAACCGTGCGCTTGATGTTTGAGAAGTCAATACTTCTGTCTGTTGGGGGACGTCACATTTGTGTCATGTATGAGGTATTGACCTGCAGCCCAGGGCCCTGTGGTTGCAAAGTGCCGGGAGCCAGCATGTCTCAGAACCACCGAGCAGCTGTGCTGGGGTTGTGGCTGGGGGCACGTGAGAAGCGGTCAGGGGTCCCTGTGTCGGCGCTTTCTGCGTCAGGCACTCTAGGTCTTAGAATAGCACCAAAACGTTCTAGATCTTTCCTGGCTTTGGGCAAAACACATACACACAAACTACCCAGTAAGTAAAAAATAATTCAGATGAAATTCAAATCAGGTTAGTTAATATATAACTATATACATATATACAAATGACTTTTATATATATAAATATGTATATATAAGTTGTTTGTAAAGACTCCTACACATGTTGTAAAAGCTGCAAAATGTCTGGCATTCCAGGGCCTGGTGAGAAATAATTAGATATTTATATCCAATAAAACTGGTTTGATGGGGAAATCGCTTCCCTCCGTGTGGATTCGCAGTTGAGGGCGAGTTTCGTTGGTTGGGTTTGTTTTTTCCTGACAATAAAACCAGGGGTTTGGCACTAGCAAATGTATTTCCCGTAAATATCTAAATCTCTTTTTCCACTGTGAGCTCTGCTAGTCTGGCCTTGTCACGCCAGCCTAGCTCGTGCTGATCGCTGGAGAGCTGTGTGCGTGGAGCGCCCGCCCCGGACTCTCCACCTGGGCCAGTGCTGGAGGTCCTGTGCGCCTGTGTCTGCTCCCTGGGCCCCGCCGCCCCCACCCCCAGGACAACTGCTGGTGGCTCTTTCCGGCCTTTGCTTTACTGTTTTCTTCTTGAACAAGTCCCTAGAATGGGGGCCTCTGCCCTCATGTTCTTTAAAGCCCAATCTACAGCCAGGGGCGGTGGTATACACCTGTAATCCCAGCTACTTGGGAGGCAGAGGCAGAGGTTACAATGAACTGAGATCGCACCATTGCACTTCAGCCTGGGCAACAGAGACAGACTCTGTCAAAAAAACAAAAGCCCAATCTAGGCATTTTTCAGACTTTTTTTTTTTCCCAGGCAGGGTCTCACTTTGTTGCCCAGGCTGGAGTATAGTGGAGCCATCATAGCTCACTGCAGCCTCCACCTCCGGGACTCAAGTGATCCTCCCACTTCAGCCTCTGAAGGAGCCAGAACTACAGGTGTGCACCACCCCATCCAGCTAATTAAAATTTTTTTTGTGTGTGTGGAGACACAGGGTCTCACTATGTTGCCCAGGCTGGTCTTGAACTCCTGGCCTCAAGTGATCCACCCACCTTGGCCTCCCAAAGTGCTGGGATTACAGGCATGAGCCATCGTGCCCTGAAATTTTTCTGATTTTACCTAGCACTTCCTACCCGAAATTTGCAGTTTCTCTTCCTCCACCTCCTGCTTCTAGACGCTTCTCTCCCACCTCCCCCGAGCTCTGCTTGGCCTCCCAGCCTGTCGCCTTCAGGGCCAGGGACCTTGGGGAGACACTCTACCTCAAAGCCCTGGCTTGGGGGAGACCTTGGTCCCATCCTCGTTTCTCTCCCCGTCTGTTACACAGCCATGAACAGATGGAGCCAGAAGGAGCCATAGATACCCAGGACCTCACTCTCCCATTATACAGATGTGGAGCTGAAGCCCCGACTGGGGCGCATGGGTTAGTGGGAGGGGCTGCGCTGGCTTCAGGTTCCTCACTGGAATGGGGCAGAGCTGGGTCCTGAAGTGCTGCCCTTGACTTCCAGCAGGTTCTGGGAATGGGAAGATACACAGACCTTGCCTCGACATTGAGCCACTGTGAGACACTGGGCAAGCGGCCTCCCCCCCTCTCTGAGCCTCGCTCTTCCAATTGCAACATAGAATTGGTAACTCGTATCCTATGGGGTTGCAGAGAGGAGTAGGCTGGTGCTGGCCATGGTCGGAGGGGGGGCAGTTTCCCCTATAAGGTGGTGGCAGTTGGCATTCACCCTAGCTGCAAATGAGGACACGGAGTGACACCTGGCCACTAGAATGAGACCTTGTCTGTGAGCTCCACCTGTGTGGTGGGTTTGCTGTGGACCCTTTCTCCCTGAATGGCTGAGTTTCGCCCTTTCAGGAGGGACTCGTCTGGGATCCCAGCACCTTTCGGCTTCCCAAGTCTCAGCCTCCACTCATTCTGCCAGCAAGGAAAAGCCAAGAACAGCAGGGGAGCCGGCAAAATGCATGTGCTGGAGGATCAAGGTGTAATCTGGAACTGGAACCCTAAGAGAGGGCCCAGAGAGACAGGAGGGAGGAGAGGCAGGGCCTTTGGCACAGAGCCACCCTGGCCGGGACATTTGGGCCAAACTATAGCTTGGGCTCTTGAGGGCTGGTGGCCCCACTGTTTTAACAAAAGCCTTTTAGATAAACCACAGGAAGGTCCCTAAAGGCTCTGTGGGGGAGTGGAAGTAGCCAGCAGGGCTGGGAGAATGGGGAGTGGGCCCAGGAGGCGGAGGGCTCAGAAAAAGGTCTGGGAGCCTGAGTGGGAGCAGCCGAGCTTAATTACAGAGCATTGAGCGGTGTGAGAACAGCCCCTGTGTGGGCCACGCACATGCTGTGCCCTACGCCCTTCCCTGCGCATGTGGTCCTCCTCCTCCTCACCAGGGCCGCCCAGCCTCGGACCCCTGGGAGGGTTTCCTGTGAAGTGACACACACAGAGTGGCACATGTGAGATTTACCTGCACCCCTACACAGAGAGCAGGGGTGACCCCCAGGCGCACACGCCCACCCGTCCCCACAGCTGCAGGCTTCACGGCAGGCTGGACGCCCAGGAACTGGCCGCCGGCCCGAAAAAGAACAGCTACCCTCAAAAGACGCCTGGGTGACTTGTTTTCTGTGATTGTTGTTGTTGCTTTTTTTCCCCCCTCTTCCCCCGGACCCCCAGCAAAATTTAAAAAAAGAACTCAACAAGAAGCAGAGCCCAAGCTCCTGATGACTGGTTCTCAGAGAAGCCAGTCAAATCTCCCCTGGCTGAGAACATTTTGACAGCATAAAATTGCTGCCGGAATGTGACTTTAGCGAAAAGTAAAAAAAAAAAAAAAAAAGAAAGAAAAAATCCTTCCTTCATGCATATGGAGTTTTTTGGAAAAAAAAAATGGTATTTTAATGCTTTCTATTAAATTGGGACTAAAAGTGGTGTCTTAATTTGCATGCATTAGCATATTTGCATATAGATCACTGAAATGGTGGAAGAGAGAAGAGCCTTTAAATGAAAATTCTTTTAAAGGCACAGGCCTGCCTCCCCTCTCCTCCCCCCTCTCCCTGTGGGGTTTGTGCTTGATCTTTTCCTCTCCACCTCCAGCCCCACCTGTGTCCTCCCGTGAAGGGCCAGCTGGGTCGAGGCCCTGCCTCTCTGGAGCAGGTTTGGACGGGGTTGAGGAGCTGGAGAGAGCCCTGGCCCAGGTCGCCTCCTGGCCCTGCAGCCTCCTTGTACGGACAGGACTCTAGCCGGCCTGTCCTGGTGGAGGCTCTGGGGGGAGGGGACTGTGTCCAGAGCCAGCAGGCAGGTGGCCTCTCTGCCAGCCGTTACCCTGCCCCCTCGCTGCCCCTTCCCCTCCCACCCATCCCTGGCCATGTTACTTCTTTCAAGCCTGCTGTGGGCACCCGTCCTGCCAGCCACTGGCCTGGGCCTTTGGCCACCTGGCACCAAAAGGAGGGGGGTGGGTGGGGTGCTCTGCATCCTTCCACGTTCCCTGAGGCCTCAGCATCCCAGGACTGAGACATTCCCCAACTCCCCGCTTCCCACCTTCCTCACCTGGAAGGCCCAGGTGGCCCTGTTCCCTTGGGTCTCTGGTTCAAAGGCCACCTCCTTGGAAGTCGCTGAGGCAGCCTCACCTCTCTCCTGGGTCAGCCCTCGTCACTCTCCTTGTTTTACTGTCTTCATAGAACTCATTAGTTGTCATTTATTAGTGGCTGGAATATTTGTCCCCACCCCTACCCTTGCCAAGGGTAAACTCCACCAAGAAGGGACTTGCGGCCACCCCGTCCTGGCCAAACCCCCAGAGCTTGGACAGCATGAGACCTCATGGGTGTTGAGTGACTGTTTGTGGAATGAGTGCAAGGGGACTGGGACCCTGCAAGGGCTGAGCCTGTGTCCCCCAGCGTCACCGCCTGACTGCACGCAGAGCCCCACAGGGCC
Organism: Ateles fusciceps; assembly: GCA_036589455.1. NCBI lineage: Eukaryota > Metazoa > Chordata > Mammalia > Primates > Atelidae > Ateles > Ateles fusciceps. Next base: position 15,790,009 of record JAZHEH010001321.1, read on the forward strand.
GTGCCCCAGCCTTCCTGAGATGTCCTCAGCCTGGTGGGGAAGAGCAGGCCTGGAGCGGCCTGGGGCCACTGGGCTGATCCGAGGCCCTCCCAGCACCTCAGCCCACTGTTGCTCCTTGAGGGGGACTGGCTGTGGTCAGAGCCTGGCGTTGGTGAGCGGGGAGGCCCAGGTGGCCTGTGCCAGTCTTGCAGCTGCAGGCAGTAGGAGAGGCTGATGCAGCTGAGGGTCCCCGTGGCAGCCCACAGACTCCAATCCTTAAAGTCACTTCACCCCCTTGGGGACCCCTTCTTCCAGGTCTGGGAGGTCCCCCCATACGTATCGGGGTACACAAACAAGAGCCCAGCTTTCTGTGTCTAGGTTGTGTGCTTGAGGCGGGCCCTGTGTGGGTGGTTAGAGTCCTAGGGAAGCCCCACCCCCTTCTGTGCGCTCCAGCGGGGCACCCAGGACGTCAGGTCTGGCCCTTGAGTTCTGTGCCCTCTCTCACTTCACCGCTCTGGTGGGCTGGGCCTTCTGAAGGGCCCCTCCAGGCTGACGGCAGCCTTGGGCTCCATGCCCAGCCTGAGGGGGGGAGGGCCCACGAGGGTGAGGGGGACGCCCAGGGTTGGAGCGGGGCTGTGCCTCCACCGCTAATGAAAATCGGAAACCAATTGAGCAGGACAAGGTGCCCAGCCAGCAGGTTGTGGGAACGAGCGCCCTAATGGATGTGGCTGGGCGGGGAGCGGATGCCTCATTGATCGTCCAGTGGCTATATTTATCCACCTTGGTCTGTGGCCCCAGCAGCTGGATAGAGCAGGGATAAATAAATGGCCACTGAAATATTCATGAGCTGCACATGCACATCCGTGGTCAGGGGGACTGCCAAGGGCCTTCTCTTCCTTCCTTCTCCCTCTCTTTGCAGAAGCCTTTCAGGAAATTCCTCCCACCTGGGCCAGGTGAAGTGTGGCACAGCCCCAATGGGCACTCGGCCCAGCCCATGGCCCCGGGAGCACCTGTGGGCCCAGGCGCCTCCTGCCCAGGCGTGCCAGTCCCTGCCTTCTCCTTGTCCCCTCGTTGCTCCCACGTCCCTGTCCCTCAGTGATGGATTGGACACGTGGGGCCGTGGCTGTCTGCCTGGCCCTGTGTCCGCGACCAGACTGTGTACTCCTCAAGGACAAGCTGATGTTTCACTCGTTCCTTATTCCCCACGTGGCCTGGCATGGTGCCTGATACGTCCTTGAGAGAGGGGCCTCGTAGGTGATGAATGAGAACTCAGAGTTGTATTTGAATCTCTGCTCTGCCCTGTTTGTTTTGGGGGAGTGACCATGCTTTGCTGGACTCACTGTAGTCATCTGCAAAATGGGATTAGTAGCAGCGTTGCCAGCGTTACTGAAGTGTGGGTCTGGGACTGCCCCAATCAGAATCCCAGGCAGAGCAGGTTAAAAACAGCACGCTTGGCCCCATCCAGACTCACCAGATCCGAACATCCAAGGACGGGGCCTTGAGGACTCTCCGGAATCGGCCTTCTCAGTGCTGTACTGCTCACTAAGGCCAGGAGCTCCTGTCTCACTGCCTGCTGATCCTTCTGTCCAGGTGGCAGATGTCCACTGTGAGCCCAGAGTTCTGCATGTGTCCCCTAGGACCTGCGCAACGGGGGACCAGGAGTGTGAGGGAGGCAGATGCGATTCTTGACACGTCCATCAGTTGGGCATTCTGGTGACACTGCCTGGCTTGGGGGTTCCCGGAGACTGAGCTGAACTTGGCACCGTGGTGCTGGGTGGCAGGACCTAGAAATGCCGCCAGTACCGCCCGTCAGCAACAGGTGGGAGGGATCAGGTGAGGCCACTGGGGCATCGTTCATGACTTGGGGGGGTCTGCTGCAGGACAGAGTGATCTTTGCAGTTTCCTCTGCCTTAAACTCTCTGCATTCTCCCCCGGTTTTAAGGAGGTCAAGCTGCCCTGCCCCTGGGTAGGAGGGAGTGGTGTCGGCAGAGCAGCTGCTTGACCAGAGCCGGCTGGAAAAGCACATTTTTCAACCAGCTGTGCCTGGAGCTGCCCCCTGCTCCTAAGCCTTTGGACTACTCACCATGTCCCCTTGGTGCAGCCCAGAGCCAGGCACTCATCGCCTGTCAGGTGACACTGGGCCCGTCTCTTGGTAGGCAGATGCCCACAACTTAGAAACCGTTTGACCCCATTTAACCGAAAGGACTGAGGGTTCAGCTGGCCATCTGTGGTGGGTTCTCCAAGGACTCAGGGCACAGAAACCAGAGAGTCATTTGGGATGGGTAAAGGCAAAACTTCTGTCCCTGGCACTTGGCTAAGAGGCACCAGCCATTCCTCCTTCCTACAGCCCACCCCCTCCCCCCAGGCAAAGTTTGATCCAAACAGAAGCAAACTTTGGGGACAGCCCCGGCACTGCGTGGAGCTGGCTGAGCCTGCGAGTGGCAGCGGGAGCAGAGGGAAGCAGCCCCGGCAGCCCTGGCGCCTGACTCTGCCGGTCGCCCGTCCCCTCCCAGAGCTCCCGGGCCTTGCCCGTGTTTGCAGGCGCCTCTCTTGTCAGCTCAGAATGCAGCTTGGGGCCCGTGGCGGCTCAACCTTTCCCTCTCCCAGAGCCCCGGTCTAATCAACCCCTATAATTTATGCAGAAAATATGATTTATATTTAATTTCACCACACTTGCATTGTTAATTTGAGATGTAATTAACCCGTCGCCATGACAACTAATTTTGTGATGCCGTAAATTACCGCCGTCTTTTCATCAAAATTCAGTTACTTTGGCTCCTGTGTGCAATGTACTGATGCAATTAGGTTGCTAAGGGCAACTCAAAAGTGTTCAATTTCTTTTGTGCAACTGCAATGGGGTAGAAGCTCCCTTGCGTCCTCCCTGGGTCCCTTGGCCACGGGGCGGGGAGTTGAGGATCTGTGGCCGCCCCTCAAGGGAAGCCTCTGGAAAGCCGGACTGTGTGGGCGCCTGCGACCCCCCACTTCTCTCTCTCCCACCCTCTTCTCTCCAGTAATTGTAAACAAACAGTGACCCCTAGATGTACACTCCCCAGACCCTCCGCAGCACCCCAGGGCAGGCGTAAAGGGCTCTTCGCTTAATGGCATGTTCTGTGGCATACACCTTCCTCCCCCAAACATCGCAGTGGCCCGGTTAGAGAGAGAGAGAAAACCACCCTGCCTTTCTTCTCTCCTGGTGTCTAACTTGTTTATATAGATCTTCCCTTCTCCCTCTCTCTCTTTCTCTCTCTCTTTTTCTTTATTTAAAACAAAAACCCTCTGTGTTGCTTTTGTCACGTTAATTCCCATTTTGCCAACACCAGGGGCCCAGGCAGACGAGTTACCAAGGAACACAAAATTTTAATTAGTGTATTTTAATCATTCAGGCTTTCCGAGCTAATCCACATGCCCTGGAGAATTCCCGAGATGCAGCTCTGCCCTGCTTTACCATTTATTGTTGAGTCTATTATAATTACTGTTAGCAGGTGGGGGACTGGGAGATGTTTATTATGAGTTTTTCATCTTTAGTATAATTACCGAAAAAAACAAAATAAAAAGATGTCGTCGTATTTTGTTTCCTAGAATTTTTTTTCCAAGGGAGGGCACGGCCATGGGATTTTTCTTTTTTTTTCCTGCTTCTTCCCAGGCAGGTGAGTTGGAGTTTCGGTGCTGGAAGAAGACACACTCCTTGAGATCAGAGCGGAGTCGTGCTCGGTACTCCACAGGCTCAGGAAGGGGGCGGCTGCCACCTCTGCCTGTCATCTGCTCGGTCGGGCCCTGGGGTTGTCCCCTGCCGCCCGCGTGTGCTGCTGTACGTTGAGAGAGCAGGGCTGGGATGTACCAGCGCTTCCCCTGGGCTGGCAGCTCTGCCTAATTGGGTCGGCCTGGGGGCCTGGCCAGGTGGACCTGTTGGGGGTGAGACCGGCACTTTTGCTAGTTATTAATGGAACCGTTAGCATTTATTCAGTGCTTAGTATGTGCCAAGTGCCGTGTCATGCCCTGTAGCTGCGTCATTTCACAACTCTCCCTCAGCAGCCCTGTGAGGCAGGTGCCAATATCATCTCTGATTTTTAGAAGAGGGGGCCAAGGCTGGGGGTCCCAGAGCTAAGAAGTTGTAGGGAAGGATTCCGACTCAGTTCTGTCCCCAGAGTCCCTGCTGCCCAGTACTGACACACTGTACTGGCTCCTCTGACTGGTCTTCCACGTCTCATCATAGATGCCACCTCCTCCCAAAAGCCTTCCAGGATTAGCGGAGACTGAGTTGGGGCTGTCTTCCTATATTCATACAGCTTTATTTACAGTCTCAGTGCCCGTCCCTCTGAGTTATAGTTGCCCAGTGACTTCTCTGCTGGCCTCTACGAGCAGGGACCAGTGAGGGTGGAGGCCTTTTTGTCATTGTCCCTGATGAACCTCTAGCATTTAATGTGGTCATTGGCACAAAGCCAGCTCTCGGGAAGTGTGTGGGATGGGCAGGTGTGCAGGTGGGCCTGGTAGGGTGCTTCGCCCTGCCCTTCCGTTGGCAGTGGCGGGTGTCAGGGTCTCTGGACACAGATGTTTAGCTAGCCGGACATGGCACTCTCAGCAGAAGCCACAGAGCTTGTGTGTCCCTGAGCTGCACGTTCTTGGATGGAGGATGACCTGGGGCACCAGGTCAAGTTTGCGTCCTGTCCTGGGGACTCTGGGTGTAAAATGAAAACACACAGCCTTGACTTTCACATCCAGTCCTCTGTGCTGGGGGCACCCCTGGGAAGCCTGGCCTGTCTGCTTTCTTTCCTTTCTCCTCTTCAAGATCAGTTTTCAACTGTCTTCCCTTCTCAGTGATGATTTTGAAGTTTCCCTGGAAAATTCCACATCTCTGCTCTAGAGCCAAACTTTGGGCCGAGGACCGTGGGTTCTCCCGGGTGCCACAGAGCAAGGTGAGCCGAAGCCTGCCTTTGCTCATTTCCAGTCTGGTTACCCCCCAGGGACCAGTGGGGGAAGGTAATTAACACGTCCCTGGGAAGGGGCCCAGGGCATCCTGTGAATTGCACACTGGTGGCAAGACTCCCGTTCGGCTCTAAATTCTTAGGCACCCTCTCCACCAGCTCCTCTTATGCTCTGATGGGGCAAGGGTGGCCCAGGGCGATCTTACCTCACCTGCACCCCACGCCCCCTGCACTGCTGCCACCACCATGGGAGCCAGACCCTGTTCAAGCCCAGGGCAGAGGGGCCACCTCCCCCGGGTGGTTCTTGTACTACTTGTAGTACCGTCTCCCCCTCCTCTGCCTCTGCATCCCAGGGTCACCATCCTGCCCGAGGTTGAACCTCTCACCTAGCACATGAGGTGTAATTCCCCTCGGATATCCTGGTGGTATCAGTGAGGCAGGCCCTCACCACCTCTAAGGCCAGCTGTGGGCCAGAGAATCACTGCTGCTGAAGCCCCACTCCACGACGCTCCTCCACATGTACTTTCTGATCCTAGTTCCCCAAGACAGTGGTTCTCACACTTGTGGGTCTCAGTGACCCTTTATGCTCTTAAAAGTATTGGGGCCCGGAAAGTTTTGGATTGTGTGGAATGTACTTTTTTCTTAATTTTTTTTTTTTTTTGAGGTGTCATCTCACTCTGTCGCCCAGGATGGAGTGCAGTGGCAGGATCTCAGCTCACTGCAACCTCTGCCTCCCAGGTTCAAGCGATTCTCCGGCCTCAACCTCCCAAGTAGCTGGGACTACAGGTGTGCACCATCACGCCCAGCTAATTTTTTGTATTTTTAGTAGAGATGGGGTTTCACCATTATGGCCAAACTGATTTCGAACTCCTGACCTCAAGCAATCCCGCCTTGGCCTCCCAAAGTGCTAGGATTACAAGCATGAGCCACCACACCTGGCCATTTAAAAAATTTTTTAAGACAGAGTCTTGCTCTGTCACCCAGGCTGGAGAGCAGTTGTGCAATCTCAGCCCACTGCAACCTCCGCCTGCCAGGTTCAAATGATTCTCCTGCCTCAGCCTCCCAAGTAGCTGGGACTACAGGAATGTGCCACTGCGCCTGGCTAATTTATATATATATATATATATATATATATTTTTTTTTTTTTTTTTTTTTTTTTTTGAGACGGAGTCTTGCTCTGTCGCCAGGCTGGAATACAGTGGCGTAATCTCGGCTCACTGCAACCTCCGCCTCCTGGGTTCAAGTGATTCTTCCACCTCAGCCTCCTGAGTAGCTGGGACCACAGGCAAGTGCCACCACGCCCGGCTAATTTTTGTATTTTTAGTAGAGACAGGGTTTCACCATGTTGGCCAGGCTGGTCTCGAACTCCTGATCTCAGATGATCTGCCTGCCTCAGTCTCCCAAAGTGCTGGGATTACAGGCGTAAACTATCATTCCTGGCCCGCATGGATTATATATATTATGGGTACCTAGCATATTAGACATGAAAACTGAGACGTTTTAAAAACTATTATTTATTAATTCATTTTAAAAATAACAGTAATAAATCCATTATGTGTTAACATAAAGCACACATTTTTGAGAATAACTATTTTCCAAAACAAAATTTTAGTGAGAAGAGTGGAGCTGCTTTACAGGTTTTTGCAAGTTTCTTTCGAATGTCTGACTTTATAGAGGACAACTGTATTTTCATATCTGCTTCTCATAACCTTTCTGATAGGTTGTTTTGGTTGAAGTCTATGAAGAAAATCCAGCTTGACACAGATGTGTAGTTGGAAAAGGGAGGAGTATCTCAAGGGCCTTTGTAGATAATCGTAGACCTTCTTCTTGACACCACACAGGTTAAGTGCAAGGCGGAATCTGAAACCACATTAATGAACTCTGTGTACTGTTTCAGTAAACCCCATTGGTCTATGAGCCCTTTGTTTTTGGTTTCCTTTTTTTAACACAGGGTCTCTTTCTGTCACCCAGGCTGGAGTTCAGTGGCGCAGTCACAGCTCACTGCAGCCTCAACCTCCCAGGCTCAAATGATTCTCCCACCTCAGCCTCCCCAGTAGCTGGGACCACAGGCGTATGCTACAATGCCTGGCTACTTTTTTGATTTTTAGTAGAGATAAGGTCCCACTGTGTTTCCCGGGCTGGTCACAAACTTCTAAGTTCAAGCGGTCCTCCTGCTTTGGCCTCCCAAAGTGCTGGGATTCCAGGCATGAGCCGCGGCGCCCGGCTTGTATGATACACATGTATATTTTAAATCACACTCATTAGTGTCATTACTGGTCTCATCAGAAAAGCTGTTAAGTATTAGGATGCCGTCAAGGTGACAGTGGCAGACAGTTTTCCAAAAGTCTAATTTTCACTGGAAAGCTCAGATTTTATCATTGGCAATAGATATTGTCAGGTTTTTCCCCTTGAAGTGACAGGCCCACTTTGTCCACTTTTGAGAAAATAAATAACTGCCAAACGCTCCAATCTGAAAAATCGGTCTGTCAGTCATTCTTTCAGGTAAAGATGGTGTTTCCTGGAGCAGGCGCTGGTTCCACTTTCAGCTTGGTCACACCGGCCCATGTGCTCCAGGCAGGCATTGGACTTGAAGGCCCTAGGTGTGATTTCCTGTCATCCCTCTGAATAGTCAAAGGATGCAGACTCAAGGGGCAAGACTTCCTAATAGGGCCGGGCATGGTGGCTGCTGCCTGTAATCCCAGCACTTTGGGAGGACAAGGTGGGTGGTTCACAAGGTCAGGAGTTCGAGACCAGCCTGACCAATATGGTGAAACCCCCCTCTACTAAAAATACAAAATTAGCCAGGCGTGTTGGCACGCCCCTGTAGTCTCAGCTACTTGGGAGGCTGAGGCAGGAGAATTGCTTGAATCCAGGAGGCGGAGGTTGCAGTGAGCCGAGATTGTGCCACGGACTCCAGCCTGGGCAACAGAGCAAGACCGCCTCAAAAAAAAAAAAAAAAAAAAAAGTCAAAAGACTTCTTAAAAGTTAATAAGATTTGCAGCCTCAACAAGGACATTTTAAAGTGAATATGGGGCTGGGTGTGGTGGCTCACGCCTGTAATCCCAGCACTCTGGAAGGCTGAGGTGGGTAGATCACTTGAGGTCAGGAGTTCAGGACCAGCCTGGCCAACATGGTGAAACACCATCTCTACTAAAAATATAAAAATTAGCCGGTGTGGTAGCAGAGGCCTGTAGTCCCAGCTACTCGGGAGGCTGAGGCAGGAGGGTCGCTTGAACCTGGTAGGTGGAGGTTGCAGTGAGCCGAAGTCACACCACTGCATTCCAGCCTGGGGGACGGAGTGAGACTCCATCTCAAAAATAAAATAAAGTGAATATGGCTTTTTTCGAGCTGGAAGGGTGTGTGCTGAGCAACGCACGCCTTCTCACATGCTGCTGTGGTCTGCGCCAGGACGCTGCAGCTCTGCTCACCCTCCGCCTCAGTGTCATGTCCCCCACGTTGAAACTCTGTGCGATTATGGAAGTACTTTAGACTTTCCGGCTTCCTGGGAGGGTCTTGGGAACCCCTAGAAGCCTGCAGACCACGCTTTGCGAGTTGCTCCCCTAAGCCCCCAGGGCTCTGGCACTTGGTTTCTGCCATCTGAAGGGGCTGAGCTCTCCGCCTGAGGGTGGACTGCCACTTGGCACCTCCTGGCTCCCTGGACTGTCTCTGGGACCAAGGAGAAGCTGCGGTGGGAAAGAGAGCTAAGAGGATGGAGGGTTCTCATGAGGTGGCCGGGGAGAGGGAGAGGAGCTGCCTGGGCCCGGGTGCCCCGCAGTGCCAGTCTGTGGACATGGGCATTCTCCTGGCCCACAGCGAGAAGAGCCTGGTCCTCCTCCCCCAGGAAGCCCCATGCAGCCGTCTTGTTTCCCATTAGCGCCGGCGTGCGCAGGCCTGGCTCAGGCCCCCCAGCCTCCCGCCCTGCCCCGGCCTGGCCTAGTTTCCCATCGGCCACCTGCCTTCACGCCGAGGGCCTGGGGGGGCAGGAGCCGCCCCTCCTCCCCGCCGCTTCCCTCTCCTCCCCTTCCCCCAGCTGCCTCCCAACCGCCTCCCCCCAGCATGGCAGCCTGTCCAAGACAGGGTTTTGTCCCCTCGGTCCGGGCACCGTGAGAGTGACAGAAAATAGCTGTCCGGAAAGTGGGGGGGGGGCAGGCCTCTTGTTTTCACCTCTCGGGGGCTGGTTTTCCCAACTTTCCCATCCCCGGCTCCTGTGGAACAAAGGACCTGCGGCCCCGTGTGCTGGGCCCGGCCCAGCGAGGGGACTCACCAGCAACTCTTTATTGAGTCTTCAAGCGCAGGCCAGGCACTCCATTAAAAAGCCATTCCCCTTTGTGCGGCCCGGCCCCCAGCTGTCCCCCTCTCATGTGACGGTCGGTCACAGTTGTAAAACAACAACACACAGAGTTGGCAACTAACGAGGCTTTTTTTCAAGCCGGGGTCTCCATGGCAACCCCCGTCAATCACCCCTCAGGAGCGCTTTAACCTGACCAAGAGGGGGAAATAAAAAATAAAATAATAATAATTAAAAAAAAGAAGCCAAGAAAGAAAGAGTTGGAAAGAGAGCGAGAGGCCAGTAGACAGCTGGGCAGATAAACAATTCAGAAAGTTTCTGGGGTTTGCGGCCTCGACTGGAACACAAATGAAAATTTCACCAGGGACACGGGATGGTCCCGGTGACCGGAGGGAAGGATGTTCATTTTCATTTTTACAGATAGTTTGTACATTGCACCGAATTTTACAAAGGCGTCTAACCTTTTCCCGGGGTCCATAAAATGATGGCGCGTGGTTGTCTGTGGGCGGGAGCGGGGTCCCATGGGCCCCTATAGTAAATGGATGATCCCACGGGCCTAAACCCAGAGGTGCCCAGTTGATGGCCTCAGGCCAGCGGGGGAGAGCCATTCAGAGCTTGGCTAGAGTCCAGCAGGGTGTCTGCGTCCTCCCGTGTGCGGCCTGGTGCCAATGGGGATAGCCCACAGTATGTGGCGGGCATGGTGCCAAGGGGACACTGGAAGGCCCCATACCCAGTGCCATGTGGGGAAGAGCAGACCCACCACCACGATGTGTTGAGGGGAAGCCTGGAGCAGAGGCGGTGGTAGGACCCCTTGTTCTTCACGTGCTGCTGCGCCAGCAGATGCCCAGTTCCTGGGCACGTGGCATCGCGCCCGGGGTTAGTTCAACCTTCCACGTGTTGGCATGACGCCGGGGCATGGCAAGCCTGAGTTCTCTCCCCCACCTCACCCCCTGACACTCATACATGCTGCCTGGCTGCTAGCCAGGGGCTCCACAGGTTCCCAGGTCTCCACAGTCTGGGCAAGGGCTGAGGGCAGCCCTGGCAGCTGCTCCCTGGCCTTCCTGAGCCTCTGATTGGAAAGGAGGCAAAGGCCAGCTTCTCAGCCCCACTTTTGCTTCCTAGCACCCTGAACCCTAGGGTGCAGACACTCTTCCTTCCTGGACGTGGTGGGAGGGCAGGAGTTCCTATCACAACTCCTGGCACTTTGGGTAAGGGGTGTTTTTCAATCTTGGAGTCTAGGAACCTGGCATGGGGGCTGTGGGGGAGCAAGGAAGAGAGTCCTTCAGGACAGAACCGTAAAAGCTTCCCAACTTTCAGAGGGTGGGCACTGGGCAGTGTTGGGCGGTGCCCAGGGCACGGGGATTCAAGGAGCTGGGGTCTTTGTGAGTTTCTGGGAGGCCAGGTTTTTTTCTGGACTTAAAAGGCCTTTCGCAAACCTGGCACCCCAAATCACACACATGGAGAGCTGTGAATGAATAGCTGGATGGCCGATGACCAGGCGTGGGGGGCTGGGGGCTGGGCTCCAACGGCAGGTGCCCCATGGCTCTGCAGCCCCTGCCTGTGAGACGCCCTGGGGGCCCAACTTCCCACAGGCCTGGGACTGTCGAGGGGCACTCCCTACCCCTGGCCACCTCTCCCTTTTCCCTCTTCCTTCTCCAGGCTCTGTCCATGCCACCCTCCCTGGCCGGCTGGGCTTGACACTGGTGCCCATGGCTCCCCCCTCTGCCTTTGCCTCAGTCCTCCTCACTCTCAGGCTGTGCTCACTTCCAGAGTGGGTAAAGTGAAACCCTTGCCGGTGAGCCACCTCTCCCCCGTGCCCCTACCCTCTGCCCTGGCTTTCGTGAGAGAGAAACTGGCCAGGAAGCCCCACATGGTGCTATTTACCTGACACCTCCATGGGTTTGGCAGGCTCCGAGTTCATTCCCCAATCCATTTCCCCTAGGACAAGGGGCAGGCCAGGGAAGACCCCCTGGGCCTCTGAACAGCCCCCGGTCTGGCCTCTACCTGTCCTCCCTTCAGAGCCCAGGGTGACTGCTGCAGCAAGGACCCCCCAGGGATCAGAGCAGCCCTGGCTAGGCCTCATCTTCAGCGTCTCCTTTCCTGGGTGCCCTGGGCAGCTCCTGCAGGAAAGGAATGCTAACGATCTGCTGGTGTAGCGAGCTGGCACTGCACCCAGGCAGGGCCGCACAGCGCCAGGGCCTAGTAAAGATCCTGGCGAGGGCTCTGTTCCCCATGCCCAGTGTTTCCTCCGGCCGGATTGGCATGCAGCCTTCAGCTTGGCCTGAGGCAGCACGAGGAAGAGGTGGCATCTTCCGCCGGCCCCAAGCCTGGCCGTCCTGGAGGACTGCACCGCCCTCCTCCTCCTCCCTCCAGCTCCAGCCAGGAGAAACGTGATGGCCACGAGGATTTCGTAGCATCTTCTGAAAGGAGACACGGAGTGGGCTGAGCATGATGGCGCCCAGAGCGCCGGCTGTTGGTCAGTAGCCCCAAGCTGGGGAGACCTGGTTTCACCTCCCCAAGCCTCGTTTCCTCCTCCGTAAATGAGGGCAGAACACTGTGTGTCTCCTACAGGGTTTCTGTTGCCATTTAATGAGGTGGTTCATAAAACTGGCTTCGCTCTGCCTGGGATGCGGTCAGCCCTCCATACACACTAACGACGAATGGCAGTGCTGGTAGCAGTAGCAGCGGCAGTAGTAGCAGTGGTAGTAGCAGTGGTGATGACAGTACAGGCCTTACCCCACAGGCAGGCGGAGGCATCAGTGCGAAAATGTATGTAAAGCACTCACTACAGCCCCTGACAGATAGTGACTGCTCAGCAAATGCTAGCTGTCGTCATTATTGTCGCTGTTACCACTATTCCCTAGTGCACTGAGGTGGAGTCTCACCCTGCTCTTGCTACTAAGGGATCCTGAGGATGCTGCCCCCTGCTAAGTCCACACGGTCCTTCTAGAACATTCAGCAGGCTCCCTGGCCCCCTCAATGATTCTCTTGTACCTGCCCTGCTGTCTTCAGGCCCCCCTGCCATCCCCTCCCCACCCCACTGCCACTCTCTGTCACTCACCTGTCCAGGGTTCCCCAGCACCATCCTCTGTGGGGTCTCCCAGCACAAAAAAAGGGCTTCCCAGAACCTGGCTTCCACCTCCTCCCCAGGCCCGCCTCCCCTAGGCCTGGAGTCTGACTGGATTGTAACATAGTAGCTGAATGAACTCCAGTTTCAGAGGTTAATATCAAAATCTGGAGTGGATTACCTAAAAATTACTTACAACACCATTAAAATTCTGAACTCTTTTTGTTGTGGCTGTAAATTAATTTAAAATGTCAGGTTTTTTGAGAAATCCAATAAGAAATTGAGCCAGCAGAGCAATCTGCAAACTGTCTGGCAAAGAGGAAAGTGTGTCTCTTCAATCGACAAGGAAAAATATGGAGCTTAACTGGCACCATATGGCTCAGTACTTGAGAGTAGGCTGCTGGGGAGGGAGGGCGGGAGGGGAGCTCAGCTGACAGCCACACGCATGCAGGCGGGAGGCGGCCCGCGGTGTTGGCATTGGCGCGGCGGAGGGGCCTGGCAGACGCCTGGCACCCGGCCGACTTGGCCGCCCCGTGTCCACGGTCACCGGGCTGCCCTGGGGCAGGGACCTGGTCAGTCCATGGTCTTAACGCGTTCTCGCGGTATCCACCCAGGCTCCCTGGCCAACTTGGGGAATCCTACCCCCACCTAGGGGGAGCCCAAGCCCTCTCCCTCCAGGGAGAACAGGCGTCCGGCTTCCCCGGGACCGCCACCTGCCCGTCTGCGAGGGCTGCCTTCCCTCTGTCCTCTGTGGGCTCCCTCCCGGCCAACATGTGGTCCCAATTACTCCCGAATTCCCCCCAGATTTACAACACATTAAGTAATTTGTAGGTTATTTCAACTTCAATCTGCTGAAGTTGAGAAAATCAAAATTAAATTCAAACCACAAGGAAACTTCAAAGAAAGAGGAGGAAGGGAGAAGTTGAGCGCCTTCTCTTCCCCCAGGTCGGCTGTGGCCTGCTTATGTCATCCTCTAAGGCCCCCAGCCAGCCCCCCGCCTGCCTTCCTCTGCCTCCCCTTCCCCACCTCGCCTCTCCCTCCCAGGACCCTAGCCCCTGCCTGCCTCTGCCTGGGCAGTGCCCCTGGGTTGCCCCCCTCCGAGTGGAGACCAGGGCAGCCTCGGAGCTCGTGCTGGGCCCTGGTTGGTTTGGCTGGGGGAGAAGCGCCTCTCTAGCCTCTAACAGTCTCTGCTCCCACTCCCTGAGCCTCTACCCCTGCGGTCTGGGTGATTCCTGGGCTCCAGAGCCTCTCTCTGCTTTCCTGACCCATTTCAGGGGAATCTCCAGTTAATGGTGGTGCTGGTAGTAGCAGCAGCAGTAGTAGCAGTGGTTCCGGCTCCCGACATGCCTGGGACGGCTGACAGCTGGTCGGTACCACCTGGCCCCTGGGTTTAATAGCTCAGGTTACCTTATTTTGCTTTCTACCCTTTAAAACAGCCTTGTAAATAAGCAAACACTCGGTGCCAAGCACCTCGGCACTTCGCCAGGCTGGTAAATATTTTAGTAGTGACTTGGTAACAGTTGCGTTCACTTTGATTTCCTCAGAAAGGTTCTTGGTGCTGGGGAGGGGGCCGTGGCTCTGGGCAGTGATTTGCTGGCTATGTATAGCCCAGCTCTGACCACGTGGCCTTTGCTCTCACCCTGTGGATCGTGTGCTGGGGTATTTTTAAAGCTGGTGTAACTTTAGCCTGACACCTCTTTTGGCAAAGATGGGGGAGGACTCTTCCACCTTCTCCCAAAGTGTGCTGTGGTCAAAGAGCGCCAAGGTCGGTTTGGAAAACCGGACTTGTCCTCACCAGGAAGCCGAAGTGATCTGGGAAGCTGGGGCAGATGCTAGCAGTTGGGTGTGAGTTTGGGGTTGACCCCCTGCTGGCATGGTTTGGGCTTGGGAAGAACCCCCAAGGAACAGGGTGGGCTCCGGGACTGGGGTCCATGAAGTCCAGGCAGTGCCGGACTGGGGGAGGCCACTGAGATAGGCCGAGTGACGCCGACTGGGAGAGCGGCCAGGCTGCAGGGGGAGTTAGAGGGAAACGCAACCGCGGGATGAGCCTCCTGGGCACCCAGTCCTGGAGGACCCAAGCCACGGGGGAGAAGAAAGTGGGAGACAGGGCGAGGAAGATTCAGAGACGGGGGCAGCTCCCAGCCAGGGCTGCTGGTTTGATGCGCTGCAGAGTCCTTTTTCTGCACCATGAGAAACTCACCTGCAACGCACAGGAGCCCACTGCCCAGTGCCAGGAAGCTGGCCCAGCCCCACCTAAATTTGCCGCGTCCGACGGGGCATGTGCTGCCCCCAGGCTGGGCACCGGGGCTGGGGTGAAGCGGCAGGTGGGAGGCCGGCGCCGGGCTTGAATAGACTGCTCAGAGCCACGGCCACTGGCTCTTCTGTTTATGGGTGGTTTTACTACACAGATGGGTTGGTTTTAAAGGAGCTCTAAATCATGGCACAGTGAGAGCCCCCACACCCCAGAGCCCTCCAGGAAGCTGAACCTGTGAGTGACTGCAGTATGGGCACAAGTGAGGTAGGAGCGAGGCTCGTCCCCTCTCACTGTGCAGTGGTAATGGACAGGCCAGGGGGGAAGGGGGCACCTCTGGCTGCTATGAAGGGCTTGGTGTTCAGATGAGACCCTTCCTCTTGTCCCCCTACCCACCCACCATCCACGCTGGCAGGTGGCGCCTTCCCATGTCCAGTTTACAGCCAGGGTACTGTTCAGTGACCAGCCAGCCCCCTGCCACTCCCAGCCACTTGCCCTTCCTCCTCTGGCTCCTGGTGCCATGATGCACACCTCCCATCTGCACCCACGCACACCCCATTGGTGCTGAGCTGCCGTGGGCGCACGTAGGGTGAGCGGCAGACAGTGGCAGACCCAGCTCACCTCCTTCCCGCAGGACCGATGCCAAGGCAGCGCTCTTCCCGGAAGGCTCAAGCTCCCCCGCACGGCATCCTGCTGAGCCTGTTTCTGGGGTGCGGGGGCAGGCCTTTATGTGGGGGAGAGTGTCTGCCCATCCAGCCCTGGCGCCAGCTCTTCCTGGAGGCCTGTGGCAGTAATGCCAAAGGGAGGCAGCTGGGCTGGGGCAGGAGACAGGCTTGTTTGAAATGGAAGTTGAGTGGGATGGGGCCTCCTCCAGCCACCACTGTGGCTCTGCTGGGGGCAGTGTGGAGCCCTGGCCAGTTTGAATTGCAGCTCACTGGATACCTGCCTCTTAGCTGCCCCGCTGTGAGTGGGCCTTGCTCACTTGGGCTCCCAGCCCCCAGGTTCCAGTGTCTTTGGAAACTTGGAGGAGCTCTGGAAAGGTGATGGGAAAATAGGAAGTCTTCTCTGAGCGCCAAGAATATTTGAGCTGGAATAGAAGGAGATCTGCCCCTCTAAGCTACTCAGGCCCTAAACCCGTGCCCTGTAGGCTCCCCTAGTTCGCCGGCCCTTGTGTGGGATGGAAGGCTGCTTTCGAGAATCTTTTTCTGCCCCTCGGCCTTGCGTTTGGAACTATGTGGCACTAAACCCTTCTCGTCCTTTACTGAGTGTCGTGAGCAAAACGTGTTGTTTCCTTTCCAGTTCTCCCTGGTTCTTTGAGAATAGGGGTGCCTGTCAACACTCAGTCCCCTCCCTGCTCTCTCTAAAGCCCTGGGGTAAAGGAAGTCTCGTGCTCCTTCTGAGGACCCCTCGTGGCGGTTGTGACAGCTGACCGCCCACTTCAGTGCTGGTCGTGAAGGGGCGGGGCCAAGACACAGGTGTCTGCCCAGACTCAGCGGTGGTCTTCCAAACTTTCCATAGACACCTGTGTCATCTTAAGGAGCAGATGCTGTGCTGTGCCTCAGTTTCCCTAGGTGGCCTCTGTCAACAGGTGCTCAAGGTAAAACATAAAGCAGGGGAAACACAGGAGAGACCGTGGAGAGTGGCGACTGGGCAGACCTGAAGAGGCTGTCCTGGCCTCTCTTCTTCCCCTCAGCATGGGCCCGCCCCTGCTTCCTAGCAGGCAGGTCAGGCAGCAAAAAGGCAGCTGGCCTCTGCCACAACCCGGAGATTTGCTGGGCTGAGGCTGCCTGAGGCCTCCCAGGCCTGCCAGATCCAATAGAGGCTGGGCCGTCCAGTTCCTGGTTTGCAGGTCAGCGCCTAAGTGGGGAGGTGCAGCTCAGGCCGGGAGGTCGCTGGCGGACCCTCCACCCTCGTCCAGCACCCCCACGGGCTCTGATGGCAAGGGGGCCACACTGGCAGGTAGCCAGTTGCCCTGTTTCTCCTTGATGCCTGCATGGAACCAGTCCTGGTTTCAAGCTCCCTGCGAGCCGGGAATGGAGGAGATCCTATGAAAATGATGATATGTGACAATCAGTCACAGCAATTAGTGTTTTGGTTAACAGGCCTTTTTTGTTTTCTCTCACCCAGACAGAATGTCACAAATAAATCCTCTCCTGCATTTGCATATTAATTGGATCGGAGACGTCAAGCATCTTTCATTAAAGAAAATGATCTGCATATTTGGAGACATAAAATAGTTATTTTGATGGGTTTTTTTTTCCCTAAGATCAGGGGGTGGGGGGAGGTAGGTGATAGGAGCAGTGGAAATTGAGGTAGAGTGAAGGAAAGCCAGCCAGCCCCTCTGTGTGCAGTTAACCCTGTGCGGTCTGGAGTTGATGGCCCAGCTTGGCCAGAAAGATAATTAATACACAAATAAATCAAGGAGCCAAGGGGCCTCCGGGCACCGGGCAGTTGCCTGAGGCCCAGGAGCCCAGCTTGGCTCCTGTGCAAAGGGACCCCCGCCAGAGTTACGAGTGAGGAGGCGGGCTGTGGACCCTCTGTGGCCTTGCCCTTAATCCCTCCCTTCAGAGCCGGCTGTGGCCCCGAGCAGGGCGGACTTCCCTGGGACAGTGGGCAGTAGGCAGGGCATGGGGTCAGGTGTCCACCTCGTGTCCTGGAGCCCTTGGCTGGGCCTGCGGGGCTCCTGTGCCTGCCTCTTCCCATGGTCCCTTGGCCAGCCCTCACCCTCCAGCTCCCTCTCTCCCTCACCAGCGTCCACTTCCTCCCCACTCTCTGACCTTGGGCTTCCCTGCGCCCTTCTCATTCTTTGCCAGCCGTCCTCCCTCTCCCCCAGATGGAAAGTTTTCTGGGGGTAGCAGAAGCGAAGCCTGGAGTCATTATCACATGTTCTCGAAATAACCCAGAAAGCTGCTGGGCCCATATTAGGGCATGCGTCCTGTGGAAAGCCGAGTGAATGTACAGTTTTTGATAGGCAAATGGGACTGCCCAAGTCTTCCCACCTTTCCGTCCAGCCTTCCACTCCAGGGCCTTGGTGACTGCTTTAGCCAGCTTTCTGGGCAGGCAGCAGCGGCAGCCTCCTCTGCACATTTCTGAGCTCCCCCAGGCTCTTTGGGGGAGCACGGTGGGGGGCTGGTCAGTGCTCCCAGTCTCCCTGCCATCACCAGCCCCAAAGGCATGATTCCGAGTACCATACGCTGGTTAGAAAGGCGTGTAGCGATGGCGAGGATGATGACGGCGATTGCAATGATGACTGGCACCACGTTTTCCACGCAGAAATGTGTAGACACTGTGCTAAGAGCTTTGCCCTCGTCGCCTCCCCAAACCCTCACCACAGCCCTCTGAGTCAGGCACTATCATTGCATGCATTTTATAGGTAAGGAAATTGAACCTCAGAGAGACCAGATCACAACCCATCGGTACCCACCACACTTCAGAACTTGCAGCCAGATCCGAGCTCTCTGTGGCCAGGTCGTAGGACTTCTGGGCAGAGCAGCAGGGACCAGCAGCCGTCTGGCTCCTGGTTTGATCCCAGCTGACGATTCTTTTGTGGGTGAACACACGTCACCCTGGTGCTGTCAGAGGACCTGTGTGCAGGCTCCGTCTCTCTGCACTGCTGGCCTCTTTGCCCCACCAAGAAGACAAGTTTCGCCTCCTCTAGGGCTGGGAGCTGCCTCCGGTGGCTTCTGTGGGCCCTTGAACCCCGGAGGTGCCTGTTCGGGCCTGTGGGGGATCCCCCGTGCTCTTCCTGTGCAGTTTTTGCTTGGAATGTTGAAGTGCCCAGTTCCTCTATTCCCATACCCTGCTGCCTCCTCTCTCACTGTGCCAGGCTCTGGGACCCATGGGCTTCAGGACTGGCAGTACCTGAGGGATGGCCCACTCCCTAGTTGAATTGAGTCATGCGTCTGCACACCTGCACCCCCCTCCCCATGCCCTGCAGGTGGCCAGCCTCTCCTCGTGCCCCAGGTGGACCTGGGTGTCCCTAAAAACTCATTTGGTGCCATCTTCCCCCACAGCGCTGGTTCCCAGGGATCCCTTCTCCCAAGCACTCAGATTCCAAATGCGTGGCGTGTGCAGCCTTAGGCTGTCACCTTGAACTTCAGGGTCCCTTGTCTTGGGCTACCGTCTTCCATGGTGCGTGGGCAGGTTGCAGCTTCCAGGTCTAAAGGGAAGGCAGTGAGGTGTGGTCAAAGAACTAGGGCTTTTGATTCAAAGAGAAGAGACGGCTCAGGAGCTGCGCCCCCGAGGCAGACCTCCCTTCTCCGAGCCTCACGCTCTTCCCTTACAAGAAAGGCGCAGGGGGCCGGGCACAGTGGGTCAAGCCTGTAATCCCAGCACTTTGAGAGGCCAAGTGGGCAGATTGCTTGAGGTCAGGAGTTCGAGACTAGCTTGGCCAACATGATGAAACCCCACCTCCACTAAAAATACAAAAATTAGCTAGGTGTGGTGGTGAGTGCCTGTAATCCCAGCACTTTAAGAGGCCAAAGCGGGCAGATTGCTAGAGGTCAGGAGTTCAACTCTAGCCTGACCAGCATGGTGAGACCCACACCTCCACTAAAAATACAAAAATTAGCCTGATGTGGTGGCGAGCACCTGTAATCCCAGTTACTCGGGAGGCTGAGGCACACCAATTTCTTGAACCGGGAAAGCAGAGGTTACAGTGAGCCGAGATTGCACCACTGCACTCCAGCCTGGGCAACAGAGCGAGACCCTGTCTCAAAAAAGAAAAAAAAAGGAAGGAAAAGAAAGGGGCAGGATCAGGAATTCCCCTTGTGGGCAGGCGTCTGCAGAATGATTCAGCTCCTCCAGGTTAAGTGCCCCGTTGCAGGTGCGGGAGAGAGCAGGCTTCTGTGGATGCCAGCAGAAAGGTTGGTGGGGCTGGGTCTGCTGCCCACTCCCCGGTGGGTCAGGACTCTGGCAGGGTCTCCCAAGCTGAGGGATGGAGGCGATTGTGTCCCAGTACCAGTAGCTCTGCCCAGCCTGTTCGTTTCCCCACCCTCTGGCCCTCAGTGACTTTGGCTGCATGTACCTCTGGCAGGACAGGGCGGGACCAGAAGTGGGGGACCTAGTGGCCTTCCAATTTGGGGTTCTTGGAGAAGGGGCTGGTGCACCCGTCCTTGGGGGAGCAGGTGGACAGGCTGGGTGTTTTATGGAGTCTGGGGGAGTCCTGCGGCAGCTGTATCTGTTAAATGCCAAGCCAAGTTGGTTTAATATGATTGTAGCCGCTGCTTTGATAAATCAAAATAATTAAAAATAATAAATTTGATTCCTCAACCAACAGGGCTGTGTGTGGGCGCAGGGCCTGGGCTGCCGAGCCAGGGCCGAGGAGGTGGGAGCGGGCACGGGGACACGGAGTGGGGGAGTGGACAGTGGATGGCCGCAGCGTGGAAGGGGAGGCTGTGAACCAGCCCGGGAGGAGCATCTCTCACTCAGCAGAGCCAAGCCCTGCTGGCCACATGCCTGGTTGGAGCCCCAGCTGGGCCTGCCCCTGACCCTGTGGCTTTGGGCCAGCCTCAGTGTTCTCATCTGTCAAATGGGAAGGCAGTTCCGCCCACCTCCCAGGGCTGTGTGAAGCTGGGCTTTGCTGAGCGTGAGTCTGCCCCATGTTGCATGGCCCCTCGGCCCGTCCCTGTACCTGCTTTGGCGCTGCAGTGGCTGGGGCGACCAGGCGTGCTCACAGCATCTGTGCAGCCTTGCAGGCCCACCAGCGCCTCTGGACTCTTCCTCCCAACAGTCCCGTGTTGTCCTAACACAGGATTGTCCTGTTTATGAGGACATCCCCCACCCCCTGCAGGACGTTTCTATTGATAGCTCCCTCTGCTTCCAGAGTTGTGTCAGGAAGCCCCATGCCACGCCCTGGGACCGACTCCCTGCTCAGGGTCCTGGCAGCTTGGACCTGGGTGGGGGGGGGGAATTGGGCAAGGGTTTTCCGCCCCGTCCCCTGTCCCCCGCCCCCCATCCACGTCCTCAGGAGCGGTATTTGGTGTCTGATCCCAAAGTGTCTGAGCAGCTGGAAATCTGAACTGGGGGGGGAGGGGGCAGGGCTGGTGGGGGAGGGAGGGACAGGGTGTCTGTCTCTTTAAATGCACTTTGTGTCAGTGCGATAAGGAATTTGATGGCTTTATCAGAAATACCAAAGCTTTATTTAGCAGGGTGAGGCTCACACCACTCAGCTCCACACAATCTGCTGATAAATAGCAAAAAAGAAAAGAAAAAAAAAAACTCCAACAACTCGCCAACACCCCAGCATAGCAAGGCAGGAAAGTTGCAGCGGACAGAAAGGCAGGGAAGCCAGGTGGGAAGTCGGGGAACTGGGGAGCTACCGGGGCGGGGATGGGGTGAGTGGGTTCAGGAGGAACCGCAGGGGCTTTCTGGAGAGTGTTAACAGGCAGGCGTTTGTAGATTTTTCTGTCATTAGGTAAAAATACTATGATTTTGATTCTTGCAGAGAAAGGGCTTGTTAAGGAGACACGCCCTCCCCAGTGTCATCCGTCTGTCCCTTCGGCTCCTGCCCCCCCCAGCAGCCCAGCCCATCGGAGTCTCTCTCAGGGGAGCCCTGAGGCCCAGCCCTCCGCTAGGTGTGTGCCCTGGTGCCCTGGCTGGCTGTGCTGGTGAAGGCAGGGGCAGCCTTGGGATGGGGAGAGTTTGGCCGAACATAGAAGAGACTGCCAGGGAGAGAGAGCCGCCTCTCTTTGCAACTCTGAGAAAGGGACCCCACTCCGTACAGTGTGGCTAAGGAAGCTGGAGAAGGGAAGGCTTGAGAAAGCCTTTGGAGGACAGGACTAACTCCATGCTTGGGGCCGGGTCTCAGCCCAGGGCAGTGGCCTGGCCCTGCCCACCTGTGGCATTCCAGGACTTTCTGTGCTTCCTGTCACAGGGCAGCTCTTGGGGCACCCCTCCAACCTGGCCAGTCTAGATTTTTTGTGCTGTTTAGAGGGTCCCGCAGATCAGCAGACCACCCCTTCTGTGTGCTCTTCCCTCTCACCCTCCCTCTGCACCTGGGTGCTTGTTCTCCTGACCCCGTGTGGGGGAGCCCCTTCCCTTGGGTCTGGCTTTATGCTCAGTGCACGGGCTTGAGTGCACCCGCCCTCGGTATCCCCCTAGACGGTCCATACAGCTCCACTGCCCCCCATGAATCTTTTGATGTGAGCAAGCCAGATTTAAGCCAGGGTCCCCACCCACGCCTCTCTGTGTGTGCCTCTTCTAGCCGGTTTGTGCATGTGACTTCTCTGGAAACAGAGGCAGGTATCAGGCGCTCCAGGCCCAGCCCAGAGCCATGTGGATGGGGGAGTGGACTGGGTGCCGTGGGGGAGTGGACTGGGCACCGTGGGGGAGTGGACTGGGCGCCGTGGGGGAGTGGGCTGGGCGCCGTGGGGGAGTGGGCTGGGTGCTGTGGGGGAGTGGAGCAGGCGTCTCTGCTACCTCCCTCTCTCTGGCTGCTCTCAGGCTCCTTGTCCCTTCTTAATGGCCCCACAGTGCAGCAGAGCCAAGGGCTTGGGGTCCTCACCACAGGCCCGCGTAGCCCGGGGGACAGGGCTGCTTCTACCATCGTCGACAGGAGTCACCTCTTGGTGACTCGCAGAGTTGGTTGAGGAAGAGAGGTTTCTGCCCACATAGTTGTCCCCCGAACACGGCCGAGGGGCCAAGGCTCCCCAGGGCCCACGAGCTGAGCCCTCAAGCAGGATGGAAGCAGGTGAGGTCAGAGGATGCTCGGGGCAGTATGGGGGGCCCAGAGTTGGGCCAAGTGGAGGCCAGGGTGGGCTGACTCAGTGAGTAACTCTGGACTGGGCACCCAGTCCCTGGAACCGAGGAGGGATGGAGCCAGAGTGCTCCCTGAAGTCGGCTCACAGAAGCTGGACCAAGGTTAGGCCCAGCCAGCCAAGTGCCTGCGGCAGGTGGGCCTCCTAGGAGCTCCTCGGCTTTAACAGGACTAGCCCGGCTGCTGGGGAGGGCCAGCTCTGGGCTGGGCAGACATAAGGCAGCTCCGCGGAGAGGATGGGGGCTGGGCCAGGGAAGGGGCAGAGGGTGGAGGAGACTGCAGAAGGCCGAGGCCGGGGAGACAGACAGGGGGAATAAATGGAAGTGACAGGGTCAGGCCAGACCTTTGTCCTGCAGCCTGATTAGAGAGTCTGCCCTGGATTTCTGAAACTTTGGGACGTTGTCGGACAAACTGGAGCTTAATTCTGTCAGAGCGTTGGGGAGATTAGAATTGACATCCTGGGAGCACATTCCTGGCTGGGCAGAAATCCAGCCCCCCGCTGGCAAAAACCTGTGAAAGCATGGCCAGCCCAGTGGTGGCGGCAGGGGGTGCCCGTCAGCACCAGTGGCCACTCCAGCCTCATGGGCCAGAGCCAGGAGCGCAAGGAGGGCAGGTTGTTGGAAGGCTCTGGCCTGTGGAAGGCGTGGGGGCTCCACAGAGCCACTGCTGAGTCTGAGTTCCAGTTCTGTGCCTTGTCCTGGCTGTGCTGCCTTGGGCAGAGAGCTTACATTTCTTTCTTTTTTGAGATGGAGTCTTGCTCTGTCAGTTTCTTTTTTCTTTCTTTCTTTCTTTCTTTTTTTTCTGAGATGGAGTTTTGCTCTGTCACCCAGGCTGGAGTGCAGTGGCATGATCTCGGCTCACTGAAATCTCCGCCTCTCGGATTCCAGCGATTCTCCTGCCTCAGCCTCCCAAGTAGCTGGGATTACAGGCACACACCACTATGCCTAACCAATTTTTGTATTTTTAGTAGAGACGGGGTTTCACCATGTTGGTCAGGCTGGCCTCGAATAGATAATCCACCCGACGCAGCCTCCCAAAGTATTGGAATTACAGGCACACGCCACCACGCCCGGACAATTTTTGTATTTTTTAGTAGAGGTTCACCATGTTGGCCATGCTGGTCTTGAACTCCTGACCTCAGGTGATCCTCCCGCCTCAGCCTCCCAAAGTGCTAGGATTACAGGTGTGAGCCACTGCGCCCAGCAAGTGCTTGAGTTTCTTAACCTTCATTTTCTCGTGTGTAAAATGGAACAGTTGCCTCTGGACCTAGGCAGACTGGTCCTTTCCTTTCCTTTGAAGTTGAAGGCGTAACCCTGGGAAGCCAAGAGGGATGGGTCAGACGGCAGTACAGCTCCAGAGCCAGCGCCTGCTGGAAGACAGAGAAGGTTCCCCTTGCAGAGTTCCCTGGCGCAGGGCAGGCCAGCAGTGCCAACCCGACAGGGCCTTCTGGCTCAAGCATGTGGGAATTGGCTGTCCCCATACCATGTGGTCCTCCCCATCAGCCACTCGTCCTTGTCAAGCCTGGAGATCCCAACAGGGGACTTAGAGATGGGTTCGGCCCTCTGTAAGAGCTCCCAGAAAACCCCCACCCAAACGAAGAGAGCCGAGGGAAACAGATGGAGGCCTGCCTTCTGGGAGCTTCCAGTCCAGGATGGCCGGCCTTAGACTCAGAGATGGGGTTAGAGGACCACAGTGAGGACCAAGCGCCACAGCCCCAAACCAGGCTGTTTCCGGAAGAACAGAGTACCCCTCCCCACATCCCTCCCGACTCTAATGACTCTTAAATAGTGGTAAATATTTTGGCTAATGCAGGCTCTCGTGGCAGAGAGCAAAGCTGTCTGCAGTTCAGGACCTACAAATTATTTATTAAAGGTTTGAGATGCGGTGCAATTATGTGGAAAGAACCCAAAAAATTAAATAAATAAGTAACAAAATAAATAAATAACAGCCCCACTGGCCTCTTGAAGGCTTGGGAGCTGCACATGATTGCCGTCTTGATGAAATCCCCCCGGATGTAATGAGCTGATTTTCTGCTGTTAATATTGCATCTGCTGATGAAGCATTCGTTAGGATAATGGAACGAAGCTAAAATATAAATGACTCCCTGTCAAGAAGCAGCTTTTGTTTGTTGATCTCCTGACAGTTCCTGGGCCAAGGCAGGGGTTTCTGTGCGCACATGCATTCTGGAACAGGCAGGAGGGCCGGGGCAGGAAGCTTGGGGGGCTGCCCTGCGAGCCTGGCCCCCCCAGTTATTGCAGGCTTTCCCTTCGAGGTGGGACTCCTCGACCTTGGGAAGCCCTGGAGCCCTCCAGAGGGGCGCTGGTTGCACTGAGATGCTGAGCGGCAGCAGAAGTGGTCTGGGGGAGCACGGTGGGGAGGCGGATTGGCTGGGCCGAGTGTGTTGGGATCCACACAGGAGAACAGGCGCTGTGTGTGTGCTGGGAGCGGCAGCCTGCAGGGGTGCAGAATCACAGCACTTGAGCGAGGGCTCCTAAGGGGAGGTCCCTTCACTGCAGCCGTCCTAGGCTTCCTGCCTCATCCTCTCCCTGCGTGACCACAGAGCACATCTTGTGGAGGCCTGGGAACCCCCCTCGGGCAGTGGCTTCTCAATGAGGCATAGAGGGAAAGAGGACCCATTTGAAGTCACCATGTCTCACACTGATCCCCCGGCACCCAGCCCCACCCCAGGCTTGGCTTCCCCAGCACCTGCCCTGAGCTGCCATGTGGGGGACAAATTCCTTCTCTCCCTAGCACTTGCTTTTTTAAAAAAAGCACTATCGTTTTATTTTACTTTATGATGGTGAAATGCATATACCACAAAATTTACTATTGTGACCATTTTATTTTTTTATTTTTTATGTATCGTTTTATTTTTGAGACAGAGTCTTGCTCTTGTCACCCAGGCTGGAGTGCAATGACGCAATTGTGGCTGATTGCAACCTCCACCTCCTGGGTTCAAGCGATTCTCCTGCCTCAGCCTCCTGAGTAGCTGTGATTACAGGCATATGCCACCACAATCGGCTAATTTTTGTGGTGTTTTTTTTTTTTTTTTTTGCTTTATTTTTGAGATGGAGTCTTGCTGTGTCACCAGGCTGAAGTGCAGTGGCACGATCTTGGCTTACTGCAACCTCTGACTCCCTGGTTCAAGTGATTTTCCTGTCTCAGCCTCCCCGAGTAGCTGGGATTACAGGCATGTGCCACCGCGCCCAGCTAATTTTTGTATCTTTAGTAGAGACGGGGTTTCAAGAATGTTGGCCAGGATGGTCTCAATCTCCTGACCTCATGATCCACCCACCTCAGCCTCCCAAAGTGCTGGGATTACAGGCGTGAGCCACCGCACCCCAGCGTGTAACCATTTTAAACTGTACAAATCAGTGGCATCAAGCACATTTGCAGAGTTGCGCAGCTATTAAGCTAGTTCCAGAACTTTTTCATGGCTCCAGACAGAAACCCTGAGCCCCTCAAGCAGTCCCTCCCCCACTGTCCCCTTCCCCAGCCCCTGGCAGCCATGGCTTTCTGTTCTCTAAGATTGGCCTGTCCCAGATACTTCACATTATTGGAATCATGCAGCTTGTGGCCTTTTATGTCTATCTGGCTCTTTCTCGCTCAAAATGGTGTTTTCCGGGTGCATCCATATTGTAGCCCACACCTCACTCCTTTTTATAGCTGAATACTATTCCATAGTATGGGCTGGGTGCGGTGGCTCATGCTTGTAATCCCAGCACTTTGGGAGGCCGAGGTGGGCAGATCACCTGAGGTCGGGAGTTCGAGACCAGCCTGACCAACATGGAGAAACCCCATCTCTACTAAAAATACAAAATTAGCCGGGTGTGGAGGTGCATGCCTGTAATCCCAGCTACTTGGGAGACTGAGGCAGGAGAATCGCTTAAACCCAGGAGGTGGAAGTTACGGTGAGCAGAGATCACGCCACAGCACTCCGGCTTGGGCAACAAGAGTGAAACTCTGTCTCAAAAAAAAAAAAAAATTCCATAGTATGAACAGACTTCACATTGTTTATTCACTCCTTGGTTGATGGACACTTGAATTGTATCTACCATCTGCCTGCTGTGAATAGTGCTGCTATGAACATTCACGTACAAGTGTTTTTTGAGTACCTGTTTTCCATTTTTTTCTGGCATATGCCTGGGAATAGAATTGTACCATCTCTCCAACTTCTTAAAGGCAGGGACCCTGGAAACTAATAACAGGTCGTATTTACTGAGCACTTATTATGTGCCAGCCACTGTGCTAACCATTATTTCAGTGAGTCCCCAACAGCACAGGAATGGAAGCTCATGAGGGTTGAGTCTTTGGTTTGCCAATGTTCTCTAGGTCTGGGACAAGTATCTAATAGCATATAGTAGGTGCTCAAGAAATACGAAATAAACTTTCTTCAAGATAGGTACTGATGTACCCCCACTTTTCAGTTAAAGAAGCTGGGGCATGGAGAGGTTAAGCAGCTGCGTACCCAATTGCATGGCAAGAGGCAGCAGAGACAGGATTCAAACCCGACTCTCGCCAACTTAGCTTTTGTATGCTGTCCTTTTTTATTATTATTATTTCCCAAGATGGAGTCTCACTCTGCTGCCCAGGCTGGAGTGCAGTTGCACGATCTCGGCTCACTGCAACCTCTGCCTCCCAGGTTCAAGCGATTCTCATGCCTCAGCCTCCCAAGTAGCTGGGACTACAGGCGTGCGCCAGCAAACCTGGCTAATTTTTGTATTTTTAGTAGAGAGAGGGTTTCACCATGTTGGCCAGGCTGGTTTCAAACTCCTGACCTCAGGTGATCTGCCTGCCTTGGCCTCCCAAAGTGCTGGGATTACAGGGTGAGCCACCGCGCCCGGCCTCCCTTTCATAAGCTGTCTTGTCTTCTCTTCCTTGTGCCTGCACAGCGTCGTGCACATAGTATGTGCTCAGTGAGTACCTGACGATCTTGCTGTGGAGCAGGGACAAGAGAGATCAAGGTCACTTGACCTGGCACAGGGGCTGGGGAAGGCCGGGAGCAGGTGTTGTCTTTCTGTGCATCTGTGGGCGACGTGCCTGTCTGTTGAGAGGGGGCACTGCCTACCAACGCTGAGCCCTGCGCTGGCAGAGCCTGGAGTGGGCACTGCTGAGCACCCTCCCAGCACCTGGGCAAATCTGGCTGACTCCTTGGCCAGAACCACTCCTCACCTTGGCCTTCAAGGCCCTTAGAGAAAAGGAGTGCAAACTAGACCACCAACTTGGACCCTTCCTCCTGGGGGAGACCAGGGGTCCTGCCCAAGAAGATCGGGCAGGGCCACTGGGAAACGGGAGGGGGTTGCTTCCTCCTGAGGGGGTCTCAGGAGGGGGTGGGGAGGCCAGCTCTTCTCCTGGAGCCTTGAGAGTCAGGTAGGGCCTTGAACTCACCATTGAAGTCGCTGGCCAGGCATGGCCACCACACAGGGCAGCATCCCTTGAAGGACTCCAGGGCAGAGGGTCCTGGCAGGCAAGGGCAGGCCGGAAGCTGGCGCTGAGCCAGCCTCAGGGTGGAGGTCAAGCTGATGTCTCCTGCTTTTTAAAAATTACTATGATTAAAAACATTTCTTAAGACAGGGTTTGGGAGAACAAGGTGGGAAAACCCGTTTCCTGCCCCCAAAGGACAAGGGCCCTTCCTCTTGACCCTATGTAGGTTTCTCAGGATTCTGGCCCGATTCCAACCAAGACTGTGCTTGGAAAGAGCCCAGAGCCAATCCAGAGGCCGCTCCAACTCTGGGGGCTGGACAGCCACCCCCACCACCCCTCCCTGCCTCCGGGCCAGGCTTCTTTCCTGAAGCCTCTGTCTCCATTGGGCACCTGCTGTCCTGTGCAGCCCTCGGCCTCCTCATTGTCCTGCTAACCACTGTGTAAAAGTTCCGGGCTTCCTCTGACCTTTCCGTTTTGCCTGGTTATGCTGGGGGTCCCCCGGTGCACACCCGCTGGCGGGCGGCCTCACCCCGGGGACTGCTCGGCCACCTCGAGGGCCTTCCTCTCCCCAGCCGTCCTCCCACAACACCTTCTATTGGCTTTTTCTTTCTCCTCTCTTTCTCTCTCTCTCCCTCTCTCTCTCTCTCCCCTCTCTTTCTTTTTCACTCTTTTAACATGGTTTTTCTAAAAAGTTTTTTAATCAATCAAATTTGAGGCAGAAAATAGGTTTTGTCACGCCTGGTCCCAGGGTGGTGTGAGTCTCACTCAGGCTCCCGACAGCTCCTCAATGCAGGAAGGAGCCAAACAGAATATTTCTCGGGGAAAGTGCCCGTTTCCATGACGCTGCCCCTGTTGTGTGCACCCCCCGCCCCACGCTGCCCGGGCTGACAGGGCCCCAGCCCCTGTGAAAGGGCTCGGCCAGGGAGAGGCTGTGCATGAGGATGGGGCCGGGGGCAGGGGGAAGGAGACGGCCATGGCGTTGGGGGGGCGAGTGGGCAGCCCGACAGCTGCCCCGAGCCCCCATGGCCCAGGAGGCCTAGGGAGCAGGTAAGGAGTGCCGGCTGGCCGAGGAGCCTGGCCTGTGCCTCATAAATATGGAGCTCCGCAGCTGTGGGTGAGAGGCTCCAAAGCCAAGTCCTGGGCCAGTGGCGGCTCCAGGCCAGAGGGAACCACAGATGGATGGTGCCCCTTCAGGTCCTGGTATGCTGGCCCCTGCCGCTTCTCCGCCCTTCATTCTCCCTTGTCCCATCTCTCCTGGCATTCCCTCCACCCCTTGCCCATGGCCGCCCCCTCTCCTCCATCCCTTGCTTCCTTCCTGCCCTCCCCCGACCCTGGCACCCCTTGGGCCTCTGGTCCTTCCAGTGCCCAGCCCAGGTTGGCCCCACTCCGAGCTCCCTGCAGGCCCCCAGGTCTTCCCTCTCCAGCCCACCTTCCCTCTTCCTCCTTCCCCTCTCGGTCTTTCACCCTCTCCTCTCCTCCTCTTCTCGCTCTCTTTTATAATTAATGATTAGTTTTAATTGGTTTGCTTAGGCAGCCTGACAGCAAATTAACAGAAGCCAGCCCAGGGCTGCCGGCTAGGGGGAGAGACCACTGTGCTTCAGAACCAGGCCAGGGGAAGGGGTTGCACCTGCCCCCAGGCTCGCTCACTCGGAGGCAGCTCCGGGCCTCACCTGGGCAGGTGCAGCAGCCAATAGGAAGAAGGCGGCAGGGAGTTTGCCAACTTTCTCTGTACTTCTGTTTTCTCCTCCTCCTCACACCCCTTCTGTGCTCTTCTTCTTACCCAAGACGTGGCTGTGTCTTCAGAGATTAGGGGTGGGTAAAAGGTGGGCAGGGCCACTGCCCTTAGTTTGGGGCAGGGTTTGCGTTTGGTATCACTCATCCTCACTTGTGCAATGGGCTGGCGGGGTAAGCCACCTGATGCCCCTGGGGCCAAGATCCTGCTTTTTCACATGGACAGAAGGAAGGAGGTGAGAAGGCTGTTGTCACTCAGCTGCCAGTCAGCCATCAGCCACACAGCCTGGAAGCGCCAGGACCCAGTTCTGTTTCTGATTTGCCAGCTACCTCTGGACAGAACGCAGAACCTTTGGGTCTTCAGTGTTCTGGCCAGAGTACTTAGGACTAGGAACATTGGATGGATGGGACAGACGGATAGACGGATGGATGGATGGATGGACAGCTGGCAGGCAGTGGGCGTGTTGGCATGACTTAGGCACTTTCTGCCATGATTCCTGAGCACACAGCTTTTTTTTCTTAGCCTGGAAGCGTTTCCCTTCACTCCAGCCCCACTGAGTGTAGGGCCCCTGCTGTCCTCTGGGTTTCCCCAGTACTGTGCCTCTCCCCTGGCCTTGGAGAGTCCTTTCCCAGATGTGCTGGCCACTCCTCACTCACAAAGCAGACATCGGGGACAGTGACAGGCAGAGAGACAAGAAAAGATGGCCAGAGAAGGAAAGAGAGACCAAGATGAACTCCCGGCTAGTTCTTAGGCACCCACTGGGGTCCCAGAATGCCAGTGTCCCAGTTCCGTCCCAGGGACAGCCTCCCCGCTCCATCACCCGGGACACCTGCACGGGCGGGTGGGGTCCAGGACCCGTGTGCGTTCTGGTCCCTGTTCGTAGGCATCTCGGCCCTCCCCTCCCTCCTCCACCCCCGACCAACTCCTGGAAAGTTTCCTCCCTGATTGTTCTGTGTGATAGATCTGCAAGTTGCTCTCTAAGCTTCTTGTCACATTTTGACTTAATGAAGTGCAACTGCTGAGGGATTTGGGTTGCAGCGCTGCGGCCTCCCTCGCTCCCTTGTTGTCAGAAAACAGGGGGCGGTTGGCGGACGGTAACACCGCGCTGCAAGTCGTTATCATTCCGGTGAGTCTGTTTAACACAAAATTAAACAAAGAACTAATTAGTGCCTCATGAATTAATAAATGCACAGTTGCCAGGGAGGATGGGAGGGGAGAGAAAGGTGGTGGAAGGGAGATACCGGAGTTGTGGAGTTGGGGGGCTTTGGGGGTCCACAGGAGGCTGGCCGGGGCGCGTTGAGAGATCTCAGACAGGAGTGCGTGGGATGGACGGGACGGAGAGGATGACACCCCAGCCAGGGCCCTGGGCTGACCGGCCGGGACTCGAGCTCAGATGGCCGACCCCACCTAGCGCCTGGCAGTGGAGGCCTGGGGTTCTCCATCCCGACCCCTGCGACCTTCCCTCCCGGTGTCCTCCTCCGTCCTCTCCTCTCCTGGCCAGCTCCTTCCCTTTTCCTTATTCCCCATTTGCACGGCTCTTCGTCGTCCCTACCGCCCCATCTCAGGGGTCCGCCCAATGCCCTGCAGACCCCCAGCCTCTCATCACCTGGATCAGAGGCCCGTGGGGGCAGCGCTTGCCAACCACTGGATGCCCACCGGCCCGCAGCCCTCCCAGAGCCCTGCATCTGGCAGGGTGGGCTCCGCCCCAGTGGGCACCCTGTGCCCAGGCAGCCCAGCACAAGCGGCGAAAGCTGGTGGAAAGCTGAGGCCTCCTTAAGAGAACGTGTCAAGTACAATTAGCATTATCCGTCTAAATATGTCCTGGGAACCAGAGAGCGGGCAGTGGGACTGGGTGGCATTCGGGAGCCCTCAACAAGGTCACCTCCTCTCCTGCAATCCCCCCAATCTGATTTGGGGGTTACACAGCCTAAGGAAATTGGTGTTATTCCTCTTGCATCACTGATAAGCCACATGTGAGGGAGAGCGGGAGAAGAAAACGTAACAGACAGACAGCCTTCCCCATGCCGGGGGAGGGCTCAAGGTCTGCAGGGGCAGGGCCTGGCTTGAGCAATGGTGGGGGGCCTGGCCAGCAGACAGGGGAGGCTCCCTGGGTTTTCTCTCCACATACACAGAGGCTGCCCCTTTGAAACTGGCTCCCCAAACTCATTCCCTGGGCTGGGCCATGTGTCGGATAAAGGCCTCCGAGTTGTCGGACCATTGTCTCTCTCCCTGCACAGTCTCTGGACGTGGATTGTGGTGACTCATGGGTAGGACCCCAGGGTGGAAATGCTGTCGGCAGCCTGCTCCCGAGGCGTGGAGGCTTCCTGGTGCCTTGGCCCCTGGCTCCTTTGTCACCAACTTGCTGAGACAACAGTTTGGCATCTGTCATTTTTATGTTCGGGGGTCCCAGGGAAGAGAGTAAAGGAACAGTTGTTGCTGTATTCTGTCACTGTCCCAGGCATCCCTGCTAGGCCACTGCAGCTCCACGAGGCCATGTCACCAGCACCGCCACACCGGCCTCCTCCACCAGCACCTCCACTCCAGCTTCCTCCACCAGCACCCCCCACCTCCTCCACCAGCACCCCCACCTCCTCCACCAGCACCCCCCACCTCCTCCACCAGCACCCCCACCCCAGCCTCCTCCACCAGCATCCCCACCCCAGCCTCCACCAGCACCCCCACCCTGGCCTCCTCCACCAGCACCTCCACTCGGCTTCCTCCACCAGCATCCCCACCCCGGCCTCCTCCACCAGCACCCCCACCCCGGCCTCCTCCACCAGCACCCCCACCCCCGGCCTCCTCCACCAGCACCCCCACCCCGGCCTCCTCCACCAGCACCCCCACCCCGGCCTCCTCCACCAGCACCCCCACCCCGGCCTCCTCCACCAGCACCCCCACCCCGGCCTCCACCAGCACCCCCACCCCGGCCTCCTCCACCAGCACCCCCACCCCAGCCTCCTCCACCAGCACCCCCACCCCGGCCTCCTCCACCAGCACCTCCACTCCGGCTTCCTCCACCAGCACCCCCACCCCGGCCTCCTCCACCAGCGCCCCACCCCCAGCCTCCTTCTCCAGCGCCCCCACCCCGGCCTCTCTTCTCCGCCTGGCTAGGGTGGTCCTGAGGACCACATTTCCCCTGCAATCAGCTCCTACTGGGTTCTGACTCTCAAACTGTGGCTGCCGTGTACCTGAATGAGCCAATCAGAGCCCAGCTGGCATGCCTGAGTTTCTGGCCCTCTTGGCTGGCCCTGGAGCGTTAGCCCCTCAGCCATGTGGGGCAGGGAGCCCTTGGGTGCACAGGAGGGATGGAGGGCATGCGCTGGGGGAATCGTGGGCTTGGAAAGGCTAACTGGGCTCCTCTCTCTGCCTCCCCAGGATGAAGTGACACCCCCAGGTACATCCCAGGAGGCTCTAGGACCGCTACGAGGTAAGGCCTGAGCCCCTCCCTGAGCCTTACATCCCCTCCCCCACTAGTGACCACTCACCCAATGCACTTGTCACCCTGGGTGGGTGAGTCCTGTGGAGCACCCAGGGGAAGAGGAGAAGTAGAGATGGGGGAACAGCAGCCACCCTGCCCGTTCTGCCCTGGTGGGAAAAGATGCCCTCCCGCCAGGAGGAGCTCCTGGATTTGGCTTGTAGGCTGGAAATGGTCTGGGGACATGTGGATTGCAGACTTTGGGCAAGGAATGTGCTCAGGGCCTGCAGGGCTGCGCCGTGTGTTGGTTAAAGGCCTCCACGTTGGCGGACCAGCATGGGATGGCAGGGTACCTGTGGTGGCTGGGCTCAGGGTCCCAGCCTGCAGTGCCCACTCTCACAGTGCCATCGCCTCTGTGGCGGTGGCTGGCTGTGTCTGGAAGCACTGCCCAGGCTCTGCTTCAAGAATCACATGGACTTGAAGGCCCCAGAACCCCGGTCCTGCCTTCTTTCCTCGGAGACTGTGCGGGCCCCAGCGGCTTCCTCCATTTTCCCTAAGAGGCTGGCAGGGAGAAGGCCACGGCTGAGGCCAGGACAGGCTGCCATGCCCTGCCCTTCCCCAGGCCCAGGGCTCCCCCCAGAGTCCAGGCACTTGGGGCTGCCCCAGCCCGGCCCAGCCTTCATGGGCTGTCAGTCCCCCGGGTGGTGGCGCGAGAAACCTCGGGGCCACCGGGCCTCGGGCCCCAGGCAGTGCCGTGTCAGAGGTGACCGGTGGAACGCCAGTGTTATGTAAATAGCGGGGCCTGCCCGGCAGGCGAGCTGGCGGGCTGCAGCCATCCATCATCCCTGCTCGGCGGGGCGGGGGACAGACACGGCACCGTGCGCCTGGCTCCAAACCTGTTTGTTTTCCCTTTGTCTCTCGAGTTTCGGGGCCCCGGCTGCGACCGACGGGCTCTGGGTTTTGTCCTACCGGCCCCCCCCCCCAGGAGGATGGGGAAGGGAGGAGATTCGCCAGCTCCCACCGCGGCTTCCCTTTCGGACTTCAAAGGCTCCCCCAGCATTGTCTGCGCTGGCGGGCAGTGGCCCTGAAAACGTGATCAGAGGCGGCCCGGTGTAGGGCAGGCCCGGCCCGCGCCCTGCGCTCTCGCTGGGGCCTATGGATTCCTCCCTTTGCCGCCAGCACCACCCTGGTTACAGCTCTGTCCTGGGTCCTCTCGCCTTTCTCTCCCTGGTGCCCCTTCTGACTCCCTTCTTGGCCACTCCCGCCCTCCTGTTAGCCATGGCCTCACCCCGTCTCATGGAATTGAGAGTTCTAGAATCTTCAGAGCTACGAGCCTCCACGCATTCACATGGTCCACGAGGATCTGAGCACCGTGGAAGGCTCCTCAGGATGCACGGAGCTGGGACCGGTCCCTGGATATTGGCTTCCCACGTGCGCCTTCTTCTCTGTCCCTTTCTCTACCCTCTGATCATGAGAACCTTGCTTCCTCTAGAGACCTCTGCCCATGAGGTCCAGACAGGATAGATACCTCCATTCCCAGGCAGCAGGGTGAAGTCAGGCATTCCGTGTCCTGAAAGCCAGCCCCAAGTGCTTCCGTTCTCTGGAGCAGCACTTGGCAGATGGGCCATCTTTGACCCACAGCCTGCTTTTATAAATAAAGTTTTATTGGAACACAGCCACACTTATTTGTTCAGGTATTATCCATGGCTGCTTTCACTCTGCACTTGCAGACAGAGTTGAGTGCTACAGCAGAAGTCTCTGTTTGGCCCACAAAACCTAAAGAGGAATAATTTTCTCTCTGGCCCTTTATGGAAAAAGTTTGCCAGCCCCTGCTCGAGAGGTTCTAGCTTCTGCACTTTGCTCTCTCTCTTTTAGTGGTGAAATATACATAATAGGAAATTTACCATTGTGGCCATGCTGGTGTACTGTTCCCTGGCCCTAAGTGTGGCCCCGGTGCCGTCACACCATCATCCTGCGCTGTGCACGTGTCTTCATCGGGACTGCTGTGAGGGGCCCAGCACTTCTGTCTGGGAGCCCTGCGCTGGGGTTGCAGGGCTGCCTACAGTCCTGGTCTGTCTGGGGGGGCTCCCTCCCCCCTGCTCTGCTAGGGCCTCCTTCTGCTCAGTCCCACCTGCCTCGAAGTCCCAGCTCTTCCTCCCCTCTGCAACCCCTGCTTCCTCGGAGCTCTTGCCCCACTGGCATCCCCGGAGCCCTGTAGCCTTTAGCAGATTCTCTCACCTCAGATCCACAGCTTCCTCTTTTTTTTTTTTTTTGAGACATTCGAGTCTCACTCTGTCGCCCAGGCTGGAGTGCAATAGTGCAGTCTCGTTTCACTGCAACCTCTGCCTCCCAGGTTCAAGCAATTCTCCTGCCTCAGCCTCCAGAGTAGCTGGGACTAACTACAGGTGTGCACCACCACACCCGGCTAATATTTTATATTTTTAGTAGAGATGGGGTTTCACCATATTGACCAAGCTGGTCTTGAACTCCTGACCTCGTGATCCGCCTGCCTCAGCCTCCCAAAGTGCTGGGATTACAGGTGTGAGCCACCACACCCGGCCCTCACAGCTTCCTCTTTTGTAAGGGGAGAAGAATATCGACTTTGCAGGGTTGTTGGGACAAATGAGTGAGTTGTTGTGGCTGAAAGTGGCTCACCCGGTACCCCCAGGTAGTATGTGCTTGAGTTCCCACCTGCCGGAGGCAACAGCATCTCTGGGCAGATTCCACGGAGCTCCCTACCCTCTGCCCTGGGGGCCTCAGAGTCTGACCCCATGGAGAAGGGGCAGGCTTCTGATTCCAGGGAGCACCTTGGGGGAAAAAAAAGCCCCATGGGTAGTGGACTGGCAGGCCTGGGTCTTCCGTTTCTGTGGCAGGGCCCTGGGAAGCAGCATAACCTCTGAGTGCCAGTTTCTCAATCTGTAAACTCCAGAGCCCTGCCCACGTGCTCTCTGCTTCCCAGGCATGTGACAAGGAGGAGCTGGGATGCCTGGGAGAAGCTGTGCAGGCTGTGTTGGGAGCTGCTGAGGGGCAAGCAGGCCGAGGGGAGGAGTTCAGGTCTGAGCCTGGGCCTGTCTGTGTCAGGTGGGAACCAGGCTGCAGTCTGAATGAGAAGGCCCTGGGGGTTACACAGTGGCGCTGGCTCTGTCCAGGATCAGGGACCAAGGCCGCCCTGGCCCCATTCTACTGCTGTGGGCTAAGATTGGAATCAGGCTCCAAGCCCGAGAGGAAAGGCTGGCAGGGAGTGGGCAAGGAGACGGGAACTACGCCCGCAGTCAGCGGCCTGAGACGGAGCTGCGCCCGCAGCCAGAGGTCTGAGACGGAGCTGTGCCTGCAGAGTCTGCTGGCTGTCCTCTCCTGCCTGGTCTGCTGCCGTCTCTCTTGCTGTCCTCTTTTTGAGGGCTCCTGGCCTTTTGTCCATCTCTCTTTCCCCTCCATGCCTCCTCTCTGCATCCCTCTAGTTCCTCTTCCTCCTTGCCTTCCCACCACCCATAGCACCCCCGCAATTCCATGGCGCTCTCTCTCTCCCTCTCTCTCCTTTTCATCTACTCGGAAGGCTTTACTTTACTTCCTTGTCACCCTAATTGATTGCATTAACCTTTCAGCGTATTGGATTTCCCCGGCATCGTGCAGAGAGCCCTGTGCAATATGCTTATAATCTAAGCCATAATGGACAGTTTGCAGTCAACAAGCCCCTTCTCCCATCGGCCCCGTTGACATCTCTCTTGCCCAGGCCACCGTGGCCACTGCCCCCGCTGGCAGGGGTAGGGCTGGAGGAGGCAGACACAAACCTGGACCCGCCAATGGGGTTCTTGGCCTCCCCTCTCCTCCCAGTACCACCGACAGCCCCGCATCTCCCTCTGCAAGCTCCCTGGCTGGGGTCACTGCCAGGCCTCTGGTCTTCATGAGTCCTCGTGGCTTGGCCTTCTGCCCTTGGAACTCTCTGTCTAACAAGTGGCTGATGATGGGGCCAGCTTGGATTTCGTGGGTGAGAGTCCCCGTTCCATCCAGATGGTTCTCGGAGCAAATCGTTCCTCCTTCACTAGCCCAGAAGGCTTTGGGGGGAAGATGACGGTGGCCACTTCAGGGGGCAGGTGGTGGCTAGGAGGAGGAGTCTGAGATCTCTGACCTTTACGGGGCTCTGAGCCCCCAGGAGGCCTCTGTGGACCTTCTGGAAGCTGTGCCAGCTCCTGGAAAGGGTGCAGGTGCATAGGGCAGAGCGAAAACAGGGGGATCTGCTGAAGCCAAGGCAAGAGAGAGATAAAGACCGTGCCAGAGCTGGCCAGGGGTGAGCAAGGCAGCAGCGGCTCCTCCCAGTGGGCGAGGAATCGGGCACATGTCACCTGGCCTGGGGGCCATCCCCCGCACTCATCTCAGGATTGTGTGATTTGGGTGCTTGGTAGGGGACGTCTCAGAGTCTCTATTTCTCATCTGACGTTTGGCTGCAGCTCTGAGCAGATCCACCTGCCTTCCGAAAAGGAAGAGAGATACTGCCCAGGCAGCAGGGCGGGAAGCCCAGGCGAAGCCTTGCAGGCAGGAGGGCTCGGCCTGACAGGAGATGGGCCGGAGGAGGTCGAGAAACTGAGGCCTGGCTTGTCAGGCTGGTAGGAATGGGCTCCCTCAGGTCGGCTCCTGGACGGGCACCTGTTAGTTCAGCAGGAGGCAGAGTAGCCGGCCCCTCGCCAGCTGCCTGGTCCTAGGGGCTTAGCCCCAGGCCTGAGTGCTGGCCCTGGTCCGTCCCGGCTGAGGCTGCCAGCCCTCAAACCAGCAGCCTGATCGGCCGAGTCTTCATTCACGACAAGATGGGATGTCAGGTTGAATACATTAGTGTCAGGCTGGAGGAGCAAGACGGAAGCTCCCATTAGCCCTGGTGGTACTTCCTCTCTCCGCACTGCTCCCCCCAGCCCTTTGCCCGTCATCTCCTCCTTCTGACCGCCCCCCTCCTCCCCATCACTCCATCACTCTGAAGGGCGAGCTTTGGCAAGAGGGGGCTGGACTTGAGTCCTTCCCATCCTCTCCCAAGGATTTTGGGGGGTGGGCAGAGGGCACAGCAGGGAGAAGCCAGGCAGCGAATTAAAGTTTGTGATTGTCAGCATCAGGAGAAGCTAAATAACCCTGTAACTAGTATGAAGGTGAATTCACGGTCTGCTGCACACGGAGAATATGAGAGTCTGCGAGACGGGGAGAGTGTGGCATGGGAGCCCGCCTGCCACGGTGGGCAGCCTCCTCTCTAGGGACCCGGGGTGGGAGGCAGGAGGAGGGCCACTCACCCTCTTCCCTGCCAGGGAGCAGCTGCCCAGGAGCCCCACCAGACACCTGGGGCAGCTCAGCTGCTGGACAACCTGCTTGCCCTGGCACCAGGGGCCCGAGGAGACGTTTCTAAGCACCAGTGGTATAACACCCATGGACACCCAGCCCAGGCCTCGGACTGGTCCATGTCAACAGCTAATCCTTACTGAGCACTCACTCTGTGCGGCTGTGCTGTGTGACAGCCACTCCATGCAGGAAGTGGCAGTGTCAATCCTCGTCTTCCCCCACTTTCTTATCACCACTTTATTGAGATATCATTCATATACCATAAAATTCACCCTTTTAAAACGTACAATTCAGTGGTTTTTGGTATATTCACAAGGTTGTACGATCACCACCACTATCTAATTTTAGAACATTTTCATGTCCCCAGAAAGAAACCCTGTACTCATTAGCAGCCCCTGTCCATCCCCCACTATCATCAGACCTAGGCTTCCACTAGCAATGATTCCCTTGAGGTGCTGAGAAGGGGCCGGGGCGCCGTGGCTCACGCCCGTAATCCCAGCACTTTGGGAGGCCGAGGTGGGCGGATCACCTGAGGTCGGGAGTTTGAGACCAACCTGACCAACATGGAGAAACCCCGTATCTACTAAATATACAAAAATTAGCCAGGCATGGTGGTGCATGCCTGTAATCCCAGCTGCTTGGGAGGCTGAGGCAGGAGAATCGCTTGAACCTGGGAGGTGGAGGTTTCGGTGAGCCGAGATCACACCATTGCACTCCAGGCTGGGCAACAAGAGTGAAACTTCGTCTCAAAAAAAAAATGCTGAGAAGGTAGAGGGTCGGTGCCTGGTTTCAGGGAGCAGAGCCCGTGGAAGATGGAGCTGGGGTGTGAACCCAGGTACTGAGACTCCAGAGCTGGTGATCCATGAGGGACTACTCGCTGTCCTGGCGGGTCCCTACCCCACCCCCCAACACACATGTGTGCCTATCATGTGTGTCTGACAGTTCAGGCTCAGGCGTGTACATGCACCATCCAAACACCTAGACCCAGGCAGCAGCCACAGGTCTTCTCCCCCAGGTACACCGGCAACTCCACACAGAAAATCTCACACCTCCTGGAAGGACAGCCAGCCCCCTCCCTGGGACCCCTCCCTCGGCTTCTCCCCAGCCCTGCTCCTAGAAGGGAGGCTTGGCACAGAAATCGGCAGCAACAGGGTTGCTGAAGGGGCCAGAGAAACCTAAGTGGTTTCAGAGTTTTAAAGTGAGAAATCCCATATCTACTGCAGCTGATCATTGTAACTGAAAGAAAATGCTAACCCAACATTCCAGAACAGGTCCCCGCCCGGGCTGGGGCCACAGGCTGGGCCAGGCCCACAGGGCAACACAGCTAGCCCAGTTCCCTGCATCATACTCTCCGGCTTCTCTCTCTCTCTCTCTCTCTCTCTCTCTCTGCTTCTCTTCTGTTTCTTCTCACCTCTGTCTTCCCACCTACCTCTCTCTTCTCTGACACTCCACGTTTCCACCCCAAAACCTGTTTTAAAAGTGTCTGTGGCTACACTATTGAACTCACGAAAATTTGGGAATTTATGTGAAACTGTCGCTGCTTCTGATAAGAGAAACCCATGAGGGTGAGACAAAGGAGAGGGAGACACGAGACAGTCAGTCTGCTGGATTTTGGTTTGGGGTTTTTTCCTCTTTCTCCTCTCTCCCTCCAAAGTGGAGGATCCGGCCGGGCCAGTTTGGATATTTATTAAGAAAAAGCCAAAGATAATTAACTTTTTTGTTTTTGTTTTGTTTGTGGGTGCCTCCCCTGCTGGCACTCCTGGCTGCCTGGCAAATTAAACCTGCCCCCCGGCTCCCTGGGTGCTGGGCTGCCAGCAAGACTCTGCCGACCGTCCTGGGTCTGCCAGGGCCGCCAGCTGCCACCCAGCCACACACCTTGACTTTTGGACCTTGGGTCACTTTATGCTCCCGTCGATGCCACCTCCCCTGGCTCTACTGACTCTAAGAGCACCCTTTAGAGCAGGGTAAGTGGGATGTGGGGGGGGGCGGGGAGAGGAGGGGGCTACTGTTTGGGGTTGTGCCAGCACTTCCGTAAAAGGAAATGGGGGGGGAGAGCAAGCCTCTCCCAGGGCACAGGAGTGTCCCTTCTGGCCAGTTCAAGGCCGCTGACTTCCCAGGAGAGAGTAAGGAGAGCAGAGGATGAGCTGAAAGTGCAGGGGAGAGTCTAGATTTGGGCCATGTTGATCCCCAGCTCTTCTCCCTGGAGGCTGGTACACTGCCAGGCCTCACAGCCCCTGAGGACGCCCTGGAGCCAGCAGGCTCTGGGCCACGGAGCCAGGCTGTGACACCTGTCCTCTCCCAACCCCAGACTCTAACCTGCTCCCACCCCCATCCCAGCCCAGGCCACTGGGGGGGTCCCGGCGCTGAGCGGCTACAGAGCCAGTGCTTGGGAAAGAGCTGGCCGCCTCTGGTCGGCTGTCCTGGAGCCACACAGAGCCCTGAGGCCAAGCGGTGGCCTGAGCCTGAGCCCAGTTCATGGGCCAAGGAGGTGACGCTGGGAGCTAGAGGCTTCCTGGTACGAGACAGAGCCGAGGGCTTCTGGGGAGCCAGGACAGCCCCCGAGAGGAAGGCCAGTGTTGAGGAGCTGGTGGGGTTGGAGGTGCGGCTCACCCCCAGTTAAGCCAGTGCACCTCGGCCCTCCCCTGCCAGGGCCCCTCCTTGCCCCCTGGCTTCATCCCCCAGCCGGACAAGTAGGCCTCGAAGGGGCGCCTCCTCCAGGTGGGGAGCCTGCTTTGGAGCCGGCCACAGAGAAGAGGGCATTTTTCAAGGATTTTGCTGGCCCTTTTTTTTTCTGAAATATAAGGATGTGCAATTTTTTTGGTTTCAATTTAGCATTGGAGAATTTTATAATTTAGTAATTAAAATCTCTGATAGGCTTTAGAAATTGCGGCTAATTGAATTTAATGGGAAGATGATTTTCAATTTTATTTGATTACCGGGGACCCCTGGCATCGGTATTTATGGGAAAAAAATGGGAACTGTGCTGTGTGGGCTAAGATGGCATAATTGAATTAGGGATAATGGGATTTCTCCGTCATGAATTTCACTATAATTTTCCTATAATTTTCCATTAGATATCTAGTTTACAAATATTCACAAAGAAATGAAGCTCTTTCGGAGTGGAGATTGCTGGCTAACCAGGATTACGGGGCCGAGCCGCGCGGCTGTACCAGCCCCTATCCTGCCATAATGCAATCCCTGTGTCTGCCTTACACTCAGCACGGCCCTCGCTCCGCCACCCACTCTGTGGCTCCTCTCTCCCCTTTGTTTCCTTCTCATCCTGCTGACTCCCTGCCCCGACACCCACCTGTCTGTGGCCCACGACCTCCTGTGCCAGTGGTTGTGCCTCGGTGCCTTGGCTTTGCCCGCCCTCGGCCCCAGGCTTCCCGTCCACCTCGCTGGCTCACGGCTCTCCCGACACCCTCCCTCCATCAGCCCGGGAGCGAGCTCACATGCAAACACGCGGGCTGCCTCGCAGGTGCGAACATGCTTGTTCGCAGGCACACGCAGTCCTTTGGCCAAGGCTTCCATGCCCTGGCCCAGTCGCCTCAGATGGAACCAGTTTATTGGGATCCTGGGGTGGGGTGCAAGAGACAAAGGAGCTTTGTTCAAGTTTATGTGAAAGTTACAAATTCAAAATGAGAGCAGATAAAGCATGAGATACCTGGTGTGTAAACAGGCAGGTGAGTGAGAAAGCCCCAGGCTCGGGAGGGGAGAGTGAGTGGGCAACCTGGGGGGTGCAGGGGAACAGGAACCAGCGATGGCAGCAGGACGCCAAGGGCGGATGGCTTTCCTTGGTGCTGACGTGGGGGAGCCTAGGTTGGGGGGACCACTGGGTTGCCTTCCACTCTTCTGTTTCTCTTGTGAGTGGGATGTCTCAGGGAGGAGCTGGAGGCTCTGGGCCCGGGGCCTGGAGACCAGGAGAGATGATGGCATTGGGCTTCCACCCTTGGAGTCCCAGGCATGGAGGTCCTCACTGTGGCCTGGCTTTGGGGTCTTAGGTGTCACCATGTCGGATTCCTCAAAGCAAAGATGAGCCATAGCCTCAAAAAGATGCCTTTCCTCTTGATATGAGCAGATACACTCAGAGACAGAGAGCGAGAGAGAGAGAGAGGGGGGGCGCATAATCTGGGGGACCCCTCCATGACACAGCCTCTGACTCACATCCCGAGAACTCGAAGCCTCCGCCTTCTCCGACCTTCATAAATCCTCCAGCACCAAATTGGCCTGTTTCGGTGCTTCTCTGACCCATGCTCCTCCACTGAAGGCCTTTTACTCTTGGGCAGGGCCCACTCAGCCTGCACTGGCTGCCTGGCCAGGGAAGTGGCAGGGCGGAAGCTTTCCAGGCATCCCCCACACCTCCATCCACCACTGGCTGCCGTCCTCCAAGCTCTAGTCTTGTCCCTTCCGCCCAAGGCCCCAAGGTACTGGGTGGCCAATCCAGGTGATCCTGCCTAGGCACACTTTTCCTCTGCATACCTTCCTCAGGAGTCAGGCTCTGACCACCCTCAGCTGAAGCCCAGAAGGACATTCAGAGCCAGCCAGCGGCTGTGTGGGTCAAGTATGCAAGGAGCTCCCCATCTGTGCAGACATCTTCAAATGCACCCAGAAATCACCTCTTCTACCCCATGTTTCCAGGCTTCCTCCTATACCCAGTTGCCCAGACAGGAGAGCAGAGGCTCAGGATTGGGGTGGGGACTGATCACCTGCTGTCACCAGCGAGAGCTGCAAGCCTGTTGTTACGATTCCTTGCTTTGGGGAGTCATGGGGGCAGCACCCAGAGGCATGTGTGAACCCCACAGCGGTCCCGGACACAGATGTCCTCTCTGAGATTCCAGCACATGGTCCTCTGTGCTGGGTGCCCTGTGCAGGCAGTCAGACTCCCAGGCTTAGACTTGGGGTAGTTCTATTCCCTTATTCAGAGTTTTGGGGCCAAGGGGCAGCTCAGTAAAGCTTCTGGGCCTGTCCAGCTGCTGTTCCTATGTAGGGGTGGGTTGGGGGAATCACAGAGCCGATGGGGCTGTGCGACAGCCAGGAGTGGGGTCTACCAGGAAGACAGTGGGAAGGGCAGTGGCGGAGGGAGGGATGCTCAGCTCCCTGCAAGGCCATTTAGAACTCTAGAGCAAGCGGAGGAAAGGAGAAAAGTGGGGGAAAGTAGGAGAAAGAGTAGATTGTTAACTCCCTGATGTCTCTGCCCCAAGGCCTCCCCGGCCCCTCCCTTTGCAAAATAGAAATATTGCAAAAATAGGCCAGCGCCATGTTGCTGGATGCTGTCCAAAGACCAGGGAGAGCCTGGGCCCTGCTCCCCTCCCCTCATCTGAAGGCAGTGTGGCCCCTCCTGAAAGAGGAGGGCTGGGAGAGGTGGGGAGGGCAGCGCGATGGGTGAAGAAGGAACGGAGAGCCAGGTCCTTCCTTAGCAAGACTGCCCAAGGCCCTGCTCACCCCACCGCCTCTTTCCTTGAGCCCCTCCAGCCCGATGGGTCACTTAGGTCACCAACATTTAAGGACTCTCAAAAAGTATAGCTGCAGCAAGGACATCTGGGGATGTCCCATGGTGCACGGTGCATAGTGGGGAGACCCCCCCAAACTGCTTCTCTGGCAGAAAAGGAGGAAGAGCAAGGGGAGCACAAAGCTCCAGGGCTGGCAATGGGCTGGCAGGAAATGAGATTCCACGTTGAAGGGGACGGGCCTGGCCCCAGGGCCGGGGTAGAGGGAGGCCGGGATGGGCCTCGGGCTCCCTGGTTGAGGGTGCCTGCGCTCTGCTGAGCGACCTCCCTAGGGCAGTGGCCAGAGGGACGAAGCGGGGGAGGAAGCTCAAGCGATGGCCGGGATCATGGGTGAGGGGCTGTGGGGGAAGGGGGCGCCAAATCCCCATTTGTCTGGCTGCCGGGCAGGTGGCCCAACTTTGAAGGAGGAGTGGGGGAGAAGAACCGGAGACCGGGGGGAGGCTCTGGGAGGGCCCTTGG
Organism: Ateles fusciceps; assembly: GCA_036589455.1. Lineage (NCBI taxonomy): Eukaryota > Metazoa > Chordata > Mammalia > Primates > Atelidae > Ateles > Ateles fusciceps. The sequence goes on from JAZHEH010001321.1 coordinate 15,834,122, forward strand.
ACCCGTTTTAAGGGCAAAACCAAAGCAAAGCGGAGGAAACCCCAGTGCGTGTCCCAGACCGGCGCTCCTGGGGCCCAGGGCCGGGGACGCGCGTGTTGCCGGGGCGCGCGGGCCTGACTGCGCCCTGCCTCGCCCCGCCCCTCACTCCAGTTCCTCCAGCTCCAAGAGCCGCCCCTTCTGTGAGGGGAACACGAAATCCCTGTGCTCCCCTAGGAGCCCCGAGCCCGCAGACAGCGCGCAGGGGAGCAGGGGAGGCGCAAGGCCCGACGGGCACGGCCCCGCGGCGCCTCACACCTGCGCCCGCCCTCGCGGAAAAGTTGGCGCGGCCGCGCGGGACGTGGGGCGGGCGCGCGCGGCGGCCGATGGTCGCGCTCGCGGGGCCGGAGCGGCCGCTGGGAGCGTGCGAGCGCGCGCGCGCGGCCGCCGGCGGCGGGCGAGAGTGGGCGCGTGCCCGCGGACGCCGTCCCCGCGCCTCGCTCTCCGCCCGCGCCGGGCCCCCTCCCGCCGGTCCGAGCGCGAGTCCCCGCCCCCTACTCCGGGAGCCAGAGGTTTGGGGGAATCGCGGAGCCAATGGGGCCGGCCGCCCAGCCTGTGCTGCGCGGGGGGCGCGCAGGGGGCGCGCGCGGCGGGGGCGCGGGCGAGCGCGAGCCCATTCACTCCGGCACCCGGCGGCGGGCGGGCAGGTGGGAGCGGGCGGGCGCACCGGGCGGCGGCGGCGGCGGCGGGGGGGGGCCGCGCGCTGCTCTTTCACCTGCCGGGGCCGGCGCAGGCCGGGCCGAGGGAGGCGGTGCCGCGGCAGCCCTGCCAATCACCGCGACGCCTGGCAGCGCCCCCGGCCGCGCCCGCCCGCCCGCTCCCTCCTGCCAAACTGTTACCCTGAGTGTTACCGGCAGGAGCAATGACATCAGGGCTTTAAAACAACTTGTTATTCGGGGGAGTAATCAGTTGCAATTAGGCATTAATTAAGTATTATGAAAGTTGATTATTTAAGTGAATTCGGCTTTCGACTCTCCGACTATGGTGAGTACCGGGCGCGGGCGGGGGGAGGCCCGGGGGCCGCGGTCTCGGGCGGCGACCCTGGCGCGGGGCGCGGGCGGCGGGACGGGGGCGCCCCCGGGGCCTCGCGGGTCCCCTCGGTCCGGGCCTCCCCCAGCGGGGCCGCGCCGGCCGAGAGTTGCTGCCTTAGTTGGAGAAACTCGGGCGGCGCGGAGCCGCGGGCGCGTGCGGGGCCGAGCGTGAGAAGCGGGAGGCGCGGGAGGGAGAAAGTCTCTCCGCCGCCGCGGCCTCGGCGCCCGCCCGGGACGGGCCGCTCTGGGGGGGGCGGGAGGCGCGCGGGGCGGGAGGCCGGGGGTCCCGCGAGACGCTAACCCCGTGTTTCTTCTCTCCCCGGTCTTCCCCTGGCGGCGTTCTGCGAAGAGTTTGGGACCAAGGAGACGAGAATGGATCTTGGAACAGGTACCGGCCGGTGGGGAACGCAGGGGGCGGCTCTTTCACTTTTCTTTCGCTTCTTTTTACGGAAGTTCTTATTTTTAGCCCCATGAGGCGGCGGCGGGGCCGGGTGGGGGCCGGGAGGGTCGGGGCGGCTGCCTCCCGGCGCCCCGACCTCGGAATCGCGACTTCTGAGGCTGTTGTTGTTGTTATTTACCACTTGCTTAGAGGCTGTGAGTAATGTGATGCTTGTCATTATGAAAGAGCCGAGAGGAGCGGGAGCTGGGGGGGAACCCAAGGGAGAGGATTTAGGGGGTTTGTGGGGTTTTTGTTCTCCGTGTTTTTGTATGGCTCCGTGTTTTTTCTGTGTGTGTGTTTGTGTGTGTGTGTGTGTGTGTGTGTTTTCCTCTGCTAAGATCTTTGTGTGTCTGGCTGTGGGGTGTTTTTATTTTTTTAGTGGGGGGGTGGTTTAGTTTTGAAAGCAGCGTCCTGTTGGGAAAGGTGGTTAGTCTGGTTTCGGGGCGACTGTCTCAAGGTAAAGGAATTTAATTTATTTGGGACAAGGCTGTGTCGGATGATCAAGCTGCTTATTATGGCTAATGAGTATTTTTCACCTGAGAATCTGTGGGATGAGGTGGCTGTTATCAGTTCAAAGCCAGGGGCCCCGGACTCTCTCCCGCCCCCCTCTCTAGCCCCCACCCTGGGGGGTGGTGATGGACCAGACAGACTACTCAGCATAGGCATCTGGGTTTTGGGGGCCTCCCGTGGGACAAGGCCTAGGGCTCCAGGACGCCTGGTGCTGGCCTGGGGCAGAGTTTATCCTGAGATTTTGGTGTTTTCTTGGTTTTAATGTAATTCCATCCAATGTTTTTGCCTTCAGCTCTTCAGGCTTCCCGTGGGCCCTGGCTATTGAAACCAAATTTTGACCGGGACCCTCACGTGCTAGCTAGGTTGGCAAAAGCAGCTGTCTTCTTAAATGTTTGAAAAGGAACAAACAGCTGGATTATTCATTGAAACTGATCTCTGAACCCTCCTGGTTCATTGATAGGATAGGTGATGCTGGTGGCTGTTAGCGTCGTTGTTTATGATAGGCCTAAGTTTACGGCATCGGCCCTTGAGACCCATGAGCTGATATCTGACCTTCTGAGGTCAAAGGGGAGTGGGCAGAGAGGACAGGAGGCAGCCCTGAGGGGCCCAGGATGGGCGGCACAGTGACCGATGAAGAAGGGCCTGTGTTTGTTGGGGGAGGGGTGTCCTTCGCAGAGTTTGAGGACTTCGTGACACCAGATGTGATCTTGGCTGGTGAGACGTGGAGGGCCATGTTACCTCTGTGCCCAGGAAGGGTGTGACACCCCCTGCTGGGCGAAGTAGTAAAGGTGTCTAGGGCCACGGCCTACCATCTCTGCCACCCTGCCCCTCCCTGCCCTCCACTCCCACGGAGAACCTGCCCGCCCCCACCTCCAATCGGTGTCTCATCACCTCCCTCTCGGCCCCACCCCCTTTCTTCGGAAATGGGCCCCACCCATCCCAGCCAAGAAGCAGACCCCAGAGATGGGCCTGGTGGCAATGCACCACCCCCTGCCTGAGGCAGGTGAGCCTCTGCTTGCGGGCCAGCACATGGGACCTGGGCATTACAGAGCTGGAAGGCAGGCCCTCTGGTCTGCCTCCTCCTAACCTGGGGTGCCAGCTGGAGCCAGCGTCCATCCTCCTGCCATCCACCATCCAGTCCTTCCAAGTCTGTTGTGGGGACAGTACTCCAAAGCCCTCCCCTAGGGTGTCCCAGCTGGAGCGCAGGCCTCCCAGCCCTGGCAGGAGGCAGGTGGCAGAGCCCTTTGTGGTGTCTCTCCTGGGCCTTAAGGAGACTGACTTCTCCCAGCACTCCAAGGAAGGCTCTGGAAACTTTTCCTAGAAGCTAGAAGGGCCCCTGAGGTCAGCTGGTCCCTCCTGTAGCTAGAGTAGGGCACTCCCAGTGGGACTCAGGCCTGGACTCTGGCCACTCAGAGGGGAGGCCCAGGGTGGCAGAGTTCTGACTGTTTCCTGAAGGAGTCATCTGGTGATACCATCTCTGTCTCTGCTTTGAACTTGGAAGTTTCACTTATAATCTCAGAACTTCAGAAGAAAAGCACTCTTCCCCCCACTTCACCAAAAAAGGGAAGCAGTTGAGGACGCTGAGATCCCCTCTGAGCCGGTCCTTGGGCTGACTCCATGCTGATCTTCAGGAGCTGGGAACAGCTCCCTCAACTTCAGAATGCACGTGGGAGGGACACAGCCAGAGCCATGGGCCTTGTCTCTGGCCAGGGCTCGTGGCTGGTGAAGTGAGGGTCTCTTCCTCAGGGCAGCGTGGGAGCTTCAGCCAAGGGCCTCTCTGACAGAGTTCAAGGCCAGGGGCACAGGCCCCGAAGGGCTGCTGGCACCATGGACCCACCGAGCATCCGATTGTAGGTTGACACCACCTACCGCCCTGGACACATCTAGGTCCTGAAGCACTTCAGCCATAAGGAAGTCAGTGGTGGGAGGGCCACCAATCCTCTGGAGGGGGACAGCAGGACCTCAGGACCCTCAGGGGCCGTGTGGACTCCCTTTCCCCCACCATAGTTCAGCCAAGGGCTGGATCAATCTGGACGTCTTTAGCAATAAAAAATGCCGATGTCGTCCTAATTCACCAGGCCCCGAGATGACAGCAAATTTACATTTTTTAATTAAACTAGCAGCCAGTTTTTATGAGAGGGGGTTGGGTTATGCAAATCAAATGGTTGTGTACGGAAGATTAGGAGAGTTTGGGAATAAATTCCACAAATGCTAATAAAAAAAAAAGGAAAGAGAGAGAGGGAGGGAGGGAGGGGAGAGAGGAAGAGAGGAGGACATAGTTCCATTAGGCCCTTTTAGAGTGATTTCCCTGGGGGGAGGAAACCGGGAGGGGGGGGAGGGGAGAAGGGAGGAAGCTTTCAGACACAGGTATATCCATCCTGCCGTTGGGAAGCTCCCAGGGTTAGGCCCCACCAGGCTGATTCCCAGGCCCTGAACTCAACTAGAAGCCAGGGTGAAAATGGCGGCAAAGCCCGTGTGGAGCTGAGAGCAGGAGCCTGCCTTTAACGGGCGGAGGGGGGATCTGGTTACAGTTGTCCCTTCTCTTCTTCAGATGAAGGGTGGGGCTGTCCTAGGCTTGGTGGAGCCAAGGTAGGCTCTGCAAGGTCAAGGCCAAAGAGGCAAGAGGGCAAGTTCAAAGGGATGGCCCCGGACTGCAGGGGGAGCCGGGAGCAGGGCTGCCCATGTGACGCTGTGGCTGCAGCCCTGTCATCCAGGCAGGTCGGTGGGAGGAAGCCCGGCCTGCTCTTCTCCTGCTGGGGCTCCAGGCCAGGACCTCGTTGCATTACCAGCAGACCCCCCATCTCAGGCAGTGCAGGCCTCTGCTGCAGGGAGGCCAGGAAGGGTGGGATCAGAAGCTGAGCCAGCCTGGCTCATTTTCCTGAGGAATTTCTCAGTAGCCCCATGCTTTGAGGGCATGCCATCTTGAGGCAGGAGAAGAGAGGCCGCAGACTTCTAGATGGTGTCTGAGCCCAGGGAGCAAAGAGCCTGGCTTCCCCAACCCAGCCCCATGTGCGCTGCTCAGGCCCCTGCCCCGAGTGTCAGCCGCCTTCAGATCAGACCTTCCATGAGCCGCCAGGTCAAGGCCAGAGCCTTGCCAAGTGGGGGAGGCTTCTAGGAACCTCGCTAGCTCTGGTTACACCTTCGACCCAGCAGGCGCCAGGGATTAAGAAGGTCCCGGTGCTGTTCTGGAGGAAGATTCCATGCCGGGGTCAGGGCAGAGCAGCTTGCCCTGAGTTTCCTTCCTCCAGCCTTGACTTGGCCAGATACACCCACTCAACCAGTCTAAGCTGGGGCCAGCCCCTGTAGCCAGGTTGGGCACCGGTTTTGCCAGTCTGCTGCAGGGGTAGGTGATCTGGGGCCATCTCGGACAAAGAGCTGTCAGAGCCAGGGACAGAATGGGCCATCTCGGAAGTCCTGAGTTTCCTGGTACCATTCAAACAGAGGTCTGTGCTGCATACTGGTTAGTGGCATTTGGAGGGACTCAGGCATCAGATGACCTTTACGGTCTTCAGCTATGTGACTCCCAACTTGATTTTGTTCAGTGGGGGCAGTCCTGGCGGGCGGGAGTACGGGGTGAGTGGACGAGGTGAGGAGCGTGTTATTTGGACCTTTCCTTTGGTAGAAAGCACAGCTCTGGGCTGGGAAGTGACCCTTTGAGCTAGCCCTGGTTCGAGTGACAAGGCATGAGAGCAGGCTGAGGCAGCCGTCCCCCTCTACCAGGAGGCCGAGGTGTAGGGGCAGGTCCGAAAGGCTCCCTAGAGAGACCCCATCCCGGACCCTTTTCCCCTGGTAGGGACCAGCGAGGAGGACCCATTCACTCTCCTCTCCAAGTGTGAGTGTGGGGTGCGAGGCAGACCCCTCTACCGGCCTGGTCAGTACTCCTGGTGTTCCCCCAGCACCCCCCAGCCTGGGAATCTGGCTGAGCTGCAGATTCCCAAAGTACTCAGCCTCCCAAAGTGCTCAGTCTCCCAAAGTGCTCAGTCTCCCAAAGTGCTCAGCCTCCCAAAGTGCTCAGTCTCCCAAAGTGCTCAGTCTCCCAAAGTGCTCAGTCTCCCTAAGTGCTCAGCCTCCCAAAGTGCTCAGCCTCCCTAAGTGCTCAGCCTCCCAAAGTGCTCAGTCTCCCAAAGTGCTCAGTCTCCCAAAGTGCTCAGCCTCCCAAAGTGCTCAGCCTCCCAAAGTGCTCAGTCTCCCAAAGTGCTCAGTCTCCCAAAGTGCTCAGCCTCCCAAAGTGCTCAGCCTCCCAAAGTGCTCAGTCTCCCAAAGTGCTCAGCCTCCCTAAGTGCTCAGCCTCCCAAAGTGCTCAGTCTCCCAAAGTGCTGTCTCCCAAAGTGCTCAGTCTCCCAAAGTACTCAGCCTCCCAAAGTGCTGGGATTACAGGCGTGAGCCACGACGACCAGGCCTGAGCTGGTTTTAAACCCTGACCACCCTGGCCAATGCCACCACCTCCTCCTCCTTTTCCTCCTCCTCCTCCTCACCTTCAGAGCGGGAAGGAAGTGGCACTGTAGTAATTATGCCTGTGGGTCCTCACGGCAAGCAGCAGCTGTTCTGGGGTAGCTGAGCCGGGGGACAACAAGAGTAGGGAGAAGCTGGAGCAGCAGGAGGGCGGGCAGCCCCAGTGTGCAGAGGAGGGAGCAGCAGCCTCACTGGGACCCCCGTGCAAGACAGCAGCTTGGTGGTCTAGCCCTCACCCCTCTGGCTGCCTGGCCACAGAACAGCACCCTGATAGCCTCGACTCAGCGGGACGTATGGTGTCCTGTTGGGGAAGAGACCCATGCAGGAGGTGAGGCCTGAAACCCAGGAAGCATCGGAGCCACTCCTGCAGCAGGAGAGGCAGAAGTGAGGACTGCCTGGACCCTGCGTTGGCAGCATCTGCCTAGTGGAGGGAGAGGTGCGGCCTGCTGTCCCGCCAGGCAGAGGAGCCGGGGCCAGGGACCAGGGAGCTTTGGGAAAGAGTGGCCTTAAGGGATGTCAATCCACCACCAGGCTTTCTAGACTCCTGGCCAGTCCCTTCTCTCTGTGCCTCGTCCTCCTTCCCCTCCAGGAGCAGAACTCCAGCTTCCCATTGTGCGACCCCGTTTTTCTGTCTTTTTCACCCAGGCCACCCAGCCCCTAACTCCGGACTCTTCTGCTCCCTTTCTTGCCCCGTGCAGCCTTTCCAGCCTCACACCCCGCTGGCCCTGGAAAAGATAGGAGAGAAGCTGCTGGCTGCAGCCTGCTGCTCTGAAGCTCTGGGTAGACCTGTGACATTGCTGTGCCAGGACCCAGCACTTGGACTCATGTGCCCCGATCCCCCAGGAGGCCAGGGCCGGGGCCCTTGTTTTCCTCTGCCACTGCCACTCCTAATGCTGACCATTAGATGGTAGCTGCTATACTGCCACCTCCTCCCGGGCCTGGTACGGGCCGGGGCTCACGCCTTCCCGCTGTAAGTGTGGGTGGAACTGACTGATGGATGTTCCTCTTCCGTAAGTGCCTCCCCCGGCTTCTTGGTCGGGGCAGAAAGAGGAAGGCAGGAAATGCTGGCCGATTCCCTTGGGACCTGGGTTGTAGCTCCTTGAGAGCTTTCTAGAGCCTGGTTTACAGAAAGGAGTGAGGCTGGGATTTGGGGGTGACATGAAAGGGGCAGGGGGGCCTAAGGAGAAAGGACAGGAGTGGGATGGTGGAATGGAACCCACAGCAGCTCCTAACCATGACCGTGGCCTGGGACCAGGCGGGCTGCAGCAGAGGGCGATCTGGGCCCTCCTCTACTCCCCCCCTTGCCCATTCTCCCTCTCCCCTTGCTCTCTCCTCCCGAGCTGACCTCACCACTGCGCGTCTGTCCTCTCATTCTCTTCCCCCACTCCAGGGATCCCTCTAGCTAGACAGACCCAGGGCAGGGAGTGAGGCCAGAAAGATGGGGATACACCCATACTGAGGGCCAGCCAGGAGCCAGGGGGTATGTGGGCCGCCCCTGGCCAGGGCATTTGCTCTTAGAATGTCCCACAGGCCTGTCTCTGGGGTCTCCTCCGGCTTTTGGGGCACTGCCAGTGCTGTGATCGCTCACCTGCTGAGACCCTTCCCAAAGCCAAGAAGGCCCTCTCTCCATGCCTCCTGGCTGAGACTGGGGCCCTGCCTGGCTTTGGAGGAGAAGGCGGGAGCCGGGTGGCCCAGCCTTTTCTTACAGGGCTTTTTCGGTGAGCTAAGGGGGCCCTGGGAAGGACTGTGCTGGGTGAGAACGGGAGACTGGAGGAGCCGGCTGGCCGAGCTTTAAGCAGGGGGGACCCTAGCGCAGCAGGAGAGCAGGAGGTGTCCCAGAGGCCGGCTGGGAGAGAGTCCTAGAAGTTCTGTCACTGGGAAGTGCCTCTTCTCCGCAGCTGTGATCCTCACCGCCCTCTAGCCCAGTGCCTCCCTCTCTGCCACCCCTTCAGCCCGGGAGCCCAAGGCCAGAGAAAGCCAGGGGCTGCCTCGCAGAAGGATGACCCAGCTCTCCACTGCCTGGCAGGGGGTGCCCCACGGCATCTGCCCCCATCCTTTTAGAGACGGAGCAAAGCGGTCAGGACCTGGTCCAGGCCTTCTGGCCACGGGTGGGGGAGGGGCAGCCTAGCATCTCCACCCCCCAGAGGTTCCTTGGCTGAGTTTGTTTGCCAGGGTGACCTGTTTAATCATCTCATTTTCTGGTGGCCGTCTATTCCTCGTTTCCACGGTTACGGCCCCATTAAGGGGAGAAGCAATAAGGCGGCGAGTCAAACAGGTAATAAAAACATTAAAACCCCTGTGCACCAGGAGAGGGGTGGGGAGGGGCGCAGTGAGGTGAGACGGCCTGGGGGCAGCCCAGGTGACAGCCAACCTGCCTGTCCTCCAGAGGCCTGAGCGCCCCCAAGACCCAGTCCTCAGCTTACCATCCCCAACCCTTGGTCCCCTGGGCAACAGGCTGTCCCAGGTAAAACAGGAAAGAGAAAGGGGAGAGGGGAGTGTATCCCAGCCCCCCCAAGGACGGCCCTCAGCTCCTGGGTGACCCCATTCCAGCCCCACCTCGTGGTCCCTTGGTATGGGCGGGGGATGATTTTGACATTGATTTGAGCTCTAGAATTTTTTTTCTGCCAACTTTATCAGAAAGCATATTTGTGGTGAGTGCTACTAAAACAGTGCCAGTCCGGTGAGTAAATATTCCTGGTGTGGATGGCCCTGTGACCTTGAGAGGGAAGAGTGTGGGGGTGCGGCCAAGGACATGTAAGGAGAGAAGACGGCCAGACGGCCACAGGCCCCTGTGCTGGGTGGGGGGGCCCTTCCTGGGAAGGGGTCAGGTGGGGGGCCACAGGGTCAGGTTGGCCCCAGCAGCCTCTTCCCATAGCGTGGTCTACCTCAGGCCCCAGTGACACCAGCTGGAGGCAGGTGGTGTGACTTGCTGCCTGGAGGACGGGCCGGCAGCTGCCCCTGTGGGCTCCCTTCCTCAGGTGCATGCAAGCTGAAACCAAAGTCAGCCTCTTCCCGGCCCCTCTGAGTCCAGGAACACATCCCTCCCTCCCAGCGTCCCCTCCCCTGTCCTTCCGGGGAGCTTCCTGGGTATACCCAGCCTCTCTGCCCTACCCTCGAGATTTTTGAATGAGTAGAGGAGGTGGGCTTTCTGGAGTGGACAGGGGGAGGCTGGGGTCTTCCCGTAGCCAGGAAGGGTGGGGGCTCAGGTGGGCGTGGCAATGCCAGGCGATGCGTGCCCGGGGGCCGAGGATGAGTGGCTCAGAGAGAAAAGAGCAGAGGCTGCTCCCAGGGCTCCGGGGTTGAGGAGGAGCCTCCCTTCTCTCCGATGCCATGTGCCCTCACAGACTCACCGAGGTCTGTGTCTCTGGTTATTAATTTCAAAGTTGATTTCTGATGAGCGAGGAGAGAGAGAGAGAGAGAGAGGAAGGTATGGGAAATGGGGGAACCCTTTGGCTGGGAAATGCGTCTTGGGACTGGGCCTAGATGAGTTAATATTCCGATCAAACAATTAAAAATAGAAAACGCTCCCTCGGCCCCAGCTGCCGAGGCTTTTCAGCAACTGTCACCAGCGGGTTCATGGGGCAGGTGGCGCTGGAAAGGAGTTTTTCCACAAACAGCAAATATCAGAGATTACAGTGTGCCCCCCCACTTCCCTCCCAGGACTCAGGACAGGTGTTTAGGGCTCCTGGTTCTCCCCAGACTCCCCTTTGGGGCCTGGAGCTGGGGCCTCCTCCCCTGCAGGGCCGCACAGTGAAGTCATCGCCAGATGCCTTGGTAATTGCTTTAAGAATCTAACTTAAAATAAGATGAAAACTTACATTCCTGGGTAAGGAGTAATTTCCCATGCAATAGTAAATTAATGGAAGGATTGTGCCAGGGGGCCTGGCCGGGGCCATGCTCATCTGATAAATCCAAGAGTTTCAGGCAAGACAGCTCCCTTCCAGGAGGCTCCTGACCTTTGGGCCAGGTCCCACACTGGGGGTTCCTCTTGGGCTCCCCCCATGGGTGGCTGAGTTGGGGGGACACATTCCATGTGTGCCCAGGGTCCCTCTCAATGATGGGAACCAGCTTTTCAAACAGATCATCTGTTCATCTATTGCCCAGGCTGGAGTGCAGTGGCGTGATCTCCGCTCACTGCACCCTCCACCTCCCAATTCAACGATTCTCCTGCCTCAGCCTCCGGAGTAGCTGGGATTACAGGCGTGCATCACCACACTCGGCTGATTTTTGTATTTTTAGTAGAGACGGGGTTTCACCATGTTGACGGGGGATGGGAGAGGCTCAGGTCCAGCCTCCACGGGCATGAGAGGCCTTGTCATCAGTTCACCCAGGAAAGAGAGGATTTCGGACCCCCGAGAGTATAGGCCCCAGGAGCGGGTGCGAGTTAGACTCCGGGCCGAGTTCCCAGCTCGCAGACCGTGGAGTCAACATCGTGCAATCTCGCAGTAGGGTCACCAGCCACCCCTAGTTTGCCCAGAGCTGCAAAGACCCATGCGTGTGAACCCCCTCGGTCCTAGGCAAACCGTGAGGGTTAGTCAGCCCTGTCTGGAGGCAGGAGGATGGGCTACTTGACACGGGCCCACCCCGCAGGGTCCTGGAGAGCCCAGGCACCTCCTGAATGGACTATGGCTCTGTCCAGGATGGGGACTTAAGCTGGCTCCACTAAACCCCCTCTGCGATACCAAACTTGCTCCCAGGCTGCTGCGTCCCACTAGGCACATGTGCTGGGTCAGGCATGCTCATTCCACCACCGCCCCCAAGGCATGGCAGGGCACTGCTTGGAAGCTTGACCCGGCCTAGAAAGGGCTTGCAGCTGTGATCACACCCCTTTAACTCCGGGCCTTCTCCCCCCAGCATATCACACTCCAGGCGGGGCTTCTGGAGAGGATGCGGAAAGGCAACGCCCCCACAGCCCCTCACCCCCCGCACCCCCCTCAGTTTATCAGCGCCTTCCTTCCGAGAGAGCCACGCCTAGCATCCCATCTCTCCTCATCAGTTCCCTCGAAGGAAGGCAAGGAGCTGTCCCATTTCCTAAGTGAGGAAGCTGGAGGCCCGGAGATACTGCTGGGTCTGTTCCCCAAATGCGAAACGCCAGAGGACGTGGTGCAGGGCCGCCAGCACTGTTCCAAATGGCAGCGTGGGGTGGGGACACACAGCCCTGGGTATCTACCATGCTGCATGGCCCACATCCCCAGTGTCTCTGGACCCCACATGTACCCCACCTGTAGTCTGCAGACACGTCCCTGGGCCACAGGGACTCAAGGTCAAATGTAGTTGTCGACGCAAATGAATTTGGAGCTTCCAGGGGAAAGCCTCCTTTTCTAGAGGCATCCGGAGTACCCATCTCCACAGAAACCAGTGCTCCCATCTGTCTGTCCGCAGGGGAGGGTTGCAGGTGGTTGGAGCACCCTCGACTTGTCTCTGGTGAAATGGAAGTGACGAACTGGACGTGGGGCCCTTTGGGAAGTATGTCTAACGGATCAGGCATTCTCCTAGGAGACAGGTTCACGATGCGTGTTCGCTGGATATGTTTCTGTGTAAGCAGAGACTTTGCTGGAAGGGACCTTTTCCCCCTGGTTCGCTGGGGAGACCATTCTCAGCTCAGCGGTGGGTATCCCCACTGGCTTTCTTTGCTAGTAGAAGTGATGGGGCTGCCTTGGGAACTCCACAGGAGAAACTCACTGCTTTGCAGCCAGCTGCCCAGGTGGGGTTTAGCCTAGGGGCTGTATTGAGTTTGCCCAGGTCTTTGCTTGGGTGCAATCTGAGAAAAGACCAGCTTCTTTGCCGGTATAGACCGCACTCTGCTTTAGGAGGTGGGGAAGATTGCGCTGCCATTCCCCCCCCACACCAACCCCCAACCCAGAGGGAGGAACGTGGGGCAGTAGGGCTGAGAATTCCTAGTCTAAACAACCCAGGAAAGCACACACAGAGAGCCAAGCCAGAACCCAGATGGTGTGATCGGATTCTAACGGGAAGGATGGTGGCTTTGGATGTTGGATGTTATGTGGCAGTGGCTGTTCAAGCAGACAGATTGGTGACTTCCAGGCCGCAGAGATCACAGTGGGCTCTCCTGTATTTGTCTTCTCATACCCGCAGGGTTGGGGGGCCCGAGTGGAACAGCTGGAGTGGACAGACAGGCCTAGACAGCCAGGCACAAGAAGCAGGGGATGGCAGTCCCCGGCCCCGCCACTCCAGGTGCACCAGGACTCCAGAGGGCCCTGTGGGGGTCCCTTTCCCTGGCCTGCCTGATAGCAAGGGTCACTCTGGGGCTCCTCCGGAGGCCTTCAGATAGAGCCGAAGAGCCCCCAGGCAGGGCCAAGAGCCCAGAGAAAGACCGGGATGTTTTCTATTTCCGGGTCCCTCGGGGGCCCAGGGGCAGATTGAGACAGGCTCCTTGCAGGGAAGGTGTTAACAAACAGCAGGTGATTAAACATGACAAGCGGTGACATTTCTGTTAGGGTTCTCAGTCCCGGCAAAGCCAAGAATGAAGCTATAAACCCTGACATTTTGTGTTATGCACTGAGAGGTTTTTAATAGACCTCGCTCCCTCTTCCCCACTCAACTTGTCTCCCTCCTTTACTGCCCCTTTCCCTATCCACTGCCCCACTGGAAGCAGCTCCGGCCCCCCCAACTCTGCCCCGGGGCTCCAGGAGCCTTCCTGGGCCATCCTGTCCTTCCGCAGACCCTCCTCCCTCTGCCCTGCAGGGCTGGGTGCACCCCTGCCCTCTGCCCCGCCTACTCCACGTTGATATTTTCCGTTGCCCCTTCTCCCCTGTCCCCACGCTCCGCCCACTTCCCTCCAGCCTTCACTGCCTCACCCCCTGTTTTTGGGTCCTGATCTCACAGCCTCGCCCTTGGCTGCTGCCATCCCAGTTGTCTGGGGCAGCAGGTGGCTGTCCCTGTGTGTTGTGTTTATAACGTTTTCAGACAAACTTGAAAGTGGGTGTAGGGGAGATGGTGGGGCTTGGTATGGGATTTCCCCATCTTCTTTCAATCCCCTTTCTCATTTTGGGACAGGGACAGGAGGTGGAGCGAGAGTCGCACTTCACTGCAAACAGTTGCAGGATTTATTCGGAAAGGGGCTGGCCGGCAACAGTTGTTCCTTTCGCTGAGAAATGCTGGAACAACTGGGGCCTCTTTGTTCTCTGGCAGAGCCCTGTGAAGGGCGTTTGGAGGTGAGCCTGGGGCTCAAGAGGGCAGGAGACCCAAGAGAGGGGGCTTCTGCTCAATCCCACCCAGGGAGTCCCCACCCTCTAAGACAGGAAAGGTTTCTGGAGCCCTGAGGGGTTCATTCCAGAAGCCAGGCTGTCCCCTGGGGCCCAGCACTGCCCCAACGAACTCAAGAAGCACTGGATTTTCCGAATTCACTCAGTAAATATTTGTTGGGCCAGACACTGCGCTAAAACAGCGGTCTCATCCAGGGGTCTTGCAATCTGGCCAGGCAGAGGGCTAAACAAGTTACCACGAAAGTGCTAAGACTAGGACAGGGTGCAGTGACGACAGAGGGAGAGGACAGTCCCGGGAGGCTGCCCAGAGAAAGCGCAGTGTCAGCTGGACCGAGGAAGGCTGTGTAGGAGGAGGGGGTGGCTAGGGCCTGAGCTCAAGGAGCAGTTTTTGCCGCTGAGGGGGCAGCGTGCAGGGAGAGGTGGGTACTGCCCCAGGTGGGCTGGCTGGCAGGTGGAGTAGGGTCCGGGCTGTGCGCTTTGACCTCTGAGTAACTCACCCCCGTACATGCCCTTCCATCCACCCTTCCACCACGTCGACCCACCTGGGCCAGGCATGGAGGTCAGGTGACGATGGCGATGAGGGTAATGGATAAAAGACTAAGAAAAAAAAAAAACAGGCGCAGTGGCTCGAACCTGTAATCTCAGCACTTTGGGAGGCTGAGGCGGGCAGATCACTTGAGGCTGGGTGTTTGAAACCAGCCTGGCCAACGTGGTGAAACCTCATCTCTACTAAAAATACAAAAATTAGCCAAGTGTGGTGGCACATGCCTGTAATCCCAGCTACTCGGGAGACTGAGGCAGGAGAATTGCTTGAATCGGGGAGGTGGAGGTTGCAGTGAGCTGAGACTGTGCCACTGCACTCCAGCCCGGGTGACAGAGTGAGACTCCGTCTCCAAAAAAAAGAGAAAGAAAATGGGGATGAGGCTCCAGCCCTGCCCCAGTGGGAGGGAGCGCGCCCGGGAAGTCAGCACAGGTCCCCAAAGACTGGGGCTTCATCTGCCTTCCGCCTCCTAGTCCCCGTTGCTGGTGACTCATTGGTGGGAGCGTGTGAGGGAGGCTTCAGACCTGCTTGGAGGAATCAATCGGAGCCCAGGAGGCCCAGCTGGGCTCAGCAGGGAGTCCATCCGCCCACCTGCCCCTCACCTTCTTCACGCACTGACCTCAGGGCTCAGCTGGGGTGTGGCTTCTTGGACGCCCTCCTCTAGCCCAAAGTTGGCCTATCCTCTGTGCTCTCTAGTGGGATGTGGAACAGGATTGCTGGAGCCGGTGACACTGTACCCCCAAGACCTGAAACCATCCTCCCATGATCCCTAGGGCAGAGAGGGCGGTGCCAGTAGCTGCTCAGGATATATTTGAGAAACTCAGCAAAGCCAGGAGGAAGGGACTTGGGTTCATCCTCAGAGCAGGTCCAGTGAGGAGCCTGCAGACTGACCTGTTCATCCCTGGTGTCCAGAAGATAGGCCCTGGAGGTCCAAGTTCAGCTCCTTCCCCCACCCCCAGAGCCAGCCTCACACCCCAGAGCCATCTAGCCTCGTAAGGCCTTCTGCCTGGAAGGGGCGCTCCTAGCCTTTGGGACACTTCCTTGCCCGCTTGCTCAGCCTTTGCCCAGAGGTCAGGCCCAAGACACCCCACCTTCACATTGGTTCCCTGAGAAGGAAGCCAGGTGGCATAAAGGGTCCAGGGCTGACTACAGCCATCACTCCCTTTCCCCATCCCACCCCACCCCAGCCTTTCTGCCAGACTTGGCCTGAGCTCGTTAATGCCACCCCTTGTCAGTCTGGACCCCCAAAGGGCCAAGGGGCTAGACCTTCCTCCCTCACTTGGCAGCTGGGTTTGGGGCCAGGAGGGGGTGGGGATGCTGAGAGGGGAGGGGAGGAGAGTCCCGGGGCCAGGACTTGGCCTGCTGCCCCTGGAGATCCAGAGCCAGGTTTTACTGTAATCCCTACATCCTGTTGCAGATCCTTAATCAGCTGGAGCCCAGGTTGGGCCGGACCCTGTGGAGACACTCAGGACTGTAGTATGGAAAACCTGAAGTGGAGCTTCCGGAGTTGGGGTTGGGGACTGTGAGGATGAAGCAGGTGGAGGGGAGAAGGGTGCCAGTGCAGGCACAGGATGTGGATGGAGCCCAGACCCACCACCCACTCGACCCAGGCTGGGGGTGGAGGTGCAGCTGTTGCAGTCTGGGAACCGGGGCTATGGGATGGGGAGGAGGGCCCCATGGGGGGCCCCTAGGAGAATGCCAGAGTATGTGGGGGCTGCCACATTGCCTGGTAGCACCATCGAGACAGCTGGCCCCAGAGCGCCCTGATGGTGAGCCACGACTCCAACCAGGAATCAGCAGAGGGAACCCTGGGTGGCATCAGCTCCAGGGGTCTGTACTGAAGGGGCGGAAGTCCAGGGCTGGGAGTGTTTCCGCCCTGCGGGGGGAGAGGGACCCCTTCCTGGGGCAGGTGGTGCAGATGGCCCAGGAGACCTGCCAGCCTCAGGTTTGAGCACACGGGACTAGGCTCTGTCCTGGAGGCAGCAGGGGCCCCTTGCAGGGCCGTGGGCTCCCAGGATCTGCCAATCCTTCCGTCAAAATCTGCAGGCCCTGGTGGAGAGCGCCGAGCCAGCCCTGAGGTCCCTGAATCCTGGGAAGTCGGGGGGCAGTGGGTACCCCTCCTGAACCTCAGCTCCTCTTGACCCTGGGAGCAGTGGTGGAGGAGAGTGAGGGGACACGCATAGGCCAGAAATAGCCAGAGAGCAGAAGCCAGGGGTGGGCTGGCTGGCAGTGTGCGGGCAGACGGGCGTCTGTCCTGCCAGGGGCCCAGGCTGGCTCTGCAGACAGCCTCTTTTCTATATGGAAATGAAGAATTTAGGCTAATGGAGCTCAACCATCTCTAATTTTGCGATGGCAGGAGGATTTTGATTGAAAGTAATTAAGCAAGCTAGCTGTAAAATTAATTAAAGCAAAAGGGGGGGATTTTTTATTGGATTGGATAGCGATATAGCGTCTGTCAGGCGGGGGACGGATGGGGGTGACCTGAATCCTCTGCCCTCCCCCCCTCCCACTCGGGACGTTTATGTCACTTTAATCTCCTTACAGCGGCTGCTGTGCATTTGTTTGAAATAATCAAGGAAATATGGTCAGAAATTGTCAGCTTTCAGATCTAATTTACCTGACGGCCCCTGCGCGAGCCGGCGCGGCCCAGGGAGCGAGCGTGCGTGAGCGGGTGGGGGAGCTGGGTGGGCTCAGAGGACATGGGGGCTCTTCAGCCCCGGCCTGGCCCCCTCCCAGGGGGTGCTGCCCCAGCCTGTGGGCACCTCCCTGGGCTCTGCCCGCTTGTGGAACAGACCCTTCCACCCCCACCCACCTGCTGCCTGTTCCTCACACAGTAACCAGCTTTAGGGTTTAGGGAATATAGGATTAGGGAGGTGACTGTAATTCCTTATTCCAGATGGCTGACAACCGCTCAAGCCCTCCGCCAGGGCCACCGTTTTAAAAATACTCCTAAATTAGTCCCCTCATGTCCTCGTCATGGTCGCCGTTGCTGGCCTCAGCAAGGGGATTGTGCAGACGAGCTGCAGGGAGGGCGGGTGCACACCACCCAGAGTCCCCCCGCCACCTGCTGCCTGCGCCGCCACTCTCCTGGGCTGGCTTGCCGTCCAGGCCTCTCTGGTCCAGGCCCTTCCTCTCACCCCCCGAGAGCGCCTGCCCTGTCTCCCCCTTCAGCACACATTGGGAGCTCTCGGGGTCTCAGTCCCTGCAAGAGAAAGGCCCCCTCCCTCTGCCACACGCGTCCTACCCATTAGGTGGCTCAGCCAGGCCGTGAAGCTGCTTCCACTTTGCTTCCCCTGGAGGGTGGGGGAGCCTGGCGTCCAGGCCTTCTTCCTCGAAGGCGCTGGTTTGGAGCCATTTGGGTCCTTGCCCAATGGGCCATGTGTGGCTCAGATCCTCCACAGCAGGGGGCCTTTGTGGTATTGGGGACCCAAGGGGCCAGGCACAATCTCCAAGGCTGTGGAAAGTTCTGCTTTGAAACAGAAATGTGTGCATTGGCTTTGCTGGGCAGGAGAGGGCTCCAACTTGGAACCAGGGCCCTGGATCTCTCTGGTCCCAGCGAGTGAGTGACCTGGGCTTTCGCCGTGTCTCTTAGCCTCTTGGACCTTGGTCCCCTTCCAGGTTTAAAGTTCCATGCAACCTAGGACAGCCTCCACCCTCATAGCTGCTGCTTGTCCCAAGGTGCTTGGGACCGAAGTGCAGGCTGCCCTCCTTCAGTCCGTGTCCAGCCAGAGCCACTTGCCACACCTTTGCCATGCCCCACGTAGAAGTTCTAGAAACAGCGGGTCAGAACGAGCAGCTGGTTCCCCTGTTTGCCCACTTCAGATGTACCCATGAGAAGGGTCCTGTCCCCACCTGCCCCCCCTCGGTGCTACCCGGACACCCTCTGCCTTGCCCTCTGTCGATCCTTCCCCTGACCCTGAGGGCGCCTTCCCCATCCCCTCCTGCTCCAGTGAGGCTTCGGCGCTGGGTGACTCAGTCTGCCTCCCAGCAGCGAGGGAGTGTGAACTCCTGCTGTTCCTTCCAGCCTGATCAGAGCAGCTGGAGGCTTGGGAAGCATCACCTGCCCCCTCCTGAGCTCTCTCCCTCTCGACCCTCCACTCTGCCCTCACTATGAGTCACTCATCTTGGAGGTGGGGGGGGGGAGATGGAGCCCCCACAGGGCCCTGCCCAGGAAAGTGGGGGAGAAGAGCTGCTGGCTTTCCTTCCCGTCCTACGTGCTAGAGCCCAGGCAGCACTGAGGTGTGTGGGGCCCTGCACTGCCCTGGCTGGCTGTGCTCACAGGGGCCTCAGCGAGAGGCAGTGGCAGAGCCAGGCGGTACATGGTTCAGCTAGGCCAGAGCACATGCCCTGAGTACCTGCCAGCTGCCAGGAGCTAGAGACAGGAGGTTAGAGAGAGCCTGTGGCCCAGCCCCGCATCTCACCTCCATGCGGGGGCTCACAGAGGCTCCCGCCGGCCTGTGTGGCTGGGATGCGGAGGAACCAGCAAAGGCACCCATGTCAGGAAACTGCTGCTCGCCCCAGGCCAGGGGCTTGCTTCTGAGCTGCATACTGGTCCACCAGGGTGGAGGGAGGCTGCTGCAGAAATAGGGTCCCAGGGCAGCCCTAGGCAGCTTGGCCTACTGAGGCACAGAGGGGAGATGGAGAAGCCCAGGAAGGGGGAGCGTTTTGTTCAGAGGATGGTGGAGAGGCCTCCCAGGGGCCCTCAGTGTCCCCTTTGTCCTGGTGGGAAGAGCCTGCCTTGGGGGCATTCTTTCGAAAGGTCACTTTTTAGAGCTAACGCTGTGGTGAGGGGAGAGCTTTGCTTCTGCGGTGGCTCGTCTTGGAGAGGAAGGACGGGGGGTGAGCATCGGACTGGTGGGGGCCCTCCCTCAACATGGGACAACAGCGGGGGCCCAGGGTGTCTGGGAGAGGGAGTGAGAAGCAGCATGAGGGACGGGGGTCTGGGCCAGTCCAGCAGGGCCTTGGTGTCTGTCACTTGTGTGGCATGGGTTTGTGACCAGCCTGAGATCACACATTTAATGTGGCCATCTGGGGTTCCTGCTGTCCCTCCTTCCTTGGCCCCCAGCCTCTAGCCCTGCCTTCTTCCTGGGGCCCCTCCTGGCTGCTGGGGTTGGGCGCCTGGTCCGTCCTGAACATTTCTGCCATCCCAGGCAGGCAGGCAGGTGTCTGAACCCCTTGCTGAGGGTAACAGGCCTAGCCTTGCCCATCCCAGGCAGCTCTGGCCTGGACTAGCCTGCCAGGCCAGCTCCCTGCAAACCTTGGGCAAGAGGACTTCCCAGCTGGGGACCTGCCTAACCCAGGAAGCTGGCCACTTTCTCCCTTTGTTGGGAGTGGGTGGGGGGTCATGTGCTAGGCCAGCTGGCCCCAGAGTCCTTACCCATGAGTTCGCATAGTGCCCTGGCCACAGGAGCCAGAGGCGGGGTAAGGGGCACCTGCCCAACTGGGAGAGGAGCCCAGAGTGGCTGGGGTTCAGCCCCAGGAATCATGAATTTCGGGGGTCTCCTTATGCCCGCAGCGTGGGGGGGACCCGACACCTCCCCCTGCCAGGTCTGTGTGGAGTTGGCCAGATGTGACCGAGGCACTGGGCTTGCGGAAGTGCCTGAGGCTGAGCTGGGCACTGGCCTCACCCCTCTTGAAGCTTCCCCACCCAGGCCCATTCCCCGCCCATGCCAGACCACCCCACCTGCTCGCACTGCGCCTGCCTGGCCACCCCAGGACCCCCACTCCTTCCCCACCAGCCTGGCCTCGGGGCTTCTGGCCCTTCAGGCCCCAGGACTCCCTGGCTCAACCCTGGGCCCGTCCTCTGTCCCCCCTGGCCTCACCGTCGCATTTTGCTGCCAGCGCAGGGCACTGAAAAACTGCTGGCACTGCCAAAAACCCTGTGTGCGCTACGACTCCCCAAACATCCCTTTATTTTTATTGTTCTGTTAATTACTGTTTAAACTTTAATAAGTCACTTCGTCAGGAGGGGGGACCTGCCGTGAGCTTTTCTGTGCAAACACGGGCCGGGAGTGACTCGGGTGTAATATAACCCTTTATGCGATGTGGGAATGTTTAGATTGTAACAGAAACTTGTTATTTTAATGACAGTTGGTTGGGGGGGGGGGATCTGAGCACAGAAAAAAGGAGGGGGTGGGCGCTCCCCTTGCGTCCCCACGAAGGGCTTGGGGTGCCCAGGGCTGCTCCCCTGGCTGCCACAGCAGAGGGCCCAGGGAGCCATGGGGCGCTTCCCGGGCTGCGCACTGGTCAGCTCCAGATTGGGCCTGTATGGTGGGGGCAGTTGAGGCCCAGGAGGAAGGTGGGCTTTGCAGTGATGGAAGCAGGAGGCCTGGGGCAGCTCTGGGATCCCCCAGGCAGAGGTGGGCAGGGCCATACGGGATCACCCTCCTGCCCCGAAGTTACAGGGCAGGATCAGTGCTCCCGGACTCCGCCCACAGTCGCATGGAGCATCGGGGAGGCCCGTGTGCTCTGCAGCCCCAGCCAGATGTGCGCCCACAGCATCCCAGCTGGGGACCCAGAGCCCAGGGCAAGGCAGACACTGAAAGTGGCGAAGCTTTCCGAGGGGCCCAGGTCTCTGGAGTCAGCTTGTCTTACGTGGAAGCTGCCAAAGCCCCGGTGCCCCATGGTGATGCTGGGGAAGGCTGGGACTCGCCCCTGGATTCGGGACTGTCCTAGTTGGCTGGTGGGGCTTGGACAGGGCATCCCTTGGGTTCCTCTTTGCCTCCATCAGGAGGGGGGGAGCAGACGGGTGAGGCAGGGTCACCCTGAGATCTGGAGGCACTGGCCCTTCTCTCACAAGGCCTTCCCATCTCTGGGGCTCTCAGGGGCTCATGCCCAGTTAGGGGTGATGGTGGCCAGTGCCTTGACTCTACAGGAAGAGGCACTTCTGCACCAGAGTGGCTTCTAGAGCAGGCGCACCTGAGAGGGCATCTTGTCCCAGCATCTGCGGGGCCCCTGCAGGTACCCAGGATACCTTGCGGCCTGTTTCCCCGATTTGTTAACATTCAGCCCATCTGTCTGTCCATCCGTCCGCGTAGCTGAGCTTCTGCTCTGATCCAGGCACTCGGTGGCAGGGATGACAGAGGCCTGCAGTTGCCCACCAGGGCTACCCTGGTTGGGGTTAGTACGGGCCGTCCAGGGGAGAACAGGGAGGGCAAGACCCAGGGTTCCTGGCCTCAGTCTGGGCATGGATGGTCCCATGGAGGCAGTGAGGAGACCCTCACTCTCTGGGCTCTCCTGCCCACAGAGGGTCTCCACGGAAGCCATCCCTACCCTCACCCCACCTCCTGCTGGCAGGGCCAAAGGTTCAGGGGCCAGGTTCCCTAGAGCTGGAGGTGGGAGCCCCCCCCAGATGGTGGCAGCAGTGTGGGCCACGATCGCTGAGGTTTTCCTTTTCCGAGCAGCGCGTTTCCCTAAATTGTCTTTGACTGCGTGCATGGGTAATGAAAGTTTATGCCCTTGTTAGAAGGACAGGCGGCCAGTTCCAGTTAGAGCAGGGGCTGTCTCCCTGCCAGCCCCCTCAGCTCCCCTCCCCAGCAGGAGAGAGGCAGCGTGAGCACAAGAGTGCAAGAGGGTGTGTGTGCGCACGCACGCTCGTGTGTGTGCACACAACCTCCCCCCTCCCTGGTGGATGAGAAGGCTGTTAGGAGAAGGGGAGAGGGGGACAGAAAAAAGAAAAAAAATTTTCCATATTTGTGTAAGTTGCTTTAAAAGCATTTTATCATGTCATAAAAAAGGGAAAGTACTCTCAGAAATTGATCCTCTCCGCCAGCCCATTGGACAGAAGGACGTTGGGATGTTAATGGCCATCCTGCTCCAGGGTGGCTTATTAAAAAATTTATACATAAATGCTTAAAATTGCATAAATTATTTAAAAAAACCAACAAAGTAAGCAATCTGAATTCCCTCTTTTCCTCCCCTTCGCTTGGTCCCCCCTTTTCCAGCCCCTCCTCGGGGCCCTTCCGGTCCCCAGGCGCCCCACCCCCCCCCCCCCCAGAGCTTTCCCCCCCTCTCCTCACTCGCCACTGCACCCCGACGCCGTCCGCCCTGCCCTCCTCTGGGGGCTTCCCTGCCTCACCCACAGATTAATGGAACCACCAGCCCACCACCAAACACTCACAGGCACACGCGCTAATAAAAACACCACTAATAATGCCCCAAATCACAAAAATTAAATATTAAGGCCAAAGGAGGCGGACGTGGAACGGAGCCGCCGCCACCGTCGCCGAAGTTGGAGCTGATGAGTGTGCCTCTCGCAGGCGTGGAATGTCACCCACACATCCTGGAGACTGGAGTGGGGAGTTTTATGATGGTTTTTCATTGATTTGTTTCCCCAGCGCAGCTGCCGACCTCTATTGAGGGACAAACATAATCAGCACTGACGCAAATTAGATGGTTATTCGTTTTGAAAATTGACAGAAAAACAATAAAAAAGATGAAATGCTCCCAAATCAATAGATATAATGAAATTCAAATAATCCGAGAGATGAGGTCTCCATGGCAACTGATAATGTGGGAAAAGAAAACAATTTAATAAAGGACAGACACACTTTGAAAACAGATTGGGCCCGGGGAGGGGGGCGGGCCGGCGGGCGGAGGGCTGGAGCACGGGCTGGCGAAGTGAAGGATCACTGTCCGTCCCAAGGACACCCGCCATAATTAAGCGAGGCTTTCGGCCCCAGAAAGTGCAGATTCAGGTTTTAATACACAAAATTATTTCAGGAGCAGTGAATCGGAAAGTCGTTTGTAATGACCTTCCTGAGAGGCCCGGGCGCGGGGCATGTTGGAGGCTGGGCAGCCGGGCGGCTGAGTTATGGCATATTTGTGTTTTTATAGTGCGGAGGGGGAGGGGGGTGGGGGGGGGAGGGGGAGAAGGTTAAACAGTATTTACAGCTCAGTTGTTTTCAGAGAGGAAAGAGAAATAGAGTTCATGGGGGAGATGCGGCGGGCGGGTGAGCCTGGGAGGCCTCTCGGGGCAAGCAGGGAGAGGAGGTGGCCTGGGCCAGTCCCCCACCTTGGGCTGCCTTGCCCACGTCCGCCTCCCGGACCCAGAGGAGATGCCAGGAGCCGCCTCCCCCACTCCATTCTCTGGTGTGATGCAGCTCGTGGGGCCGTCTAGGTCTGGGGCCTCTTCAGGGTGGTCCGGGCTGCGTGGACACCCAGCCAGCCACACCTGCTCCGGTGGAAAGGCAGACAGGGTGTTCCTGCTGTTGCCCTAGCCTCCCACCCTCCAGCACGCTGCGTGGCAGCCGGTCACCCGTTTAGACGATGCTGCCCCTTCCGAGCCTGGTGCCGCGTCTGGGGTGTGCCCAGCCTTGGGAGGAACGGGTGAGGATCCAAGGTGACATCACGCCCCGCTGCCGTGGCCCACAGTTTATAGCCTCCTGCTTCCTTTTCCAGGCTCCACCCCCTTGCCAAGTGCCCACCTGGGGCTGGGGAAGGGTCCCTTTGGGGCTGGCAGAGGTGGGGGGCGCCACAGAGAGGGGAGGGGGCCCATCAGACCCCCCTCCACTGCCCTCCAGAGCCACTTGCCCAGAGCAGGGCAGCTCAGGCTCCCATAGCCAGCCTGGCCCCGGGGACCCTAGGCGCCCCCGAAGCCCTCTCCCTCGGGTGTGTCTCTCCTGTCTGTGTTCTGTTACCACGACCACACGCAGCACTCAGATTCTGGCCCGTGCTCTCCGGTGTGCACGTGTGCATATAACGGGATTGTACAAACACGGACGCCTGAGTGTGTGCGCGCACGCAGGCATGCACGAAGTCTGTGC
Source organism: Ateles fusciceps (assembly GCA_036589455.1). NCBI lineage: Eukaryota > Metazoa > Chordata > Mammalia > Primates > Atelidae > Ateles > Ateles fusciceps. The sequence goes on from JAZHEH010001321.1 coordinate 15,858,121, forward strand.
GCGTTTGCTCAGTGTGTGTGTTTTAAATCTCCCCCTGGGTGGTAACTCTCTTTTTTCTCCCCCTTCCTGTTTGGCTGTGACCTGGGGGGAGATTGATAGCCAGCCTGTGCGGTGGATGCTAACAGTTCCCCCTGATTTATAGAGTTACTTACGCTAAGTGAGGCCACTTAGACGCGTCTGGATAGTAAACCTTTTAACTGGACTAAAAAAATCATAATAAATAAATAAACAAAGTGGGGCAAGCTAGGGCCCAGTGGCCGAGCACGCCCCCCAGCCAGGGTGGAGCTGTTGAGGGCCTGGGAACCTGGCAGAACCCCTGGGGGAGCCACAGCCATTTCTCCCATAGAACTTGGAGGCCCTTTTGTTTGGAGCTGGGGGTGGAATTGGGTGCAAGAGGGGAAGGACGCCTCTCTCAGAGGGGGACGGGTCCTGGCTGGGGGAGGGGTCACCGCTGAACGATCAGGGAAGGAACCATTCAGAGGGAAATGGGCTATGAGGTAGAGGAGGGAGGAGGGTCCGACGCTTGGGCCCTTCCTGGCCTCCAGACCTGCCACTCCTGTGGCACCTGTGATGCCCACTGCAGCGATGGTTCTTGTGATGGCTTTGAGTGTCCCTTCCCATGTCTGAACGGAGCATCCGCGGTGTGGGAACCAGGGCTGCCCGTGTGCTCGTGTTGTAGCTGGAGCAGTCAGCCCAGGGTCTGGTCTGCACACGGTGCTCCGAGAGCGGGTGTTGAAAGGGGGACCAGCACAGCACCCCGAAACGGGGCTTGTGGCCTGTCTGCTGCAAGTTTGGAGGTGAATGGCAGGGGCAGAGGCCCAGCCGCTGCCCTCCCTGAGACTCCAGGACACCTAGGTGGGAGGCTGTGGGGGACACAGGTGGGGTTGAAGGTTATGACCTTGGGTATCTGAGCCCGGTGGGAGTTGGGCTTCAGCGCTGACGGTGGGCAGCGACCAGCCTCGCCGCCTCTGCTTCCTTATGTGGAAGTGACAGGACAGCCGGCCATGTGGGGATCCTAGGGGCATCACCAAGGTGACATCGTAAGGCGCCCAGCACAGAGGAGGCACTCAGAGGGTCCCAGCTGCTCATGCCCCCAGGTGCCATGGGCCAGGGCAGCTACCAGAGTGGCCCCGAGCTGCCTGACCATGGGAAGGCGGGCCAGCCCACCCCAGGGGACTGGTTACTGGCCCCTGCCTCCCCCACCTCCTGATATACAGCAGGCATTAGGCCGCCCAAAGGGGATACTGCATCCTTAGGAAGAAATATGTCCTCATTTTTCTTAAACACCGTTTCCACTGAGTGAAATGTTTAGAAGGGACGCGCAGGGACAACTTTATTTCCTACCAGGGAGTTCACAGCCACCAAGCAGAGCCCATAAAGCACCAGAGCCCCAGCGCTGACAGGCAGCCCGGCCCTAAAACACATTACTCACAGGCGGGGAGGGGCTGCCAGGCCTGCCCAGCCCCCTGGGACAGACCCCCCCTCCACTGTCGAGGCAGGACAAGCAACTCTGAGACCCGGGCCATGGGCGGTGGGCACTGGAGCCTCTCCTCGTGAACCCAGGATGCCTGTGGGAGGGGGGCCTGGCCCTGACCAGGTGAGCAGGCTACCCTAGAGAGCAGCGAGATCAGGGGACTGGAGATCCAGGTGCAGCTCCAGGCACCCGCCTCTCACCCCGAACTGGCAGGAGCCCTGGCCTGCCCCAGTCTGTGGAGGGAGTGGGGGAGATTCATGCCGTCTCGGGGCCTTCTCCCAAGGCCCTCCCTTCATTCCATTTCTGAAGCCGGCTGATTTGAATATTTATAAATATCAGTAAATTATTTATTGTAGCAATCTGTGCAGCATTTCACCCACCGCAGTTAACACTTTAAGGGTCCCCCATGTTATGGGAACAGGCAGTGAGGGTGAGGAGGGGACGGGGCAGGGGGAAGGGGTCCTTCGGTGATGCCACCGAGTCCCAGCCTTTGGGGAGCTCCTGGCCAGGGTGAGCTTGGGCTCTGGGGTGTCTACAGCTCCAGGATCAGCCTCCTCTTCTATGAAATGGGATGGAGACAGTGCCAGCTCCACAGGGCCATTACGGGTCATCCATTAGTGCCCAGAAAGGTGGACGGACAGTCCAGTCCCTGCTCCTTTTCCCCAGCCCTGTGCAGGGTCAGCCCAGCTCTGAGACCTGCTGGGTGACTGTCGCTCGTGGCGCCCTGAGAGGGAAGGTTCCGAACCTGGGGAGCTGAGGAGGGGCTGAGAGGCCAGCCTGTCCCTGCCCCAGATCTGCCTCTCCTCTGTCCCCTGCCTCTTCCAGGCCAGGGAGCTTTCTCAACCTTGGAATCTCAAGCCCTGGTGTGGTGCCACATCTGCCCGGTGGCCCTCCCCGGGGCCCAGCTGCCTTTTCCCCAGGTTCGTGCCAGTCAGGCCTGTGCTTGGCACGGACAGGTGCCCTCTCCCTAACAGCCTGGCCGCCTCTCTATGGGGGAGCAATCTTGTCCAGGGCCAGAGCTAGCGCAGGGCAGAGCTCAGCCGTGAGCTCACCATCCCTGACCCCAGAGGCTGCGCCATACCCTGGTGTGGTGCCAGAGCCCCTGGGGCCAGAGGCTGGAGGCCAAGGGCACCGCCACCAGCAGAGAGTGGGCTCTGGCTGTGTGTGGGTCCCAGGCCCGGCTGAGTCCCCTTCGGGCCCCCCCCCCCCCCCCTCGCCGCTCCCGTCTCCAGGGAAGCAGAGCAGGAGTCCCCTTGCCTTCCCCACCCTCTGGCCCAAGCCTGCCTCCTGGGCAGTATTGTTCCCAGAGGAAGTGTCCAGTGTAAATAGAGCAGCGGGCAGGCTGGTGGCGGGAAGGAGATGAAAGGCACAGTGACAGGGCCGGGGACGGATGGCTTCCTTCCATTGAGGCCTGGCCATGGCGTTTATATTTTAGGGAAGAAAGTCAGAGGAATGTTTACATGGACAGGAGTCTGGGGTCAGACCGCAGCGGGGGTAGGGGGATCGTCTGTGGATCCCAGGGCCCTGGGCCGGAAGGTGGCAGGGAGCTGAGACCTCAGCCCAGACATAACCCCCTCTCCGCCTCCCAGCCTTGCACGCGCTCACACTTAAGAACCTCAGCCCTGCCTCTGCCTCCTGCCCCCTGTGTCCCCAGTCCACGCGCCTCCCACCTCCACCCCTGGGACCGGCAGGAGAGGGAGAGGGGAGGGCAACATCTGGAAGGCAGGTGGGCTGGGGCAGCATGGCAGCTGGAGGGCAGGTGCCAGGGGAAGTCGGCAGGAGCAAAGGGGCCTGGGGCTGGGGGCGGGTCCTGGGTGCACAGCTGCACTACAGCTGGTGGGGGCCCGGGCAGGAGCAGAGCTGGGCGTACTGCCGAGATGGGGAGAAGTAGGCTGGGCTGGGTGGGCCAGAGTGCGGGGGAGGCTCCAGGATGGGTGGGGGCCCGGGGAGGGGGCGTCACCAGCAGCAAGTGCAGGCCTGGGAGCTTCTGCTCCCCCTCTTCCTTAGGATAAATATTTATAGATTCATTTGCCGTCTGCCATCCACACTTGGCTGCTTACCTCCTGGTAAAAATAGTGCCGGCTCCCCCACTGCCCCCCTTCCCTTCCCCATCCAGGGCAGGGGACAAGGGGACTAGGTGAGGACTGCTCCCCCCGAAGGCCTGTTGGAAGAAACTCCGGCGTCACAGAACTTGCTGGGCAGCTGCGAGGTTGAGCGGAACGCTGTGATGGGGATGCCCCCCCGCAGAACCTCAAGAGGGGGCCCCACATCAGTGCCTGGGGTCTTGGGTGTGGGCGGCACAGACTTGGAGATGTGGACCAACCTGGGTAGAGTGGACATTGGCTTGGGCAAGTGGCTAAGGCCCTGAAGCCAGGGTCCCAGGACTGGAAGGCCTGGGAGTAGCTGAAAAGACCCTTCTCTGGCAGTGGGTCTGGCTGGGCTAGAATCACCCTGTCTCATCTGAACCAAGTGAGCCATCCATACGGGCCACTGGCTACCAGGCGAGGATCTGACTGGGAGTGCCAGTCACCGTGTCTATCAAGGGACAGTTATCTGTGCGTACGAGTCAAGTCCACTTCTGGGATGCGGCCCCTGGGGGACCTGGGTACTGCCATTCCTGTCTGAGTAAGCCTCCATTGGGTTTCCAGGTATGTGGAACGTTTGCATGAGGGTAATCATTAGAGAGAAGCCCCTTCTGATCACAGAGCCAGGGGGCCCTGCCCTCAGCATTCCCCCCTGTATGGAGACTCTGACATCCCCCTTCCTCCGGTGAGGGTCACGGAGAGGCACATTTTGTTGGAGCTCCTTTACACAGTGAGTGTGAGCCGAGCCCCTGCAGCTGTGACCACTGCCCTGTCCCCAGCCCCACCACAGGGTCTCGCCCACAGAATGAGCTCAGTAAAGGGATGGATGGGCAGTTACACATGCGGGCGCATTCTGTGTGTGCAGGTGTGTGTACACTCTGCACAGGGGTGTGTGTGCATTCTGTGTGTGGGTGTGTGCATGTGTGTGTGTGCACTCTGCTTGTGTGCACTCTGCAGGCACGTGTGTGTGCTCTCTGCGTGTGTGTGCATGTGTGTGTGCATTCTGTGTGCATGTGTGCACTCTGTGTGCATTCTGCACTCTGCGCGTGTGCACTGTGTGTACTCTGTGCACATTTGTGTGCACTGTGTGCACGTGTGTGTGCAGTCTGTATGCACTGTGTGCATGTGTGTGTACACTGTACACTGTGCGCTTTGCACGTGTGTGCACTCCGTGCACTTGTATGTGTGCACTGTGTGCACTCTGCACGTGTGTGTGCAGTGTGTGTGCACTCTGTGCGTGTGTGCTGTGTGCACTCTGTGTGTGTACTCTGCGCATCTGTGTGCACTGTATGCACGTGTGTGTGCAGTCTGTGTATGCACTGTGTGCACGTGTGTGTGTACACTGTGTACACTGCACTTTGCGCATGTGTGTGCACTCTGTGCGCGTGTATGTGTGCACTCTATGTGTGTGCACTCCGTGTGTGTGTGCACTGTGTGTGTACTCTGCGTGTGTATGTGTGCACTCTATGCGTGTGCACTCTGCGTGTGTGTGTGCACTCTGTGTGTGTGCATGTGTGTGTCTACCCTTGTCAGCCTTTGTGGCAGGTCCCAGTCCGTGTGGTGGGTGGGTGGGCTTGCCATATGCCCCCCAGGACCCTCGGTGCCCTATCAGGGATGGAGTTTAGGCTGTGCCGCCTCGAGGGAAGTCGCTGGCTCTCAAGTCACCTCGTTAGGGTTTCTGGCTGTGTGTGTAGGACTGTCTTGTTCAGGGATTAGATGCTGTGACTGCCAGTTCGGTGCTTTCCACAAGGGATCTAAGCGATCCCACCCTGCTCCAGCTGGAACTCCTGGGGGCTGGGAAGCGGACTGACCAGGCCTTCCAGGGCTGCAGGGGCTGGCCGAGGATGGGGAGCAAGGTCCTAAGACAGGGACAAGTGACCCTAGGAAGGGCCATGAGGAACTCCGCTTGGATGGCTCTGACTGACCTGGAGAAGCGAATAGCAACAGGAAATGGCCAGAAAGGCCTTGAGGGGGCTGGCAAGGACTGGAGAAGACCCTGAGGCCGGGAGGAGACTGAGGAACAGGGAGGCCTTCAGAGGGTCCTTCGGGAGGGTCCTGAGAAAAGGAGACCGTGGGAGGAAAGGAGATCTCTGCTCTCTGCTGAGTAGGGTTGGAGTCAGGCGGGGCCCAGGGACCTGGCCTGGCAGAGGAGCCACCAGGGACTGATTTGCTCAGGTGGGAAGTGCCAGCCAACTGCTACCAGGGCAGTGAGGCAAGAGGCTGGCACAGGCTGGTCCCTGGCTCTCTGTGACTCCTCCCAGGGACGTGTGGTGGGGCAGGATGCTCCCAAGTGGAACCGACCATCAGCAATGCCACGCTGTCCATTGCCAGCCTGGCGGCATGGCCGGCTCCTTAACCTACCGGGGTCTCAGTTTCCTTGTGTGTCAAAGGGCACACCCTCTTCCAGGGCCCAGCAAGCCTAGGAAATGCCTCCAGGACCTGGGTGCCCCTTGTAGTTGACGAGTCATTCATTCATTTGTACGTTTACAGACTAGTTCTTGAACTGCCGACTCTGTGCCAGGCACTCCCGTAGGCTTGGAAAGTGAGTAAGTCTCAAGCTCAGCCAAGGAGCTCATAGACTAGCAGGGGGGGAGACAGACATGTGCCAGGCCGTCTCAGGACAGTCTGATGGAACTGTGGTCAGTGGGGGAGGCCTGCGGCTTGGGGTATGCAGGGCTGTTCGGGAGGGTGGGTTGTGCTTGGCCTTGCATACCTCTGACCTCTGCGCCCTCCTCCATCCCTGCAGCTGAGGGCACCCGGTGCACAGACCCGCCTGCAGGGAAGCCCGCCATGGCAGCCAAGCGCAAGGGCGGCCTGGAGCTCAACGCCATCTGCGCCAAGCTGAGCCGCCAGGTGGTCGTGGAGAAGCGAGCCGAGGCCAGCTCCCATGCCGAGGGCAGCCCGCCGAGGCCCCGGGACCAAGAGCGCAGTGGCCCCGAGTCTGGGGCGGCCCGGGCCCCCCGAAGCGAAGAAGACAAGAGGCGGGCAGTGATCGAGAAGTGGGTGAACGGGGAGTACAGCGAGGAGCCGGCACCCACACCCATGTTGGGGCGGATTGCCCGAGAGGGCCTGGAGCTGCCGCCTGAGGGGCGTCTACATGGTGCAGCCCCAGGGGTGCAGCGATGAGGAAGACCATGCAGAGGAGCCCCTCCAAGGACGGCGGTGCCCTGGAGGAGAAGGATTCAGACGGGGCAGCCTCCAAGGAGGACAGCGGCCCCAGCGCCAAGCAGACTCCAGGTGGGTGCCTGGCCTTTGAAGGAAGGCTGAAGTCCAGGACAGGGAGGACCGCAGGGAAGGGGCAGTGTGTCTGACGAGCACACCCAACTCCTCACTCCTGCCTCCAAATACCGTCCCCTTGTCCCACCCAGTGAGGACTCCAGGGGGTGGGAGAGACTAGGACGGGGGAGGGGTACCCCATTGAGAAGGGGAAGGGCTGGAGCTGACCCACGCACAGGGGGGTCTTCAAGAAACCACAGGCAAAGGAATGGTCAGGGCTGGGCAACTGGGGAGGGAGGGAGGGATGGACGGACAGGATAGATGGCTGGACAGATGGTGGATAGGTGACTCTTTACACACACCTGTGAGGCCTGAGCTTACTGGGTACAGTACCTGGCACAAGAGGAGTGCAGTGGGCAACAGCGTGAGCCCCACGAGCCCGCTGTCTGCGCCTTCTGCTACTCAGAGCTTTCTCGGAGGAGCCCAGGACAAGCTTTGTTCTCCCCGCCACTCTCCTCGGCCTCCTCTTCCTTCCCTACACCTCTGTGCCCAGCCATCCCAGCAGGACGTCTCAGGGCCACCCAGATCACAGCCCAGCCAGTGTATCCTCTTACAGCCAGCTGCCCCCGGCTGCCCGAGGTCCCCTGGCTGACCTCTCTCCCATGAGGCACCGAGGCCCTGCTTTGCTGATGTCTCAGTGCCCTGGGTGTCCAGAGCAGCCCTGTGCTCCTTCTGCTCCAGGGGAGGTTCCTGTAGTCAACGGGGTCACCAGGACCACAGCCCCGGGATCTGGGCCTTCTCTCTGCCTCCAGCCTCTTTCCCAGTAATGGCTGGTACCCTGCGCCTCCCCTGCCCGCTCCCTGAGCCCTTCCCCTGCAGTGAGGGGGCGCATCTCCTCCCAGTGCGGGGGAGCCCTGCGCAGCCACATAATTATGCATATAAGATATAAACAGAGCTGTTTAATTATCCTTCGCCACATCAGTGACAGAGTAATTAACAAACATTGCAAGATCAATGAGGAAAAGTGTGACCTTCAGTTTCCTCTGATAGGAAAAGCCCTTGCCGTTGCCAGACACAAGGTGATTGTGCTGGGCGAGGAGAGGAGAGGAGGAGCGGGATGCGACTAGGGCCTCCGTCCCCTCCACACCCCACCCAGGCCAGCTCTGCCTGCAGCTGATACAGAGCGGGGGTGGGCCTCGGCCCCCGCTTCTTCCTCCAGGGGAGTGGAGAGCGGCCGGCGGAGGCGGGCCTGGAACTGCCAGTGGCCTCAGGGACCCAGGTCTCTCCCCCCTCAGCCCTACACTGGGACTGCCTACTCACCCTGAGTGCTGGAGGACAGAGACAGCAGAGCCCCAGCTGCCCCCATGGGCTTGGCCCCCAGGCCGCCACCTCTGGGCCTGGGTTCAGGCACATAGGCCTTTGGGCCGCCCCAGGGACCCCTGCCTGGTCCCCTCCCTGCACAAGCTGCCTGCCCTTCGAAGCTTCTGCTTCTCTGCCATATATAGCGAGGGCTCAGCTGCCTCCAGCTATTTTTAGCCCCTTTCCCTGGTTCCTGAGCCACTGAATCCAGCAGCCAGAGCCCACTCCTCCCGAGCTGGGCCCCCCGACCCTGCATAGCGTGAGTTCAGGACAGCGGCTGACCTGCCAGCCCCATCCCAGGAAAACTGTTGGTTTCTTGAGTCCCTCTGTGCACCCTGAGTGCCAGGTGGCTGCCTGTGACTGTCCTCTCCTCCCCTAGCCAGGTCCCACGCCCTCCCAGGAGCCCACAGCCTCTCCTTCCATATCCCCACCAGGTGTCTTCCCCCTGCCCAGGCCCAGCCCTGCCCCTTCCAGAGATACCATCCCAGGTATCTCTGAGGATCGCAGGCCTGGCAGGTTCGCCTGGAGAAGACGCCCCCACCACGCCTTCCCTCGGCTGTGTGGTCAGCCCGGGGTCCTGCCGCCCCAAGTGTGCCCACGTAGCTGACTTGCACACGAGCAGAGAGAACACGGTGTCCCTGGGGCCGTCAGGTCTCAGTCTCTCGGGTGCACCCAACCCCCATGCAGGGCATGGCACATGGGAGGTGTGTAGCATGCGGGCAGTGAAGGGGCGAGTTCACGTGTGCGCTGGCGTCACGCCTCGGCTGTGGGGTGGGGGTGTGTGCGGAAGAACAGCTCAGAATTAGCCTGGGACCGCCTTCTGTCTCATTCCCAGAGACCCGGGCGGGGTGCTGGGGAGGTTTGAGTGGTTGCGTACCTGTGTGTCTGCAGAGGCGGGAAGGTGGCTAGAGATGGGAGCTGGTGAGCCCGCGTGTGAATGCAAGAGTGTGTGAGGTGTGTGTGTTGTGTCTGAATGTGAGTCTGTATGAGTGTTGTGTATGCGTGTGTTTTATGTGAGAGTCTGCATGTGACTGTGTGTGGGTGAGCGAGTGCATGAGTTTCATGTGACTGCATGTCTGGTGGGGTGTGTGTGTGTGATTGCATGTGTGTGTTGTGATTGTGAGCACATTGTAGGTGTGTAGTGTGTGAAAATGCATGTGTGTTGTGATTGTGTGCATGTGACCATGTGTGGGTTTATGTGACGGTTTATGTGTGTGCATGTGACTGTGCGTGTGTGTGTGTGACAATGCATGCGTGTGATGTATGTGGTTGTATGCACATCTGGGTGGTGTGGGAGTATAAGAATCTACAGGTGTGTATGTGATTGTGAGCATGTAACTGGGTGTGTGTGATAATGCATGTGTGTGCTGTGTATGTGATGGCATGTGTGTGCATGTGACTCTGGGTGTGAGAATGTATGTGGGTGTTGTGTATGTGATGACATCTGTGTGCATGTGACTGTGCGGGTGAGAATGCATGTGGGTATTGCATGTGATTGTGTGATGTGACTATGTATGTTGTGTGTGTGTGCATGTGACTGTGTGGGTGAGAATGCATGTGTGTTGTGTGTGCATGTGACTGTGTGGGTGTGTGTTATATGTGATTGTGTGCATGTGACCGTGTGGGTGAGAATGCATGTGTGTTGTGTGTGCATGTGACTGTGTGGGTGTGTGTTATATGTGATTGTGTGCATGTGACCGTGTGGGTGAGAGTGTGAGAATGCATGTGTGTGTTGCATGTGACTGTGGGTGTGTGTGTTGTGTGTGTGTGCATGTGACTGTGTGGGTGAGAGTATGAGAATGCATGTGTGTGTTGGATGTGATTGTGTGATGTGACTGTGTGGGTTTATGTGTGTGAGTGTGTGTTGATGTGTGAGAGTGTGCGTGCATGTCACTGTGGGGAGGTGGCTCCAGGCTTCCTGGTGCTCCCAGGGGGTGGCCACAGTGGGGAGGCTGCACTCAGGCCCTGCCTAGACCCCTGCGTTCCCCAGGTGGCCCAGCCTTGTGTGAGTGCAAGAAATCAAAGAGGGCCAGGGGTTTGGAGGACGCATCCAGGTCCTGCATCGAAGCTGGGCCAAGCACATCTGCACACCCACACCCCTGGCTGAGCTGTGTGGTCAGGGACCCTCCACATCTGGGAAGGTGTGGGGAGGCCACGAGCCCAGGTCCTAGGAAGGCTTGGCGTGGACACTTCGTCTGCCCAGGGGATCTATTTGTGGGGTCAAGGGAGGTCCTCCAGCCAGGCCCACCCTGACCCCCGCCAGAGCATCTTCCTCAGTCCTGGGCTCCTGCTTGGCCACCCAGCCAGTGGCCCACGTCCCTACCTGTCCCCAGCTCTTGCCACTCCCTGCCCTGGGAGGCAGGTTGGGATCTGGCCTTACTTCCAGTAAAATGACTTCTCTTTCATATTAGGCCAAGGCGAGAGAGCGGAGACATTTATGAAACTTTGTTTAATGTACTGAAAAGCCATCGGCCAGAACATTTAGGAAATTGATTTTCCTGGCATTGATGAACTCGTTTTATTTTACCCCAGTATTAATTACTTTTTTTTAAAACAAATTAATTTAAGAGTCGTAAAACCTAACAAGTGAGCCAAATGTCCATAGATCATGTCCTGCTCCGCCCCTCCCCACGCCAACCCCCCTCCCTCTGTGGGTGGGGGCTCCCAGTGGGGGGAACCTCCCAGAGGTGATGCGTGCCCCCACCCCCCACCCCCCGCAGGAGAGGCCTCCTCGCTGCGGGACTATGCGGCCTCCACCATGACAGAGTTCCTCGGCATGTTTGGCTATGACGACCAGAACACGCGGGACGAGCTGGCCAGGAAGATCAGCTTCGAGAAGCTGCACGCGGGCTCCACACCAGAGGTGGCCACCTCCTCCATGCTGCCTGCCTCCGAGGACACCCTCAGCAAGCGGGCGCGGTTCTCTAAATATGAGGAATACATCCGAAAGCTCAAGGCCGGCGAGCAGCTCTCCTGGCCAGCCCCCGGCACCAAGGCCGAGGAGCGCACAGGCAAGGAGGCAGTGGGCCCCCTGCCAGGCCTGCGGCTGCCCAGCAACACGGCGCATCTGGAGACGAAGGCCACCATCCTGCCCCTGCCGTCCCACAGCAGCGTCCAGATGCAGAGCCTGGTGGCCCGGGCGTCCAAGTACGACTTCTTCATCCAGAAACTGAAGACCGGTGAGAACCTGCGGCCCCAGAACGGGAGCACCTACAAGAAGCCCTCCAAGTACGACCTGGAGAACGTCAAGTACCTGCACCTCTTCAAACCCGGGGGAGGGCAGCCCCGACATGGGCGGGGCCATCGCCTTCAAGACGGGCAAGGTGGGGCGCCCCTCCAAGTACGACGTCCGGGGCATCCAGAAGCCAGGCCCCGCCAAGGTTCCACCCACCCCCAGCCTGGCCCCCGCACCCCTCGCCAGCGTGCCCAGTGCCCCCAGCGCCCCCGGGCCAGGGCCGGAGCCGCCTGCCTCACTGCCCTTCAACACTCCCGAGTACCTGAAGTCAACCTTCTCCAAACAGACTCCATCACCACGGGGACCGTCTCCACTGTCAAGTAAGGCGCTCCCCCACTCCACAACGCCCAGAGCCAGGAGGTAGACTAGATGGGAGGCCTCCTGCCTCACCAGGGTCACCCGTGCTTGAGAACACCCCTGCCGCTCACACCTCACACACATCCGCTGTGCACCCAGACGCACACACACTCAGGCCGCCGTACACGCACTTCCACACGCACAGGCGTGCACCACACTCGTGTTCACTCTTGTGCCCACAGAACCACCCGTGAGCACCCCCCACAGCACCCGCCCTGCTCCCAGCGCTGCACACTCCACCCCCTCCCGTGCCCCTCGAACACGCCCCCAACACACTGACACTCCCAGGCACCGGGGTGCCCTGCCTTTCGCTAGCATGCACACCGACACTGCAGCCACCCCCATCTGCCCGTGACAGGCTTCCTCTACCTGGTGCCACAAGCACCACACGCAGGCCTGTGGCTGGCTGAGAAAACCCCGCCCCAGGTGGGACACTGGGTCCGTGATGGTGGCCCTGGCTCCTGGGCTCGGGGGAGGCAGGAAGCGAAGGCAGTGGGGAGGTACATACACCTTTGCAGCCTGAACCCATGGGCAGGGGAGTGGCCTGGGTGGTAAGATGGTAGGTGGTATGGAGCTGAGTGAGACCCTTTCCCAGAGCGCCTCCTGCAGTGGCCCCAGACCCTGGGGGCTGCATACCCAGGAGCAGAGCTAGCCGGGATACACCTCCCCTGCCCAGCTGCCCGTCCCCACCTTGCATCCCTCCCCGTTGGGGGGGGGCCTGGTGCCCCTCGGCCAGCAGCCTCCTGATGTTCCCTGAGTGCCAGGCGGCTGAGCCAGGGTTCTGTGGCCTTCCACCCCATCAGACCCCAGTCTGGCCTGTGCCCAAGGGGGGCTCCAGCCCCACCTGCTCGAGGTGGCCCTGCCCTCCCGGAGTTGGGCCTGTTGAACCTCTGCCCAGCTTCCGCCAGGGATGTCCTCAGTCCCGCCCTGGGTGCCTTGGACACTGCAGAGCAGAGGGGCTGGGGGCTCAGGGCAGGGGCTGCCCTCTAGATGCCCCCCTCGGCATGAGGCTGCCCGTCCGCTCACCGGCTGTGACCTGCGTGTCTCTCGCCAGGAACGGACTGCCCACAGATAAACCAGCCGCCACTGAAGATGTAAACATTTACCAGAAATATATCGCCAGGTAGGCCCCTGGTGGGGGAGTGCCATGGAGAGAAGGTGGGGGGGGCCAGGATTGTCTGGGGACTCAGGCCATTCGCTTGACATCTGACCTCTAGGGCCAAGGTAGCTGCCTCCTCCCACCCCCTTCCACTTCGGTCCCTCCACCCGCCGAGGGCTGCCCTGTGCGCCCGTTTCAGAGCCTCCCTCTGCTCTGTGCAGTCCAGGCTGCACCGTCCCTAAGTGGCCTGTGCCCCCAGGTCAGGCCGGGGTTCCAACACAGGGCCTGGTCACAGGTGAGTGCAGTGCCCCCAGCTTGCCTGGGTCCTGCCGTCACACAGAGCCTTGGGTAGGGTGCATGCCACTGTGGAAAGGTCAGGTTGGGAAGGTAGAGACAGGCCGGGCGCAGTGGCTCATGCCTATGATGCTAGCTCTGAGGGAGACCAAGGTGGGAGGGTTACTTGAGGCCAGGAGTTTGAGATCAGCCTGAGCAACAGAGTGAGACCCTATCTTTAAAAAAAATAAGAGAGAAAGAAGGAGTGGGCTGTCATCCTCTCTGACACAGCCCAATGCCTTCCCCAGTGAGGCTCTGACACCACCTGACTCCATACCAACCCCTTTCCATCCCCAAGGCAGTGGGATTGGCAGTGAAGCGCCTTTGCCTCAACAGATTCCCCCAAATCACACAAATAACACCCCCCGCCCCACCCCCCGCCTGCCCTCCTGATGGGTCAGCACACAGCAGCCGGCGCCTGTCTGTCCATGGATCTTCCAGGTTCCTCCCCCACTCTTCTGCGCCCACTGTCCCGCTCTGTCTTCAGCTCTGCCCCGCCGTCCCGCTCTGTCTTCAGCTCTCCCCGCCGTCCCGCTCTGTCTTCAGCTCTCCCCGTGCTGTCTCCTCTATAGTATTATTATTACCGTTTTTATTAGTGCCTCCACAGATGGCCCTTTTGGCAGCTTCAGCTTAAATATTTATTTGCACATGGTTTTCCCCTTACAGTATGGGGTTTCTCTCTCTGTCTCCCGCAATCTCTCGTCATCCTTGGAGGGGGACAGGCGGGCTGAGCCACCCCCTTCTCCACAGTTGTCATGGTGTGGCCTCTCCAGCGTGGCCTCCCCCACGGCCCACCGTCACCAAGGCTGTGAGAGTCACGTCCCAGCGGCCCTGGGGCTGGAGGAGGACGGGTTTCCTGGGAGGCAGCTCAGGCTCCCGGCGGTATCGGCAGCGGCTGGAGAGTGAGCTTCTTGCTGCAGGAAGCCAAACAGATGCTGTGCTTTAAAAATTCATAACTGCACTGTTTCAAGTGTCAGGAAAAGCCCAGGACGGAGAGAGAGCCCTCTAACACCTCTCAGCATCAGAGCCTGGGCGGGTCCAACCAGGGTCTCTGCACCTGGCCGGAGCTGGGCAGGCTGGGAATAGGGCAGGCAGCCCCTGCAGAAAGGCAGGTGGGCAGCCGAGGGGGCGTCTGCCTGCCCTCCCATCCCAGGGCTCGGGCCCCTCTGTCTCCCCCCTGCTCCGACTTTTGGCCACCTCAGCGTCGTTCCTTCTTGGGGCCGGGCCTCTTTGCCTCAGTGGGCCTGGGATTCCCGCCAGGTGGTCACTTGCCCAGGCCCTCCCCAGGCCTCTGCAACTTCACCTCCCCTCCGTGTGCCATACAGAGCCCGAAGAGTCCTCCCTGGGGCTGGGGCTGGGGCTGCCACCCAGAGCAGGGCCCTGACGCCACCCCCTTCCCTCCAGGTTCTCGGGCAGCCAGCACTGTGGCCATATCCACTGTGCCTACCAGTACCGGGAGCACTACCACTGCCTTGACCCCGAGTGCAACTACCAGGTACGGCCGCCTCGGGACCGGCTCCACCTTCCCTGCCCACCAGCGCAGCATGGAGGCACTTAGAAGTGGGGGGTGGGGGGTGCTTAGTTCTACTTGCACCACCTAAACTTGACTGGAGCAGATAGAGGGCCCAAAAACGACTAGCCTGCCCACACTCCCTGATTCCCACAGACAAAGCAGCTCCCAGGCTCAGGCGCCATGGACATCCCCGCAGTGGTAGTCTAGCCCTTCTCACTGAGAGCCTCCCACGTGTCTAGGGCCACGCCAGGCAGCCCGTGAGCCTTGTCTTACTGACTCTTTGCAATGGCCTTAGGTTAGCATTACTGCCCCATCTTAAAGATGACAAAATTGAGGTTCAGCCAGAGCGCCGCTGTGCCCAAGGCTGCCCGCTGGTGAGGGCAGAGCTGGCGAGTGAGGGCAGAGTCAGGGCAGCCTGTGTGGGGCGGCTCCCTCTCAATGGCCAGGGGTCCCAGCCTGCCTCAGTCCCCAGGTGCACTGTCAGCACCAGAGCCCCTGCCTCCAAGACCTGGCCCCAATGCATCTTCTGTGCTCCTGGGGGATGGCCACTGGGGAGCTAGGGGAACATCGGGGGAGAATCGATGGTTCTAGAACCTCTGGGATGGTTCCCTGCAGGGGCCGGTGTGCCTGCCACTGGCCTTGGGCAGTCTGGGCTACCTTGACCCCAAGCAGGGTTCTTTCTAGGGAGGCCTGAGGCCAGCACCTGGCCCAGGTGCTCTTGGCGGATGGGAGGAAAGGCAGAGGGGGTACCCAGGCTCCTGCCCACGAGGCGCTGTCTCCTGGCAGAGGTTCACGAGTAAGCAGGACGTGATCCGTCACTACAACATGCACAAGAAGCGCGACAACTCCCTGCAGCACGGCTTCATGCGCTTCAGCCCGCTGGACGACTGCAGCGTCTACTACCACGGCTGCCACCTCAACGGGAAGAGCACCCACTACCACTGCATGCAGGTGCCCCCTGCCCCCGGCCGTCCCGGTTCAGAGTCCCCCAAACCCCTTACTCCCAGAGCCAGGGCTGTCCCTGGGCAGGCACCCCACTTGATCGGGAGCCCCTCTTCTCCAGGCCCCACACAGGGATACCCAGCAAGCCAGGAGGGTCCTGGGGTTCAGGCTTGGGCAGCATCTGGGGGGGCCAGGGCGGGGCCTTCCCCATGGCCATACTTGGTGTGGATGAAATTCAGTGAGCTGTTTATACAGACCGACATTTTTCAGGCTTTAACACCAAGAGTTGCATTGCAAATGATTCCTGAGGAGGTTTTTGTTTAATTCTTTGTTTTAATGCCACGCAGAGTCTGGGCTTTTTCAAGGTGTCAGGGCCAGGAGGAGCAACTTTGGATTGCAAATAGCAGCCCTGTGCCTCCCCCGGTATTTGTCAGGGGTTGTTATGGGCTCCGTGAACAACCTGGACCTCGAGGAGAGGGGGGCCACCCTCTGGGCTCTGAGATGGTGCAGACACTGGCACGGCCCAGCCTTCAAGAGTGTTCAGATTCCACGGGTTTTTACTCAATATGGCAACGTTGCCTTCCTGGCCTGGCTGGGGTGGGGTGGGAGGGCCCTGTGCCCAGGAACTATCCACTGAGCAAATCCCTGGGCTAAAGGTGACCTCTGGGGTCCAGCCCCTGTCCACCCGCTGAGGGTTTTAGAGGTACGGCCATGGATTGGCACTCAGAATCCAACTCCTGCAGAATGCAGCTCCTCCCCCGGGCCAAAAGTGCCCCAGGTCTCTGGAAATGCCCTGACCCTCAGCACAGACGGAGGCAGCCCCAGAAGCACCCGGCCCCTCCGCGGGGGACTGAGGGGTGTTAGAGGCTTTCTCCTTGGCTTCCTACGTTGACCTTCCACGGTCTCCAGTCTGAAGAGATGCCAGAGCTCTCCTGAGCAGGGAAGTCAGGGCCCCAGCCACACCCAGTGGCGCAGAGCTCGGCCCCGGAGCGCCTGGCCCGTGTTTGAACACCTGACCGCCGTCCCGTCCTATGCAGGTGGGCTGTAACAAGGTGTACACAAGCACGTCCGACGTGATGACCCACGAGAACTTCCACAAGAAGAACACTCAGCTCATCAACGACGGCTTCCAGCGCTTCCGAGCCACCGAGGACTGCGGCACGGCCGACTGCCAGTTCTACGGGCAGAAGACCACGCACTTCCACTGCAGGTCAGCGGGGCGGGGCCTTCCTGGACTGAAGCGGGGAGGGAAGGCAGGGACCCAGGGCCGTGGTGGGAGCAGGACGGGGCCTCCTCTGGGCCCCCTGAGGCTCCATGACAGGCTCCCCATGTCCCCTGCAGGCGCCCAGGCTGCACGTTCACCTTCAAGAACAAGTGTGACATTGAGAAGCACAAGAGCTACCACATCAAGGACGACGCGTATGCCAAGGACGGCTTCAAGAAGTTCTACAAGTACGAGGAGTGCAAGTATGAGGGCTGCGTGTACAGCAAGGCCACCAACCACTTCCACTGCATCCGCGCCGGCTGCGGCTTCACCTTCACCTCCACCAGCCAGATGACCTCACACAAGCGCAAGCACGAGCGCCGGCACATCCGCTCCTCGGGTGCACTGGGGCTGCCGCCCTCGCTGCTGGGCGCCAAGGACACGGAGCAGGAGGAGTCCAGCAACGACGACCTGGTCGACTTCTCCGCCCTGAGCAGCAAGAACTCCAGCCTGAGCGCCTCCCCAACCAGCCAGCAGGCCTCCGAGGCTGGGCCCAGCGTCACCAAGCCCCCCAACAGCAAGATCTCGGGGCTGCTGCCCCAGGGCCTGCCTGGCTCCATCCCCCTGGCCCTGGCCCTCTCCAACTCAGGCCTGCCCAGCCCGGCGCCCTACTTCCCCATCCTGGCTGGCCGTGGGAGCACCTCCCTGCCTGTGGGCACCCCCAGCCTCCTGGGTGCAGTGTCATCCGGGGCAGCGGCCTCAGCCACCCCTGACACGCCCTCGCTGGTCGCCTCTGGAGCTGGAGACTCGGCCCCCGTGGCTGCCGCATCTGTCCCGGCACCACCTGCCTCCATCATGGAGAGGATCTCTGCGAGCAAGGGCCTCATCTCGCCCATGATGGCCAGGCTGGCTGCTGCCGCCCTCAAGCCCTCTGCCACCTTTGACCCAGGTGAGCAGGCTGGGTCCTGCCTGGAAAGCAGGCACCTTCTTCTGGACTGGGGTGGCCCCCTGGCCTCAGGCTGCAGAGCGGAGTCAGGGGTTGTTTGGAAGAGGTGTCCATGTGTCCCCTGCCTACCAGCGTCCCTTCTTTGCCTGGTCTTTGCCTCCATCCTGTTGGTTTCCATGTGGGGCCCTTGGTTCTGGCTCACCCACAGCAGGGGGCCTGTGCTTCTGTTTCTCCATCCATGAGGTGGGGGCAATGGTCCCTGACTGCTAGACTGCCCTGCATCCCTGGGACCACTGCAGGTCCCCCTACCACCATCTGTTCACCCTCCCACATCCCAAGTCCAGCCCTGATGAGAGCAGGCCCAGGGCCCCAGGCATGCCCAGAGTTTCCTGCAGCTGATCAGGAGCGGGGCCTGTGTCCAGCCCAGCGGTGGGGAGGCAGCACCTCACACCTGGACACCTCCAGGCCCGGGGATGCCCTTCCCAGGCTCCCCTCCTCCACAAGTGCTGCCAGTAGGACTTGTCAGACAATGGAAGCCTTCTGTTCTGCACTGTCTGACTTGGCAGCCACTGGCCACGTGTGGCTGTTGGTGCTTGAAGCTGGGTCTGTGACACGGAAGCAGGACTGTCACGTTAGACAGCCACACTTGGCCAGGGACTGCCATGTCGGACAGAAAAGGGCCAGAGCCTGGAGTTACATCTTCCTTCTTCACGCTGACTCACTGAGGGGCGCAGCTCTCTTCCTGCCTTCCTATAATTTCATAAATTCTCCATTTAAAAAAATTTTCTTTCTGTTTTTTCTCTGGATTGGGTCAGGGGGCTGGTTCTGTTTGCCTCACTCCCCTTCCTCTTACCCTCTGGGTAGTTCCTATTTTTTGAATCCTTGGGGAGAGTTCAGTTCACATCTGGGATGTGGCTTATTTCAGTTATTCGTTCAACAACCACTGATGCTTGCTGAGAGCCAGGCTCCAAGCCAGGTGCTGGGGACATAGCAGGCTGGACACCAGACAGAGTCCCACCCCGTGGAGCCGGCAGCCGGTTGGGGATGGTCTGTCCCAGGCACATGGCTAGGAAGTGGTGAAACAAGGCACTGCCCACGGGAGTGGCGCTCCTGGCCTAGATGCCTTCTCCCATTTGAAACCCTCTCAGAACCAGTGAGACTGAGGGTCCCCGTGGCCAGTCCGGGGCTCTGCCTACACCTCGAGGAGGCTGCCAGTGCTTGGCAGGGGGGCTGGGCCATGTTGCCCTGGGACCTTGGGCAGGTGACTTTGGAGAGCCGCTAGAATGTGGACTCCTGAGGTCTGAAAACTGTCACAGGCCCAAGAGGCTGCGCATACCCAGCAGCCGCGTGGAGGGGCCGCCTCCTAGTCCAGGCCTGGGTGGGGCCTCGCTGGCCACACCCCCTCCAGCCAGGTGCCTGCTGGCCAGGGCCACCTGAGCTCAGTGGCCAGACCATCAAGTACTTTGTTTTCATTAGAAAAGTCTCTCCCCCCAAAAGAAAGGTCAAGCTCAGGGGAGGGGGCCGTTTTATTTTTTAATAAAATGCCACTTGCTGTCTCTGAAGCGGCTCTCTGTCAGCTGCAGCGCCTTGGGGCAAATTAATATTTCCGTCACTGGGGGATTGTGGGGGAAGGCTCGCTGGACGGCCCTGTCAGCAACTTCTCTTACCCCTGCTCGGCGGGCCTTCTGCGGCCTCACCCGCCCAGCTCCCTCCTGGACCCAGCCCAGCCCAGCCTGTCCAGCCTCATGTCCCTGCCCCAGACAGCTTGACTGCAGGGGTCACACAGTGTGGCCGCTCTGACTGGCCGTCCACCCCATCGCCCTGACACAGCAGAGGACCTTCCCGGGCATGCTCCGTGCGGGCTGTCGCCCGGCAACCACAGGCCGGGGACCACAGAGGGACCCTCCCAGTCCAGATCTGCCACTTTCCCTCAGCATTAACAGAGTCTTTAATAAAAGCCTAAGCGGCAGCCCCACAAATCAACTGTGACAGCTGGTGGAGAAATGAAGGGCCCCCGCCCCCACCCCAGCCCCCTCCCCAGCCTCCCGCCCTTCTCCTCCAGGAGGCCCTGAGCCAGGACAACTTTGACATAATTTTGCAATAATTATCACTTGAAGAATTGCCACACAGGAGCAAGCGTCGCAAGCGATCACGTCAGCGGGAGAAGCGCTGACCAGCAGCCGGGGCTCACCCGGTCCGCTGCCCTCCCTCCAGGGGGCAGTGCCCGGGCCAGGCCTTCAGCCCCTCTGACGCATCTTCCCTCCCCTCCCCCTGCAGGAAGCGGGCAGCAGGTCACCCCAGCCAGGTTCCCCCCAGCCCAGGTGAAGCCGGAACCCTGTGAGAGCACCGGCACCCCAGGCCCCCATGAGGCCTCCCAGGACCGCAGTCTAGACCTGACTGTGAAGGAGCCCAGGTGAGGCGAGGCCCCGTAGGGAGCTGGCCCCAGAACCAACCGCACCTTCTAGCTGGAGCCCCGGGGTGGTCCAGACCAGACAGCTGCAGCGGGCCCGGCCGAAGCCCCAGGGCCGGACAGGGAGGGTGAGCCCCCGGGGCCCAGGCCCCGGCCGTCTGAGCTCAAGCCCGTTGGTTTGTGTGTTCTAGTAATGAATCAAATGGCCACGCGGTCCCGGCAAATTCATCTCTTTATCCTCGCTTATGAATAAGGTAAGAGCCATCCATCACACGCCCCCCATTCCCCCACCCAGAGAAATTAAAGCTGTGCTGGGGGGTGGGGGGGGATGTGTTTGTTTTTAATGTTTTCCCTCTAATAAGATGAGTTTGTACCATTTAAATTTTGAGGCCATTTTTCATCGGATATAATTTCAGAGCCACTGCTTACAAATTAATTTAATGAACTGGCTGAAGAAATATATCCCAGCCTCTGACACCTTTTTTTCCCTTCAGATGGAGGGCTCCAAAAGCTTTTCCAGAGCCCTTCAACTTCGTCGTGCCTCGTTATTAATTTTATTTATTTATTTTATACATTTTTTTGTTTGTTTAAAAGGGGGTGGGGGAGGGGGGACTAAAGTGGGAGCAAAACATCAATTTCCACTTTTCGGGTTGAGTAATGGGCTCGGACGCTTCCGGAGAGGTCGCTCCGGAATATTTATTTTAAATAATGCAGGGTCTCTGTAAATTATACATCATCTCAAATATATTTTTCCCCTTCACATGATACATTTGACTACAGCAAGATTAATTTGGTTACTGTACACCAGTGACTGCGCTGAGAGGGGCCGGGCCTGGGCCGAACCTCTCACCGCAGGGGTCCCAGCCGGGCACCTGCTGGGGAAGGAGCCTTGATGCCCTGAGGGGTCCACTCCTTGGCCACTTGCTCTCTTGCTCCCCCTTCCTCTTCCTTTGGCTGCTGCCCCCACATCCCCATCCCTTCCCGTGGAGCCTTTGCACTGACCCCCCTCCTGGCCACTGCAGCGAGCCTGTCTCTGTCTCGCCTGTGAGCCTCCCTGCCTCCCTCCCTCCTTCCCTCCCTCCCTCCCTCCTTCCCTCCTTCTCTCTCCCCTTTATGGGCCTCCTCTTGTTCTCAAGGAATTCGTAGGGGTTCCCCCATCCCTACTCCTCATGAGCTTCTTTTGAAAACCTTCTGGCAGGAAAGTAACCAGGGAGCCTCGAAGTCTGGGGAAGGATGGACTGCAGTGAGCGCCCTGAGTCTCGGCCTTGGCTTGAGTGATGGATCCCACGACAAGGGCTCGAGTGGAGGAGACCTGGGGAGGCCTAGCAGCTCCTAGGGCCTGGGCAGCGCTCAGGCTCTTGGTTCAGGGAGGGCCCAGCCACAGCCAGAGCCAAGCAGGCAGGCTTCGTTCTCTGCTGGCACTGAGGGCCCAGTGGGTCCCTGCAGCCCTGAGCTTCGGCCGCTGCTCCCCAGGCAGTCGTGTCCATGTCCCGTCCAAGGTGCCCCAGCCTCACACTCGGCCTCTGTCCTCACAGATGTCTCAGGGCAGCCCCGGCCTGGGCAGCCTGCTCAACATCAAGGCAGAAGCAGAGGGGAGCCCCGCCGCGGAGCCCTCACCCTTCCTGGGCAAGGCCGTGAAGGCACTGGTGCAGGAGAAGCTGGCGGAGCCCTGGAAAGTGTACCTTCGCAGGTGAGGGGCTGCCGGCCGTGCCCACCCATCCTCCCCCCAGCACCCACGCCAGAGCCCCTGGCTCTCCTCTAACGCCAGCTCCTCTGGCTAGGTTTGGTACCAAGGACTTCTGTGACGGCCAGTGTGACTTCCTCCACAAAGCCCACTTCCACTGCGTGGTGGAGGAATGTGGCGCACTCTTCAGCACCTTGGACGGGGCCATCAAGCACGCAAAGTGAGTAGGGTGCTGGGGGCATTTCAGCAGCGCCCACTGATACCAGCCTGGCTCTAGGGTGGGTGGGGCCGGGGCCTGCACAGCCATTTCCACCAGACCACAGAAGCTGAGCCGAGTCTCAGAGGTGCTGCCCCAGCAAGGGTGGGCTTCCCATCCTCCTTCACACATGCAGCCCTCAGCCTGGGGCCCTGAGCAACAGCTGCTGCTGCACCCATGTCCCCAGGGCAGCCATCGGTCCCAGCACGTGCCGCCTGCAGAGCAGGCCAGAGGGGTGCAGAGCCCAGCTGGAGAGACTTGGCTGTGACCTGGGGGAGGAACCCTAGCTGAAGGCCTTTCCAGGCTACAATATTACATCTCTAGGTTACTTTTGACCTGAAAATAATGAAATGAATTTGTAACTCCCATGGATTTAAAAGGCTTCAAGCCTGATCACCCAATTATAAGGGAACTCAGAACTTGGAATCGTTAAAACAGATCTGCACGCTCCCAAGGCTTTCTCCACCGCGCAGGCACCCCCGGCTGCAGCCTGCTGGGAAGCCTGCCGTGAATACTGAGAGTCCTACCTTTCAGACCTCTGAGCAGGTTCTGGAAGGGAGGGGCTTCCTGGGGCAGGGCCTGCTGTCACGCACACAAGGAGGAGCTGGGGACCGAGAAAGGCATGGTTAGGCCCAAGCCAGGAGTCCAAAGTTGGGAACCAGAGGACAGGCAGTTTGCTATCCAGTCCTTCTGTCCTGGTGGGGTCACGGAGACTGCTGGAGCTGAATGATGGGGACCAGTAGGGACGGACACCAGGGTCTAGGCCCGTGATGGAGTCACACGCACGCCCTCTGCACCTGTCTCTCACTGCCCCCCTGAGACCCCCTATTCTGCCTCTCGCAGCTTCCACTTCCGGACAGAGGGAGGAGCCGCAAAAGGAAACACAGAGGCTGCCTTCCCGGCCTCGGCTGCCGAGACCAAACCTCCCATGGCCCCCTCTTCCCCTCCGGTCCCTCCTGTCACCACAGCCACGGTGTCCTCTCTGGAGGGGCCCGCCCCCAGCCCGGCCTCTGTGCCCTCCACCCCCACCCTGCTCGCCTGGAAGCAGCTGGCTTCCGCCATCCCCCAGATGTCTCAGATCCCAGCGTCAGTGCCTCACCTGCCCGCCTCGCCCTTGGCAACGACTTCTCTAGAGAACGCCAAGCCCCAGGTTAAACCCGGATTCCTCCAGTTCCAGGAGAAGTGAGTCCCTCGATGAGCCGGGAGTCCCCGCGTTCCCCTCGCGTCTCGGGGAGTAGGTGCTAGCAAGGGCGCTAGGAGGCCCTGTTCCTCACTGCGGATGGTGCTGGCTGTCCCCAGCCTCTCTGGGGCATGGCCATCAGGTGATGTTCTTCCAGCCAAAGATGCTGCTGCTCCTACCTCACTGCCTATCCCAGAGCAGGCCAGCCAGCGTGGGCCGATGGTGGTGGCAGTGGCCACTGCTCCTGCAGGGCACGTAGTGATCTTGCCAGGGCCAGCTGGGGTGGGCTGGGCGTGGTGGTCCTCAGAGGACATCTCCCAGCCTGATAAGGAGGGCTGCGTCTCTCTCCGGGCCTCCATGCTGGCCTCCTCTGTGGTTCACACCCATGGCTGAATCTCTGCAGGGCACGCGAAGTCATGGGTCGGGTCGAGGGGGCCAGGCCCTTCCGGGCTATCACTGGCCTGCATAGTGCTCTGAGCTCTTGGGTGGAAGGGACCCTCCTCACTGGATGGTGGTGGCTCCTTGCAGGGAGAACGGTGACTTTGTATCATCATGTGTGCGGCTTCCTGTTCTCAATAAAAGTAATAAATTGGATTATTTATACCGCCTGAGTGGCAGCTGTCCTCCCTCTCTGAGCACCTGGGGCTGGGCCCGTAGCATGGAAGGGGCCCAGCACTCTTCTCCGTCCCCCCCACCACCAGCTTCCCCTCCCCTGTCCTCCTCCCCCAGAGTGGCAGCTTAGGTTTCCCAGGCCTGGTCAGAGTGCCCACTGTGGGTCCCCCTGGGAGGGGACTGCCGTGTTGCCAACCAGAATGGAAGGCTGGGACCAGTGTCTCTCCCGCACCCCTCTGCATCCTGGAGGTGGCCCAAGGCAGGCCAGCACACCCCCCTCTGCCCAGCAGCTCTCCCACTCTGCCGGCGAGTGAGGTCTTCTGAGTGGGTGGGTACCGTGGGCGCTGAGCTGACCCTGGGGGAGCCCAGCAGCTGTGAGCCCCCAGGAGCTGACACCAGGCACACGCTTCTGCTTGCTAAGGGCCGTGGCAGTAGCGCTTCCTGGTGGGGCCAAGCACCCGTCTGCAGTCTGTCAGTCAGCCACATCCACGGCAGCGCCCATGCCACGCCAGCCAGGGCCCACGGCACCCCGCCAGGGCTGGCAGCACCATCCTTATTTTCCGATCCAAGAAGTTTTACAGCCATCCTTATCTATAATCCTGAGGTGTGGCTATGGAAACTACGTGTCCCAGCATGCAATGCTCTGGGCACCCTACATATTGCAATCCCTGTGCATCCTGCAGAGCTCCTAAAAGGAGGCAGGAATGCATGCTGGGATCTGTAGTCTCCGGCTGAGTCATCCTGTTGCGCAGGACAGCAGCCTGGGCCATCCCTCTTGGTGGTACCGCTGGTCATGGGGCAGTGAACCCCAACACAAGCGAAGTCAGGACACCGGCAGGGAGGGCTTGAAAATGGCAATGACCTTCTGGGCTGTGGTTTCCTTCCAGCGATCCTTGCCTCGCGACAGACTGCAAGTACGCCAACAAGTTCCACTTCCACTGTCTCTTTGGGAACTGCAAGTACGTCTGCAAAACCTCTGGCAAGGCCGAATCCCACTGCCTGGACCACATCAACCCCAACAACAACCTGGTGAACGTGCGAGACCAGTTTGCTTACTACTCCCTGCAGTGTCTCTGTCCCAACCAGGTCAGCATGGCGGGCCGGCCCAGGGGCAGAGCAGGGGGCAGGGGAGGGGCAGGGAGGTTCGGGGCTAGCTCTGGGCACAGGACAGGCGCCTCCTGGCAGAGACGTTTCTCACATCTTGCTTAAATGGGTCTCCAGGACTCTGGAAAGGACACCGCAAAGGACACCGTCTGCCCCTAGGCCCCTGGGCAGGGGTCCAGATAGGTGCTAAGTTGGTGAGGTCTAACCCCCCAGTGGTGACTGAATGCTGGGCAGCCACCGTGCCCTTCATATCATTCTTGCCTATCCTGGAACTAGCTATGTCCCGTTTCTCCAAAGCCCTAGAAATTTGGAACAGGCCCATTGTGCATGCCTACACAGGAAAGGCAGATCAGATTTACCTTAAAGGCCTGACCCCCAAGACCAGGAGGAGCTGCCTGAGGGGAGCCTGGGCTCAGGTGTGCTAGGATAGGGCAGTGATGTCTGCCTGTCTAGGCATACTGAGAAGAGTGTTAACAGAGATTCACCGTGTCTGCTCTAGGTATGGGATTGCAGAGGGACTGCGAGGTGACCAGGGCAGGATGCTTTTGTGACTAAGGGCATGCACTGCTTTTTCTTTTTTTTTTTTTTTTTTTTTTTTGGAGATAGTGTCTTACTCTGTCACCCAGGTTGGAGTGCAGTGATGCGATCTCGGCTCACTGCAACCTCCGCCTCCCGGAATAAAGCAATTCTCCTGCCTCAGCCTCCCAAGTAGCTGGGACTACAGGCTCACACCGCCACGCCCGGCTAATTTTTTGTATTTTAGTAAAGATGGGGTTTCACTGTGTTGCCCAGACTGGTCTCAGACTCCTAACCTCAGGTGATCCGCCCACCTCAGCCCCCCAAAGTGCTGGGATTACAGGCGTGAGCCACCATGCCTGGCCCTGCACTGCTTTTTAACACGTGGAAGGTGTTTCAATGATCACCAGCTTCTGAGCACAGAAGAACACGTGTGCCAAGGGCCCACCGCAGCCTCAGGCTCGGGGCAGGCAGGAGCTCACAAAAGTCACCCGCCCATCCTGACCCTCCCGTGTCTCCCGCAGCACTGCGAGTTCCGATGCGCGGGCACTACCACTGCCTCCGCGCCGGCTGCTACTTCGTGACCAACATCACTACCAAGCTGCCCTGGCACATCAAGAAGCATGAGAAGGCGGAGCGGCGGGCAGCCAATGGCTTCAAGTACTTCACCAAGCGCGAGGAGTGTGGCAGGCTAGGTACCGAGGGCCAGGGCCACGGGCAGGGACTTCCAGCAGGTGGCAAGACCGTGACCCCGGTGGCCTGGGCCTCCTCTCCTGGTACCTGCGTCCTGTCCCCCACCGCAGGCTCCATGTTTTGTTAACAATGTCCCAGATATCACAGGCTAGGCACTGTCAAGCTTTTGAAACAGTCCAAACCCACAGAGCCCAGCAAGAAGTGTGGGGGGTGACACAGGGCATCACCCCTCCAACCCCAGACAGCTGCCCTGGGACCTTGTCATGAGCATCCGGGGGCTGGGTGTGGTTCTGTCTTCCTTTTCTCATCAAGAGGCTAGCAGGGGAAGCCAGGAGTTGAAAGTTCTTTGCTCTGGGATCTCTTTCCATGGCTTTAATGATGAGGTTTTGTCTGAAATGAACTACAGTTTGTTGGTCCATTCATCCATTCTACAATTACTTATGGAGGGGACAGCTCTGTGCCAGGCTGGGTGCTGTCACGGGTTGGGGTGGTGACGGTGGTGGTGGCTTAGATCTAGTGGGGGGACGGTGCAAGTTTCCCGTGGGCTCAGCTGGAGCACCTGTGACCCGGAACCCAGGAAGGGGCTGCCATGGCTTTGGGAAGGGGAAGCCACAGATGCCCAAGAGGTAGCTGTGCTGCTGGGAGCTGAGCCCCCTGGCCCCTGTACATGGCCTACTCATGGGGCAGGACTCTCCATAGGAAGAGACCGGAACCCGAGGGCAGGCGGGAGCCAAGGCGCCCAGCAGAGGCCCCCCCGGGCTGCAGGCAATGCCCGTTCCTATGGCCCCGTGGTCACGCAGCAGGGGTGGGGCTGCTGCAGTCTGGCCCTTCCGTAAGTGAAGGGTGATGTACTCAAAGTCAACCGCCAGAAAAGAAAGGAACCAACCCTTGCCTTCAAGTATGAGTTTAAAAAGGAGTTCTTGGCCAGGGAGAGGGCTGGTAGCCATGGCAACAGGCGTCAACACTCGCGGCCTGCATGGTCCCTGGGTTCAGTTTACAGATGTCAGGGCATTCTGCAGTTGCCATTATTTACTCAACTTATGGTGTTTTTGGTGATAGTTGGGGCCAAACAAAGCTGGGGGATGACAGAAGACACCTGGCCGGCCCGGGCGCCATGGCAGCGGGCAGGCCCTCACCTGCCTGCGATGCTGTTTCAGCTCCGCCTGCTCTGTTTGTTCTCGGCCCAGAGCAAGGCAGTGGGGGCTGGGGGCTGGGCAGAGGGGGCAGGCAGCACCCGGGCTCCCCAGCAGAGACATGGGGACAGGTGGCTTGCTGGGAAGTGGCTGGCCTGGTGGACAGGGACCATGAGGGTCCCTTGCCCTGGAGCTGTGCGCCTCTCCACGTATGGGCCAGGGGATGAGGGCCAGCCCAGCTTTGTCACTCGCCTCTGTGCCAGGCTAGAGAGGAGGCCCAGGGTTTGGATGGCCAGGTAGCTTTGGACTTCCCGACCTTCCTCCTAAGAGTGCCGCCTCGGCTCAGCGCCCTCGTCCTCAGACACCATCTGCCTTCTTGGCCACACTGCCCCCATGCCCAGAACAGTGCCCGACACGCCCTGGAAGCCGTGAGTGCTGGCCAGCTGGGGGGCTCATGCCAGGTGGGGCTGTGTCCACAGGCTGCAAGTACAACCAGGTGAACAGCCACTTCCACTGCATCCGGGAGGGCTGCCAGTTCTCCTTCCTCCTCAAGCACCAGATGACCTCCCACGCGCGGAAGCACATGCGGAGGATGCTGGGGAAGAACTTGACCGTGTGCCCCCCTGCCAGGTGAGGACCCCCCCCCAGGTGAGAGCCCCCTTCCCAGGTGAGAGCCCCCCGAGGTGAGAGTCCCTTAGGTGAAAGCCCCCCCGCAGGTGAGAGCCCCCTGAGGTGAGAGTCCCTCAGGTGAAAGCCCCCCCCAGGTGAGAGCCTCCCCAGGTGGAGAGCCCCCCCAGGGAGAGCCCCCCAGGTGAGAGCCCCCCGCAGGTGAGAGCCCCCCAGGTGAGAGCCCCCCCCAGGTGAGAGCCCCCCGCAGGTGAGAGCCCCCCCAGGTGAGAGCCCCCTGCAGGTGAGAGCCCCCCGCAGGTGAGAGCCCCCCCCAGGTGAGAGCCCCCCAGGTGAGAGCCCCCCGCAGGTGAGAGCCCCCCGCAGGTGAGAGCCCCCCGCAGGTGAGAGCCCCCCCCAGGTGAGAGCCCAGCCGGGGTGTTGGGAGTACATCATGGTCCCACTCTCCTCTCAGGCCTGTGCTGCGTGGCGCCTCATCCTGCCCACTGCGGGCTGCATCCCCCCTCAGCCCCACTTTCTCAGGGACCCCCATGTCCTTCCAGGGCCCCCCAAGCCTGATGGATGCTGAGACAGATGAGTGCATGGACTACACCGGCTGCAGCCCAGGTGCCGTGTCGTCCGAGTCATCCACCATGGACCGGAGCTGCTCCAGCACCCCCGTGGGCAACGAGAGCACCGCGGCAGGTGAGCACCAGGCGGGGGCTGCTGGCAGGGCCAGGCCCTACTCCCAAAGCCTAGCTCCACTGGGTGCAGCTTGGGACAGAAGGTCCGAGGCACATGGCCTCCAAGGAGGACAGGCTGGCATGCAGCAGAGCCAGCTGGTCTGTGGCACTGGGTCACCGAGGGCCCTCCCGCCATCCTCCCGCTTCCCCCGGCGCTGCCCTTCATGTCAGTTTCCAGGAGAGGACACTGGGCCCTTCCTCTCTGAGCCACAGCGGGAGCAGTGCAGCCCTGGCCTCCTTCCTCCGCTGCCTCCCACCCGGCCCTGCCCAGCGGCCCTGCCCAGCACACCTGCCCACGTGACCCCCGGCACGCCCCGCCTCTCTCTCCTCCTGCCCCCTCTTCTTGTGTCCCTCTCTCTCTCATCCGTGCACACATTTTCATGCCATGCCTGCTTCTGCCATCCGGTTTCTCATTTTGGTTCTTTCTGTTTGTTTGTTCTTTGTTTTGGTTTCTTTTTTTTTTTTCTGCTTTTCTCCACCCTCTCCAGGCTGCCCGGCTCCTCCTCCTCCTCCTCTTCCTCCTCCTGCGGCCGCTGGTGACGAGGCTGCCCGCGCGGCCCCGCAGCTGCCAGCGACTCCATCCTTCTCGCCGGCCACGCTCCGGCCGCCCCCTCCCCCCCTCCCCTGCCTCTTCTCTCCGTCCTGTCTGTCATACTCTCTGCTCAGTGCCACTCTCGGAGCCAGCCGGGGCCTGGCCCACCCCACCTGCAGCCCGCCCAGCTTCCCGCCCATCACTGCCACTCCAACTGCAGTAAAAAGTGACGTCCCCCTAGTTCAGGATGCTGCAGGTAATGCGCACACACCTCCTCACTGCTGTCTGTCACCCCAACCCACCCTCCACGCCGCGCTCCGGGGCCTGACCCTTTTCTGCAGCCAGCCAGGCCACAGATGGGGCTGCTCTGCACCCCTCACAGCCAAGCATCCCTGAGACTAGAGAGCGTGGTCTCCGTCACAAAGACAGCTCCTCGTGGCTCCTGCTCAGCGCTGGGCAGGCCAGAGCATTGCCGCCAGGGATTCTCCCTGTTCACAACTGCTCTGAGGCCCAGAGATGGCCAATTCTGCCGGAAGCCCTATGGGATCTGCCTCCCTCAGCCTGGGGCAAGGAAGGACATGTCCCTTCTACTCCCAGGAGGCCCCCTGGGATCTGGCACTAGGGAGAGGCAGAGGATGCTTTTCGGAAGGTCTGCTGGGGTCTGGGGCCTTCCCAGGTTCAGAGGGTCCAAATCCCAGTCTGAAACCCAGCCCACCCCCAAAGCTGAGCGGGAAGTGGGAATCTCTGAGGACTCAGGCCTCAGCAGTGCTCAGGGCAGAGGCACCTCCCATCCCACCCCCATATCTGATACCCATGGAGATGGCATCTGCCCACCCCATCCGTTGAGTGTAGACACCACCCGGGCTCCGACTCCCCTGGTGATTCTTGCCTCACGTGCAGCCTGAGCACAGGCCCCAGGAGTTACGGCCGGGGCAGGGCTGAGCCTCCCACGCTCAGGGACTTCGGGCCATTGGAAGCTCCACTCTGGCATCGCCACATCCTGTGACTTCAGCCCCATAGCAGCTCGTTACGCACCCAGGTTTTGCGCCTGAGGCCATCCCTTGTCCCCTGCCTGGGTGCCCGCACACCATCACAGTCCTTAGTTTCTCTCCATTTTTGTCCACTCAGGGTGGGCGATAGGGCCTGGCCTCAAACGGGCAGGGCAGACGTTTGGTGGCCATAGTGACTGCTGGGCCTTCTCAGCAGGCTCTGGGAGAACCAGGCGGGTCAGCCGTGTGGGAGGCGCTGAGGCCACCCCTGCTCTGGTGGGGCTGGTCGGAGAGCTTCTCTTGTTGTTTGTGGGGGGTGTCGTGGGGGAGCCAGGACCAGCTGCCTACGCCACTGGCAGGAGCTGGGGCTTCCTTCCCCTCACCCATGGCCATAGGGGCACAGGTGCCTCCCAGAAAGGGTTACAACCCTGGCCTTGGCAGGGGGGCATCCTAAATCCCGGGAAGCAGTCTGTGCCAGCTGGGCATAGATGGGCTCAACTCCCCCTGGCCGAGCCCCTGCCCTGGCCCTGACCCAGGTAAAGCCTCTGAGCCGAGGGCAGACGCACTTAGCTCCCTGAGGCCTGGTCCTGCAGCAGGGATGCGCCCTCCCAGCCCCTGGGGCAGAAAACCCCAACAAGACCTTAAAGAACCTTCTGGTACCAAGGACAAGGTGCTCCTCAGGGCAGGGAGTTGCCACCCCGCACAGCGCTGGGGTGCTTGGCACCCCTACTGTGAGTAGGCAGCTCCCCCCTGCGCAGACAGGCGCAGCCAGGGAAGCCGGTAGCCACCGGGAAAGGAGCCGGCCTGTCCCTCATTAGAGGCAGGCCTAGCTGGCGTCTTGGCCCGGGTCCAACTTGGGTAATTGCACTCTGCCGACCTAGATTCCCCCTTCAGCTTCAATTAGCACCAGGACGTGTCCTCACTTCCCACCCAAACTGGCCAGGAAGCCGCCACGACGTCCCCCAGAGCTGGTTAGGCTGCCACCCCAGGGCAGATGCCTGTGTGGTGGGGGATGAGGAGGGGGAAGCCCCGGGACCCCTGCTGTGCTGGGGTTAAAAGGGGGCGGGGCAGGAGACGCCTCTTGAGCCAGGGGAAGCCAAGGGCTCCCTAAATGCTTCCCTCTGGCGCCGTGCCAGGTCAGGGGCCCCGTGTGGGCGTACCCTGGGATGGTGCCTACATGGGCACCTCTTCTGCGCTGACCTCCCTGCCCCTCCCCCAGGGAACACCATCTCCATGCCAACAGCCTCAGGGGCCAAGAAGCGCTTCTGGATCATCGAGGACATGTCGCCCTTCGGCAAGCGTCGGAAGACGGCGTCCTCCCGGAAGATGCTGGACGAGGGCATGATGCTGGAGGGCTTCCGGCGCTTCGACCTCTACGAGGACTGCAAGGACACGGCCTGCCAGTTCTCGCTCAAGGTCACCCACTACCACTGCACGCGCGAGAACTGCGGCTACAAGTTCTGCGGGCGCACGCACATGTACAAGCACGCGCAGCACCACGACCGCGTGGACAACCTGGTGCTGGACGACTTCAAGCGCTTCAAGGCCTCGCTCAGCTGCCACTTCGCCGACTGCCCCTTCTCGGGCACCAGCACGCACTTCCACTGCCTGCGCTGCCGCTTCCGCTGCACCGACAGCACCAAGGTCACGGCCCACCGGAAGCACCACGGCAAGCAGGACGTGATCAGCGCCGCGGGCTTCTGCCAGTTCAGCTCCAGCGCCGACTGCGCCGTGCCCGACTGCAAGTACAAGCTCAAGTGCTCGCATTTCCACTGCACCTTCCCGGGCTGCCGCCACACGGTGGTGGGCATGTCGCAGATGGACTCGCACAAGCGCAAGCACGAGAAGCAGGAGCGCGGCGAGCCCGCGGCCGAGGGCCCCGCCACCGGGCCGCCCGTCAGCCTGGACGGGATCCCTGTCGCTGGGCGCGGAGCCGGGCTCGCTGCTCTTCTTGCAGTCGGCGGCCGCCGGCCTGGGCCTGGCGCTGGGCGACGCCGGCGACCCCGGCCCGCCCGACGCCGCCGCCCCCCCCCCGGGCCGCGCGAGGGCGCCCCCGCCGTCTCCACCGCCGCCGCCGCCGCCGGGGAGTCCTCGCAGGAGGACGAGGAGGAGGAGCTGGAGCTGCCGGAGGAGGAGGCCGAGGACGACGAGGATGAGGACGACGATGAGGACGACGACGAGGAGGACGACGACGAGGACGACGACGACGAGGACCTGCGCACCGACTCGGAGGAGTCGCTGCCCGAGGCGGCGGCGGCGGAAGCGGCGGGCGCCGGCGCGCGGACCCCGGCCCTGGCGGCGCTGGCGGCCCTGGGCGCCCCCGGCCCCGCGCCCGCCGCTGCCTCCTCGCCCTAGCGGCGCCCGCGGGTGGCCCTGGCGGCGGCCTCGGCCTCGGAAGCGGCGCCGCCCCGCGCGAAACGCCCCCTGGGTAGAGCCCCGCGCCCCGCCGGTGCTTCCGGACCCCGAGTCCGTCTCAGGACAGAGGCGGGGGACCCCTCTGGTGCTCCGCAGCCGAGGACACAGGCGGCGGCGGCCCTGCTCTAGGGAGGTCGGGTCTCTTCAGGGAAACAGAAGGTGCTCTTGTCCCGGGGTAGGGGACCGAGGAGCAGGGGTCCCGGGCGAGGGGGGCGCAGCCCCTGGCCGCCGCCCCGGCGCCCCTCCACGCGGCCGCCCCACCCCGCGACCATTGCTCAGGACTGGGACGGGCGCTGGGGGCCACCGGGACCCCCACCCCGCGCCACCAGAGCGGGGTGGCCCCTGGAGCCGCTGGCGGGGCCTCCCTCATGCAGCTAGGATCCTCCCCCCCGCCCAGGGGGAGACGGGCAGAAGGCGGTCAGCACGGGTGACACTACAGGGAGCGCGGAGGAAGCCTCCTGGGAGTAGCTCCAGCTCGGCCCCACCCCACCCCAGGGCCCGGCTGCTCCCCCCAGGGCTGGGTGGGGTCTGTGTGGGGACTCCCTGGCCCCGGCTTCCTCCCAAGGGAAATGGAGGCTGCGTCCAAAATCCAGAGCAGCCTGCTGGGGGCCGGGGCAGGGTCTGGGCCACCCTGGGTGTGGAAACAGGAAGGATGCGCCTGGTTTTGGCTTTAATATTCAAAGTGGAAAAAAATACAAGAAAGTTGTACAGTATTTTTCCTGTAAAGGTTATTATTCTACATAGAACAAAAAGGAAGAAAGCAGGCGTCGTGAGTGCAGACCTGCCTCGGCTCGGCCTGAGGTTGGAGGTCAGCCCCGTTCCTCCTGTGGGATTTGGTCCAGCGTTTTTTGTAGAGGCCTTAACAGTTTGAGGCTGTCTGTCTTCACACTCGCACTGATGGGGAGCTGCGTGATTCCAACTCTTAACTTGAATTTTATAGAGACAAGAAGAAAGGACTCTTACTGTTGATCCCAGTCTGTAGTTAATTTAACATTTGAGTTCTCTATTGGTGATGTGTGTGGCTTTATAGGGCTTTTTTTTTCCAGTTTGTTTTATTACTTTGTTTGGGATGCTGCTTTGCTGGTGCAGTCTACCCAGATTTGGTTCCCTTTGCAAAACATCCCCCTGCCTGGAGATGATGAGGCCGTCAGAGCCCGGGCCAGGGCCTGACCTGGCAGGCACACACCTGCCCGGTGGCTCTCAGGTCCCCAGGGACCGAGTCCCCTATGAGGGTAGGCTACCCAAGGCCACACCTGCCCACCTCCCCTACTCCAGTCCACGAGCTAGTGTCAGATTCGGCCACAGGGAGGGAGAGAACAGGCCTAGCAGGGAATAGAGGGCTCGGCGGGAGAGGCTGTCACCCAGAGGCCTTCTCCCACAGAGAGCTCCATGGGGGAACCTGGCTCAACTGGGGGGGCAGTGGTTTACTTTCCCTTTTTTCTTCCTTTCTTTTGTCCTCTCGGCTGCCCACAGCCAGTAAGCCAGGACCACCCGAACTGGACAGGGCACAGGGAGGGAGGAGTGGTCGGACCGAGCGTACCCGATTCAACAGGAAATCAACTGTTTCTAAAACAGCCCCTACCAGAGCCTCCTGAACTCTGTGGGCACCACGTGCTGCTGTGAGCATCTGCCCAAACCATGACCAGCCACAGGCCCCAGGCGCCTGTGGAAGGAGTTTTGTAAAGGAAAACACACACCCACACACACACACACACACACACACACACACACACACACACACACACGTTTTCAATGTAGCAAAATCAAACTAAAAAAAAAGGAAGAAAAAAAGATGCCGACGGTGCGAGGTCTAGCCTTCTGTAGCCTTTCGTATTGCACACTAGGACTATAAGCCATTGCTAGCTCATTTTGAATTTTAACGTGTAATTTTTGTTTTATTTTCTTTCTGTGGGGAAGACAATGCTTGATCCACCAATGCTCTTTTTAATGTTTTATAACTATGTATGTGTATATATATAAATATTAAATAACATGTATGCACATATGTGTGTGTATATATCTATATGTATATACATATATAGATATATAGAGATATATAGAGAGGTTTTGAGACAAAAAAAATGCAGAACGTGAAACCCGAACTGAACAGCGTGTGCTCTGATTACTTGAATCTGGTCTCCTCGGCACCTGGTTATTAAGAACTGAATATTTTTCCACTTGAATTTAGTGCTATTAGAAATTTAATATATGTGTTTTATTTATTTGATTTTTTTTTTTTTTTTTTTTGCATGACTGATGCAAGGTTTGACATTTTCACTCAATAAAAACTGGAAAAAAAAAAATCTATCAAGTTGTCTTTTATTTTTAAAAGCATCCGTGACCCAGCTACACCGGTAGGGTGAGGGAGGCGGAGTTGGGAACCCTTGGACCCTGACAGGAAAAGGGGGGAACAGACCAGTTTTGTCTCTAGGCAGGAGGCCAGGTTCTCCCAGGCTACTGGGGGACAGAGATAGGGGCTCAGGCCTGGCCTAGGCCAGGCCAGAAGGGTGGCCTCCTCCCTAGCCTTGACCGAAGCCCCCACTTGGGGTTCAGGAGCCGACTTCAGGCAGAGCCATCTGACACTAAGGCCTGAGGGGGTTGGACAAAGGCTCTGTGGCCTCCCAGGACACCCACCCCAGCCAACCCTCTCCTCTCCTGCTGGGCTGCTGGGCCGGCGTTGGCAGGGCCACCCTCCTGCCTCCTCCCTCGGCTCCTTCCTCCTTCCTGCAGGGACCTGCCCAGGCTGGGAACGGCGCGTACCCGGATCCAATCCGGATGCTGGCGCGGCTCCTGCCTGGAGCACCGGGTGGCAGAGCCAGAAGGGGCTGATAATTCCTGGGTTCGTAGCCACCGACCCAGAGCCGGAGCTGCCAGCCCTGGTGGCATGTAGGTGGCTCCCTTAGAAGCCAGTGGCCAGACTTCTCAGCAGGACTAGCTTGGAGTGCAGGCCTCCCAGGCCCTCCAGCAGTTCGCCCCGACACTTCCAACTGGTGGCCGGCTTCTCACAACACCACATTGTGGGAATCACCTTGGCAGCCCTGCCCTGAGCCAGCCTCCAGGTGTCCGGAGCTTCCTGGGGCCTTGAGGAGAGGACATGTGCAGGGCCCGCCACGTTCTTCCACACTGAGGAGTCTTACTGGTTTGTCACACCCCAACCACGGGGATGTCACATCCACTTCGCGACGAGGAGACAGGCAGACTTCAGGGGGCTGGAGAGGTTCGGTGACCAAAGCGCGCATCTCCCTCACTGAACCTGGCACCAGCCGGCCAGGCACCAGGGACAGCAGGGGGAGTGGCCTCAGCCCACAGCGCCCAGGCCCATATCATTTCCCACCGCAGAAGTACGTCTCCAGCCCAGCCCCAGCACGCGGGCACTCCCTTTCTTCTTTCCTCCTGGAACGCGGCCCACAGGCTATTTACATAAATATGTTTGTAACAGACACGAAAACATATACTTTTTTCTGTCTTATTAAAATGTTCAAGTTGGAACTCGCCTATTGTTTGTGGATATCTTGATTCTGTTAAATAAAACAGTGACTAATTTATGGGATAAAACACAAGTTCAACAAATTAAAACCATTATTGGAGCTTCCCAGGCCCTGGTGGGCCTCCCGTGGGGCCTGAATCGAGGCAGGGAGCCAAGCCCCACCAGCTTGGTGTGGCCACAGGGCTCCCCTCTAGGCCCCGGCATGGTGGGCAGCTCTCTGGGGCAGCACTGACTCCTGGGGCCCAGGGGAGGGAGGATGGGGACTCAGGCCAATTTGCTGCCCTTGGCCAGACCCCAAAACTGCCCCCCTGGTCTTCTGGGCCTGGATGGACCTCGGCAGGCCTCGGCCAGGGCTGAACTAGCCTCACGACAGGCAGGGCCTCGAGTCTAGCCAGGGAAGGGGCACGGGGACTGGGGGACCTCTCAGAGGCATCTCAGGGCTGCAGGACGCTGCACCCAGGCCAGCCCGTGGTACCACGTCCCAGGCCCTGCCCCAGAGGGTGGAGAGAAGCCCACACCCCCAAGAGGCATGTGTGCCCACTCTAGACGGCCCCCTGAGAGTGGGCGGGAGGGGGCCTGTGGCTTCGGGTGGGGCCAGGCCCCGGGCCCACGGCACTCCCTGTGGCTTGCTGGACTCAGTAGGAAATGCAGTAAAGCATGTTTTCCTTCTGGGATTTAATTAGCTGTGGTGTGTGTGCTCCTACAGCCAAACTGGGGCAAATTCAAGAGTTTTGTAACCTCTTGGAAAGGGCCGGAACCCGCCACACAGGCTCAGGGCTGAGTTCAGGGGCCTGCCCACCTCCCACAAACCTGGCCCAGCAGGGGCACTACCAGCAGCCTGAGTCATCTGTGGGTGCCAGGCCTTGGCACTCACCAAGCAGCCTTGCCCCAGCCTGGACATGGCAACAAGCAATTCTCTCTCTCTGGGCAGCATACCAGGCTGCTGGGCAAAGGCCAGTTGTCGATCCACTGTCACGGGCGGTAACCCCAGCCGCACAGGTGGCATTGGCCTAGGGCCAGGGCTGGCAGCAGGGCCCTCCAAAGGGTTGGAATCCCAGGGCCTTGTTTGAGAATGGAGGAGCCAGGCCCCTGCCACACTTGCTAGGAAGTGCCTCGGCACCCTCTGGGTCAAGTCAGGCAGGAATTGGCTCCCCACGAGGCCCACAGCCAGCGCTGGAGAAGCCGGACCCAGTGGCTTGGCCTCCGGTAAGCCCCGTGCCCCACACCACTGGAGGGAGGCAGGGTTCCCCAAGAAGAACCTCCCTGCCCAGAGCCTCCCTGAGGCTGCTCCTCCCTTTGGTCTATAACACATCTAGGCCCGGAGTGTCACAGTGGTGTTTAAAGCCATGACTCTGTCACTTTAAAGAAGGTCCTGGCCAGGTGCAGTGGCTCACGCCTGTAACCCCAGCACTTTGGGAGGCCGAGGTGGGTGGATCACCTGAGGTCAAGAGTTCGAGACCAGCCTGACATGGTGAAACCCCGTCTCTACTAAAAATACCAAAAAATTAGCCGGGTGTGGTGGTGAACGCCTGTATTCCCAGCTACTCAGGAGGCTGAGGCAGGAGAATTGCTTGAACCCGGAAGGCAAAGGTTGCAATGAGCCAAGATTGTGCCACTGCACTCCAGCCTGGGCGACAGAGCGAGACTCTGTCTCAGAAAAAAAAAGAAGGTTCTTCTAGTATCTGTCGTGGAGCAAGAAAAGGTTTCAGGCTTGCTTCTTACATACAGTACGTCGCATTTCCTCTTCTTGAACACAGACTTTAAAGTGCTCGATGAAAGTAAATTATTAAGGTTTGTTCATGATTCAGGTAAAGTCATCCTTCAAAGCCAGGTGAGATTTCAGACCTGTTTTGCATTAAAGAGAGTGCCTGAGGGCTGTGGTCTGAGCTGTGGCCTGCATGGGCAGGTGTGGGGGAAGGGGAGGGGGACCTCTCACAGAGGACCAGGCCCCAGTGGGTGCTGCGTGAGAGGGGCCACACGCATGTGCACAGCAAGTCAGCACGTGCCAGCTCAGGTGTGACTCCCCCGGCCAGGCGGTGGCCCAGCCCTGGGTGGGAAGCCCCTGTGCACAGCAAAGGAACAGGGGCAGGAAGAGCGGCCAGGCCCTCGAGGCCTGCCTGGGTGCCACCCCAGCACGTCACCTGAGGCTGGAACCCCCATCTGCATGGAGGTCTCACTGGCGACTTCGTGCCTGCCGTCTGGAGTCTCTGACCTCTTCTTTGGGTGCCTGGGGGAGAAACCAGTTTAAACAAACAGATGCATTCAGTCAACTCCTGGGGGATGGAGCTGTCTGACCCTTGGAGAATGGCCCCTGCTTGGGCTCTGGGGCAGCGGCAGGGTGGTCACCTAGAGAGGGAGGGGTCTGGGCCCAGGCCGGAGCCCCAGCGCCTTCCATGCACCAGGCTGGGTCGAAGTGGGGAGGGCAGAAACGAAAACTTCTAGAAAATTCTTCCACCTCTACCTGGGTGGGAGGGCCCTGAAGGATGAACACAGCTTGCTCTGATGCGTTTTATTAGAAACAGAAAGAAAGAAGGAAAGAGACTCTGGGCACAGAGAGCCGATGGGCAGGTGGCGGCTTCTCGCATCTCTCATCTCTGTCCCCTTCTGTGCGGATCGGCTTTGCTACATATCTCACCTGTGGGTACAAACTCAGCAGTCCCTTCCGCCGACCCAGGCTCTCCCTGTCCCAGCGGGGGTCCTGGGACGGGGGATGGCTCTGGGAGCCCTGGCTTTTGAAGGATGGGGCAGCCCCTGGCGGCGGAGACCCTACCATCCCCCCGAAGGCAGCTCCCCCGCCTCCCGGCCTGCTCCTGCCTGTTGCAAACATCAAGGGAGGTCCCCTGTCCTTCCCAAACAAGATGCTCCTGCCCAAGGCAGAACCAGTAAGTCACCGGAGGAGCCGGGACAGACCCTGGGAACCGAGGGGAGCTGGTCCGGGTGAGGTCAGGGCGGCTGTCCCTCAGCCTCCGAGCATGGGGTCTGGTTCCTTCCTAAAAGACACTCTATAAAAATACATTGTAATTGAGTTTAATAATCTTCTCCCTTCCAGAAAGGGCCTGACAGGCGCTGCCTGCTGCTTACTTCTGCCCCATTCCGATATTTTTACCTTATTTGGATGAAATGCATTATTTTTCTAATGAAAGGCTTTTTTTTCAAAGGGCTGTTTTCCCTGGTCCAGCAGCTGACTTTATTAGGCAGCACTCCTGCCGTTTTGGGGGAGGGGTTTTTCTCTCCCTGAAATCACGCCAGACTCTCTGTCCTCAAAAGCCGAATTCGGTGCTCAGGACCCACAGGGGGCAAAAGGCCTCCGGGCCCAGGTTTCTGCCTCTTTCTCCTCCGCACTAGAGCCTCAGGGATGTGCCGGCCCACTGCCCCCCAGGCTGGAGAGTGCTCGCCCAGTGAGGCCTCCATTGCCCCCACCCCCAGGGACAGTGAAGCCCCAGGGAATCCCTCTCTTGGTGGCCCCAGCTCTCCAGGGAGAAATAGAGCTGGGGACCTGGCAATTCACTTCCATGGCACCGACTCCACAGCCCTGGCTTCCCTTCCCCTCCTAGAGTACCTGCCCTCTGGTCTCCCTTTCTGGTCCCACTGGAGGAGGGACCTCTAAAAAGTTACAATAGCCAATGGGCAGCAAATGGCAGGGGTCGGGACTCCTCAGGAACCGACGCGCCCACGATGCAGGCCTGTGGAACAGCAGGGCCCAAGGTGGGACACGGGGCAGTCACTGTCCCCAGGGCTGGGCCAAGGCCTGGCCCACCTGTCTGCTCCCAGACACAGGGACTCTTGGGCCTGGTAGGCAGGACCCCCTCGTCCAGGTGAGGGTGGCAGCCCCTGGGAACTGAGATACCTGCTTCTTCAGGGACGGTAAGGAGGCCAGGAAAAAGGGAGAACAAGCCAGTGTGACTCGGGACTGGGCTCTGCTTGTCCCCGGGGGAACACGTGGCTGCAAACAGGAGCTGCAGGAGTGTCCGTCTAGGTGACAAGCATGAAAGACACAACCCCGCAGGCCAGAAACCAGACCGGGGCCGGACCCTCCAGCAGGTGGGGGCGGCCGGTCCGGGGGGACCCTCCACGGGTGGGGGCGGCCCGGTCCGGGGACCCTCCAGTGGGTGGGGATGACCCCCAGGGTCTCTCCAGCAGGTGGGGGCGGCCCGGTGCCGGGGACCCTCCAGTGGGTGGGGGATGACCCCCAGGGTCTCTCCAGCTGGTGGGGGCAGCCCGGTCCCGGGGACTCTCCAGTGGGTGGGGATGACCCTCAGGGTCTCTCCAGCGGGTGGGGGCGGCCCGGTGCCGGGGACCCTCCAGTGGGTGGGGATGACCCTCAGGGTCTCTCCAGCAGGTGGGGGCGGCCCGGTGCCAGGGACCCTCCAGTGGGTGGGGATGACCCTCAGGGTCTCTCCAGCAGGTGGGGCGGCCCGGTGCCGGGGGACCCTCCAGTGGGTGGGGGATGACCCCCACAGTCTCTCCAGCGGGTGGGGGCAGCCCGGTCCCGGGGGACTCTCCAGTGGGTGGAGGTGGACCTGTGTCTGGGGACCATCCAGTGGGTAGGGGCAGCCCGGCCTGGGGGACCCATCACTTCAGTGGGCCCTGTGGTCCCAGCGTTAAGGGTTTGCTGCAGGGGCTGAAAGCAAAACATCTGGGACAAAACAGCCCCTAAGCCAAGTCTCAGCCCAACTGCGTGGCCTCCTCCCTCCCCAGGACAGGGCGGGTGCACGGAGGCCCCAGCTGCAGGGCTACCCAGGGACAGGGCGGGTGCACGGAGGCCCCACCTGCAGGGCTACCCAGGACTTCCTATTTCCAAAGCCGTTGTGTCCACACAGGCACGTGGACATCACGGCGTCTGCGGCCCACCAGCCTGGTCCTGACCCTTGGGGGCTGGAGGGAACAGGAGCACCCATCGAGAAGCACATGGCTCTGCTCTTCTGGTGTTAGCCAAATGCTCTGTGAAGGAGAAAGTGGGACTGGGAGGGCAAGAGCCGGAGGAGACAGGGAGACAGAGAGGACGCCACAGTCCCTCCCCCGGGAAGCATTCGTCCATCTTAGGGAGGAGAGCTCCTCACTCCACATGAGGTCTATATACAGTCACACGAGGTCCCTGCTCCTCCTGCGGTCAGCAAAGTGTCGCCCTCCGGCAGCCACCGGACGAGGAACAAGGCCCTCTGCCTCTGGCTAAGCAGCGCGGAAACTGCCTCGGGGAAGGGTGTGAGCTGCCCCGTGGGCCCTCACCCACACTTCACCCGCTGGAGCCTGTGCTGAGATGGCCCCGGGGCCCGGGTACCGTGAGGAGACGGAGCCACAGGCAGAAATTAAATAGTGGCAACTGGTATTTATTACAATTATATACAGTCCTATCTTC
Source organism: Ateles fusciceps (assembly GCA_036589455.1). Taxonomy (NCBI): domain Eukaryota; kingdom Metazoa; phylum Chordata; class Mammalia; order Primates; family Atelidae; genus Ateles; species Ateles fusciceps. The sequence goes on from JAZHEH010001321.1 coordinate 15,899,599, forward strand.
CGTTCTGAGGTCTATACATGATCACACAAATGAACATGTGTTTCTTGGGGGGAAGGACAGAGCTGGCTGTTGGTTAGGAAGGCCCCGTGCCTGGCTCCTCCGAGGGAGCGCCCGCCTTGCCATGGGATCAGCTAAACCATTACACGGCAAGCGAGGGCATCAGAAGCGCAGCGTGGTTTCATTTTTCTGGGAGGACGACGGGGCATGGGTGGGATTGGGCTGGGGACAGGCACCTGAGGGGTCCAGGTCTGGGCCCAGGGAGAGAGGGGACGGCAGACACCAGAGGGACCGCAACGCCTCCTCCATTGAGGAGTCGGGAGGGAGTAGGGACACTAGCTCTGGCCATGCGTGGTGTCACGGTAGTCAAGACACTCAGCACACACACCCCGGACAAGGCATCTGTCCGGGAGAGGGGGCTGGGCAGGGGTTTGAGCCCTGAGGCTTCACTGCCTTCAGCCTGACTTGAGATCAAAGCCGAAGGCCGCTGGGGCTGGGGCTAGTGGCCAGGCGAGAGGAGGCCAGGTGGACAGAAATGTCGACTTTCCACGCTGCCGCCATGCTGCAATGCAGCTGAGGACAGCTCTGTCCCCTACCTGGGCTCCAACCTGCCCTCCCAGGACCAGAGCGGGAGGCAGGGCGTGGGCACGCACTGGCACACTGGATGCCATCCTCGGGGCTGGAGGCGGGCATGGCCCTAGTCTCGCTCGCTCTCGTTGCTGGCACCCTCGGGCCGCCGCAGCTTCTCCACCTGCTCGTTGATCTGCCCATCCCCGCCCCGACGGTCCTCCCTCTGCACCCCCAGGCAGTCCTCCTCATCCACGTGGCTCACATCGTCGTCCTCCTCGTCCTCCTCGTCCTCCTTGTCCTCCCTCTTCTCCTCCTCGCCCTGCACCTCCATCCGAACCTGGCCCTTGACGTCCACCACTCCCTCGCCTTCCTCCTGGGGGCCCAGCAGGTGGTAGGTGACTGTGGGAGCCCTCCGGGCTATGGCCCTCTTTCCCAGGCGAGGATGACGTGGACTCGTTGCTGACAGGTGAGATGTCGCTGCTGCTGTGGTGGTTCACGGCCGCGGGGCTGGAGGGTGACGGGGACTTGACTGGGATCTGCCAGGAGGGGATCTTCGGGGCTGACGGGGACGGAGGGAACTGCCGCCTGGCGGGAGAAGCAGGAGAGGTTGGTGGCGGCAGTCAGAACTCCTTCCCTCAAAGGGTTACACCTTCCTTCATCCCCAAGGGCTCCAAGACAGTAAGCTGCTTCCCTAGGACCACCTGGCAAGGGACAGGACGGAGCCCTCCCTCCCCCTCCTTTCAGGAGCAAAGCGTCCTGGGCGGCTGGAGATCCTATAGCTGAAATAGATGCCAGGAGTGCCCTGTGCCCCCAAAGACAGCCCAGGGTCCCCCAGGACACCCACCCTGGGCGAGGCCCACCTGCCTGGACAGCTGCTGGAAGCCAGGTGGGGCCTGCCTGGCACGCAGGAGCCTGCTTCCTCCCAGTCCTCAGCACCGTCCCTGCCTCCACCCCAGTGGCCAAAAGAGAGACAGGGTGGGGGAGAAGCCTAAAAGGGCTAAGACTGGGGACTCCAGACACCTGAGCCACAGTCCCAATTTGTCTATGGCCTGAGCAAAAGGTGGAGGCAGGGACCCCTGGCCATTGTTGGGGGGTCAGACACATCAGAACCAAAAGGGCGGTGGTGGTGCCCTTTGCTAGAAAACCTCTGAGCTCAACACTTTCAACGGGGAGGAGCCAGCTCTCCCCTTCTGCTCCGTATTCCCTTCCTGGGCCAGCAGCCAGCCCGACCAAAGCCAATTCCAGGAGGGACCTGGAGGTCAGGTCCACTTGGCAACAGCTCAGAGACAGAGCTCTCCAACAGGCCAGCCCACCTCTGCCTGAGCCAGGACAAAGCCAGGCCCACAGGCTGTCCCCCCCAGCAGGGGCCTTAGACACGGCTCTCCTGCCTCAGACCCCGCTCAAGTGGGGCACACACCAAGGCCTGCTTTATTCTCCACCATCCTAACGCTAACAAGACAGTTTTCTCGGCTCCGCGGTCACCCGCTGCCTGCCCTGCACCCCCAGCCTCCAGGCACTGATCCAGGTTAGGGAAATGGAGGGTCTCTCCTAAGGACAATGCTTTGGCCCCCTCCCAACGGCCACGCCTCTTCCAGGATATGCTTTTTTCCTCAGGGAGCACCAGGAAGTTCAGTGGCTTGGAAAATGGGGTCTTCTGGCTGGAGGGGCAAGAACGCTCCGCACCCCATCCCAGACCCTAGAGAAGAGCCTACTCTGCATGCCCCCACTCACCCAGCAACCACCAAGCCCAGCCCAGCAGGGAAACGAGGACAGACACCCCACACAAGGCCCCCCCAGGGCATCAGCCCAGGAGGACGGCCCACCATCGAGGCTCCCAGGACAGAGTGGCTCCCGGACACTGGACTTTCAGTTTTAAAAAACCAGAACAGGCCGGGCGTGGTGGCTCACGCCTGTAATCCCAGCACTTTGGGAGGCCAAGGCAGGTGGAACACCTGAGGTCAGGCGTTCAATACCAGCATGGCCAACATTACAAAATCCCAACTCTACTAAAAATACAAAAAATTAGCTTGGCGGGCTGGTGGGCGCCTCTAGTCCCAGCTACTTAGGAGGCTGAGGCAGGAGAATTGCTTGAACCTGGGAGGCAGAGGTTGCAGTGAGCCAAGGTCGTGCCACTGCACTGCAGCCTGGGCGAGAGAGCGAGACTCCGTCTCAAAATAAAGAAATAAATATAAATAAATAAACCAGGACAATCCCAGGCAAAGCAAAACAAGTTGGTCACCCTACCTCCTAGGCTGCACTCGTGACCATGTACTGTCACTGCCGAGGGACAACAGGGGACAACCAAGAAGCTGAGGGGGGCAGGGCCTGCTTCTGCCCATGTCTTCAGTCGTGGAACCCTTCCAAGTACAAAGCACAGAGACTCCCCCACCCCCGAAGGGACTTTCCCTGGGACAAACCTGTCACTGAGCAGTCACCTGGGGCTCAGGAAGGAGGAGGAGCCAACCAGGAGGCTCTCCTCTGCTCCAAGGGCCCTGCTTTTTGGCTCAAGCTGTCCCTGACCAGGTCTTGACAGGTCTGGAAACTGCGTATTTCAAAACCTGTGGCACAGACCACCACCTCTGGAGTGGAGCGGGGGTCAACTGGGGAAGGAAAATAGAACCTCAAAAGGTCCCAAACCCAGTGCCTGAGTCGCCCAGACAGATGGGGTCCTTAGGGGTAGGGTTGGGGGCCACACCCCTCACATGCCTCATACAAGCCCCGGAGCTCCCAGTCCCCCGTTTCCAGGCCCGACCAGAACAGGGTCCCCATCCCCGCCTCCTACCGATTCAAAAGAAGCCCTTTCAAGGAGTTAATTTCGGACTTGAGTTCGTTGATATTCTGGGACTCCAGAATCCAGTTGGTGGATGTGGTGGCCTGAAAGCAGAGCACAGGGAGTAAGGCTCAGGGTGGGCCCTGGTGGTATGGGCGGGGCCTGTGGCTTCAGGAGGACCTGGGCAGGGGCAGTGGGCAGGGCGCTCTGTCTGTTCTGGGGGAACCTGGGGGAAGGTTCTGCCACTGCCCATTCGGGGGCCTGACTGCCACGTCTCTGTTCGGATGACGACATCCTTAAACATTCCCATGACTCTGTTTGGACATCTGATGACTTAAGGAATCATTACACGTTTTTAGGTGACGTCATGGTGTTGTGGCATCTTTTAGAGACGCGCGGAGGCGTGCGGGTGCAGTGTGAGTGCTGTGATGTCTGGCACTGAAGATGGCCTGGGGTGGAAAGACGAAACAGCCACCATCTCTGACAAACCCCATCCTTCCACACACACCCTTCCCCCTTTTGAGGGTAATACTCTTTTCCAAATAAACTTCACAGAACTACATCTGACTTCTGGCAAATCTTGCTGGTATAGACGGGGAAGGGGACAGCCAGACCAGAGGTCCCCAAATGGGAGCTGCCGGCAGCCACCTGCTTGTGGCATGTGCACAGAGGACAATTCCATATGAGGCCTCCATGTGAGGCCCACCTCGTCCAGGCTGAAGGCCACCCCAGCTTGTCTCTCAGTGCACAGATTAATATTTCAGCTCTCTGGAAACTGCTCCCCCCGAGGCGGGCAGAGGGGACATTCCCTGGCTGTTCCCAGCTGCGGGCCGCTGGGCTGGCTTATGGAGGCCTGGTGCCTGACATGGGGTGGGGGCTGCTGTGGGTTGCCCCAGCAAGCAGCCAGCTGGCACACCTTTGCAGGGAGAAGTCCCTCAGAGGGCCTATAGGTCTCAGGAAGGAAAACCCGGGAAGTCCAGTCTGAGAATGAGTGTGTGTCACCCACCCGCCACCCTCGGACACAGCCCCTCAGAGTTCCCACTCCAGACCACCAGACAGTGAGGACCCAGGAGCCACTGTTCTGGCTTCTCTGAGACCTTGAAAGCTACAGCAGCCCATTAACAAGGGAGCAATTTCCACTCACCGGCCTACAAAGGACTCGGATTTCCAAACGCATACACTGCCAGATGCCAGGATTTAGAAATAAAATCTGACATCTGGAGCTTTTTAGCCAGTCTCTTTAAAAAACAGTCGTAGAAAACTCATAGCCTTCAGTTTTATGTAGGTTTTTTAATTACTTAAAGCTCTTCTTTTTAATTTTTTACAGTGCTCCAGTAGGAGTTTGGAAGCCAGATATAAAAACTTACATTACAGCTGAGAAAACACAGCTCTGGGTCTTTGGTTTATGGGGTAACCGAAGTCCTCACACATACAAGTTTAGATGCCAGGCCGGGGGCCACTGCAGGCTGGGAGAGAAGGCTGGTGCGGGCCAGGGACAGTGGCAGCAGAGCCAGCTAGAGGACCTCTGAGGGCCCAACCCCCCTCACCGCCAAGCACATCCCAGGCCCCCACTTCTTCCTCAACACAACATGTGGTCTTAATCTCACGCGTAAGGCCTGAAAACAGTTTTCCAATTTCCGGAATGGCTTCTGGCCACAGGCAGACCATGGACCCAAAAGATGACCTGACCCAGGAGAGCAGGCAGGCCCAGCACTAGGTTTCCTGGTGCTTTATGTACCGGCCACCCTCGGAGAACATGCATTGCACGGTGGCTGGAAGTGGCCACCAGCACCCGAAGCCGCCCCAGGAGCAAGGGCAGGCGGCACCTCTCTGTGTGGGTTGGATGTCTGGGGGGGAGATTCCTGGGACCCCCTCACAAGAGACACCCCAGACTCCATGGAAAGTGCAAAGATTGCCATTTTAGTGGGTTTTGCAAATGCAAAAGATTTGAACACTGGCTCAAGCCTAGCCATGCACTGGGAGTGGCTTTCCCTGGGTGAGCAACTCGGGATGGGACTCTCCAGAGCCTGGGCAGTGGGAGCAGCTAGGAAGCAGTGCCTGCTGGCCACAGAGCTGTGGGGCAAGGGGCACAGAGAGGAGCCAGTGGGTGTTGTGGAGCCAGCAGGCCACTGTCTCCTGGGGCCCCGTCTGTCTGACACCGCCTCAGGGGTGACCCCTATTACCCACCCGCAGAACCCAGGCCTGCAATCCTGCAAGCTGGCTGGAGCCAGGCACCCTTCTGAGCCCATGAACAGCCCCACGAAGCAGTTACCATTATGGCTCCATTTTACAGATGAGGAAACTAAGACTCAGAGAGGTTAAGTAATTTGCCTGTGGCCACACAGCTAACGAGTGGCAGGACCAGGATCATAAGCTAAGCAGCCTGACCCTGGACTTGGGCAGTGAGGCATGGACATTGCCTCGGGAGTTGGCCGTGGCTCCCTAGGGTTGCCAGAACCTGTGAAACCCGGGTCTAGAGAACCTGCCTACCGCACTGCAGTGTGGACGGGGCTGGTGCTGGTGAACTGAATGCAACTCACTTCTCCTTGTCTGTTCCAGAACCCCTCCTGGCCATGCTGTGACCTGCAAACTAACTTATGGGTGGAGGCCGTCCCACGCCTACACAGAAAGCCTCCAGAGCTTCGGGGATATGGCTGCCATGAGACATCCACAGGCAGCGGGTGGCTTTTCCTTCCTCCTGCTGGGAGGTGACAGAGAGAGAGAAAGGATGGCCTCGACGGTTAAATGTCACACTGACTGCCCAGCAATGGCCTCCTGTCTCCACAAGGAGAGAAAGAGCAGCGTCAGCTGCAGCCGTGTAACCACTGTGAGACGGGGACGAAGCCCAGCTCCCGAAGGTGGCAAGCGGGCCCATGGGACAAGAGTGAAGGGCACGTGGGACAGACCTGGGCCTGGAGGGCCCTGCGGGGGCAGAGACAGGTACCTTGGCAGCGGCCAGCTCATGGGCGAGCTCCTGGATCTTCTGCTGCTGCTGAATCAGCAGCTCCTGGACGGAGGCGAGGGTGGTTTGTAACTGAGTCACTGCAAGGAGAAAGCAGTCACGATGCTGGTGAATTCACAGGCGCAGACGTTCCCCGAGCTCGGGCCGCACACCTAGGAGCTGCCGGTGTTCCGGCTCCATCTAATTTATCTGCAGACGCCCCCAGCCCCCGCAATCCATCTAATTTATCTGCACTCTGGGTGATCTGCCTGCACTGTATCTAACCTCTAGTATTTCCACTTTATCTTTCCATTGTGCAGTTGTCCATGGTCAACAGTATATCCGTCCAGAACCTCTCCCCCTCTAATTAGAGCTGGCTATGATTTGCTGAGCTCTCTCGGCTTCTCTGGCGCCTGCGTCCTTCATCTCCTGGGCCTCAGTGTCCTTGTGAGACTCCTGGAGTCTCCAATCCTGGGAGAGACGCATCTCGGGTCCCCGCCACATTCACATCCAGGAGTGGCTCAAGTCTTGTTTCCCACTGCTCCTTCCTGCCCTCCCCACCTGACCCCAGGCTGCCTGCTCAACTCCCCGGTGTCCTGTGACCCCTCGGGGCCTTGTTGCCACCAATGTCAGCTTCGCAGGAGCAGATGCCAGCAGGACGGACACATCAGAGGGTTTCTGTGAGCTTCACAAATGTGCCCCAGAGGGACACAGACTCCTGCCTGGGACAGGTGGCTCTCTCGTTGGCCTCGCTCTGGTTTTTAGATTCAGAGCTGCCGTCTAGTAAACAAGTTTATAAAGAAGAGAAGCCACCTCTGGTGAGACAGGTCCCAGCTAATCTGGGCCATCGCTGGGGCACCGGGGTAATGAATGCGAGCCCTGTTGAGTCGATAACAGGGGAGGTGGCCAGGGTCCCGGGAGCCACAGTAATTACAGACTCTCTTGACCCCACAGTGGAGTCTTAGAGGGAAGGGGGGAAAATCACTGAAACCCCCCTGAAAACCTCAGAGAAGCAGAAATTAAAAATGAACTTTACAGCCCTTAGAAAGGCTGTCATTTTATTCCCCTTATTAATATTCTGAGGTTGGGAGCCTTTCCGTAAAAACATAATTAATTGAGGCCACGCCGACAGTAAACAAGCAATTTCAAATTAAACCGAAATGACGGCGGCTTCATTTGCAAATGTGAACAGATTCTCAGAGCAGATAAATGAAGTCACCACATAGAGTAGAGACGGAGGGAGAGGGGGAGGGGCAGAGAAGGGGCTGCCTGGAGAAGGCTGTGAGGGGTGACTTGATGGAGTCATTAATCTTTACCTGTCTGGGCCACGCTGCCACTCAGCTCAGAGAGACTGGCCTCCATCCTCTCCAGCTGCTTCCTGTCCTCTCGGCCGCCCAGGATGAGGGGGGAGCAGGTATTTCTGCAAGAAGTGGGACAGGGTGAGGAATGCATACGGACCCGGGGTTATCCTCCAACCATCTCTCAAATTCTGCCGCCCAGCTTTCTCCCTGTCATCCCCGGGTTTTGGAAACCCTAAGCAAACACCATAAATGAACAAGATATTTGAAAAAGTTATGAGACTGCGGTTACAACCACGTAAAAATTCTGCCTGAATAAGGACAAGGACCAGGAGGGAACGTGGACAGGGAGAGTCAACTGGAACTGCTGTGATGGGAACTTTCTGGGTCCTTTATTTACTTTTCTTAATGATGCTAAACTATTTCTGTAACACCAAGTTTTAAACTCTACTGTCAAAGTTGTAAGATATAACTGTGGATGGACACACGAGCAACAGACGCTGCTGGAGCCTCCAGGAGGCGGAAGAGGCAGGGGAGCTCTTCCAGGCACATTCTCCTAGATCATGAACATTTTGAACCTGTGAATGAATCACCTATTCAGAAACAAATGAGTAAAATTAATCAACAAAAAAACGACTGGAGAAACTAAAGGAAAAGCAACACCACATTTCTGGGACCCTTGGTTCTCTCGCCAGGGGATAACATGAGTGCTCTGGGGCTGCTAGAAGAGGTCACCTCCGTCTTTTTCTGAATTAAGCCTGAATCCTCGGAACAAACTTCCTTCATGTAAGAGTCAAAAGAAGTTGAGTTTCCCAGAACTGAAATACAGGGCAGAGGGAGAGGGGGGCGCAGGACCAGAAGAAACTGGCTCTAGTGAAAAAGAAACCGGGCCATCCCTCACAGGGGCCTAGAACCAGGGACGCTAGGAGGCAGTTCAGGAAGGAGGCGGGCAGGGCATGGCTGGCAACGGGTGCTCTTGGTTGCCTTGGAGGTGAGGGTGTGGAGGATGGAGGTGGGTGGCAGGGCCTGCAGGGACAGCTGCATGTAGGAACATGTGCACTGACATCCAGCCACTCAGGACATGAAGACAAAGCTCCCCAGGTGAGGAGAGTGAGACCGGCTGCCCATTTCAATGGGCACTGCCAGAGGCAACACGGCACAGGCCTGGCAGGAGCTGCCCAGGGAGAACTTTGGTACTTAACCTATCTGGGCCCAGACAGGAAGGAGGTTGGAAACTTCTCCATTACTGTTTCTGTAAGGGGAAAGGAAAGAAGGTCTCTTGCAAGGGGTTTGTGAGAACTCATTTCCAGAGTGACTCCTAAGTGAAGATCATTCTTCAGTAGCACATGTATAGACGCATTTTCTATTTTGCAAAGTGCTTTTCAACCACAGCGTGAGCTATTACCCACAACTGAGCCACAACTCATCATATGTAGCCCTACACTTCAGGATGAAATGTCCTCAGTATGAAAGGTAAAGAATTCTCAGCTGGGTGTGGTGGCTCACGCTTGTAATCCCAGCACTTTGGGAGGCCGAGGCAGGTGGATCATGAGGTCAGGAGTTCGAGACCAGCCTGGCCAACACAGCGAAACCCCATCTCTACTAAAAATACAAAAATTAGCCAGGCATGGTGGCGGACACCTGTAATCCCAGCTACTCGGGAAGTTGAGGCAGGAGAATCACTTGAACCTGGGAGGCAGAGGTTGCAGTGAGCCGAGATAGAGCGCCACTGCACTCCAGCCTGGGCGACACAGTTAGACTCCGTCTCAAAAAAAAAAATTATCATGTGTGCGTCTGTAATCAACTAAATATGCCATATCTGAGCTCAGAAGTCCTAAGGGAAGGAGGAGACGCGCTGCGCGAGCCGAAGTCTTCACGTGCCTGTAAAGCAAGGTGAGGGCTTCTTACCATCTCTTTTTTTTTTTAATTTCAAGAAACTGAGCAGATGTTTTAGAAATTCTCTTGTTACCATTGTGACTGATATTGTAGTGTTTTTCTTTTTTAAAGCAGAGCAGAGAGGCCAGAGCTTTGTAGAAACTATGGGTGGCAGCTCCGGTGAGCGCCCACACCAAGGTGAGCTGCGAGCTGCCCTCCCGGTCCCGTCAGGCCATGGGTCCTCCACAGGTGGCCATGCGACAGTGCCTGCGGCTCAGTACAGCCGGGCATTCACCTGAGGATTCTGCGGTAGTGTCGTATTCTTCTTGGTGCTTGTATGCAGTCAGCAATTTGAAGGGGGCACCGGTTCCGAGAAGTTCCAGATCCCAGAATGTGTTTTGTTTTGTTTTGATTGTTTGTTTGAGACAGAGTCTCGCTCCATCACCGAGGCTGGAGTGCAGTGGCACAATCTTGGCTCACTGCAGGCTTGCTGCAACCTCCGCCTCTCGGGTTCAAGCGATTCTCCTGCCTCCGCCTCCTGGGTGCTGCGATTACAGATGCATGCCATGACACTGGCTCATTTTTGTATTCTCAGTAGAGACAAGATTTCACTTGCTGGCCACACTGATCTCAAAATCCTGACCTCAAGTGATCTGCCCACCTCAGCCTCCCAAAGTCCTGGGATTACAGGCGTGAGGCACTGTGCCTGGGTTGTTTTGTTTTTTAAATTGAGACAGGGTCTCCCTCTGTCACCCAGGCTGATGTGCAGTAGTGTGATCTCGGCTCACGGCAACCTCTGCCTCCCAAGCCCAAGTGATCCTCCCACCTCAGCCTCCCAAGTATAGCTGGGACTACAGATGCACACCACCACGCCCAGCTAATTTTTGTATTTTTTGATAGAGACAGAGTTTCTGCTGCTCTTAAATGTCATGCGGGACAATGGTATATAAAGTACTTCCATGTGCCAGGCATGGCTCTGAGCCTCTACAAGGGCGCACTGACTCTCCAGGTCTTCACGACAACCTCGTGAGGTGAGGACTGTTATCCCCATCTTACAGATGAGACCAGAGCCTGTGCTCACCAAGCTCCTGAGGGGCAGGGCCAGGGCTCAGCACAGCAGCTGGCCCAGTGTCCATGCTCTTTGCCATTATGTTATTCTGTCTCTCAAAACTTCTCGCACAGCTTTCCTGTGCGGGCACTACTCTAAGTGGCTGGCACAGGCTGGCAAGGGACAACCTCACACTGCCCCTGCAAGCAGAGAACTGGGTGGCCCATGCTGAGCACTGGAGAAAGGGGGGCAGGACCTGGATCCAGCCATGAACCCCGACCTCTACCACAGCCACTTGCTGCTAAGCCAGGGCAGAGCATGGCAATGCCTCCACCCAGGAGCCAGTGAAAGGCGGCTGAATGCCACAGAGCAGCAGGGCCACAGCACCCACGGCCGTTGGGGGCGACTCACCTTGTAGAGTTGGTGAAAGCCAAATGAGATGCCTGCCATGATGATGGCCAGGGCGCCATAATCTCGCCATCGGGAGCCTGCGGGGCCTGCGGGCGGAAGAGGAGGAGGGTTAGAAAGAGCAGATGGTGTCCTTCACTGGGTGGGGACTGGCACACAGGCCTCAGTGGCACAGTCTCTTTGCCTCCAACGACGAGCAAGTGGGACACTCCGCTGTAGGAAGGCAACACATGATCATCACAACAGCGGCTCGGCTCCATCCCCTCCTGTTCCCACTGCCTCAACTGGGGCACAAAGGATACCAGGCACCCAACCCCGACCGCAGGCTGTGGGTATCTAGCAGTGAGCTGAGCCCTGAGTGGGGAGTCAGGTGGCAGAGGTGATATGAAGACCAACGGTGTGGTCTCTACCTCAGAAACAAGATCCAGAGAGGATAATGTGAGTACACTTGGGGGAGCATAAATACACCCACATATGCCCTGCTATAGCTGGGGGCCATAGCAGAACCAAGCAGGGCCTCAGCGAAGTGGGGGAGGGGGACCGTGGTACACTGGTTGCAGGCACCAGGGTGGACTGTGGTAAACTAAACCTCCCAGCCCTGCTCTCACTTGGAGCCAGGGGAGAGAAACACAAGTCTCCAAATGACCAAGCGAGACTTCAGAGAGTGAGAACTATCACAAAGGGATGGGGGTGGCAGGGGGAGAGGGGCGGGGGTGGGCAGGGCCTTGGAGGAGCCCCCGAGGCCCTTGGGGGCTGGAGGGGGAGCAAGCACAGAGGGGAGATGCTAGGTGGGTGAGGGCCAGGTGAGTACCCTGGGCCTGACAGAAGAGGAGAGCTGCTGTGGCCCAGAGGACCCCAAAAGCAGAGTGCTGGGGAGAATGGACAGAGCCAAGGAAGCTGCAGGTGCAGTGGAGGCTGGGGTGGGGCAGGAAAGAGGGAAAGGTGGGGCCAGGTGGACTGTGTGGTCAAGGAAGCTGCATATTCCTCCATGAGCAATGGGAGTCCCTGGGTATATGAGTCAGGGCGTGCCATGGCCTGGAGAGCAGCACTGGGGTGGCTCTGAGGGTGGCCAGAAGTGGGGGCCACAGAGGCAGGAGAGCTGGGGTGAGGCTGCTGCAAGGGTCCATGGAGGTGGAGAGGGACTGGGACCAGCACAGAGGGCAGGAAGGGAGTGGAGCGCTGTCCCAGGAGACCACCTAGCTGCTGCTGTGGAAACAGCCAGTGTGCATGGACCTGGCCCCGTTCTCTTTATTTGTATTAATTAGTTAATTAATCTTTTTAGAGCTGAGCTCTTGCTAAGGTGCCCAGGCTGGAGTGCAGTGGCTATTTATAGGCATGTCCCACTGCTCATCAGAATGGGAGTTTTGACCGGCTCCATTTCTGACCTCCTTAGATAACCTGGTGGTCCCTGCTCCAGGAAGTCACCCATATTGATGCAGTACTTAGTGCAGACCCCCATCTGCACAGTACACTGCAGCCCAGAGCTCCTGGACTCAAGGAATCCTCTCCCCCATCAGCACAGTGCACCAAACTCCTGGACTCAAGGAATCCTCTCGCCTCAGCCTCCCAAGCAGCTGGACTACAGGCACACAGCACTGTGCCTGGCCCCAATTCTCTTTAGAATGGCATATACCAAAGTGCCCTCCTGAATGCAATTCCAGTTGATGGGGGGGGAAGTTTCTACCTTTACACTTTCCCACGTACAGTTCACAAAGTGCTCCCATGTCCACACCTCATCTGATCCTCTGAGGCACGCAGGAGGGCCCTGTCTCCACTGTGAACACCTTTCTGGAGCTGCCATCTCCAGGCCACCTGGTAGGTGCTCTGCCTCCCCCCGAGAGATCTGCCATCAGGAGAGGCGTGGATCGGACACAGACCAGTGGGGAAGGCAATCACAGCGCCAGTGGAGAGTTATCCGGAAGGAGCCCCCAGGTGTGCTGCTCATCCGGGAGAAAGGGGGAGAGGGGAGAACAGCAGCGTTCTGAACTCTCAGATGGAGTGTCAACATGGCCCAGTGAAGCTCTTGCTGCTTGAGAGATTTCTGCCCTCACTTCTCACCTGTGCCTGTAAGTTTTCAGAGGTACGTGCCATGCCCTGGTGTTTCATGACCAGAGGGGAGGAGAAGGCCAGTTCTTCCTTTCAGTTCAGGACAGGATGTGGCTGCTGATGCACAGCCAACCTGGAGGATCCAAGTGACACCCCCTCCCCCGGGGCTGCTGAATGGCGCTTTTGGGGGGCAGACAGGACAGGGCTGGAGGGGCCTGGAGTCTGTCCTTGGCCACCACACTCCCTCCCTGCCTGCAGATTCCATGCCAGATTCCCCAATATGTCCTAGGCCTGGAATCTCAGTCCCAAAACTGTAATCAACATATGGCCTCTCCCTCAGTCCCCAACTCCCATTTCTGTTTTACACTTTTTGAATCGGTAACATGCATACAGTTTACACATCAAATAGCACAGGTCAGTCCATGACAAAAAGGCTTCCCCCACCACTGACAGCCATTAGTAGTCTTACATTTATCCCTCCGGAGAGTTTGTGCGCACATCTAAGGCGGCACAGGAGGTCTTCTCTTCCTTCATGTTTCCACGTCTCTCAATCTTGTTTCCTACAGCTGCAGGATATTTCACATCACCTGTCCTTCGATGGGCACTCAGCTCATTTCCAACTTTCTACTACTGCACACCACACTGCCGTCAACAACATGCACACGTGCCATCTCCCACCGGGGACGCGCGCACCCGTGAACCTCAGAATTCCCAGAGGCTGGTCCCAGGGCCTGCGCATTTGCAGTTTTGAGAAAGGCTGCCACGCTGCCTCCATGGGGCCAATAATTCACCCTCAGCCCCTGCACAATGCCTGCTTCCCCACGGCTGCACCCACACAACGCACGACTGAAATGCAGAGATTCCTGCCAATACCACAGCAGGAAAGCAGAAGTTCACTCTAGTTCTAATTTGCATTGATCTCATTTTGAGTGAGGACTGAGCATGTTTTCATCAGCATTTCCTTTTCGGTGTACTGTATGCTCTCCACTTTTCTACTTGATTTCTTTTCCCTTGTCACTTTAGACAGACTTTTTATGTAGCAGGGATATTAGCCCGTTGCCTGTGACCTGCATCGCAGACATCTTCTCTGGTTGATTTTTCTTTTGACTCTGCTAATGTTGTGTAGCATGCAGAGGTTTTCATACAAATTTCTCAATCTATTCTTCTATGGGTTCCGGGATTTGTGTGATGGTTGGCAAGGACTTCCCACTCCCTTCCCAGGCGATGCAGTGACACTTGGTGTCTGAGAAACGGCCATGGGAAGGGAACAGCGCTGCTTCGTCTGATGGTGGATACCCCCACCCGACACAAATCACCCCCTCGTTACACAAGGAGCTCTGAGAACACTGAGGTGACAGATCTTTCTCCTTGACCCCAAGGAGCCGGGCACTGGGAGTCCCAATCAGGTGTCTCTTCTGTCTCCCCTCTTCTGTCAGCTTTGCTCAGCACTCCAGATGCAAAACGTAACATCTAGTGCAAGTTCATTTTCAGGAGAAAAAAGTGAAGACAAAGTGACTTGGCCCCTCCGCTCTCTCTGAGTCCCTGCTTGGGAGGGCTTTTATCCATCCCTCTGTGTAGCCCAAATCCTCAGGCAGAACAAGCGCAGAATGGGGCCCACGGCCTAAATACCATATTCACTTCTCAGATACCATGCAGCCTCTGTCAAGAAAAACAGCTGTGACTGGGCTGAAAACTTGACCAGCACCTGGAGTCTGCTGGATTCCTCTGCTTGCCTTCTCCGGGGCCCTTTGGGCTGCCGAGGCTGAGCTGATGCTGGTGTGCAGGATGAGGAACAGGAACCTCCAACAGCTGCCCCACTTTCCAGAGCTCTGCGCTCCTGCAGCCCTGAGAAACACCTGTGGTCCTGCAGCCTCACCCTTCACCCTCACCGCTTACGTTCCTGCCATGCTCACGCTAAGAACATTTTATTGCCCCCTGGTTTTCATTATTAATGAAAAGGCACCAGAATGATCTTTCCTAAAGTTCAGAGAGTCTATAAAGACAAGAAACTGAAATGCCATTTTACTCGTTTTGGAGATGTGTGATACGATTCTGTCTTGTAGCAAAATGAAAAAAGAGAAAAACTCAGATAGAAATGACTCCCACCCACTGTGTGGCTCTTGGAGGGTAACAGACCAGGCTACTGCTAACATCATCACGGTCCACACTAGCTCAAACTCCCAGCCACGACTACCTCCAGTCCTCCCCTGCCCACCCTGGGACCTGTTTTTTCCAAGTCCAGTGCAGACCCTGTGAGGGAACTGAGAGCAGGGCACCCGGAGCACAGCCTCCCGTCGCCAGGCTCCCTGAATGTCCAGAGGTATAAAGACAAGGGCAGAAGATGGGGCAGTCACTCTTCTCGAGCTGGGAAGAAAAGACAGACAATGAGTGGGCTTCTTAAATGCTTCCAGTCTCCACTCTGGAAGCAGGGACCAGCCTGCCCTGCAGACGAGGCAGACGAGGTAGCAAGTGGGCAGCAAACCTGGGGTCAGAAACCCTGGTGCCACCACCAGCCAGGGAGTTTCAAGGACATTTTTCTCTTCTCATCAAGCACTGACTGAAGGCGGCAGGGCTCTGCTAGCCCCAAAGAACCTAAGATCAGGAGATATCTTAATTCTCAGTCAGAGTCCAGCTGTCTACAGCACCTCCCACCAGGAAGGACCTGCGCCCTAGCTGCATGGCAGGGGTTCCTCACCAGTACAACAGCCCTGACATCTTAGTGAAGGCTGAAGAGATGAGCGTCTGCAGCGGCAACCCTCACCCCTACACCCGGGCCTTCCTGGGACTGCCTCTATGCTATGGTGCTGTGGGCTGCAATGAGGTCAGGGAACAAACTGCCGTAGAGCAAAGGGCGTGGAGCTCTTCAAAACTCAACCTTCCAAGGTCTCCATGAACTAGCTTAAGCTCTGATGGGCTCCATGGAGGTCAGCCTGCGCAAAGGCTCCAGTTTGGGTAACACCATGGTAGAGAGGGGAGGCAGGAGCTGCATCCCCCACAGCTCCCAACTATTCACTGAACACTAACAAAACCAACCTGATTGTTTCTTTAATGATACCTCCACCAGCCAAATTCTCATCTAACAGGTGAGAACAAACATCATCAACTAAGAACACATGCCCAGGACCGGGACTTGTGCATACAAGATGACAGTGTTGAGCCTGAAACCACCAAGTCACAGACTGACGCACACCATGGAAATCCTGCAATCCAGTAAACGTTCATCGGCAATACAGAGCTGAAAGCTGTCACGAAACCATGCTGCCGAGACATGCGCTCCAGTGATGTGCTTGCTGAAAGAGGGAGAGAACTCTCATGTCCTTGGGGGTGCTGGCAGTCCAAGCATGGGCAAGGCAGTGGCAGAAACGGGGCCAGCCCAGTGAGGTCCCCTCTAGGCTCATCAGGGTTGGAGCCATGACTCCATCCAGCAGTGTCTCTAGCTTCTCGCATCAGCCTATCAGCTTCACTCAGAAGCCACCCTGAAAATTAAATGACAAGACAGCCTCACTCCCAGTTAGGTCCTGAAATAAAGCCAGCCCACCAAATCGGTGCTTGCTACAGCACAGAGGTGGACAGCACATGTGCGAAGAGGCGGGGTGGGGCCAGGGGGTGCCTGGCTGGGCTGAGGAGGGCTGACTTCAGCCTGGGGGCGGGGTGGGCCCTGAAGCACATGGCTGTGGATGGCTGGCAGTGGGCAGAAAGACAGGCCCAAAGAGAAGCAACAGAAACAGATCATCTCTGCTCTGAACAAGAAGTACCTGGCAGCCTGATAGCAAAAGGCACCACAATAGCCCAACAGTAGTTGTGTTGGAAAATGCAAAGCCTGTGTTCACACATACATCCTGTGAAAGACTATCTTTTCCACTTCTCGTGGGCTACGATGCTATTAGCAGTGTCATCTTTAGGCAGGAAGGACACTGAGGGCATATCTATATCCCCTCTCCACAGATTAAAAAGTGAACTCTGATTAAGCTGTTAAGAATTCAGAAGAGTCCAGAAATAGACCCATGCTTACATGGTCAACTGATTTTGACAAAGAGGCCAAGGTAGTTCTATGGGGGAAAGGATAATTTTTGCAACAGTCATGCTGAACAACTGGATATCCAAAGGAAAAACAATGAACCTTGACTCACACCTTATGGCATACACGAAAATCAACTCGCCTAAACAAGAAAGCAAAAACTATAAAATTTCTGTAAGAAAACAGAAAGCATAGAAGAAAATCTTTGCAACCTTGGGGTAGGCAAAAACATCTTTAAAAAGCATGAAACAAAAGGGGGAAAAATGCTCTCAAATGGACATCATCAAAATCTAAAGCTTTTGCTTTTCAAAAGGCACTCTCAAGAAAATGAAGGGACAAGCCATGGGCTGGGAGAAAACACCTGTGAAACATATATCTGACAAAGAACTCATAACTAGAATATATAAAGAGCTCTGACAATTCAATAATAGAATGACAAAGTGGCTTCTAAAATGGGCATAAGATTGGAAAAGACTCTTTACAAAAGATATGTGAATGGCCAATAAGCACATGAAAATATGCTTGATGTCATTAGTCATTAGGGAAATAAAAATTAAAAGTGCTGTACAATAAGGTTCTATTACATACACATTAGAATGGTGAAACTCAAAAATGAGACTATCAAGTGTTGACAAAGATATGGAGCAACTCACTCTTACATATTGCTGATGGAAATACAAATGCTACCATCATTTTGGGAAATAGCTTGATAGTTTCTTTTAAAGTTAAATAAACATGTACCTAACGTGTGACTAAGGCATTCTGCCTCCTAGGAAATGAAAGTATATGTGCACATAAAGAGTGACTAAGCCATTCCACTCCTAGGAAATGAAAGTATATGTGCACATAAAGAGTGACTAAGCCATTCCACTCCTAGGAAATGAAAGCATACGTGCACATTTATACATGACTGTTGACAGCAGTGTTACTCATAACAGCCCCAAACTGGGAGTGAGCCAGATGACTACCAACTAGTCAACAGACAGACAAATTGTGGTACATGGAGCAACAGAAGCTAGCAAACTATAGCCAGTTGGCCAATCCTACTTTAGCCCCTTTTTTTTTTTGAGATGGAGTTTCACTCTTGTTGCCCAGACTGGAGTGCAGTGACACAATCTCAGCTCACTGCAACCTCTGTCTCCCGGTTTCAAGAGATTCTCCTGCCTCAGCCTCCCGAGTAGCTGGGTACAGTCCGCTACCATGTCAGGCTAATTTTTGTATTTTTAGTAGAGATGAGGTTTCACCATGTTGGCCAGGCTGGTCTCAAACTCCTGACCTCAAATGATCTGCCCACCTTGACCTCCCAAAATGCCGGGATTACAAGCGTGAGCCACTGCACCCATCCTGGTTATTAAATTTTTAAATAATTGTGGTCATGGGAAAGGGAGAAGAACAGGAAGAAGAAGAAGGAGGAGGAGAAAGAGGAAAAGAGAGGATGGAGAGAGAAGAGGAAAAGGGTGAGAAGGAAAACGTGACAGAGACATGCGGCTCACAAAGTCTAAAATATGGCCCTTTAAAGAAAAATATATAAATATACATATTTTTATATATATATAAAAGTTATATATATTTGTGTACATATATACATAAATATATAATAAATATGCTCTGGACAACAGAGTGAGATGCTGTCTCCAAAAAACTAACACCAAAACTTCCTAGAAGACAATACAGGAGAAAGTCTCTTCAACCTTGGGATAGACAAAGGCTTCTTAGGATGCAAAAACCACGAATCATAATCATAATTTAGACATGTATTTTCCAAACATATACCATACATGTATAAATAATATAGAAATACATATATAAATTATATATGTATATATGTATTTATATAAATATGTGTGTATGTATATATATATACACATATAAAAACATGAATCCATCTCAAAAGCATTATGGTAAAGAAACCAGACACAAAAGTCTACATACTATATGGTTCCATTTATATGAAATGTTTTATTTTTATTTTTATTTTTTGAGACAGAGTCTCTGTCACCCAGGCTGGAGTACAGTGGCGTAATGTCAGCTGATTGCAACCTCCGCCTCCCGGGTTCAAGCGATTCTCCTGCCTCATCGTCCCAAATAGCTGGGATGACAGGTGCATGCCACTCATGCCCAGCTAATTTTTGTATTTTTACTGGAGAAGTCATCATGTTGGCCAGGCTGCTCCTGAATCCCTGACCTCAGGTGACCCGCCCGCCTCAGCCTCCCAAAGTGCTGGGATTACAGGCGTGAACCACCGCGCCCACTGAAATGTCTGAAAAGGCAGAAGGAACTACAGTGACAGAGCAGAGACTGGTGGTTAACAGGAGCCAGAGGCAGGGGAAAAGGATGACATAAGGGGCACAAATAAACTTTCTAGGGTGATGGAAATTTTCTATATTGTGATTGTAATGTTGGTTACAGGAGTTAAATGAGTTACTACTTGTTTGTACAACTCATTGACTGTATACTTAAAATTGATGTATCTATTGTATGTAAATTATACTTCCAAAAGCTAATTAGAAAAGAATTAAGAAGGATCCAGAAACATAAAACTATCACATCCAGCAATTCCACTCCTAGATATCTACCCAAGAGCAATGCAGATGTATGTCCACACAGGACTTGCACAGAGATGTTCTTTGCAGCATTATTCATCTTCACCAAAACTGGAGACAATCTAAATGTCCATCGACTGGTGAAATGATGGGCAAAATGAGAATGAGGTACAACCAGAAAACAGAATACGATTCCATGATCAAATGGAATGAGTACTGATACATGCTACAATATGAATGAACCTCAAAAACATCAGGTTAAGTGAAAGAAGCCAGGTACGAGGGATCTCATATTCTGATTCCATTTACCTGAAATGTCCAGAAAAGGGGAAATCTATAGTGATGAAAAGGAGATTAGTGGTTGCCTGGGGCTAGAGGTGGGAACAGGGATTAACAGTAAATGGGCCCGAAGGATCTTGCAGGGGAGGTGAAGTACTCTAAAGCTGATTTACGGTGACAGCTGCATCACTAGGTAAAGTTACTCAAAGTCATTGAACTGTATACTTAAAATGGATGATTTGTATGACATATAACGTGTACTTCAATAGCTTTGTTTGTTTTTTTAAGTGATTTTTTTAAAAGAGGAATCTAGAAACAGACCCATGCATATATAGTCAGTTGATTTTTTATAAAGAGACATGTAACTCAATGGGGATAACATAATCTTTTGAACATAAAGTACAGGCACAACTGGATATCCATATGGGGAGAAATGAACCTTGACCTTTACCTCACACCATTCATGAAAATTAACTAAGAATAGATCACAGACCTAAACATAAAAACTAACACTATAAGCCAGGCGCAGTGGCTCGTGCCTATAATCCCAGTACTTTCGGAGGCCAAGGCAGGCAGATTGCTTGAGCCCAGGAATTCAAGACCAGCCTGGGCAACACGGTGAAAACCCATCTCTCCACAAAATACAAAAATTAGCCTGGTGTGGTGGCACACACCTGTAGTCCCAGCTACTTGGGAGGCTGAGGCAGGAGGATCACTTGAGCCCATGAGGTAGAGGTTGCAGTGAACCAAGATCAGGCCATTGCATTCCAGCCTGGGTGACAGAGTGAGACAGTGTCTCCTAGAAGACAATATAGGAGAAAGTCTCTTCAACCTTGGGATAGACAAAGGCTTCTTAGGATGCAAAAACCATGAATCGTAAAAGGGAAAAAAAGATAAATATATGTCATCAAAATTAAAATTGTGTCCTCTTCAAAAGGTAATGTTAAGAAAATAAAAAGGCAAGCCACCAACTGGGAGGAAGTACTCATAATACATGTATCTGACCAATGTCTTGATTCCAGAATACATTAAATACCTCATTCCACTCAGTAAGAAGACTATTAATAATGGGCAAAATATTGAAACAGACTCTTCACAAGAAAGATATGCAAGTGGACAATAAACTCACAAAGAGAGGCTCAACCTAATCAGTCATCAAAGAAATATAAACCCAAACCACCATGAGATACCGGCATATACATAATAAAATTGCTAAAATTCAGAAGACTGAGAATTCCCCGCTGTCGGGGATATGTAGCAACTAGAACTCTCTGCTGGTGGGAAGGTAAAATGATGCAACCACTCCAGAAAACAGTTTAGCAGTTTCTTATAAAGTTAAACATACACTTAACATATAAACCAGCAATTCTACTTCGAGGCACTCACCCAAGAGAAATAAAAACATACAAAGACTTGTATACGAATGTTCATTTGCAAGAGTTTCATTCGTAATAGCTCAAAGCTGGAACCAACCCAAAGCCCATCAACTGGTGAATGGATAAACAAACTGTGTGCATCCATACAATGGAATACCACTCAACGGTAAAAAGGAAAGAGCTTTGGATGCGTACAGCAATTTGGGTGAATTTCAGCAACATTATGCGGAGCAGAAAAAACAGAAACAAAAGAGTACATGCTGTATGATTCCATTTATATAAAAAAGAAACTCTAGGAAAGAAATCTAATAGGTAGTAATAGAAAGCAGATCAGTGGTTGCCCTCAAGCCAGGATCAAGGAGGGGGTGGACTGACTGGAAATGGGACACAAGGGAACCTTTCGGGGTATAGGAAATGTTCTATCATGTGGTGAGGGCTACATGGAAATCTACACTTACCAAAACTCAAATTGTGTAATTAAAATAGGTGCATTTTATTTATGTCAATTATATCCCAGTAAGACTGATTTTTAAAAAATAAAAAGTCCATTCAGAATTTTTTTTTTTTAATTGCTAAAGGAAGTCAGGAGTGCTTGAGAACACGACCCGGTGGTGTAGGCTCTAAGTTTTCTCTCCACACAGCTTGCAGCTGAGACCAAGGAAAGAAGCCAGGCCTGCGAATTCTAATGCAACTTTAAAAAATGTACCCTGTAATATCTGATACACACAAAAGATATGTATTTAAGTTATAAGACCAGTAATACAATGAGCCATTCTAAACCTGCCTAATTTACTAGCTAAAACTTTCCAAATACCACTGAAGCTAGCCATGTGTTCCTCCCCAGCCCAGAGGTAACCATTATCCTAAACCGAGTGTTTATCAGAACTCAGACTTCCTATGGGCTATGGAAAGCTGAGGACATGTGCTACTGCTGGGACCGCACATCTCAGCCTTACCTGCAGACAAGGATGGCCGTGCAAGAGCAACCAATAGGGAGAAAGTGGAAGTGACGTGGGCAGTTTCCAAGAGGTGTCCTTAGAAGGCAGCCTGCCCTTTTCCTGCCTCTCCCCCGCTCTCACTGGCTGGACGGCAGGTGGGATAGCTGGAGCTGAAGCATTCACACCACACCCCAAGATGGATGCCAGCCAGCTGTCAGGAAGGCAGAGCAGTGAGGCAGAGCAAGGTCCCCGCAGACCACAGAGTCTCCTGGCAGCCTGGGTCGCCTATATTTATGTAACAGAGAAAAATTCCTCTATTTCTTTAAGCCATCCTTGTTTGGAGTTCTCTGTCACCTGTAGCAGAATTTTCTAAAACGAACACACTGTAACAACAGCCAGAATCCTAACTGCCATCAACATCAAAGACTTTTAATGGTCCAAGAAACCTAAGGAAAGGATCACTTCATTTTGGTTCCCCTCCTGTGATACTTGCCCTCTGCAACATCCACGAATGGCATTTATCCAGCCCCCACATGGCACCACACCAGGCAGAATGCACAGCAGCAAAATGGAGAGGGCGCTTGCTAATCCAAACCAGCACCACCGGCAAAAGAAAACTCAATTTCCTCAAATTTAGAGAAACACTTTCTTCATACACAAACCAGTAACTTTCAGGTAGCAAAAAGAGAGATTTGTCTGCTAAACCAGCAGCGAGAGAAATGGAAGCGTGAGAGAGAAATGGAAGAGACAGGCGACCCCGCCCCCGGCCTTTTCTGTTCCCCTCTCCACAGTGATGCCTTCCTTGACCCTTTGGGTCTCCCCTATAGCTGACTGATCTTCAAAGCCAGTTCAAGTCCTGCCCCTTCCAGAAGGCCTTGCCTAAGACTAGCATTCTGGGAGTTTCCTTTGTTCTCAAATTCCGAAAGCTCTCAACATTCTCACCATGCAAGATGACATGGGATGGTCTTCTCTGTCTTTCTCCTAGCAATGGAGGGCTTGCCTCTAGGATGAACAGCGGCTCCTGGAGGCAGGTCCCATCCCCTACTTCTTCCACAGCCTGCCCAGAGCAGCCTGCCCAGAGCCGTGCGCACCAGCTGAGCTCACAGACCGTATCACCGACTGGCCATGGGGGCAGCTCGCCCACACGACAGCCCTTCCATTCTCAAGCACACTTCCACCCACATTTATCCATTCCACAAGCATTTCTAGAACACCTGCTCAGTCAGAGCCTCAGGCCACTAGATTTTTTTTAAGTCTCAGAACTCACAGTTTAATGGGGGAAGACACTGCTATAAATGTTTAAGTGAAGAGGGGCGGGGTGGGGGAGTCTAGGGGCTGAGGGGGAGCTTCCCTCCAAGTCAGAACACTGAAAAGACCCCCCTGGAGGAGTCCGTGCTGGCCCCAGCCCTGAAGAACGGCAGTGAGCACACAGACTGGGCACTACAGGCTCGGCACAGGAACAATGGCCTCCGGCCAATGCCCCCCGATGTCTCCAATAACTAACCTCATGGCACCTGCCGAGATAACACAAATAACTTTAATATTAGTCTAAGAATGAGATGGCCAAATAGGTAGTATGGCTACAAAAATAATTAGATGATGCGTTTCAAAGTAAAAATCACTGTGCTTTTGGCTGTCCTCCTTCGGGGCTGGCAGAGCCACCCTTTCTCCAACCATTTCTTCTGACTCTCTCATCCCATGCTCCAGCCACTCTGAACAACTCAAGAGTTTCTTTCTTTTTGGTTTTTTAGAGACAGAGCCTTGCTCTGGCACCGAGGCTGGAGTGCAGTGGTACAATCGTGGTTCACTGTGGCCTCAGCCTCCTGTGCTCCAGCGGTCTTCCCACCTCAGCCTCCCAATTAGACCCACCACCATGCCTGGCTAGTTTTGTTTTTTTTAAATTTTTTGACAGGGCCGGGTGCCGTAGCTCACGCCTGTAATCCCAGCACTCTAGGAGGCTGAGGCAGGCGGATTGCCTGAGGTCAGGAGTTCAATACCAGCCTGGCCAACATGCTGAAACCCCGTCTCTACTAAAAATGCAAAAATTAGCCAAGTGTGGTGGCGCACACCTATAATCCCAGCTACTCGGGAGGCTGAGGCAGATGAATAGCTTGAGCCTGGGAGATGGAGATTGCAGTGAGCTGAGATCACGCCCTTGTACTCCAGCCTGGGCAACAGAGTGAGACTCTGCCTCAAAAAAATAAAATAAAAAATAAAAATAAAAATAAACTTTTTTTTACAGAGATGGCATCTCACTATGTTACCCAGGTTGGTCTTGAACTCCTAGCTTCGAAGTACTCCTCTTTATCTTGGCCTCTCAAAGATTTGGGATTACAGGCATGAGCCACCATGCCCAACGCCCAACGCCCAACAACCTGGAGTTTCTTACCTTCATCGAGTTTTACGTCTATGTGCTTTTGCGTTAGCCTGGCGTGCCCTCATCTATCCTGTGTGATCACTGAACCAATCAGCCCACCAGATCCAGTTAGACATTTGCTCTCTGAAGCTTCCCGTCACCTCCTCTGTGCCTCTGTCCTCACCGGGGCCACCTGACAGGCACTGCTGTGTTGGCCTAACCATCTTTCCTACCAGAAGGGAGCAACCAGAGAAAGCGACTAGGCCGTATTAATCTTGTCCGCCCAGGGGGTCTGGCACACAGTAGGCATTCAATAACGATGCTTGCTCAGTGAATTAAGATAATCACAGATAAGTATATGTTACTACACAGGGCTATAAAAGAAGTAAACAGAAAAATAACTCACTCTCTCTCAGGATTTCTAATCAAATGGTTCAAAGCCTTTCACCGGCGTCAGACATTTACATCCTATTTTAAGAAGAGGCAACTGAAGCTGTAGGTCAGTCTTTGAAGGGGCCTAACTTGTTTATCAAAGACAGTGTGGAGGGGAAAGTGTTCAAATCTCAGAAGAAATTATTATCTTACAAAATTTACACTGGCCCTGCTTATATCTCAAAGCTTCTTGTCTCTCTAGGAGAAGAAGACAAATCAGCTTGGCGCAAATCAATCAAGCAGCATTTATCAGGCCTCTGCTCAGGACTGGGCTAGGCCTGCACCTATACACACGCACTGACTCCCGATGCAAAGCCAGACGAGAAGAAACCAAACTGAGAAATGGAGAATGTCAAATCTTCTCTCCAACCACAGCCTGACTTCTCCTGAACTCTACCAACCTTCTTCTAAGCCCCGAGAACACTGGTTTATGCTTATACCAGGTGACACCAGGCTTCCCCTTGGTGCCAACCTCCTATCACTTTCACAAAAGCCTTCCCTGACTCTAGCCCACATTAATTCTTCTCTTTTCTGTATTTCAGAATTTCAGAAATTCTTGTCTGCATAATTAATTTTGGCATTAAATCACAACATCTTATTATCCTTTTCTTAAGAATTTATCTTATCCTTCCCAAAGAGCTGGCAAGATGCTTAAAAATCAGGTTTTGCATCTCTCACGTGATACAGTACTGAGCATATAGTAGATGCTTAATAAAAATGCTCAGAAACTGAACTGTTACCATTCGGGCAGGTTTCTATGTTCTCTCTGCCAACACTGGCATTTACTAACATCTCAAGGTCAACCACATTCACCAAAGAACAGAGATGTCAAAAGAGGCACCCAGTGGCACACCTGCCACTGAGTAGGTAGGCCAGCAAGTTCAAAGGAGAAGAGCACTGGGCTCCCTGGCGTGGTCTTGGAAAAGCTGTCCCACCCTGAGACGTGAGCGTGTGGGGCTAGACCCACGGGATCCCATTTTCTAGGCTTGGGCTCAGAGATGGAATATCCATAAAGAGCCAAGATATGGGGAAGAAAGGGCTGCCAGGGATCTAGAAGTAAAAATCGGCAGGAACACACATGATCAGAGGCCATAAATCCCTCCCGGACGCACACAATGCCTCAGTGATAAGCATGCAGATTGCACACCTAGTTCAGAAACTCCCCTGAGTTTGCTTGTAATTAAGGGGGGTTAGAAAGGTAAAAAAAATATATAAACCCAATTAATCATTTAAATATTTAAAGTCAGATTTTTCCCTCACTCCAGGATTAGTATATTTCATAACGCCAGCAACAGACAGCCCTGGTTTTTACTGGGGTTCATTTTAGAGCATGTTTAAACTAGTCAGATTGAGTGATGCTTCCAGCAACTAATCGCATGTCAAATAAAAGATATTTTATGTAATAAATTACCGCTACAAGTAATTCAAATGTCATTTATCAGTTTTATTATCAGTCAGGCAAAGTCTTGTTTCTCTATATTAATCAAAATCAAGCTTTTTTTTTTTTTTAAGCAGTTTTGACACCTCTTGGCAAAAGCACAGAAGTGAAGAGATAGTCACCCCCCGGAGCTGAGAGGAGCGATGTAACGGCACGAGAAGAATGAAGCTCAGTGGTGACAACTAAAAACTCCAGGTATTTAAAATTACCATTACCATTGTTTTTACACCAGTGTCAAAGCAGGAAGAAGTCTGTCTCTAAGAACATGTATTTTATTTTTAGGGCTGGGAGACTCTTTAAAACTATTCCTACCTAAATACCTCAAGGTGTAATGCTTTTTCTCAGAGCGATCTGGACAGGAGAATGATTTAAATAGCTGAACTGCCCCTCCCCACCCCATTCGTTTGCCTCTTTCAGAAAGACTAACAGTTTAACCCTTCGTGTCTATGGAAAGTAGGTGAACACGTGGCCTACCAACTCTGTGACTGACCAGAACAATTTGTTCTGAGTCAGAAGTTTCCAAGTAGTTAAGAGACCTGTTCGGTATTAAGCCACTGGAGGAAACAGCTGGAATAGAACAGATGTACATCTTAGAAAATTCTGCACCCCCAGCTGCCACTGCCTATCCTCAACAAATCCCATTACACGGCTGGGCCGAGAGACGCAACTAAAGAAAAAGTGTGGAGACTCAGCCTTTGGTTAAAAAGAAGCACGGAAAGTCAGCTTAGAACCCAAAGCAACTACAATGGACTGGAAAGAATGCTGGGAGGAAGGATAAAGGAGCCCCGAGCTGACAAGTCACAGGTGCTAACCCAGTGGCCCGAATACAGGACAAGGCTCAGCACTGAAGCTCTGCGCCCTGCAGTGGGTCACCCAGGCAGGGTACTGGCAGACTGACACACTTGAGCACACACTCCCTGGCCTTCCCGACTCAGCCTTGTGTGGACAGCCAGAGGAGGAGGTCTCTAAATAAGATCCATAACACAGAGGGTAGATTCCGACCCACTGGCTGGCCCTTCAGCAAGACCGGAGAAGAGAAGGCCCTTCTGGCTCTATTGAGAAGACCACTCCTGCCTGGCTACATCGAGAAGACCACTCCTGCCTGGCTACATCGAGAAGACCACTCCTGCCTGGCTACATCGAGAAGACCACTCCTGCCTGGCTACATTGAGAAGACCACTCCTGCCTGGCTACATCGAGAAGACCACTCCTGCCTGGCTACATCGAGAAGACCACTCCTGCCTGGCTACAGCTGAGCAGGATGAAAGCAGTGCTGCGGTGAGGGAAAAGAAGGTAGCTTCAGGCTAGGTGTCGGCAGATCAAAATCAATCTGTCATGTGAAAATATGCCTTTTAAAATCTGATATCTAACCATTCTAAATCATTTTTTGAAAAAAGAAAACTTCTGAGAATAACAATTAAAATGACAATTGTAGAAAAGGCACTTTGAAAGACAACAGATCCAATGCTGAATTTCTATTTCTTTTTTTTTTTTTTTTTTTTTTGAGACCAAGTCTCACTCTGTCATCCAGGTTGGAGTGCAGTGGCCTGATCTCAGCTCACTGCAACCTCCGCCTCCTGAGTTTAAGCAATTCTCCTGCCTCAGTCCCCCGAGGAGCTCTGGGATTATAGGCACATGCCACCATGCCTGTCTAATTTTTTGTATTTTTAGTAGAAACGGGGTATCACCATGTTGGCCAGGCTAGTCTTGAACTACTGACCTCAAGTGATCGGCCTGCCTCAGCTTCCCAAAGTGCTAGGATTACAGATGTGAGCCACCATGCCCAGCCTATTTGTTTTTTTGAGACAGAGTTTCGCTTTTGTTGCCCAGGCTGGAGTGCAGTGACACGATCTCAGCTCACGGCAACCTCCGCCTCCCGGGTTCAAGCGATTCTCCTGCCTTAGCCTCTTGAGTGGCTGGGATTATAGGCGCCTGCCACCACACCTGGCTAATTTGTTGTATTTTTAGTAGAGATGGGGTTTCACCATGTTGGCCAGGCTGGTCTCGAACTCCTGACGATCTCAGGTGATCCACCCGCTTCAGCCTCCCAAAGTGTAGGGATTACAGGTGTGAGCCACCACACCCAGCCCAGTGCTGAGTTTCGTTAAAGAAACAAAATTGAGCTATTTTTCCATAGCTTTGCAGTCAATTTTAGCTTTTTTAAAAGTGATTTCAAGGAGGGCTTCTGGCTGCATTTTGGAGGTATGCATTTATAACTCGCTTGAAGAAACTTTATTCCTATAGGAGCTTTCATTTAAGAGCAACAAAAGACCCCTCATGGGTCATGATCTCGTATATTAATATTTAAAAGCAACATTCAAAAAGGACCTTTATGTTTTAACCTGAAATTCCCTGACAGACTGCTACTACATGAATGTACAAGGTATAGCCAGGACAAGGGAGGGAGGATGGGAAATGGAGGCTGACCTAAACCTACAAATATTAACTTAAAAAAATAAAATCAGGAGACCGGTTATTGCAGTGAGCAAACAAGAAGGCACCATGAGTCAGATGTTCACATTGTTTTTAGTGAAACAGTCACATTCCAAAGCGCTGGGATGAGAAGATGGCGACAGAGCAGTAAATCGTTGTACAGGTTTTCTGCCTGTCACCAGAATACCTGAAACAACAATAAAATCATTTGCTCTGATCCCCCGTCTCTTCTCAAACCTTTGTCACATACTTTAAAAAGTTTGTCTAGAAGAAGACCGGGGTGTGTCACATTCCTTGGGAAAAACCCAAGAGCTTTCTGCTGCTCCCGGTTTCTCCCGGTTTGCTAAGTCTGGGAGACACAGAACACTGCTCTTTGGCCAGAGTCCTGAATCCCAATCAAGGTTAAGCAGGAGCTTCAGCGGGTGACTTACTGTATGGCTGAGATATGAGGTGAGGGGGCTGGACAGGAACCACCTGTGTGGCTGGGCCCAAGGACGAAGGCTCATCGGCAGCAGTGCCCGACTGCTGGAAGGCCATATCAATCTCTTCATCTGTCAGCCCTGGGGAGAAGAGGACATAATCGCAGGTGAGTACCTTTTGCCAGTGTCCACAGCTGCAACAGAATCTTCACTGAGCACAGACCTTTACAGGCACAGAATGCCTTGCATCCTAGTGAGTTGCCTCCCCGATTTCAAATTCTCCGGAACCTCCCTCCGTTGCAATTTAACCTTAAGCGACAGAATATTAGCCTCAACACGGCTTCCAAATGTGGCTCATTCAGTTTCCTTAATTTATCCTTGAGTTTATTGCTGCTTTTGAAGTCGCTCTGTACTGCAATTCTCCATTCTTCCCCCGAAAACAGATACCATCAACTGCAAATGTGGCTCATTTTAATCTGTAATGGTGTTAAAAAAAAAGAGGGGGAAAAAACTAACAATAATGCATGAAAACAGACAGGGAAACAAAAAACTAATTATTGGGTGAGACGACTAATTAGTCTAGATCGTTTCTGAAGACGGGAATAATTTGCTTTATTTTATGACAAATGCAGAAATAAAAAGAAAAATCAGGACTGACTGTGATTAGTATGAATGGGATATAGAACGTAAAGAAGAAAATAAAACAAGAAAACAGATCAAAACAAGGCCAGGCCCAAACTTTCAGATGATTATTACCCTAGCCTATCATACACTGCCTGCATTGCCTTTGGCTAGTTTTTCTTTTCCCTTTTTTAAATCCTCCCGATACTCTAAACCACACCGTACATGGGACATCAAGAAGTAGCAGGGCGCCATCTGCAGTGGCTATGCCATGTGGAGAGGATTTGTCCACAGAAGAATAAAAGGCAAATGAAAACCCCATGAAGGCCACACTTCCAGTGGGCACACAGCTAGGATATTTCCAATGGGTCTGAAGTCAATTTGGGACATTGACTCTTGGGAGGAGGAAGAGGGCCCCAACCAACCCAAAGAACAGGAACGAAATGTGACACACAAGTATGAAACGAGTGGTCCCACGGGGCCAGCTCAGGAAGCAGCTCTGTGTACAAAGGTGCCCCAGCTGCCGCAAGTGGGAAAAGCAGGTGGGAGGTCACTGCTAGTCTGCAAAAGACCACTCGGCCTGCCCGTGCTGTTCCGGGAATCCCAATATCCAAGCGAGCCGCAACACAGAGCTTTTAAACTAGAGCCGAGAGCTTTTCCACATCTGGTCGGCAGCTCTCCATTAGAGGCCCACAGCATGGTATATTTGCCCCTGGGGGGTAGATGAAGTACAAGGAGGTTCTGAGGATCAGCATCTTCAAAAGCATGGTGCCTCATACTCTGTGCCTAGGGGCTAATAGATGGTGTACATTAATGCTTTAAAGCACAGCTCTGCCCTGCACCATACCGGCATGTGAGTTGACTGCAACCATCCCTCAAACTTTTCATGCCCTACCACAACTGGTCAAAGGAAAATGCCTGAACTCTTCTAAACAGCCCTGGACTCTTTTTCCCTTCTTTGCACTGAGAAGCTGAGGACTGCCCCCATTTAAAACTGCAGCTGTTCCTCTCTTTACCCTCTTCATACAGTGGAGCGGGCCAAGGGCAGGCACGGCCGCAGCACTGGGAAGCCTGAAGAGCCACCAGATTGCCCCAATAGCATCATGCTCTCAACAGATTGGTGGGCCTGATGAAAATGCTTCCAGGGTTCACAGCGCATCCCTTACCAACTTCCAAAGACAAAAGTTGAAGTTCAGTAGACTGGAGCTAGAGAGGGGGTGCTCGATGCAAAGGAACTGCTTAACCCATAATTTCACCTCCCAAGAAGAACAGGGACAGGACATACAGGCAAGCCAGGCAACAACAGAGAACATATCCCCCCTGAGTTTGTGCCTCTCGGGCTCCAGCCTGCGTAGTGACTGCCGATCGCTCCTACTAAATAGGAAGGGGGAAGCCCTTTTGGAACCCTAGTGGGAAAGACATGGTTTTAACCAGTTCATAATCAGCCATTAGAGAAGAACACAGCATCTGCGATGTCAGCACAGGCTGATGGTCACTGGTACACTACGGAATTTTATAAACCTGGTGGTTCGTGTGCCTTGTCAGCCACTGGCTGCAAATGAGGATAATTTTCCCAAAAGGAGCATTCAGTTGCATTCTCATTTTCCCTTTTGGCTCTTTCAAATATAAACAAGTACAATAATGTTTAACACTGGGGAAATATACAGTAACTTACAGGCTGTGCTGCGGCCCTGAGAGCCAGCCCTGGTTAAAGGGACGGGACTCCCTGCCTGTAGATCTGCCCTCTGGCCCTGAGCTTTTATGAAACCTATTTTCCTAATAAAACATGTTCCTTGCATTATCGCAGCCGAGCCCACTAGTGAGGCTACAGTTGAAAGGGCATCAGCACTTCCTTCCAAGCTCTTGTTTTTCAGAGACCTTATCATTTGAGACTCAAAATTTATATTGGCTGAAATTCTGATATCCCTGGTTCTCTGGGAGAGTCGGGATTTTGATTTAGTTACAGTAAATGAATCCTTTCTCTGCTTTTAAAAAATAAGCGTTTTAACAATCTCACTGGATCATATTCAGAGCCAGGCCATTATCCTGGTCACTGCCCTCATTTAACAGATAAGAAACCTGAGGTCCAAGGAGGGTAAAAATGATGCCCACACGCTACCTGCAGGGAGCAGTGATGCTGATGAGTGCTCAAGGCTCTCCCTCTCCAGCGCAGTGACTTTCCACTACGCCAGAGTTACCAAACATCAAATGGCAGGCTCAAACTATGTCTGAGGTCTTGAGTCTTGTTAAAGAGCTTTAAGAAGGATTTCATTTTCTTCTCCCCACCCCATTCCCTCCCCCGCACTCTCATCTACAGGAAGGGGCCGGTGAATATTGTTTTGAGGCTACGCTGAAACAACACAGGAACCTAACCCCTGGCTCCTATCTGTAAAGGACACCTGGACAACTTTTTGAATAACACAAGAGTGACAAAGGTAGAATGTGCTCGTCTTGTTCTCATTCTAATATTCTAGCCCCAAATCAAATCCAAATGCCTGTCACAGACTTCCGTGAGTGTCATCTTCCTCTGAACATCCCCACCTTAGGCAGAACTGGCCAGCTTCGCGACTGTGTTTACAGGAGTCAGGTGGTTCATCTGGAACTTAGGGAGACTGAGTGGGAACACCCATCTCTCTCCAGATCACAGCTAGTTATCTGCCCAGTCACTGGCTCTTGATGCTGAGATGACCCTGCCTTCAGGGACAAGGTGCTGCCATGGAGCCAATATAAGACAACGAGGTGCCCTAGCCCCATCTTTCCCACCCCTGCCAAGACAAACTGCTGATCTTAGATTGAGACCTTGCAGAATCCAAAAGGTTAAAAGGAATAATAAAGGAAACTGCCAATTGTAAGTGAATTATATTTGGCTCTGAAAGCTGAGGCACAGACTATATTATAAAAGGCATCTCTTTGCGTTGTTTACCATCACCCTGACTAATGCAGACCTTTTTTTTTTGTTTTAAATAATCTCATGCAAATTAGACACACACACTTCCTTCCAGTTGATTGCTATCTGCAAGGAATAATCTAACCGCAGAGGGACGGAGCAATGGCTGAGCAGGCAGAGAGCTGGAAGCAAAGGGCTTCACCGACCTGCAAGCCTCCTCCCTCCTCTATTCATCTGAGTCTCCCTTTAGCTGCTACCTTTGGAAGAATTAGTCTATTTTAATAAAACCCCAAATGTTCTTTTAGTTGAGGTATCAGTATGCATTACCTGATACCACTAGCACTAAGCATTCAGATGTTCTTCCTATAACTTCCTTTCTGCCACTCGGTGATTTTAGGAGCTACCAATCCCCAACCCTCGGCCACCCAGTCCACAGCACTGACAATTCAAATCTATTATTGACAGAGAATAACACTAAGAAATTCCCATGTCTTAGTGTTACTCTCTCCACTCACTAGCTCTAGTGAAAAGGAGGAGAAAGGGACGAGGGAGCTTGTCTCAGAGGAGGAGAGGCGAAGAGGATGCGGGCTGACTCTGAGAGGTAGAGAGGCCACTTCATCTTTTCACACCACAGTGGCCTGATCGGCAAAACTGAGAGCTCACAATTCAAACCAAATTCTCTGAGTGAAGATTCCATGCGCCCAGCGTGGAGGCAGACTTCTTGTTCTCTCAGTTCTCTAGAATCTACCTGCAAAAACCTCCGGGGTTGCTCCCTGGGCCAGGAGAAGGTTGCTGCCCTTGTGCAGGGGCTGGGCCAAGCGTCTCTTCTCCAGGATGGGCTTCTTTTAAAAGAACAGAGCAAGTGAGCTACATCCCATTGATGAAAAAAACCCCGGTGTCACTGCTGCAGTGTCGGACCTGCATGGCCGCAGGGCTGCCATCCTTGCCTGTTTTTATCCCCTAGAAGATAAACAAATTTGCTTTCTTTTTCTCAAGGTTTCTGTTCAAATGCAAACAAAACCAAACTGATTGACTTTGTGAGCTGCAGGGTACTGGCTGCGATTGGGATGCCATAGGGTCCTTTCCCACGACTCAGACCAAACCAGGGACCCGGAAGGGCTGTCTTTTCTCTGTGGGACAGGCTGTACAAGGGTTTCTCAGGATAAGTAACCTCAGCACTGTCCCCAGTGACCGCTGGGCACTGCCACAGGGCCTGGCCCTGTGCAGGTGAAGCAGAAAGACAAATGACAGAAGACAGCAGTGTTCTCTTCATCTTTCAGGTCAAACAACAACCAGGACAGAAGGGTTAGGAAGAGTTTGAAATAAGCAAGGTAATGAACTCCTGCCAGCGCCTTCCTGCTCAGCCCTAGTTTTATTATAAAAATGTGGCATCTGACTGAGATCATGGCAACAGGGCCAGAGGGCCAGCAGCAGAGGGTGGCAGTCAAGGGCTGGTCACTGGGACCTCTTCCTCCCGCTCCGCAGCCCCCTCTATTTTGAGGACTAGGGCAATTCATCCGGGACTCACGGACACTGGGCGGGGGTCACCTCTCTCAGAACAACTAAGTTATCTGCCCTGGCACACTCTGGGAGGAGATGAGGCAGAGAAGACAGCTGGCTGAAAATACTCCCCAAATTAAAAGAAAAAAATCAACTCTCTCAGAACAGGTTCAGGGAGGGGAAGGGGAAAAGTATTTTTATTTTATTTTATGAACATTTTGTTGGAACAGTAGAGTACAATAAGGACTCTCAGAGCCTCTAAAAGTCATGGGATGACCTGGAGACCCCTATTTCCCAGTGCCTTGTATAAAATTGAATTTTTTAAACATAAATTACACGTAATGACGACACTGTAAAAACTAACAGTAATGGAAAGCTGTGCTGTATTTCATTAGCCTGTATTATTCCGTGCCACCTGATCCAGCCGGGCCTTGTTTATGAGTTAGTGTGTTAGCAGATGCCGATGGAAGCATTTGCTTCGACCTTGCTCTTCTCATTGGGGCATGAAATTACGACGGCAGCACCTTGATATTACAGCCATAAATACAGTAAACTGCAAATTTAAGCCAACGGCTCCTATTGTCTCTGAACATAAAGCTGATCGGTATTTATTTAAAAGGAGAACAAAAAAAATATTATATATCACCTTGTTTATGGGGCCTCCCCCACCCTCTTTCCTATCCCCTCCCCCAGCCCCCTAACCTGTCTAATTCACTTGGTTAAAATATTAAGCGAATAAGCCAAACACTTTTTCCTTCACTGATTAACTATTCCCAAGCGGCAGTTTTTGAGAAAACTAGTTCCAAATGTCATTACCCTGAACGAAAGAGTTTTCATAAGAATTGATCTGATGGGGAGTGGGGGGTGGGGGGAGCTGATTCCCATCATCTTAATATTGATATGTAAATTTAAGAACAAGACTTGAGACTTTTCCTTCTCCTTAAATGAGGGAAGTTCAAACAACAGGAGAAAAAGTTGCTGATGATGCCCTGAAACTGAATGTCCTCTCGGTATCCTAGAAATCGTTAGGCAGAAACATTATTTCAAAAAGCAGCAAAACACTGCCTCCTGCCACCTAAGGAAAGAAAGAAAGATATCTAACCAAGAAGATAATTCTCAGCTCATCACAGAGAGCTGGGGCACCTCTCATTAAAACTTGCACCAATCCCTCCTTATCCCAGTGAACCATAAAGACAATATATCCTTTAAATACATTAAATGTGGAAGAAAAATAAACACAAAGACAAAAGGACACTGGACAGCACCCGGCCATGTCTCCCAGTATAAATCACTGAGTAAAAAAGCCAGTGCAAAATGTATTTCACTGCTAGCTGAAAGACTGAGGAAACTGGCAGGCTTGTTCCCCTTGAAGCCTAAAGAGAAGGCAGGTCTGCTTTCCTAATGTCAACAGAAGAGGCAAAGAGGGATGTAAAAACTCCACCAAGTCCAAGTTTGGAGGTTTCAAAGGGCTAGTGGTGGAAACCGTGGAACAACAGCAGGCGAGCTCAGAAGCCACTAGCAGTGAAACACACAGAAGCCCATTTTAGCGGTGAATTAAATGCGAGTTTGGGGGAGCAGTTTAATTCCAAAGCAGATAGGCTGGGTTCACGGGGTCCAGTGCTCAGCAGTTTCAATGACACAGCCAAATCAACCAAGATCAAAAGTTTCTGTACATTTACTTTTGATAGGTTATTCCACAAGGCAGACGTACTCCCTTGGGGCCCTAAATTATATCAGACACACCAGTCATTGAGCTTAGCGCCTTCCACATAAGGAGGAAACTTTCCTATAAAATTTATTGAGCTTCTCTGGGGAGTAGTATAACTGGTGAACAAGACAGAAGTGAGCTGCCCCTCTGTGTAACACAAATTGAGATCTCTCATATGAAAGATTGGGAGGGTTTCCAATCAGCATCCATGATGTCTATTTTTAGATCTATATAATCTAAAGGTTCTTTTTTTTTTAATCCCTCCCTGCTAAATTAGAAACAAAAACAAAGAGAAGTTATTTTCGATATTTGATCGATTCCAGAGGATTAATAGCAGGACAAATATTGTTGCTGGCTGCCACGGACAGCAGGACTTTCGCAACAGGCAAAGAAGTCAGACCTTCCCACAGTATACTGAGTAAGTCCATGGGAAGAGACCGTGTCCCTAAAGACCCAGGGGATGATAATCAGGAATCTCTGCTACTTAAATGCCAAGTAAGCCAAATGTGTATTTGTGCATGCGTGCAAAAGCCAAATTAGTAAACCCTTTTAGTGATACTTAAATCTTGCTCCTGTTTCAGAAGAGGTCAAGAAGGGTGGTTTTAAAAAAAGGAATCAACAGGCTGGGTACAGTGGCTCACCCCTGTGATCCCAGCACTTTGGGAGGCTGAGGCGGGTGGATCATGAGGTCAGGAGATCAAGACCATCCCGGCTAACATGGTGAAACCCTGTCTCTACTAAAAATACAAAAAATTAGCTCACGTGGTGGCGCACACCTGTAGTCCCAGCTACTCAGGAAGCTGAGGCAGGAGAATCACTTGAACTCAAAAGGCAGAGGTTGCAGTGAGCTGAGATAGCGCCACTGCACTCCAGCCTGGGTGACAGAGCAAGACTGTCTCAAAAAAAAACAAGGAATCAACTTTGCTTTGACAACCAAAGAAATTCAGAACTGCAAAAAAAAACTGGAGTTTATCTGATCTCTCTCCTGTTTTCTTTTTTCCTTCTGTTTCATAGATCAGGAAAAAGAAACACCACACAGAGGTGTAGGGACTTGCCCACAGCCCATGTGAGCCCCAGAATTGGATTCCCACACAGGGCTCTCTGTGCTGGGCAGGGGCAGGGGGGTGGGGAGCATGGGCAGTCTGACACACCTGCTGCCCTCTGCCACTTGACACAGTCTGCACTTTTTAAATAAGCAAATTCTAGGATCAACATCCCCAAAAGAAGAAAACTAAAGAGAACATCAGGAGCATGGGGGGGGAAACTAGGTGAAGGGTACAGAGAAGTCTACACACACACCTACCCTCTCACCCCCCCTCCCCTTGACACACACACTTGTGTATATATACCTAAAAGAAAAAGAGGATAGGAAACTGGTAACTGGTTATATGGGGGACCAGTAGCTGGGGAACAGAGACTGAAGAACACTTTTCACTGCATATCCTTATGAATTTTGTTCCATGTGAATAGATTTCTGATTCAAATAGATAAATTAAAGAAAAAAGAAAATATGTGGGGAAAACAACCAACCAACCAGACTTGATCCTTAACAAAATCATTTACAATGATTAACCCCATTTTCTGGAAGAGAAAAACCAAGACAGGAAAAGACACAAAGCCAAGCCCAGGAGCTGGTGTTACAACACAAAGACATCCACGATGTCTAACTTCTTGCTTAACCCATTGTGGCTGCGACCACAGCAGCCGAGTACAAGGTGGCTTTTTTTTTCAATGTGTTTTTAAAAGGCAGACATCTGTTCTGTTTTGACACATCCTGGCTGCCCAAATGTTTCTTTCAGCTCTAAATATTTGCTTCACCAATGGAAATGTTTCCATCACTGCAACAAAACAAACATTTGCTTTGGGATGAGAGGGCTAGCCATACGCCGTCTCATATGTTCTTTCAAACAGCCTGATTTGGGAAACAACTCCACTATAGGACACAAATCAAGGTGGAGATTTTTGTTCCTTTAAGAAAACCTTGTCGCAAGAGTCTAGTGCACTAGGGCACACGCTCTAGTCACTCAGCTGGATGCTATAAATGTTCCTTGGGGGTTTTCTTCTACATCTTGAATCTTAAATATGTGATCAGAAGGTCTATTATTTGGCATTCGGCTTACTTCCTAAAGATTTAAACTACCATGTAGCCATCAGATGTTTTTTCAAGTCCTCACATTAATCTGATATTAACACGTGAAAACATGCTATGTCCTAATAGGTCAATACATAAATTATTCTGTCACCACCTAGTTGTGTAGCTCAAATGAATCTGGTATTGGTTGCTACTGTCAACATTATTAGTATTGAGATAAACATGTAGCACTCAACCAAATCCATAAATATTTGAGTGCTTATTCTGCTAGGCAATGTGAGGGTGCTATATGATTTTCCCTACCTGTTAAATGGGAGCCTCGCTAGGAACCCTTCCTTCCAGTTTCTTATGTTGAATGAGTATTCTCAAAATAACAGCCAAGTGTATTAAACCCAAGTACAGCAGAGCGTTTTAGCTCTTTACATCTTTAACTCTTTGAATTCCACGCTAATCCTGTGCAAGCCCACTGAGGTGCATGAGACAAGGTTTGCAGGCTCACGGTTTTGTGGCCCCTCCGAGCAGTGCTAGAAGCAGGCACTTGATTCTCCCCATTTAAAGTAGGGGAGCCTCAGACTCACAGACCTGAACCAGCCTATCTGAGGTCTCACTGCTGCAGAGTGGAGGGAGGGCTCGGACCCCTGGCCAAGGCTCCTCAGCACTACTCTATACAGCATGGGGTGGCAGGAGTAATATTCCAAATCCCATTCAAGGCAAAAGGTAACACTGACAGCCCTGTCTTCTAGCCTATCATTCAGATGTACTGGCAAAGCTGTTAAGTAAGACTGGATTTTTTCAAATTAAAAACTGCTTTTAAACATGAGGATGCCCACAATGCCAGTGAAGGTGCCATGGAAGAACAAACAGAAACACTGAGTGACCCTTCAGCACTCTATCACGAGAGTTTTTGAAATGTTCATACCTTTGACTCAATCATTTTGCTTCTAAGAAATAATACAATAATGTAGTAAAAGACATATGTATAAAGACAGTTCATTAGCCAGGTGCAGTGGCTCATACCTGTAATCCCCACACTTTGGGAAGTTGAGGTGGGCAGATTGCTTGAGCCCAGGAGTTTGAGCCCAGACTGGGCAACATAGTGAAACCCCTGTCTCTACCGAAAAAAAAAAAAAACCACTACAAAAATTAGCTGGGCATGATGGTGCACACCTGTAGTACCAGTTACTTGGGGGGCTGAGATGGGGATTGCTTGAGCCCAGGAGGTTGAGGCTTGAATTCAACTTGCACTTGCTCAGAAGGGGAAAGTGAGGGAAATTACACTATATTCGGTGGGGACGGGCTCACCACTTCACTCCACAAGTGCTGGATCTCCCAGCGAGCATAAGACAGGAGGCCTGAACTCGCTGTGCCCTCATCGTCTCATTCCCACACACCCTCGCAGTCTGAGCACCATGTCACAGGCTATTTTCCCCCACACAGCTTGGCCCTCATATGCAATGCAGACCATGTCGCCCGGTGTTAAACCAAAGATTTGTTTCAGTGTGAAGGAAAATGTGGGTTCCATTGGACTTACTGAGAAAACACCTTTCTAAGGGATTTTTAACAATTACTTTTAAAATTAATATTTAAAAGATATATTTGCATTTATAAAATTCTAAAGATATAAAAGGGTATACAGTAGCCCACCCTTATCTGTGGGGGGATTCATTCCAAGACACTCAGTGAATGCCTAAAACCACAAATAATACAAAATTCTATACATTCTATGCACATTTTTTTTTCACAATTTCAGGGATAGATTTGTTCTTACCATAGATTTTAGCAACCTATGATTTTTTTTCTTTCCTTATTAAGTCAAGAGCTTTCTCCATTTCACTTAAAGGAAGCACTTCACGGCTTCTCTTTGACATATCTGAATTGCCAGCATCGCTACTCTTGCACGTGGGGCCATTATTAGGTAACACAGGGCTTACTTGAACACAAGTACTTGGATACCAGGTCCATGGATCCGATCACCACGAGGGCTACTAAGTGACTGCCAGGTGGAGATGTCCACAGCATGGATAAGCTGGACAAAGGTACGATCCACATCCCAGGCAGGACAGCATGAGATTTCATCAAGCTCACCAGAATGGCACATACTTTAAAACTATGAATCATTTATTTATTTCTGGAATTTTCCATTGAAATATTTTTGGACTTTGGTTCACCTTAGATACCTGAAACCATGAGAGGCAGAACTATGGATACAGGGAGACCACCTTATCGTGAAAAGCCAGTCTCCTTTCCACACCTGCCACCCTGTTACATCCTCCAGGGACGACTATTGCTAAAGTTTCTTATGTAAAACACATATATGTAGCTGGGCACAGTGGTGGACACCTATAATCCCGGCTACTTGGGAGGATGAGGCGAGAGGATTGCTTGAGTCCAGGAGTTCAAATCTAGGCAACATAGTGAGACTCCATCTCTAGAAAAAAAGCAAAAAGCAAAACAAAACAAAAAAAGCATATATGTGTGTACATATATGTGTACATCTGTATGTATATTTTTATACAAATGATAGCATGCTATACACACTGTCCTAAATCTTACTATTTTTAATTAAGTTATCCTGGAGAACACTCCATATTAGTATCTACAGAGCTCTCTCATTCTGTTTAATGGCTACATGGTTGGTATGGATGTACTATAATTTATTTAACATCCCCTATTGAATATTTACTGCTACAAACAAAGCCATAATAACGGACCTTGAATATACCACTTGTACATGTGTAACTCTAACCCTAGGAATAGACTCAGGTGTGTGCCGTTTTAATTTTAATAAGGCCTGTCAACTCTTCCTTCCAGGCTGTTTCCACTCACAATCCCTATCAAGCTTTTTATCTTTGCCATTCTTAAAGGTTAGAAAATAGTCTTGTTATTTTTTTTTTTTTTTTGAGACAGAGTGTCACTCTGTCACCCAGGCTGGTTGTAACCTCTGCCTCCCAGGTTCAAGCAATTCTCGTGCCTCAGCCTACCAAGAAGCCGGGATTACAGGTGTGTGCCACCAGTCCTGCTAATTTTTGTATTTTTGTAGAGACAGGGTTTCACCATGTTGGTCAGGCTGGTCTTGAACTCCTGGCCTCACATGATCCATCTGCCTCGGCCTCCCAAAGTGCTGGGATTACAGGCATGAGCCACCATGCACAGCCTCATTATAATTCTAAGTAAACTTTTGTTGGCATTGAATATATACAGAAGAGCATGCACATTTTAAGTGTACGGCTTAATGAATTTTCCGATAGTGAAAAAACTTATGTAACTACCACCCAGATCAAAAAATAGAGTAACAGCTTCTAGCACCATCCCTCATGTCTCCTCCCAGGCACCATCTAACTTCTAATACCACAGATTCAGTTTGCTTGCTTTTGAATTTTATACATGTGGGATAATACAGAAAGGATTATTTGATAAAGGGCTCCTTTTGTTCAACATTATGCTTGTGAGAATCAACCTTGTTGCCCTATGTGGCCACAATTCATTCAAATTGTTGTATCGTATTCTTATACAGTAAAAGAATGTATCTATTTCCAGTTTTGGACAATCTATGAATAATGCTGCTATCAACATTCTTATATATATATATATATATTTTTTTTTTTTTTTTTTTTTTGAGGGGGAAATGCTCAATTATAGAGTGCACATCTTCTCAGCTTTAACAGATACTGCCAACAATGTCCAAAATGGTCACAGCAATTCACACTCCCACCAGCAGAGTAGGAGAGTTCTAGCTGTCCCACACCCGACAGCAAAGTTCTCAGGTTTTTTCAATTTTAGTCATTCTGGTGGGTGTGAAGGATATCGCATTCTGATTTCAATTTGCATTTCTCCACCGGGCGCAGCAGCTCACGCCTGTTATCTCAGCACTTTGGGAGGCTGAGGTGGGCAAATCACGAGGTCAAGAGATCGAGACCATCCTGGCCAACATGGTGAAAACCCGTCTCTACTAAAAATACAAAAATTAGCTGGGTGTGGTGGCACATGCCTGTAGTTTCAGCTAGTCGGGAGGCTGAGGCAGGAGAATTGCTTGAACCCGGGAGGCAGAGGTTGCAGTGAGCCAAGATCCCACCACTGCATTCCAGCTTGGCGACAAAGTGAGACTCCATCTCAAAAAAAGAAAATTGCATTTCCCTGACAACTCATGAGGCTGAACATTTTTTGTTTGTTTACCATCTTCACTGAGTAGAGTCTTCTATGTAGTAAAGCAAGCTTGTTCACTGTGTTGTTAGAATCTTGATTGCTTTGTTTGTACCATGAAACACTGAGAAAGAAGTTTTGAAACATCCCATTATGATAGATTTGTCTAGTTCTCCTTTCAGATCTATCCAATTTTGCTTTCTGTGTATCGAAGCTATGTTTATTAGGTGTGTAAGTATTTTGAAATGTTCCTCTTGTTGGTGATTGACCATTTTATCATTCTGAAATTTCTCTCTTTATCTCTGACTCTACTTTTTTTTTTTTTTTGATACAGAGTCTCACTCTGTCGCCCAGGCTGGAGTGCGATGGTGTGATCTCAGCTCACTGCAATCTCCGCCCCCCAGGTTCAAGCGATTCTCCTGCCTCAGACTCCCAGGTAGCTGGGATTACAGGCGTGCACCACTGCACCTGGCTAATTTTTGTCTTTTTAGTAGAGATGGGGTTTCGCCATGTTGGTCAGGCTGGTCTTGAACTCCTGACCTCAGGTGATCTGCCCACACTGGCCTCCCAAACTGCTGGGATTACAGCTGTGAGCGACCATGCCCGGCCTTCTGACTCTACTTTTAAGATCACCTTGTCTGGTATTAGTACCAAGTTTTTTTTGCTTAGTGTTTGCATGGTCTATCTTTTTCCATCACTTGACATTTAATCCTTACATATCTTTAAAGGTGTGCCTGACGCAAGCAGCATTGAGTCTTTTAAATCCAATCTTGACCAACAGCTTTTAATGGAGTATTTATTCCATTTATATTTAATGTAAATGCTGAAATTTGGGGGTTTATATCTTTCATATTACAATTTGTTTTCCTTTTGACCTGTTTAGTGCTCTCTTTTCTCTCCTGTCTTCTTTTTAATTCAGTTTTTCCCTCATTACCTTGTAGTCAAGGTGGTTTCTGATGGATTTCTCTATTGTAAAGTTACTATCTTTTCTTTCAGAGTGAATAAATAGCTTGGAAAAGATACTTTGCTCTTTCTTGTCAAACTTTCATCTTCTCATTTTAGCACCCGTCATTGCAACTTGTCTGCAACAATAATTACTGGATGTTTGACTATGGGGAGATCCTCAATTAGGAGGGAAAGGGGTCCTGAGACTAAAACACTTGCAAACCGAAGCCCTAGACATCACAATACATCCTTTACTTACTACAGTATGATATAAACGAGAAATGTTACAGTTACCCCAAAGATCCTCGCACGTATAACACTTTCCCTCCACTCATCCTTTCATGTACTGGCATGTGTTTCAATTATAATGTATGTTAAAATCCACAGGAAAGACATTCTTACTTTACACAGTCAGTGTTCACTGATACGTGTCCTTTTGTTTGTTCTTCGTTCCTTTCTGCATTTCTGTGTTTCCATGTAAGATCATTTTCTCTCTGCTCGAAAACTCCTTTAGTGTTTTTTTTCAGTACAATATGCTAGTGATGAATTTTCTCTTTTTGTTTACCTGGAAATGTCTGTATTTTCCTTCACTTTTTAAAGACGTTCTGTTATGAAATAATTTCTGACTTACAGAAAAGCTGCTGAAAGCATAGTACAAAGAATTCTCATATATCTTTCACCCAGGTTCTTTAAATGTTAAATTCATCACATTTGCTTTATTATTCCCTATTAATCTGTCTATGTGATTATTTTTCCTGAACTGTTTGAGACTAAATCACAGACATCACACCCTACCCCTTAAATATTTCAGTATGCATGTCTAGATTTGGGGTGCTTATATATAATCACAGAATTATCAAAATCAAGAAGTTAACAATGTTAAATTTATATCTTAAATATGTTAAAGATCTGTAGCTCAGATCTTTCCTCTGAACTTGATTCATAATATCCCTCTGCCCACCTGGTATCTCCACCTGGATGTCTGGTATCTGAACGTCAGGTGTCTAGCACTGAACTCCTAATCCTGCCCTGCCACACTCTCCATTCCTAGTTAATGATGACTCCAAACTTCCAGTCACACAAGGTCAAAAACCCTGGAGTCATCCGTAATGTCCACTTCTCTTTCATATCCAGATCCAACAAATCAGGCTATTCTGTTGGATTTACTTCCAAAAAATATCCAGGGAATCTGAGGACATCTTAACACTAGACTAGTCTCCCAGCTTCCACCCTGGTGATCCTATTAAACCTTACATCAGATGGTCTCACTCCTCGCTTAAAACACTCTGATGATTTTCCATTTTACTCAAAGGAAAACAAAAGTCCTCACCAAGATCAATGCTGCCCTAAACAACCTCATTTCCTGTTAATGCTGTGACCTTGTCTCTCACTACTATCCACCTGCCCTACTGTTCTTGTTCCTAGAATTTGCCAGACACACTTCCTCTCCAGGCTTTTGCATGGGTCATTCCCCTTTTCCTGAAACTCTTTCTACCCTGAAATCTGCATGTTTTGCTTCCTCGTTTTCTTCAAGTTTTT
Source organism: Ateles fusciceps (assembly GCA_036589455.1). NCBI lineage: Eukaryota > Metazoa > Chordata > Mammalia > Primates > Atelidae > Ateles > Ateles fusciceps. The sequence goes on from JAZHEH010001321.1 coordinate 15,944,216, forward strand.
GCTCAAAATGTTCTCTTAGAGGGGCCTTTCCAAACCATCCCATTTAAGATTGCAAATTCTTAGAAGCATCCTCTATTGCTCTTACTCTACTTATGTTTATATTTTATTCTATTGACTGCCTTCTCCCTCCCACTCTACCATTACATTTGGGGTTGTTTTATTCACTGCTCTGTTCCTAGTATCTAAAATACCTATGTTCTACTCCCACCTAGTAGGTATTCAGTAAAAATGTGTAAAAGGCCAGGCGTGGTGATTCATACCTGTAGTCTCAGCACTTTGGGAGGCTGAGGCGGGAGGATCACTTGAGTACAGGAGTTCAAGACCAGCCTGGACAACATAGTGCAACCCCACTTAAAAAAAAAAAAATAGCTGGGTGCAATGGTGTATACTTGTAGTCCCAGCTACTAGGGAAGCTGAAGCAGGAGGACTCCTTGAGCCCAGGAAGTCAAGGCTGCAGTGAGCCATGATTGCACCACTGCACTCCAGCATGGGTGACAGAGCAAGACCCTGTCTCAAAAAGAAAAAAAAGAAAAAAAAAAAACTGTAGAAAGAATAAATAGAAACCCCAATATGTAAAACAGATAAAAGTAATGTTCAGGTTTTAGGAGGTCCAGTGGGGCATGGAGAAAAATCAGAATCCCATCTTCTTGATTCCCTCTTTCCCCCTCAAATATCTCCTCAGAATCTCCAGGGATCCCCAGAGGTAAGTATAAAACTGTTACCAGGCTGGGCACGGTGGCTCAGGTCTGTAATCTCAGCACTTTGGGATGCTGAGGCAGGTGGATCACTGGAGGTTAAAGAGTTCAAGACCAGCCTGGCCAACAGAGTGAAACCCCCATCTCTACTAAAAATATAGAAATTAGCCAGGCGTGGTGGCAGGTGCCTTTAATCCCAGCTACTCAGGAGACTGAGGAAGGAGAATCGCTTGAACCCAGGAGGCAGAGGTTGCAGTGAGCCAAGATCGTACTATTGCACTCCAGCCTGGGCAATAGAGTGAGACTGCATCTCAAAACAAAACAAAACTAAACTAAATACCTGTTACCATATATTCACCCTGTACTAAAGCAACCTAGTTTATTCCTCAGCCCCTGATATGCCTTATACTCTGGAGAGAGTCAGGCATCAGTCTTCTACCGCTGATGTTCCAGCCATCAGAGCGGCTTTTTCCCAACACACTCAGAGCCTGTCTGTTGTTTCGGGTTATCGCTTCCATCACCAAAGCTCTTTCTGATCACCCTAGGTGGAAGTACTTTTCTACAGCAATTACTATCTATATAATACTACTCTGGCTGTCAAACATGGACGGCTTTGTAACGTTTCTTTTATCTTACATGGTTTTCTGAGGATTTTTAATGTTGTTGAACTTTTATTCTCTGCCTTATTCAATGCTGTATCCCCAAAACCTAAAATACTGATCAACCCATAGTGGGCATTCACCAAATAATTGTTCAACGTGTGAATAAACGTGAACAAAGCATACTGGTGCTTCATGGGTTGCAGATTTTCAATAGCTATAAGATATATTCGTAGCACTTGGTGACAATCCCTTTTTCTCCCTCTTAAAAAAAAGTTATCTATCCTAAAACTCATTATCACTGTCATCAGTAACATTTAACATTATTCTTGGGGTTTCATCCTATGGAATAAGGCAGGAAATAAAATTAAAATGTCTAAGAATTAGAAACAAGTTTACAAAATAATTGACTGATCATATACCTATAAAATTTTATTTAATCATAAGAAAGTTGAGTGGGGTGGCAAGACATAGAATATATATAAAATTTAAAAATCAGTAGTACTCCTATGTACTAGCAATAAATAAAATGAAGAGAAATTCCTTTCACAGTAGCCATGAGAAATATAAAATTACTATAATCTTATAGAACATTAGATCAATATAAAGAAATGTTGCAGAGAAATAAAAGACAAATGAAAAAGGCTTTTCAAATTAATTTATAAGTTTAACACAATTTCAATAAAAATCCCAATTATTTTAAATTATCTCAGATGTTCCTCAAGCTTATCTGGCAGAATGCACAACAAATACTAATAACAAGAATCAGCTGGGCGCGGTGGCGCACGTTGCAATCCCAGCACTTTAGGAGGCCAAGGCAGTGGATCACCCGAGGTCAGGAGTGTGAGACCAGCCTGGCCAACATGGTGAAACCCCATCTCTACTAAAAATACAAAAATTAACCGGGCGTGGTGGTGGGCACCTGTAATTCTAGCTATTTGGGAGGCTGAGGCAGGAGAATCACTTGAACCTGGGAGGCAGAGGTTGCAGTGAGCCCAGATCACACCACTGCACCCCAGCCTGGGCTACAGAGTGAGACTCCATCCCCCCTCCAAAAAAAAAAGAATAACAAGGATTTTCTTAACACCAAGGTCAGAGGCAACAAGAATGCAAACAGGTTTCATTCTGCCCTCGTGGGATTCCAGACTGCTCTTAATCTTCCTTTCCTGACTACCTGCCACGTAGACCTCAAGCTCCAGCCTCAGATGTGACAACAGCATACATGTTTCCCATTGGTTCTGCTTCTCTGGTTGGACCCTTACTGAGACAGAGAACACTGTTCTTTCCTTTGTAGCTCATATCAATAGGATTCTCATTTGTTAATTTATGTGTCAGCTGTTTCCTTCACTAGAAGCATAAGACAGTGGCTAAAAGCAAAAATCAGGAAAAAAGTGGCTTATGTTTCAGTCCTGGCTCTGACACTTAATAGCTATGAGTCAGGTCCCTCATCTGTAAAATGAGAATAAAGTTGTTATAAAGATTAAATAAGGTGTTACTTTTATAGATCGATGCCTGGCAAATATAAGCAGCATATGAACTTGATGAATAAAAATATAATAAAAACAATGGACTGAAAAAAAGAGTAACTAGGAATGTTAGGTAGTCCATTCTGTATCCTCTTTTGGATATTTAGATATATTTCTTTCTATTTTTTTAAGTGGTCCCTTTAGGGATTATAATATGCATTCTCAATTTAGCAGTCTACTCTGAATTAATATTACACCATGTTACATATTAAGAACTTTAATATGATACATATAATTGTATGTACCATATTGTATTATTTTATTTATATTAATAATACATTTTATTAAGAATCTTGGCGGGCTACAGTGGCTCATGCCTGTAACCCCAATACTTTGAAAGGCCAAGGCAGATGGATCACCTGAGCTCAGGAGCTCGAGACCAGCCTGGCCAACATGGTGAAACCCTGTCTCTACTAAAAATATAAAAATTTGCCAGGCGTGGTGGCATGCACCTGTAATCCCAGCTACCCAGGAGGCTGAGGCAGGAGAATCACTTGAATCCGGGAGGCGGAAGTTGCAGTGAGTCCAGATCTCGCCACTGCAGGCCAGCCTGGGCGACAGAGTGAGATCCTGTCTCAAAAAAAAAAAAAAGAATCTTACTTCCATTTACATTTCCTCTGTCTTTTGTGCTACTGTTAGAAAATGTTCATTACATATATGAGTATATTATCAATCTAACACTACGTTGTTGCTATTGCTTTAGTCAACTGACTTCTACAGAATTGAAGAATAAAAATAAAATAGTATTTTATATTTTCCTACGTATTTAACATTCCCACTGCTCTTTATCCTGAAAACCCAAATTTCTATCTAGTATTGTCAGAGGCATGTGAACGAGAACAACTCCATCTTGAATAGGAGCTGGATAAAATTAGGCTGAAACTTACTGGGATGCATTCCCAGAACAGTTGAAGCATTCTAAGTCACAGGATGCGACAGGAGGTCGGCACAAAATACAGGTCATGAAGACCTTGCTGATAAAACAGGTTGCAGTAAAGGAGCTGGCCTAAACCCACCAAAACCAAAATGGCCACAAGAGTAACATCTGGTTGTCCTCATTGCTACACCCCCACCAGTGCTATGACAGTTTACAAACGTCAGGGCAACGTCAGGAAGTTACCCTCTACGGTCTAAAAAGGGAAAGCATAAATAATCCACCCCGTTTAGCATATCAACAAGAAATAACCATAAAAATGGGCAACCAGAAGCCCTCTGTCTATGGAGTAGCCATTCTTTCATTCCTTTACTTTCTTAATAAACTTGCTTCCACTTTACCCTACGGACTCACCCTGAATTCTTTCTTGTGCGAGATCCGAGAACCCTCTCTTGGGGTCTGGATCAGGACCCCATTCCTAACTTATTTCTCTTTCTTGAAACAGTATTCTCTTCTCTTCAGTGGGAAGATCTCACACTGGATATTTATTAAATGCATGTCTACTGGTGACAATTTATCTCAGCTTTTATCTTATGATGTCTTTATTTTTCCTACATGGATATTTACACTGTATTACATGGATATTTACACTGTATAGAGAATTCTAGGTTAAGTGTCTTTTTTCTTTCGCCATTTTGAATACGTCATTCCATTGTCCAGTGCACTACACTGTCTCCGATTATGAGTCAGCCATAATTCTGACCCTTGTTCCCTTTTTCTTTTTTTTTTTTTTTTTTGAGATGGAGTCTCACTCTGTCACCAGGCACAATCTCAGCTCACTGCAACCTCCGCCTCCCAGGTTCAAGCGATTCTCCTGCCTCAGTCTCCCAATTAGCTGGGACTACAGGTGCGTGTCACCACACCTGGCTAATTTTTTTGTATTTTTAGTAGAGACAGGGTTTCACCATGTTGGCCAGGATGGTCTCCATCTCTTGACCTCGTGATGTCCCAAAGTGCTGGGATTACAGGTGTGAGCCACCGCGCCCGGCCCCTTTTTCTTTTAATATTCAGCAGTTTCACTAGGATACACCTCGATGTAATTTGCTTTGCATTTATCCTACTTGTCATTGGTCACACTTTCTGGGCTGCTGTTTGTGTGGGGTTACTTTAATCAAAATTGGAAATTTCCAAGCCAACATTTCTTCAAATACTTTTCTGCCTTGTTCTTCTCTCCTTTTGGAGAGTACAGCAGTCACCCTATGTTAGACAGTTTGATTTTTGTCCTGCAGGTCACTAAGGCTCTGCTCCTATTTTTATTCTAGTTATTTTTTCTCTACATACTTCAGTTTGGATGATTTCTGCTTACCTGTTGTTAAGTTCACTGATCCCTCCTTCTGTTGTGCCCAATCTGCTGTGCCTCTCATCTAGGGAAATTTCACTGTCAGGTTTTGTGTTTTCCAGTTCTAAGATTTATACTTGGTTCCTTTTTAAAACTTCCTCATCTCCACTGCAACTCCTCATCTCTTTACCCTTTCACCCATTTTTTCATATAAATTCTTTTAACATATTTGTTCATAGTTGAAGTTCTTGTTCATCGGTGAATCTGTTTCTATTAACTGACTTTTCATTTCATTAAGGTTCACGGGGTCCTGTTTCTTCCTATGGCTAGTAATTTTTAAATTTTATACTGGATGTTGAAGGTGATAGTTTGCAGAGGCTCTGGATTCTGTTGTCTTCTGCAGAATTAAGTTTATTCCAGTAGGCAGTTAAATCACTGGCAGATCTGATGTAGGCTCAATTTTATGCTTTATTTCTGTTTTGCCCTTAGTCCTAGGGAAAATGCCATAGTCCTGGGAGGTAGTGTTGCCCCTAAGGGGTAGCCCTCTGGGATTTCAAAGCAAAGTCCAAGGTGTCTATCAAATCTCCTCTAACTTGACAAGACTCCAACTCCAAATTCTCTCTCTCCCGTAGCAGGCAGCTACTGAAATCTCTGCTGGAATCTGTGATACTTCATCTACGCACAGGCAGTTCAGCAGTTAGTCTAGCATGTGAGCGGTTTTTACATGCAGAGTTTGGGGTCATCCCCTGTATGGTTCTCTTTCTAGGTCTGCCATCTTCAATTTCTAGACACGCTGACAGTCTCAAAATCCATCCCCCAATTCCTCAAACCAATATGACACAGGTTTCTGCTTGAGCTCTATTTGCTAGGACCTGGTGGACCGGGGGAGTGCGTCAAGGAAAAAGCCTTATAAAGGTATCTCCCCCTGGATGGGGGTTTTCTTTCAAGAATTAAATTCACTCCAATTTCTGCTTGCTTTTGATGGCTCTCCAGTACCTACAAACTACGTTTTTAAAATACTATGTCCAAACATAAGACCTAACACCATAAAAATCGTAGAAGAAAATCTAGGCAAAACCATTCAGGACATAGGCGTAGGCAAGGACTTCATGACCAAAACACCAAAAGCATTGTCAACAAAAGCCAAAATAGACAAATGGGACCTAATCAAACTCCACAGCTTCTGCACGGCAAAAGAAACAGTTATTAGAGTGAATCGGCAACCGACAGAATGGGAAAAAATTTTTGCAGTCTACCCATCTGACAAAGGGCTGATAACCAGAATCTACAAAGAACTAAAACAGATTTACAAGACAAAAACAAACAGGCCCATTCAAAAATGGGCAAAGGATATGAACAGACACTTTACAAAAGAAGACATACTTGAGGCCAACAAACATATGAAAAAATGCTCATCATCACTGGTCATTAGAGAAATGCAAATCAAAACTACATTGAGATACCATCTCACACCAGTTAGAATGGCGATCATTAAAAAATCTGGAGACAACAGATGCTGGAGAGGATGTGGAGAAACAGGAACACTTTTACACTGTTGGTGGGAGTGTAAATTAGTTCAACCATTGTGGAAGACAGTGCGGCGATTCCTCAAGGGCCTAGAAATAGAAATTCCAGTTGACCCAGCAATCCTATTACTGGGTATATATCCAAAGGATTATAAATCATTCTACTATAAGGACACATGCACACAAATGTTCATTGCAGCACAGTTTACAATAGCAAAGACTTGGAACCAACCCAAATGCCCATCAATGATAGACTGGACAGGGAAAATGTGGCACATATACACCATGGAATACTATGCAGCCATCAAAAATGATGAGTTGGTGTCCTTTGTAGGGACATGGATAAAACTGGAAACCATCATTCTCAGCAAACTGACACAAGAACAGAAAATCAAACACCGCATGTTCTCACTCATAGGCGGGTGTCGAACAATGAGAACACATGGACACAGGGAGGGGGAGCATCACACACTGGGGTCTGTCGGGGAGGAGAAATAGGGGAGGGGACAGCGGGGGGTGGGGAGTTGGGGGAGAGATAGCATGGGGAGAAATGCCAGATATATGGTGAAGGCAGCAAATCACACTGCCATGTGTGTACCTATGCAACAACCCTGCATGTTCTTCACATGTCCCCCCAAAACCTAAAATGCAGTAAAAAAAAAAAAAAAAAAAAAAAAGGAAAAAAATAAAATAAAATATTGTGTCCAAAATTTATTTTTGTTATTGGTGGGAGTATTATTCTGATACAAGCTACTCCATCATTACTGAAAGCCAAGAACTCTCGGAATTTTTTATTTTTTATTTTTTATTTTTTATTTTTTTTTTTGAGACAGAGTATTACTCTGTCATCCAGGCTGGAATACAGTGGCACAATCTCGGCTCACTGAAACCTCTGCCTCCTGGGTTCAAGCAATTCTGCTGCCTCCACCTCCCAAGTAGCTGGGATTACATCCACACGTCACCAAGCCCAGCTAATTTCTGTATTATTAGTAGAGACGGGGTTTCACCATGTTGGCCAGGCTGGTCTCAAACTCCTGATCTCAAGTGATCTGCCTGCCTCGGCCTCCCAAAGTGCTGGAATTACAGGTGTGAGCCACCATGCTTGGCCTCAGAATGTTTTTTAAAGAGAAGAATAATGAAGTGAGCCTTGTTCTTGTACATATTATAACTGATAATAAAGATACTGCAATAAGGCCGGGCATGGTGGCTCACGCCTGTAATCCCAGCACTTTGGGAGGATGAAGCAGATGGATCACCTGAGGTCAGGAGTTTAAGACCAGCCTGGCCAACATGGTGAAACCCTCCTCTACTAAAAATACAAAAATTAGCCAGGCGTGGTGGCAACTGTAATCCCAGCTACCTGGGAGGCTGACGCAGGAGAATCACCTGAATCTGGGAGGCAGAGGTTGCGATGAGCTGAGATCTCACCACTGCACTCCAGCTTGGGCGACAAGAGCGAAATTCCATCTCAGAAAAAAGATACAGCAATTAAAACACTGTGGCATTTGTGTAAGAGTGTATAGGTCAATAAAAACAGAGCAGATATCCCTGAAAGAAATCTTTCCATGTATTAAAATTTAATATATAATAGAGGAAGCATACTAAACAACTAGAGAGAGAAATGATTTATTCATTTGAAGGATAGCCAGGGGAAAAAGTAATGTTTGAAAGGAGCTTCACTTCACACCATTTCACAAATTTCAGGATTAAAGAGCTAAATATAAAAACATAAACCATAAAAACTAAAATGAAATGTGGGTGAATACTGAACATCACTGGTTCAGTGTTTATGGACAAACTATTTCATCTCTTTCCTTGGTTTCTTTCTCAATTGCAAGAAGGTAATAAAAAATACTTACCTTGTAGGGTTTTTGTGATTAAATAAAATAAGGGACTTAGCTTATTGCCTGACACATAACCAGCCCTCAATAAATGTTAGCTGTTACTGTAATTATTATTATTTAATAATTATGGGGATGGAATCTCTTACCATAAAAATAATAGAGGAGATATCAGAAGATTGATAGATCTGATTATGTAAAAATAATCAGTTTTATATATTAAAAAACATAAAAGGCAAGGAACAGTGGGGAAAATGTTTACAAACATGGCAAAGAATTAATATTCTTAATATATAAAGGATATTTAAAAATCAATAAGTAAAGCACTAATATCCCAGTAGAAAATGAGAGGGAGGAAGGACTGAATAAACATTTCTGAGATAAACGTATTTTAAAAGTCCAACTGTTACTAAACAGATGCAAATGAAAACAATATCAAAAGGCTGTTTTGTTGCTATTTTCTCATTTTTCAGTGATCATACTCAAATAGCATATTGAGACAGGTACTCTCATCCCCTGGAGAAGGAACTGCTATGCCCTACTTGGAAAACTATCACTGTGTGCCCAGAGTCTTAAAATGATCATATCCTATGAGTCAATACTTCTGAATTTCAGGAATCCATTTTGAGAAAATATCAGACAATGCTATTCACCACTTTTTTCTAATTCTTTTAAACAAAAAACAGAAAGAAAGAAAGAATGAATGAATAAATTAAGTACTCATCTCAAGAAGCTAGAACGTCAGAAAAATCCAAACAAAGTAGATGAAAGGAATTCTGCAGAAGAGTGTTTCAAATTTTCCAAATGGCCAAATTTTTTTGCAGGGCTTCTTAATGTAAATTTTAGTTTTATTGCCATATGGTCAGAGAAGCAGGGGCTACGTGATTTCTGTCCTTTGGACTTTATTATAATTTTTCTTTGTGGCCAATTAACAACTTTTTATAAATGTACCATGGGTGCTGAAAAATTTAATATTCCCTGTTTTACGTGTATAAAATGGCATTTATTTATATATATAACAAGTTTATTGTTGTCTAATTATTTCATATTCTCATTTATTTTTTGCCTGCGATTAAATTCTAAAGTATGTTAATATCTTCAACTATGTAGTTTTACATTCTTCTATATTTCTTTTTTTTTTTTTTTTGAAATGGAATTTTACTCTTGTTACCCAGGCTGGAGCACGGTGGTATGATCTCAGCTCACCACAACCTCTGCTTCCCGGGTTCAAGTGATTCTCCTGCCTCAGGCCTCCCGAGTAGCTGGGATTACAGGTGCCTGCCTCCACACCAGGCTAATATTTTTCTATTTTTAGTAGAGATGGGATTTCATCATGTTGGCCAGGTTGGTCTCCAACTCCTGACCTCAGGTGATCCACCCTCCTCAGCCTCCCAAAAGTGCAGGGATTACAGGGATAAGCCAACACACCTGGCCTAAATTCTTCTATATTTCTAATAGCTTTCACTTCATATACTTTGATAGAATGTTTTTAAGTGCATAAAGTTTCATGATTACTATATCTTCTAGGTATGTCGAACTTTGCAATGGTACGAACTGACACCGCATTCATTTTAATATTTTAACCTTGAATTTCGAATCAGCCTAATATTAATATTGTAAATTGTTTCCTTTTTTGTTTCTTCCTTCCATTTTTTTTTTTTTTTTAAGAGACAAGTTCTTGCTCTGTTGCCTAGGAGTGCAGCTCAACCTATTCTCCCGCCTCAGACTCCTGAACAGCTGGGACTACAAGTGCACACCATCATGCCTGGTTCATCTTTTACGAATTTTTTTTGTTGAGATGGGGGTCTCACTATGTTGTCCACGCTGGTCTCGAACTCCTGGCTTCAAGCCATCCTCCCACCTCAGCCCCGTAAGCTCTGGGATCACTAGTGTAAGCCGCCACACCTGGCCAATTCTGTTTATTTTGATTTGCACTTGCTCACTGTATCCAGCCCATCCCTTATTTTCAACTTTCCTGTGTTGTTTTATTGTAGTTATGTCTCTTCATTACTCATAAAACTGGCCTTTGTTTTTTCTTCAGGTTTTACTGAGTTTGAGATCTGTCCTTTAATAGGGGATTTCCTAAATCCCATGATTATACATTGTGTTTACCACCTCCCATTTTTTTCTCTCCTAACCTTTGCTGATCATCTTTTCTTCCCCTTGAATGTGATTTGCAATTTCTAAGTCCTAGTCTAATAATGAGTATCTCTAATTTTTAAAAGCTGGGAGAATATACATGGTTAAATATACAAAATCACACTAATCTTAAGCACAAAGCTTGAAGAAGTTGTACATATGCATATACTTGTGTAAAAACCACTCATAAGGAGATTCAGAACATCTCCCAGTATTCCATAAAGCATCTACACCCTCCTGCAGAGGGGCCACTATAACAGCTCATCGGCATTCGTTTTGCCTGTCCTTGAACTTCATAAACATATATGCATTCTTTTATATCTGGCTTTTTTTGACATAATTTTTTGACTCATTCATGCAACTGCACTGACCAGCAATTTATTATTTTTTCTTGTTATATAATATTCCCTTGTGTATGTGTTTCATAAACCACCCACTTTTCTGTTGATGGAACACTTCCCCCTTAGGTTTTGGCGGTGTGTGTGTGTGTGTGTGTGTGTGTGTGTGTGTGTACAGGCTGAAGTACAGTGGCAGGATCTCAGCTCATTGCAATCTCCACCTTCCAGATTCAAGCAATTCTCCTGCCTCAGCCTCCTGAGTAGCTGGGATTACAGGCGTGTGCCACAACACCTGACTAACTTTTGTACTTTTAGTAGAGACGGGGTTTCACCATGTTGACCAGGCTACTCTTGAACTCCTGACGTCAAGTGATCTGCCCACCTCAGCCTCCCAAAGTGCCGGGATTACAGGTGTGAGCCACCACACCTGGCCTTGGCCGTTTTAAATAAAGCTGTTACATACATTCTTGTACGTCTTTTTATGGATAGATGCATCCATTTCTCTTGGGTTTATGTCTAATAATCGAATTGCTAGGTCATAAAACAAGCGTGTACTTAACTTTAGTAGAAAATGCCAGCTTTTTAAAGGCAGCTACACTGCCATCAGCAATGCACAAGGGTTACTGCTACTCCACATTCCTGCTAACATTTACTATTCTCAGCCTTTTAAATTTTAGCCATTGTAGTGGATGTGTATAATGGTGACTTACTACGGTTTAAGTTACATTACCCTGATGAAGAATGATATTAAGGCATCTTTTTATATGCTTATTAACCCTCTGGAAATGCTCCTTAATAAAGTAAATATTCAAGTCTTTTGTACGCCTTTTTTTAAGAGAGACAGGATCTTACTATGTTGCCCAGGCTGGTCTCAAACTCCTGGGCTCAAGCAATCCTCCCGCTTTGGCCTCCCAAAGTGCTGAGACTATAGGTGTGAGCCACTGTGCCCAGCCTGTATACTTTAAAAAAGCCTTTTAAGGCAGGGCATGGTGGCTCACGCCTGTAATCCCAGCACTTTGGGAGGCCGAGGCGGGCGGATCACGAGATCAGGCGATCGAGACCATCCTGGCTAACACAGTGAAACCCTGCCTCTACTAAAAATACAAAAAATTAGCTGGGCGTGGTGGCACGTGCCTGTAGTCCCAGCTACTTGGGAGGTTGAAGCAGCAGCATCATTTGAACCCCGGAGGCGGAGGTTGCAGTGAGCCGAGATTGCGCCACTGCGCTCCAGCGTGGCAACAGAGTAAGACTATGTCTCAAAAAAAAAAAGGCCTTTTAAAAATTAGATTATTTGGCTTTTCTTACTGATTTGTAGAGTTCTCTATATATTACATACAAGACCTCTGTCAGATGAATAAAATATATGGTCATGCGCCACATGGTATTTCAGTTAACAATGGACTGCACATACGATGGTAGTCCCATAAGATTATAATAAGCTGAAAAATTCCTATTGTTTAGTGATGCCACAGCCATCATAGCTGCAGCACAATGCATTGCCTTTTTCTATGTTCAGATACACAAATATGTACCATTGTCTTACAACTGCCTATAGTATCCTTTTCAGTAACATGCTGTATAGGTTTGTAGTCTGGGAGCAACAGGCTATACCTGATAGCCTAAGTATATAGTAGGTTATACTCTGCAGGTTTGTGTAGGTATAGTCCATAATATTTGCACAATGAAATTGTCTAGTGACACATTTCTTATAACGTATCTCTGTCGTCCAGCGACACACGACTATATTATGAATATCTTCTCTATGGCTTGTTCTTTTGCCTTCTTACAGTTTTCATGAATAGAAGTGTTTGATTTGGACATAGCGTCCTTTTTGTTTTATGGTTAGTGGGCTTTGTGACCAAATTAAGAAATCTTTGCCTACTCCAAGGTCATGGAGACATCCTCCTGCATTTTTCTTGTGCTTTATAGATTTATCTTCCTTATTTGTATGTGTTTAAGGTAAAGGTATGATTACTCCAGCACAATTTTTTGGAGTACTGGCAAATCCTATTAATTTATTCATCAACATGTAATTATGGAGAGCTTACTACATCAGACGTGCGGGAGATAGGCCAGTAAACAAGGAAGATACCATTTTTGCCATGTAATCTAGTAAGCAGTTTAACAAGCTGGATCTGTCAACCCGTTAATTTCAGGAAATCCTTAATCTGAGGAAAGAGCTGAGTAAAACTCTAATTTATGCCCAGTATCTGGCAATCTGATTGCACTACCTAAATTGGAAGCTCCGTGTTTTGTTTCCATTTTTCCAGATATCCTATAAACTGATGATGGTTGAAGGGAAAATCATGAAAACTCACTCCCTTTATTATTTTTCTTATTATGAACATTCAAAAACTGAATTTTTTTTTTTTTTTTTTTTTTTGAGATGGAGTTTTGCTCCTGTTGCCCAGGCTGGAGTGCAATGGCTCAATCTCGGCTCACTGCAACCTCCGTCTCCAGGGTTCAAGCAATTCTCCTACCTCAGCCTCCCAAGTAGCTGGGATTACAGGCACATACCACCTCGCCCAGCTAATTTTTTTTTTTGTTTTGTTTTGTTTTGTTTTTTTAGTAGATTTGGGATTTCACCATGTTGGCCAGGCTGGTCTTGAACTCCTGACCTCAGGTGATCCACCCGCCTTGGCCTCCCAAAGTGCTGGGATTACAGGCATGAGCCACCATGCCTGGCCTTGAAATTTTTTTAATTATGGCAAAATATACATCACATAAAATTTACCATCTTAGCCATTGTTTTTTTGTTTTGTTTTGTTTTTGAGATGAAGTCTCACTCTATTGCCCAGGCTGCAGTACACTGGTGTGATCTCAGCTCCCTGCAACCTCAGCCTCCCAGGTTCAAGCAATTCTCCCAACTGAGCCTCCCGAGTAGCTGAGATTACAAGCACCCGCCACCATGCTTGGCTAATTTTTGTATTTTTAGTAGAGACAGGGTTTCACCCTGTTGCCCAGGCTAGTCTCGAACTACTGGGCTCAAGCGATCCGCTTGCCTCAGCCTCCCAAAATCCTGGGATTATAGGCGTAAGCCACCACGCCCAGCTCATCTTAGCCATTTTTAAGTTTATAGTTCATTGGTATTAAGTACATTCACACTGTTGTCCAACCATCACCACCACCCATCTCCAGGGCTCTTCATCTTGCAAAACTGAAACTGTGTACCCATTATAAACAACAAAACCCTGTACCCCCACCCCCAGCCCCTGGTAAATACCATGACATTCTTTGGAAACACTTTTTTTAAAAACAGAAAACTTTAAAGGCACCAGAAGTGAAAACTAACATACATTCCCACAAAACAATTTGTGTTAATATCTGGAACATAAAATGGAATCACATCTTAGCTGAAAATTAGATTCTAAAGTTGTGTACAAAGTGAAAATTGTGTATGTCAAAACAACTGTTGAAGGCCAGGCACAGTGGCTCACACCTCTAATCCTAACACTTTGGGAGGCCGAGGTGGGAGGATTGCCTGAACCCAGAAGTTCGAGACCCACCTGGGCAACATGGCAAAACCTCGTCTCTACAAAAAAAAAAAAAAAAAAATACAAAAACTAGCCAGGAGTGGTGGCATGTGCCTGTAGTACCAGCTATTTGGGAAGCTAAGGTGAGAGGATCACCTGAGCCAAGAAGTCAAGGCTGCAGTGAGCTGTGACCATGCCACTGCATTCCAGCCTAGGCAACAGAGTAAGACACTGTCTCAAAAAAAAAAAAAAAAAAAAAAAACCTGTTGAATTTTTCTCCAAAGAAACTTCCAGTTAGACATAGCAGTTTGACCACATACTTCTGGTTGATTTTTGTCATCTTACGCTTACATGTTCAGAAGGACTCATGCCCAGAGATGCTCCAGTGAGTTTTTTAGGACTTCTGTCGTAAACACTGGATAAACGAGGATCACCAGACATTTGAGGGAAAACAGAAAACTTTAAAATGGAAAACAGCCACTCAAAAACAAACAAACAAAAAAAAACTTGGAAGAAACAGAAATTAATTCTCAGAGAAAAAAGTAGTATTGCATCAATGAAACAAGAACAGAATGTAGAGAGAAAACAGGGAACACTCAGAGAAAAGAAAGAGCACTCATAAATTAAACACCTGAAAGCAGAAAATTTTTCAATGCCCAGGAAAAATACTGGAAGATAAAGTTATTAGAAGATAAAATAAATATTAGAAGAAATTACATACAAAGTAGGGCAAAAAAGATAAAACATAGAAAAGAAGGGGCGTGGTGGCTCACGCCTGTAATCCTAGCACTTTGGGAGGCTGAGGTGGGTGGATCACGAGGTCAAGAGATCAAGACCATCCTGGTCAACATGGTGAAATCCCGTCTCTACTAAAAATACAAAAATTAGCTGGGCATGGTGTCGTGTGCCTGTAGTCTCAGCTACTCGGGAGGCTGAGGCAGGAGGATTGCTTGAACCCCAGGAGGCAGAGGTTGCGGTGAGCCGAGATCGCGCCATTGCACTCCAGCCTGGGTAACAAGAGCGAAACTCTGTCTCAAAAAATAGACAGATAGATAGATAGATAGATAGATAGATACAGAAAAGAAAATATATTTTCTTAAATACTTGAGGGTCTAACCAGGACATCTACCATTCAACTATCAGGGGTTCTAAAAAAACAATATACAACACAAAAGAGAGGAAATTATTAAAGAAATAATAGAAGAACATTTCGTATTAAAAGATTCTCTCATAAATAAAGAGGAAAAAAAAGAAAAAAAAAAAGACCCTCTTCTGTACATTGCCGTGAAATTTCAGAATATGTAGAATAAAGACAAAAGGTAAAGCTTTCAGAGGGAAATAAACAGCTCGTATAGAAAGGATTGGGAATCAGAATGACCTCAGACTTTTCAGCAGCAACACAAAAAAGCAGAAAACAATAGACTCTGTCCTCAAAATTTTAATAAAAAATTATTTCCAATCTAGAATTCTAAACCCAGGCAACCTAAAGATGAAATCATGAAGGTAGATTAAAGATATTTTCAGATACTTGATCTAAAAAAGCTTACCTCCCATGCACACCTTCTCAAGAAGCTACTGAAGGATCTGTTCCACCAACCCAAAGAAGCAATCCAAGAAAGAACACATGGAAGTCAGAAGATAAGAACTCAACCACAGGAGAGAAAAAAGGGGTCTTCCCAGAGTCGTAGGGAAGGGCTGACAGCTGGGGAACAGGTCTAGTGAGCGCAGTCCAGACTGCCGCGGGAGAGTGGGCAGAGGGCTCCAGAAATGGCACCAAGAAAACACTCAGTTGCCTAATGTCTTTGATGGTGCCAAGGGAAATTTTACAGCCTGAGCTGAATGAGGATCAATCAGTGATAAGTATATAGCTAAGCAATCTGCCCCCATCCCCCAAATAGAGTCCATTAACTCTATGAAAAAGATATTTTACAAAAGAGAAAGTACAACTATCACATACTTCATGGCTCAATTGTGAAAAATAGTTACATTCTTTACACATTTATTACAATTAGTATTCATGATTTTATTAAAGTATAAATACTGTTTTAGTATTATAATGCTTTAAATTTGATATTTATAATATTAGCGCCGTTTAGTATTTAATGTATCCGATACTACTAAAATAAACTAGATCTCCATCAATCTCTACTTCAAGCCCAGGCACAGTGGCTCATGCCTGTAATTCCAGCACTTTGGGAGGCTGAGGCGGGCAGATCATTTGAGGTCAAAAGTTCAAGACCAGCCTGGCCAACGTGGCAAAACCCCGTCTCTACAAAAAAGAACAAAAATTAGCCAGGTGTGGTGATGCGTGCCTGTAGTCCCAGCTACTCGAGAGACTGAGGTATGAGAATCACTTGAACCCAGGAGGCGGAGGTTGCAGTGATCCAAGATCACGCCACTGCACTCCAGCCTGTGCAACAGAACAAGACTCTAGTCTCAAAAACAAAACAAAACAAAAAAACACTTTAATTTGTCCAAATATCCTCAAATTCATGATGTCTGAGGGCTTGAACATAAAGGTATGAACATGAACACAAAGGCAAGAACAAATTCATCATCTCTGAGGGCATGAACACATACTTATGGCTATTCTGCTAACTGCTGGATAAAATAATGGCACATAGAATCTAGCACATTTAAAAAACACTACCCTACAACTGGCTGGAATTCATACTAATAATATAATCATGATTTGCTATTATCTATCAATATACTTAATCATATTAGATCAAAAGACAATAATTATATGATTATTTCTGTAAGTGATAAAGGGCATTAGATATAATTTCATATCCATTCTTAGTAAAAACTCTTAATACAGTAAGATTACAAGAATACTTCCTCAATATGATTATCTGTCGGTGAGAGCGGGGGGGGGGGGGGGGAGAGTATCTACTTGTGTAAATGTCACACAAGAGTATCTACTTGTGTAAGTGTCACTTGTGTTAGTGTCACTGTCCAAAGCTGATATCATCTTTCATTAAAAAGATACAAAGGCCGGGCACGATGGCTCACATCTGTAATCCCAGCAGTTTGGGAGGCTAAGGCAGGAGGATCACTCAAGCCCAGGAGTCTGCAACCAGCCTGGGCAACATAGTGAGACCCATCTCTACAAAAAAAAATGAGAAAATTAGGCCGGGCACGGTGGCTCATGCCTGTAATCCCAGCACTTTGGGAGGCTGAGGCAGGTGGATGGTGAGGTCAGGAGATTGAGACCCTCTGGGACAACATGGCGAAATCTCACCTCTACTACAAATAAAAAAATTAGCCAGGTGTGGTGGTGGGTGCCTGTAATCTCAGCTACTTGGGAGGCTGAGGCAGGAGAATCACTTCAACCTCCTGAAGTGGAGGTTACAGTGGGCCGAGATCATGCCACTGCCCTCCAGTCTGGGTGACACAGTAAGACTGCCTCAAAAAAAAAGTCTTTATTTTTCATTTTTTACTGGGCAAGCTAATTTTGAAAATTATTCAGAAATAAAAATAGCCAAGAAAATTCCAAATAATTGAAAAAATGATGAGGCAAGATTTTTAACAGATAATAAACATGTAAGATAGTGTGACAATGGACACAAAGAAACATTTCAAGTTAACAGAGTCCATCCAGATATATACAGGAAGTTAACATGGGATAAAGTTTCATTGAAAATCAATGGAGAAAAACTGCAGAGATGGGAAACTACAGCCAGGGGAACAAATTTAGCCCACTGTCTATTTTTGGATGGCCTGCAAGCTAAGAATTGTTTTTTCAGTTGTTTTTGTTTGGTTGTTTTTTTGAGACGGAATCTCACTCTGTCACCCAGGCTGGAGTGCAGTGGTGCAATCTTAGCTCACTGCAACCTCCGCCTCCCGGATTCAAGCAATTCCGTGCCTCAGCCTCCCAAGTAGCTGGGATTACAGGCGCCCACCACCATGCCCGGCTAAGTTTTGTATTTTTAGTAGAGACGGGGTTTCAGCATCTTGGCCAGGCTGATCTTGAACTCCTCACCTCGTGATCCACGCACCTCAGCTTCCCAAAGTGCTGGGATTACAGGCGTGAGCCACCGTGCCTGGTCAGTTTTTATGTTTTTTTAAAGTTAGGAGAAAAAATAAGAATTTAATGATACATGAAAATTACATGAAATTCAAATTTCAGTCTCTAAATAAAATTTTATTTTTCATTAGTTTATATACTGTCAATGGCTGCTTTTGTGCTACAGCAGTGGCAGTGAGTAGTGTTCAGAGACCATACTAACTGCAAAGCCCTAAAGTATTTACTATCTGGCTCTTTACAGAAAAAGTTTGTTAACCCATGCAATAATGGATGCTGGATCATTTTATCAGCTAGAAAAAACTGAACTTAAATCCTTATATCCTTAGACTCTATACACTGAAATAAATTCCTGATTACTTAAAAAAAAAAAAAAAACAACGTGAGGTTTAAAAAATAATATCGGTGGCCAGGCACAGTGGCTCATGCCTATAATCCCAGAGTGACTGGGAGGCCAAGGTGGGCAAATCATCAGAGATCGGGAGTTCGAGACCAGCAAGACCAACATGGAGAAACCCTGTCTCTACTAAAAATATATATATACATATGAAAAATTATTACAGCGCATGCCTGTAATCCCAACTACTCAGGAGGCTGAGGCAGGAGAATCTCTTGAACCAGGGAGGCAGAGGTGGGGGTAAGCCGAGATCATGCCATTGCACTCCAGCCATTGCACTTATAATAATAATATTAATTATTATTATTATTATTTTGGTGTCAAGAAAGTCTAACTGCGGTACAAAAAGGGTGCAGTGGTTCACGCCTATAATCCTAGGACTTTGGGAGGCCAAGGCGGGTGGATCACCTGAGGTCAGGAGTTTAAGACCAGTCTGGCCAACATGATGAAACCCTATCTCTAATAAAATGCCAGGCATGATGGTGGGTGCCTGTAATCCCAGCTACTCGGGAGGCTGAGACAGGAGAATTGCTTGAACCTGAGAGATGGTGGTTGCAGTGAGCCCAGATCGTGTCACTGCACTCCAGCCTGGGCAACTGAGCGAGACTTAGTCTCAAAAAAAAAAAAAAAAAAAAAGAAGTCATAAAAAAAATGATAGACAAATAAAAAAATTCTGCCTGGACAAAAGCATCATAAACAAAGTCAAGACAAATTTCAAACTGATAGCATATATTTGTAACATAAATCCCAGACATGGGCTAATTTCCTTAGCATATAAAATTATAAATCAATTTTAAAACATTAATCTCCTAATCCCAAGAAAGGGTAAAATACATGAATAGTCAATTTGTAGATATGGAAATAAAAATGGCTCTTAAGTTCAAAAGAAAAATTCAAAGCAAAACAGCATTGAGAGGCTTTCTGCATCTAACTGGGATGAAACAGCTTGTACAAGTTCAACAATACTGCTGAGAACAACTGAAAAACAACACTGACTGAAAGTACTGGGGAGCTGCCAAGGCAACGAAGACTTGAGAGTCCAAGATCTCAGAGAGAAGGGAACTGCAGAGAGGTGAGCAAATACCCTATACGATGCTGAGGCAGAGCTTCTGTCCATCTTGAGACGGACTAGCGAGACATAAATAGACAGGCATGTAAATAAATGAACAAGTGGAGTTCACAGAGGAGAATTCCTGTGCTTAAAGAGATCTTCCCACCTCAGCCTCCCAAGCAGCTGGGACTATAGGCATGTGCTGCCACGCCCATCTAATGTTTGTATTTTTTGTAAAGACGAGGTTGCCCTGGCTGGTCTCTAACTCCTAGCCCCAAGCAATCCTCCTGCCTCAGCCTCCCAAGTAGCTGGGATTACAGACTCAAGCCACTGCACCCAGTTACAATTTTTTAATTGAGTAAGGCAAGAGCTTAAGATCCAAAGCAGAGAATATAAAATAAGAAATCCACTTTAAAACATTAATTTCCTAATCCTAAGAAAGGATAAAATACATGAATAGTCAACTTGTAGATATGGAAATTAAAATGGCTCTTAAGTTTCAAAAGAGAAATTCAAATCAAAACAGTATTGAGAGGCTTTCTGCGTCTAACTGGGATGAAACAGCTTGTAAAAGTTCAACAACAGTAAACAAATATTAGGGTTCACCCCACCAAGGAAAAGGAGCCATGAAGAACTTCAGGGTCTTTGCTGCAACCACAAAGGGCTGCATCCTAGGAACATGGATTGACCAGGGGAAGGCAGACTTATTTTTTAAAACCTTGCAACCTGACTCAGGTCAAATACTGATTAGATCAAGGTCATATGGTCCCACTTTACACAAGCATAAGTAAACTTCAGAGGAAAATAATATCTTTCACAGTTTCTCAATTATTCACTGTCATGCAATAAAAAATTTTAAGATATACAAAAAAATAAGACCAAGGGGGAAACATGAATTTTAAAAATCCAAACTCGTAGATAGCCCAGTGTTAAAGTTTATCAAAGATTTTAAAAGAACCTATTCAACAAAACAGTAGACAAAACAGAGAAGTTTACTATAAAACTAAAAAGGCATCAGGCCAGGCATGGTGGCCCATGCCTAAAATCCCAGGACTTTGAGAGACCAAGGCAGATGAGATCACTTTAGCTCAGGAATTTGAGACCAGCCTGGATAACATGGAAAGACCTTGTTTCTACAAAAAAAAAAAATCAAGCCAGGTGTGGTGCACACACCTGTAGTCCCAGCTACTTCGGAGGCTAAGGCAGGAGCATGGCTTGAGGCTTGATTGTGCCACCACACTTCAGTCTGGGTGAGAGAGCAAAATCTTTGTCTCCCCCCCCCCTCAAAAGAAATGCAAACAAGGTAACTGTAATGCAAATAATTGAAATTAAGAGCTCAACAGATGGGTTTAACAGCAAACTGGATACAGCAGAACAAAGGATTAGCAAACTGAAAGATCAGTAAAGAAAGAGAAAAGAGGATGGACAATGTAGAATAGAGCAAAAGAGACATAAAGAACATGGAAAGAAGGTCTAACACAATTACAACTGGAGTCCAAGAAAGAGAAAAGAATGAGAACAAGACAGAACAATACTAAAAGATATAATAGTCCAGGCTCACGCCTGTAATCCCAGCACTTTGGTAGGTTGAGGTGGTGGATCGCCTGAGGTCAGGAATTTGAGACCAGTCTGGCCAACATAGTGAAACCCCGTCTCTACTGAAGATACAAAAAAATTAGCTGAACATGATGGTGGGCGCCTGTAATCCCAGCTACTTGGGAGGCATCTAACTGGGATGATCGCTTGAACCCGGGAGGCGGAGACTGCAGTGAGCCGAGATCACACCATTGCTCTCCAGACTGGGCAACAGGAAGAGACTCCGTCTCAAATAATAATAATAATATGATTAATGATTTTGTAAAACTAATAAGACAATCAGGCCGGATACTCAAAGATTCTATGTTACATAGGATAACTGTAAAGAAAACCAGCTTAGGAACATCGCATAGGAAAACTACTTTTGAAAAAAGCAAAAGATTGAGAGAAAAACCTAAAAGCAGCCAGAAGATAAAAACATGTCTACCTTCTTCAAAGGAGCAATACCAAGACTGACAGATGACAATAGAAGCCAGAAAATAATAAAATAACATTTTTAAAGTGCTGAAATAACTGCCAATCTAGAGTTTTATACCAGCAAGAATATATTTCAATAGTAAGAGGATTAGAAAAATCACCATTCAGCAATCCTCATAACTAATATTAAGATTCAGCAATCTTCATAATAATTGATTCAGTGAGGAATCATTAACAATGTTCGTGAAGCTGATAAAAGGCTACTCACATAGTGTCAAAGTATCTCCTCAAAAGGTACTTATTAATTATAAAGGGAAAAAAACATAACTCTGCAGCGGAGAAACAGCAGATACCACTTCAACCAACAGATCCAAGTGAAATCACAGAACAAGTCAAAATCAACGTCCTGTTATGCTGCTGCGGAGACACACCACTACTCCTGTGTATTCTTACCAAAAATGCACAAATGAAATCTAGTCATGAGGAAACATCAGATAAATCCAAATTGAGTGCAGTGTACAAAACTGGCCTCTATCCTACAAAAATGTCGAGGCCATAAAAGACAAAGGAAGACTGCGGGACATTGTTCCAAATTAAGGGGGGTAAAGAGACAGGAAAATCATGCAACTCATGATCATGGATTAGATGGTGGACTAGAAAAATTTTTCTTTCTTTTCCTATAAAGGGCATTATTAGGACAATTGACTAAATTTGAATATGGTCTGTACATCAGATAATAGAAGCCTGTAAACCCAGCTACTAGGGCAGCTCAGGGGGCAGTGTTCGGGGGAGGTGAATGGATTGCTAAGGGCCAGGAGTTCGAGGCCAGCCTGGGCAACATAATAAGACCTGGTCTCTAAAAAAAAAAAGAAAAGAAAAAAAAATTATTTTTAAATTATCCAGGCATAGTGGTACACCCTATAATCCTAGCTACTAGGGAGGCTGAGGCAGGAAGACAGCCGTAAGAGTGAGACCTTGTCTCTGATAAAAAGAAAGAAAAATGATAATAATAGATTATAGCACTCTGAACTAAAAAGTATATAACAATACTCAAATGAAAGTCAGAAAAGAAAGAAACAGAAGAGGAAAGATGAGAAAGCTCTTTCCAGAAGAATAATAGATAATAAGTAAGAAATAACACAGTTACATAATCACAGCTGCTAAAGTTCCAAAGGAACAGGTAACTGAAACAAGAATCTCCAATGGCTGCTAAAACCATTGAATGGAAGGTTGTTGAGTAACCAGATAACATGATCTCAAAGCAGCACTTCTCAGATCACTTGTTAATTACAAAAGAGAAAATGTACCTTTAACATGGAGAGTTCTGGTAGTCACCTCATTAACCAATCAAATTCGAATTGCCAATAGTGGAAGAATCTGACATTTCTCACCTTTTACTGTGATGCAATAATAAGCACACAACATTACTTATTAGGTATTCTTGCCAAAAATGTTTAATCTGAATCTTATCCAGAGGAAACAATGAGACAAAGACAGAATGTGTGATATTATATAAAACAATTGATTGGAACTCTTCAAAAAAAGTTAATGACAAGTAAAACGAGAATAGACAAGAGGGCAGTTCTAGATAAAGAGACATGGCAGTGACATGCACAGCACAAGCCCCGATTGTCCCCTGGATCAGAGATACAAAAGCAATGTGGGGGGCAACGGGGAAAATTTAAACATGGGGTATATATGAGATGGTCTTAAGGAAGCAGTGTTAATCTTATTCTGTGGTTATGTGTGGAAGAATCGCCTTATCTGAGGAGGTATATGCTGAAGTAATTACAGGTGAAGTGTCATGATATCTACAATTTATTTTTACATGGTCAGATAAGTGTTTGTGTGTGTGTGTATCTGTGTGTGTAGAGAGTGAGAGACAAAGTAAAAGTGGCAAAATGGGTCGGGCACCGTGACTCACACCTGTCATTCCAGCACTCGGGGAGGCCAAGGCAGACGAATAACGAGGTCAGGAGTTTGAGACCAGTCTGGCCAACATGGTGAAACCCCCATCTCTACTAAAAATACAAAAATTAGCCAGGCATGGTGGCGTTAGCCTGTGATCCCAGCTACTTGGGAGGCTGAGGCAAGAGAACTGCTTGAACCCAGGAGTCGGAGGTTGCAGTGAGCCAAGATTGTGCCACTACACTCCAGCCTGAGCAATACAGCAAGACTCTCTCTCAAAAAAAAAAGGTGGCAAAATGTTAACAACTAAGAAACTGAATGAAAGGTATCTGGAAGGCTGGGCGCAGTGGCTCATACCTGTAATTCCAGAACTTTGGGAGGTAAGGCAGGCCGATCACCTGAGGTCAGAAGTTCAAGATCAGCCTGGGCAACATGGCAAACCCCATCGCTACCAAAAAACAAAAAAAATTAGCTTGGTCTGGCGGTGCACACCTGTGGTCCCAGATCGCACCACTGCACTCCAGTTGGGGAGGGGGGGGGGAGGGGAACTTGGATGTTCATATGCTACTCCACTTTTCTGGAAATGTGAAGCTGTTCAATATAAAAGATGGAGGAAATAATCAGATTAGAAAGAATATAAGCAGACAGGACTTGATCCTAGGAGCAATGGAAACTGCCCAAAGGAGTGTAGGGAAGACACGCGCCGACAGCAGAACTGGGATCTTATCATCTCACAGCAACGCACAGAGTGGACCAGGAGAGGCGAGACTGAAGGCGCAAGAACCCAGCCCCACAGCTCCCCAGGCCTGAGATCATAAAATGACCCCCTGTTCCATCCATTACCACAATGTGTCACAGGGTGAGGGCAGCGGCCTGATGACACAGAAGCTGCTGTCAGTTGTCCTCTGAGAGAAGAGGAGTCTCTAGTTCTGTAGAATAAATAATCATTTCTGATGATGTCCTACAGTGTCCATGTTTTATTTACTATTTCAGCCAAAAACTTGCCCTTTCCACTCAGGCTGTACACCGTTTGGTGGAGGGGCTGCAGTGGTGTCTCACGCTGCAGCAGCTGTGGCAACGGACTGCCAGCCCCCGCCCCATCCTCTCCGGGCAGCGGCTCTGTCTCACACAGGGGTCTACTCACTGATCTGTTTGCCAAGGGACTGGGAGTTATTTCCAATGTCTTTCAGCTTTTCTGCTTGACAAAATAGAAATAATGTTGATTTTCTTCTCTAAAATAAGGTGGTTTTCAGCATGTCAAGCCATTTTTGGCCAAAGAATAAGTACTGGACCAAATAGGTAAAAAACTGAAAATAAAATAGGTGAAAAAGTCCTGCAAAGCAAGGACTTTGAAAAGTCTAGGAATCGGCATGACGATTTCTCTTATTCCTATGCTCTTCATCTCTAAATTAATGCTTTAAAGAAAAGGGGGGTGATTGTGCCTTCCATTGTACCTCCTTGTGCACTCACATTTAATTAAAGCTGCTCTGGAAGGGCTAGTCAAAATCCTAACAATAAAGGCATACAACACTGGAAAACATTATTTTCATGTGATATGCTACTGAGAAAACCTAAGGGAACCAACAAAACAATTAGGACTGTTAAAAACAATAAGATAATTTTTAAAACACAGAAATCAATAGATTTCCTAACTATTGGCAAAGATCGATTAGAAAATGTAATGGAAATAAATAGCCTAAAGCAATAAATTAAAAATACAGGCGCTCAGAATTAAAGGAAATGTACAGGAACGATGCAAGAACTGTATAAAACCATCAATGAAGGGCATGACATATTTTACTTGAAAGACACCCCCACATTCATGGATGGAAAGAGTGCATACTCCAAAGACATCAATTCTGCAGTGGTGCAATCTCAGCTTACCACAACCTCTGCCTCCCAGGCTCAAGCGATTCTCCTGCCTTGGACTTCCGAATAGCTGGGATTACAGGCATGTGCCACCACGCCCCGCCAATTTTTGTATTTTTAGTAGAGACGGGGTTTCACTATGTTGGTCAGGCTGGTCTCGAACTCCTGACCTCAAATGATCCACCTGCCTCGGCCTCCCAAAGTGCTGGGATTACAGGCATGAGCCATTGAGCCCAGCCTCCAAAGTAATTTCTATGTTGAATGTAATTATCATCAAAATTTCAAAGGGATCTGACTTTTTGATTGGCAGTGGGTAGGGGTGGGGTGGGATCACGAAGAAGATGATAAAAGTGATTCTAAAATGTCTTAAGAAGTATACAAGGGCCAGAAAAACCAGGGATATTCTAAGAAAGAACAATAGCAAAAGAGTACAATTAATACTAACAAATAAAATCTGTAACAAATCTACAATAATAAAAACATTGCAGTATTAGCATAACAACAGACAAGCATAGCAATGAATGAGAACAGAAAGTCCCTGATCACACATCAGTATATTTAAGAATTTAGCAGATGAAAAAGGTGGTATGTCAAATGAGTGGAGAAAGAAATAAATCATTCTATAAATGGTGCTGAGACAAACCAGTTGGTCACCAGGAAAAAATAAAGTCATATTCCTTGTTACTCAACTAACAACAAAAAATTCCTAAGAAAACTAAAATCATTAAAAAAAAAAGGTGGGGGAGGAGGGAAATAGTTCTGTGCCCTTGCAGTGGGAAGGGTTTTCATGCTTAGCCAAAAGAAGGAACTGTGAACTTGACGAGGTGGACATTTGAAACCTGTGCTCAGAGCACTGGGCCACTGGTGTTGAGGCTGTAAGCTGAAATCACCTTTTTAAAGCACAGGTTAGCAATGCACATTAAAATGAAAACAAATCTATTTTCTTTACCCTAGGATTAGCAACTCTGAAGTTTTTTGTTTTTTGTTTTTGAGATAGTCTCACTCTGTTGCCCAGGCTGGAGTACAGTGGGGCAATCTCAGCTCACTGCAACCTCCGCCTCCCGGGTTCAAGTGATTCTCCTGCCTCAGCCTCCTGAGTAGCTGGGATTACAGGCGCCCACCACCACACCTGGCTAATTTTTGTATTTTTAGTAGAGATAGGGTTTCACCATGTTGGCCAGGCAGGTCTCAAACTCCTGACCTCAGGTGATCCGCCCACCTTGGCCTCTAAAAGTGCTGGGATTACAGGCATGAGCCACCGCGCCTGGCCTAACTCTGAGGTTTTCACCCCACAAAGGTAATCACAAAAGTAAAACCTATTTCCCAAGGATATTTAGAGTTGCTGTGATGGTGAAAAATGAAGATAATCTAGTCGTCCATCAAGGGGACTGGTTACAATGAATTATGGCACATATTTTCAGCAGAACACAAGGCAGTTACTACAGCTGATGCTAGGGATCGGTATTGATGGACACCAGTTACATCTAAGACCTAGTAACAAGTGGGGAAAAAAAAAGATGAGAGAAGAGGCAAAATCTAAGGTGACTGACTTTACTTAATGACTTACTCAAATGACTTTAAGGTAGGACCCAAGAGTCCCAAAAGGCAAAGCACTCTAACCACAGCTTCCAGATTTGTGCCCTCCCTCTGGCTCAAGTCACGGATTCTTCCAGGTGACTCGGTCTCTCAGTCTTGTAAAATGGGGGATGAAGAACCACCAGTGCCATTAGCTACTCTCCCCCTGTCCCCAGGGTGCTCTGAGGATTAATTAGCTGGTATCTGTGAAGTGTGTTCCTGCACTGAGTTATTACAGAAAATTTTCCATCAGGCTCATCAGCTCTTCAAAGTTCTTAAGGAAAACTAAAGAAGTTTTGATGAAATGCCCCAAAGACAAGCAAGCCTAGTAACAACGAAGCCACAGAACGAACACCCCGGCGACCTTGTCCCCCAACCCCCCCACATCTGGCGGCAAGGCCAAGCCAGAGTTTCATCAGCACTCCCCCAGGATGAGGTCAGCACACACCAACTGCCTCTAGCCCTCCAAGGGGACGATTATCACACTGTCGCCAGCATCCCCAGGGCTCCTTATTAGTGTAATAGAAACCCTTCACAGAGACCGACAGAGAGCATGAGCCGAAAAAGAACACATGCAGATAGGCACCCCCCAACCCAAGTCCCTAATGAGGGGTACAGGGACGGATGTGCATGGATCCCTCATCAGCCCCATCCTGTGGAATTCAGATCACAGCTGCCATGCTCTGGGGATACACAGGGAGACATGCTGCAGCTTCCAGAGGGGCAGCACATTCGCAGTATCACAAGCTCCAGCCAGGAGCCCAGAAAGACAAAGGTTATGCTGCTGAAAGGGCAGACAGGACAGCGTGAACCCGTCATCCCAACCCCTCATCCTGGCAGAGCAGGAGCCCTGCTGACAGCCCTGAGCACTGGCAGGGGACACCTGCAGAAAGGGGTTTCAGCGGCAGGCCTCTGGGCTGCCCTTCGCCTCGTGCTCGGTGGAATGCCCACGCTGGCTCCGCAGTGCCAGCCACTGAGATGGAACACTTTGTCCAGCAGTGCCTGTGCCACAGACGTTCTCCAGAATCATTCGGCTTTCCTCCTCCCCTAATGCTTGCGTCTTTCTCTGTATGTCTCATCCTGTCTCTCAAATCTATTCCTGTGTATCCCAGAGGGCCAAAATGAAGCAAGTTCTGCTGTTATGATGCAACGCCCGGCCACAGGTGAGGCCCGGACTCTGCTGAAAACCTAATGAACGGGCAACAGCAGCTTGTGTGCTTCTTGACAGCACACAGGTGCTGATAAATAGCGACCTCCAGGGTATTCCTGGTAAACACAGGCACCGCGGCCCCTCACCCACAGGCGCATGCACACACACACAGAGGCACACACACTCACACCTTGCCAGCTCTGCTCTCGCACCTCAAAAACAAATTATTTAACTATTCTCTTCCCTGAGGATTACAGCTCTAATTTCAAACACAGAGCTCCCTGCCTGTCTCTCACATATGCAGCACATTCTGATAGGTTAAACGCTGCCGCTTAATTACTGTAATGAGAGGTGCTTTTTTTGGGTTTCCTCAAACATTCTTTTTTCCCTCCCTTATTTTACACTGAAAATCATTTTTAGACTGTTTTCCTCCGTCATTTTCCCCATCTCTCCCCCCATCTCTGTATGTAGGGAAGAGGAAGGCTCTTCAGGTCAGTGTCTTGAAGAGTTACCAGAAATGAGTGGGTAATAACACCTTTCATTTACATTTTTTTAATTTAAAATTTGTAAATTAAAAAATAGCAGATAGGAGAGGTAAAAGTCCACCAAAGTAGATTGATACAGTGACTGTCCCCGACAGGAATGGGCAATAAGAGACACAGCAGGTTGGTGTAAGACACGCAGGTTGGTCAGTCCTGCGGGTGGTTTTGGGGGAGGGATGGGATGTGTTCCCGAAATGGCCAGCATATGATTTGCTGCAGCCCCAGATCAAGAAGGAGGCTGCTTTCCATGGGAAAGCTGGACAAAAGCAGACCGAGGAAGATGCCTCCAGAGAAGCAACTTGCTTTCAGATAGGCTTTATTTTTAAAAAGTGTACAGCCAGCCTGGGAAACACGGCAAAACCCCATCCCTACTAAAACTACAAAAATTAGCTGGGCACGGTGGCATGCATCATAATCCTAGCTACTTGGGAGGCTGAGATGGGAGATCGCTTGAGCCCCAGGAGATGGAGGCTGCAGTGAGCCAAGATCGCACCACTGCACTCCAGCCTGGGTGACGCAGTCATGGCCAAACCATGTCCACCTTCAGCCCCAGGCATTAGATCTGGACTGCACCGTGTGGACATCTGAAGCCTACAGTCATTTCAGAGGAAGACCTGACCACAGCTGCAGTGCCAAGAGAGCTCTAAGATCAGGCTGGACCGGCAGCAGAGCAGCAGCTTCAAGGAGTGAAAATGCCCCTTCTCCCTGCCTCTTCCAGGTGACCTGGAATGCGTATCATGGAGTTCACCGACTCTGCGCGTGCTCTGGGATCTCCCAGGAAGTCAGTTGATGTCCTGAGCGTCTTTTTTATCCTCTCTTTTGGAGAGTCTGCCCTTTCGGCTTTCTGCCTCAGCTCCACACATTTTGTAACCTTCTGATTCCACTGATTTGTAAGAGTAAAGGTACCACAAAGACCATCTGCTACCAGAAAACCGAGGTGCACGCAAGGTCAGGGAACTAACCGTCACGTCATGTGGTGTGCAGGGAAGACCTAAGAATTGCCGAGGCCAGATCAGCAAACAGGTTGACTGTCACAGGAAGATCAGTGAAAACACATGCAGATATAACAGAGCAGGACAAACTCAGGGAAGAGCAGCTGAGGAAACAGACGACAAAGGAGGGGAGAGGAACTTTCTAGAAGCTGTTTTCAGAAGGTGGGAGTAGTGGCCCACTCTGACCATGACCCAATTCAGTGGGACCTTCTTTTCTTGGAGGGAGAAGCAGACTTCACCAGGAGGCAGAGAGTAACAGGCTTATCACTGAGAAATGATTTCCAGATAAAATAACACTTGCTTCACAAATGCCATCTTCCCTTTCTTCAGAGAGTCTCAAATTTCAGTGAAACCACTTAACAATGTCCGTGTGAAAGAGCAAGTCTAACAGTCACCCTGTGGAAGCAACTTTGAAAGGCAGAAGCCAGCGCCACTGCCTGACTGTGGGGCCTCTGCCTCTGTATAACCGCTAACCACGTGACAGGGTCCCCGCACCTCCCTCTGGGCCTTCTCTCCTCATAGCATCTCTCACTCCCGGTCCACTCTTATCTGCTATCTTCCACGCCAGCTCCCTAGGCCAAAAATCTGGACATTGAGCCCAGACTCCTCCCTCTTCACTCTTGCATCCATTCAGCCACCAATTCCAGGAGATTCTACTTCCTCACTCTCTAATCCATCCTCTCCATCCCCCACAACAACTGCCCTGGTTCATTCATCATTCCCCTCTCCTAAATGCCCGCCCTACCTTCAAGAGAGAGCTTTCTGAAATGCTAGTATGAAACTCATTATTCCACAAGAAACGTTTCAGTGGCTTCACCACTGTCCACATAATAAAATCCACACTCCTGAGGTAACACATGCCAGGTCTTCCCTGATCCCACCTTTGCCCACCTTTCCAATTCGCCAAGCTGTCTCCTCCATCTCTTGCCTTAGTGGCATGCCCCATCACCTCCTCTGTATGGACAAAAGTCACCACTTCACTTCAGACCTTAAAAACAACTAATCCTTTTGCAGGGCTGGGATCAAGAGGACGTCCTCCGTGAACAGAGGTACCTTTTTAAACTCTTCCCCACTAGTTCTCTCCCCCTACCACAAAACTGATCACTCTCTCCTTTGGGCCTCCACTCAGATACCTATTATAGTACCTATAATATTTTATCACCCACACCACATCTGTTTATATATCATGGAACCCCACTAAACTACGAATATTAAATCTTTTCTTTTTTTTGAGACAGAGTCTCCCTCTGTTGCCAGGCTGGAGTGCAGTGGTGCGTGCACTGGCACGATCTCAGCTCACTGCAACCTCCGCCTCCCGGGTTCAAGCGATCCCCCCGCCTCGGCCTCTCGAGTAGCTGGGACTACAGGCGCGCAACACCATGATCGGCTAATTTTTTGTATGTTAGTAGAGACAGGGTTTCACCATGTTGGCCAGGCTGGTCTCGATCATCTGACCTCATGATCTGCCTGCATCAGCCTCTCAAAGTGGTGGGATTACAGACGTGAGCCACTGCACCCAGCCTGCTTTTTGTATTTTTAATGTTTAGCACAAATGTTGGCACATAGAGGAAATGGATATTTAATAATTAGTAAATGGATGAATAGATTATTTTTCCAGTGAATCATACTGCCTCTTTGTGCTAAACTGGGAACCAACAATTTATACAAACATAAATATAGATATATAGATAACAGACATGAACAAACTCAGAGCAAATGAATCTTAAAAAGCAGATCGTTTTTCAATGTTTACATTTCATCTAAGTATGCAATATAACTTTCTTGTTTTTTTTTTTTTTTTTGAGATAGAGTCTCACTCTGTCGCCCAGGCTGGAGTGCACTGGAATGATCTCAGCTTACTGCAACCTCTACCTCCCAGGTTCAAGCGCTTCTCCTGCCTCAGCCTCCTGAGTAGCTGGGATTAACTACAGGTGCCTGCCACCACGTCCGGCTAATTTTTGTATTTTTAGTAGAGGTGGGGTTTCACCATGCCGGCCAAGCTGGTCTCGAACTCCACACCTGCCTCAGCCTCCCTAAGTGCTGGGATTACAGGCATGAGCCACCATGCCGGCCATAACTTTCTGATTGTATTTTTGTTAGGCTCACATTAAAATTAGTTTGCATTCCTGATACCACATTTGTTGGAAAGGGAGTAGAGCTGGAGAAAATTAAAGAAAAACTGGTTTAAGATAAAACTTCTACAATGAATCATTCACAAGTGAATAGCAAGAGCGAACTACACACATATACGCTTGGTTCACCATGAAATCCTTTTAAACAAATACCTACCATTTCCCCAAAACAAACAGAGTAATTATGGTAAGACCTTGTTAGTGTTCAGGCAGTGTGCGTGAGATACATTTACTGCCCTGGAGCCACCTCTAAAGAATCGCCAAGCCGAATCGTGCTGCTGGGATAAAGCTGCCTAATGCAGCAGCCTCCGGTGCTCTGTGTAATGACATCGGCGCTAATGGAGATGAGCTCAGCTTCGTGGAGGTTCGACTCCTGAGAATGGATCTTAAAGGTGAGGCACGGCAGCACGGGAGAAAGTCGATTTAATTTGTTTAACATCATAGAAAGGGACATTTCCACACGGCCA
Source organism: Ateles fusciceps (assembly GCA_036589455.1). Lineage (NCBI taxonomy): Eukaryota > Metazoa > Chordata > Mammalia > Primates > Atelidae > Ateles > Ateles fusciceps. The sequence goes on from JAZHEH010001321.1 coordinate 15,976,689, forward strand.
GCAAGGACATGAATATCATGTGTGTATGGCAGAATTATAAACGCATTTTTGGCGAAATTCAATAAAGCTGATTCCACTGCGTAAGGTCAGCAATTTACTATAAAAAATGATATGATTGCAATTTTTAATATAACCCATGTATTCGCTGCAAGATGCTCTAGAAGGTTGTGTAATGCAACCATTCGACCTCTCCACAGGAGCGGGGAGCACCCTGTTTACCCTTTATTGTCCTGATAAAAGCATCCATACAAAACAACAAAGTCAACAGCATTTACTTAAGAGCCACAGTCCAGTCCAAGACTTCCTCTTCTCACACACAAGAATGGATTAAAGCTCTGCATTAAAGCCCTCATGGAAGGCAGCAAGAAAAACTCCAAATTCAATTCACTTCCTAGGTAGCATAATAATTACTGAAATGTATATGAAAAGTATAGATGAAATAAGTCACCTCTGTGGTCATTCTAGACTTCATTTCTATAATGCGATTCTTCAAGGGGAGAGCCCAGGTCCACAGGCGCAGGCTACACACTGAAATTCAACTCAGTGATGACAGAGACCTGCTCCTCAAATTGGGTGGGCTTCCATATGTCTCATAAGCCCATGTTTACACTTTTTGAGGAAACGACTTAGGTTACCATAAAAATTAAATGGGCAAATGTATGTGTGAATGCTTTTAAGCTGTAAAGCAAAATACACATGCCAGTGGCTATTATATAGTCTGTACCATATTATCTCAGGCTTGCCTGTAAATTAAAACATCTGTATTACTAGTAGCTTCTACAGCCTCATCACCAAGTTCTCTAAGGGTGTGGACCATTTATGTCCCCAGTGCACTTACCATAGCACCTGGCAGACAGCGGACTAGGAATGCTTGGTGAACACAGCTGAACTTGGTCACAGCTGACATGAACAATTCTAGACTGGGAGAATAGAACTTTTATTTTCCATGGCATCACCAGATGGCAGCTATAAAATGTCACTCTCATTTTCACTCACTGCTGCAGGAGTTCCTAGATCAGATCAAGCTCCTTTCCTGCCACGGAGTCTTTGAGCTTGTCCTTTCTACCCCGGCACTCTCATTCTTCACAGAACCACTTCTCATTCTTCTGGTCTCAACAACCTTGCCAGTGCAAACCTACCCCACCCTCTCCATATTCTCTCTCATAGCACCTTGCTTATCTGTAAGTATTCTGCTTGTTTGTTCATATTTCTGGGGAGTCGGTCTCCACCCCAGACCTCTGTTTGTTTTATGTAAATGGTAACATTACATCCTCACTCCCAGGACCAGCACCATGCCTTGTAAGATATGTGCACTCAATAAATACTTGTTGGATGGGAAGATGGATGGATGGATGGATGGATGGATGGATGATGAATGAATAGTAAAAATCTTTCCAAATAAGGTACTAAGATCTTCCAAAGAACAGTGCTATTTTCTGTTATTTCTGTTATTTTCTATTATTTTTACCTGTTATTTCTACCCTGATCCAAAAATCTGATATCCAAAATGATCCAAAATTTGAAACTTTCTGAGTGCTGACATGACATTCAAAGTAAATGCTCATTGGAGGATTTCGGATTAGGGATGTTTAACCAATACGATATTCTGCAAATATTCCAAAATCTGAAAAAAATCCAAAGTTTGAAACATCTCTGGTCCCAAGCATTTTGGATCAGAGATACTAAACCTTTATCTCTATTTTAGCCTGTGTCTCCTCTTTTCCAGACTGCTTAAAGGGCCTTTGATTGGGGGGAAAAAAAATGTAAGTAAATATCAGAAATAGACTCAAGGAGGACATCATGGAGCTTCATATTTATTCTCTTTCAATTACATTCTGTGCGAATTATCTTCAAGTGAAAGTTACACCAATTTTTCTAACTGCCTCTTCTTCAAATTCAACCTGCTTTCTTTCGGCCAAGACCCCAAATTTTGCCATCAGAATAATTTAATTCACAATTCCGCATGTGACTCACACAAAGCTGGGGAAAGTATGCCTTTGTTCTTTAGCTTTGTAGGTTTACCACTGTCACTGCTAAAATATCTTCTTACAGCTTAAAGCCAAAAACAGACTGGAAAAGAGTTCCATTCCTATGCACTTTCGGTTTCATTGAAAAGATGACATTTATTTATGTGGTTGTGATATTTAATTTATCATAGAGGGTCATGATTTTTTTCCCTGAAATATCATGTATAGTAAACTTCAACTTCATGAATGAAAGCCTCTGCGATCATTTAACAATCTGAAAATCCACACAAAATTTAAGACCACCATATTACTAAAGACAATCTACTCAACAATCTAATTACAGAAAGATTACTTTAAAGTGCTTTAAAACTAAAAAGAATAATTAACAGTAAGAGATTAGAGCATGCCCAAGTCTTCTGTCTGATGAGAGGGGAGCAGTCTGAGGAGACCAGCTCCCATCAGGATGTTTAAGAAACTAAATAAGTCTGTTTGAAGCTGGAAGGGAAACGTTTGCTAGAGTTGTTCCATTCTCAGCACAATTTCAATATAAGCCTGCTTGCCCCGTCACCCTGTTTAGTGAGGACCATCAGTGAGTTACCTTTACTTATTTCAAATGGAAAGAAGATCAAGCTGTGGACACTGACCAACCTAGCAAGCCTATCTATAGTGAAAAATAAATTTAAAACAGAAGCACACTATCTTATACAAAGATAAGAATACTTCATATTCATACAATTACTAATTCATACACCACCCTCCAACAGATAAACTTATTTTTAAAAGACATCAGCTCAAAAATGTTGAATATAACAATGGATTGGTAAATTAATGAATACTATCCAAAGTTATTTTTAAATCCTTCTAATTACAGTCCAATCAACATAAAATGTTTTTCAGTAAGACTGCCTTATGTTATACCTTATGTTAAGTTTCAAAAATCCCTGCTTCTAACATTTTCCAACAGTTCCAATAAACCCGCATATCATGTAGTCCCTTCGGTGAAAACTCTCTTGTCTCCCCTTAGCAGATAAATCTCATTAAAAGAACTTCCATCCCTCAGTGAGGCCAGATAAGAGTGAAAAGTTTTCTTTTCTTTTTTTTTTTTTTTTTTTCTTTTTGAGACAGAGTCTCACTCTGTGGCCCAGGCTGGAGTGCAGTGGCACGATCTCGGCTCACTGCAACCTCCGCCTCCCGGGTTCAAGCAATTCTCCTGCCTCAGCCTCCCAAGTAGCTGGGACTATAAGCATGTGCCACCACACTTGGCTAATTTTTTTGTATTTTTAGTAGAGACAGGGTTTCACCATGTTGACCAGACTGGTCACAAACTCCTGGCCTCAGGTGATCTGCTCTCCTTGGCCTCCCACAGTGCCAGGATTACAGGCGTGAGCCAACGCACCCAGCCGACAAGTTTTCTTAAAATCATCTCAGAAAGCCAGTGATGATACAGAATACATCAATATTTATCTCTTGGACAAACTGTAAATACAAAACTACAGTTGTTAACAAAAGCCCAAGTCTTTTAAAAAAATAATAATAATAGACAAGAAAAGTATAAAAGTATCCTTCCGTCACATATACACAGTAGTCTCCCTTTATCTACGGTTTTGCTTTTTGTAGTCTCAGTTACCTGAAAATAAGATAATTTGGGAGAAGGGGTGAACCCAGTCACATAACTATTATGACAGCATATTGTTTTAACTGTTCAATTTTATTATTAGATACCACTGTTAATCTCTTAGTGTACCTAATGTATAAATTAAACTTTATCATAGGTACACACGCATAGGAAAAAGCATAGTACATACAGAGCCTTGCTCTGTCACCCAGGCTGGAGTGCAATGGCGCAATCTTGGCTCACTGCAACCTCCACCTCCTGGGTTCAGGCAATTCTCCTGCCTCAACCTCCTGAGTAGCTGGGATTACAGGCATGCCCCACCATGCTCGGCTGATTTTCTATTTTTAGTAGAGGTGGAGTTTTGCCTTGACCAGGCTGGTCTCAAACTCCTGATCTCAAGTGATCCACCCACCTGGGCCTCCCAAAGTGCTGGGATTACAGGCGTAAGCCACTGCTCAGGCCTAACTGCCTGTATTAAATCCTTCTCTGCTCAAAATTGCCCCAAGAGGTTCCTGATGCATGAATTCTTATAATACAAACAAGTATTTTTTTTAACATAACATTATAGTAAACTAACTATAGGCCATTAAGATTATATCTTCTAAGAGAACATACACTGTTGATCATTGCTGTTATCAATTAAGCCCTTATTTCAGTGCCAGGCACTCCGCTAAGCACTTTTCATATCATTTTCTAACTCTTCCCCCACTTTTTTTTTTTTTTTTTTTTTGAGATGGTGTCTTGCTCTGTCACCCAGGCTACAGTGCAGTGGCACAATTATAACTCCCTGTAAGCTCAAATTCCAGGGCTCAAGTGATCCTCCTGCCTCAGCCTCTCAAATAGCTGGGACCAACGGCATGCACCACCACACCCAGCTAATTTTTCTTTTTTTTTTTTTTTTTGTTGAGACAGAGTCTTGCTCTGTCACCCAGGCTGGTGTGCAGTGGTGCAATCTTGGCTCACTGCAACCTCCCCTTCCCAGACTCAAGCAATTATCCTGCCTCAGCCTCCCGAGTAGCTGGGACTACAGGCATGCACCACCACGCCCAGCTAATTTTTGTATTTTTAGTAAAGACGACATTTCACCATGTTAGTCAGGATGGTCTCGATCTCTTGATCTTGTTATCCGCCCACCTCGGCCTCCCAAAGTGCTGGAATTACAGGTGTGTACCACCACACCTGGCCAATTTTTTAATTTTTTGTAGAGACGGGATCTCACTGTGTTGTCCAGGCTGGTCTCGATCCTTCCATCTAAAGCTATCCTTCCTTCCATCTCAGTCTCCCAAAGTGTTGGGATTACCGGCTTGAGCCACTGCACCCAGCCAGTTTTCATTTAATTCTTACAAGAATCTTTTGCAGTAAATATTATCATTAATCCCATTTTATAAAGAAACCAAAGTACCATGAAGTATTTTATGCAGGACCACACAGCTAAAAAGTGGTGACACTGGGATTCGAACCCAGATAGTTTGTACACTGTTGCCTCCAAAGCTGAAGTAGTCCAAACATGACCTACTCTTTAGTCACTCTTAAAAATATTTCCAAAGCCAAGTGGCTTCATTACTGTACAATCTGTCACCTTCATCTTCCTGTTCTCCAGGCTCAAAATGCTGGTACACTCACACACGACTGGTGAGAATGTAAAATGGTACTACCACTTTCAGAAACAGCTGAGAAGTTTCTTAAAATGTTAAACACACACCTACTATATGATCCAGCCATCCCATCCTTATGTGTGTACCCAAGAGAAAAGGGATTATACGTCCTTATAAAGATCTATACATAAATATTTACAGCAGCTTTATTATTAATATCCAAAATCTGAAAACAACCCAAATGTCCATCAACAGGTAGTATAGCCATATAATGGAATCTATTCAGCAATAAAAAGGAATAAACCACTGATATATACAACAACATGGCTAAATTTCAAAATAATTATGCTGAGTGGAAAAGCCAGACCAAAAAAAGAGTACATACTGTACAATTCCATTTCTATACGTTTCTAGAAAATGCAGGCTAGGGCCAGGTGCAGTGGTTTGTACCTGTAATCCCAGCACTTTGGGAGGACGAGGTGGGCAGATCACTTCAGCCCAGGAGATCGAGACCAGCCTGGGCAACATAGTGATACCCTGTCTCTACAAAATCCAAAAAAATTAGCTGGGTTTGGTGGTGTGTGCCTATAGTCCCAGCTACCCAGGAGGCTGAGGTGGGAGGATCACTTGAGCCTGAGGAGGTCAAGGCTGCAGTGAGCTGTTATCACACCACTGCACTCCAGCCCCGGTGACAGAGTAAGACCCTGTCTCGGAAAAAGAAAAAAAGGGGAAAAAAAGGCCAATCTATACTGAATACTGACAGCAGATCAGTGCGTACTTACAAACCAGGGTACGGGGGGGTAGAGGGACCACAGGCAGAAGGGATTACCAAAGGGTAAGAGGAAAGTTTTGGGGATGCTGGGCATGTCCATTATCTTAACTGTGATAATAGTTTCCCAATTATATAGATATGTCAAAACTTTTTAAAACCACATATTAAATATGTGTAGTTTACCGTATGTCAATTATACCTCAATAAAGCTGCTTAACACAAAAAAACACAACACTGAGAGTGGTCTTCAGTCCACCCCTTTGCCACACACAGCCAATCCTGAGCATGGCTTACTCTTTCTTCTGTAACATCTGTGGTTCTGTCCTTCCTCTCCAGAAAGCACATGGTATAGTTCAAAGGACCCTGATCAGAAGGCATAGATCCTAGTTCTATTTCTGCCATTTATTAGCTCAACTTAGCCCCTCTAAACCTCAATTTCTTCATCTATGTAAAATGGGAGAAAAGAGCTACTCTGAGATTCATTAAATAACATATTCATTCATTTAACAAATATTCATTAACCTGCCCACTACATACTAGGATCATAGTGAAAAAATCAACTATGTGAGAATGTTTTGTAAACTGTAGAATTGTCTACATAAATATGCTAACATTTCTATTTCCATTTCTACTGCCAATAACCCCGCCCAGATCCCCCCACACCTGAAGACAGACTCAGCAGGACCATCTTTGTGGCTGATCTTATTATTGCCAGGCCAAGTCAGTTTCAATACAGAGTGGAGAGTAAACTTCCTCAAATAGAGTTTCTCAGTGTTTCATGGGCCAAGTGCCTGTCTGACCCATGTCTGTAATTCCAATGCTTTGGGAAGGCAAGGCAGGAGGATGATTTGAGGCCAAGAGTTTGAGACCAGCCTGGGCAACATAGTGAGATCCTATCTCTACAAAACAACTCAAGAAAAAATTAACCAGGTGTGGTGGCACGTGCCTGTAGTCCCAGCCACTCAGGAGGCTAAGGCAGAAGGATCACTTGAGCCTAGAAGTTCGAGGCTTCAGTGGGCTATGATCATGCCACTGCATTCTGGCCCAGGCAATACTGTTATTTATATACACAATATTGGGTCCTAACCCCAGCTCCTCCCTCACTGCCTGTCTCACCAGCCTCAATTCTCTTCCCTTCTTTCTCCTTCTTATGGACCAATCCAGCTACTGGCACATGTGTCTCTGCCTGAGCCTCCCCTCACTAACGAAGCCCTTTCCTGCTCTTCTCTCTCTATGCCCACCGCCTCCCTCAATAGTCAAAATTGAGCAGGCCAGAAGCGGTGGCTCAGGCCTGTAATCCCAGCACTTTGGGAGGCCAAGATGGGTGGATCACAAGGTCAGGAGTTCAAGACCAGCCTGGCCAACATGGTGAAAGCCCGTCTCTACTAAAAATACAAAAAATTAGCTGGGCGAGGTGGCCGATGCCTGTAGTCCCAGCTACTTGGGAGGCTGAGGCAGGAGAATTGCTTGAACCCAAGAGGCGGAGGTTGTAGTGAGCCAAGATCTACGCTATTGCATTCCAGCCTGGGTGACAGAGCGAGACTCCATCTCAAAAAAAAAAAAAAAAAGAACTGCACATAAACACCACACTCTAGTTGGTAAAGGCATATTGACTGGCAATTCTAAAACTACAGGTATGCTAGGGTTGAACAAATACATAAACCGCAGACCAAAATAAATACATAAATAAAATCCTGGGCTCCTTTTGAAAATTTTCCTGGTGTCTTCTAATTCCAGCCAGCCCTTCATTTAGTCCTTTATTCATTCATCAGACTCTGACTGAGGGCTGACTGGGCTGCGTGCTGAAGACACTAGGAGGAAGGGAGCAAGACCATTCTTGAGTAGCTCACAGTCCTCCAGTGAGCTTTACACACCTGCCTCTCCCTGTCCAATTCTACTGACTTCTAACTGAGATACTGCTCTATTCCATAGCTGCACATGGGTACCACTGATAAGCATTCAGCTTCTACTCCCACCTCCTTAATGAACCTCTTGTACTATAAAAGACAAGTACTTCACCGTTCTTTCATGAAGTGCCTAATGTAATATACTCTGTACACAACAGCTACTGAGTAAAGGCTGACCACCCAACCAACAGCTTAGGACACATAAAACATCCAATAACAATGAAAGAAAACTAGAACACGTATTTCCTTTGAAAACTGATCCCAATCTTCAAGTTTCTAAAGCTTTGCATTTATCTGAATGTTTAGCCTTGGATCAGAAATTAAATTTATAAGTCCATATCCCTTCAAAAAATGGAGAAAAATTATGCTTTTAGAAAGCGAGCATTTTACACAAATTAGCCAGGCATGGTGGCGGGTGCCTGTAGTCCCAACTACTCGGGAGGCTGAGGCAGAAGAATTGCTTGAACTTGGGAAGCAGAGCCCGCAGTGAGCCAAGATTGGGCCACCGCACTCCAGCCTGAGCGACAGAGCAAGACTCTGCCTCAAAACAGAAAAAGAAAGCAAGAATTGTTCACATAACCAAAATGTCCATCCCTGCAAAACCCAAATCTGTGCTGTTAACAGCAATTTGTTACACTGTCTTTTTCCTCTTCCTTCCTTCCTTCTACCTATAGTCATGTTTATCTTTAAAAGTTTTATCTCCTTTACTACGAAACATAATCCCATGACATTTAAGCAAGAAAAATATTCTCTAGCCTGCTCACCATATGCAAAAACGCTCTGACTTTAGCATGGTTGCAAAGCAGCACACATTCAACAACGTATACAACAAGAATATTCACTGGGGCACTGCTTGACACAGCAGAAGACAGGAATCAGCCTAAATGTTCACAAATTTGGGACTAGTTTTTAAAAGGATAACGCTTGCATATAATGGAATACTATGCAGCCACTGAAAAGAATCAAGCAAGTCGGCATGTATCAATGTGGAATGACTGCCAAGGTAACAAGCATACGAGTGAACGTAAAATATGTTACCACTGCATTTAAAAAGCATTCGTGTTTCTGTGGAGGAGTAATAAATATTAACATGCTTTCACGTGGATAGATTACCTCTGGAATGATACATAAGAAACTGCTGCATGCTCTGCGAAACAGAATGTGGGGGGACAGGGGATGAGATGAGAAGACTTTTTTTTTTTTACTGTATATCCTTCTCTACTGTTTGAATTTTTTTAAGACTGTGTATATACCTTAGCTTTTCAAAAAGTAAAATAAGTAAAAATTTTAGTAATACCTGCCAACGTCATTTTGTCAGTTTGCTTTTCTTTGCAGTACTGGTTGCAGGCACACAAGTTTAAGAAAAGAATCAGTCTTCAGTTGCAGGGGAAACCATCAAAGTAACTGGGTAAATCCAAAAGTGCTCCCTCCCCATAAACTCCTCTGCACTATTTCCCCCATCGTAGGGGGAAGTGCAGGAAAGCCCTTGGCTCGGCCTTCTTGGGGCAGCAAATGCTGTCAGTTTCCTCTCTGAAGAGGGAAGCCAGCGCATCTCTACTTCTACGACATTCAGCTGGCCTAGCTGCCGTAGGTCTCAGCCTGGATGCCGAGAAAAATCTGTGGAGTTCAAGACAAGTTTGGATAACAAGGGGAGCAGGAAAATTGATGGGGGGGACCGGCTGGTGTGATGAATAGGCTGGGCCAGAACAGCAGGTGACGAATATGCAGGTGCAAGACTGGCAGGGAAGGAAGACGGTCCGTTCACAACAGATGGATGGAGATGCTCAATCATCCTCAGGAACAAGCGCGGCTGCCACACAGCCCTGCCTGCTCCACACGAGCAGCTCCGCACTCACTTGCAGGGCACGGCCCCGCCCCCAAAGGCTCTGCACTAGACCCACACCAGGGCAGGGCTACAGGAGAAAGAGCAGGAAGTGGGTGAGGAAGATGCCAGGGTGATGCAGGCAGGCCTCTCCAGGACTCACTGCCAGAGGACTCTTCTCACTTTGCCTTCTTCCTTCAGGTTCCAAAAATAAACCCGTTTTGTCTCCCTTGTTAGTTCTCACTCCTGAGAAAGGCTTTTACCACTAGGGTGACCCATTTGTCCAGGACCATGGGGCTGTTCACAACATGGGCACTTCAGGGTTGAACCCAGGGCGATCCTGAGCAAACCAGAACCACTGGCTGTCACCCTACATTCTGCCCACAGTCTTCTCTTGTTTTTCTTCCTCTTCAGTCAGTGAGAGAAGCCAGATCAGCCTATTTGGTTCACACTCATGACTGAGTAGAACTCCTGTAGGGCATTTGTTTCCTCTAGTCATCCACAACGAACAGAGACGTAAGGAACAGTAAGACAATCATTCAACTCCTATCTTTTCTCAGAATGGGGACTCTTTTAAAAATGTCCAGGATATACCGGCTTCAATGACTCCAGCAAATATAGGAACGAATCTAAATCTTGATGCCACATTCCATGTCTCGTTAACAAAAAATCAGAAGGGCCAGACAGCCCCTCACAGAGCCAATTCTATTCCTTCCAGCTCAGCCGCAGGAGTTTCTGAAGATGAGGAAATGGGCCACACGCAAGCAAGGGGTGGGAGCTGGCAAGATCTCTGCGCCCTCCCCCCAACCTATCTGCTGGACCCAAGCTCTAGGAAGAAAAGCTTTGTGAAAAGACTTCTGGCTTCACTAAGACACATTAAAGAATTAATTATAAAGTAAAGCTGAAGGAGAAAATTAATTTTAGAAACACAAGAGGTTACAATTTTTTTTTTCCTGGAGATGGGGGAGGAAACACAGTTATTTTCGTTTTCATCCTGGGGGCACAAGCTGGGAGCTGTCCAGTCGATAACCTGGCCATCAGAACAAGGTTTGTAATTAAAAGGTCAGTGACCTGGAAAGCCAGGGCCCCACTCCCAGAGCTTCTCAGTAATGACGGAGCTATTAAATTAAGACTGTTATGAAATCAATGCTAAAAAAGCTTTCATGGTAACGAGATTCCATTCAAGGACATGCAAACTACCTCATGAAATGGACGTAAATGATAAAAAAAAGAAAAGTAATAAAGAGAGTTAAATTGAAATCTGTGTAAGAATTTACTCCCCGTTGAAATACTCTACAGAGAAGCCCTTCACCTCTAGCCCACTACCAAGGTTGGGACCATCAGGTTTCTTCAAGTCCATTTCCAGCAAGGAGGGGGATTTTGCTACCGGGGTTTCTGCTTCCAGGAACAGTAGAAGGATAAGATCTAGTTTCACCTTTTAGAATGAGAAAGTATAGTGGTGTGTTTTATTTGTTTAGTTTTCCTGCCCCAACCAGGACCATTTATTGCATGAGGGAGGAAAAAGCCCTTTACTTAGACACTTGAGAAGGACATAGTAAGTGTGAGTGTGAGCCAACACCACCCCAGGCCCCACCATGCAGGTTATACAGAAAAATATATGATGTTTGTCTTTCTTAGAAGCTTGCTTTGCAACAGATACGTTAGTGTAAGTTAATAGACAACTCTATCCCCCTCCCCCACCTCACCCCCCCTCACAAACAAGCATCGCTATTACCCACCTCATCCTCAGCCTGCCAAACATGTTTGGAAGCAGATTGCCTCCTACATTTTGTGGTTGGATAGGGTGTCAAATCAACATAAGCCTATTGACGACAATTTCCAAGCCTCTAACTTTCTGGACTGATTGTATTGCTGTTTTTACGTTACTCTAACCTCCTGGATTGCAGCCTGCTTAAAGCCCCAGATATGATGCCCGCCTGGCAAGAATTGCTTCTATATAGAGACTGGTTCTATGAGGGCTTAAACCCCACACACAGCCCATTTATCTTCATGTGTGGCTCATTCCGCAGTTGATGTGTCATCTGCACAATCAAGTGGTTGGAAGGAAAACAAAAACATTTATTCTAATATTCCGAAGGTGAGCAGCTGCTTTTCTCCTTCATCCAAAATATTCCTGATAAAAGGAAGAAATGCTGTAAATTACACAAAATGGCAGTACAAACTTCAAAGAAAATGATAAATGATTCTAATAACTTCATGTTTCTCATTAATGGCCCCATGTTCAGACTTTAAAGCATCTGAGATCTCAAAACAAAACAAAACAAAACAAAAAACAACAGGAAAGACCTTTGCAAACCAATGCTCTTCCAACCCTATCCCACCCATTCCCCCACTCGCCCTCACCGAGCGCCCCCACCAGAAGTCAGAGAGCACAACACTTAACCCAGTGGCAACACAGACAGGATGCAGCCCTGCTCCAGGCTGCGGTTTCACAGTGAAACAAACTCAGCTGATGCACCTAAAGTAACCCTCATTTTCCACTGAACTGACATGCACTACAGGGACCTCAATTTCTATATTAAATATTAAATAATATTAAAAGAAAAACAAAATTGGATTTGCCTTTTCAGGAAAGAGATGTTTATTAAAAAAAGAAAGTCAAGATTATAATTCAAGTCAGTGCTCCACTGCAATTCCCTGAAGTGACATTGCTAGGAAAAGCCAAGACTCCAGGAGCTGAGAGCCCTCCCAGAGCCGGTGCTCCAAGCCCCGCGCTGCAAGGCTCCTGCAGGGAGGCCAAGAGCACGCCTACCAGAACCCAGGTCCCTCCCGCTCCCAATGGCCAGCGAGCCAACTTGCTTTCCTTCCACAACTACTGTGGGGACCGGGTAGACGCTCACCTTCATCCCCATCAGAGATGGTGCCAGGCCGTGCTGATCACAGAAACCTGACCCTGGAACAGCCCGAAATTTTAAAAGTGAAGTTTAAATCTGCAAAGGGGCTTTCTTCCCCAGACACCAATCAAACCTTGGAATTCTCTGCCCAGGAAAGGTCGTGCCAGAACCTACCCCATTGGGATTCAACTCGGAAGTGGATAATTACTGACTGAAGCAGCATTTTAAAGGATAATGGAGATGGGTGATTAACCTCAGAGATTCTGGGTTTAAGTACGGGGTAAACTCATGTGGTTCTCTTTAGAGGACGAAGGGCAAGGATAGCCTCTCAAGATGCCAGATGCCTCAAATTCTAAAAACTCTAACCCAGATTAGGGGTCATGAAGGAATTACGTCCACTGTACCAACAGTCATCTTCAGGTCCCTGCTCACGTGCCGCCCTCTCAGAGACACTCTGACATTCATGTTGCTTAAGATCGCAGTCCAGCTCACACCAAGCCCGGCTCCCTGCTTCACTCATTACTCGCCGTGGTGCTTGCCATCTGACAACCTACAGATTTCATTTTCCCATTTGCTAATTGTCTTCCTTCCCTTCACCAGAATTTAAGCTCTGCGAGGGCAGGGATTTTGTCTCTTCAGTTCTCTGCTAAATCCCCTATGGGGGTCGGGAGACAGGGCATAGGGTGTACAATGGTTCTTGGATGAATTAATCAGTTGGATTTTTTTCCTAAAGGAGCAACAAATAATAAGTGCAAAAAACAGTTTTCTGTCTACAGTAATTATTAGCCAAGTAACTCAAAAGAAGTATTATTTGGTCCAGAGTTTTCTCTCTCTCCCTTTGTTTTTTTTATTTTTTTTTTTGCTCCCTCTCCCAGTCAGGGATTTATTAAAATTAAACAGATTAGATGGAGCTCCTGATACTAAAACTGCTCAGCAAAGCCTGCGGTGGGGGAAGTGCCGAGCAAACACCAGAGACATTTGTCTCTAAATTGCTCTAAATACCTTCTGCAAATGAAATTCTAACCCAGCTGCGTTTGAGAGAAAATGAGGACTAACTGGTCATTGTCGGTGGAAGAGAAGATCAGGCAGTTATAATATCGCACAATATACTGGAGCTAAGGATCTCTCGGCAACCATAGATTTTGTCTCAGGTTACCCCCGGGTAATCAGCTCAGCTTTTAGGCTCAGCTTTCCCCAGCTTCAATGCTTTGATGAGAGAGCTGAAATCCCTAAGCTTTTATGATTAATTACTCCCCATAGGTACACATATTTCAAGGAAAAACTCTTTTATGGCATGATGCTTACAGAGTGGCGAGGCCAGCCAACACACTCCAAATTTTAATAATCTCCTAATGATGGGGGGGGCCGGCACGATGCAGCCAGCCAGCAGCCGCGCAGTGCTCCTCACCAACTCTGTCACAGGGACCTCACAGGGACCCAGCCTTGGGGCTGCCGGGAAGCAGCTGCCTGTGGTGAAATGTTTGGGCTTATTCTGCCCAAACCCTGTGAGTGCAGCCCAGGGACATGATCATGGGAAGGGACCAATGGTTCCTGCTGCATCCCTTCAGTGGGACATCATGGAAAAGAGTTGGGAAATGCCACCCACCCATTCCAGCCAAAAATGACTGAAAGCTCAAAACCCAGAATTTCGAGGCTGGCATTCCAGCTTCTTAAGGAAAAAGAGTTTTGCTTTGGGAGGAAGAAAGCTCACTTTTGCCCCTCATGGTATATAAGGACCTTTAGGTAACTTCCTAGATTTCTAGAAAATTAAATGTACAAAAAGTGAAAAGTCAGGTTTCTTTTTTGTTTCCATTTTACAAAAAGAATAATACCCTAAATTCCAACAGAACCAGAATAGATTCTGTCTCTTCAGACAATACTGAATGTGTGAGGGTCCATTTCATCCCTGCTTACAGAAATACCATAAAACCACTAATTTAGCACTGCAATCTGTAAATCAGACTGACCCCAAGCTTGCCTTTAACCTGACGTTGTGTAGTCATCTTGTTTCCCTCGCCCTTCATTTCTCTCTTCCTCATTCTCTATTGAAGCAGCTGAACTCCTAACCTAAGCTAGTCATCCTGCAGCCAGGGTCAGTGACACAGAGCAGGCCAAAAAGCAGAAGTCCTCCACAGTGTCATCCAATGGGCCGATTCTGCTACTGAATGCTGCCTTTGCATGATGGACTGGACTGAGTCCTCTGTGCTTAATTACCCGAATCGTGTCATGTCACTGCTCCATTGTCAGGAAAGAAACCTATGTGCCCCACTGGGGGTGCTCGCCTCAGCCCCACTGCCCCATGAGTGGGCAGCTCTAGGAGGTCCTGGCAGCTCAGCACCTGCCTTGCACTGTGGCTTCCATCTGCCCCAACCCCAGTTCCTCTAAAGGCCATGCTGCACAGCCCTGGGGAACCTGTACCTTTCTTCTTAAGGAATGCTTTCCTGGTTGCAAGTGGACTCTGGCGGACCCGAGAATTCTGAAGAAACTTCACTGCCGTGGCAATCTGGTAAGAGAGAGAAAACAGAGAAGTAAACTTCACTTCAGTAGTCTGCGTTTCAAGATTAAAAATCCTAGGAGATTTTCCTTGCTCTACAGAGACAAGCATACTACTGTGGTCAAATTTATAACCAGTTATTTCTAAGCTTAAAATCTACCTAAATGAAAGGCAATGTTGTTTCCTTGTCTTCACTGGCTTCCTGTATCTGAGTCTGTCAGATCTATCCCTCTGCCGAGCTTCAGGCCTGCGATGATGCTTCCTGTTCCTCCTGATCTCCATTCCAGCTGATTCCTCACACTCCCCGGCAGGTGTGGCCATGCGCACCCATGTCACCACCCTTGCACCCTGTATGCTCTCTTTCTGGAAGGCCTCCCTTTCCTGCCTCCACCTGTCTAAACATTACCCCACGTGCACGTGTACACACACACACACACACACACACACACTCTCTATCCGCACAGCCCTTTAATAGTCTATTCTGACTCCTCAAAGCCTTCCCTAAATAAGCAAGCCATCTCTGATCTCCCTATTCTCTTAAATTCTTCAATGCCTGTAGTGTGTACCATGTAACTGAAGACAGCATTACACCGTCTTCTAATATTCAGGCTGCCTCCCCAGCGACACTGCAAGCAACTGCAGGGGAGAGGCCACACTGTCTACAGAACCTGGCAAAGTGCTGGAAGGGATTATGTCGAAGACAACACCCACTGCCATTCACACTGGCCCCCCTTCTGCACTGGAGCTGAGTTCTGAAGAGCCTTCAAAGGGTAAAGTTTGGAGTTTCATGGCTAAAAGCTGACAGATTGACAGATTGTCTACCTGCCTCTGGTAATGAATATTATTTAATGAAATCTTCCTAACTACAAATAAGCTATTTAGGGGATGGAAGGGGCACTGCTGCAGGTATTAACCTTCACATCACTCAGCGCACGCAAAGTGTGTGTTTACGCATGGCTCATCTACTTCCCACCCCAGACACCAGCCCTGTGGGTGGGAAACGCCCACCTGCCCCAGGTAGGAAAGGGGCTGTTTTAAATGACTGGTATTCACCTCATCAAAACCAAAGGAATAATATGATCTCATGTTACAGATAAAGTCAACAGGCCCTGCAGTGCACTCATAAGCTGCTGAAAGGAAAAATGTCTAAGGGGCTAGATGTAAGAAAGTTTTCTAAGATCCTTCAACTAAGGGAAGCAGTCGTACAGAGACTCAAACAGAATGTCCTATGACTGTAAGTTAAATTCAAGTTACAAGTCATCTCCTTCCCATATTTATATGAATGTAATCCTGAGACCAGACAGACTTTTTGGGAACAATAGACATGAGGATAAATCAAAGAAAAAGACAGGGAAACCCTGTATTCATTTTCCATGTCACCCCTCTGTGGGGAGGCTTACCCTAGACAGTCCCCCTAAAGGATGAACTCAGTATCCTGACTTTTCAGACCTGGGCATGTCACTGACAGGATATACTAGTGTCCCTTGAGAGCAAAGCCCAGCTCCACACAGGTTATAATCTGCCCTCCAACGCTGCAAACAGTACTAACCACCATCATGAACCGCAGTAATGGACCAGCTCTGGTCTACAGAAAAATCAACGCTCAAGATTCTAGAGCCCCCCCCCAACGGCATACTCACCCCCTAAGCCCCTCAACCAGATCTCGTCAGGCCATACCAAAATCAAGAGAAATCGAACAAACATCTACAACACTGATGCATTTTAATGAAGAGATAGGAGAAGGGAAGAAGGAAAGAAAGAAGAGAAAAAAAAGCAAAGGGGATGGGTAGAGGAGGGACAGGGAGGGGGAGAAGAAGACCACAGTACACGAAGAGCTGTAACAGAAGAGAGGGGAAAAAGAAAGAGGAGAAACGGGAGACAAGGAGAAAAACAAAAGGAAGTGAGGCCCCTGTTCTGGAAAGAGAATGAACAGGTACCCGGTCACTGGCCCTGGGGTCAGCACCAGTCTGCACAGCTCAGATGGCGTGAGGATAGTTGTGCTTCACCTGGAGAAAAAAATACACCTTCACACAAGAAAATTACAGTATTCGTATCATGCGGTAGTCTGCATGCTGTGTGTGAAACGTGTACCAGGTGCCAGCGGAAATGTGGATGAACAGGTCATAAGTGGAAGATGCTAACAGCACAGCTCCTATCATTTACCCACAGAAACAGAAACCTTTCCTTCATCCTTCCAAAATTTTCCATGACAGAGAAAGAAAACAGAATCCCACCACTGGAACACACAGGTTTCACCTTGCTTTTTAATCTAGTCCTTGGTATATGCATTTCTGGTCAGAGAGCAAAGTTCTGATGGGTTTAATGGTGCACTCAATGCAGTGCTTGGCGCATTCCATCAATTTTTTTAAAAAAATTGCATCTCTTATTTCTTTAAATACATTAATCAGCCTAGTGTAGGCAAAACGGATCCATCGGACAATGCAATAAACATGAATTATCATCTATCCAACATGCATAATGGCTTAAAAATACATAATAGCAGGTGTAGTTTAAATGATTAGTTATTACACCTGTGGTGGGTCTGATTCAATTGGGAAAAATCATCTTTAATAGGTTAAAAGGTTTAGATCACCATGCTTTCCTTAAAGTGGCTGCAGAGAGGGAATGATGGAGTGCTCTGTCATTAGTAATTCATTTAAGAAGAACGTGGGGGATATAGCAAAGAACAGCATAAACGAGTGAATCCAATTTAAACATCAGGTAAAGTAGAAAACACCTTTTAAAAAAGCAAGATAAATGAATTTGGAAGGGAGATGAAATTGACGTATTTATTTTAACGGGAATTTGACAAAGTCCCGGCACACTTCGAACTTGCAAAAATATGAACAATTTCTTTTAAAGTTTCCATGCACTAATTTCAAGTCATATAAAATAATACTGCCAAACGCCTACATAAAGTATATTTGGGGCTTGTTTATGTTCCTCTTGATCTTTGTCTGAAAATGCAGGCGACAGGCAAACCACATATTTAACAGCATCGGCATCACTACACCAGATGCAAAAATATAAAGCACCCAAATAGCCCCAGCCTAACGTGCTGAATAAGAAGGCTGCCCTGATAAGCGGCTACGTGTAAGTGTGAACCTCTCTCCTCCTCTCACTAATCATTTCTTCAGTTACTCTCTGCTCTCTCCTCTCTCCCCACAAGGAACTGGCACTACAAAATGTGGGGAAGGACCTGTCCAGTTTTATAGCTCCATGATTCATACATCGATGGGAGAAGATTTTGAAACTCTTCACCCATAATGCTAACATCTTCACACACTAAATAACTGACAGGGCGCTCGGTTTGTGCCTTTCACCTACCTATTGTTGGGCACTTTTCATTAACTTCATGAAGCAATTCAACTGACTTTCCTCTGCAGAGGCCCAACACACACAACACGCTTTTGTTGGATTCAATGATGGGGTGCCTGCAGCCTGTCCTATATTATCGTTTGATTTTCTAATTAGAAGATGAATGTGACTATTCATGGGTTATATTTGTGCCCAACTAAATTACATAAATTCAGGCCAAATCTTCCGCCTCAATGTCAAAGATGTAAAACGGAGACAGGAACTTTATTGCACATGTTGTGGGAGTGCAGCAAGCCGGGGAGAATTCTGGCGCTAAGCTCCCGATGCCGCTGTGGAAGCCACTTGCTGGTGAACCTGTGATAAAATACAGAATCAGCGTTCCTTTCCCTTCCTCTTGCACTGAGTTCTTAATGAGTGCACCTCGAATTACCAATAGCTAGTTTAATACAAATAAAGACAAACTCCAAAGAAGACAGACCAAAGTTTCTCCCCCCTGACCCCCTTCTGTCCTCTTCTCCACCCAAAGCAAAATAAAACAACCCTGCCACCACCAACTCCACAATTTTAGGGAAATTTCATAATATTCACTATGTCTCACTTAAAATTAGAAGTAAAACTGAGGTGTGAGGAAGAGGAGTAAATTCTGGTCTTTGCCGTCTCATAACAATGGTTACACTGGAGTCACTGCCAGCAACTTGGAAAAAGAGGGGGAACTTCAGGTTGAAAAACACCTTGGATCCAAGATGACTGGCCAATTGAGAGAGATTTGTGTTTGAGAGAGCAGGATTTGTAACTGTATAAATCAATGGAATACAGTATACTCAGGGGTTATCTACTATGAACTATGTGCTGTTAAATGCATTGTGTAGGGTAAGTAATCCCTGGTGAGAAGAATCGAGGTTCCCGACAGTCCTCACTGAAGAGATGCTTCCTATGTGTTTTCCACTCTCCTACAAAAGACCTGCACATTGTAATCTCCAGAATGCGCACTTTATTTTCTGCACAAAGGGGACAGGAGAACAGAGCCTGCCTAATAACGAACCCGGGGTTTGAGGGAGCCTTAGCACTCTGCACCTGACATGTAAACCTGATGCATTGTCTCCGGTGACACTTATTTGGAATGCCACCAATTCCAGCACTCCTGTGTACTATATACACATCTATCTCCTAAAATGTGAGCATTCATTAGCCATTTTAAAATATTAAAAATATTCAAAAATTAATGACACAACCAAAGCCAAGTCCTTTTTAACCCAGAGAGATCACAACTAGAGGGCAAAAGAAAATGACCAATGTAATCTACGGGCCTGAAACCCCATTCCAGCGCCGCTGCTCCACGTGCGCTGCGCAGAAGATTAAATTGCCTGTGAAAGGTTCCTACGTTCATACTCTAAACTAGATACCCAGATCCTGTTAACAAGCGTTAGACCAAAGCCAACTCGAGCTTTAACAAGGACTGACTTAAAAAGCCAGGCACTGCCAAGAATGAGAGAATCCTCTTCAAACAGAAATGCTGCATTTTAGTAGGAAATCAGTACTCTGTCAGGAGTTCCTTGACAAATACGGTCATCGGCGGCACAAGGAAATAGTTGCAAAGCAGCTGTTAATCAGAGAAACACATCGTAGAACGCTGATGCTAGCACTCGTGAAAAAATGCAACGGGCTAATTATGAAGCTATATATCTCACTAAAGAGGCCATGTTCCTTGAGATTCCAGGCAGAGCACTTGCGGATCCAGGGTCCTAGGACAACATAATTCTGGTTTTCTACATGCAGTTACTCTCTGATCTGCCATTCACAATGCCGGGCTCCCCATTCTTTCTCAAGTCTACACACTCTCTTTCTAGCTAGGGAACAGGCTGGGGGAGGGAAGGAGGCAGGGGCAACCACAAGCCGCATTCGAGGAACATATCCAAAAGGTGGCAGACCCTAAACCAGAGCTGAAGACAAATCTATGAGCATACAGAAGAAAGGAAGCGTTGGAATCCTCATCCTCAATGTGGCCGGAGGGCAAATGTGTGTGAGCTTCAGTCAAGGAGAGGTGCCCCAGCTGCCAAGATGAAAAGAACGACTAAAAAAGCAGCGGGAACAAACAAAAATTAGAGGCAGTTCTGTGTGCAACCTCAAAGGGAGAAGCAAGCTTCCAGAAAGCTGCTCTCAGCGTGACTGCAACTCAGGGAAGCCAAGGGCCCAACAGCCAGGTAAGAGGGGGAAAGTTAATATGCAGAGGAAGGCTCGGTCAGCCAAAATTCAATACGCGCCTCTGCAAGGACAAGGAGGCGCAGGCTCCCCGAAACCAGACTAGCAGGAGTGGGGGGGAGGGGCCTGCACACTGGGAGCAAAACCACTGGAATGGCAAGAGGGGAATAACCTTGAGGTGGACGAGCCGCAGGCGGCAGAAGCGCAGAGCCAAAGTGCCCCCTAGCCGGAGCCGGCGGAGGCGCAGGCCGGGGCGGCCGCTCCGCTAACTCGCACAGCCCAAATGAAGTGTTTCCACTCAGGGAAAATGAAATGTTTTGCAAGATGAAACAGAATGAAAATTGAGGTTTTAGGTAATTACTAGTTGGCATTTACATATCACGGGCTGGTTCAACACCTATTCATTTTCCTTTTATTTTCAATTTTTAAAAATTGCTCATTAAAAATGAACAGATGACAGTGACAGGAATTTTTTTTGTACTCTTTCCCCTTCTCTGAGGGTTACAGAACCAAGAAGTACTTTTAGGCCATTCATCTATAATTAACACACACACAAAGGTATGTTTCATGTACATTAAAGGAGGAAAGGAGAAGGGAAAGTCAACAAAAACCAGGAAGTTCAACAATCAAGACAGTGAGTAGTACGCAGGTAGCCTCCCGGACCTGGGTAAGGAGCTGGCTGGCAAGTGCCCTGGCACTCAAGGAGTTAAAGGAAAGAGCCTCTCTTTGGACTTGGAATTTCCTGGGTTTTGTCACCGTGTCCTTCCCACTGCTGATTTGGGTTACAACCCTATACTAATTAAGGTTGTGGGCCCTAATGTCCTTTGTTTTACTTTACTTTCCTCTGTCCTTTTGTTTTTCACATTAAAGAAATAGAATACCGCTGGAAGAAATGCACAACAGTTGACATGATAGAACATAATATATTTTAAGGCTATTGTGTAAATCTGTATTTAGGGAATTCTAAAGCATGCATTATTGACCCTAGTCTCTCTTAAAACTCATTGATATATGTAGTAAAAGCCTTTATGAAAAGTGGCAACTTCACATGCGCAAAAAGTACCTTTCAAAGTGAAATATCTCTGCCATTTAATTTTTTTTCCTTGGCCTTAGTTAAAAATATTGCATGAGCGGCTCGCCAGAATGCCATTGTTTTGTTATTTGATTAAAGTAGTTCTTCCAGAAATGTATGTTGAAATAAAAAGCATCTTAAACCACCACGCACTATTTAATGTCAAGGGACAGTGATCTTAGGGACGTAAGGGCGACTTTGGAGAGGTGTTCGTGTCCGGCTGAGGACTCTGGGTGCCAACTTCCAGCCCAAAGGCCACTGGTGCAGTGGAGAAGCACAGCTTGAAAGGCAGAGCTGCTGATGCAGCAGGCGACGGTCACCACGCCACAGAAGGAGCTGAGGAGCACACGGCAGCCTGGAAGAAATGAAAACCCTTGCTTCTGGGTTGAGAAGATCAAAGTTCCTTTTTAGGAAAGGTTGAGAAGGAAAAGGGTTTTTCTCCTTCAGGGAAAAAGAAAAGCAAATTTAAATGCCTTGTCCCCCACGCATCCCCACCTGAATTTAGATAGCAGTCCCTCTAATTTTTGATGCAACCAACAAAGAAGTTACCCAAAGAGGGGGAGAAAAAAAGGATGACATTTGCCTTTTCCTTCGCTTTGAAATGCAACTGGCAGCAAATTGTTTGAAGTCCTGTTTAGAGAAGAAACTGTAATAGCCTTCATACTGAAAAGAGGAGGAAAATGCCATTATACACGGATCACGGTAGCAGTGACCTCAGCAGAGAAGGCAAACGAGCTGGCTGCAAGTCAGAGGTTTGGCCAGCGTGCCAGGAACGGAAATAAAAGGCTTCTTTGCCAGAGACGAGTGGCAAGAGCTGGGTGCTCGATCCCAGGAGATACCAAGGAAAGACAAGGAGTTCAATTTCTTAACATGGTGTCTTTCAACAGCTCCTTGACTGCTCCTTCTTCCAGTATCCCCTGGTTTTATATTTTCAATATTCCTCTTATTTCCCTGCACTGCACTGCACTGTTAAAGAGGAAGCAGAGAGCACCCAGGCTTCGTGTTGTAAAATTAATGAAGGTGTCAAGCTGTTGAGTTAAATCACTCTAAAGGAATGTAATGACTCAGTGTCCAAGATGCTCCCTGGGAGAAATGTGAGCTCACACAGTGACGGTGGCTGGCGGGTGACTCCAACACTAAAAATATGTGGCACACAGTCCCCAGCAACTCCCTAATGATACTGCTGCCTCTATTTCCTAGTCTCTTTCTCTCCACCACTGGTTGAATTTCATGCTTTCTGAAAGTTATTTCTCCTAAACTCCAGTAGCTTCAGATGCTTAGCAGATGAAACCCTGCTTCAGTTTCCACTTCTTTTGAAGTTCGGCCAGATGGAGATTGGT
Organism: Ateles fusciceps; assembly: GCA_036589455.1. Taxonomy (NCBI): domain Eukaryota; kingdom Metazoa; phylum Chordata; class Mammalia; order Primates; family Atelidae; genus Ateles; species Ateles fusciceps. The sequence goes on from JAZHEH010001321.1 coordinate 15,999,645, forward strand.
GAAGCTCTCTCTAGTCATGCACTATTGAACTGTGGCACGACTAGGAAGGAGACGAAGAAAGGCTGTATCACGGATAATGGCAACCTCAAACATTAAGGCATCACTAGGGGTCAGCTACTGAATAGGTGACCACCAGGTGGTGCAAGGCAGGATCCCCCTCTCAAGGGCTTAGGGCCACCTGCTCTAAGGGCAAGAAGATGGGCTCCTGAATTCCAAGGAAGGTAAGTTCTGGGCCAAGAAATTCTGTTTACCATCAGCCTACACAATACACAAAACTAAAATATTTGAGGAGTCTTTAAAAGGCACTTCTAGGCCAGGCACAGTGGTTCACGCCTGTAATCCCACAACTTTGGGAAGCTGAGGCGGATGGATCATTGAGGCCAGGAGTTTGAGATGAGCCTGACCAACATGGCGAAACCCCATCTCTACTAAAAAAAATACAAAATTTAGCCAGTTGTGGTGGCACATGCCTGTAGTCTCAGTTACTAGGGTGGCTGAGGCACAAGAATTGCTTGAATCTGGGAGGCAGAGGTTGCAGTGAGCCGAGATCGCACCGTTGCCCTATACCCTGGGTGACAGAGTGAGACTCCATGTCGAAAACAAACAAATAAAAAAAAGGCAAATCTGTCAGACATCCCATAAGAAAATAAGAGAATGACCTAATGCTAAAAAATAAATTTGAATACCAAAAAAGAACTACTCATAGTCTAGCATGAGTTCAAATTCAGAAGAAAGCAAGAAATAAATTCTCTTTTTTCTTTTTTTCTGGAGACAGAGTCTCACTCTGTTGCCCAGGCTGGAGTAAACTGGCATGATCTCAGCACTGCAACCTCTGCCTCCCAGGTTCAAGCGATTCTCCTGTCTCAGCCTCCCGAGCTGGGACTACCACCACGCTTGGCTAATTTTTTTTTTTTTTTTTTGACATAGAGTCTCACTCTGTCACCCAGACTGGAGTACAATGGCATGATCTCAGCTCACTGCAACCTCCACCTCCCAGGTTCAAGCAATTCTCCTGCCTCAGCCTCCCAAGTAGCTGGGATTAAAGGCATGCACCACCACACCCAGCTAATTTTTGTATTTTTAGTAGAGACGGATTTTCACCATGTCGGTCAGGCTGGTCTCGAACTCCTGACCTCAGGTGATCCGCCCACCTTGGCCTCCCAAAGTGCTGGGATTACAGGTGTGGGTCACTGCACGCAGCCTAATTTTTCTATTTTTAGTAGACACAAGGTTTCACCATGTTGGCCAGGCTGGTCTCGAACTCCTGACCTCAAGTGATCCGCCAACCTGAGCCTCCCAAAGTGCTGGAATTACAGGTGTGGGTCACTGCACGCAGCCTAAGAATTTTCTTTAGACCCACCAGAAAACAGAATAAGGTAAACAATTAAGATCTGCTACTAACAGAATGCCACCAAGTCCTAGATCCTGCTACAGGCTGCGCATCCCTAATCTGAAAATCCAAAATCCAAAGCATTTCAGATTTGAGCTTTTCAGATTAGGGATGCTCAACCAGTAGGTATTATGCACGTATTCCAAAATCCAACACTTGTGGTTGCAAGCATTTGGGATCAAGAATACTCAACCTGTATTACCTTAGATTCTTTTATGGCCTAAAAAAAAAAAAATTAAAGTATGGGTTCCAAAAGTATAATTCATAATACAATAAGCTGGCAGACTTAAAAATATTCAAATCGGCCAGGCACGGGGGCTCACACCTGTAATCTCAGCAGTTTGGGAGGCTGAGGCAGGCGAATCACAAAGTCAGAAGTTTGAGACCAGCCTGGCCAACATGGTGAAACCCCATGTCTACTAAAAATACAAAAAATTAGCTGGGTGTGGTGGTAAGTGCCTATAATCCCAGCTACTCAGGAGGCTGAGGCAGAAAAATCACTTGAACACAGGAGGTGGAGGTTGTATTGAGCTAAGATTGGACCAGTGCACTCCAGCCTGAAGACTCCATCTAAAAAAAAAAAAAATCTTCAAATTGCACTTTGGGAGGCTGAGGCAGGCAGATCATCTGAGGTCAGGAGTTCGAGACCAGCCTGACCAATGTGGCGAAACCCCATCTCTACTAAAAATTGTTTTTTTAAATAGCTGGGCAGAGTAGTACTCCAGCTACTCAGAAGGCTAGGGTGGGAAGATGGCTTGAGCTCAGGAATTTGAGGTTACACTTAGCTATGATTGCGCCACTATACTCTAGTCAGGGTGACAGAGTGAGACTCTGTCTCTAAAGATCAACCAATCAATCAATAAAACAAATGATTCAACAAAGACCTACTGAGTACCAGAGCCATCTTGGCCAAGAGCCACTGTGTCCTACTAAAAATGGGAAGATGAAAAGGAGGGTCTTTATACCCTGCATCTGATGCTCTTTCCCATCTTGGTCATCTAGGAGATGCAAGATGAGCATGTAATTTACTTATGATTAACACAAAATTTACACAATTCTAACCATTAAGCAAATCAGTTTATTGAGCATCTTCCTCCTTTAAATCAATGGTAACTCATTTAAAATTCTTCCCAGCTCTGTCTAAGAAACAGAGAAGTTCACTTTTTGTTATCTGAAGGATTATGAATTACCATCTTGCTTTGTAACCTTTCTGATTCTTCATGTCTTGTTCATAAGGTAAGATACCTAGAAATTACAAAAATCCCTAAATTTCCTGAATGTTGCACAAGCTTCCTGAGATATCCCTCATCCTTTTCTGCTCAGTGTCCTTCTCTCTCTCTTCTTGGCTGTTTAAACATGGACATGGAGTTATTAACTTTTACAGGAAAACCAAATAAAATAAAATAATGTTGAAGCAAAAACGCAGTGATGTCAGGCTGCAGCTAGCACCATTCATCTGTGGGAATCTGATTAGCGCTCGAGTGGCAGAGCTACCTGGAAAAGTGCTCACAATCAAATAAAAAAATGATACCAAAACATTAACCTGATGGCTAAAAACTCCACATTTAAACAGTTAAAGTAATAAGGGAGCTTTTATTGAGTATTTTTTATATTTCATTATGCCCCAAATTGACGAGGACTCCCGGATACATTTTCTAGACTTTTGGTTCCTCAAATCAAATGCTCTCTTGGACTTTTTTTTTTTTAGCTAAAAGGAAACAGCATTTCTTGTAAGTTTGAATGAAGGGATTAAAGCTTCTCCTAGAATATCCATATCAGTCTTGAGTGCAAACACAGCCAAACGCTGCCACAAACAGAAGCCTTTTTTGATTTATGTACTTTAATTCTGAACATGTTGATAAGCCAGCAGAGAATTTTCCTCCAAGATATTTTTTTACTTTACACAAATACTGTCATGAACATGGCCTCACTTGTGCCCACTCAGTACCTCAGATTCCTTTATTGCTATAAAATAAGGGGTTAAACAGATGACCTTCAGGACCCCCTAGCTGTGCCATTTTATAATTTCTAAGTTGATTCCATGACGCAGCCAGTGATACCTGGGCCACAGATATAGACTTAGGTCAAGGACAAGACCCCATCTTTCCAGAGCTCATCTCTCCAAGCTCACACCCAATTCAAAAAAAGCAGAAAACCAACAGAGATAAGGAGGAGACAGGGAATAGGAAAAGAAATCAGTGCAGCCAAAAAAGATATTACAAATTCCATATATTTTATATGTAGCAAAGCTTTACTCATGCTATTTATTTTATATACAAGCTTAGTTATCTGATATTCAAATCATAGGAGATAAAAGCTACAAATGAGAATGGAGGAAGGAGCCAGCTAGTACAGAGACACAGAACAAAGACGTGACAGCAAAAAAAGCCTAACAGCAAATGTCAAGAGAGACACATCCATGATAAGCAAACAAAAAATTCAAAAAGCTTATTAGTTTGCGGTCATTTAGAATCGGTGAAGTCATTTCAAGTAGGGGCAAATATACAACCTATCTGTATTTCAACAGGTTTTGAAAACAGAGCTACGCTTATAACACCACATAAACATGTTCATGTAAAGTGACAATACTGAGTCATCAGGATTCAATTATATTCCAGATAGTCAGCTTAATAAAGCAAGAAAGTATATGATCCATTTTACATAATTCCCAGCCAAAAGTTTTGAAGTGTTTTGTTTTATTCTGCTTTCAAATGGATCTTGATGGCCATCCAGAAAACGCAGCTATCCAGAATGCCTCATTCTAGGAGGTGCCAGAGATGGTGGTTTTCCTGAATTGAACAAGAACAGCTTTGATTCAAGTTAGATTAAGAAGCAGGAAGCCAGAGATTAAATAATGAATAGTTACTGAGCATTCATGGGTCCTCACAGTACACTGGCTACTTGTAAAGTCAAAATAGAACCAGGAAAAGATGCTGTTTTTGCTGTAGCAATCTAAGACAAGGAAAGAAGCCAAAGAGATCTTAAGCCATCTGGTCCCACCCATGAGCTAGGACTCCCCTCTTCAACAATCCTGACAAATGACCAGTAAGCCTCCTCTCGAATGCTCATAGTGAGCAGGGAAACTACTCCCTTCAGGGACTGTGAACTCATTTTCAGGAGTGCCTCTTTAAACTGAGTTAAAATCTACTTTCCTGAACCTTCTATCCATTGGTCCTAGTTCTCTGTCTGGGAACAATATTCACTGATCCTCTTTTTGAAACAATGCTGGGTGAGGAATTAGGATAGACTGCTGTCACTGGCTATCTTTTCTATAAAAACATTTATTTCCCTTATTCTGTTTGGTAACTAAAGGTGAACACTGGTCTCACAGTATAACAGTTTCATAAATTCTGCTCTTTCGCTTGGTAAGAGCAGCCTTGCCCTTTCTGAGAGAGCCAAGGCTACACCTGTAATGTCAGAATGCATTAGCAATAATAAAGGCCACAGTAATGCAAGAGTGGACTTCATGAACACGTCATTCCAGAATGGCTAAATTCAATCAAATATGGCAGCGCTTCCTACAACGCTATGATCACTGGGGCCAGTGCGCGTGACGTGGGCCCACTTACTGGAAGCTGTTGCAAACAGAAAGAGAGCACTCTGCTTTGAGACTGCAATAGACAGGGTTTTTACCAGCCCACAAGTGGTTCAGCATCCTTCTTTCCCAGGAATTACCTAGACATTCATTTAACATCTAAAGACTACAGATGAAACTTCAGAAGGTTAAAAGTATATAATGAGAAAGGGTCAAGGAGATGGTATTCACTCAACCTCACCTTAAATATGTATGATTCTTAACAGGGAAAAAAGTCAGTTTCCTTAAGGTGGTAATCAAAAAGCAAAGCCAAAGATGAGCTAGGTTTAATTCTAATTCAGTCACCAACTTCTTCAGGAACTTTCAGGACTACTTACCTTTCCTGTTTCTGCTTCTTCATCTGTAAAATGGAACTAATACTGCTTAGAGACTCACAAAGTGTTATAAGGAATAATTAGTTAGCATTTATATTAACACTTTTCATCTTCAAAGTAGGATTATAGACTATAAAGTAGAGTAGATGTGGTTTGAAAAATCTTTTTAAAACCTAAAATAAAGCATGAAAGCAAATTCAGAGAAGTAAAATCAGCTGACATCATCTTAAAGCAGCCAGATAGCTCTGCCTCCACAGGCACCCCCGTCTGCCCTAGTTGGTATTTGCATGTTGAGACAAAGGTATAAGAACATTTTATTAGGGAAAATGGGAGGAGATAGGAAGAAGAGAAAAAGGAGAAAGGGAAGGTTAGAGAAAACAAATGACAGAAAGTATAAAAGGGAGAAAAGAAAGAAAAAGAAAATAAAAGGAAGGAATAGAAAATAGCAAGAAATAAAGAGAGAAAAGACAAATCTTACCCACTAGAAGAAAACCAGAAACAGGAACAGAGGGAAAAAAAGAAAAATGGAAAAGAAAACTTCATTAAGGGAACACTCTTCCTGTTTCCAAAGAAAAAAGATTACAAAGCAAAAGAAAAGTTTTAAAAAAAATTTTTTTTTTTTAAGAAAAGAAAAGAGCAGAGGATAGAAAAAGAGAAGATAAAGCTTTCAAGACTATGTCTGGAAACCAGAAAGCTGGAAGAGAAATCATTAGCAAGTCCATAGTGCGTCTACAGTGATACTGTGTGGATCAATTCATTTAACGCTGCCCTGTACATTTACAGAAAAGTACCTCTGATATAATAAAGGCTCATAAACACGCAGAAATTGGGTTAGACCCGTTTCGAATTCCTGCCAAACAATGGTTCAGAAAAATGAAGCTCTATTTTAATTAGCTGGATTCACGAGTGATTTGATAACAGCAGATGCTGTCTGGATGCTTTCAGCTTGATGGGCTCCACATACATGAACTTAGAGTGGTTTGATGCAATTAGGTGCTTCTTTCTGCTCCAACATGCCAGGCCCAAGGACCTGAGCCCATGTGTAGCCCCTACATGTTACTATATTTATCTACATGTCAATATTTCATATCATGAAGATGAGAAGGGTGGCCACATAAGGTAGGTAGAAAAGTAGTTTTCAGGGCCAGCCGTGGTGGCTCATGACTGTAATCCAGCACTTCAAGAGGCCAAGATGGGAGGATCACTTGAGGCCAAGAGTTTGAGACCAGCCTACACAACACAGTGAAATCCTCTCTCTTCAAAAAATTTTAAAACTAGCTGGGCATGTTGGCATATGCCTGTGGTCCTGGCTGCTTGGGAGGCTGACGCAGGAGGATCGCTTGAGCTCAGGAGGCCGAGGCGGCAGTGAGCTATGACATACCACTGCACTCCAGCCTGGGGTGAAAGAGTGAGACCCTGTCTCTAGTTTAAAAAAAAAAAAGAAGGAGGAGGCCAGGCACAACAGCTCACACCTCTAATCCCAGCACTTTGGGAGACTGAGGCGGGTGGATCGCTTGAGCCCAGAATTTTGAGACCCAACCTGCACAACAAAGTGAGACCCCGTCGCTACCCAACAAATTATTTATTTAATTCACTTTTATTTTACTCTCACCACTTCTGTTCAACAACAACAAAAATTTCAAATGAGCTGGGTGTGGTGGCACACATCTATGTTCCCAGCTACATGGAGGTCGAGGCGGGAGAATCACTTCAGCCTGAAGGTCAAGGCTGCGGTGAGTCGTGTTTGCACACCACACTCCAGCCTGAGCAGCAGAGCAAGTCCCTGTCTCCAAAAACAAAGAAAAGTAGTTTTTAAAAGTCACTAGTAAATAGAAATGAATAATCTCACAATGAATTCTTCTTTCTACCGGGGAAAGAAAAGTTAGGTAGCTGCGAGAAAGCCACATAGGGCAGTGTCTGTGTAGAAATATATAATGCCAAAAGCACTTCCAATTCTGTAAGTCCAGTACAGTGTTATAGCAAAAGACGAGTGCGCCTAATGCACAGCCTGACCTGGGAAGTGGCTTTCAAAATGGTCTGTGTAATCAGGCATCCTATTATAACCCAAAGCCCCATTCCCTGAGATGGGCAGTGGTATTCCGGATCACAACCCTGAGAGTCCAAGTCTTTTCACCAGGTGCTTTCAAACCGGGCACCTTGCTGCCCCTCTCCCCCCCTTAAGCACTCTCTCTTCCAAAGAGCGTGCTGTTTGCTTTTCCCAAAGCACTCCCTGCCCTCTGCTATGGCCTCTAAGTGCGGCACCACCCACATGCACAGAGCTGCTAAAGGACTGCATAAAGCCAGGGCAGCTTCCAGCATCGGGGGAATCCAGCGCCTAATAGGAGGGCCTGATCTGTTAATTATCTGTCAGTTTGTCACGGCTGGGCTGAGAAGGGGAGAATGATGAAAGGAGAGTGCTGGGGGGAGGCTCTCTACTCAGTGGTGTGCTACTTTTCCTGAAATTCTGAATTCCGCTTTCGAAATTGCTCACCCCCCTGTTGGGCAACATGTAGTATAGAAGGTGAAGAAGAAAGGAACGGGAATTTGGCTCGACTCCTTTTGACAGAAGCGGGGGCCTCTCGAACTCCACCACTACCACGACAAGCACACAGCAAGAAACACACCCCCTCACTTTATCTCCGAGAGGACAAAACGGACATAACGACCTTCACACCATCTCTCCCCCTTCACCGGCGATAAGTAGCTGAGCACTGTAAATCAAGGATGAAATCCCTGTGCCAGGAAGTGAAGGAGAAGCATCTCTTCTGTAAAGAGCCCAAAGATGCTTCGGAATCAGCATTTCAGGCAAGGGCTGGGAAGGCAGGAAGCGCCGTGCAGGCAACTGAAGGAAAAATATATATTTATTATATATAGTAGGCCTCCTTCTTCAAAAGTTATTTATTTCACAAAACCACTCTGCTAAATAGAGGTTTCAATCTAATTAGAATTGGAATTTGCATATTGTAAATGCACCAAGTGAGAGTGTTGGACACTTCTGTTCTACACTCTACAGTGTACGGGTTCACCCGTGGATTTCCCAATATATACACTACAAGAACGTAAGAAAAGAGCACAGAGGACTGGCTTTTATATTTTATGTTTTCAGCCCTTCACAGAGGGTCCAGGCTGTGAAATGGGATGATGCTTTCAATATCCCCAAGGAGACAAAACCAGTGAGGCAGAGAGGAGGTTCCCCCTTCGCATCGGGTTCGCCAAGCTGTTCAGTCTTACAGGTCTGTGGAGCAGTCCTGCCCACCACCCGGGGGAGGTAAAGAGTAGACCTCTATTCATCTAACCCTTAACTCTTCCCATCCCATCTACATATCAAATTAGCCATGCTTAATTAACAGAGACGCAAATAATCAGGGACTAAAATAAAGATTTTTGACCAGAAGCAAAAAGGAATACTTTTTTTTTTAAGAGAGGAGAAAAAGCACCCAAAACAAAAGGTCAACGTACAAATAACTGAGAAAATGAGACAGAAAAGGCACAGGGCCAGGACTTCCCATAAAGGTCTGAAATTTTCTGTTTGTAACTTGGGGTTCACATGGAAAAGTGACACATGACAAAGGAGGAGACGCTGTTCTGGGGAAGAGACGTCGGGACAAAGGTCCTAGACTCCATCATTTGCCGGAGACTTACCTCCCTAGGCTGCATTCAAATGAGTTTCTGCTCCCTGCTCCCCTCACTCATTTCAACGAAGAAATTATTTAATTTTTTTCAAATACTGAATCCCTAAGGCCCAAAGATGACCGCTGTTTCCTCAACAACTAAGCATCTTCTACTTTACAGCAACTCCTTTCTGCCCCCCCATATACTCTGACAATGATAGCCTCTCTGTCACAGGGTGTCACCTTCATAAAAAATTTAAAAAATCACAGGTTTCACTTCCCATTTAAAAAAAAAAAAAGGAACAAAATGGAAAGAAAGAATAAATATAAATTTGAAGAGGAATTCTGCCAAAACCTGAACCTCCAAAATCTGGTTGAGCCACATTCTTGCCCACAACCTGTACTTCTCGGTGCCTCCCTATATTTTTCAAAATGCAGCTGCACAGACCTCTTAAAATTCAGATTTCTAGCACCTATAATTACAGACCTCTCAAGCCAGGCTCCTTTAATTAATGAACCTGACTCCTCTCTTCAAAGGAAATCTGCATACGGGCTATATCAGAGGGTGAACTGACCCGATCAGTGCCTATCTGATCACTGCCTGCCACAGCTAGCACTCTGCCCCCAACAGGAGAAAGAGTTGTCCATCACCCCCGCCTCCACTGCCCAATTCAACACATCTCCACCGGGCACAAGCCAATGTGCAGTTAAGGCCAGCAAACAGTTCTTGGAACTTAAGGGAAGAGAAAGCAGCTTTTCTGGGTATGACCAGCAAAATCTAAAGAGAATTTGATTCTCCCTGGTTCACGTGCTCCCCTGACCTCACTTCTTCCTACTGCTGGGATGAAATGCAGAGTGCACTGAAGACGGTCACTGGTCAAGGCTGGAAAAGCAACAGAGGGAGCAGGCTTGGGCTCTGAAAACTGGAAAAGAAATGAACATAACAGCCTGAGGTCTGACAGTCATCCCAAGGCTGAAGTAAAACTGGTAAGAAAGGCTCTGCCTCCTTCAAACAAAACAGGTGGAGAAAGGCTTGGGAAGCACAGCTCTTGCTCACCAGGTCTGAAGAAGAATCTAAGCACGTCCCCAGGACAACACATTGACCTCAGGGTTATTCACCAGGCTGTCCCCACCCATTCTCCAAACCACTTCTTTCTAAACCAATACCTGACTACCAGTTTTTGGGGCGTTTTATTTTGTTTTTGTTTTTTTGAAACAGAGTCTCACTCCGTCACCCAGGCTGGAGTGCAGTGGTGTGATCTCGGCTCACTGCAACCTCTGCCTCCCCCAGGTTAAGTAATTCTTCTGCCTCAGCCTTCCAAGCAGCTGGGACTACAGGCGTACCACCATGCCCTGCTGATTTTTGTATTTTTAGTAGGGACAGGGTTTCACCATATTGGCCAGGCTGGCCTCAAACTCCTGACCTCGTGATCCCCCCGCCTCAGCCTCTCAAAGTGCTGGGATTACAGGCGTGAGCCACTGCACCCAGCCCTGATTACCAGTTTTTAAAGTACTGGTTTTCCTTCCGGCTGTTTGGGGCAGCTCAGCCTAATCTGTTTGTATCTGCTTCAGATGCCAAGTCAACCCATAGCTATTCTCCTGCAAGTAGCTAGAAGCCAGTTTGTACCCATGTTAGCTCGGGGATCAGACTGTCATTGGCCCTAACAAAGACTGGAAAGGGTTGCAAACAAAGTCACAGATGACAGCACAGACAAAGCTTGGGCCAAATCAAGACAGTCCCAGGTAAAGTTTCAGGCAGGAGATTTGAGATCCTGTAAAAGACTCCCACAGACCTGGCAATAATGAAAACAGATTTTGTTTAGTCACTACCATCTGATAACTGTTTCTCAAGGGTCCCACAGCAAACCCAGTGGGACAACATTTGCATTACTGATCAAACAGACACACTTCTACAAAGAGAGAAAAAGTTCTCAGAATATGAACTCAGTAACACACTTTTTACAGTTCTTCTAGTTTCTCATCTGTGATTTGGACTATAAAATAGGGCTGGGGTAGCTGGGCGCGGTGGCTCACACCTGTAATCCCAGCTCTGGGAGGCTGAGGTGGGCAGATCAGCTGAGATCAAGAATTCGAGACCAGCCTGACCAATATGGTGAAACCCCGTCTTTAAAAAAAAAAAAAAAAAAATAGGGCTGGAGAATGACCAGAGAACAGCATTAGCATTAATAAATGAAAACTTAAAACACATACTCCTGGCTTCTTAATTCTGTCCAGGGTATTTCACAGTGCAGATGTCAAAAACTGAATTAGATCATTCAGTACTGCTGCAAATACAATTTCGGAAGAAAGGGAAAAAACAGTAACATCAGTCTATTCAGTGGTTAAACCCTCAAATCAAAGCAGGGTATGATCACAGACCACTGAGTCTAACTCCACGGCACCTGTCTTGCTCCTGGCATGGCTACCAGCCATCATTATGCCCAACACCCAGAGGCTAACAAAGGATATCGTTTCTGCTCTCCCATTAGATCCAGCCTTCAAATCTATCAGCATGTGGCAGCCTGGATCCCCTGACCGCAGCACACAGTGGAGTTCCAGGCTGAGACACACTGATTGCAAGGAGCAACCGCTTCCTTTTTCCCAAATCACAACCAGACAAGCAGCCAGAGCTGGGTAAAGGAGTTTTTACTTTGCTTTGGTTTTTCAACCAAGACATGATTCTCAAAGTTCACTGTTCTTTGAAGTGGAAGCACTTAGTGTTCTAACAAACAATTAGAAACACAGGAGTAGAGAACGTGAAACTGAGGACGAAGCTCAGGATATGCGAAAATAAGAGGCTGGGAGGCAGCTGAGATCAGGAACGTCCAGGGATTCTTGGCCACACCAGCCGGGCAGGCACTCTCTTTCCAGGGTGTCTCAAGGGGAAATCACCCATCGATCCTAGGACACACGAGTTCTAGGACCAATCCCTTACCTCAGAACAGCCTCGGCCTCAAATTCCTGCTTGCGCTTTAATGTTTAAATTATTAAATGCATTAATGTATTTACATTATTCAAGTCTTATGTGCATTTTTCTAAGATAATTTATGTATAAGAGTTTGAATGTCCATGACTGTTAATGTCTACAACCCTTCCTGTTCATTATTGATTCTGGAAGAAAAAAAAAAGTCAGAGTTTTAATGCCTTATTTTTAATGTATTAAGAGTCTGAATAAGTGCATTCTCTTTTTTCTTTTGTAATTTCATAATTTAAGTAGTGCATTTATTAAACTGACACAGTATGAATTGTGGTGAAGCCTGGCACAGATCCATGCTGCTGGAGAGCCCGCTGGAGGACGGAGCCCACTCTTCTGTGACCAGGCAGCGGCCCAGCTCTCTCTCTGCCTTCTTCCCACCTACACCGGGACAGGCGGCAGGGGAGTGGCAAGCACGTGCCCCAGGAGATTTTCTCCCTCCTTTTTCAAGTTCTTGCCCAAATCGGCTCTCCTTGTCACCCGGGCTTTTAAGGGGGACAGTTTCCAGAAGTTCTCATCTAGATGCAGGTTAGAGCCAAACAGATCGCAGTCAGCCCACAATTTCCAAGAACAATAAAAATGCTAGAAATTGGCATAGCAAAAACAAGCAAACCAAACAACGACTTTTTTAAAGGAATCTCAAAATGAGAGACAAACACCTCAAACACCTCCAACTCAAGCAGAAAAACTTTCTTTTGACATCCAGTTTCCCCAGCAGATAACCCCGCTTTCTACTATAGCCAGCAGAGCCACAGTGACACCCAATGGCCTATCAGTTCAACCCCAACTGAGCAATCCCTAATGGCTTTCCCTAGTTGTGTGTTAGGCCCAAAGTTCCTGTGTGAACGTGGAACCTTGAACAAAATCAGGTATTAGCTACTCACCAAGAAGATGAATCGCTAATAGACCAATTTCCTGCCAGGACACGGAACAAACACTGGATATGGTTACACATGTGCACAAGCAACATGGTATACAGCACACATACGGCATCTTACTGGCGGGCGACAAACACATGTGTACACAGGCGCACGCACATACACACATACAGATGCGCACACACACGCGCGGATGTACAATACGTGGGCTGAGCAGCACTGTACATCAACCTGAACTGGGAGAAGGGATGCCAGAAGTTTCTCACTGCTGTTTTAGAATGTGACTCTGCTGTTTCTAACGCCACACACACACACACACACACACATAAAATATGCATATAATATTTTATCTATTTTTTCCATTTTTTTTTTCTATTTTCTTCTTTTCTTTCTTCTTCTTTTCTTTTGGCTACTCATTACCATTCTTTAACTGTTACAATTTATATCAGCATATAATGTTAAATAATTACAGGGAGCAGAGCTCACTCTAGTGAGGATATAAACGCGCTGTGGGAATCTACAGATTTAAACAAATAACACTCACAGCAGGGGGTGAGCGGATGAATTAGCATTAATATCCTGCCTGGGAGATCCCAGTGCACTGGTACTGCTTAAATACAGATCTTTTCTGTAACAGTCAATATGACAGCTCCCGGCAATACGGCCCCTTTCCCTTTCCCAGTCAATATAGCAGCCAGTGAAAATAGAAACGTCCCTATAGCAATCAATATAGCAGCCAGCTAAAATAAACCCTTCCCTTTTAAGGGCTATATAATAGTCAGCTAAATGGAAGAACTGGCACCCCTGCTGGATAGCTCAGCAGAGAAGCCAAGGAATGAGTAGGACATGAGCACGAAATGATCCTTCTGCTCCTCAAAGAGGCCCCGCCCAGGGAAGGGAAAGATATCCTTAGGCAGAGAACCAAGAGGGAGCCTGCGAGGGACACCTGGCAGGCTGCCCCCAGGTCCGAGAAGTAATCACCCATGTCATAAGCAGGCTTTAGGGCCACCCCCTCCCTGCGGTTCAATTAAAATGGCCAGAAACTTTAGAATCCTTGTTTAAGCTGTCAGCTGGAACAGGGGGAACACTGGTCTTCGGTGGGGGACTGAGGGCATGTTGATTCGAACCCCGCCACCACTCTGTTCCCACCTGAGCCCCAGAAGGGTAGAGTATTACGTGAACAGCCTGTGGTTTTCTGGTTTCCAGCATCAGGGATAGTAGTTATGTTAGAATCAGACAACCAGCCGGGTGGGTGAAAAACAGCATGCTATGTGGAATCCTACCCCAGTGTATATACAGAACTCACTTTCAAAACTCACAGCCATCAATTTATTAACTATTGTGAAAACATGCTATTTCTCCCACTCACATCATAGAAAACACTCTCACACTCTCCTTCAATGGAGGCATATAGGAAAAAAATTTATTCTAATGTAAGTCAAAGGATGGCTCGCCCTGAAGGCCAAAACAGACCAAGGGCCTTTTAAAAAGAAGGAAAAGAACAGGGAGCATTTCATTTAAAAACGATCCTATGCATCTGAATATATTGTTCTTTTTCATTATAACCAACTACTTCTAAAATTAGTTCAGCTGGATTTAAGGATTTGACAAATGTGGAATATAACCACCGACACCAGTGCAGGTTTCCAACCAACACCCCTGAAGTTAATGCTGGGATTCTGCTATGCTTCAAAGCAGGCAAACATCAGGGATCCACCCCACCTTCATTAAAATTCAACAATCTGTCCGCCATCCTTTGGGTAAATCCACAGAAGTCCCTGTTTCCCTGGCCAGGTGTTTCAACACCCAGTGATGCTCATGTCATCAATCAGGTGACTTAGTCAAGTGCCACAGTGTCGGGTAACAGAAAAAAAGATCTGGAAAGTCCTGGTCTGAGAGCTCTAGTCCTTAAAAATTTAGACTTCAACACCCTACTTAAGCCATAAGACTGCAAAGAAATTCCAGTTACGTAACACCTTAGGAGAGAAACAGGTTAACACGATCAAGCCTCTCTTTGGTAATACACATGTTGATGAGGTCCTGCAGTCCACAGAAGACTTAGAAGTCAAAAAGGTCACAGGGCCCAGACACCACAGAAGTCAGAGGTCCCACAGACCACAGAGGTAAGAGATCTCACGGGCCACGGAAGTCAGAGATCCCACAGGCCACAGAAGTCAGAGGTCTCACAGTCCACAGAATTCAAAGGTCCCAGAGTCCACAGAAGTCACAGTCCCATAGTCCATGGAAGTCAAAGGCCCCATAATCCACAGAAGTCATAAATTCTACAGTCCACAGAAGTCAGGGGTCCAGAGTCCATAGAAGTCAGGGTTAGCAGAGTTCACAGACGTCAGGGGCCCCAGAGTCCACGGAAGTCAGAGGTCCCACCACAGAAGTTAGAGGTCCCTCAGCCTCTAGAAATCATAGGTCCTACAGTTCACGACACACTTTCCTAGGAAGTCCTACAGCTCTTGGTCCTGCTGTGATCATGGCAGTCACTTAATAGAGGAAATGGGTACATGGAAGAGAAATGGGATGCATCTACTAATTTGCAAAATATAATATCACAAAAAATGAGTTCCCATTATGATTTGACATGGCCGTTAGCTTCTAGAGCTGAGTCCATCAAGGGCTTTACGAACTCTGATGTGCATGGACATTTCCATTTCAAACCATACACAAAAATCTGAGGGGAGCCACTCTCAATCAGATAGCATTAAAGCTGGAGAGAACGCACCACGATGTTAGCAAAAACCACTTCAACTACTCATGCCATTAGAGTCATCAAAGTGGGGAGGCAGGAAGGAAGGGAGGGACAGAGAAAGAGAGAGTAATGAAAGAGAAAATAACTCTGAAAAGAAAGGGGAAAAGAGCAGCATAAAAGATTAGAGAAAACAGAGGAGATAAGAAAACAAAAATGACACAAACCTCACTTTGGCACGTATAGTTTAAAGCTTTCAGGGCATTTTATGAAATGACAGTTGCAATAAAACAAATAGAATGGTGAGTCATCTGGTTTCCAACTCCTGAGTCAAAAGGGGCTGTTTCTAGACAAACTGCAAAGCAGCTCTGCTGCACATTTAACGATGCCTATCAGGGCACCAGAGCTACGGAACAGGATGTGGAGAGAGAACGAGGAGGTGGGAGTGAGCACTGTCTTTACTGGTCCCAGTGTCATTGCAAATAAAGACTGTCAAGATTTAAACCATAATAATGGAAAGGCTATAAAGGTCTCAGTTGTAATGTTTCCTCTGATGTTCCCTTTCATAAAATGCCCTCTTTATGTTGCCTATGTAGCAGTCATCTACTAAGCATCGGCATATGTGTGCCCCACTGGGAATGTTGCACCCTGAGTTCCTAGCGGACGCCAGGCAGCAACTGTGCAATCCAACTCCTTGGCTCGTCGTCTCCATCGCACATAAGTGAGCACACACACTCATTCATTCCACAAACATGTATCAGTGCCTATTTTCTGCCGGGAGCTAAGCAATACAGTATATGCCCATCCCATACAGGGCTTAGCAAAGTGCCTAGGTGCCAAAACACCCAGGAAACACACACACAAAATGTACACGGCCATACAACATAGGGACTCCTTTCCTACTCTGGCACCTAAAAGTCTTACATAAGTGCCTGGCAGCCTGGCAGGAAATGGGACTTTTCCTCCTCCATGCCAGAGCAAAGTAGATAAGCTGGAATCCAAATCAGATAAATGCTCAAAAAGGGGGCTTAATAGGGTACCCACGAACACTTGCCTTTACTTGAACACAGCAGACAAAAATGTACAGAAACCCACTGTTTCAACAGAAATTATTTATCTACAGCCTGCCATCTAACCATTCTAGGTACCAGGGGAACCTCAAAGGAAAATAGAAACAAAACCTCTGCAAATAAATATTTTGTAGACATGCCAGGGAGGCGTGAACTAAGAAAGACACCGGCATGGCGTGTAGGGATGAAATGAGGCTGAAACCCGTAAACCACGGAGCCGTGTGATGTAATTAGGGAGGCCAAAGTCCAGAATTAGGAAAGGATCGATCTAGACAAGCCCTACTTGGTGGCAGGTAGAGAATGATAACTCCCATTTCTAGGTGGGCAGCCTGTGCCAACCACAAACCTTCCCTGGGCTGCCTTCCCTGTTGATCTATAATTGGTGAGTCAGTGATGGAGCTACCAATTATCTTGAGGCCCCCTGTATTTAGTGCACAGACAAAGGGAAGCGGGAGAGACCAGTTAGTAATGAGTAAGTAATGGCCACAAAAATACATTGTTTTATACAGAGCTGCTTCGGCAGGAAAAGCCATTTGGAAAATAAAGCGTAAAAGAATAAAATAAGCTAGAGAAACTCAATTTTCTTCTCCCTTCCTCCCAAAGCCACACTTAGGATAAAATGAGGTTTGTGCAGGTTAATCCTTATGAGGTAAGAAAAAAATGATTAAGTACATTAAAAAAATCAATCGCACATTAAACCAAATCCAGGAACTGCAAAAACAAACACTTCGGCGTTCCTCCAGCCAGTATTAGCTCTGCCAGTCTGGTCAGTAGGGGATACCCCCCACCTGATGGAGCCCACTGAGGTCACAGAAGACAAGCAGAGAGGAGGGGGGAGAGAACCAGAGCTGGGGGGCGGATGTGACCACAGATCTGGATTTCACTGGAACTAAAGTTATTTCTAGATATTATAAAGGAAGAAATAAAATGCCTTATAAATGGGGCTCTGGGGACCAAGCTGAATTCTTCAAAAATCCAATAGAAATAATAATAATGAGAATCATTTGATAAACAGAAATTATAAACCACCTTACTGTCAAATGACGTGCCACTATTTCTCGTTATTTCTTCTGTTTATTAACAGATTCTATTAACTGCCTTTTTCCAGACAACAGAGAGAGCTGGAGAGGTGAGGTTCAGAGGCATGCCTTTGTCTTTGATGAATGCCACCCTCTGCAATGGAGCTGGATGGAAACTCCTACTCTTCCCCAGTGGCCTGGGATCCCCAGATGAAAGCCTGAAAGAATGCAAAGCCTCAAGAAAGTGGCCCTAGGTCACCCGCTCCTCCCTCAGTGGAGTCAGGACTGAGAATTTTTAGCTAATCCTAAATAAACCTCACATGGCTGAAATGTCGAGGCCAACGTGCTTCTCTGTGTGGACTGCAACCATTTGGTTCTACCTGCAACCAGACTTTCTCCTTCTGAGCACTTGCCTCAGCCACACAGCTGGAAGATCTGGCAGGCAGGAGCATTCAGGGCACAGGAGGAGGTGCACTTCTGGGAGGGAGGGAGCTGGGACTCACTCTGACAAGGCACAAGTTGCCCACATGTCAGTCTTGGGCCCCCAAGTCTAAAAAACTGGCACATCCAAAATGTTCCCCTTCATGTGTTTCTGAAATAAGGCATTTAGAATTGAAGAGAAATCTCTGTAAGTCTGGTTTGGATAGAGGGAGGGAATGGAATTGGGGAAGTGCTGACAGGAGGAACAGGTAATCAACCATATGACAGTAGTATTCCCAACAGAGCCAAAGACAGGTGCCCATGGGGGAAAGTCTCAAAACCTCTAAACATTATTTGAGTGGGTTATCAATGTCTAGCTCTTGGCAACAAGTAAGATCTGACAGAAAGATTCTACTCTCTTAAAGACATCTCTATTCTCTTATCTTCAAAGCAGGTGAACTTTGCTGCCTTAACTCTGACAATGAGGAATTTGTGGATGTTGATAGAAACACAGATAAAGGATTTACCTGAGGGGGCAGAGAAAGTAGAAATAAAAGATCCTGGATATTGTATTTTCTTTACTTATGTGGCTTCAGGTGACTCCCTGGAGACTTGCAGGCACCACTTTAAGAGCTGGAGTCCAGAGCAAATTGCTCGATTGCCCAACCTTCTCTCTGCCAGCAGGACACAGAACAACAAGCGGCTGCTGCCCCCTAGAAGCGACCAGGGAAATAGCACCTTGCTATAAAGACATTAGATGAAAAGATCCTATTATCTCCTCTCCATCCCATAACCTGTCATTAGTGAGGTACATGGGTGCAGACGCCTCCTCTGAGCACAAGGAGGCACACATCACCTGTGATAAATTAATAGGCGCCTTTTCAACAGCTAAGATGCACACAAAAGACTCCAACCAGGGAGAGCACACTAAGGCAGCAGCTTCAGAAAGGAGGCACAGAATCACCAGGCAGCACTGAGCATCAGCTGCAGCCGCATCTATGCAGTGGGCGCCTCACACGCACCCTAGTGTGCCTGACAGCACGGTCCACACCGCACCCATACTTGTTCTCCCATCTGCACAGGTTCAGCAGCATGGACAGGGGCTTTCAATCCCAGTCCTGCTGTAGGAACTTGAATGCTTTGGGCTCAGTTTCCTCATTGCAAAATGAGTAATTCTCAGAAATTTACTGGAATCAAACAAGGTAATCAAATAAAGACACCAACAGTGGCAGAAGATTACAGAGAAGGCTTCCTGGCCTACATGATCAGAGCTAATAATTGTTCAGTTAACCAAAAAGTCAGTTAAAGTAGGGAATCATTACAAATGGAAGCTGCTGGCCAGGCACAGTTGCTCATGCCTGTAATTCCAGCACTTTGGGAGGCTAAAGCGGGTGGATCACCTGAGGTCAGGAGTTCGAGACCAGCGTGGCCAACATGGAGAAACCCCGTCTCTACTAAAAACACAAAATTAGACAGGCTGTGGTGGTGCGTGCTTATAATCCCAGCTACTCGGGAGACTAAGGCAGCAGAATCGCTTGAACCCAGGAGGTAGAGGTTACGGTGAGACAAGATCACGCCGTTGCACTCCAGCCTGAGCAATAAGAGCAAAACGCTGTCTCTAAATAAATAAATAAAGGAACCTGCTCTACATACCTAAAACATTTTCTATTAACCGAAAATCTATAAACATTCAGTCATTGCTGATCTTTTGATGTAAAGCCAAGCCCTTTGCTTTGAGTGTGGGCCCACAGACTGAGGTTCCCAGACATCTTCTTGCATAAACCCTACCCATAACACAGCCTCCACCATTTCTAAAGCAAAGTGAGAACTTAAAGACATCAGTAAAGCAATCAAAGTACAGAATCCTTCTAGATGTTTATGATCTTCCTCTAATGTTTAACTGGCATCTAACTCACACCTAATTTGACAGCAGTGTTTTTAGCAATTCACATTTAGCAAAGCATTTAACTTAGTTTTCATAAAACCCTCTTTTTGCATTTCTCTTTATAGACCACATTAGATTTGCAGAACCCTCTCTTCACACTCTTAGTTCACCTGTTTACATCATATTTAATAGCAGTACACAGGTTTAGGGATAAACTAGCTCCTGGGGTAGAGGAAGAATGTGGCAGACACTGGCTGAGGAGCTGCCTCGTTCAGAGCACCAAGGGCCTGGCGAGTAGGTTCCAGGGGGCCCAAACAGCAAGTTGGTCTGACAGGGATGCCAAATGCAAGCTCTTGATACTTTTTTTTTTTTTTTTTTTTTTTAAGACAAAGTCTCACTCTATTGCCAGGCTGGAGTACAGCATCATGATCTTGGCTCACTGCAACCTCTGCCTCCTGGGTTCAAGCAATGCTTCTGCCTCAGCCTCCCAAGTAGCTGGGACTATAGGTGCGTGCCACCATGCCCAGCTAATTTTTGTAATTTTGGTAGAGACAGGATGTCTCCATGTTGGCCAGGATGGTCTCCATCTCTTGACCTCATGATCCACCCGCCTTGGCCTCTCAAGTGCTGGGATTACAGGCGTGAGCTACTACACCTGGCCCACACATTTTTAAAAATATGTACTTATTGATACCTCTGCTTCATTTCACAAAAGATTTGAAATGACTCTCAAAAGTACACATAAGCCTGTAATCCCAGCACTTTGGGAGGCCAAGGTGGGCAGATCACTTGAGGCCAGGAGTTCAAGACCAGCCTGGCCAACATGGCAAAATCCTGCCTTTACTAAAAATACAAAAATTAGCTGGGCATGGTGTCACACACCTATGATCCCAGCTACTCATCAAGCTGAGGCACAAGAATCACTTGAACCCGGGAGGCAGAGGTGGTAGTGAACCATGATTGCACCACTGCACTCCAGCCTGGGCAACACAGTAAGACTCTGTCTCAAAAAAAAAACAAGAAAGTACATACAAGCTGGGCACAGCAGCTCACATCTGTAATCTTGGCACTTTGGGAGGCTAAGGAGGGAGGTTCACTTGAGCTCAGGAATTTGGGACCAGCCTGGCCAACACAGTGGGACCCTGTCTCTATAAAACATTTAAAAGTAAAATAAAAATTTCAAAGTACACGTAAGACAATGTGATACAGCGAAGGAAAAGCATAGCAAAGGGGAAAAAAAAGACTTTGTTCTGTTTTTGAAACAGGTCTTGCTCTGTCACCCAGGCTCACTGTAATCACAATCTCCTAGGTTTACACAATCCTCCTGCCTCAACCTCCAGAGTAGCTGGGACTACAGGCTGGAGCCACCACGCCCCACTAATTTTTGTATTTTTTGTAGAGACAGCACCTTGTCACATTGCCCAGGCTGATCTCAAACTGCTGGGCTCGAGTGATCCTCCTGCCTCAGCCTCCTAAGGTGCTGGGATTACAGGTGTGAGCCACTACAGGCCTAACCTAAAAGATGTTTAATATGTGTTCTTTATTCTTCTCCATTAAAATCCACTATCAGTGAATGCTAGGAAAATGAAACCATTTATAGAAATAATCAGGCCAGGTGTGGTGGCTCATGCCTGTAATCTCAGCACTTTGAGAGGGAGGCCAAGGTGGGCAAATCACTGAGGTCAGGACCAGCCTGGCCAACATGGTGAAACTCTGTCTTTACTAAAAATAAAAAAATTAGCTGGGCGTGGTAGCACAAACCTTGTAATCCCAGCTACTGAGGCTGAGGCAGGAGAATCACTTGAACCTGGAAGGCAGAGGTTGCAGTGAGCCAAGATGGCGCCACTGCACCGCAGCCTGGGCAACAGAGTGAAACTCCATCTTTAAAAACAAAAAAAAGAAATTAACTTGTATGCTTGATTGTTAGCAACTCCTGACTACCATAAGGCTGGAAAAAGTGGCTCCGCTCCTAAAGACCCTCCTGCCGTGGGCCTGGCTGGGCCACAGCCAACACAGAGAGAAGGGCCTTTGGGCAGACCCTGCTGGGTAAAGGGAACTATCACTGATTCAGAGCACCACCCCACACCCTCTGCACACAAACAGGAGAGCTGTGCCCCCAGGGTCACTGCGAAGGCAAGAGGTCACAAAAGTGGCAGCATGTCTTCTTCTCGACAGGGCTAATTTATCCAGACTCCGCTCCGCTGGGGGCTATGAGTTAGATCCTCTCTGCCTCTGACTGTCAAGGAGTGCCCCTGGATAGATTTACTTCGAGAATCACTCAGTGTCGGCCCCATCTCTAGACTGTTCAGACAAACTCATAATGGCAGACAGAAGATTTGTGGAGCAACAAGCATAAATCTTGGTTATAACTACAAACCATAAAAGAAAGGAGAGCTGGGAGGGGAAGAAGGAAGGGCGGTGAATACGTCCTTCTCCAAAGCACCACTTTATCTTCCTGCGGCTTCTCACAGCGCAGAAGTGGGACTAACTACAAGATCGTATTTTTCAAGCCAAAAATCAGTCTGCATGATGTGACAATGAGCTAAAATATTTTAAATTAAAATTATCCTGGAAAATGGGCCAGGCATGGTGGCTAACACCTGTAATCCAAGCACTTTGGGAGGCCAAGGCAGGCAGATCATTGGAGCCCAGGAGTTCAAGACCAGCCTGGCCAACATGGTGAAATCCCATCTCTACTAAAAATACAAAAATTAGCCAGAGTGGTGGTGCATGCCTATAATCCCAGCTACTCGGGAGGCTTAGGCAGGAGAATCACTTGAACCTAGGAGGCAGAACCTTGCAGTAAGCCAAGACTGCAGCCTTGCACTCCAGCCTGGGCAACAGAGCAAGACAAGAAAAAGAAAGAAAGAAGGTGGGGGGAGGGAGGAGGGAGGGAGGGAGAAGGAAGAAAGAAAGAAAGGAAGGAAGGGAGGAAGGGAGGGAGAGAGGGAAGGAAGCAAAGAAAAAAGAAAAGACAGGAAAAAATTATCCTGGAAAATGTAGGGCGCTTGGTTCTCCTAACCAACACAACAGTCAATGGTTTTCAAACTGAGGGCTTGTAGATTTTCAAAATTCTTTGAAACTGATGACTGATTTTGTCAAAAGAAAAACATTTTAGGCTGGGCCTGGTGGCTCACACCTGTAATCTCAGCACTTTGGGAAGCCGAGGCAGGCAGATCATGAGGTCAGGAGTTCGAGAACAGCCTGGCCAATATGGAGAAACCATCTCTACTAAAAATATAAAAATTAGCCGAGTGTGGTGGTATGCACCTGTAGTCCCAGCTATTTGTGAGGTTGAGGCAGGAGAATCACTTGAACCTAGGAGGTGGAGGTTGCAGTGAGCTGAGATTGTGCCACTGCGCTCCAGCTTAGGCGACAGAGGGAGACTCCATCTCGGGGAAAAAAAAAAAAAGGAAAACATTTTAACAGTATTCCTCTGCCAAAATAAAAGTTTTGTAGATCACATCTTCAGCCATGGTAAGGCACGTAAAGGAGCTCTAAGAGTACACCGCTAGGAGAAAAGGAAGGAAACGGAACTTTTTCTTCTGAAAGAATGACGCTGGGGATAAGATTATAGACTGAATTCCAGGCCGGGCGTGGTAACTCACACCTGTAATCTCAGCACTTTGGGAGACTGAGGCGGGAGGGTCACTTGAGCCCAGGAGTTTGAGACCAGACTGGGCAACATAGTGAGACCTTGTCTCTACAAAAAAAAAAAATTCTTAGAGACAGTATCGTTCTGCCGCCCAGGATGGAGTGCAGTGACAAGATCTTGGCTCACTGCAACCTCTGTCTCCCTAGTTCAAGCAATTCTTCTGCCTCAGCCTCTCAAGTAGCTGGGACTACAGGCACTGGCCACCATACCCAGCTAATTTTTGTATTTTTAGTCAAGAAAGGGCTTCACCATGTTGGCCAGGCTGGTCTCGAACTGACCTCAGCCTCCCAAAGTGCTGGAATCATAGGCATGAGGCACCGCACCTGGCCTAAAAAAATTTTTTTAATTAGGGGGGTGGTCTGCATTGGTAGCCCCAGCTACTTGGGAGGCTGAGGTGGGAGGATCACCTGAGCCCAGGAGGTGGGGGCTGCAGTGAGCCATGATTGTGCCACTGCACTCCAGCCTGAGTGACAGAGCAAGACCCTGTCTCAAAAAAAAAAAAAAAAACTGAATTCCCCTAATCACTGTGTAGCTCTGATAAAAGGCACCTGAGTGCTCAGTTCCTCAATTCCCACATCCTCAAAATAAGGACACTGCCCACTTATCCTAGAGTCAGGACCTCTGATTACAGGAACTACAGCAAATATAAAGCATTACTATAAAAGCCAGGAGCCTAAAGTATAAACAAAGCTGAATAACTTTTTCAAATTCCATTTATTTAATTATTACTCCTAAGCGTTTCGATTCATCTAATAATTATTTGTAAAAGGGTGCCTTAAAACTGGAAAGCAACCTCTTCATTTACCTGAAAGAGGAAACAACTAAAAGGGCACCACCTAGTCTATTCAATCAACCTGCTGTCTGCGATAGGACGGACACCGTAGGAAGAGGCAGTAATTTCAAAATCAGTAAGAGGCCTAGAGATCATAACCACCCAGAAACAGAATGAGGCTGTGCTCAAGTTCATCCATTTCAGCATCCAGTTCTTACCAGCTTTCTTCTGCAGATCTGGCAGAAGAGGTGGGGAATCTCAGGCACCCTCCCAACCAGAAGTCAGTATACATGGTCACTAGTGTTAAAAGAGAAACGTTTTCTTCACTGACACCTTTATATTGTTGATGAGAGAGGAGTGAGGGAGGAGGACAGCCAACATTTTTTTCTCATCTGAAAAGTGCCCACATCTCAGGCCCAGGATGCTGGATTTGATGATGATGACAATGTTACTTTCAGTGAAGGGCACCCATGAGCCCAACTATGGTTTACACTTGATTTTTAGTCCCCAAGTTTCTCTGCAGCAGTTGTGAGGTGCACCCCCATGAATATGCTGCTGGTAATGGTTTAAGCACCAAAATCGATAGATGATTTACTGTTTTGCAGGGGGAGTGGGTTTTGAGACAGGGTCTTGCTCTGTTGCCCAGGCTGGAGTACAGTGGTGTGATCACGGCTCACTGCAGCCTCAACCCACTGGGCTTAAGCGATCCTCCCACCTTAGCCTCCCAAGTAGCTGGGACTACAGGAACTCACCACCATATCTAGCTAATTTTTTAAAATTTTTTGTAAAGACAGGGTTTCATGGTCGAGCGTGGTGGCTCACGCCTATAATCCCAGCACTTTGGGAGGCCGAGGTGGGCAGATCACAAGATCAAGAGATTGAGACCGTCCTGGCTAACATAGTGAAAACCTATCTCTACTAAAAATTTAAAAAATTAGCTGGGCATGGTGGCACACACCTATAGTCCCAGCTACTCAGGAGGCTAAGGCAGGAGAATCGCTTAAACCCAGGAGGTGGAGGTTGCAGCGGGCCAAGATCACACAACTGCACTCCAGCCTGGGCAACAGAGCGAGACTCGGTCTCAAAAAAAAAAGACAGGGTTTCACTGTGTTGCTGAAGCTGGTCTCGAAATCCAGAGCTTAGGCAATCCTCCCGCTTCTTCCTTCCAAAGTGCCAGGATTACAGGCGTGAACCACCACGCTCAACCCATGATTTACTTTTTAAAAATAAATTCATAGGGCAGATTTTGAATTATCCTTATACCATCACCCCCAATCACTTTCATCCTGACAGATATTCCTGAGCAGGAAACAGAGGTGGAAGTGACAACTAGCTTCAGCAAACCTAATTCTGCACAGAAATGAACCACTACAGATTTTTTAAATAATATGTTTAATACTTCAAAATTAGGTTTGTTACATTTACGTATTTTTTCTGGAAAATGACAAGTTCCTGAAATCCCTAAATGGCTGGTTTCATTACCCATGTGCTTGTAAAACACATTCATGAATACAGTATCAAAATCAATTTTATTTCCCCCACAGAATGCTTTAAATGTTATAAAATATATATCTATTGTTATATACATGCATATATACACACACACATGCATACATGAGTACACACAAAGAAATGTACTGAGCATGTTAATGTCATTCTTCAGAAATGTTTGGTGGGGCCAGGCACAGTGGCTCATGCCTGTAACCCAGCACTTTGGGAGGCCAAGGCGTGAGGATCACTTGAGCCCAGGAGTTTGAGACCAGCCTGGCCAACATGGCGAAAGCCCATCTCTACTAAACATACAAAAATTAGCTGCCCATGGTGGTGCACGCCTGAAGTCCCAGCTACTAAGGAGGCTGAGGCAAGAGAATCGCTTGAAACCAGGAGGCAGAGGTTGCAGTGAGCAGAGACTGTACCACTATACTCCAGCCTGGGTAGCAGAGCAAGTCTCCATCTCAAAAAAAAAGTTTTGGTGGGAAAAAAAATGAGAACCACTTATCCACAGTGAACCCGCCGACAAGTACACCAAAGTATTCTAACCACAAAAGTCACAAAAGGTACAAATACTGAAGAGACTGTGCCAGGAATACATGTTAGAAGTCTTTGGCAGACAGGCAACTGGCTGTAGCTATTTTTTTTTTTTGAGACAGAGTCTGGCTCTGTCGCCCAAGCTGGAATGCAGTGGTGCGATCTCGGCTCAGTGCAACCTCCACCTCTCGAGTTCAAGTGATTCTCCTGCCTCAGCCACCTGAGTAGCTGGGATTACAGGCACCCACCACTACACCAGCTAATTTTTTTTTTTTTAGTAGAGATGGGGTTTTGCCATGTTGCCCAGGCTAGTCTCGAACTCCTGACCTCAGGTGATCCACCTGCCTTGGCCTCCCAAAGGGCTGGGATTACAGGCATGAGCAACTGCACCTTGCCTATTCTTAAAGAGATGACAGTACTGGCTCCCTGAATCCATCAAAGTACTAATGGCCTTCTAATTACCAGCCTCTAGTTAATTGGCCTAAAAACCAAACAGCAAATATTGGGTGTCCCAGGGGTAAGGTGGATGAGCTTTCCCAGGACTGAGGTCAAATACATGATGCAGAAGCCCCTGGACGAGGTTCCATCTGAGCCTCAGGAAGAAACCTGAGGGTACTTTGGCACTTGGAGGGCAAAACTTCTGAGACGCAACCTAGATCTGCAACTGCAGAGCATCTTTATTTTGAAGAATTCAGCAAACTAAAAAATAGTAATCCTAGAAAAAGGTGATAAAGTAGAAATTGCTGTCATTACTTATAAAAAATTATAGTTTGGGATTCTTTTGGTGGAGAGATGCAGGAAAGAGGACAGAAAGTAAACACAAAAAGAGGGCCAGGCGTGGTGGTTCATGCTTGTAATCCCAACACTCTGGAATGCCAACACAGGCAACCACTTGAGGTCGGGAGTTCGTGACCAGCCTGACCAACGTGGAGAAACCCCATCTCTACTGAAAATACAAAATTAGCTGGATATGGTGGTGTATGCCTGTAGTCCCAGCTACTCAGGAGGCTAAGGCAGGAGAATCGCTTGAACCTGGGAGGCAGAGGTTGCGGTGAGCCGAGATCACACCATTGCACTCCAGCTTGGGCAACAAAGAGTGAAACTCCATCTGGAAAAAACAAAAAGAACCTATACCTGCAAGTTAAAGGAAGAGACGATGGCCAAGGACTCATCCATTAGAGAAAACTTGGTGTCAAAGAGCCAAAAGCTACAATTCTAGTTTAGCCAAAATTCCTAAGCACTGTGTAATGGAGATGGGCAACAGTATTGCTGAACATTGACAAACTGAGTTGGAACAAGTGAGCAAATGTGTAAATCAAACCTTATTTACTGCTTACTTCAAATAACCAAAAATCATATGACTAAATGGAAACCTTAAAAGTTTACTCAACCCAAGTTTCAGTATCCAAGCAAGATGGAAACTGAATTACCCTATGCACACAATTGTCCACGCATTCTAAAATATCTACAGACCAGGCAGGGACCTGGTCCTGCCAGGGTGGCACAAGGAGCGGGATCCAGAGACTCTGTGTGAGCCTGAGGACAGGCACACAACTGTGGCTGGAAACCCGGGTCTGTGGGAAATTCACAGGTTTTCAGAGGTCTGGGAGAAGCTGGAGGTTAGTACTCTGGAGGCCTGTCCAAACTCCTTGCCTCAGCAGGCAAAGCTCAATGAAGAGAGTACAAAGAGAAAAAAGTAACCAGCCATTTTAACTTTGGCAGAGTTTTGCCAACAACAGAGAATTTCAACTTGGATTTTTCAGAATTTCTCGAGACTGGTCTGTTCACCAATCTCCAGCCCTAATGACATTATGATATTAAGAGAGAGACGGTCAGTGTTGCTGGGCTGGTTTTATTTGGAGGCCAGGATCAGGGCAGGACTGAACGGGCAAGAAAAGGAAACACTCCTCTGCTAGAATCAAGCCCAGGATTCAGCTATAAACACAAATGTGTCGTTTAGAGACTGCAAGATTATACTTCTCACCACAAAATCACAAGACACTTTTTATGAGTCAGAGAGGACAGAAATGAAAATCAGGTCTTCTTTGCCTAGCAAATAAAACAAAACAATCATGAAGACATTGAATACCTCGCAATGTCACCTGCACCGCACTGACTACTAAATAGAGCGGCTTCTGTCGTAATTAACTTTTATTTTTATTCTTTGTTTTTTCAGAGACAGAGTCTTGTTCTGTTGCCCAGGCTGGAGTGCAGTGGCATGATCATAGCTCACTGCAGCCTCAATCTCCTGGGCTCAAGCAACACTCTGGCTTCTGCCTCCTGAGCAGCTGAGAGTATAGGTATGAGCCACCAAGCCCAGTTAAAGTTAAAATTTTGGCCGGGCGCGGTGGCTCACGCCTGTAATCCAAGCACTTTGGAGGCCAAGGCGGGCGGATCACCTGAGGTCGGGAGTTCAAGACCAGCCTGACCAACATGGTGAAACCCTGTCTTATAAAAGAAAAGAAAAGAAAATAATAATAATAATAAAGTTAAAATTTTTAATAGAGATGGGGTCTCATTATTTTGTGCACGCTGGTCTCAAACTCCTGACCTCAAGTGATTCCCCAAACCTTGGCCTCCCAAAGTGCTGGGATGATACGCATGAGCCACCACACCTGACCAGTAACTTACTTTTTTAATAAGGGGAAAATTATTTCAAAGTGATCATCTAGTCTGGGACAAAGAATAAGATTATTTGCCTTTAGTGTAGAGACCAGGCAACTTCCATTAAGAAATTGTGTGAAAAATACGCATTCAGTTAAAAACAAAAGAACATATACCTCCTGAAGCTTAAAGGAAAAATAATAATAATAAAAACAAAAACAAAACAACTTGGCAATGTGTTTTCCCAACACTGAAATATCCCATTCCTCAAGGCCTGGCTCCGAGTTTCACAAAAGCCGTTCCTAAGTACCCGCTTCCCTCCGCAGACCTCCTCTTTGGCTGAGTAACTGGGGGCTCTCTCCTACTCCCAGTCAGACAGCTCTGCACCAAACGACACACAATGTTGTGCTATTTGCTAAAATTACATACAGTTGTGTGTGCTTTGCTAATTATTTCATGTGTATAAATGCCTTTTCTTCCCCAAGTAAAACATATGAATTACTCGAGAACAAGGTTTAGTTTTATTCTTCAATTGTCTGTTCCCCATCCTGAGGTCTGAGCTGAGCTGAGCTGAGCACGCAGGAGGCAGCGAATACACACAGCCTGAGAAAGCTCCCTCCCTGTGGAAGGGCTGAGTGCTGCGTGTTTCACAAACTGCAGCACCACTGCACTGAGCTGTGGGGCTTTCTGTGCAAGGGGGCTGCCCATCCTGTGCCCCCATCCTGCCACATGAGCCCTCAGCTGGCTCCGCTGCCTGACACCCCAACCAACGCCACTCCCAGAAGGAAAGTCGTTCACACAAGACCACGCGACTCGGCTGCTGCCCCCGTTTAATCAGACTGCTGCAAATGCTTGGCCAAAAGCAATAAGGGCATGACTGAGACTGTGGGAGTTTAATATAAAAAAATTAATAAACAAAAAAAGGGGGGGGAAGGAGAAAGGGTCTACCTTTTAATAGGGCCCTAATTACCCAACTCATAGGATCAGCCCAAATGAGATGGGAGTTTATTTCGGGGTTTTTTTAATTATTGTTTTTTTATATATATATAAATTGCTGCTATGTGTTTTCTTTTCTCTGAGCAATTATGCAGCAAGTACGTAAAGAGGAGAAAAAATATTAATTAAATATAAGGTAATTGTGGAATTGGCCTGGAGAGAATGAGTCTGAACTCTGGACAATCACAGGCTACCAGGGTTTGAAGACTGCTCAGGGCCTCCCAGAAAAGAAAGAAATAAAAATACAACCAACCAACAGGCTGATACACAGGACAGCAGGAAGAGCAGGGCACAGAAACACGAGCAGAGCAAGGGGTCTGCAGGGCTCCAAATACCAGCAATCAGTGAGCTGGCCGACCGCTCGGGGGCTCCCCAAAGAGCTTGTCAAATCAAGCTCCAAAAGTCGGACAGGACGCTCTTCCAGTGATCAGTTAACAGGTACATCAAAACTGGAAGAGGGAGGAAGGCAAGGACTGCAGCGGACTATCGTGTTCAATCCGGACTTCGGCCTGAGGGGCACTAAGGCAGACCCCACGGGAAGCAGGCAGGCAACCTGAGAGACTGGCAGGACGGGGCCGCCTCTTGCTTTCCCACCACCACGACCTCAAGCAAGGGCCTGGGCGATACCAAAAGAGTGAAACGAGGCCACCGTGGGAGTGCTAGGACATAAGGCCATAACTGGTGATGTAACAGCAGGTGACACGAATGACAACACTGCTCCCCCGACACCGACCCGGCAGTGCCTGTATCACCTCGGCCTTTCTACAGGCAGCTCAACTGGATCCAACTCCCCCTCAGCCTGGGAAAGCCTTAGTACACACTGGGATTCAGACGTGTTCATACCTGCTAAGGCCCTCACATCATCCCCTCCTATGACTACCAGAAGGGGAGTGAAGAAAAACAGGTGAAACTACAGGCCCTGTTGAAACAAAACCTTGGCGGTACAGCCCTACACCTGCTATCACTACGCAGGAAGAAAAAGCTCTGAAAAGTTCAACCTAGAGCTGACTCTCCCATCCAACTTATCTCGTTTATACAGAACCAGTCTTACTACCCAGCCAGCAGGATTTACAGCAGGCCCTGAAAAGCAAAAGAGAATGAAAATGGGGTGGGCAGGCAGGGACTCTGGCCACCACATGAAAAGCACCTGGGAGAGAAAATTACATTTAGTGCTTAGTAGGCCTCTTCCCTAACCACAGTCTAAGAAGATAACACGTTGGGACTATCACACAATTACTGACCAGGCAAAACCAGAATTCCATCGCTTACCTGTTCTTTACAGACCACTGAGGCGCTCGCACCCTGAGGGGCAGAGCAGAGCCGGCTACTTCAGACAATCAAGAAGCCCAGCAACCTCACTCCACCTTAGCCTCCCAAGGGCTCAGGAATCTCACTAATTACTATCAATCGGCCACAAACAAAGTGGCGCAGGACCATCTGGGGTGGATGCTTTTAGTTCCAGAAAAGACCAGGCTTTACTAAGGAGAGATCTCACTCATCCCTGCAAGAAGGAGTCAAAGGTCGCTGACAGAGGCAGTCTCTAGGTGACAGCTACTTTTAAAGGGACACAGAACCATAGGAACAGAAGGTTTCTTTTTATTCACATGGCATTTTAATTACTAGAAAAAGATACCACACATCTTGGCTACTTACCAACGGCTCTCGAGGCAGCACATTTTCACTTCCTGGAGTAGAGCTTGGCTGCAAAGAAAAATAGAAACAAAAATAAGATCACAGTGCCACCCAATGGACATCAAAAAACAAAGATTTCCATCCTCAAACGAAGCAACAAGCACCTCTCTCTCACATTTCTCACCGGTTTTTCATGACTTGAGTATTCTGCAGTGGACTACCTGTAAAAAGTAGCCCAAAGAGTCTGAATTCACCAGGGAAGACAAAGAGACTGTTTCTGGGTTCACTGTCACAGCACTCAAAGAACAAGGCTTGGTTTTGCTCAGGAAGGCTCACGATCACCTACTGAGCAGCAAGGGCGGGGGACCATCACAAGATCCACGGGAAGAGGAGAGTCCAGGGAAAAGGCTTGAAGAGAGAGCGCAACACCTCCCTCTTCTGCCACCTCCCCCAATGCCAGGGGACTGGAAAGAAAAGGCGAGCAGCAGTGGAGAACCAGATTCTGCCACCAGGGGGCCCCAACTGCCCACACTCAGGATTTTCTCTGGGCAGCTAGTTTGGGAGCCCAGAAGCCAGTAAACCACACAGGTTCCTATTTCTCACCTGTCACTAAGGACACCACCCTGCAATAGTAAAGAAAGCCCCAGGCTTAAATCCTTCTTGGAAATAAGCCAGTGACAGGCTGACATACAAGCAGACCAAACCTCTAGGCAAGCAGGGAGCACTCTGGCCGAGCCCCTGGCTCAGCCCACTTCCTCCTCCTTGGGCACTACCTCACCCTCATAGGTGCCTTCGACCCTTGACTGATGTGGCCAAAATTTAGAGGAAGGGAAAGCCAGAGGGAGAGACAGATTCTAAAGAAATTTACAAATCTCCAAAAGAATAAAGCAAGCAGGTATGATGCTGAGTAAGCTATGATTAGTTTACTGTGACTGATATTCAAGTCAATTGCCAACTATCTACAGATAATATCCAGACGAGGGGCAGCGAAATCTGTATGTCCCAGGAGACAGCCTGTAGCCTTCATTCTCCCGGCTACTACAGATCAGATGGAAGTGCTGGGCCGCCTTGAGAAAGGACAGAAGAGCCCAGCCCAGAGAGGGTTCCCAAAGAATTCCTCACACCCAGTTGCTACCACAGAGCTGGCACACAGCACAGTGGCAAGCACTCTGCTGGATGAAGGACTCTATCCTTCCAACCAAAGTCCTGTCCCAAGAGCCCCACCAACCCAGAACAAGAGGTCGGCCCGCAGGAAATTACCTAGAAAGTGAGGGTCGGTCTCAGGGAATCTCAGCAAGCTTTCCCTGCCTACCTGCCTCCCTGCCTCCCACCATCCAAGCTCCAGGCATTGGTAAGTTCAAACCTTTAGAGCTCCAGCCCACACCCCTGTGAGGTACACATCCGATTGCCTTCCTGCCTCCTCTTAGACTTAGGCTGTCCGGGAGCAGACTCAAAGTCCTCTCTGCCATATATGTCTTCTTCAGAGTTCCCTCTTGGCATGAATGGGACAAACTTCACCAAACTATGTAAAGTAGAATCTGAAAGGCCATCTTGAGACAGCTCCTTCTCCCTCGCTCCCAGAGCTAGCCCATTACATCAAGTCTGCCAATATTCCTTCCTCAATATCCATGGAAGAGTACTGTAAATCCCAACACTTTGAGAGGCCCAGGCAGACAGACTGCCTGAACCCAGGAGTTTGGGACCAGCCTGGGCAATGTGGCAAATCCTCATCTCTACAAAAAATACAAAAATTAGCCAGGTGTGGTGGTGTATGCTTATACTCCAGCTATTCAGGAAGGTGAGGCAGAAGGATCCCATAAGCCTGGAAATTCAAGGCACCAGTAAACCATATCATACCACTGCACTCCAGCCCAGATGACAGAGCCAGACCTTGTCTCAAAAAAAAAAAAAAAAAAAAAAAGTCCAGCCGGGCACAGTGGCTCAAGGCTGTAATCCCAGCACTTTGGGAGGCCAAGGTGGGTGGATCATGAGGTCAGGAGATTGAGACCATTCTGGCCCAGAATGGTGAAACCCCATCTCTACTAAAAATACAAAAATTAGCTGGGCGTAGTGGCACTTGCCTGTAATTCTAGCTACTCAGGAGGCTGAGGCAGGAGAATCACTTAACAAGGGAGTCAGAGGTTGCAGTGAGCCGAGATCACACCACTGCACTCCAGCCTGGTGACAGAGCAAAACTCTATCTCAAAAAAAAAAAAAAAAAAAAAGTCCATGGAAACAATCCATCTGTTTTTCTCCATCTCTACTGCCATCACTTTGGTCCAAGCTACCAAAATCCCCGCCTGGGCCCCTGCATCAGCCTTCTCATTTGTGCTGGCGCTCTTCCAATTCATATTCTGTGATGCAAACAGACTATCGTTTCAAAAGGAGAATCTGATCATCCCATCCCTTATCCACCCACTCACCCAAGTAAACACAACAAATGTAATGGCTTCTCATTGCTCTTAGAAGGCAGGAAAACCTCAGCATGGCTTACAAGGCTTCACATCTCCTCTGACTACATCTCAGGTCTCAAGTGGCACCACATCCCCCACCTCCACCCTCCACAGGCACACTGGCCTTTGCTTTCTCTGTGCCTTTGCACATGTCCTTCCTTCCCTTTAATTCATCCTTCAGATCCAGCTAGGACACTCCCTCGGGGAAGCATTCCTTCTCTGACATCCATGACTAGATCAGATCTCCCGGCAACACACTCACAGAACACCACATGCCTCTCCTTCAAGGACCTGAATAGACTTGCAACTTTACATGTGTGTGACTAGCAGACTGATGCCCGTCTCTCTCACCAGATTACAAACTCCACGTGTGCAGAAACTGCTGTGTTTGCTTATCACTGTATCCCTGGGGCCTAGGACGGTGCCAGGCACAGAGGTGGCCTTCAACAGAAGTGTGCTGAATGAATGGGCAACAAAGAATCAAACAATGGTGACGACTCAACTGAACGGATTATTCATATGCTACAGTTCACTGTCTTCCTGAGGGTTTCCTCCACTCCATTTGCCAGATCCTAAGTGCTAACACCCATTTAGCAATTTCTTCTTTTAATTCTCACAATAAGTATAGCAAATTACTGCTGATGAGGAAACTGAGGCAAAGAGGTTAAATAACTTGCCCATGATTACTCAGAGAGTAATTGGTACTACAGGGATTTGAACACTTCTATTTAATTAAAATAAGCAAGTTTTGTTTAAACCACATTTTATTAAGCAACAACCTTAATGCTACCCTATAAATAATAATGCAGGTTATCTGACCAGACAAACAAACGAAAGCAAACAGCTTTAGTATTTAGGAAGCCCCATTATGACTTAACGCAAAACTTTCTTCCTAAAATAAAACTAATCACTGAATTGTTTTCACCAAGGAACTTCTCCTAAAATTAGTTCATCCGGCTGGGCTCAGTGGCTCATGCCTATAATCCCATCACTTTGGGAGGCCAAGGCAGGCGGATCACGAGGTCAGGAGATAAAGACCATCCTGGCCAACATAGTGAAACCCTATCTGTACTATACAAAAATTAGCTGGGCGTGGTGGCACATGCCTGTAATCCCAGCTACTTGGGAGGCCAAGGCAGAAGAATCACTTGAACCCCGGAGGCGGAGGTTGCAGTGAGCTGAGATCACCCCACTGCACTACAGCCTGGACAACAAGAGTGAAACTTCGTCTCAAAAAAAAAGGCTGGGCGTGGTGGCTCATGCCTGTAATCCCAGCACTTTGGAAGGCCGAGGCAGGTAGATCAGGAGGTCAGGAGTTTGAGACCAGCCTGGCCAAGATGGTGAAACCCCATCTCTACTAAAAATAAAAAAAATTAGCTGGGCACAGTGGTGGGCGCCTGTAATTCCAGTTACTTGGAGGCTGAGGCAGAGAATCGCTTGAACCTGGGAGGTAGATGTTGCCATGAGCCGAGACTGTGCCACTGCACTCCAGCCCGGGCAACAGAGCTAGACTCCGTCTCAGAAAAAAAAAAGGTCATCCCTTCAACAGTTAATATTTACCAGAGGGAAAAACTTTAAATAGTACACAGTGCCAAATAAGTCTCTTTCATCATATACCCTTTAGCACCTTTTAAATTTTTTAAAAATTCAGAATTAAAAGTCAAAAAGAAAAGCTTCCCTCTCATTCCAACCCTAGGGGACCCACACCGACACTGGTTCCTTATATATTCTGCCAAGGATGTTCAAAGTATACATGAAGCATGGCCGGCTGGGTGCAGTGGCTCACATCTGTAATCCCAGTACTTTGGAGGCCAAGGTGGGCGAATCATTTGATGTCAGGAGTTAGAGACCACCAGCCTGGCCAACATGGTGAAAACCCATCTCTCCAAAAAAATGACCCGGCTTTGTTTTTTTAATCCTGGACTACCCTGTGAACATTTTTTTAAAAAAATTTTCCACCATCCTGGCTGTTTAAAAAATTAAAACAGGCTGGGCACAGTAGCTCACAGCTGTAAACCCAGCACTTTGGGAGGTCGAGGCGGGCAGATCACCTGAGGTCAGGAGTTCAAGACCAGCCTGGCCAACACAGTCTGACAAACCCAGTCTCCAGCTTGATCCTGGAAATTTCACAGGGTAGTCTATGATTGAAAAAAAAAACAAGGCCGGGCATGGTGGTTCACACCAGCACTTTGGGAGGCCAAGGTGCGAGGACAGCTTGGGCTCAGGAGTTCAAGACCAGCCTGAGCAACATGGCAAAACTCTGTCTCTGCTAAAAAATACAAAAATTAGCCAGGCATGGGAGACACGCCTGTAGTCCCAACTACCCAGGAGGCTGAAGTGGAGGGAAGATCAACTGAGCCCAGGAGTTTGAGGCTGTGGTGAGCCGTGATCACACCACTGCACTCCAGCCTGGGTAACAGAGTAAGACCCTGTCCAAAAAAAAAAAGGCTCAGAAATCACCCACAGGCATCTATTGCAACAATATAAGAAAAGGATCTAAGGCAATCCATGCCCAGAATCTTTAGAGGCCAGAACGGGGAGAGCAGGAAGGGAAGAAAGCAAAAGCAGAAGACTGCTTTAAAAAACAAGTCAGGCAAAGACCACAGCAGCAGAGAGAGAAATGCTTTTCTTTCGGTAGAGACAAAAGTGCTCTCACTCCTGCTGCCAAGGCGCTGACCTTCCCCAACTGGAAGGCGTTCCCAGATCCTGACCTGATGCCCAGCAAAGAACAACCTCACAGGCAGCTCACAGATTTGAGCAAAAGGCAGAACCTCCAGGTCTAGGAGTACTCATCCTGCATCTGCCCAGTGACTGTGACTCCAGATATGTCCTAAGCCAGTCTGTGTAGTTCTCTGCTGGGAATAATAAGGTTCAATCTCACCAATATCCTTTGAGTTGCAGTGGCATGACAGAAAGTGCACAACTTTGGCATTAAGCACTCAGTGATTTGGGGGTGCACTGCTCAACCTCTCTGAGCCTCAGTTTCCTCATCTATGGGAATAACGGGAATAATACCACCACCTCACATCTGGGATTAGATGAGATGATAAAAGTTATTTCATGTCACTCCTCTGCTCAAAGTCAACCAATGCACTTCCACTTTGGGCCATGATGGAGTAATAGGGAACAGATTTGCCCTCCCACTGTAAACAACTAGAAAACTAAGCCAAATAAATAAAACCACTGCGTATACACATTAGACAGCAGGCAGTGCAGGACTATGATGCCTGAAAGAAGAGAAAAAAATTACTTGAGGCTTAAAATCACTCTGGCTTCCTACCAGGAGACAATTTTCAGACCCAGGAGAGAGCGGGGGATCCCCAGCAGAGCACGGCAGCCCACTTGAGTTGAGCAGACAGCGATCAGAGTTCAAGGAGGCCAAGGCAGCTGAAAGTTGCAGGACAGACTTCAGAAAGAAAGAGCTATGCAGAAAAAGTGCTCCAGAAATCTGCCTGGAGGTTCCCTCAGGTCTTGGCTGAATACTAAAATTTGTGCATGCACAGGGTGAAAATCTACAGTGATGAATGAGGAAGCTATGAGCTGAACATTTCTTAGAACTCTCAGAGGGATCAGGAATCCAAAGCAGCCAGACTAGAGTGTCCTCACAGGGCATTCAGGAGAGACCTGGAAGGGCCACATCTTCGTAGGGGAGGTCAAACGATCCTTAGGTTAAAGGTTGTTACCCAGATCCACTGTAACAAAGCTCAAAAA
Source organism: Ateles fusciceps (assembly GCA_036589455.1). Taxonomy (NCBI): domain Eukaryota; kingdom Metazoa; phylum Chordata; class Mammalia; order Primates; family Atelidae; genus Ateles; species Ateles fusciceps. The sequence continues at coordinate 16,037,350 of JAZHEH010001321.1, forward strand.
CAGGACTCGAAGGCCAGCACTGTGGCTCATGCCTGTAATCCCAGCACTTTGGGAGGCTGAGGCTGGCAGACCACAAGGTCAGGAGTTCAAGACCAGCCTGACCAACATGGTGAAACCCCGTCTCTACTAAAAATACAAAACTTGGCCGGGTGTAGTGGCATGCACCTGTACTCCCAGCTACTCAGGAGGCTGAGGCAGGAGAATTGCTTGAACCCGGGAGGCAGAGGTTGCAGTGAGCTTAGATCATGCCACTGCACTCCAGCCTGGGCAACAGAGCGAGACTCTGTCTCAAAAAAAAAACAGGACTCGAAATAATAAAACTAAACCATAAAAAGCTGTCCACCAGAACAAAGCTTTCAACATTCTCTAAAGACCACAAAATCCAGAACCTCAATGGTGTAGAAGTCACAATATCCAGCATCCAATCAAAACTTTCAACATAAGTCAAAAAGCAGGAAAATGTAACCCATAACAGTAAGAAAAATCAGATGATATAACTACTAGACAAGAACAGTAAGACAGGTGTTATAACTATACTCAAGTATTTAAATGAAAACATGTCCCAGTAAGAAGAGAAATGTAATGTATAAAAACAAAACAGAATTTCTAGACATGAGGTATAATACGTAAAATAAAAATTTCAGGCGGGGCGCGGTGGCTCACACCTGTAATCCCAGCACTTTGGGAGGCCAAGGCGGGCGGATCACCTAAGGTCAGGAGTTTGAGACCAGCCTGGCCAATACAGTGAAACCCTGTCTCCACTAAAAATAGAAAAATTAGCTAGGCATGGTGACAAGTGCCTGTAGTCCCAGCTACTCGGGAGGCTGAGGCAGGAGAACCACTTTTACTCTGCAGGCAGAGGTTGCAGAGAGCCAAGATCTTGCCACTGCACTCCAGCCTGGGCAACGAAGTGAGACTCTGTCTCAAAAAGAAAAAAAAAAATTCACTGAGAATAACAGATCACTACAGAAGGAAAAGTAAGTGCACTTGAAGACATGGCAAGAGAAGCTAACTAAAATAAAGGACGCCAGCCTGGGCAACATGACGAAACCCCATCTCTACAAAAAATACAAAACAATTAGCCTGTGGTACTGTGCTGCTGTACACCTGTGGTCCCAGCGACTCAGGTGGCCGAAGCAGGAGATCACCTGAGTCCAGGAGTTGAAGTTTGCAGTGAGGCATGATGGACCACTGCACTCCAGCCTAGGTGACAGAGCAAGACCCTGTCTTTAATTAATTAATTAATTAAAAATAAGAGAATATTATGAGAAACTTTAAATTATAAATTTGATAGCTGAAATGATAAGGACAAATTCCTTGAGACACCATATACCAAAACTGACTCTGGAAAAAATAAAGTTTAATAGTCTTACATCTATTTTTAAAACTAAATACATAATTTAAAAATACGTAAGTGGCCGGGCGCGGTGGCTCACGTCTGTAATCCCAGCACTTTGGGAGGCCGAGGCAGGCAGATCACTTGAGGTCAGGAGTTCAAGACCAGCCTGGCCAACATGGTGAAACTCCCTCTCTACTAAAAATACAAAAATTAGCTGGGCATGGAGACTGAGGTAGGCAGATTACGAGGTCAGGGGTTTAAGACCAGCCTCGCCAACATGGTGAAATCCTGTCTCTACTAAAAATAGAAAAATTAGCCAGATGTGGTCGCAAGTGCCTGTAACCCCAGCTACTTGGGAGGCTAAGGCAGGAGAACTGCTTGAAACCAGAAGGTGGAGGTTGCAGTGAGTAGAGATCGTGCCACTGCACTCCAACCTGGGCAACAGAGCAAAACTTCATCTCAAAAACAAAAAAAGTAATAAAGTATATAATTAAAACTGAAAATGAAAACTCTAGGCCCAGATGGCTTTACTGGTAAATACTATCAAACATTTAGGGAAGAAATAATGGCAATCCTATATAAAGGGTTTCAAAAAATACAAAGAAAAAAAAACTTCTGAACTTACTCTATGAGGCCAGTACTATTTTGACATAAAAACCAAAGATTTTACACATTCACACACAAAAAACTATAGACCAATATCCTTCACAAACATAAATGTAAAAATCCTTGACAAAACACTATCGAATCCAGCAATAAATAAAAAGATAACATATCGAGAATTTACCCAATGAATAAAAAATCAATTTAACATTTCAAAAATCAATCAGCATAAATAACCATATTAATAAAAGAATGGAAGAAAACAAAAGGATCAACTCAATAGAGACCAAAAAGAATACTGACAACATTCAAAACACAATTTTTTTTTTTTAGAGAGAGTCTCAGCGGGGTGTGGGTTCCAAAAAAAAGAAAAGAGACAGAGTCTCCCTCTTTCAGCCAGGCTGTAGTGCAGTGTGTGACAGAGCTCACTGCAACCTGGAACTCTTGGGCGCAAGTCATCCTCCCGCCTCAGACTCCCGAGAAGCGAGGACTACGGCTATGCGCCACCACATCAGACTAATTTTTTAAATTTTGTATAGAGACAGGGCCTCACTATGTTGCCCAGACTGGTCTCGAACTCCTGACCCCAAGCAGTCCTTTGGCTTCAGCCTCCAAAAGTGCTGAAATTACAGACGTGAGCCACTGTGCCTGGCCTCCAAACACATATAATTTTTAAAACACACACACACACACACACACACAGCGAGAAACAACCTCTATAAAAAATAAAAAATTAGCTGGGCTTCGTAACACACGACTATAGTCCCAGCTACTCGGGAGGCTGAGGCCGGTGGATCACTTGAACCCAGGAGGTCAAGGCTATTGTGAGCTGTGATCACACCACTCCACTCCAGACTGGGCAACAGAGTGAGATCCTATCTAAAAAAAAAAAACCCTGTTTAAGGCTGGGCACAGTGGCTCACGCCTATAATCCTAGCATTTTGGGAGGCCAAGGCAGGTGGATTACCTGAGGTCAGGAGTTTGACACCAGCCTGGCCAACATGGCAAAACCTCGTCTCTATTAAAAATACAAAAAAATTAGCCAGGCATGGTGGCAGGCATCTGTAATCCCAGCTACTGGGGAGGCTGAGGCAGTAGAATCACTTTGAACCTGGAAGGTGGAGGTTACAGTGAGCCAAGATGGCACCACCACACTCCAGCCTGGGTGACAGAACAAGACTCCAAGAGCAAGGTTCCATCTCAAAAAACATTTTTTTAAAAAAAGAAGCCAGACGTACTTTATGATTTGTTTATCTAAAGTTCAAAGGCAGACAATATTAACCTAAGGTATTATAAATCAGGATGAGGCATCCTTGGGGAGTTGGGATAGCAATGGGAGGGACATGAAGGGGCTTCTGAGGTCCTGGTAATGTTTGATTTCTTGACCTGGGTATTGGTTACACAAGTGTGTTCACTCTGTGAAAACTCACCAGGCTGTACATATACATGTTTTATATTCTTTCTGGGATATGGTAAATGTCAGTAAAAAGTTTTTAAAACTTTTAAAAGATCACGGACCCATTCTAGATTAAAGCAGACTAAAGAAACTAAAGAGGCCAGGCATATTGGCTCACACATGTAATCTCAACACTTTGGGAGGTGGAAGTGGGGGATCGCTTGAGGTCAGGAGTTTGAGACCAGCCTAGCCAACATGACGAAACCCTGTCTCTACTAAAAATAAAAAAATTAGCCAGGCATGGTGGCACACACCTGTTATCCCAGCTACTTGGGAGGCTGAGGTATGAGAATCACTTGAACCTGGAAGGCAGAGGTTGCAGTGAGCCAAGATAGTACCACTACACTCCAGCCTGGGTGAGAGTGTGGGACTCTGTTTCAAAAAAATAAAATAAATAAAGGGCTAGGAGTGGTGGCTCATGCCTGTAATCCCAGCACTTTGGAAGGCCAATGGCAGGCAGATCACCTGAAGTCAGGAGTTTGAAACCAGCCTGGCCAACATGGCAAAACCCTGTCTCTACTTAAAAAAAAAAAATACAAAATTTAGCCAGGCTTAGTAGCTCATGCCTGCAATCCCAGCACTTTGGAAGGCAGAGGTGGGCGGATTACCAGGTCAGGAGTTCGAGACCAACCTGGCCAAAATAGTGAAATCCCATCTCTACTAATAATACAAAAAATCAGCTGGGTGGTGGCGGGTGCCTGTAATCCCAGCTGCTTGGGAGGCTGAGGCAGGAGAATGGCCTGAACCCAGGAGGCGGAGGTTGCAGTGAGTGGAGATCATGCCACTGCACTCCAGCCTGGGCAACAGAGCAAAACTCTGTCGAAAGAAAAGAAAAGGAAAGAGGGAGGGAGGGAGGAAAGAAAGGAAAGGAAAGGAAGGAAGGGAGGGAGGGAGGGAGGGAAGGGGAGGAAGGGAGGGAGGGAAGGGGAGGAAGGGAGGGAGGAAGAAGGGAACGGAAGGGAGGGAAAGGGAAGGGAGGGGAGGGGAGGTGAGGGAAGGGGAGGGAAGGGAAGGGAAGAAAGAAAGAAACAAATCACTGCAATCTCTATTTCTTCACTAAATCTCGATTTTTTTTTTTTTGAGACAGTCTTGCTCTGTCGCCAGGCTGGAGTGCACTGGCACAATCTCGGCTCACTGCAACCTCTGTCTCCCCATTTTTTTTAAGCGATTCTCCTGCCTCAGCCTCCCAAGTAGCTGGGACTACAGGAGTGTGCCACCACACCCAGCTAATTTTTGTATATTTAGTAGAGATGGGGTTTCAGCATGTTGGCCAGGATAGTCTCGATCTCTTGACCTCGTGATCCACCCACCTTGGCCTCCCAAAGTGCTGGGACTACAGGCTGAGCCATCACGCCCAGCCCCCTGATATTTTTCTTTTAAGTGGGAAAATCTGAGTGCAGATTCTGTATTAAATAATATTATTTACCAACACTTAAATTCCATGTGTGATGATGGTATTGTAGTTATGTAGGGGAATAACCTTACTCTTATGAGAGACAAGGTGAAATATTCTAGGATGAAACATCCTTGATGTCTGTAACTTATTACAAATATTTCCCAAAAAAAAGATATATAAAGAGACTGACATAAAGCGAATTCAGCAAAATGTGAACAGTGCATCTTGGTGAAGTTTTTGTGGAAATTTTACAGAAGTTCTCAGTATTATCCTTTCGACTTTTCTAAATGTGAGAAATTTTTCAAAATAAAAAGTTGAGGCCGGGGTGCAGTGGCTCACACATGTGATCCCAGCACTATGGGAGGCCGAGGTGGGGGATCACTTGAGGTCAGGAGTTCAAGACCAGCCTGGCCAACACAGTGAAACCCTGTCTCTACTAAAAATACAAAAATGGCCAGACATAATGGCTCATGCCTGTAATCCCAGCACTTTGGGAGGCTGAAGCAGGTGGATCACCTGAGGTCAGGAATTTGAGACTAGCCTGGCCAACATGGCAAAACCCCCTCTCTACTAAATATGCAAAAATTAGCCAGGTGTGGTGGCGCACGCCTGTAGTCCCAGCTACTCAGGAGGCTAAGGCAGGAGAATTGCTTGAACCTGGGAGGCAGAGGTTGCAGTGAGCCAAGACTGAGCCACTGCACTCCAGCCTGGGAACAGAGGGAGACTCAGTCTCAAAAAAAAAAAAAAAAAAAAAAGTTGAGAGGGCAAATACCTTGTCTGACCTACTGTTAATCAAGAGTTCAACAGACTTCCAAAACTACATGTAAAGACTTAGAGAAGGAAACTAACACTTACTGGGCACTTACTACGCCCCAGGTGCTCTTCACATCTGTGATTTCAGTCAACACTAAAAGGGTAATTATTTTTAATTTTATTCATTTTTTTATTTTCAGCGATGGGGTTTCACTCTGCTGCCTGGGCTGGAGTACAGTGGTTATTCACATGTGTGATTTTTTTTTGCCCCCAGCAATGGGGTTTCACTCTGTGCCCAGGCTGGAGTACCGTGGTTATTCACATGTGTGATTTTTTTTTTCCCCCAACAATGGGGTTTCACTCTGGGCCCAGCTGGAGTACAGTGGTTATTCACACGCGTGATCATCACGCACTACAGACTCCAACTCCTGGGCTCTAGCAATCCTCCAGCCTCAGCCTCCTGAGTAACTGGGACTACAGGCATGCACCACCACACCCAGCTTCAGGGTAACCATTATTGCTCTCATTTTACAGAGGAGAAAACATACTCAGAAAGGTGGAGTGGTAAGGTCAACAGTTGTGAGTGATGACGTTCCACCAAAACCTGCCAGGATGTGAGGTTATACTATTCCAGTCTTTCACTGAGCTCTTCTCCCTTGCCTGCTTCTACAGCCTCTCAATCCAAAATTTACTATATCCAGTGAACCTCAACAGATAGGAAATCTACATTCCACAATAATACTCAATACTCAGTAACTGTGAAGTAATCAGACTGAACCATGCCTCTGCTGTTCAGTGATGAAAGAAAAGCTAATAGGAAAGTTGAGTAATAGAGATAAAGTTTCTCATTCCTACAGGCTACAACATGTACACGCTAGAAAGGACTTCAGTGAGAGATCAGCCATGTTGGCCGAGCGTGGTGGCTCACGTTTATAATCTCAGCACATTGTGTTTGTGTGTGTGTGTGTGTGTGTGTGTGTGTCTCTCTCTCTCTCTCTTTTTCCCCCCTAAACAGGATCTTGCTCTCTCACCAGGCTGGAGTGCAGTGGCACAATCACCGCTCACAGCAGGCTCAACCTCCCAGGCCCAAGTGATACTCTCACCTCAGCCTCCTAAGTAGCTGGGACCACAGGCAAGCGCTACCATGCCTGACTAATTTTTTATTTTTCTGTAGGATCGAGGTCTCCCTGTATTGCAAAGGCTGGTCTCAAACTCCTGGCCTCCAGTGATCCTCCTGCCTCAGCCTCCCAAAGTGCTAAGATTACCGGTATGAGTCATCACACCTAGCCAGGAACTCACCTCTACAAAAACTGTTTTAAAAATATATTAGCCAGGCATGGTAGTGCACGCCTGTAGTCCCAGTTACTCGGGAGGCTGAGACAAAAGGACTGCCTGAACCCCGGAGGTCAAGGATGCAGTGAGCCATGATCACACCGCCACACTCTGGTAACAGAGTGAGACCCTGTCTCAATCAATCAGTCAATAGATGGACCACATAAAACAGAGCAATGTGGGGGAACAGAGAAAAAAGGAAGCAATGAATGAAATCCCAACAAACCGTCTTGAGGATGGACAACTAGACCACTACGAAAAAGTGCATGTGTTCCTGAAATCCAAAAGTCGCGAAGGACAACTAGCATCAATACTAGCATCCGGGGCATTCCTTTCCATTTTAAGGAATTACTTCTGAACAAATAAAAGAACTTTACTAGACAAGTGGTCAACACATTAAAAAATCATACCCCAGAAAAAAAAAAAAAGAAAAAAAAAAAGAATAATCATACCCCAAAAGATGCTGTAATAGAACTTAAGGAAAGGTTCAGATTCATTTGTGAGTGAAAATTCAGACTTATTAAATGGAATAATAATAATAGATAACACATTGTGTCAGGCACTGGTCTGGGCACTTTTACGTAAATAACTCATTTAGTCCTTAGAGCAACTCTATGAGATAGGCCCTAGTATTTTCCCTGTTTCACAGATGGAGAAATTAAGTCCAGAAAAATTAAACAGATGTGTCCAAAATCAAATTGCTGGTAAGTTAGTGGAGCTAGGATTTCAAGCCAGAGGGTCTGGCTTTAGAGCCTGCAGTTGTAACCACTATCCTACACTGCCTCTCAAGGGAAGAGAAGGTTATTCACGTTTAATCATTATAAACCAGAGACTGATATGACAAGGCTAACTAACAAACTTTCTGTGAAAGACACAACACTGGCTCAGCCCCACAGGTCTAACCCTATCCAACAAATCAGGGGTGGGGGGAAATAGCTAAACAATCCTTTCCGTCCTACTCCGCTTTAATTGGAGAAATGGGAAACTGGATTGATCAAGACTTAAAAATGAAACAAGCAATTGCCAAAGAGAGTTGGTTCACTCAAAAAGTGTGCAGTTGCTACTTGTTAGATAGCAACAGAATCTGGTGTGAAAAGTTCAAGGCTTTCCCCCAGGGTGCCAGCATGTTCTTTTGCAATCCTACCTCTACCAGCTTTAGAAAGGAGGGCAAAGGAGAAGCAGAGCTTCAAACAAGTGCCGGTCAAGCCCCCTTAAAGAACCTTAGATCCTTTTCTATTAAATACATATACAGGGAGGGCAAACTTGCAAAACCAAAAGAATCCTTGGGCATGACAATGGCTCCAAGTGGCAAGATTTTTAGTACTGTTTACAGCACTGGCAAAGTAAATGTCCTATAAGAATCAAGAACTGAGCTGGGCACAGTGGCTCACACCTGTAATCCCAGCACTTTGGGAGGCTGAGGCAGGGTGATCACTTGAAGTCAGGAGTTCAAGACCAGCCTGGCCAACATGGTGAAACCCCATCACTACTAAAAATACAAAAATTAATCAGGCGTGGTGGCAGGTGCCTGTAATCCCAGCTACTCGGAAGGCTGAGGCAGGAGAATCACTCCAACCCCGGAGGTGAAGGTTGCAGTGAGCCGAGATTGCACCGCTGCACTCCAGCCTGGGTGACAGAGCAAGACTCCATCTCAAAAAAAAAAAAAAAAAAAAAATCAGGAACTGAAGATACCCTTCAATCCCAGCCTGTGGGTATTCCTAACACAAAATAATTCACAGAAACCCAGACCCCAAGAAGCCTCAGTATTTCAGCAAACTAAATGAGCTAAGGCAAGAAAGGAGAGGCCCTCCTCTTAAGACACTTGCCAAACTCCAGAACATCTGACAGTGAGAAAGCCAGAATCCGTCCTTGTTACTTCCCACGTTTTACAAACAAGACATTTTCTTACTGAATCATTCACACAGCTAATAGAAGCTGGTATAGGGGAACACACAAACTCTTTTAAGTGCAATTCCTGTAACAGACATGAAGAATAAGACAGTAAGAAACACAGTAAGCAATGGTCTTCTGCCTCTAAAGGAAATGAAATGCTAGTAAGCTGCTGAAAACTCCTAAAGGTGTTTCAAGGAGATGGAAGGGGAGGAATGAGGCCCAAGTTGAAACTATTTTCTTCTTCCTCATTCTAATCCTAACTCAACTCAATAATGTTTGGATGACTAGTGCAGTCACACATGCAGGTTCAATACAGGCTCAACAGGGCACACGATTTGGGGCAAGTCACAAACCCTCAGTATTCATTTCTGCGAAATGGAGGTTAACAGCCTGCACTTCATAAAGGTTGTAGTGAGCATAGTGAGCACTAAACGAGAGAATAGATGTAATTTATCCTGAACATGACAGCACATATGCAGTTAAATGTAAGATCTCTCTTAGCCTTTTTCTCCTCATCCCACCCCACCCCCACCTTTGGACTATAAACCCCTTCGGAGGCCTTCTCATCCACTGCCTCCCGACAGCAGAGGCACAGGCGTCAACACTGGTCCTCATGGTCCCCTTACTGGACTGGGATTTGGCTCAATCTGCAGGTTAAAAGCTAGAGCGGAGCCCTCAGCCAACAAAACCAAACCCAGGGAAGCGAGGATGGGTCTCAGCCAAAAGCTTAGTGGCGTCTGCTGTTCACAGTGCGTCCCTTTCCTATCAACGCACTGAGGGGACTCGATTATATTATTTCTGACTCTCCAACTTGACGAGAGAGGCGCAAAGGTGACTAAAGATGAAGAGGCTGGCAGCCACTCCAGGAGGCTGAGGCCGTGACGGAGCGGGAACCCTGATAGAATCAGGCCCCTCCCCGGAGGGGGACAGCTGGGAACGATCTATCGTCTCCCTCTCAAGCCCTCGCAGCTCAAGGATGGGGACTTCCCAAGGGTCCCGCCAACCTCCCCCGCCGAGCTTAAGTGGGACCAGAGGTGCTGGCAGGAGGGAAATGGGGACCCGTGGGCACGGCCAAGCACCAGAGCCCGGGCTCCGGAATGTGGTCAAGAGGGGTCACCGGGGGAGGGGCCGGGTGGGGAGGACCTGGGGAGGGGCGGGGCTCAGGAGGGGGCAAGAGGTCGGGGTCCCCAGCTTCGAAAACTCGGGTCCCTACCCGGCCCCAGCCGTATGCTGAGCGCCCCCCCCCCAGCCGGGGTCTCAGCCGCACAGCGGCGCAGTCCCATTCCCCTTACCTGGCTCGGCTGCTCTGCCTGCTCCGAGGACGCCATCTTTTTGAGGCCTGACTAATCAACCGCCGCTGGACGAGGTTTCTCCCAGGCGCCCTCGCTCTCGCCCTCCAGCCCAGACTAAGGTAGCCGGAACAGAGCCCGTCGATGTGGGGGACTGGGGCAGAGGGTGGAGCCCGGGTGTCCGGGTCACCTTGCACGGTTTCCGTTAAGTCTCTGTTTTCCAGGAAGATCCCAAGTCTTTATCTTGTTATATGTGTATTATTCTTATTGAATTAAATCTCTGTCCATCTCCACAGTGCCGTGAGCACATTTAGGGACTTGTCAAGTATGTAATAAATGGATGAATGCTAAGAAACTTGGAAATTAATGTTCAGACATAAGTTCAGTTCCATTCATTGAGTGCCTACCATATGCTAGGAACTTTGGTAGGCGCTCGAAATAAAAAGATTCAAGATTCAACCCCTACTCCCACGCTCAGGCCAAATACACACACAATTACAGTATCGCGGGGGATAGGACTCCGTAAGTGTGCAGGTCTATTGGGAGAACACAAAAGGGAGCATTTTAAAGAGAAGAGGCTTCTACAAAACGTCATTATTTTATCCTGGTTGAATTGGTTTTGTTTGTTTTTTGTTTATTTTTGAATTGATAGATTTTAAACTAAATACTAAACAGACGAAGTAGCTCACACTTGTAATGCCAATGCTTTAGGAGGCCAAGGCAGGAGGATCCCTTGAGCCCAGGAGGTCGAGGCTGCAGTGAGCTATGATCATGCCACTGCACTCCAGCCTGGACGACAGAGCGAGGCCCTGTCTAAAAATAAGACAATAAAAAAATTTATATGAAAAAGGATACATACATTAGAGCTAACGGCGAGCTCATATTATAGTTGTGTTTTGATCGATATAGACTACTTAAAAGGGATGACTTAATAATTCCTTCTACCAAATGCTGTTTTAAATGCCTACACTTTTCTTGAGATAATATCTAATTTCCTCACCCACGATTTTGTTTTGTTTTGTTTGAGACAAAGTCTTGCTCTTGTCGCCCAGGCTGCAGTGCAATGGCACAATCTCCGCTCACTGCAACCTACGCCTCCCGGGTTCAAGCGATTCTCCTGCTTCAGCCTCCCGGGTAGCTGGAATTACAGTCACCTGCCACCACGCCTGGCTAATTTTTGTATTTTTAGTACAGATGGGTTTCACCATGTTGGCCAGGCTGGTCTGGAACTCCTGACCTTAGGCGATTCATCCGCCTTGGCCTCCCAAAGTGCTGGGATTACAGGCGTGAGCCACCGCGCCCGGGCCTCACCCACATTTTTATAAACAAAATATGAAGTGGGAGGATTGCTTGAGCCCAGGAGATCAAAACTGCAGTGAGCCATCAGCCACTGTACTCCAACCTGGAAGACAGAGGGAAACACTGTCTCAAAACAAAGAAAAAAGGAAAAAAGAGAGTCCCCCAAATGAATAAATATGAGCAGATAATTATTTCTAGTTTACGTAATTTTGAGAGGAACTTTTGATCATTTTTTTTCACTAGGCTTTTTTTTTTTTGAGACAAAGTCTCGCTCTATTGCCCAGGCTGGAGTGCAGTGGCGCGATCTCGGCTCACTGCAACCTCCATCTCCCGGGGTCAAGCGATTCTCCTGCCTCAGCCTTCCTAGTAGCTGGGACTACACGCACGGCACGCGCCACCATGCCCGGCTAATTTTTGCATTTTTAGTAGAGACGGAGTTTCACTAGGTTGGCCAGGCTGGTCTTGAACTCCCGCCTCTGCCTCCCAAAGTGCTGGGATTACAGGCGTGAGCCACCGCGCCCGGCCTTATTACTATTCTTTCAATCTTAGATGTTAATTTTTCAGGAGGAAAAAACAAACTTTTCTATAGTAGCAGTACTAAGACAAGGATGAATATGTTGTCAAGAGGCATCTGAACGATGTCAAACATTCCCGAGGTTCGCAGTTCCCCTTTCCTCTCCGATGCATTTGACACTTTAATGCTTACTATATTTAAGCATTTTGTTCTGAGACCCCAAACTAATTTGCACAGTTGAAGCCGGAAACAGAATGGGTGGAAACCTGCGGATGTCTGTATTAGCATTAATAATCTCATATGCGAATAGGAATGCTCTAAAAATTCAATAGAGCATGCATGCGTGTGCATCGTCATGCAAAATAAATCTTTATTGGCCTTATTTGTGAACGCGCGAATGCAGCTCCGAAATACAAGGCAAAAACAACTCCTAGGCTGAATCGCGCAATATAACGAAAGCGGCTTTAAACCCAGAGACTACAGTTCACGGCATGCCGCGGCGCCACACGTGATTAGCGGCAACTAGAACTACAACTCCCGGCGTGCCCTGGTCTCACGTGTGATTTGCTGCGGAGCGAACTACATCTCCCGGCAGGCTGCGGGAGGAATTCGGGTAGGAGGACCGTCGCCCCGGCCTCCCCTGGCTTCCCGAAGCCGAGCAGGTCCCACCTTGGAGAGGATGGAGGTGACCGGGGAATCCGGGACACCAGAACCCGGCGAGATCCGGATTCTAAAGCCGTGTCTGCTGCGCCGCAACTACAGCCGCGAACAGCACGGCGTGGCCGCCTCCTGCCTAGAGGACCTGAGGAGCAAGGGTTAGCTCGGGAGCCCAGGCGAGCGGCTGGGGGAGTCGGGGCCTGGCGAGGACGTCCGGCGGGAGCGAGGCGGGGTCAGAAGAGGCGACCAGGGGATTCTTGTAACTCGGCTGTAGCCTTGGGACAGATATGGTCCGAGTGGGCATAGCGATTTACAGATTTCAGGCCCTTTAGCGTAGTTAATTTCGTGTGAGACTCCACAGTGGTGGCCAGAGAGCCAGGAAACAATGTACAAATTAAGCCAGACTCGGCTTAGGTCTCCTGCCTGAAATCAATTAGATGTTGGACCAAGCCGATCCCATTGCGTTCCTGCCACTCCGGCTCACTCAGGTGGTACAAGGACCCCAGCTGAGCCCACGGCGGGGTGGGGAGGGGTTTTCCACCGTCTGCTCTGGCAGGAACCTGTGCAGGAAAAAGGGAGCTGCTACTGACCATTTCTGTTGGTCCAGACAAGGAACGTGAATTGTAAGTGACTGAGCCGACAGAAGTTCTGAAACCGGCCCCATACCTTTACCAGCTGGCTTGGCCTTGCACTTAACCATCTCTCAACTCTCAGTTTTCTCATCAGCAAACTGGGTTAATATTTACAGCCCTGCTTCAAAGAATTGTTTGTTCTCTCAAATAAGATGATATATTTAAGCTACTTATACGTCTTATTAGCCGGTAGCAACAAACTGGTTACCCAAAGAAGTTTTACAAGTTAAATGTGTGAGCCAGCCCAAGGCACGTAGTCTCAGTGTCAGAGGGCACAGTTGCTTCCTTTCACTCACCAACAGAGATCATATAGAACATTCTCAGAGACCCATTAACAGCCAAAGCATTACAAATGCTTTGCTGACATGAATTTTGCATATAACATTTATGTATTTTTTCCTGGCAGTCTTGCTCTGTCGCCAGGTAGGAGTGCAGTGATGTGATCTCGGCTCACTGCAAGCTCCGCCTCCCGGGTTCAAGAGATTCTCCTGCCTCCGCCTCCCAAGTAGGTGGGACTACAGGCACGTGCCACCACGCCGGGCTAGTTTTTTGTGTTTTAGTAGAGACAGGGTTTCACCGTGATGTCCAGGCTGATCTTGAACTCCTAACCTCAAGTGATCCACCCGCCTCAGCTGGGATTACAGGCGTGAGCCACTGCGCCCAGCCGACACCAGCTAATTTTTGTATTTTTAGTAGAGATGGGTTTCACCATGTTGGCCAGGATGGTCTTGATCTCTTGACCTCGTGCACCCACCACAGCCTCCCAAAGTGCTGGCGTTACAGGCATGAACCACCGCGTCCAGCCAGATTACTTCACTTCTAATTCCGCTTCTGTGCCTTGACTGGATGCTCGTGGCACAGAGGCAGGTGTTCTCTGCAGCCCAGCCCATACTTGCCTTGCTGTTCTATTGGGTGGTAGACAACACTGCTGAAGGGAATTTATAGTCTCTTGGCTATTTCTGCTCAGTCCAGTCCCATTAGTATTTGAAGCATTGCTGTCACTAAATGGGATGGTACAGACCTGTCCTGGAGAAAGCCTCTCACCCGCTGATAATGATCTGAAAAGCTACTGACACCAGCTTCTGCTTCTCTTACACTTTCCCATAGGTTAGAAAAGAAGCTGCTAAGGAAGATACTGTAGAGAACAAAAAGCATTTTCTTTCTTTGTTTTTTGGTGTACTTTTTGACATTTGTCACACATAGGAGAATTTGAGAAAACAACTGAATAAATGAATGAAAGACTGCTTGTTCACAAGGAATCAAACCAGACTTCGATTGGTTGTTCATTCCAGTAAAAATTCAAATGCCAGCCGGGTGCAGTGGCTCATGCATGTAATTCCAGCACTTTGGAAGGCTGATGTGTGTGGATCACCCGTGGTCAGGAGTTCAAGACCAGCCTGGCCAACATGGTGAAACCCTGTCTCTACTAAAATACTAAAACTACCTGGGCATGGTGGTACGTGCCTGTAATTCCAGCTACTCGGGAGGCTGAGGCAGGAGAATCACTAGAACCCAGGAGGCAGAAGCTGCAGTGAGCTGAGATTGTGCCACTGTACTCCAGCCTGGGAGGCAGAGGAAGACAGAGAAAAAAACTCAAATGCCTACCATACATAAGTGCAGAGTGGCTGGAGTAAACATATTTTCAGGAGCCAGACTATGTGAGTTTACATCCCAGCTTTGCCACTTATTGTGTGGTCTGGGACAAGTTACTTAACCTCTCTGAGCCTTGGGTTCATCATTTATAAAACAGAACTAATAATAGTACCTACCTTACGGTATTATTCTGAGATTAAATACTGTTTATGAAAAGCGCGCAGGGCCAAGCGCGGTGACTCACACCTCTAATCCCAGCACTTTGGGAGGCTGAGGCAGGCAGATTACTTGAGGTCAGGAGTTCAAGACCAGCCTGGTCAACACGGTGAAACCCCATCTCTACTAAAAATACAAAAATTAGCCAGACATGGTGGTGCACACCTGTAATCCCAACTACTCGGGAGGCTGAGGCACGAGAATCGCTTGACCCTGGGAGACACAGGTGGCAGTGAGCTGAGATTACACCACTGCACTACAGCCTGAGTGACAGAGTGAGACCCCGCTACAAAAAAAAAGAAAGGAACACTTAGAACAGTATCAGGCATGTAGTAAGTGTTCTGTTGGTGGTAGAAGTTATGGTTATTATTCTACTTCTGACCTAGCAGGAGCGCTGCCAAGCTCTGGAGGCATACATACTTGAGATGCAGGGACAGATGTAATTTCCTTATGGCTATTTGTCAGTTGCCAAATATTTTATTCTTTTCAGCCTGTGACATTCTGGCCATTGATAAGTCCTTGACACCAATCACGCTGGTCCTGGCGGAGGATGGCACCATAGTGGATGATGACGATTACTTTCTGTGTCTACCTTCCAATACTAAGTTTGTGGCATTGGCCAATAATGAGAAGTGGGCATACAACAATTCAGGTAAGACATTCGAGCCACATACAAAACAGCCTATACAGTACAGCACCCATCATGATTACTTTCACTGCACAGACAATTGCCATTTGTCCGGCTTTTTAAGCATTTGTTCAACAGACATTTACTGGGCACTCTCTACGTGCCAGACATGGTGCTGAGTCCTGGGGATAAAGGTGAATGAGGCCGGGCGCAGTGGCTCACACCTGTAATCCCAGCACTTTAGGAGGCTGAGGCGGGCAGATCACCTGAGGTCAGGAGTTTGAGACCAGCCTGGCCAACATAGCAAAACCCCATCTCTACTGGAAATACAAAAAATTAGTCGGGCATGGTAGCAGGCACCTACAATCCCAGCTACTTGGGAGGCTGAGGCAGGAGAATTGCTTGAACCTGGGAGGTGGTGGTTGCAGTGAGCTGAGATGGTGCCACTGCACTCCAGCCTGGACGGCAAGAGCGAGACTCAGTCTCAAAAAAAAAAAAAAAAAAAAAAAGATGAATGAGACGTGGGCCCAGTTCTCAACTAACTCACAGACGGACAGCAAGTAAAATGCAGCTTGGCAGGTTGCTCAGTGCTGCAGGCTGCAGTCTGGCTGGTTAGGTCTGGATCCCAGCTCTGCCATTTACTAACCAGGTGTCCTTATGCAAATTCATCATCCTTCAGTGCCTTGTTGACATAATAATTACAGTACCTGTCTCCTAGGATTGTCGTAAAGATAATTTAGTACATATCAAACCAGGGTTTCTCAACGATACTGTTGACATTTGGGGCTGGAGTTGTGGGAGGATGCTTTGTATATTTTAGGATGGTTAGCAGCATCTGAGATGTCAGGAACTACCCCCCACCTGTGATAACAAAGAATAAATGACTCCAGATATTGTCAGATGTCTGCTGAGGGGCAAAATCGCTCCTCCTTAAGAACCACTGATATGAAACATTTAGATCTTAACTGGCACATAGTTAAGGACTCAATAAATGTTACCTGTCACTGTCATCATCATCACAGGAGATATAAAGGGGACTAACACTGGTGACCAAGGATCAAGAAGTGTCTTGTGAGGGGGTTAGTTTTAGGGAGGGACTTAAAAAGTGTCAGCCGGGCGTGGTGGCTCATGCCTGTGATCCCAGCGCTTTGGGAGGCCAAGGTGGGTAGATCATGAGGTCAGGAGATCGAGACCATCCTGGCCAACATGGTGAAACCCTGTCTCTACTAACATACAAAAAAAACTAGCTGGGTGTGGTGTCATGCACCTGTAGTCCCAGCTACTCAGGAGGCTGAGGCAGGAGAATTGCTTGAACCGAGGTGGAGTTTGTAGTGAGTCAAGATTGTGCCAGTGCACTCCAACCTGGCAACAGAGCAAGACTCCGCCTCCAAAAAAAAAAAAATAGTGTCTTGAAGTGTTCCCCAAAATCGAGGAAATCATCCTACAGCATGGCTCTGCCAGTCACCATTGTACTCAGGCCGAAGGGACAGCAATCAATGGCTACAGCTCCCTCACTGAAAGAAGGGACCAATCCCCCAAGCACCAGAGAAGTGGTGCCAAGAATGACTGTTTTTGTATACCAAAACAGGACATACCTGTTCACACAGGCCAAAAAAGGAAGTGTGAGAGGATTCTGTGTATGTGTGATCATACATTACGTTTAAATGGCTTCTTTCTATGGACGAATACAGAGCTGTTGCACACAGAAACAAAGAAGAAAGAGGCCAGCCGGGTGCAGTTGGCTCACGCCCGTAATCCCAGCACTTTGGGAGACTGAGGTAGGCGGATCACTTGAAGTCAGAAGTTTGAGACCAGCCTGGCCAACATGGTGAAACTCTGTCTCTACTAAAAATACAAAAATTAGCTGGGCATGGTGTTGGGCACCTGTAATCCCAGCTACTCGGAAGGCTGAGGCAGGAAAATCGCTTGAACCCGGGAGGTGGAGGTTACAGTGAGCCGAGATCGCGTCACTGCACTCCAGCCTGGGTGACAGAGTGAGACTCCATCTTAGAAAAAAAAAAAGATGAAAGAAGAGGGAAAATCAAGGTCCTAGATAGATTGACCCTCCTGTGAATCCTTGAGATAAGATGCTTCTCTCCCATTGAAATTAATCTAGACCCTCAAGAGGGCTGTGTGTGCTGGGGGAGGAGGTGAAAGCAGCACTTCAGGTTGTTCTGACTGTGACTGGCATTTTTTCCCATGTGTCAGATGGAGGTACAGCTTGGATTTCCCAAGAGTCCTTTGATGTAGATGAAACAGACAGCGGGGCAGGGGTGAAGTGGAAGAATGTGGCCAGGCAGCTGAAGGAAGACCTGTCCAGCATCATCCTCCTGTCCGAGGAGGACCTCCAGGTAAGCCTCCTCCATAACCTGCAGCAACGCTCATCCAGCCTCTGCCGCCCCAGCACCTTCTTAGCTTCCATAATTGCCATGGCGATTTCTTTGTTTTAATCTTGATTTTTAAATAATTTTTAAATTACAGCTAAGATTTTTCATCTTCTCATTCTCACCTAGAGTAATTTTTCAACCTCATCACAAAGCAGAATTATCTGTGGATTTTCTTTTTTTTTTTTTTTGAGATGGAGTCTCACTCTGTCGCCCAGGCTGGAGTGCAGTGGCACAATCTCGGCTCACTGCAACCTCCGCTTCCTGGGTTCAAGCGATTCTCCTTCCTCAGCCTCCCAAGTAGCTCAGATTATAGGCGCCTGCCACTGTACCCGGCTAATTTTTGTATTTTTAGTACAGATGGGGTTTCACCATGTTGGCCAGGCTGGTCTCAAACTTCTGACCTTATGATCTACCCACCTTGGCTTCCCAACGTGCTGGAATTACAGG
The DNA here is from genome assembly GCA_036589455.1 of Ateles fusciceps. NCBI lineage: Eukaryota > Metazoa > Chordata > Mammalia > Primates > Atelidae > Ateles > Ateles fusciceps. The sequence continues at coordinate 16,055,784 of JAZHEH010001321.1, forward strand.
CATGAGCCACCGCACCTGGCATTTTGTTTTTTTTGAGACACAGTCTCTGTCACCCAGGCTGGAGTGCAGTGGCACAATCTCAGTTCACTGCAGTCTCCACCTCCTGGGTTCAAGTGATTCTCCTGCCTCAGCGCCTCAGCGTACCAGGTAGCTGGGATTACAGGTACACACCAACACACCCGACTAATTTTTGTATTTTTAGTAGAGACAAGGTTTCATCATGTTGACCAGGATGCTCTCGAACTCCTGACCTCAGGCGATCCACTCGCCTCGGCCTCCCAAGGTGCTAGGATTACAGGTGTGCGCCACCGCACCCGGCCGGATTTTTTTTAAATGCAGGTGCCCAGGAGCCAGCCTAAACCTAGTTAGGTGGACGCTGGGGTCGGGTGCCAGGCTGGAGAATGTAGCGTCGGAGTAACTGGCTTCACGTCCCAGCACTATCACTACGACTTTGGGCCAGCAGCTTAGCTTCTCCCCTTGCGTTTTCTCTCTTGTAAGATTGGGGTAAAAATAGTATGTTTTCATTCAAAGGAATCTTCTCTTTGAGACAGGGTCTTGCTCTGTTGCCCAGTGCAGTGGCATGATCATAGCTCATGGCCTCCTCGACCTCCTGGGCTTGAGCAGTCTTCCTACCTCAGCCTCTCGGGTAGCTGAGACTACAGGCGTGCACCACCACACTGGGCTATTTTGTTTTTAATTTTTTGTAGGCCAGGTGCAGTGGCTCATACCTGTAATCCTAGCACTTTGGGAGGCCAAGGCGAGCAGATTACCTGAGTTCAGGAGTTCCAGACCAGCCCAGGAAATGTGGTAAAACCCTATCTCTACAAAAATACAAAAATTAGCTGGGTGTGGTGGCGTGTGCCTATAGTTCCAGCTACTCAGGAAACTGAGGTGGGAGGATCACTTGAGCCCAGGTGGTCAAGGCTTCAGTGAGCCATGACTCTACCACACCAAGCTGGGCAACAGAGCCAGACCGTGTCTCAAAAAGATAAAATAATTAATTTTTTATAGAGACAAGGTCTTCGCATGTTGCCTAGGCTGGTCTTGAACTCCTGGGCTCAAGCAGTCCTCCCACCTTGGCCTCCCAAAGTGCTGGGATTATTGCTATGAGCCTCTGTGCCCAGCCCCCAAAATATTTTTTGAGCCCCATCCTGTGCCTGTCATGGTTCTACGTGCTGGGCGTGCAGTGGTGAACAAGTGAGACACAGTCAGTCTCTGCTCTAACAGAACTTGTATTCTGACGAAGGGGAGGCAGGCAAAACCAGAAAGCGTATCAGACAGGGTGGTATCAGAGAGTGACGGCGGGCTACTTAGATTGGAACATGGAGGAAGGCCTCTTTGAGGAAATGATTTCTTGGTGTTTTGTGTTTGTTTTGCTTTCATTTGTTTGTTTGTTTTGAGACAAGGTTGGGCTCAGTCACCCAGGCTGGAGTGCAGTAGTGTGATCTCGGCTCACTGCCACGTCTGCCTCCTGGTGTCAAGTGATCCTCCCACCTCAGCCTCCCAAGTAGCTGGGACCACAGGCATACTTCACCATGCCTGGCTAATTTTTATATTTTTGGTAAAGACAGGGTTTCACCATGTTGCCCAAGCTGGTCTTAAACTCCTGGGCTTAAGCAGTCCCTCCTGCCTCAGCCTCCCAGAGTGCTGGGATTATAGGAGTAAGCCACTACACCCAATCACCCTTTTTCACAATGTTAACAGTAGAAGAAAATTGGAAAAATCACATGCTTTTCTCTTGACTCACAGCCAACCATCAGTAGTAGGTAACTGGGAAGTGGATGCAGTGAGTTCTGAAATGGATGTATTTCAGATGTTGAACACTGTGTTTAGAAAATCCTTGTAGGCCAGGGCGGTGGCTCACGCCTATAATCCCAGCACTTTGAGAGGCCAAGGTGGGTGGATCACCTGAGGTCAGAAGTTCGAGACCAGCCTGGCCAATATGGCAAAACCCCATCTCTACTAAAAATACAAAAATTAGCTGGGTGTGGTGGCGCACGCCTGTAATCCCAGCTATTAGGGAGGCTGAGGCAGGAGAATCGCTTGAACCCAGGAGGCAGAAGTTGCAGTGAGCCGAGATCATGCCACTGCACTCCAGCCTGGGTGACACAGTGACACTCCGTTTCAAGAAAGAAAAAAAAAAAGAGGCCAGGTATGGTGGCTCATGCCTGTAATCCCAGCACTTTGGGAGGCCGTGGCAGGTGGATCACTTGAGGTCAGGAGTTCGGGAGCAGCCTGGCCAACACGGTGAAAGCCCATCTTTACTAAAAATACAAAATTAGCCAGGTGTGGTGGCGCACGCCTGTAGTCCCAGCTACTCAGGAGGCTGAGGCAGGAGAATCGCTTGAACCTGGGAGGCAGAGGTTGCAGTGAGCCAAGATCCCACCATTGCACTACAGCCTGGGTGACAGAGTGAGACTCTGTCTCAAAAATAAATACATAAAAATAAGAAGGAAGTCCTTGTAGATTTCTCAGAGTCTGTGTTTGTTTGTTAGATGCTTGTTGACGTTCCCTGTTCAGACCTGGCGCAGGAACTACGCCAAAGTTGTGCCACCGTCCAGGGGCTGCAGCACACGCTCCAGCAGGTGCTTGACCAGAGAGAGGAAGCGCGCCGGTCCAAGCAGCTCCTGCAGCTGTACCTCCAGGCTTTGGAGAAAGAGGGCAGCCTCTTGTCAAAGCAGGAAGGTAGGACCCCCGAGAATTCGGGGCTGATGGAGGTGTCCCTCTGGAGGACACTGTATATGTAATGCAGCTGGAGACACTGCAGTCACGGCGGCTGGGGTGCTGGAAGGGCTCGTTCCTCTCTTGCCTGGCCAGTTATTCTGGCAGGTTGGTCACGTGGCTGTAGGGTCACTCCATGTCTGATCTCTGTCTTGTGCCTCCTTTGCAGAGTCCAAAGCTGCCTTCAGTGAGGAGGCGGACGCAGTAGACACGGGTATCAGCGGAGAGGCCTCCGCGGACGTTGCGCTGGCGAGCCACATCCTCACTGCACTGAGGGAGAAGCCAGCTCCAGAACTGAGCTTATCTAGTCAGGATTTGGAGGTGGGCAGAAACCAGGGTCACTGAGCTACAGAGAAGCACTGCCCTGGGATGTAGCATTGTCATGCGGAGGCAGGTGGGGCCTTTTGCTCACCTCTGCAGCCTATGAATCCTAGCTGCCAGTTTGCGTATAATATGCCAGAGCATCTACAAAAATCTCATTAATCTAAATCAAAATAGCTTTAAAGAAAAATGCATATACTTCCTCAGATCATCAAACAGGCTCTGGTCCAAGGTTGGTAATGAAGTGACTATTCCTGACAGGGAGGAATAGTGGGGCCCAGTCTTCCGAGATGGCTTCTGGCTCTTTCCATGGTCAAAGAAGATCCATAGTCCATCCTGAGGTCTGTTAATGTCACCTGAAAAGGCAAACTTGAGGGAATCATCGCCTGCTGGCTAAGACCAGAGAACTAAAAGCTTGAGGAAGGGAACCCGTCAAGGCGGTGCTACTTCTGATTCTTTGTCCTTGTCCCTGTCACAAGTGCCTCCCTGTTGTAGATAGAAGGGAAGGAAACGGTTGACTTGAGCTTGGCTGCATTTCCTGAGGGTGGAGGACTTTGGAGTTGCTCCAAGTAAACTTTCCAAGGACTTCTTCCTGTCGGTATTGTAAGAAAAGGCCCATGCCAATTGATGGTAAAGGAAACCTGGCATTTCAGTGTAAAGAGGCAACATAAACGGATACTGCCTCATCTCACTCCCCAAGAGAGAATCAGGAGAGCAGCAGGTGAGGCGCGCACAACGCCTCAGTTCTCAGGGGTTCTTATTCTTGCTGCAGTTGGTTACCAAGGAAGACCCCAGAGCACTGGCTGTTGCTTTGAACTGGGACATAGAGAAGACGGAGACTGTTCAAGAGGCCTGTGACCGGGAGCTCGCCCTGCGCCTGCAGCAGCTGCAGAGCCTGCATTCTCTCCGGAGCATCTCTGCAAGGAAGACCTCACTACCTGGAGAACCGCAGAATCCTAAGCGAGCCAGACAGGATCCCACATAGCAGTGGGAAGTATGCCAAGGAAACGCCGCGGCCCGGTTTCTGTTAGTATGCACCCTCAGCCTGAGCATTTGACTGCCTGTGTACTACTCCGCCCCCGCCTTAGAGTGGGTCCCAGAAAAGCTATTCCAGGTCCCAACATATGCCCTTCCACCAATTCCGCTCTTTTTTATTTCAGCCCCACCAGCTTCAGGACTTCTGCCAATTTTGAATAATATAGCTGCACCAACAATATCCCACCTCCTCTAATTGCATATTCTTATGTTCTCTGTTCAAAAGTAATCGGTGGTGACTCTGGGCGCACTGCCTAACATTTAGCCCTGCTCCACGTGGAACAATTTAAAAAAAGAAAAAGGTTTGTTTAGCACTGAAATCTTTGACGTGATCAGTTAAAAAAAAAAAAGGTTTGTCACACCTTTTATGTTTGTTTTAAAAAAAATACAAAAGAAAAAGGAAAGGCCGGGCGCAGTGGCTCATTCCTGTAATCCCAGAACTTTGCGAGGCTGAGGCGAGCAGATCACCTGAGATCAGGAGTTTGAGACCAACCTGGCCAACATAGTGAAACCCCGTCTCTACCAAAAATACAAAAATTAGCTTGAACCTCCGCCTCTGGGTTCAAGCGATTCTCCTGCCTCACCCTCCTGAGTCGGTGGGATTATAGGCGTGCACCACCATGCCTGGCTAATTTTTGTATTTTTAGTAGAGACAGGTTTCACGATGTTAGCCAGGCTGGTCTTGAACTCCTGACCTCAGGTGATCTACCTGCCTTGGCCTCCCAAAGTGCTGGGATTACACGTGTGAGCCACTGCCCCTGGCCAGAAAAAAAGTTTTTAAATAAAGTAATTGTCAGATTAGTCAACACAGCAAGACCCTGTCTCTTTTTTTTTTTTTTTTTTTTTAATATATAGCGTCCTAGACCTGGAATGCAATTTTTTTTTTTTTTTTTTTTTTTTTTTTTTTTGAGATGGAGTCTCACTGTGTCACCGAGGCTGGAGCACAATAGCGAGATCTTGGCTCACTGCAACCTCCACCTCCTGGGTTCAAGCAACCCTTTTGCCTCAGCCTCCCTACTAGCTGGGATTACAGGCGCCCGCCACTGCGCCCGGCTAATTTTTGTATTTTTAGTAGAGACAAGGTTTCACCATCTTGGCCAGGCTGGTCTCGAACTCCTGACCTCATGATCCACCCACCTCGGCCTCCCAAAGTGCTGGAATTACAGGTGTGAGCCACCATGACCAGCCGTAAGACCCTGTCTCTACAAAAAAAAAATTTTTTTAAGTAAGTTAGTTAGCCAGGCATGGTGGCACTGACCTACAGTCCTAGCTACTCAGGAGGCTGAAGTGAGAGGATCGCTTGAGCCCAGGAGTTCAAGGCTGCAGTGACCTCTGATCATGCCACCGCACCCCAGCCTGGATGATAGAGTAAGACCCTATCTTTAAAAAAAAAAAAGTAATAATTGTCAAGGGTATTGAAAAGAAAGAAATGAGGCCGGGCGCAGTGGCTCACGCCTGTAATCCCAGCACTTTGGGAGGCCGAGGCGGGCGGATCACGAGGTCAAGAGATCGAGACCGTCCTGGTCAACATGGTGAAACCCCGTCTCTACTAAAAATACAAAAAAATTAGCTGGGCGTGGTGGCGCACGCCTGTAGTCCCAGCTACTCGGGAGGCTGAGGCAGGAGAATGCTTGAACCCGGGCAGCGGAGGTTGCAGTGAGCCAAGGTCGTGCCACTGCACTCCAGCCTGGCGCCTGGTGACTGAGTGAGACTCTGTCTCAAAAAAAAAAAAGAAAAAAAAAAAGAAAAGAAAGAAATGGTCATATTTCAGACTCATTATCCTTATTCTGAAGACCATACTGCAGAATTTTAAGCACAGATAATGGTGGAGACAGTGACATTACAGAGTGTTATGGCCACAAACTTGTTTCTGCAGTTAATGAATTTTTATGTTTGTTTGTTTAAAGATGCGTATTTGCCTAGAAAGTGCTGTTAAAAAAAAAATAAAAAATAAAGATACATATTAAGCTTGTAGACCATAGGGACATACGGAGAGTTCATTTCTAACATCTAATTCAGTATTGTGAAATTATATGTCACCACTGTGAAACTCTTCAGTTTTCTAATTGTTTTGTCAGCAGGGGGTATAAAAGGTCATTAAAGCAATTTCCATGTGCTGTGACTGCAAGTCTCTGGGTATGAAGCAGAGCAGGCCTGGCCTGTCTTCCTCCTGCCTCTGTACAGACTGGTTCTGCAGGTTTGCTATCTACAGTACACTCTCCTTGCAGGGAAAAGGTGATGAGTTATCATGGACTTACCTGGCCATTTTTTATGCATGCTTAGAGCAAAACAGAATGCTATTAAGAGATTCATTGGCTAGTTATTAAGTAAAGAAATATCACAATAGGCCAGGTACAGTGGCTCATGCCTGTAATCCCAACGCTTTGGGAGGCCAAGGTGCATGGATCATCTGAGGTCAGGAGTTTGAGACCAGCCTGGCCAACCTGGTGAAACCCCATCTCTACTAAAAATACACAAAATGGGGCCGGGCGCGGTGGCTCACGCCTGTAATCCCAGCACTTTGGGAGGCCGAGGCGGGCGGATCACGAGGTCAAGAGATCGAGACCGTCCTGGTCAACATGGTGAAACCCCGTCTCTACTAAAAATACAAAAAAAATTAGCTGGGCATGGTGGCGCGCGCCTGTAGTCCCAGCTACTCGGGAGGCTGAGGCAGGAGAATGCTTGAACCCGGGCAGCGGAGGTTGCAGTGAGCCAAGGTCGCGCCACTGCACTCCAGCCTGGCGCCTGGTGACTGAGTGAGACTCTGTCTCAAAAAAAAAAAAAAAAAAAAATACACAAAATAAGCCAGGCATAGTGGCATGCGCCTGTAGTCCCAGCTACTTGGGAGGCTGAGGCATGAGAATTGCTTGAACCCAGGAGGCAGAGGTTGCAGTGATCTGAAATTGCACCACTGTACTCCAGCCTGGGGCAACAGAGTGAGACTCTGTCACACACAAAAGAAAGACAGAAATATCACAATAGGCCAGACTCGGTGGCTCATGCCTGTAATCCCAACACTTTGGGAGGCCAAGGCAGGTTCACCTGAGGTCAGGAGTTCATGACCAGTCTGGCCAACACTACAAAACCCTATCTCTACTAAAAATACAAAAATTAGTCAGGCATAGTGGTGGACACCTGTAATCCCAGCTACTCGGGAGGCTGAGGAAGGAGAATCACTTGAACCTGGGAGACGGAGGTTGCAGGGAGCCGAGATCACACCACTGCACTCCAGCCTGGGCGACAGAGGGAGACTCTGTCTCAAAAAAAAAAAAAGTATCACAGTAAGTCCTAGGGTAAAGATGGGGGGTGCAGAAAACGAACAGAACAAAAACAACTGTTTCCTTTTCCTGTGATAGCTTAGGTCTATTCAGCATCCTGTTCTAATGCCCTCCACGGTTCTCAGCAGCCCCAACATTTCCCTTTTCATAGCGTATTTTGTAATGCCTCCTTAACTATCCCTTAGTAGCAGCCATCACTGATAATCTACCTACACTCATCCTTACAGCAGCATCAATATAATGCCCCAAATGTACTATTTCAGGAAGGTACTACTTAAAGGAAAATAATTTCCAATAAAGTGACTGTCAGATGCTTGCACTGACAGAATCGCCATTCATCTGGCAGGCCGGCTGGCACATGGGTACACTGATTGTCAGCTCCAACGCCACCAGCAGCATTGCCCTCGGTAATGGGATTTCCCACAACAGTAAACGTATCTGTCCTTAATTTACAAGTACCCACAGTCCTCGGAAATCCAGGGGACATTAAAACTCACCATGTTACCCAGGCTGGCCTCAAACTCCAGGCCTCAAGCAATCCTCCCACATCAGCTTCCCAGAGTTTTGGAATTACAGGCATGAGCCAGCACACCCAGCCAAAATATTTTCCTTATTTCTGTGAAACACACAGAGCTTTCGTTGACTCATCTGGCTGTTGGTATTGGTATTCTATACTTGAAGCAAACCCACCAAGAGGCTGAACTGGATAGGATAATGCAAAAAGTACTGAGACAAACTGGATTGAATCTAACCTCTTATTAGTCTAAAGCCCCAAGCTTGAAAGGGTTAAATGAAGTAACTATGTTTTGTTTTGTTGTTTGAGACCTCGCTCTCTCCCAGGCGGGAGTACAGTGGCACAATCTCAGCTCACTGCAACCTCCATCTGCCAGGTTCAAGTGATTCTCTTGCCTCAGCCTCCAGAGTAGCTGTGATTACAGGTGCCTGCCACCACGCCCAGCTAATTTTTGTTTTTTTAATGTATTTTTAGTAGACACAGGCTTTCACCCTGTTGGCCAGGTTGGTCTCAAACTCCTGACCTCAAGTGATCCACCTGCCATGGGCTCCCAAAGTGCTGGGATTACAGATGGTGAGTCACCACACCCAGCCTAAATGAACCGACCAACCTGGGGAACATAACAAGGCCCCATCTCTACAAAAATTTAAAAAATAAAAATTAGCCAGGTGTAGCACACGCCTGTAATCCTAGATACTCAGGCGGCTAAGGCAGAAGGATCACCTGAGTCCAGGAGTTCGAGGCTGCAGTGAGCTATGATCATGCCACTATACTCCACCCTGGGTGGCAGAGTGAGGCCCTGTCTCAAAATAAATAATCCAGTCCCCCCCAAAAAGGAATGAAGTACTATAATGAGAAAGATCATAGTACTTACCGTATAGTAGACAGTGGAGAGTGGTTCTCTTTCATTTCCCAGGGGCAGACAGCTGGGGTGCAGTAATCCTCTATCAAAGAGTCAGTAGAGCAAAGACCTTAGTCTGCAAACTCTAGCCCAGATGTGTAATGAATGTGGTCTGAAACACAGTGCCCCAGTACCACTTACCTTCCCTGTAACCACTGTGCCTCCAGCCTTGTAGATCAGAAAGAGGAGCAGAGCCATACATCTAAAAATAGGAGCGAGCGAGAGCAGGGCATGCCTGTTCTCTTGGTAGGGGAAAAGAATGTCAAAGAAAGCAGCTGGAACTAATGAACTCCACATTAGCCTTCTTCCATTCTTTCAACTTAAGTCAAATGTCGGTCCTCGTTAGGCAATTGGCTTTGACATGAGCTATGCTAATTACCACTTACCAACCTTTAATTTCTGGGTAAAAGCAAAAGAAAAAAACTAATGGATTTTTCATTTTCCAGAGACATAGGAATAAAATAATAGAAGTCCGTAAAGAAAAAGAAAAAACCTGTATCAATTATAAGAATTACAAAGTGCCTTTAATAACCAGATTATTTAGCTGTTTAATTTCCTAATTACCTGCTCAAGCTTTTTTTTTTTCCACCTTCAGGTTTTTTGTCCATTTTGTTTGTGGAGTTTTGTCTTAAATCATTTTGGCTGCATCTTATACATCTTGCGGGTTTTTTGTTTGTTTTTTGAGATGGAGTCTCTCGTTGCCCAGGCTGGAGTGCAATGGCACAATCTCAGCTCACTGCAACCTCCACCTCCCAGGTTTAAGCAATTCTTCTGCCTCAGTCTCCCAAGTAGCTGGGGTTACAGGTGTGCGCCACCAAGCCTGGCTAATTTTTTGTATTTTTAGTAGACACCATATTGGCCAGCTGGTTTCGAACTCCTGACCTCAGGTTATCCACCCGCCTCAGCCTCCCAGACTGTTGCGATTACAGGCTTGAGCCACCATGCCCGGCCACACCTTGCAGTTTTGTTTTGTTTTGTTTTTGATAGTCTTACTCTGTTGCACAGGCTGGAGTGCAGTGATGCAATCTTGGCTCACCGCAACCTCTGCCTCCCGGGTTCAAGCAATTCTCCTACCTCAGCCTCCTGAGTAGCTGGGACGACAGATGCCCACCACCACGCCCAGCTAATTTTTGTACTTTTAGTAGAGATGGGATTTCACCATATTGGGCAGGCTGGTCTCAAACTCCCGACCTCGTGATCCACCCACCTCAGCCTCCCAAAGTGCTGGGATTACAGGCGTGAGCCACCATGCCCAGCCCCACACCTTGCGGTTTTTAAGGACCTTGGACATGATCTAGTCTGAACCTGTATCCACTGCCTGAGTCCTCCCAGCAGCTCTGACAGTGAGGGCCTCCATTCTGTTTGAGAGCCCCCCCCGCCAGGGGGAACAGATGCCCTTCCCAGGAGCTGCACTGCATTTTCAGATTGCAGAACCTTAGAGCTGGCAACCTGCTCAAATTATATCGACAACACTACATGCAATTACAAGGTTACAAGGAAATGAACCAACAGGTTAATGCATAGATACTGGATGTTCTTCAATTTTTTTTTTTTTTTTTTTTGAGGCAGAGTCTCGCTCTGTTGCCCAGGCCAGTGGCCCAATCTCAGCTCACTGCAATCTCTGCCTCCCAGGTTTAATCAATTCTCCTGCCTCAGCCTCCCAAGTAACTGGGATTACAGAGGTGTGCCACCACACCCAGCTAATTTTTTTTTTTTTTTTTTTTGAGACAGAGTCTTGCTCTGTCACCCAGGCTGGAGTGCAGTGGCATGATCTCAGCTCACTGCAACCTCCCCCTACCAGGTTCAAGCAAGTCTCCTCCCTCAGCCTCCTAAGTAGCTGGGATTAAAGGCGTGCACCACCACACCTGGCTAATTTTTTGTATTTTTAGAAGAGACAGGGTTTCACCATGTTGGTCAGGCTGGTCTTGAACTCCTGACCTTGTGATCCGCCCTCCTCAGCCTCCCAAAGTGCTGGGATTACAGGCGCGAGTCACCACACCCGGCCTAATTTTTGTATTTTTAGTAGAGACAGGGTTTCACCATGTTGGCCAGACTGGTCTCAAAACTTCTGACCTCAGGTGACCCGCCAGCCTTGGCCTCCCAAAGTGCTTGGATTACAGGCATGAGCCACCACACCCGGCTGTTTTTTTCAGTATCATGTTATAGGAAATATCACCCCCAAAATCCTAGCTTTTCCTCCAGACTGTTATTATTTTAATAAGACAAACAGGTTTTTTAATTACAAATGCAAAATGGGAAAGAAAAATTACTGTTTTTAACTAGCATTATAGGAAGTTAGAAATAGGCCTGGGTTGGTACCACAGTGGCTCATCCCTGTAGCTGTAGTCCCAGCTACCAGGGAGGCTGAGGCAGGAGAATCGCTTGAACCCGGGAGGCAGAGGTTGCAGTGAGCTGAGATCGAACCACTGCACTCCAGCCTGGGTGAAAGAGTGAGACTCCATCTCACGAAAAAAAAAAAGAAATGTAATCCCCCAGTGCTAGAGGTGGGTGGAGGTGGGGGACTGGTGGGGAGGTTTTTAAGGACCTTGGATGTGATCTGGACCTTGGGTCATGGGGGCGGATCCCTCACGAGCTAGGGCTGCTCCTGAAGGTAGTAACTTCTCCAAGATCTGGTTGTTTAAAAGTGTGTGGCATCCCCCCGCCCAGCCCAAGTCTCTCTCTTGCTCTCACTGTGTGATATACTGGGTCCTACTTGGCTTTCTGTACTGATTGGAAGCTTCCTGAAGCCTCACCAGAACGGAGCAGATGCCTGGTGCCATGCTTCCGTACAGCCTATGGAACCATGAGTCAATTAAACCTTTTCTCTTATAAATTACCTGGTCTCAGGTATTTGTCTACAGCAACACAAGAATAGCCTAACACATTCCAAGTGACACCTAATCCTACTGAAGATGCTACTGTTTTTAAGATGGGCTGCCCCTTCAACAGGTGCTGCTTAAATCAAGGTAAGTATCTCCCCCGGAGCTTCCCAGTCTAAGTTTCCTAAAGCCTGGAATCCTTTGCTGTCAGCCCTGAAATATGAATACTGTGAGTACTTGTCATCCTTCATTCCTCCTCACCAGTTGAGGAGCTGTTCTGGTGTCAAATCCTGGACAGAATAACAAAAGAATGAACTTGAAGTTGCCCAGGGCCTGATTACCCAGATCTACATACCTGACTTGAACTACAGCAAAGTCCACCAAAAACCTGATGGTGGTCAATTACCATTTTACCCTGAGTTACTAATTACAAGCATATTCATCTGGTCTAACATGCAGTTGATGCCAGTTAACATTGTATTAAGTCCCCTGAACTAAGACTTGATGAATTTCCTGGCAGTATCACCAGTAGAGCCTCATTATCCTACAGATAACTACTCAGTTAAAAGGTAAAATCCCGTCTTAAAGTGTGTATGGATGACCCCAATTTATTTATTTATTTATTTTATTTTATTTTATTTTTTTGAGACAAAGCCTCACTCTGCTCACTGCACTCAGGCTGGAATGCAAGTGACACGATCTCAGCTCACTGCAACCTCCGCCTTCCAGGTTCAAGCGATTCTCGTGCCTCCACCTCCCGAGTAGCTAGGATTACAGGTGTGCACCACCATGCCTGGCTAATTTTTTGTATTTTTAGTAGAGACACAGTTACACCACGTTGGACTCGTCGTGAACACCTGACCTCAGGTGATCCACCTGCCTCAGCCTCCCAAGGTGCTGAGATTATAGGCATGAGCCACTGCACCTGGCCCATTTTTTTTTCTGTTTTTTAAATTATTTGAGAGAGAGTCTCACTCTGTCACCCAGGCTGGAGTGCAGTGGCGCAATCTCGGCTCACTGCAACCTCCACCTCCCAGGCTCAAGTGATTCTCCTGCCTCAGCCTCCCAAGTAGCTGGGCTTACAGGCATACACCACCATGCCTGGCTAATTCTTGAATTTTTAGTAAAGACAGGGTTTCATCATGTTGGCCAGGCTGGTCTTGAACTCCTGGCCTCAATCGATCTGCCTGCTTTGGCCTCCCACAGTGCTGGGATTACAGGCATGAACCACCACGCTTGGCCAACCCCAATTTAAAAACTGAAAAACAATGAGCATGGCTTTTTTCTAGAAAAAAAAAATTTTTTTTTGAGACAGTTTCGCTCTTGTTGCCCAGGCTGGAGTGCAATGGCAATGGCTGGCTCACCGCAACCTCCGCCTCCCAGGTTCAAGCTATTCTCCTGTCTCAGCCTCCGGAGTAGCTGGCATTACAGACGCATGCCACCACACCCAGCTAATTTTTGTATTTGTAGTAGAGAGGGGGTTTCATCATAATGGTCAGGCTGGTCTTGAACTCTTGACCTCAGGTGATCCATCTGTCTCATCCTCCCAAAGTGCTGGGATTATAGGCGTGAACCATTGTGCCCGGCTGAAAAATCTTAAAAAGACAAAGTTCTGAAGGTTAGCTGGCCTTTCAGGCAGGCTTCTCCGTCAGTGCACTGACCCAGTTATTGGTCTCCTAAAGCTGCTGTGCTTAGAAACGTGGATACTATTGGTCTCTTCCATCACATTATACTTTATTCAGCTAGTAATTATGAATATGAGCTCAGCTCTGCAGAGAACAGAATGGAATGGTCAGCAATCATTCTCAGGGAGTCTGCTCCCCTGGTGTCCAGAGAAGAGAATATTCCCATGTCCTCCAGCCAGCCTTTGCTGGTTTTCCCAATCAAGTTTAGCACCTGAAAACCTTCATGGCCAGGTGCAGTGGCTCTCACCTCTAATCCCAGCACTTTGGGAGGCTGAGGCAGGTGGATCAATCGAGGTCAGGAGTTCAAGACCAGCCTAGCCAATATAGCGAAACCAGGTCTCTATTAAAAATACAAATATTGGCCAGGTTCAGTGGCTCACGCCTGTAATCTCAGTATTTTTGGAGGCCAGGGCGGGTGGATCACTTGATGTCAGGAGTTCAAGACCAACCTGGCCAACATGGTGAAACCCCGTCTCTACATCTCTACTAAAAATACAAAATTTAGCCGAGTGTGGTGGTGCACGCCTGTAGTCCTAGCTACTTGGGAGGCTGAGGCAGGAGAGTCACTTGAACCTGGGATGCGGAGGTTGCAGTGAGCAGAGACAGGGGCATTGGACTCCAGCCTGGGCGTCAAGGGCAAAACTCCATTTCAAAAAAAAAAAAACAAGGCCGGGTGTGGTGGCTCATGCCTGTAATCCCAGCACTTTGGGAGGCCAAGGTGGGTGAATCACAAGGTTAATAGATCGAGACCATCCTGGCCAACATGGTGAAACCCGATCTCTACTAAAAAATGCAGAAATTAGCTGGGCATGGTGGCGCACGCCTGTAGTCCTAGCTACTCAGTAGGCTGAGGCAGAAGAATTGCTTGAAACCAGGAGGTGGAGATTGCAGTGAGCCGAGATTGCACCACTGCACTCCAGCCTGGCACCTGGCGACAAAGCAAGACTCTGTCTCAAAAAAAAAAAAAAAAAAAATTAGCCAAGCATAGTGGCGCATGCTGCCGTCCCAGCTACTCCAGAGGCTGAGGCAGGAAAATCACATGAACCTGGGAAGCAGATGTTGCAGTGAGTAGAGATCGTGCTGCTGCACTCCAGCCTGGGTGACAGAGGAAGACTCCATCTCAAAAACAAAACAAAACAAAACAAGAAACACCTTCATGCTGGAAGTCTCGTTTAGAATCTGTGATTTAAGAGTCATAAACAGTATGTGTCATTAAGCAAGGATTTTGGTACTGTGGGGAGAACTGAAACTTGAGAAAGCTTTTGGAATTGCATGATTTCTTTACCCCTAATTTCATTGAGCAGACCCAGAGCCTGGTCCATGTGGGGGACTCAATGGCTACTCTACGCTACATCACAGAAATGGAATTGTCCCGTTTTGCCATTATTCACTGGGAACACTGAGGAATAGGGGCACAAATGTGACAAATTTTTTTTTTTTTTTTTTAAAGACAGGGTTTCACCATGTTGGTCAGGCTGGTCTTGAACTCCCAACCTCAGGTGATCCACCCGCCTTGGCCTCCAAATTGCTTGGATTACAGGCATGAGCCACCACGCCCGGCCTACTAATGTGACAAATATACATGTAATTCATATGACTGTCAGTGAACAAAATCCAGATACCAAGACCAGGGAGAGATCCTGGTATTAGAAGCTGCCGCAAGCAAGCGACAGCTGAGCGGCAGCAGGGCTCACTGCCACCGTGTCTGGTTTGAAAGAACATTTCTGTAACTGGACTTCATTCCTCCCAAAGCAAATGTGAAGCTATAATCCATGAAAAGAACTGCAACCCATTAAGCTACTAATTAAAATGGTACATAACAGCAAATTCAAGTATAACTTTCATAGGCATATCAGCATATTTTAATATTTGTTTTAAAATTAATTTCAGCTAAAACATGAGGAATAATCATTTTGCTCTTCGAGCCTGATGTTAAAAAATTTGCTTTTAATGTGAGAGAAATATTTTTTAAATTAAGACAATTCATATCAATTCATAAACTGAAATAAAATGTTATTCTGAACTCTTCATTACGTAGTCTTTGGCTATTTTATTTTAAATCAAAGACAGAGCTTCTCAGCACCATAACGAATGTCAAAAGGAAAACCCAGTGGCTGCACTGAGCACGGTCGAGTAAAACCACAAAAAAATCTTTCTCAAAGATGTTCACTTTGGGTTCCAAATGACTCAAAACATGTCAGTATTGGGCATTATTGGAATTGAAATAAAAAATACTTTTCAAATGACTTGGGAAGAAGAGGAAAGATCACTGCTGCTTAACACATTTTATTTAGGTCCATCGTTAAACCTGCGTGAGTAATCACGGGTGGGGTTTTATTTGCAGGAGGAGAAGGTCTTCCAGAAGAAATTCTTGCAGGGCGTCCTGTCGCGGCGCGTGGACTGCTGGAGGGGCGCGCCTTCCTGCCGCTTGGCCGCCTCCCTGGCTTCCTCTCCTGTGAGGGGCCCAGTGCTGGCCTGGGAGGTCCACTCAAACCACCAAGCGAGGAACGTCAGGAGGCTGCTTTTCTTTATTTCTGCCGCTTCCTGCATATGCTTTTAAAGAGAAGCAGATGGCAAAGGAAAGAAAACTCAGCCATCTGGCTCAGGCAGCAAAGATGTGCAATCTCCTCCTTACTTAAAAAAAAAAAAAGACCTGGAAGAATACCTTGGAGAAAAGTATTAAAAATACATAAATTTTAAAAAAAGAAAAAATGCTCCATAGCAATAAGCCCCATTTAAAGGATGAAGATGAGAAAGTGAAGAAAATACCTTAAAGAAATTGCTCTAATTAGAGAAAAGGAAAAGTAAGTTGGTCATTTTAAGTCAAGGAAAAAAACCTGGTGGTTTTGGCCCATGCTCTCTGCTGAGATCCTTAATTAGAAGAGGTCAGGAAACCTGCCATTCTCCCCCAAGTGACTGGCAGCTAAGAAGCCCCGAGGCGGAGAGGGCTAATGTACTCATTCCCCACCTTTGGCCACACTCCTGGATGTCCGCAAGTTGGCTTCTGAGACAGATGGGACTGAAACGTTATATTCTGGTTTTTCAAGTTCCTTAGAAAGCTTTTGGGAATAATCTGCTGATAAATGACCTGTCTGAAACTCATCTGATAATTTTGGAGAAAAATCCATTTTTAATGGTCAACTTTATATACTCTTTCTTGGAACTTTTTCAAAATGGAAAAAGAGCAATCAATCACCTCATGAAGTTATAAATCCTCACAACAGAAATGTAACGATGCCTATTACTCTGAGCCAGTGGCAGCCTGTGCTGTGTAGAATCCGAAGGCTCTGGAAGTCCGGGTGGCTAACAAGGGCTGTGGCAGCTCTACGCCTGCCCTCAGAGGACTGGCACACTCGTTTCACCTTTCCCAGATGCCCAGCGGAGACGGGCACTGGCATGAAGGGCTCTCCTTGAGCTGCGAGGGCTTCCAACATGCTTCATGGGTTGGCATAGGCATATGAAGATCAGCAGTCTGAACGGGACATCTCAGTACCTCGGGCCCGCCAAGAACACTACAAAGTTCAGCCCAGTGTACTGTCCAAGCTGTGAAATCCAACACACGCACACACACACATTCACCATGCAGGCCAAAAACCCAACGAGAGAGTGGGCAAGAGTGTGGCCACGTCGCGTCTGTACTCACCTCACTGTCTGGGCCGACGGGGCCGCCCTCCAGGGGTAGGGCTGCAGTGGCCGTGGCCCCCGAGAGCAGCAGCAGCAAGAGGCCAGGGGGCAGCGGCATCTTGGAGGCTGACTGGAGCTTCTCTCCCACGCTGCTGCTGCTCTTCCTCCTGGCAGCCCTGAATCAATGTTTTGGGGACTTGGGTCTCTTCTTTGGAGCTTGGTGGGTATTTTAAGCTGAATCTCCAGCTGTTTTTGTGTCTATACATGTCTAATGCCTGGATCCTCTTCCCTCACGCGGTGACGCAGAAGCTGGAGCAATCAGTGCCCACAAAAGCGCTTTGGGATTGGATTTAACTCCTTAATTAAAGCTTCAGGTCTTTTCCTGTGTTTAGAGCACATTTGCTCTTATTTTGGAACGCATGTGCGCTTGCTGCTGAAGTTCTACTTCCTCATAATTATGCCTATAGAAGGCAGGAAGCCGTGAGAACAAAAACAAGTGATTTAACATAATATAAAATTAGCCTTGGAGAAGGAGCTTGAATGTGAAATTGTGCCCATGTGAAAGTATGACTGAAACTCATCCAGTAATTTCAGAGAAATTCTTCTACTACGGGCAGAGAAACAAGGAGGCAATGGGGGCTTAGAAATGCTCTGATCGAATCCCCTAGTTTCACCAAATTGTCGGCAAGGAGGCCCCAGGAATTGCTCCCAGCACTGCCTCTCAGCCCAGCAGGCCAGACCCACCATCCTCTAGGCCAGGCCTTCTCAACCTGAAGGGCAGACAGGTCATTTTGCAGGCAGGTCCTGATGTGCTGGGGCATGGAGGAGCTGAGAGCTGCATTTTCAACAAGCTGAACCCAGGCGCTGCTGGCCCTGGGGCAGCCCTGGTCCAGTGTTTTTTGTTGGTGGTGGTTTTTTTGAGACAAAGTCTGTCGCCCAGGCTGGAGTGTAATGGCGTGATCTTGGCTCACTGCAACCCCTGCCTCCTGGGTTGAAGCGATTCTCCTGCCTCAGCCTCCCGAGTAGCTGGCATTACAGATGTGTGCCACCACGCCCAGCTAAATTTTGTATTTTTAGTAGAGATGGGGTTTCACCATGTTGGCCAGGCTGGTCTCAAACTCCTGATGGTCCAGTGTTTTGTTTTTTTCTTTTGAGATAGAGTTTCGCTCTTGTTGCCCAGGCTGGAGTGCAATGGCTCAATCTCAGCTCACCGCAACCTCCACTTCCCGGGTTCAAGCGATTCTCCTGCCTCAGCCTCCTGAGTAGCTGGGATTACAGGCATGTGCCACCATGCCTGGCTAATTTTGTATTCTTAGTAGAGACAGGGTTTCTCCATGTTTGCCAGGCTGGTCTTGAACTCCCGACCTCAAGTGATCCGCCTGCCTCAGCCTCCCAAATTGCTGGGATTACAGGCGTGATCACTGCTTCTGACCACCCACTCGTGGGTCATTGGTCAGTACTTTTCTTTTCTTTCAAATGAAATAGAAATTAGTGTGCCTCACCCAGAGTAAGCATAAATAATGTTTCGCATTGTGTGTGTGTCGGGTGTGAGGCATGCTGGTACTGCAGGGCACCGTCAGTCTGGGAAGCAGTACCCGACCCAGCCCTCAGCCAGCTCCCAGGGCTGACTCTCCTCCTGAGGCCAGAGCCACTGCTGAGAGTACAGGACATGGAGCCCCTCTCTGTGCCACCCACTGGCTCTTCCTCACAGGCTGGCCCTCATTGCTGAACCACACAGACAAATGCACAGACTCCTTCGCCCAACTGGACAGTGAGTAAAGTCCGAAACATCCGCTCAAGCCTACAACAGATGACCAGCGCCCAAGGTAAGGCTCTAAACTGAAGTAATGCACCCCAAAACTGACAGCACTTTCTAGAAGGGAACATACTTGTTTTCAGTTTTCCCAAGTCCTGGTTTACACCTTCACAAGGAAAATCTCAAGTGTGAATTTAATTTGTCACAGTTTTTTTGCTTATGTTAAAATCCTAGGTAAGATCAGCATGGCCTGCTGGCCAGAGGCTTATACATCATATGTTGCTTCATCTTTTATTCCTGTACCAAAATAATTCCCACAAATGACACTAAAATTCTGAGTTACTCTTGCAGATAAGACAGTCACAGCAGCTCAGCCAGCTTTTGTTTTCGAGATGGAGTCTTGCTCTGTCACCTAGACTGGCCTGCAGTGACGTAACTTCGGCTCACTGCAACCTCCGCAGAGATCGAGACCATCCTGGCCAACGTGGTGAAACCCCATCTCTACTAAAAATACAAAAACTGGACAGCTGGGAAGATGGCAGTTGTGCGCATGGCCGCTGTGGTGGCCTGGGTACCTTGTCGGAGCTGGGGCTGGGCAGCCGTCCCTTCGGTCCCTACTGGGGCCTCAACGCGCTGCTTGCACCAAAGCCTCAGCGGGTGCCATAGTAGCTCCCAGCTCTCAGACAAAAGACATCACTCTCTTTCCTTAATCAACCAGACCTTCCAAACCTGGCTTATAAGAGGCTAAAAGGCAAAAGTCCAGGAATTATCTTCATCCCTGGCTATATTTCTAATATGAATGGTACAAAAGCATTGGCGACTGAGGAGTTTTGCAGATCTCTAGGTCACGCCTACATAAGGTTTGATTACTCAGGAGTTAGAAGTTCAGATGGTGACCTGGAGGAAAGCACGCTGGGGAAATGGAGAAAAGATGATCTTTCTAGAATTGACGACTTAGCTGAAGGCCCACAGATTCTTGTTGGATCCAGCCTCGCGCGGTGGCTTATGCTTTATGCTGCAACTGCACGACCAGAAAAGGTTATGGCTCTTATTGGTGTAGCCAAAGCTGCAGATGGCTTAGGGACACCGTTTAATCAGCTGCCTGTTGAGGTAAAAAGGTGTGTGGAGCATGCCATCAAAATACCATGAAGAAGGAGTTTATCACATTCAGTACAGTTTCATTAAAGAAACTGAACACCACTGCTTGCTACATAGCCCAATTCCTGTGAGCTGCCCTGTAAGATTGCTCCATGGCACGAAGGATGATGTACCTTGGTATCCACCGAGTACTCAGCACAGATGTGGATGTCATCCTCCGAAAACACAGTGATCACCGAATGAAGGGAAAAGCGGACATTCAACTTCTTGTTTACACTATTGATGACTTAACTGACAAGCTTCCAACTATAGTTAACTAGTATCACGTTTAGTTGGTATGTAAACTAATGTACCCAGAAGACTGAAAGAGGGAGAGCAAATGAAAGATCCCGGTACTTTAGGTTTTTCTCTTACCTCTATTTTGTAAATATCAGATGAGTATTTATTTAATGATGTGTTTGCACAATAACACAAATTGTGAAGGACCAGCTACTGCCTAGAAAATTCTCTCCTTCCTTCAGTCCTTGATTTTTTTCATTAAAGTATTTCCTATTTTTTTATTCAAGAAAAGTTTACCTTTCTTACGTTTCTGTTAGCTCTGTCAGCTCTTAATTGCATCCTTTTCTAATTAGGATTATTAATAAAGCATGAATATTTTGTTTTTATTATAGATGGAAATTTGTAACATTCTGATTTTCAAAAGCAGTTCACAAAATACAGGGAAATATTTATCGAAGCAAATTTGAAATGATTGGAGAAATTTCAGAAGCATAATATATTAGTTCACAATAAGGATAATACTTTATAATATATAAAATATAATTATATGTATGTTATATATATATGTTATATAAGTTGCACATTATATTCAAACTTAAAATTAAGGCTTTACTTTTTTTTTAAAGGCCCAAAACTACAGTGATGCAAGGAGCTATTTCTAAATTTTGGCTTATGTGTCATATATTCAAATGGGGAATTTCATCTAAAACAATGAGGTAGCATTTTAATATTCTGATTGGTAAAACTAAAGAGGAAATTGATCTTTATATATTAAAAAAAAATTAGCTGGGTGTGCTAGTGAGCACCTGTAATCCCAGCTACTCAGGAGGCTGAGGCAGGAGAATTGCTTGAACTGGGGAGGTGGAGATCGCAGTGAGTCAAGATTGCACCACTGCACTCTAGCCTGGCAGCAGAGTGAGACTCCGTCTCAAAGTAAAAAGAAATTTTTAAAAAAAGACAAAATTAGCCAGGCGTGGCAGCACATGCCTGTAATCCCAGCTACTCAGGAGGCTGAGGCAAGAGAATCACTTGAACCCGAGAGGCAGAGGTTGCGGCGAGCCGAGATCACACCACTGCACTCCAGCCTGGACAATAAGAACAAAACTCTGTCTCAAAAAATAATAATAAATTTTTAAAAAATGACAGTTTCAAGAAGGTGGCAAACTTTGGGAGGTGAAGATGGGAGGATCACCTAAGCCCAGGAGTTCAAGACCAGACTGGCCAACAGAGTAAGACCCCATCTCTACAAAAAAAATTTTTTTTTAACTTAACCAGGCATGACAATGCACACCTGTAGTCCTGGCTACTTAGGAGGCTGAGGCAGGAGGATCACTTGAGCCCAAGAGTTCAAGACTAGCCTGGACAACATGGCAAACCCCATCTCTACAAAAATTAGCTGGACATGGTGGCACACATCTGTGGTCCCAGCTACTTGAGGGGGGGCGGAGGTAGAAGGATCCCAGAGCGTGGGAGGTCAAGGCTGCCGTCAGCCAAGATTGTGCCACTGCACTCCAGCATGGGTGACAGAGTGAGACCTTCTGAAAAAAAAAAAGAAAAGAAAAGCAAACCTAGTCAGGTGTAGCAACACACACTTGTAGTCTCGGGTACTTGGGAGGCTGAGGCAGGAGGACTGCTTGAGCCCAGGAATTCACGGCTGCAGTGAGCTGTGATCATGCCACTATATGGGTGACAGAGTATGAGCTTATCTCCAAAAACAAAAAAGGCCAGTGCCGTGACTCATGCCTATAATCCCAGCACTTTGGGAGGCTGAGACAGGAGGATCACTTGAGCCCAGGAGTTCGAGACCAGCCTGGGCAACATGGCAAAACATCACCTCTACAAAAAAAAAAAAAAAAAAAAAAATACAAAAATTAGCTGGAGGTGGTGGTGCACACCTGTGGCCCCAGCTACTTGGGGGGCTGAAGTAGGAGGATCATCTGAGCATGGGAGGTAGAGGCTGCAGTGAGTGAAGACTGAGTCACTGCACTCCAGCATGGGTGACAGGGTGAGACCTTGTCTCAAAAAAAAAAAGAAAACTTAGCCAGGTGTGGTAACATACATCTGTAGTCTTGGGTACTTGGGAGGCTGAGGCAGGAGGATTGCTTGAGTTCAGGAATTCGTGGTTGCAGTGAGTTGTGATATACCACTGTGCTGCAGCCTGGATGACACAGCAAGAACCCATCTCAAAAAAGAAAAGAAAAGAAAAAAAAGCCAGGTGCAGTGACTCACCCCTATAATCTCAGCACTCTGGGAGGTTGAAGCAGGAGGATCACTTGAGCCGAGCCCAGGAGTTTGAAACCAGCCTGGGAAACATGCTGAGACCCCATCTCTATAAAAAACCTAAAAAATTAGCCGGGCATGGTAGCGCATGCCTGCAGTCCCAGCTACTTAGGAGGCTGAGGCAGGAGGATCACTTGAGCCTGGGAGGTTGAGGCTGCAGTGAGCCATGATCGTGCCACTACATTCCCGCCTTGGTGACAGAGTGAAATCCTGTCTCAATTACAAAAAAAAAAAAAAAAGCACAAAGTCTCTGAAAGTTATACAGCTACTAGAGT
Source organism: Ateles fusciceps (assembly GCA_036589455.1). Taxonomy (NCBI): domain Eukaryota; kingdom Metazoa; phylum Chordata; class Mammalia; order Primates; family Atelidae; genus Ateles; species Ateles fusciceps. The sequence continues at coordinate 16,078,370 of JAZHEH010001321.1, forward strand.
TGCAAACCCAAGATGAAAACCCGATCTTTCCACCTTTGGAAAGTCTGTCGTATCTATTCCCTAAACTGTTCTTGATGAGTTTTAAATTTTATTTTTTAGAGTTGGGGTCTTGTTCTGTCCCCCAGGCTGCAGCGCAGTAGCACAATCACAGCTCACTAAAGCCTTGAACTCCTGGGATCAAGCAATCTTCTGCCTCAGCCTCCTGCATAGCAAGCTGGGACTATAGGCATGCATCTGTGTGCCTAACTAATCTTTGTTGTTTTTTTTAGAGATGGGGGTCTCACTGTGCAGCCCAGGCTGGTCTCAAACTCCCAGGCTCGAGTGAATCTCCTGCCTCGGCCTTCCATGTAGCTGGTACTACAGGCACCACCCACTGCACATGGCCAATAAGGAGTTTAAAGAGAGCTTATCCGAAAATGAAACTGCTAACATACGGGTCTCTGGCTGAACACAGGATGGATGGCTTTATGACTCACTCTTCGTTCACTGATATGACACACGGCTGTTATCATTTACACGAAGACAAGTGCTGAGCCACCTGCAGACCTGAAACCACGAAGTGTGAACTCAGTGCTTCACTATAGCCATAGCTTAGCACCTCCCTTTCAGAGTCAGGCTGTGGGGTGTCTTGTGCTGAACAGATTTGGGCACAGATGGTATAAATACTACCCCAAATGCATGCCCTTTCTCCCACCCATTCTAGAGTGAGCAGCCCCGAATCTGAACGCTGTCTCCTGACTATAGCCCGGTGACCCTGGGCAGCTGGTTAACCTCATCAAAATTCCATTTGCTCATCGGGAGAAGGTGGAGAATCAGACCTACGCTGACAAAGTTGTGGAGATCAGTAAAGTAATACACAGAGTACCCAGTGCGTGCCTGGCACACAGAAAGGGCTCCACAAATGCCTGCCTGTTCTCTTCACCGTATTGCCACAGGGTAAAGGGAGAGGCAGGCCTGGACCTCTAAGAAACCCAAGGGCATGAGAAGACAGTAAGACGGGCACCTTTGGGAGCGTTTTGTCTCACAAACTAAAACAGGATGTCATGCCGAAGTCTTCTGATCTAGCAGTCCCAGATTTTCCCCTCAAGCAAAACTTCCCTGAGCAGAACCATAGCTTCGTTACAAACTAGTCAGAGAAAAGTCACGGCCAGCCAGATGGAGTGGCTCACGCCTGTAATCCCAGCACTTTGGGAGGCTGAGGCAGGAGGATTACCTGAGGTCAGGAGTTCAAGTCCAGCCTGGCTAAGATGGTGAAATCCCCCGTCTCTACTAAAAATACAAGCCAGGTGTGGTGATACACACCTGTAGTCCCAGCTACTCAGGAGGCTGAGGCAAGAGGCAGAGGTTGCAATGTGCCAAGATCACACCACTGCCCTCCAGCCTGGGTGACAGAGCAAGACTCTGTCTCAAAAAAAAAAAAAAAAAATGAATTGGACCCCTTCCTGACAAATTAACTCCAGATGGATTAAAGACTTAAACGTAAGACCTAACACCATAAAAACCCTAGAAGAAAACCTAAGCAAAACCATTCAGGACACAGGCATAGGCGAGGACTTCATGACTAAAACACCAAAAGCCTTGGCAACAAAACCCAAAATAGACAAATGGGATCTAATTAAACTCCAGAGCTTCTGCACAGCAAAAGAAACAATCATTAGAGTGAACTGGCAACCAACAGAATAGGAAAAATTTTTTGCAATCTACCCATCTGACAAAGGGCTAATATCCAGAATCTACAAAGAACTGAAACAGATTTACAATAAAAAAAAAACAAAAAAAAACCCATTCAAAAGTGAGTGAAGGATATGAACAGACACTTTTCAAAAGAAGACATGTATGAGGTCAACAAACATATGAAAAAATGCTCATCATCACTGGTCATTAGAGAAATGCAAATCAAAACTACATTGAGATACCATCTCATGCCAGTTAGAATGGCGATCATTAAAAAATCCGGAGACAACAGATGCTGGAGAGGATGTGGAGAAACAGGGGAACACTTTTACACTGTTGGTGGGAGTGTAAATTAGTTCAACCATGGTGGAAGACAGTGTGGCGATTCCTCCAGGACTTAGAAATTCCTTTTGACCCAGCAATCTCATTACTGGGTATATATCCAAAGGATTATAAATAGTTCTAAGGACACATGCACACAAATGTTCACTGCAGCACTGTTTACCATAGCAAAGACTTGGAACCAACCCAAATGCCCATCGACGGTAGACTGGACAGGGAAAATGTGGCACATATACACCACGGAATACTAGGCAGCCATAAAAAAAACGATGAGTTTGTGCCCTTTGTAGGAACATGGATGAACCTGGAAACCATCCTTCTCAGCGAACTGACACAAGAACAGAAAATCAAACACCGCATGTTCTCACTCACAGCCAGGTGTTGAACAATGAGAACACATGGACACAGGGAGGGGAGCATCACACACTGAGGTCTGTGGGGGGGGGGACCTAGGGAAGGGACAGCGGGGGGGTGGGGAGTTGGGGAGAGATGCCAGATATAGGTGATAGGGAGGAAGGCAGCAAATCACATTGCCATGTATGTACCTATGCAACAATCCTGCATGTTCTTCACATGTACCCCAAAACCTAAAACGCAATTAAAAAAAAAATAACAGAAACTGTTTCTAAAGAAAATCACCTTTAAAAAGTGAAAAGGGGGCCAGGTGCAGTGGCTCACACCTGTAATCTCAGTACTTGGGGAGGCCGAGGTGGATGGATCACAAAGTCAGGAGTTCAAGACCAGCCTGACCAACATGGTGAAACCGTCTCTACTAAAAACACAAAAATTCACTGGGCGCAGTGGTGTGCACCTGTAGTCCCAGCTACTTGGGAGGCTGAGGCAGGAGAATCGCTAGAACCCGGGAGGTGGAGGTTGTAGTGAGCCAAGATCGAGTCACCACACTCCAACCGGGGGGACAGGGCGAGACTCCATCTCAAAAAAAAAAAAAACAGTGAAAAGGGCCATTCCCAAACATACGCCCTTTTACCTGGTGACCATAGATGGCATGTTTTTAAAAACACCACCAGTGGCTGGGCGCGGTGGCTCACACCTGTAATCTCAGCACTTTGGGAGGCCAAGGTGAGCGTTCCACAAGGTCAAGAGTTCGAGACCAATCTGACCAACATGGTGAAATCCTGTCTCTACTAAAAATAGAAAAATTAGCTGGGCATGGTGGCATGCACCTGTAGTTCCAGGTACTCGGGAGGCTGAGAAGGAGAACTGCTTGAACCTGGGAGGCAGGGGTTGCAGTAAGCCCAGATCGCACTATTACACTCCAGCCTGGGCAACAGAGCAAGACCCCATCTCAAAAAAAAAAAAAATTAGTAACCAGAAAAGCTAAATAAATTCAGCTTTATTCATCTTTCAGAGATTGTCATTTAGCCTAGAAAATCACATCAAAGGATGAATAACTGATTTTTGCTTGAAAAAGTCAATCATGTTTAATTGCTCACACAATTTTAATTGCAAGATATATAATTTCCAAAATATATACCATTCAATTACACACCATTTTTACGTGCTGGAATGAGACCCGGGAGTATTTTGCTTATGACTTTCCTATCCTCTTAAAGTAGTTTTTGCATTAACAACGTGGAGAATTCAACACAAAAATCCACCTTAGCCTTTTTTTTCTTTTTAATCGCTAATTATCCCTTCGAAGTTCCCTTTGCAGCCGTATGCATTTCCAGGTGGCTCTCCCCGTGGAAGGCTGCATTTTCCAAGCGGCAGAAGACTTTACTTCTCACTCTCCGCTACTCCAGCCTCGGCCAGCTCTCTTGAATTGTGGTTTCCATCCTCTGACTTCTTTCTTCCGTGCCTTTCGCTCTAGGTTAATCTGAGCAATCTCTTCACTCTTGTCTGTGATGTATTTTAGCTACACACACACACACACACACACACACACAAAAATCTGTATTTATAACTGGTTGTAATCCTGTTACAAACCTAAAAAAACAAACAAAATTAAACCCTCCACAACCACTGTTGACTCAAAGAATTTGGACAGAAACGCCTGGGTTATATTTCTTAAAATTAAACACAGCTTCAATTTTTTTTTTTTTTAAGTTTTTTGTAGATATGGGGGTCTCACTATGTGGCCAGGCTGTTCTCAAACTTCCGGGCTCGAGCAATCCTCCTGCTATGGCCTCCCAAAGTTCTGGGATTACTGGCGTGAACCATTGCACCCAACCAATAAGTTGTGTTATTATTAAAAGTTGTGTCTGGGTGCAGTGGCTCAGACCTGTAATCCCAGCTCTTTGGGAGTCCAAGGCGGGCAGATCATTTGAGCCCAAGAGTTTGAGCCCAGCCCAGGCAATATGGTAAAACCGTGTCTCTACAAAAAATACAAAAATTAGCTGGGCATTGGTGGTATGCACCTGTAGTCCCAGCTACTGGGAGAGGCTGAGGTGGGAGGATCACTGGAGCCCAGGAGACCGGGACTGCCGTGAGCAATGGCTGCGCCACTGCACTCAGCCTGGGTGACAGAGTAAGACCCCCATCTCAAAAAAAAAAAAAAGTAAGTGTGGCACATGTTTATAATCCTAGCACGTTAGGAAACCAAGCTGGGAGGTCTGCTCGAGCCCAGGAGTTCAAGAACAGCCTGGGTAACACAGAGAGACTGCATGTATAAAATAAAAATTAAAAAAAAAAAAAAAGCTGTGGGCATTAAAGAGTATCTGGAAAAGTTCCCGTAAACTGCTATACAAATTCGCTCATTCAACCACAATTTCTTGAGCCCCTCCTGTGTGCCAGGACTGCTCTAGGCAACACAGATGGAGCAGAGAACAAAGAGAAAAAAGCCCCGGCCCTCATGATGCCCACATTACACGAGGGCCCCCTAGTGCTTTAGCATCTAGTATGAGACTCAGTCAGGAAATGTCCCGGGCCTGCTCTGCCATCGGCCAGAGCACTAGCCCGGGATGACGAGTGCATTCCCGGGTCTTCACCTGAACGACAGAGGCTTAGTCAAAATGATTTCTGGACTTGAAAAGATGGAAAACGTGTTTTTTCCTGCATATCCAGCCATACAGAAACTCCTTCCATACCTGGTCCATTCAGAGAATTGTGAACACAGTAACAAAACTATCCCTACAGACTCTAGCCTGTGACCAGTCTCTGACATCACGTTGTAAATGAAACATGGGACCAAAGTTTTGTGGTATTACAGAAAAGGCAAATTATAAAACCCAGAGAGTGCTGATTAGAAAATTTCAAATTGGCTTAGCAAAATCCATCATAACGAAAGCCAGACTGTAAATTACAGGCAGGTCTGAATGGTTCAACCATCTCTAGTTTTTAATGCAAGGTGCCCTGGGGGAATAACTTCATGGCTTCAAGTGATTAATTGGAAATAATGTATTCTGATGGGAAAGGGGAGTGAGGAAAGAAATTCATCTCTCACCAGTGAATTACTCCTCCTGGCTAAGAGCTTCACATCTTCAGTGTTAATTGTGGTTCTCTCGCATGTCTGCAGAAGGGCAGAAACAAGTCACCAAAATGTTTGGTATTATTTAAAGTTTTGATGAAACACAGAAGTTCACGGTCAGACTTCAAACTAGCAGGGATCTCTCAGTAGCCCATCCTTTTAGATAAAGGGCATTAAGCAAAAGTGACACAAAAATTAGTGAAGTTCCTGAGACCCCAATTAAGTAAAGAGATGGAGAGAGCAGAGGCCCATCTCTCCACCTCCGCTTAGGGCCAAGGGTACCGGAAGAGTAAAAATGCAGACGGGAGGGCTGAGGGCTTAGAGCCCTTCCAAACGTGGCTTGCTTGGTCACAGCTAAGGCCACAGAAAAGCAAGAAGGTCAGTGTACAACTGTAGTGCAGAGAAAATCAGCCTCACAATACAGAGAGCACCTGCTTAAACAGACAGGAAACAGAAGAACAAAGAGAATCTCCACAAAGCATGGCTTTACTTCCATCAAGATCCTGCCTTTCTCCAAGGGCTAACTTATAGGAAAAAGCATATGCAGATGCCTCCTAATGCCCCATTCCCAACAAGTAATTAATGGGTTCCATCCCCCAATAACCCAGGTAGAACAAAGAACATCCTTTAAACTAGAGTCTGCTTCTTGCTCACAAGTTGGACTCAAACTCTCATTCTAGTCCTTTTACCTTTGCTGGGAAAGATAATTTGAGACAACAAGCTCTACTCAATAATATATTACTCCAATTACACCCTTTCTTGCCACTTCTAACCTCCCCACAAAATACACGGTACTTTGAAGCAGGAATAAATAGGAATCTTTGCATCCTTAACATCTAGCAAAGTGGCCAGCACACACAGTGAGTCCCCACTCGACAACTGCAGAGGTAAAAGATTAATCCACACAGAAATCACTCTCCATTCTGCATATGATATTGATATACAAATATCACGTGTCATCTCGTCATGACTGACAATATTTGCTTGTCATGAGATAATACCCACTTCAAGAGATAACTTTCCAGTTAGCAACCTGCAAGGAACACAGGAGAGAAACAGAAGCCACAAAGAATGAGGCCAGTCCACAGATGTTCTGAGTGGAGAATATTATGTGCCCATGGACAGTGTGGCCCCGTCTCAACCTCACAGCCAGGTTGCTCTGTCTGTATTTACATTCTTCTTAAAGTACAGTAAAAGGAGTAAGTAAAGGGAATAGGCATAATGAACTGTTTACAGAGTGAACTTATCTGTTTACAAGAAAGTGTTTAGGAAACAGTGTTCTCAGTCTTCTCTACCACTTCAGCGTGGCCTCAGCTATCTCTGCACTGAGGCCCTAAATGGAGGGGCGTGGTATCCTCTGCCAGCCACTGCCTATCAGAGACTCTCCTAAGTCAAACCTCCAACTCCAGAAAATTACTCTAGCTAGGGAAAATAAAAAGCAATTTTTCACATAACATGCTTTGTAACACAGGCTTTAAAAGATGATTCCCAAATGTTCCCAGAATTTATTTCCTATAAAATATCTATCTTCTTCAAAATGTCTGATTGTTAACAACACTAGGAGACTAGAGATTTCAAAGCTAAAGAAAGAAATTCATAACTCAGGTCAGGTAAAGTGGCTCATTCCTGTAATCCCAGCACTTTGGGAGGCTGAGGTGGGCGGATCATTTGAAGTCAGGAGTTTGAGACCAGCCTGGCTGACACAGGGAAACCTGTCTCCACTAAAAATACAAAAATTAGCCAGGCACAGTGTCAGGTGCCTGTAATCCCAGCTACTCGGGAGGCTGAGGCAGGAGAATAGCTTGAACCCGGGAGATGGAGGCTGCAGTGAGCCGAGATCACCCCACTGCAAAAGAAACTCACAACTCAGATTAGCAGCTGCTTTCCAAAGTCTGCAGGTGAATTGATTATTTAGAATTTAAATGTGTATTCTCTGGCCAGGTGTGGCGGATCACGCCTGTAATCCCAGCACTTTGGGAGGCTGAGACAGGCAGATCACCTGAGGTTAGCAGTTCAAGACCAGCCTAACCAACATGGTGAAACTCTGTCTCTACTAAAAATACAAAAATTAGCAGGGGTGGTGGCATGTGTCTGTAGTCCCATCTACTCGGGAAGCTAAGGCAGGAAAATCGCTTGAACCCAGGAGGCGGAGGCTGCAGTGAGCCAAGATTGAGCTGCTACACTCCAGCCTGGGTGACAGAGTGAGACTCTCACACACAAAAAAAAAAAAAAAACAAAGGCCGGGCACAGGCACAGTGGCTCGTGCCTATAATCCCAGTACTTTGGGAGGTCGAGGTGGGTGGATCACAAGGTCAGGAGATCAAGACCATCCTGGCCAACACGGTGAAACCCTGTCTCTACTAAAAACACACAAAAAATTAGCTGGGCCTGACAGCACACACCTGTAGTCCCAGCTACTGGGAAGGCTGAATGAAGCAGGAGAATTGCTTAAAAACAGGAGGCGGAGATTGAAGTGAGCTGAGATCGTGCCACTGCACTATCGCCTGGGTGACAGTGCGAGACTCCGTCTCAAAAAAAAGGCCAGGCATGGTGGCTCATGCCTGTAATCCCAGCACTTTAGGTGGCTGAGGTGGGTGGATCACCTGAGGTCAGGAGTTCGAGACCAGCCTGGCCAACAAGGTGAAACCCTGTCTCTACTAAAAATACAAAAATCAGCTAGATGTGGTAGCAGGCACCTGTAATCCCAGCTACTTGGGAGGCTGAGGCAGGAGAATCACTTGCACCCAGGAGGCAGAGGTTGCAGTGAGCTGAGAGCGTGCCATGGCACTCCAGCCTGGGCGACAGAGCAAGACTCCATCTCAAAAAAAAAAAAAAAGGGGTTGCCCCTGCTCTCAAGTTTACCTCCCACTCCAATAATAATAATAATAATTTAAATGTGTAGTCTCACGGAAACTCCTCATAACAAGCTCACCAAAAGAAAAAGATTCCAGGCATAGTGGCTCAGCTCATGCCTGTAATAGCAAAACTCTGGGAGGCTCCCTGGCGCCCTGGAGCTCCAGGTTGCAGTGAGCTATGATCCTGTCACTGCACTCCAGCCTAACAGAGAGACCTTGTATCAAGCAAAAAAGAAAAGAAACAAGAAAAAGAAAAGAAAGTTGTCTCAATGAAACAATGTTACAAATACTGGTTAGGTTCCCAAGCCAGCCTACAGAGACTACTAAATACATAGTTGACTTGAAACAGAACATCTTTCTCAAACTGGGGTGATGATAGTCTTGGGAGTAGAGAAAGTGTGACAGGGACAACTCAAATCCACAAGATACTGAAGCTGACCTTCCAGGAATATCAATTTTATTCAGAGATAAACTTTAAAACAATGCTTTTTTGTATGAAAGCAAACTGGAATTCAGACAAAGGATGAGTCTTCAAAGAAAACCTGTACTTGTGGGTTGTACCAGGAAGAGTGGGTGCTTCCCTGCCTCTGGCTGCACCCCAGACTCCTGGAGCCTCATCACGGAACTCTGCACTCACTCAGTTCTCAGAGTCAGCCTCTCCACAAACTTTTTTTTTTTTTTTTTTAAAGAGACACAGTCTCGCTCTGTTGCCCAGGCTGGAGTGCAGTGGTGTGACCTCGGCTCACTGCAATCTCCAACTCTTGGGTTCAAGCAATTCTCCTGCCTCTAGCTGGGACTACAGGTGCACACGACCACGCCAGGCTAATATTTCTTTTTTATACTTTAGTAGAGACGGGGTTTCGCCCTGTTGCCCAAGCTGGTCTTGAACTCCTGAGCTCAGGTGATCAGCCCGCCTCAGCCTTCCAAAGTGCTAGGATTACAGGTGTGAGCCACCGCTCCTGGCCTCCACAAACTCTTTTATGTAAAAGATGTTGTCCTTCCTTGTGGAGCTTATAGTCTAAGAACACACACACACACACACACACACACACACACACGCATTCACATACCACTTTCCCCACCAGTACCCAGCAAAAGAAAATCAACCTTTTGCCAAGCACAGTGGCTCACACCTGTAATCTAGCACTTTGGGAGACCGAGGCAGGCAGATCACTTGAGGTCAGGAGTTCGAGACCAGCCTGGCCAACATGGCAAAACCCCATCTCTACTAAAATTAGCCAGGTGTGGTGGTGCATGCCTGTAATCCCAGCTACTTGGGAGGCTGAGGCAAGAGAATCACTTGAACCCAGGAAGCAGTGGTTGCAGTGAGCCAAGACCACACTACTGCACTCCAGCCTGGGCAACAGAGTGAGACTCTGTCTCAAAAAAAAAAAAAAAAAAAGGGGGGGCCAGGGCAGTCGCTCACGCCTGTAATCCCAACACTTTGGGAGGCCAAGGCAGGCGGATCACTTGAGGCCAGGAGTTCAAGAAAAGCCTGGCTAACATGGCAAAACCCTGTCTCTACTAAAAATACAAAAAAATTAGCTGGGCATTGCGGCAGGCACCTGTAATTCCAGCTACTTGGGAGGCTGAGGCAAGAGAATCACTTGAACCTGGGAGGCAGAGGTTGCAGTGAGCTAAGATCGCACCACCGCACTCCAACCCGGGCAGCAGTACAAGACTCCATCTCAAAAAAAAAAAAAAAAAGGCAACCTTTTATGTACTTTTAAAAACAGAATATCTGAAAGCCTAATGTGTTACCATGCTGTTTCTAATTTCATTTTGTTTACAGAATTTTTACAGAAGTACTCTCGGGCTGGGTGTGGAAGCTCACACCTGTAATCTCAGCATTTTGGGAGCCCGAAGCAGGAGGACTGCTTGACCCTAAGAGTTTAAGAGTAGCCTGGGCAACATAAGACCCTATATCTCTCACAAATATATTGTTTTTAAGTATTTTAAATTTTCATTGCTCCCCCCGCCGACCTGCCACACAGCTAACAAAGAAATAGCAAGTAAAGGTGATAAATATGTTTTACCGCAGAGGAGGGCCACCCACCAGGGCAAGTGCCTGAATCAACAGTGACTAAGCCACATGAGCTATCAGTATCCCTTCATACGATCTTATCCCTTCTGGCCAAGCTGAAGATGCTAAGTGGTTTTCAGGGACGAATATCCAAAGGAACAGGACAGATTGAGAGCTTGCTCTCTGAGAACCCCCTGCTTTAATTCATTCCAAATATGCATCTGAGAAACAAAGAGCTAACGGGAGAAAGGTGAAAAGTAAGGGGTGTGGGAGGCTGGCACCGAATCCAAGTGGCAGCAAATTGGAAAGCTTTCGCCCTTTCAGGCCTTCGTCATTCAAATTGCTTCATAAAAGCAATTCGGTGCAATTGTTTTCAATTACCTGCGGTACTAATTGAAGAGCTGAGCATAAATCACCTGTAAAAGCTTGAGGCTTTAGCAGCTGAAAGCAAGTCACCCACTTTCCAAGGAGTGCGTCTCACTCAGAACAAATGTGGCAAATGAAAGCCCCTGCCTGCCATTCTGTGTGCACCTGCAAGCAATTACCTCCGGGACACGCTACGGCTCCCTCCGCGAGGGGCGGCCACCCCCAGGCACTGTGTTCTCAGACCCTGAGCAATCAAATCACCCAGCGACATGGTTTTTCACACAGACACACCATTCAGAGTCCAGGAGACGGTATTCACACCTTTTTAACTGAGAACTGAATAACCTGGGTTAACAAAAAATACTTGGAAAACTTCAAAAAATGCTCAAATAAGTCTGAATCACCGTGATTGAAGCAGGCGTCGTGTTCTTGCTGAACCATCATTAGAGACCAGCCTCCACAAAACACACGGAAACTGAATAGCTAGAGCTCTCCTGAAGTACCCCACCAGATGGAGAGCTCCAGAGAACTTCAGAGACGCAGCGGCGGATAATCAGGTTCTCTACTCACCTTGCAAACATTTCAAGGTCTTTGGCAAAATTTTCTGAAAGAGAAAAAAGATACACACTTTAGGTTCCCCTCCCATCCTACTTCAGAAGCAGGAAAAGCGATGCCTTGATTTCTACAGCCAGTACAGTGACTAATACAACAAACCCTCTCAAAGGTGAAAGGAGGCGCTTCCAGCAGCCCCGCTATTCCATAAGAGCTTTTAACTTTCTTATTCACATGACCTCCCTGTGCGTCCCAGAGCCCTCCACCCTTCATTACAAGTCTTCTATTAATTGTGACTACGCCTTTGGTTTCTAGAAACTATCCTTTAACTTCTGCTACAGTTAAGGCTTGCGAGGTCATTCATTTCCCCTCTGAAGTTAAGCACATACGTATGCTACAAGCTCAGCTGTCAAAAACAACTATGGTATGGGTGATATAAAAATGTTATAAAGCACTGAAACAAAAAATTTAATGTCTAATGTTCCAGCCATCAGGGCAGTGTAAAACACACTAAAATAAAGGTGTGAATGCCCCAGTGTTAGCATAATAGGAAAAAAAATACTTTCCATAAAATATACAAATCTCAAAGCCAAGAAGAGAAGGGTTTCATGAAGAATGTATGACGATGACAATGTTCTCAGTCAGACTCGCCACAGCTCCCACCCACGCACTGCTCCCACCCACGCACTGCTCCCACCCACGCACTGCTCCCACTCACGCACTGCTCCCAGGTGAAATCCACCTTTGGGGATTAGAGACACCGCTAAGGAGGCCAACGCTTCATACCACACTGTCGAAAAGTCAGCTCCGAAATGGCCGCAATGGTTTGTTTGCTGAACTGCATCTCTTTGTCCAAGGCAACTTCCTCGCAAAGACAACCCACAGTGTAGTGAACTGCTGCCTTAGCCTCTGGGGGAAAAATCGAAATATTTCTTGGGTGAGGTTGCAAATAAGAGCTTTTCAAGCCTTAAAAAATTAAGACAAAGGAGAGGGTCTGCTAAGCCCAATTCCTTCAGCACTTTCCATAATGGCTGAGTGGCTTTTCAAGTGTACTAATAAGTTAATGAGACCCACTGGAGTGTGACTTGTAGAAACGTTACCTCCTTGTTAACGGTTATGATTTACGGCAGGTAAAAATAAGGAATTAGATGGCAAGTCAGCGGGGAGACAGACAGGTCAGACTGGTGCCTGCCAAGGCCCCGGTGGTTTTACTCACTGATTCCAAACTATCTGCCGATGGAGCTCCGACTGAGTAAAGGCATGTGCTAGGTGTTTGGAAAACAATGAGAAACCAGGCAGGGAACTTTGCCCTTATGGCGGTTAATCAAGTAAACACAGAAGGTTCCATCCCTCTGCCATAAGCCCCTGGCAGCCTCAGGCCTGCATGTCACAGACGACAAAAGTACATGGCAGGCTGAGTGTGGTGGCTCACACCTATAATCCCAGCAATTTAAGGTGGGTGGATCACAAGGCCAGGAGTTCGAGACCAGCCTGACCAACATGGTGAAACCCCATCTCTACTAAAAATACAAAAAAAAAAAGCCAGACGCGAGGGCACACACCTGTAATCCCACCTACTCGGGACGCTGAGGCAGGAGAATCGCTTGAACCTAGGGGGTGGAGGTTGCAGTGAGCCGAGATCATGCCACTGCACTCCAGCCTGGCACAGAGCAAGATTCTGTCTCAAAAATATATATATATACAAAACAACACAGGAAAGGCTCAAGAGGGCACACCCGCCCCTCCCGATCTGGAGGGTTGGGAGGCCACCGGCCCTCACTGTCCCTTGGCAACCCTTTTTGGTACTGAAAAGATCTCTCTGCCCTTTACAGAGAAGTGCCGAGAGGGGGAGGAAGAGCCTCAAGTGTAAGACAAGCTAAGCAAGTCTCGGCCACGTGTCAACAGAGTTCTGCTGAGCCCACCTGTGGGTACTCTGTCTCGGTGCCGAAGACAGAGCTGAGCTGCACATGGTGACAGCTGAACCCGCGAGGGATGAAAATCTACCAGCAAGTGTTCAACGCATAGGCCGGAGGAGGAGGAACTGCAAAAAAACACAAGTCCAGGACCCCTGGATGGAGGCCAGGCAGATGAGGAGGGCATCTACTTTCCTGAATTTCAGACCTCACAAGACCAGGTAAATTGAAGCCTCTGGTAGGAGGAGAGCCAAAGAGCCATCATCAACCTGGAAGGCATGAAGATTACAGGTGTGATCACTGCACACTACAGCCTCGAACTCCTTGACTCAAGTGAACCTCCTGCCTCAACTTCCGGAGTAACTGAGACTACAGGCCCATACCACCCTGCCCAGCTCAAGGTCATCTTTTCTGGGTATGGGTGGGGGTCAGGGTACAGGATATGAATTCTTTTGAATGCTTTTGGGTCCAGGAAGTTTTCTCAGACCTTCCTCCTCCTCCTCCCTTCCCCATGGCTGGGCTGGGGGCATCACTGCACTTAGAGGCTAAATCACTAAACTCCTCAAGGGCAGGACCCTGTCAGTTGTGTTCACTACTGTCTACCAACTGCCAAGAACAGTTGTTTACATGAATGGGGGGGAATCTTCTACAGGCTCATCACAGCTGAGGGGGCAAATTTCTCAGCCCATCTTTGCAGCTTCATTTCATCAGTAAGCATTTGTTGTCTATTGAGACCTAGGCTCTGTTCTAGGGACTAATTACACAAAAATGAAAAGAGCGGGCCAGGCACAGTGGTTCACACCTGTAATCCCAGCATTTTGGGAGACCAAGGCGGGCAGATCACTTGAGGTCAGGAGTGCAAAACCAGCCTGGCCAACATGGTGAAACCCCGTCTCTACTAAACATACAAAATTAGCCAGGTGTGGTGGCTTGCGCCTGTAATCCCAGCTACTGGGGAGGCTGAGCAGGGATCCTGCCTGGGAGGCGGAGGTTGCAGTGAGCTGAGATCGAGCCGCCGCACTACAGCCTGGGCAGCAAGAGGGAGACTGTTTCAAAAAAAAGAAGAGGGTAGAGAGGACCAAAGAGACAAGATTCTCTAAATGCAATGCTTCATCCTTAACTGAATCCTGGATGAAGGAAAAAGTGAAAAGAAACATCTTAGGACAAGTGGGAGCACTTGACAATGGACTGCACGTTCAATAGTTTTAACAATATTAAAGTTCCCGAGTGGGACAATTTATTGAGATGATGTAGAAGAATGCCTTGGGCTTTTTTTGTTTGTTTTTTAAGATGTTTTGTCTCGCTCTGTCATGCAGGCTGTAGTGCAATGGTGTGATCTCGGCTCACTGCAACCTCCGCCTCCCGGGTTTAAGTAATTCTCCTGCCTCAACTTCCTGAGGAGCTGGGATTACAGGCACCACACCCGGCTAATTTTTGTATTTTTAGGAGAGGGAGTTTCACCATGTCGGCCAGTCTGGTCTCGAACTCCTGACCTCAAGTAATTGAGGTGCTGGGATTACAGGCATGAGCCACCATGCCCAGCCAAGTTGCTGGGATTACAGGCGTGAGCCACCGTGCCCTCAATGCCTTGTTTTTGAGAGATGTGTACTAAAGAATTAAAATTTAAAGGCGAAGTGTCAAAATACTTGCAATTAATTCTCCGATGAGGGAAAAGAAAGGGAGCAAACAGCAAAATGCTAACTAGTGGTGGAATCGAGGTGACAGGCATCTAGCCGTTCAGTACCATGTTCTTGCAAACTAGTGGTGGAATCGAGGTGAGGCATCAGTTAGTACCATGTTCTTGCAACTTTTCTGAAAGTTTGAACTTCTCAAAATACAAGGGGCATGGTAGACAGCTGCTGCAATTTAACTTTGTAGAGCGGAAACTCCCGCGTCTGGAGCTCATTCTCGCGTTTCTTCAGTCCGTCCTCTTAAAGTCGCCTCTTCACAGCACTGTAACGTTTCTCAGCCTCTGCTGCTCTGTATGCCCGGCGCTGACCGCAGCTACCCTGACAAGTGCTTATTCTTACGACGATTTTGCAGAGGAAAAAAACTGCGTTTGGGTCGAGTCAGTACAATCACGAGTTGGCGGAGCGGAGATTCGAACCCACATCTAACCCTGGTCTACACTGCGTCCCAGCGGCGCAGCCCCTCATCTGTAACAAAGGGTCGCCTCCTCCAAGGCCAGCGTTCCAGAGCTCCGACCCGAACCGCGCACCGCGCTACGGGCGTCACCTGTAGTGTCTCTAATGCCAACGTTCCACCCTCCTGACAACCCCATCTGAGAAGGGGAAACCGAGGCTTCATCGCAAAGCCAGAAGATGGCCTCTCGCCGCCGGACCCCCGAGCCCGCGGGCTCCCCTAGAACCGCTTCTTCCTCGGGCCGGCGCAGCCCAAGGTGCGACGCGTTGCCGCAGAAACTACATCCCAGCATCACCCGCGGCAGCAACCACGCCCCGATGAGAGGCCGCCTGGGGCCTCGGGGTCCTTTTCTCTACGGAAACTCGGCGCCGTTCCGCCCCAGCCCAGCCGGGCCCCCGTTTGCCTGTACCTGTTGGTAAGAAAATCGTTGCTGCTCCTCGGCCTCCGCCCCCTCTTCCATCTCTGCAGGCCGACCCTGGACAAACGGGCGAGGGCTGAGAGCTGTGGTGGTACGCTGCCAGGTCGGATTTTCCCGCCGCGGTGCGGGCGACGGGCCGCGCGAGGGGGACAAAGTATGCAGCTCCGTCCTGCCTCGCGCGCCCCCTGGCGGCGCTCCGCGGAGGGGCCTCTGCGGTCGACCTCCAGCGCCCTGCTCAGCTTTCTCTGCGGAGGTGGAGCTGGCGGGGCGGGGCGGGGCGGGGCGGGGCGAGGCGGGCCGTGACCGCCAAGGTCACTTCAGCGCCGGGCACAGCGCTCAGCATCACTCTCCGCGAAAGACGTGTGTGCATAGTGCAAATCGTGTTCCAGTCTAGTGTAAAGGATGCATAGCCCACGATTTACAGATCATGTAACGCAGTATACATTATCATCAGTACACACTCTAGAGCTCCCTGCACCTGTACCTCAGGTGTATCTTGCAAAATCCACCAACAGCTTTATCATTCTATCACCAACAAGAGCGTCACAAAGTCAGACTACAATGAATGAACGCCCTGTGACTTCATTCAGCGAGTGAAACAGGAACCGCCTGGTTGCCATTCATTGACAGAGAAGCATGGTTCCGACACCAGTGTTACTGCTTTTCCTTTACGTTAACAATGAAATGAAACCATCAAACCCAATTTTGATTTGTTTTTGTTGTAGTTTTGTTTGTTTGTTTGTTTGTTTTTTGAGACAGAGTCTCACTCTGTCACCCAAGCTGGAGTGCAGTGGTGAGATCTCAGCTCACTGCAACCTCCGCCTCCCGGTTCAAGAGATTCTCCTGCCTCAGCCTCCTGAGTAGCTGAGACTACAGGCATGCACCACCACACCCACTAATTTTTGTATTTTTTAGTAGAGATGGGGTTTCACCATATTGTCTAGGCTGGTCTCAAACTCCTGACCTTGTGATCCGCCCACCTCAGCCTCCCAAAGTGCTGGGATTACAGGCGTGAGCCACCACGCCCAGCCTGTTGTAGTTTTTTGAGAGGCAGGGTCTCACTGTGCTGCCCAGGCTGGAGTGCTGTTGCTCGACCAAGGCTCACTGCAGCCCTGACCTCCTGGGCTCAGGTGATCCTCCCACTTCAGCCTCCCAAGTAGCTGGGACCACAGGTGTGCACCAGCACACCGGCTAATTTTTATTTTTTATAGAGACCAGGTCTCACTATGTTGCCCAGGCTAGTATCAAACTCCTGGCCTCAAACAATTGTCCCATCTCAGCCTCCCAAAGTGGTGAGATTACAAGTGTGAGCCACCACGCCCTGCCTGTATTTCTAGGTTTTTGTTTTATTTTTAATTTATTGCCTATATTTCTGTATTCTGCATTTGTCACAGTAGGTGCTACTTTTAGAATGGAAGGGAAGGCCAGGCGTGGAGGCTCACACCTGTAATCCCAACACTTTGAGAGTCTGAGGCGGGCAGATCACAAAGTCAAGAGATTGAGTCCATCCTGGCCAACATGGTGAAACCCTGTCTCTCCTAAAAATACAAAAATTAGCTTGGCGTGGTGGCACGCACCTGTAGTCCCAGCTATTTGGGAGGTAAGGCAGGAGAATTGCTTGAACCTGGGAGGCAGAGTTGCAGTGAGCCGAGATCATGCCACTGCACTCCAGCCTGGAGAGAGACTCTGTCTGAAAAAAAAAAAAACAGAGACTGGAAGGGAAGCACATAAAGCCACTCCTTGTCTTCCTTTCCCAGGGACATCCCTCAAGTTCCCTAAACTTGCCCGAGGGCTGAAACCCAGATCAAAGCTTTTTGGAGGTTCAGCCTTCTGAGGACTTTGCTCTCCATCTGCTCAGTGGGTGGCATCTAGAAATGACAGGTACTTCTTGCCTCTTCCACTGCTCCCTGGGGACATCCCAGTCTACCTCGACAGTCCTCTGGGGCCAAGCAGGGCAGGCCTCTGATGGATTTTCCTAATGGGCTGGGCAGGCAGGCCGTCCAGGGTAAGCCCAGGCCTGCAGCAGGAGAGAAGGCCGGGCGCTGGGTGGTGAGCAGCTCCACTCAAGAGCACACCATGGCTGCATAACCCAGCTCCCTCCCTTGAGCATGGTGACCCCAAGCAAGTCACAGGACCTGGCCAAGCCTCATGTCCCTCATTTATCAATTGGGGACAGTAGTTCCAACCTCGTAGGCTAGATGTGAGGTTTAAACAATTGCCTCACCTAAGAGCTCAAGAAATAGTAACAATTCGTCCTGGGCAGTTCCTGTGCTTGTACCTCTGTGTTCCCTCATTTTAAAGCAGTTGCTTCCCAGGATTAAAGAACATTATTCCAGTGACATGCATACAATACAGAGGCACTTTAAGAGTCTGAGAGGTTTGTACAAATGTCCAATGTGAAAAAAAAAAAAAAAAAAAAAGAGTCTGAGAGGCCAGGAGCAGTGGCTCATACCTGTAATCCTGGCACTTTGGGAGGCTGAGGCAGGTAGATCACTTGAGGTCAGGAGTTTGAGACCAGACTGGCCAAGATGGTGAAACCCCATCTCTACCAAAAAATACAAAAATTAGCTGAACACGGTGGCACGTGCTTGTAATCCCAGCATTTGGGAGACTGAGGCAGCAGGATCACTTGAACCCAGGAGGTGAAGGTTGCAGTGAGCTGAGATCACGTCACTGCACTCCAGCCTGGGTGACAGAGCAAGACTTCTGTCTCAAAAAAAAAAAAAAAATGGTCTGAGAAAAAGGTCGAGGGCTGAGGTATTCGTTACAGAAAATGGAGCTGGATGTGGTGGTTCAGGCCTGTAATCCCCAACACTTAGGGAGGACAAGGCAGGAGGATCACTTGAGCCCAGTTCAAGGCTGCAGTGAGCCATGATCACACCACTGCATTCCAGCCTGGGAGACACAGAGAGACCCTGTCTCTAAAAATAAATAAATAAATAAATGAAAAAAGGATATATTCATGTTTGGTTGAAACTCTTACTTGATGACGTAGCCATATAATCTGACCACTAGATGTCAGTGTTGCACTGCAGCGTGAAACAAGACCAGGGATACCCGATGACAACGCGGTGACACCGAGCGCTTTGCACCTGTCCTCGCTCTAGGCACTCACTTAATATCTCATCTGCCCTCACAGGTAGGTGCTGTTAGCCCCATTTTACATGAGGAAACAGAAAGGAGGAAGAACTCTGCCCGAGGCTAAACTACTGGCAAGTGGTAGAGCCCAGGTTTGATCGTGAACAGCCTGGTTTCTGAGTTCACATTTTATCCACTGCCCTCACCATAAATAAGACAAAGACCTTTGTGGGTTTTTTAAATCCTTTTCATCTACATTAAAGAGGGTTCCATAAATATTCAGTTCAATAGCAATTATTTATTTTTCTTAAAACTGGACTGTAAGGCTGGTCTTGGTGGCTCACGCCTGTAATCCCAGCACTTTGGGAGGCTGAGGTGGGTGGATCACCTGAGGTCAGGAGTTTGAAACCAGCCTGGCCAACATGGGGAAACCCCGTCTCTACTAAAAATACAAAAATTAGCCAGGCATAGTGGCACATGCCTGTAATCCCAGCTATTCTGGAGGCTGAGGCAGGAGAATTGCTTGAACCTGGGATTCAGATCGTACCTCTCAGGTTGCAGTGAGCCAAGATCGCACCATCGCACTCCAGCCTGGACAACAAGAATGAAACTCCGTCTCAAAAAAAAAAAAAAAAAAAAACTGCACTGTAAAATGTCGATACAAAAATCAATCTTGGCCAGGTGTGGTGGCTCATACCTGTAATCCCAGCACTTTAGGAGGCCAAGGCAGGTGGATCACTTGAGGTCAGGAGTTTGAGACCAGCCTGAACAACATGGTGAAACCCTGTCTCTACTAAAAACGCAAAAATTAGCTGGGCATGGTGGCACGCCTGTAATCCCAGCTACTCGGGAGGCAGAGGTTGCAATGAGCAGAGATCACACCATTGCACTCCAGGCCTGGGTGACAGTGAGACTATGTCTTAAAAAAAAAAAGAAAAAATCAATCTCCATTTCATAGATTTATTGAAGAGAAGATAAAAATTTAAAAACCGGGCCGGGCGCGGTGGCTCACGCCTGTAATCCCAGCACTTTGGGAGGCCGAGGCGGGCGGATCACGAGGTCAAGAGATCGAGACCGTCCTGGTCAACATGGTGAAACCCCGTCTCTACTAAAAATACAAAAAAAAAAATTAGCTGGGCGTGGTGGGCGCGCCTGTAGTCCCAGCTACTCGGGAGGCTGAGGCAGGAGAATGCTTGAACCCGGGCAGCGGAGGTTGCAGTGAGCCAAGGTCGCGCCACTGCACTCCAGCCTGGCGCCTGGTGACTGAGTGAGACTCTGTCTCAAAAAAAAAAAAAAAAAAAAAAAAAAAAAATTTTAAAACCATTAAATATTACACGTATTCCATAAGCACATGAGGTCAGGACTTTGGACTTCTCTCACCACTGGACAGAGGGTACCTAGCACAGTGCCCGTGCCCAGCTGTATTCTTACGTATACACCATTTTTATTGTATGAGACCTTCAGGAAAACCCCCAAATAGTGCCAGTTCCCAACTCTGCCACATAACAGATTTTCCTTTTCAGGGTCAGCATATGTAGCAGACTATAATTTATGAAGATGGCGAAAACAATGTCTCCTGATCCATGTGCTCTTCTAGAACCTTCTACTCCCCCATCAAGAGGTGGAGTCTAATTTGCCCCTTGAGTCTGGGGGGCTTGTGACTTGCTTGGAACTGATTTTGTACTGCTATAATCATGCCATGGAACATTCATGGCTGAGCTTTAAAAGGCCACGTGTGTACTTCTGCCTCCTTAGCAGGAAGATTTACCTTTGGAGCCCTGGGCCAACAAGCAAGATGTTTCTCTGGCCTGAGGCCATGTGATGAGGCCACATGTACTTTTTCCAGCTCATAGCCCTAGCTGAGGTCCCAGCCAACAGCGAGCATCCACCACCAGACGAATGAGAGAGGATCCCCCCACACCCCCAGCCATGGTGCCACCCCTGCTCTCAAGTCTTCCTAGCTGAGGCCCCAGACATTGCAGAGCAGAGACACACTGTGCTCTTTCCAGATTCCTGACCCACAGAATCAGGAGAAAATGTAAATGGTGGTTATTTTACACAACTGACTTTGGGGTGGTTTGTTACACACCAGTCTGTAGCAACTGGGACAGCATATAAGATTAACAGAGGGCCAGGCGTGTTGGCTCACACCTGTCATCCAAGCACTTCGGGAGGCCAAGGCAGGTGGATCACGAGGTCAGGAGTTCGAGACCATCCTGGCCAATATCGTGAAACCCCGTCTGTACTAAAAACACAAAAATCAGCTGGGCATAGTGGCGAGCACTTGTAATCCCAGCTACTTGGGAGGCTGAGACACGAGAATCACTTGAACCCAAGAGATGGAGGTTGCACTGAGCTGAGATGGCACTACAACACTCCAGCCTGGGTGACAGAGCAAGAGTCTATCTCAAAAAAAAAAAAAAAAAAAAAGAATGTGAACAGATGCATTGGCTCACATGCTGAACAGAGAGTGCTGAAGGCTCCCACCCCTTCCAAAAAGACGGGCTCTACATCTGCCTCAAAGAACAGGTAACCCTTGCAAATCCTTGCCTGAAGTCTCTTTGCTTAGCAGTCCTTCTGCTTGACCAGGCATGGTGCCTCATGCCTGTAATCCCAGCACTTTGAGAGGCTGAGGCGGGTGGATCACTTGAGGTCAGGAGTTCAAGACCAGCCTGGCCAACATGGTGAAACCCCGTCTCTACTAAAATACAAACATTATCCAGGGGTGGTGGTGGGCACCTGTAATCCCAGCTACTTAGGAGGCTGAGGCAGGAGAATCGCTTGAACCTGAGAGACAGAGGTTGCAGTGAGTGGAGATGGCACCACTGCACTCCAGCCTGGCAACACAGCAAGGCTGTCTCAAAAACAAAAACAAAACTTCTGCTTCCTTTTCTGACCCTTGTCTGTAACAACGCCCCTTTGTGTCCTCAGTAAAGCAGAGTTGTGACTGAAGTCATTAGGGGCCTATAATTTCTACCTGAAGGAAGCCACCAGATTTGTCCCTTCAGTGGTTGGGCTGGACAGGACTAACGTGGCTAAGGGCAAAACCCCTTTGTCCACCTCCTTCCACGCCCAGAATATTTGGCAACCTCCCTTCAGGAGGTAGGCGAGGCAGGTAATGAACAGTAATAGTGCTCCCTGCGTGGCCGGCTCTGGTCCAGGTGCCTGTGTTTAAGCCTGAGAACGGCTCTGTGAGGTCAGTGTTACCATCATCGCTTCTATACAGATGAGAAAACACACACAGAGGTTAAGTAACTTGTGAAGTAAGACTGAATTTGTGGTGGAGCCAAGATTGGAGCCCAGGGCCAGGCTCATACCTGTGGTCTCAGCACTTGGGAGGCTGAAGCTGGAGGATCACTTGAGCACAGGAGTTTAAGATCAGCCTGGGCAACACAGGGAGACCCCATCTCTACACAACATTTAAACATTATCGAGGCGTGGTGGTGCGCACCTGGAGCCCCAGCTAGCCAGGAGGCTGAGATGGAAGAATCACTTGAGCCTGGGTGGTTGAGGCTATAGTGAGTCATGATAGCGCCACTGCACTCCAGCCTGGGCCAGAGTGAGACCTTGTCTCAAAAAAAAAAAAAATAGAAATGCAGAATGTGGGGCACCCACCTCAGCCCACTGAATCAGAATCTACTTGTTCAAAATCTCAGGGAGGTGGTGGTGGGAGTTGGGGGAGCCGTAAGCAGGTTACAATTTGAGAAGCTCTGACCTTTCTTAACCACTACACCTGCTGCGCAGCACACACAGGCACCCCTACCAGCAACCTTTTGAGGACTGGGTGAAAAGCAAATTCACCACTGATGCTGAGAGGTAACATCTGGTTTCTCTCAGTAGAAACACCCACCACTGCTGGCCAGGCCCAGTGGCTTATGCCTGTAATCCCAACACTTTGGGAGGCTGAAGTGGGAGCAGCATCACTTAAACCCAGGAGTTTGAGACCAGCCTAGGCAACATGGCGAGACTTTGCCTCTACCAAAATTGCAAAAAATTAGTGAGGCATGGTGGCACATGCCTGTAGATCCAGTTAATCGGGAGGCTGAGGCAGGAGGATCACTTGAATTCGGGGAGTTCAAGGTTGATCAACACTGCTTTCTAGCCTGGGCAAGAGTGAGACCCTATCTAAAAAAAAAAAAACCCAACCAACCCTGCTCCAGGGGTCAGGCACACTCAATGGTAGTAATTGCTGCCACTTTTTCTTTTTTTGAGACGGAGTCTCTCTCTGTCACCCAAGCTGGGGTGCAGTGGTACAATCTCAGCTCACTGCAACCTCCACCTCCTGGGTTCAAGCGATTCTCCTGCCTCAGCTTCCTGAGTAGCTGGGATTACAGGCAGGCGCCCAGCTAATTTTTTGTATTTTCAGCAGAGACAGGGTTTCACCATGCTGGCCAAGCTGGTCTCGAACTCCTGACCTCAGATGATCCACCCGCCTCAGCCTCCCAAAGTGCTGGGATTACAGGCCTGAGCCATCATGCCTTTTTTTTTTTTTTTTTTTTTTTTGAGACAGGGTTTTGTTCTATCACCTAGGCTGGAGTATAGTGGTGTGATCATGGCTCACTGTAACCTCAATCACTCAAGCGATCCTCCCACCTCAACCTGCCAGGTAGCTGGAATCTTAGGTGTGTACCACTGTGCTCAGCTAGTTTTATTTTTTGTAGAGATGGGGGTCTCACTATGTTGCCCAGGCTGGTCTCAAGCAGTCCTCCCACCTTGGCCTTCCAAAGTGCTGGGATTACAGGCGTGAGCCACCACACCCAGCTTTGCTGACGCTTGTGTATTTATTATGTGCCAGGCACTGTTTTGTTTTCCCTTGGTGAATCCTCAAAATAGCCTCAAAGACACATTTCCCATTTTACAAATGAGAAACTGAGAACAGAGATAGTAAATAATTTCCCCAAAGTCTTACAGCTAGTAAGCAAAGGGGACTGGATTTGAAACCAAACTCTACCATTCGCAGCTTTTTGGAAGGTAACATGAAGGGGCTGAGTGGTTTCCCTTCTGATCATTACTGTTTCAAACATCCTGGGCAATCCAGCTTTAAGTCCTGTTGACACTTAGCCTCTGACCTCCTGCTGTTAATCTCTCCATTCCAGCAGCGTCCTCCATTAACCTCAGAGCCAGGTCAAAAGATCCCCCTTGAGCAGGGCCTTTCACAACCCTTAAACATCAATACCGGCTGGGCACAGTGGCTCACGCCTGTAATCCCAGCACTTTGGGAGGCTGAGGCAGGTGGATCACGAGGTCAGGACTTTGAGACCAGCTTGGCCAACATGGTGAGACCCCATCTCTAGCCAGGCATGGTGATGGGCGCCTGTTGCCCCAGCTACTAGGGAGGCTGAGGCAGGAGAATCACTTCAACCTGGGAGGCAGAGGTTGTGATGAGCTGAGATCACGCCACTGCACTGCAGCCTGGGTGACAGAGCGAGACTCCATCTCAAAAAAAAAAGAACAATCCGTCACGTGGGGCTACTTGGGCTTCTCTTAAATGTGCAGGGAGGGCCTGTAATCCCAGCACCTTGGGAGGCCAAGATGGGAGGATCGCTTCAGCCCAGGGTGCTCGACATCAGCCTGGGCATCATGGCGAGATCGCATCTCTAAACAAAATATAAAAATAAAAAGCTGGTGATTGAATGAAAATTGTCTCTTTCACATTAGCTCCGACAGGTCAGAGGTCATACTGTAGACAGCAGCTGTGGAGGCACAGGCACCATTTGCTCCTCTTAGGCAACTCTTAGGACTTTCTTAGCACTCCAGGGAGATCATGAGTCAGACCACTGCAGGGAACCTGTAACGTGGCCCCAGGCCACATAGTCGTATCAGTATGCTGGCAGGTTTTTATTTTTTCTGAGTAAATAAGATCAAGTGAAAAGCCTGGTTTCAGGAGCAGGCTTAGATTGTTCAAAATCCCACACAGAATCCCTGGGCCTAACTTACTGACAGATGTGAGAAAGGAAATAAATCAGACCAAGCTAAGCCTATCATTAAAGTGTAATTCTCTAGAAAGTTTATTATGAAGTATTTGACATACAAAAAGGCATAAAGAATGTCACACACAGCTTGCCAGGAGCAAAAAAAAAAAAAAAAACAAAGAAAAAGCATGTTAGAGTAAACATCCACATACACGCTGCCCACCTGGAGAAATAAACGTGCCCAGTGGACTAAAGCCCCTGGTGTGCTCTCCTTGCCTGCTTTCTCTGAGTTAAGCATGATCCTAAATGTGTTTCCTGTGTTATTCTACTTTTTTTTTTTTTAGACAAGTTTCACTCTTGTCACCCAGGCTGTAGTGCAATGGCGTGATCTTGGCTCACTACAACCTCCGCCTCCTGGGTTCAAGCAATTCTCCTGCCTCAGCCTCCCGAGTAGCTGGGACTACAGGCGTGCACCAAGATGCCCAGCTAATTTTTGTATTTTATTTTTAGTAGAGACGGGGTTTCACCATGTTGACCAGGATGGTCTCGATCTCTTGACCTCATGATCCACCCGCCTCGGCCTCCCAAAGTGCTGGGATTATAGGCGTGAGCCACTGTGCCTGGCCCCCTCCTTTTTTTTTTAAAGAAAAATCTTTCTGCCAATGGGGATAATGGCTCCGTGTGGCCGAGGTGAGACTACTTAAGAATCTAGAGAAAGAGCCTCAGTCTGATGTCGGTTTTATTGAGTAAAGGAAAAGGGAATTGAGCCACATGATACAGAAGTTCCAGTTGATTACAGTATACAGACACTCTTCCCACCTGTGTGATGGGAACCGCACCAGTACAGGGCACACTGCTGTGAGGAGGAGGTTCCCACATTGTGCACATGAGCAGCTCCTGGTCAGTCCCAAGAGGCAAGGGCAGAGGGCGCAGCAGCTCTCACAAAGCTACTTGACAAATAAACTCTGTGCCTTCCTCAGGAGTCACTTACAACACTTTTTTAAAAAAGATCTGAACAGAAAATAGGGCAAAGGGCCATGTGGGCGCGTCATGTAGGCACATGGAATGTCCTGGTCTGTGGAATTGTGGAGGGTGACAGAAGCAGAGTGATTAGGCATTGTATGACGAGGATGACACACTGCCACCGTGGCCTGTCCAATTGGTGTGGATAAACTGCCCTGGTTTGGCCAAGAGTTCATAGGTGTGGGCCCCGAAGTAATCCCGCTGAGCCTAGGAAACGAGAGAGTAGGTTGGTCAGGATAGTCTGTGGCGCATGCCCCTCGAGGCCAGCCAGGTTAACCCCTGCCCTGCAGGCTTACCTGGATGAGGTTGGCTGGAAGCATCTCATGTCTGTACCCGTCATAGAAGGAGAGGGCAGTGGTAAAACAGGGCATGGGAATGCCAGCCTGGACCCCAGTGCTGACTGCCCGCCGCCAGGAGTCCTGAGCACAAAATGCAAGGCCAGAGATTAGTGATTTACCCCTGGCAACAGACAGATTTTCATTCACATCAATGTGGGTAAATGAAAAACTGATGGTTAGGCCAGGCACAGTGGCTCAAGCCTGTAATCCTAGCACTTTAGGAGGCCAAGTGGGAAGATCACAAGGTCAGGAGTTCGAGACCAGCCTGGCCAACATGGTAAAACCCCATCTCTACTAAAAATACAAAAACAAATTAGCTGGGCTTAGTGGCACATGCCTGTAGTCCCAGCTACTCAGGAGGTTGAGGTAGGAGAATTACTTGAACCTGGGAGGCGGGGGTTGCAGTAAGCCAAGACCACACCACTGCACTCCAGCCTGAGCAACAGAGGGAGACTCCGTCTCAGATAAAGAGAGAGAAAAACTGATGGCCCCCAGGAGGTAGAGTACCGATGGCGCGAGCTCTAGGCTACGTACCTGGCAGTTTTCAACAGCTGACTTAAAGAAGTCGTCCAGTAGGAGGTTCTGGAGTTCTGGGTTTTGATCAAATGCATCCTTTATCTTTCCTAGGAATACACTGAAATAATCGAGGGGGAAGAAAGCAATGAATCTTAACTCTAACAGGAAAGTAAGTTGGAAGCTGATGTATACTCTGGCGAAGTACAAAGTTCTATTTCTCATCTCTTCAAGCTAGCTGTTAAGCGCAGCACGCTGCCAGCACTCATTTAATTTTACATAAACACGCTTTTTGAGGCTGAAGCAAATCTGACAGATACTCAGTGTGAAAATAAAACTTAAAAACTATTCTTGGAGTCATTTCTAAAGAGAACTAACATTAGAATCATCTGAATCATCTATTTCAGAAAAGTAAGATTCATCAAATGAATCTTCAGCTAACATGAGAACGATGTAACGTCACGTGTAGGAATGCTACATTTTCTATGATTTGACATTTTCAATGAAAATAAAGAGCAAAAGTCCCAAGAGGCACTTTCAAAGGTGTAGAGTGGACAATCTAGTTAGAGCAACAGAGGTACAGGGAAGAAGGGAGCCAGATAATCTAAACCCATCTTGTTGCCAGTGTCCAGTTATGGGGCTAACTGCCCATCCCTGGAAACTGCTCAAGCTAAGTGTCCTAAGCTTGCACTTCTGCACAGCAGCATGAGTCCTTCCCAGGCTGCCTCTCACTTACCTTCTGATGATGCAGCCCCCTCTCCACATCAGGGCGATGCCACCGTAATTGAGGGTCCAGCCAAATTCGGTGGCTGCCTGCCTTAGCAGCATAAAGCCTTGAGCATAAGAGATGATCTTGGAAGCGTAGAGGGCCTGAAGAGTGACACAGGGACCTATGAGGATTGCAATTAGGAGAGGGACCGCCTCATGTCTACCAGTCTTACTCTCATCAGCAGTGGAGATCCCAGAAGGGACAAGATTCTAGGAAAAGGCTGTAAGTCAAGATCCAAGTGAAGGCTGAACTTCATTCCACTTGCCATTTGTGGCCTCATGTGTTCTCCCACAACAACCCCCACCCCACTGCCTGCCATGGGACCAACAAAGACCACTGTCAGGGATGTGTCCCACCTTCCGAATGTCCTCCAGGAATGATTTCTTATCACCATCAAACTGGAACTTTTGGGGACCCTTCAGCTTTTTGCTGGCTTGAATTCTCTCATCCTTCAGAGATGATAAGCACCGAGCAAAGACAGCTTCTCCTACATGGGGGTAGCGGGAAGAGGAAATAGATCACCAGAGTTCACACAGCAACCAGAAGAAAGGCGGAGCAGGAAAGTCTGTTTATACAAAGAGGTGAAAGTTTCAACCTTAGGCTGCAAAAGTTAACATGGATCAGAAAGAACTTTTATAAGAAGGTCTAAGTTAATTTGGTAACTAAAACTCCAAGACAATGTTCCAATATAAACATGAGAATTCAGCCACAAGATTAACATGAAATTCAAAGGAGAGTTCTGAGGGAAAATGAAGAGGTGAAAAACCACTGTTGTAGCTGGGCAAGGTGGCTAACACCTATTAATCCCAGTACTTGGGGAGGCTGAGGTGGGAGGATCACTTGAGCCCAGGGTTTCAACGCTATAGTGAGCCATGATCACACCACTGCTCTCTAGCCTGGGCAACAGAGTAAGACCCTTTCTCTAAAAACAATAAAATAAAATAAAAACCACTGTTATGTAGAATTACTCAGTGTTAGTCCACAAGTACAATTTCAAATTCAGTTTAAAAGGACTTTAATTTTTTTTTTTTTAAGATATTACATTGAGAAGTCACACAGACTCATCTCTCAAAAAAATGTTAAGGTTTTTAATATTTTACGGTTTTCAGTATATCCATGATCATCAAAGTTTCACATTTTACTTCATTTGAATAAAAAAATTTAATGTATTTTAATATTAATACATTTAGTATTTTCAAAAAGTATCCCTTATAAAAGACTACTTGCTCAACTGACAATTTATATACTTAGAATAAAGGACTCTTTTCTGTTTGTTTTGAGGCAGGGTGTCACTCTGTAGCCCAGGCTGGAGTGCAGTGGTGCCATCTCTGCTCACTGCAACCTCCACCTCCTGGGTTCAAGCAATTCTCCTGCCTCAGCTTCCCACGTAGCTGGGATTACAGGCACTCGCCACCATGCCTGGCTGATTTTTGTATTTTTAGTAGACATGGAGTTTCACCATATTGGTCAGGCTGGTCTTGAACTCTTAACCTTGTGATCCACCCACCTTGGCCTCCCAAAGTGCTGGGATTAATAAATGACTCCTTAGCCATTTTTCCCCCAACAGACAAAATGAAGTAAAATCTCGGGGAACTAGCAGAGGACTTTATTTCTGAGGAGAGAGGAGCAGCTATAGCTTGAGATTACTAACCCTACTTGAAAAACACGAAAGCAGCTGCCTTTCTCCTGGCCCAAATGCACACACAGGATGACTTAGCATTTCTAGAAGGAAGCTTTGTAAGATGATTAGTGCAACAGGCGATGAGGCAAACCCTTCCTGTTACATGGGGAGAGGGCAGCTGGAAGACTTCCCCATTAGTTCACAAATAATCAGGGCTCCCAGCCAGGGGGTAGGCCCAGCTGTCTAAGGGAAGGAGTGTATGGATCCACAGGAGCAGAGTAGGATTCTAAGATCCTAATACTTTCACATACACTTGAGTCCGTGATGAATAAACTGCTCCTAGCTATTGGCCCCTCCCTGCTCACCTATGTTATAGCTCAGATCTGCCAAAAGCAGCCAACTTCCTTCTATATGGCACCGGACTGTAAAAACCACCGACTTCCCTCCTTAACTCTGCCTTACACCACACACAACAGGGCGAGGCACAATGAACGGGGAGGTCAAAAGGAAGGAGGAGTCTAGGGAGAGAATGGCAACCTGTATCTAGAGGAGCAAACGGGAAAAATACTGTTTTTTAATTTTTTGTTTATTTTTGAGATGGAGTCTCACTCTGTCACCCAGGCTGGAACACAGTGGCACGATCTTGGCTCACTGCAACCTCTGCCTCTCCGGGTCAAATGATTTTCCTGCCTCAGTCTCCCAAGTAGCTGGGATTACAGGCATCCACCACCACACCCAGCTAATTTTTGTATTTTTAGTAGAGACGCGTTTTCTCCATGTTGGCCAGGCTGGTCTTTCCTGATCTCAGGTGATCCACCCGCCTCAGTCTCCCAAAGTGCTGGGATTACAAGCGTGAGCCACCATGCCCAGCCCTGCTATTCATGAACTTTTCTATGAAAAACTTCACTCAAGTTACCTGCCCCCAAAATAAGATCTTAGATCACTGACTACAATTAAATCACTAATGCTAAAATATTCCAGAGATAAAAGTGAATAGGAAAGACAGTTGCTTCTGAATTTACCTCACAGTCTGTATGAATGAAATAAGAACTATAAAGAAGATTATCAAAAGCAGCATCAGCCTCTCTCACGCTGTCAGGTCAGGTTCTTCACAGAAAGAGCAAAAGGCACTCTGAAAGCTCAAGAGGACTGAAGAGATTCTCGAAAGACCAGTCTCTGTATCCGTCCTCCAGACATCAAGATCAGAATAGTGGAAGAAAGAGCTCAAGTGGAAAGGGTAACATTACCAATGAGGGTGACGGGTACGCCATACTCCAGGGCGGAGATGGCGGTCCACTTCCCCGTGCCCTCTGCCCCGCACTGTCCCTGATCTTTGGCAGCAGATGTTTGCCATCAGCATCTTGGAACTTGAGAATATTGGCTGTGATTTCAATCAGGAATGAGTCTAGCTCTGTCTTGTTCCAATCTTCAAAGGCCTACGTGCAGAACACAGGAAAGAACCAAGTTAGAGGAACCAGGGCTGTGAAAGGAAGACCCCTGTCCAATGTCCATGCTGACCAATGCTCATAGCTGCCAGCAGGCTCTGCTTGCATCTGCTTGGGGACTTCTGCTCCTGCTGGGGGAGTTTTATGCTAACCTAGCATTAGTTGTGTTTGATCTGAACCTGGTTACACAGAAATTCTGGCCACCAGAAGTGTTCTCAGAGCCAACGGCTCCTCACTTCACTGAGGTCTCTGTGTACCGCTGCCTTCCCAGAAGTCTGCAATCACCCCATTTCATCCCAGTTTACTCTTCTTTCTCACAGTCATCACTAACTAGTTTTATACTGTTTATTTATTATTGTCTGTCTTCTCAGCTACAGGAGGGGCGGGGACTTTGTTTTCTTCACTATTATATATATATCCCCCAGCATTTAAATCATGCCTGGCATATAGTAAAGCATTCATGTGTGTTTGCTGAGTAAACACATTAAATATTATATACACCAATTAAAAATGAACACAAAGAGAAAAGCACTATTTCTGTGAAAGAAAACTAAGGTAATGTTTTAGAAAGAACAATAAAAGCTGGCCAGTGCAACAAGTAATAGTCAAAATAAGTGAGGATGACATGAATAAAAAATTAGGAGAAAAACAACTAAAAATTTGGAAAGCTTCTATACTATATGCCTTGCTAGTAGTATCTGTAGATCACGTCCCATTTGAAATAACTGAAACTAGAAATTCTAGATGGTAAGACAAGAATAAAACACACATCAGCAAACCATACTTAACAAGCAGGGCTTGGCCCTACAAAAAATGACGGCTGAATGAAGGTCCTTTCCTATGTTTTAAATCTGTGTTTACCTCATGATAAAGACATATTCATCTGAAGTATTTAGGGAAAACAAAAGTACAGATACCTGTAGTTTACTTTGAATGTATCCAAAAGATAAGATGAAATTGATGGGGGATGGACAGACATTGATAAAGCAAGTACAAGAACCTGTGTATGGGAGAAAGGAGGCGGTGTGTATCCAGGTGTTCACTGTAAAACTCTCAACTGTACTGCGTGCTTGAATGTTTTCATAAAATGGTGGGGGGAATGCTTCAGCTTCCCTACTTGGACTAACTTTTTGGATTAACTATCAAAAAGCCAATTCTAGCTTGATCAGAAAAGAAAGCTGCTGCTGCATCTGCCGTGTGGGATTGTGGGAGTAAATGAGACGGGTATGTGAAGTGACGCAGTGTCTGACCCCAGGTAAGGTACGCTGAATGGTGGTGA
Source organism: Ateles fusciceps (assembly GCA_036589455.1). NCBI lineage: Eukaryota > Metazoa > Chordata > Mammalia > Primates > Atelidae > Ateles > Ateles fusciceps. The sequence goes on from JAZHEH010001321.1 coordinate 16,110,060, forward strand.
TGATAACCCCCCAGACTCTGTGGGGGACATTCTGTTTAGTGACTAACTAGCATAGTGTACAGCCCTATTACTGACGGTTTCCCTTAAATTAGGCCAAGTCTATGAAGGCCACCAGAATGGCCAAGGGGATAGGAATGAAGAAAAATTCAGCGTCAGTGGTCAAGTGAGCACTTCCTGCAGCGTGGACACAGAGGCAGTGCTGGGGCCTGACCTGCGCCATCTCGTCCTGCGCCATGCCTAGCACGTCTTTCATCAGGTGGTACGCCTCGCAGATCAGCTGCATGTCCCCATACTCTATCCCGTTGTGCACCATCTTCACGAAGTGGCCTGCTCCCTCTTCTCCCACCTGTCAGGACAAGCACCAAGAGACCCTCAGAGAGGCAGGTGACACACCAGAGAAGTCCACATCAGCTTTGACGCTGAACATCCCTGGCAAGGCTATCTCTCCACACAAAAAATAAGTATAAAACGAATACAGTATTTTTGATACAAGAATCATATAGCAATTCAACACAAGCTTCAGTCCTGTACAATATCATTTAACATTAATTCCAGACTCATTTTTCTAAAGGTTTCTCGAAGTCCCTGAATTCACTCTTAATACCTATGGTCCTTTAGCCTGTATTTTCTACTCTTCCCCATCATTCAAAGCAACTCCCTGCCTTCCCAGCCCCCACCCACAAGAAAAAAGTCCTCTTTTTCCCAAAGTTACCACTTTTCTAGCATCTAGAGATTAAAATATATTGGCTAATTAAATCACTTTTTAAAAAATATGAATGTATTGCAGTTGTTCCTAATAGCTACTAAGTAAAATGACCCTAGATCCAAGGTCTCAACTTTGTAAACCCAGAAAGGTGTCCCTTCAAGGTCCCATCATTGACAAGATCTTTATGTATAAGCTGGCAAGATGTATAAAATCAGAATACCTGTTTATGAATGTAGAATGAAAAACTTAACTACGGATCTCTGTGGTTACAAATGTTAGCCTGCTCAACACATTCTGTCCTTATAGACAGTAACTGGGAAGCCAGATTACCTAAAAATTATTTAATTGTCAAGGAACCGGAACAAAAGGAGTGACAAGAGCCAAACAGTTCATGGCATCAGGCTCTCAGCCATCCACACCCAGCTCCATTACAGGGACACACCTGCCCAGGAGGCCGAGTGTTTGGATGACCTGGGCAGTCTCTCTCCTGGCAGTTACCACTTAGATGATACTGACGCTTCCATTAGGACAAATTGTCCATGTTTCCTTTTTTTTTTTTTTGAGACACACTCTTAACTCTGTTGCCAGGCTGGAGTGCAGCGGAGCAATCTCAGTTTACTGCAAACTTCGCCTCCTAGGCTTAAGTGATTCTCCTGCCCCAGCCTCCTGAGTAGCTGGGACTACAGGTATGCGCCACCAGCCCAGCTAATTTTTGTATTTTTAGTAGAGATGGAGTTTCACCATATTGGCCAGGATGGTCTCAATCTCTTGATCTTGTGATCTGCCCGCCTCGGCCTCCCAAAGTGCTGGGATTACAGGTGTTAGCCACCACACTAAGCCTTTTTTTTTGAGACAGAGTCTGGCCGAGGTGAGTGGATCACCTGAGTTTTTTTTTTTTTTTTTTCCTCCGGAGACAGAGTTTCGCTCTTGTTGCACAGGCTGGAATGCAAGGGCGTGATCTTGGCTCACTGAAACCTCTGCCTCCCAGGTTCAAGCAACTCTCCTGCCTCAGCTTCCCAAGTTGCTGGGATTACCCGGGTCTGCCACCATGTCCAGCTAATTTTTTGTATTTTTAGTAGACAAGGTTTCACCATGTTGGCCAGGCGCCGACCCGCCGCGATCTACCCGCCTCAGCCTCCCAAAGTGCTAGGATTACAGGTGTGAGCCATGTGCCCTTCTTTTTTTTTTTTTAAGAAACAGGGTCTCGCTCTGTTACCCAGACTGGAGTGCAATGGTGTGATCATGGCTCACTGCAGCCTTGAACTCCTGGGCTCAAGGGATCCTCCTAAAATGCTGGGATCACAGCATGGGCCGCTGCACCCAGCCTCTTTTACTGTAGTAATCTACTGTCAGGGAACACAATTCCCTTTCCAATCCTTCATACTAATGAGAAGATTACTCAGCCCTTTATGTCAGTCCCAGCACCAGCCTTTTTCTACCCTAAGCAGTTCTGACTGAGCTCTGGCTGACCACTGGTGAAAAGGTAAGGACAGGTGAGCTGCTGTAGCCAAAGCCACCAAGCACTGGCTGACCTAGGAAGGAGGGCTTCCCTGATTCCTCACAGGCCTGAGTCCTTATTTCAACCTCCCCGTTGATCTCATATAAAATAAAATTGAATGATAAAATTAGCATTAATATTGCTGATAAAAAATTAAAAGGAATCAGGAGCTAAAGGGAGCTTGGAGACCATCTAGTCCAACCCATCTTACAGGTAAGGAAACTAAGTCCACAAAGGGATGTGGCTTGCCTGATGTCACAGTTAAGTTAATGGACAGCCAGAATTACTACTCGGGTCTCCTGAGCCTAGTGTTTATCTACAATATAAGATAAAGTTTACTTTAACAGCAACACGAGGTCGGGCATGGTGGCTCACGCTTGTAATCCCAGCACTTTGAGAGGCCAAGGCAGGCACACGACGTGAGAGTCCAGGAGTTTGAGACATGGTGTAACTTTGTCTCTACAAAAAATACAAAAATTAGCTAGGCGTGGTGGCATGCACCTGCAGTCCCAGCTACTCAGAAGGCTGAGGCAGGAGGATCACTTGAGCCTGGGAGGCGGATGTTGCAGTGAGCTGAGATCACATCACTATACTGCAGCTTGGGCAATAGAAAAAAAAACAACACCACAAAATAGAACTGGGGAAGTAGCTCTGAACTAGCCTAGCCCTGCTTCTCATTCAGTGAGGGTGCAAGTCAGCAGGTTGCTTTGTTCAAGCACAGAATGCCTGAATCCCATGCTACAGGAACGGGAATTTTCCACATTCATGGCCAGGACATCTGACACAGCAACAGGACATTCGATCCTCTTCCTTTCACCCAGACAAGCAAACCCCACTTCTGATTCTGACATGCTTTCCTTTGGCCATCAAATAATATGGCTCAAAAAAAATCTTACTTCACTCCATCCTGTTTCTTTTTAAGGAATCCATCTTTTAGATGAATTACAGAAGGCTGCTTTTAATATTAACCTCAAGGCGATGAACGGTCAGTTAAGATACAAATATATGAAGAGCAGGCATGCATTCTAGGCATTGGCTATGCTAGTGATCAAAGACTGAGATGTTTATGTCACCAAGCTAACCACTGGGAGACCACAGTGGCCTTTCTCTGCACACTTCATCACTTAGACACGCCCATTTTGCCAACTGGCTTTAAAGAGTCGCCCAGAACTTGCCCAGTCACAGCAGGGTTCTCCAGTTCCTACTTTTGCAGCGATGCCTTGGAAGATGGTCTTGATGTGGGGCCTGTGGAAACAGTGCGGATCAGCTAATGAGAAGAGACCGGCTGAGAGTCCAATTATATACCCAAAGGCACCAAGCCTCATCTTTTTGAGACAGGGTCTCATTTTGTCACCCAGGCTGGAGTGCAGTGGTGTGCTCTCAGCTCACTGCAGCCTCCTCAACCTCCCAGGTTCAAGTGATTCTCCTGCCTCAGCCCCCTAAGTAGCTAAGACTACAGGTCTATGATACCACACCCAGCTCATTTTTTTGGATTTTGTAGAGAAAGGGTTTTACCATGTTGCTCAGATTGGTCTCAAACTCCTGAGCTCAAGTAATCCACCCACCATGGCTACCCAAAGTGCTGGGATTAAAGGCATAAGCCACCATCACACCGGGCCTACCTTTTCTTTCTAATGGGAGCGGAAGTGCCCACAAAAAGATAATGAATGCGCTATAAGTTCTCAAGGTAAACTTCAGACCCTTGACTGAAACTGGTCCCCTCCTCCAGATCCTGGTGGGCCCTCAAAGCAGAAACTGGACTACTGGACTGAGACAGAAAGGCTGAGCAGAAGCATCATCAAAGAAATGTCTTCTTAGAGACAGGGTCTTGCTCTATTGCCCAGGCTGGAGTGCAGTGGCACAATCATGGCTCCTGCAGCCTCAAACTCCTGGACTCAGGTGATCTTCCTGCCTCAGCCTTCTAGGTAGGTGGGGCTACAGGTGTGTGCCACACACCCAGCTAATTAAAAAAAAATTAGCTCGCTGCTGCCCAGGCTGGAGTGCAATGGCACAATCGTGGCTCACTGCAATTTCTGCTTCCCAGGTTCAAGCAATTCTCCTGCCACAGACTCCTGGACTAGCTGGGATTACAGGCATGCACCACCACACCCGGTTAATTTTTGTATTTTTAGTAGAAACATGGTTTTACCATGTTAGTCAGGCTGGTCTAGAACTCCTGACCTTGTGATCCACCCGTGTCGGCCTTCCTAACTGCTGGGATTACAAGTGTGAGCCACTGCGCCCCGCCAAAAAATTTTTGTAGAGAGGGTCTTGCTATGTTAGACCCAGGCTGGTGTTGAGCTCCTGGCCTCAAGCAATCCTCACACCTCAGCTTCCCAAAGTGCTGGGACTATAGGCGTGAGCCACCAGGCCCGGCTAATTTTTTTGTTATTGCTGCAGAGATGGGGTCTCCCTGTGTGGACATGGCTGATCTTAAACTCCTGGGCTATAGCACTCCTCCCACCTCAGCCTCTTGAGTCACTGAGATTACAGGCATGAGCCACAGCACCTGGCTCAGAAATTTCTATTGCAGCAGCAGCAGAAGGTATGATTGGAAACAGCAAACAATATGAAAGTTCCTTTAGAGACCCTCTTTTAATTTTTTTTTCTTTATTTCTCCTTATAATGGCTTTTAACAAGTGAAGAGATCCTGTTTTGTTTCTCTGAATGTGTGTTGCCAGACACAGAATGGTTCTGGAGATTTGAGTGAAGAATCAGGCAGCGTTTTTGAGAGCTATGTTACCATTCAGAGAAAGGCCACTGTTTACTCCTTCCACAGCTCAGCACAGAAATGAGGCTTTCCCTCACTGTTCTCCCTACTGGCCAGTCAGGCCTTCCTCACAAAAAGTTTTTTGGTACAGACACAAAATCTTACAGGGTTGCAAAGTTAACATTTAGGATTAGGGATTAAGACAGCTACACCGGGCCGGGCATGGTGGTTCACGCCTGTAATCCCAAGCACTTTGGAGGCCAAAGCGGGCGGATCACCTGAGGTCAGGAGTTCAAGACCAGCCTGACCAACATGGTGAAACTCTGTCTTTAAAAAAAAAAAAAGACAGCTACACTTGAAGCTATAGAGCTTCACTGAACTTTTATACTGTCTTTCAGGTGAAGGTGCCATTTGTACTTCTGCCAAGACAGTATGAAGAAAGAGAACTGATTAAAACAGCTGGAGCACTCCGTATGTCAAATATTTTTATGTGCACTGTCTGCTGTCTGCCTTTCTAACTACCCACTGTGCAGGTGCTCCCAGGTAAGTATTTTCAAACCTTTTTTTTTTTTTTTTTAAGAAACAAGATCTCAGCCAGGCACGGTGGCTCACACCTGTAATCCCAGCACTTTGGGAGGCCAAGGCAGGTGGGTCACAAGGTCAAGAGTTCAAGACCAGCCCGACCAACATGGTGAAACCCTGTCTTTACTAAAAATACAAAAATTAGCCAGGCATGGTGGTGGGCGCCTGTAATCCCAGCTACTCCGGAGGCTGAGGCAGGAGAATCGCTTGAACCTGGGAGGCCGAGGTTCCAGTGAGCAGAGATCGCGCCACTGCATTTCAGCCTGGGCAACAAAGTGAGACTCTGGTTCAAAAAAAAAAAAAAAAACAAAAAAAACAAGGTCTTGCTATGTTGTCCAGGCCAGCCTTGAACTCCTGGGCTCTCAAGCAGTTCTCTCACCTGTCTCCTGAGTAACTAGGAGTACAGGAACAAGCCACTGCACGTGCAGCTGTTTAAACTTTTGAAAAGCAGGAAGGCCTCTCTACTTCTGTGTTTTATTAATAACACACTGAAGAGAATCCCCAGACTCATTCACCAGAAAGGTAATTTAAAGAATCATATATGTATTTTTTAATTGCGTCAGAGTCTTGCTCTGTCACCCATGATGGAGTACAGTGGTACAGCTCACTGCAACCTCCGCCTCCCGGGTTCAAGCGAATCTTGTGCCTCAGCCTCCCATGTAGCTGGGATTACACGTGCTCCCTACCACTCCCAGCTCATTTTTGTATTTTTAGTACAGACAAGCTTTCACCATGTTGGCCAGGCTGGTCTCGAACTCCTGACCTCAAGTGATCCTCTTGTCTCAGCCTCCCAAAGTGCTGGGATTACAGGCATGAGCCACCATGCCCAGCCTTTTAAGAATCGTATTTCAAAATAAGCCCCTCACCTTTTGGGGTTCTGTTTGATCACTCCTGTACTTTACTCCCTATTAGAATTCTAGACTATTCAAGAATCAAACTCATTCAGAAAAGAACGTTACCTCTCCATGTTCCCCTAAAAGAATTCTTCCCTTCCCCCTGGCTCCTTCTTTCTCTTTGCTCCGTCTCCCTACCTTCTTCTCTCTGGCTTGCTCTTTCCCTGCGGTCTCAGCAGCGGTGTTGCCCCTCAGTCTAACTTACACGTAGTCCATCACTTCCATCCTTCTGCTGTGATTCTCCACCCCCACTTACCTGCCCCCATTTAGATCTCAGACATCCCTCATTTCACACCATCCAAGTACCTCCTCTTCTGCGGCCAACATTCCTCCTATACAGAACAGTGAACAGTGCCAAGCTTGTTTTTGTCCAAGTCAAATAAAAATGTTCCATGGCTGGGCGTGGTGACTTATGCATGTAATCTCAGCACTTTGAGAGGCCGAGGCAGGCAGATCACGAGGTCAGGAGATGGAGATCAAGATCATCCTGGCCAACATGGTGAAACCCCGTCTCTACTAAAATACAAAAAATTAGCTGGGTGTGGTGGCACGTGCCTATAGTCCCAGCTACTCGGGAGGCTGAGGCAGGGGAATCACTTGAACCAAAGAGGCAGAGACTGCAGTGAGCCAATATCGTGCCACTGCACTCCAGCCTGGTGACAGAGTGAGACGCCATCTCAAAAAAGAAAAAATGTTCCACCTAATTCCCAGGCCATTCCCAAGCCCAGTCAGATTTTCCCATTATCCACAATTTTACATATACATATAAAAAATATAAATTGGCTGGGCGCAGTGGCTTATGCCTGTAATCCCAGCACTCTGGGAGGTCGAGGCAGGCAGATCACAAGATCAGGAGTTCAAGACCAGCCTGACCAACACGGTGAAGCCCTGTCTCTACTAAAAATACAAAAATTAGCTGGGCATGGTGGCACACGCCTGTAATCCCAGCTACTCAGGAGGCTGAGGCAGGAGAATTGCTTGAACCTGGGAGGATGAGGTAGCAGTAAGCAGGGATGGTGTCATTGCACTCCACCCTGGGTGACAGAGTGAGACTCTGTCTCAAAAAAAAAAAAAAAAAAAAAAATGAGGCCAGGCAAGGTGGCTTATGCCTGTAATTCCAACATTTTGGGAGGGAGGCAGGCGGATCACAAGGTCAAGAGATCGAGACCATCCTGGCCAACATGGTGAAACCCCATCTCTACTAAAAATACAAAAATCAGCTGGGTGTGGTGGCATGCACCTGTGGTCCCAGCTACTTAGGAGGCTGAGGTGGAAGAATCGCTTAAACCCAGGAGGCAGAGGTTGCAGTGAGCCAAGATTACGCCACTGCACTCCAGCCTGGCAACAGAGCAAGACTCTGTCTCAAAAACAAAACAAAACAAAACAAAACAAAGTAAAGTTACTTTGGGCTATATTATCAACTAAAAGAGGCAGACCTTATTCCTACATCCAGATATTGCACAGAACATCATCTGAGCTGCTTCCTTAAAGCCTATTTAGAGGCTGGGCACAGTGGCTCACGCCTGTAATCCCAGCACTTTGGGAGGCCAAGGCGGGCAGATCACCTAAGGTCAGGAGTTCAAAACCACCCTGGGCAACATGGTAAAACTTCATCTCTACTAAAATGCAAAAATTAGCCAGGCATGGTTGCGGGCGCCTGTAATCCCAGCTACCTAGGAGGCTGAGGCACAAGAATCACTTGAGCCCAAGAGGCAGAGGTTGCAGTGAGCCAAGATCTTGCCACTCCACTCCAGCCTGGGCCGTGCGGGGGAACCCTATTTAGAACTTCAGGTATCAGTCTTGATAGAAGTAACAGAAGAAAAAAGGCAAAAGAGGTTTGTACACATATATTATGTCAAAGCAACAAAACATCTAGATAAAAGAAATTGCCAGCGTCTCCCAGCTGTCACCCTCAGGGCGCCAGAGTGGAGATGAGGGTGGCAGAACTGCTCCTGGCTTATTCATTCTCAAAGTCCAACTCCCTTGTACAGAGATGAGCACAGTGTTAATGGCACTCACCATGCTTCTTTGTTCCCTCCTGGCATGAGTGATGGGCCATACCGGGCCCCTTCCTCTCCGCCACTGACTCCACTCCCCACAAATAAAATTCCCTTGGCCTTGAGGTCTCGGCACCGTCTCTGAAGGACAGAAAAATCACTTCATTATGCTTCCATGTTTCATTATGCTCCCAAAAATTGTTTCTCCTTATAAATGAGAGGAAGTATAAGATAGGTAGGAAGAGCCTCCATTTGACAGGAAATGACCCAAGGATCTAGGAATAACGGATCACTCAGAAAAGTTAATCCCCTATGTGTAGGAGTTAAAAAACAAAACTATAGACATTCAAGATACCTACCTCTTCCCCAAAGTGAAATAATTAAGCCAAACACACACTGCCATTTTACTAGAAAAGACATTAAATAATAAGACTCAATTAAGAGTTGGTTTAATACAATTTACTGCCATTCAGCACTTCAGAGCACACAGGACGTCCCCCAGCATTTGGTACCTTAGAGCACTGGTTCTAAACCAGTTATACGCTGACATATCACGGGTTAGCTGGAAGGGGAAGGGGGAGGTTCTAAACATAAACTCTCGGCCTGCTGTAGCTGAGTAGTCATTCTCTTTGAGTTATATGCATGACTGAGAATGTCACCCACCGAGTGTCGTAGCAGAAAAAAAGGCTAAGAACTATTGTTATCAGTAGCAATCTCAAAAAAATCAGTACCACAGTGCAGTTCACCCTACTGTCACACATGCAATGCTGATGCTTTTTTTAGAATGTTCTCAAAACCTGAAAGAATCTAGACTGAAGAACACTTACTGTGGTGTCCCTATATTCAGAATTTCCTCCATCAATGATGATGTCACCAGTGTCCAACAATGGTACCTGTAACCAGACACTAGCATTAAGATGGACCAAAAACGAAACATTCCTTGGCAAATTAAAACAAACAAGAATTTATTCCAAATAAACATAGCCTAAAAAGAGTCTCATTCTGTTGCCCAGCTTGGAATGCAGTAGTGTGAACACGACTCACTGCAACCTTCAACTCCCTGAACCACAACATCCAGCCAATTTTTAAAAACTTTTTGTAGAGACCGGGCACAGTGGCTCACGCCTGTAATCCCAGCACTTTAGGAGGCCGAGGTGGACGGATCACAAGGTCAGGAGTTTGAGACCAGCCCGACCAACCTGGTAAAACCCCGTCTTTACTAAATATAGAAAAATTAGCCGGGTTTGGTGGCCTGCACCTGTAATCCCAGCTACTCAGGAAGCTGAGGCAGAAGAATCGCACCCAGGAGGCAGAGGCTGCAGTGAGCTGAGACTGCACCACTGCACTCCAGCCTAGGCAACAGAGTGAGACTCTGCCTAAAAAAAAAAAAAAAAAAAATTTTTTTTGTAGAGATGGAGTCTCACCATGTTGCCCACGCTAATCTCATTGCCCAGGCTAGACTCAAATTCCTGGGCTCAAAAGATCCTCCTGGCTCGGCAGGAGGCCAACGCACCCAGCCTATTTAATCTTCAATAACCCTCTCTGTGATTAGAGTTGGACTCTATTTAAAAGTTTAGGGCTTACCAGGGTCAGTGGCTCACACCTGTAATTCATCCCAACACTTTGGGAGGCTGAGGCAGGTGGATTGCTTGAGCCCAGAAGTTTCAGACCAGCCTGGACAGCATAGCAAGACCCCATTTCTATTTTTAAGTAAGTAAGTAAACACTGACTATAACATCGGTATCCAGAAGAGAATGGGGATTCGGTAAATCAGTATCAAATGGTTTAGTGTCTGAATGATTTTATGACCAGTTTGGAGATCAGGAAGAGAAAGAGCCTCGAACGTGAATATCTACCTACAGCACACCAACCAGGCTCAGCTTTATTATTTATTACTGAATCTTCCCCTACAAGGCTCTGGTTAACATTACTTAGTATTTTCCTATATTGAGGAATCATCCACCATTTTTCAGTTTTCTCTGAAACTGATCACGGGCAGCTCGCCACACAAAAAATTTACCATGTCCTTTTTTTTTTAAATCACAGTGTTCTTCCTTTCTAGGTCATCTGTCTGAAAAACAGTGGCATACTGGTTACAAATCCTTCTCCCTGTGGAAACAACCCCACTGTTGACACCAGTCCTCTAATAAAGGATGCTCAGCCTCCCCTGAGCTATGACTGCACTGCGTGCAACAAAACATTTCTTCTAAATGGGTAGTGCCTGGCTTTTTCAGACCTGTTACTGTACAATTATTTGCGGGTATATAAATACATTATTTCTAATGGTTCCCCTACTTTTTTCTTCCAAAAAAGATATCTTGCTAAAGCCAACAAATTGTTTGGTACAAAAATAAGCACCCAGCTCCCTAAGATTCCCTAAGGGGAGCTCTTGTTTTTAGTTTTATTTTTTTGAGACAGAGTGTCACTGTTGCCAGGCTGGTGGGCAGTGGCACGATCTCAGCTCGCTGTAACCTCTGCCTCCCAGGTTCAAGCAATTCTCCTGTCGCAGCCTCCCAAGTAGCTGGGATCACAGGTGTGCGCCACCACGCCCAGCTAATTTTTGTATTTTTAGTAGAGACAGGGTTTCGCCATGTTGGCCAGGCAGGTCTTGAACTCCTGACCTCAGGTGATCCACCTGCCTTGGCCTCCCAAAGTGCTGAGGTTACAGGCGCGAGCAACCGCACTAAGGAGATCTCTTGTGATTTATATTAAATTATACAACTACTTCAGAATTGTTGCTTTATAGGAATACTGAGAAAAATGAAATCTATTTCTGAATTCGGACACCAGGATTTATTAGTGAATAGTGATAAACATAAACATTACACAATTAACACTGTCATATTATTTTGAACATCAAAGATAGAGAACCCTGTAAAAGCACTAGTTAGTAGTGAAATATTTTCATTCTTTTTTTTTTTTCGAGACAGAGTCTTGTTCTGTCACCCACTCTGGAGTGCAGTGGCGTGACCTCGGCTCACTGCAACCTCTGCCTCAGCCTCCCGAGTAGCTGGGATTACAGGTGCCCACCAATATGCCCAGCTAATTTTTGTATTTTTAGTAGAGACGGAGTTTCACCATCTTGGCCAGGGTGGTCTTACACTCCTGACCTCATGATCCACCTGCCTACCCCAAAGTGCTGGGATTACAGGTGTGAGCCACCATGCCCAGCATTCTCTTTTTTTTTTTTTTTCTTTGAGATAGGGTCTTGCTCTGTCTCCCAGGCACCTGGAGTACAGTGGTGAGAGCTTGGATCACTGTGGTCTCAAATGATCCTCCTACTTCAGCCTCACAAGTAGCTGGGACCACAAGCTTGCACCACCATACCCAGCTAATTTTTTAAATTTTATGTAGGTACAGAGTTTCACCATGTTGCCCAGGCTGGTCTCGAACTCCTGGGCTCAAGCAATCCATCTGCACCAGCCTCTCAAAGTGCTGGGATTACAGAACTGAGCCACTGTGCCCTAATGAATTTTTATTGAAATGTCTGTTAGTATCCTCAGAATTACTACCACCAACGGACACAGTTACTTCATAAGTGCCGCTCAAGTTAACCAACACTGCAACAGTTAAGCAATCATTTTGTCAGAACTTAGCAGAAATTGAAAAAAAAAAAGAAAAAAGCTGGAGTTAGAAGAAGTAGAACTAAAGGAAGGAACCAAAAACAGCTGTTATCACGGCAACAGCCGAGAGCAGAGCTAGCCTCACCAATTTTTCGATGAAATCATCAACCGCTTGCCCAGCCTTCACCAGGAGGATGACCCGCCGGGGCTTCTTCAGCTTGGAGACCATCTCCTTCAGGGAATGAGCACCTACCACTTTGGTTCCCTTTGCCTCATTGGCCAAGAAATCATCAACTTTGGAGACGGTCCTATTAAAAGCACAGACCTAGAAGGACAAAAGTCCTGAGTAGGAGATCCAGGACACTGAAGACTTTCAGACTGTGGCCCAAGTAACAATGACACTTCCATTGGGCCCAAGTTCTGGGGGAGGTCAGACCTGCCTTTGCCTTTTCCTCCCCCAGCTGTGGGAGGCTCACTGTAAAGTTATGTCACCTCAGTAGGATGAAACGGCAGAGAACCGAGGCGAAGGTCAACTGCCCCTGGCATGTCAGGTAGAGTCCACAGGTAACCTGTTAGGACTCAGAATCAAATCTAGGAACCGGTCAGTTCCACAGGAGGCTCTGTTCGTTGTTACTGATCATCCTGGCGCCTAAGCCACTTTAGCATTTAGAAGAAACATTTTCACTCTCCCCAGAACTTATCAGGCAATCAAGTTAGAGCTCTACACAGCCAGCAGGGGTTCTCCTTCCCCGACCTTCGTCTCTACTTAAGACACTGATCCGTTTATTCGGGCTGTGAACCTCACTGACCCACAGGCACACTCCGCACGACTAAGTTCCGGGTCGGCCCGCCCCGCCCACGATTACAGGGGTGCTTCTCCTTTCCATACAAAAATGCCACGGGCAGCAACCGAGCGCGTTGGCAAAGCGCAGCCAGGAGACCCGTGCGCTCCCAGACCCATCGCCGGCCTCGGCTAAGGCGCCCCGGGAACCAGAGAGAAGACAATGCGCCCGCGCGGCTTACCACAAAGCCGTGGTCATTCATGTTCAAAATTAAGTTCTGGCCCATGACGGCCAATCCGATCAGCGCGATGTCAGCTCTGGAGGGATGGAAACAGAACAAAGGAGTCAGCGCCGCTCGACGCGCGGCAACCCAGCGGCCCGGCCCTGCCCCGTTCGGCAGTGACTGGGGTCTGCACTTTCCTCTGCGCCTCCCCACGGATGCCGCCGAAGCGGGGCGCGTAAGCTGCAGAGCCTCTGCCGGGCTGGCGACCCCAACTCCGCCCTCGCGCCCGGCTCCGGCTGGCACGCTTCCCGCAGGTGTCCCCGCTGGGTCGGCGAGGCCTGGCCGCGCCTCCTCCCTAGCCCTCGAAAGGACCCGCCCCGCCCCCGACGCTGCGCGGCCGAGAGTGCAGGGGGTCGGGGCCCGCGGGTAAGGCCGGGGTCCCGGGGCACGAGGTGGGCTCAGGCGACCCGCAGGGCGGAAGGCGTCCAAAAGAACGAGGTAAATCCCGCTCCCTGGAGAGTTCCCCGCAGGCCGAGGTCGAGGCCGAGCCTGGCTGCCCGGGGCGAGTCACTCACTGGGCCATGGCGGCGGACAGAGCAGAAGAACTGAAGAGCGGCGAGGTGCGGAAAGAGAGTGAGGGAGAGACCCGCGGCGCCTCACTACCGAGGCTGCGGCCGCTCACGCCCGGCTTTCCAGCGCCGGCCAATCGAATGGAAGGGGCGGAGTTGCAAAGCCATACTATTGGCTCCCTCCGACGCCTGTTAGACCACCAGAGGCAAGTGGGCACGCCCGCTCCAGGGGCCGGATCAGTAGAGCGTCGAGACCTCGATTACATTGCCCGGGCCAGGCTTGAGGCTCCCCGCCCGCGCGGAGATTTCCGCCACGCCTTGGTACGAAGCAGGAGCTCCCGGGCGCTGCGCCCTCGTCCCGGCTGCACCTTGGTCCTGCAGGCCCTCCGCCTGGCGCAGCCGTAGCCATAGCAACCCACGCAGGACCGCGCTTTACAGTTTACCAGGCACTCGGAAGCCTCTGGAGCGAGCGTCCATCGCTCCTTCCTCGGGTCACTGCGGTACTCCGTGCGGGGTCCGCGCCGTGTCCCTCTGCTCCGGGGCAGGGGCCGGGTGGGCTCGTCCAGCCCTGTACGCGTTTGGAGTGGGGCCGGGGGAAGGCTGAGCCTCAGGGCGACCCTGATTTGGGGGCGTGCGACCGCTCTCTGCGGGTGAAGAGGCACGGGCAGCGCAGGCGGGGTTTGTACTGCTCGGAGTGTGATGGGGCCAGGACTTGAGTCTTTTGACCTAGGCTCGGAGATCACGGCATTGAACCCTTTCTCGTTTTGCAGAGGCCATGTGACCCGCGAGATGGACCAAGTTAAATGCAGAAGCAGATATGAAAATCCAGCCGTCTTCGCCCTAAAGTGTAGTGAGCGGCCGTCCAAAAAAAAGGGAAATCCAGCCGTCTTAAGCCACACATTAAAGAGATTTGCAAAGTTGCCAAGCAGCGCTGGCTCATCTGAGTCCCTTCGTGCTAGGAGGAAATTGTTGTTCAAAAGTTTCTGAGTTCTAGATTTTTTGTTTGTTTATTTGAGACGGAGTCTCGCTCTGTCGCCCAGGCTGGAGTGCAGTGGTGCGATCTTGGCTCACTGCAACCTCCGCCTCATGGGTTCAAGCGATTCTCCTGGCTCAGCGTCCCGAGTAGCTGGGATTACAGGCGTCCACCACCACACCTGGCTAATTTTTGTATTTTTAGTAGAGATGGGGTTTCACCATGTTGGCCAGGATGGTCTCGATCTCCTGACCTTAGGTGATCCACCCGCCTCGGCTTCCCAAAGTGCTGGGATTACAGTGTGAGCTACTGCACCAGGCAAACGGGAACTTGTGTTTGGTATTTGGTACTCTTCTATCTTTTGTATGGAAAGGGCTGAAAAGAGAGGCAGCAATCACAGTGGAAAACTAGGACCAAATCAAAACATTTACTTCTTTGTGAAACCATCTGGAGAAAGAGAACGGCAACTTTGCGGCTTCCTGCAACACTCCTGAGTGTTCCCATAGTTCACACTCAGCTGTTACATACACGTCCATGACTCGAGGTGTTTGCTATGGAAAAAAATTTCCCATTTGACAATCATATACTCATGAATTGGGTAATAATAGTATATCTTATCTTCCTGATCCAAACCGGTATCATCCCAAGCATCTTATCCTCTTCCCCCACAGTTAATACCTCTATTCTACATTCCTTTGGGAATAGGGTGCCCCAGCACATCCTGTTACAAATACTTTCTTTTTTAACTTGAGATGGAATCTCACTCTGTTGCCCAGACTGGAGTGCAATGGTGCGATCTCGGCTCACTGCAACCTCTGCCTCCTAGGTTCAAGCGATTCTCCGGCTTCAGCCTCTGGAGTAGCTGGGACTACAGACATGCACCACCACACCCGGTTAATTTTTGTATTTTTGGTAGAGACAGAGTTTCACCATGTAGGTCAGGATGGTCTCAAACTCCTGACCTCAGGTGATCCACCTGCCTCGGCTTCCCAAAGTGCTGGAATTACAGTGTGAGCCACTGTGCCCAGCTACAAATACTTTTCATTTTTCCACAGCATCCCAGTACAATGTCCAGAAATGTGGACCTCAGCCTGAGCTTAAGTCCAAGGAGTTGGTCAATGAGACTGAGCCAGGGTGGAGAAACAGCCCTTTCTCTGTAGATCCCTAGCCCAGATAATACATTTTACCTTGAAAGACAAGCTCTGGGCCAGACGAAGTGGCTCTAGCCTGTAATCCCAGCACTTTGGGAGGCTCAGGCGAGGTGGATCACTGGAGGTCAGGAGTTCAAGACCACCCTGGCCAACATGGTGAAACCATTTCTACTAAAAATACAAAAAATTAGCCAGGCTTGGTGGCGGACACCTGTAATCTCAGCTACCGGGGAGCCTGAGGCAGGAAAATCACTTGAACCCAGGAGGCAGAGGTTGCAGCGAGCCAAGATCGCAGCACTGCACTCCAGCCTGGGAAACAAGAGGGAAACCTCATCTCAAAAAAAAAAAAAAAAAAAAAAAGACAAGCTCTGCAGTCTCTTCTCCATAGTACGCCCTGTTGTCCTAGTCTCACTACATTCCAGAGAACCCGAACCATTTTTGGTTCCAGAACAAGGCCTAAGTAGCTGTTCTGCTTGCTCTTCACCTGGCTGAGTCCTGCCAGCTGCAGCCTCAGCTCACAGGCTTCCCCCTCTTTCTCAGGCAGATTTAGGTGCCTCTTCCGTGTGCTCTTAGCACAGTGCTTGTTTACATCTCACTCCTTAGACCGTCACGTATGAGAGGTCGGGGGAACGCCTCTGTCTCGTCTGTTGTACTTCTGTCACCTTCCGTAAGCCTTGCACGTGGCAGATGGCCACTAACTGTTGCTGTTGAATGATTGGTTTATACCAGTTTGCTTTTTTTGTTTGTTTGTTTGTTTTTGAGATGGAGTCTTGCTCTGTCGCCCAGGCTGGAGTGCAGTGGCACAATATCGGCTGACTGCAACCTCCACCTTCCAGGTTCAAGCTATTCTCCTGCTTCAGCCTCCTGAGTAGCTGAGACTACACGCACACGTTACCACACCCAGCTAATTTTTGTATTTTTAGTAGAGACAGGGTTTCATCATGTTGGTCAGGATGGTCTCGATCACCTGACTCTGTGATCTGCCCACCTTGGCCTCCCAAAGTGCTAGGATTACAGGCGTGAGCCACTACACCCGGTCTATACCAGTTTTTAAAGAGGGGCATTGTCTGGAATAGTCCTACTTCACACTTGTGTTTTTTGTTGTTTTTTTTTTTTGAGACAAAGTCTCACTCTGTCACCTGGGCTGGAGTGCATCCGGCTCGCTGCAACCTCCATTTCCCGAGTTGAAGTACTTCTCCTGCCTTGGCCTCCCAAGTAGCTGGGAGTACAGGCGCCCACCACCATGCCTGGCTAATTTTTTAAAATATTTTTGTAGAGACAGGGTTTCACTATGTTGGCCAGGCTGGTTGGGAACTCCTGACCTCATGATCTGCCCGCCTTGGCCTCCCAAAGTGCTGGGATTATAGTCGTGAGCCACTGCACGTGGCCCACCCTTGTCTTTTTTTAAAAGACACAGGTCTCGATCTATATCCCAGGCTGCAGTGCAGTGGTATGATCACAGCTCCCTGCATCCCGGAACTCCTGGGCCCAAGCAATCCTCCCACCTCAGCCCCCCTGAATAGCTAGGAACCAAGGTGCTTACCATCACGCTGGCTATTTTTTTTGTCGGGGGTGTGGTAGAGACAGGGTTTTACTATGTTGCCGAAGCTGGTCTCAAGTCATCCTCCTACCTCAGCTTCCCAAAGTGGGATTACAGGCATGAGCCACTGCACCTGGCCTGCACCTGTCTTCTTGCTTGGCTATTAATTGCAATCTCTTTCATTCTCAAAATTGTTCTGGTTTGGATAACAAATTATATTGGCAACCTACTTTGTTTTTAATTTTTTTAAAGACAGGGTCTTTGCTCTGTTGCCCAGGCTGGAGTGCACTGGCGTGATCATAGCTCGCTGCAGCCTTGAACTCCTGAGGTCGAGCAATCTAGCCTCGACTTCCTGAGTAGCTAGGACTACAGGCATGCACCACCACGCCCGGCTAAGACATCCTACTTTAAAATATGTCAAACTTCACAGCACAATTCTTTTTTAAAAATACAGATTTAATGAGATAATTTACATGTCATAGAATTGAAACATTGTAAGTATACATTTGGATGATTTTTAGTTAATGTACACTGTTGAGTAGCCATCACCATAATCCACTTTTAGGAAACTCCCTCACCCCAAAAGGTTCCCTTGTGTCTATTTGTAGTCAGTCTCTGCCCTCACCCCCAGCCAACCTCTGACCTACTTGGCATAGTTCTGCCTTTTCCAGAAATGTCATAGAAATGGAACAGTATGTAATTTTTTGGCCTGGCTTCTTTCACTCAGCATAATGCTTCTGAGGCTCGTCCGTGTCGTTGTAGGTATGAGTAGTTTGCTCCTTTTCATTGCTGACTGGTATTCCATTGTGCAATTATGTCATAATTTACTTATCAATTTATCTGCTGGTACACATTTGTATTGTTGGGAGTTTGGGGAATAAATAGATATTTTGAATCAATGTACAAATTGTTGTTTTCATTTCTTTTGGACATATACTTGGAGTGGATTGCTGGGTTGTAAAGTAAGTTTAACTTTTTAAGAAACTGCTGGCCAGGTGTGGTGGCTCATACCTGTAATCCTAGCACTTTGGGAGGTCAAGACAGGTGGATCGCTTGAGCCCACGAGTTCAAGACCAGCCTGGGCAATATGGCGACATCCCATCTCTACTAAAAGTACAAAAACTGAGGTGGGAGGATCACTTAAACCTGGGGAGGTCAAGCTTGCAGTGAGCCATAATCATGCCACTGCACTCTAGCCTGGGTGACAGAGTGACACCCTGTCTCAAAAAAAAAAAAAAAAAGAAAGAAAGAAAAAGAAAAACTTTCATTTTGTTTTTTGAGATGGAGTCTCGCTCTGTTGCCAGGCTGGAGTGCAGTGGCTCGATCTTGGCTCACTGGAACCTCCGCCTCCTGGGTTCAAGCAATTCTCCTGCCTCAGCCTCCTGAGTAGCTGGTACTACAGGTGCATGCCACCACGCCCAGCCAATTTTTGCATTTTTAGTAGAGACAGGGTTTCACCATGTTGGTCAGGATGGTCTCAATCACCTGACTTTGTGATCTCCCCGCCTTGGCCTCCCAAGGTGCTGGGATTACAGGCGTGAGCCACCGCACCTGGCCGCAACTCTAAACTATTTCTAAGTGGCTGCACCACTTTACATTTCTACAATATATGAGGGTTTGTTTCTCCATATTCTCCCAACATGTAGTATGGTCTGTCTTTACGATTACATCCATCCTGTTATGTAATACTGATAGCTCATCGTGGCTTTAATTTGTATCTCCCTAATGATTAATCATGATGAACCTTTTTTTTTTCTTTTTCCTCTTTGAGATGGAGTCTTGCTCTGTTGCCAGGCTGGAGTGCAGTGGCGCAATCTCGGCTTATTGGGTTCAAGCGATTCTTCTGCCTCAGCCTCCCGAGTAGCTGAGATTATAGGCGTGCACCACCACACCTCACTAATTTTTGTATTTTTAGTAGAGATGGGATTTCATCATGTTGGGAAGGATAGTCTCGATCTTCTGACCTCATGATCCGCGGGCCTTGGCCTCTCAAAGTGCTGGGATTACAGACGTGAGCCACTACGCCCGGCCCAATGATGAACATATATCCAAGTGTTTATCAGCTATTCATATATTCTTTTTTTTTTTTTTTGAGACAAAGTCTCACTCTTGTCTCCCAGGCTAGAGTACAATGGTGTGATCTCTGCTCACTGAAACCTCCACCTCCTGGATTCACGTGATTCTCCTGCCTCAGCCTCCTGAAGAGCTGGGATTACAGGCACCCGCCACCATGCCTGGCTAATTTTTGTATTTTTAGTAGAGACGGGGTTTCACTGTGTTAGCCAGGCTGGTTTCAAATTCCTGACCTCATGGTCTGCCCACCTCAGCCTCCCAAAGTGCTGGGATTACAAGCATGAGCCACTGTGTCTGCGTCTGGCCTGATATAAAACTTTTAACTAACTAAAAAAAAAAAGAAACAAAAAACTTTTAACTAAACCCCAGACTTTATTCCAAAGACAACTTTTCCGCTGGGCATGGCAGCTCGTTCCTGTAATCCAGCATTTTGGGAGGCTGAGGTGGAAGGATCTCTTAAGCCCAGGAGTTGGAGACCAGCCTGGGCAACATAGTGAGACCCCCTTCTCTACATTAAAAAACAAAAATTAAAATAGCGGTGGGTGAGCTTGAGGGCGACAAGCCCCTGAGCGGGCTGCTGAATGCGCTAGCCCAGGAGACTTCCACAAGCACCCCAGCATCACAGAGGAGCTGCTGCAGAGTCAGCTGTATCCAGAGGTGCCACCCGAGGAGTTCCGCCCCTTTCTGGCAAAGATGAGGGGGATTCTTAAGTCTATTGCGTCTGCAGACATGGATTTCAACCAGCTGGAGGCATACTTGACTGCTCAAACCAAAAAGCAAAGTGGGATCACATCTGACCAAGCTGCTGTTATTTCTAAATTCTAGAAGAGCCACAAGACAAAAATCCATGAGAGCCTCATGAACCAGAGCCGCTGGAATAGTGGGCTTCGGGGCCTGAGCTGGAGAGTTGATGGCTAGTCTCAGTCAAGGTACTCAGCTCAAATACACATGCCTGTTGCCATTACAGAGCTGGAATTAGGCAAATATGGACAGGAATCGGAATTTCTGTGTTTGGAATTTGATGAGGTCAAAGTCAACCAAATTCTGAAGATGCTGTCAGAGGCAGAAGAAAGTATCACCTCACTGATTAGCCAGCCTAACTGAAGATGATGTATGAAGGAGTTGGAGTTGTTGAGACCAAGGTGATCATGATCCCTCTCCATTGATCTTTTTTAGAAAAATTCTTGTGCCCCCATTGGTATTACATCTTCCCATTCAAAAACAAACAAACAAACAAACAAAAAATTAAAAATAACACTAGGCAGGTGTGGTGGTGCATGCCTGTAGTCCCAGCTACTGGAGAAGGTTAGGTGGGAAGACTGCTTAAGGCTGGGACGTTGAGGCGGCAATGAGCCGAGATGGACCACTGCACTCCAGCCTGAGTGACAGAGCCAAGACCCTGTCTCAAAAAAAAAAGGTTCACACCTGCACCTGTAATCCCAGCACTTTAGGAGGCTAAGGCAGGCAGATCACTTCAGCCTAGGAGTTTGAGACCAGCCTGGCCAACTGGGCGAAACCCCGCCTCTACTAAAAATTCCAGCTATTCAGGAGGCTAAGGCAGGAGATTTGCTTGAACCTGGGAGGCGCCACTGCACTCCAGCCTGGGCGACAGGGCGAGACTCTGTCTCAAAAAAAAAAAAAGTGTCATTTACAGTAACATCAAAAGAATAAAATATTTGGAATAAAATACTGAAATTCATAAAAGAAGTGCAAAGCCTATACACGCAAAACCACAAAACATTAATTACAGATCTAATAAGACATTATAACATGTTAATGGATTTGTAAGACTCAGTATTACAGTGGCGCTTCTCGGCTCACTGCAACCTCTGCCTCTCAAGTTCAAGCAATTCTGCCTCAGCCTCTTGAGTAGCTGGGATTACAGGCACGTGCCACCACATCCAGCTAAGTTTTGAATTTTTGATTTTTTTTTTTTTTTTTTTAGTAAAGATGGCATTTTACTATGTTGGCCAGGCTGGTCTTGAACTCATGACCTCAGGTGATCCACCTGCCTCAGCCTCCCAAAGTGCTGGGATTACAGGTGTGAGCCACCAGACCCAGCCTCAATATTGTTTTGTTTGTTTTTGGGACAGATTCTCACTGTGTCACCCTGGCTGGAGTGCAGTGGCACAATCTCAGCTCACTGCAACCTCTGCCTCCCAAGTTAAGTGATTTTCCTGCCTCAGCCTCCCAAGTAGCTGGGATTATAGGCATGAGCCACTGCACCTGGTGAGAATGGCACATTCTTAATTTCGTTTTCAGATTGTTCATTATTGGAACACAGAAATGTAATTTTCATCTATTGACCTTGTATCCTGAGACCCTGTCATCTGCAATCATATCATCTGTGTATAGTTTTTTTTCCTTTCAATCTGCATGTCCTTTATTTTCCTTGTCTATTGTACAGGCTACAATCTTCAGCACAAAGTCGATATGGTGAGAAGAAACATATTTGTCTTGTTCCTGATCGTAGAGGAAAGCATTCCGTTTTTTACCATAAAATATGATGTTAGGGAATTTCTCTTTTTTTTTGGAGACAGAATCTTACCCTGTTGCCCAGGCTGGATTACAGTGGTGCGATCTTGGCTCACTGCAACCTCCCAGGTTTAAGCGATTCTCCTGCCTCAGCCTCCTGTGTAGCTGGAACTATAGGCATGCGCCACCACACCTGGCTTTTTGTATTTTTAGTAGAGATGGGGTTTCACCATGTTGGCCAGGCTGGTCTCAAACTCCTGACCTCAAGTGACCCACCCGTCTTGGCCTCCTGAAGTGCTGGGATTACAGATGTGAGCCACTGTGCCTGGCCCTATTTTTTTCTCTTCTATTCCTAATATGTTTAGAGTTTTTGTCATTTTGTTTTTGTTCTTGAGACAGGGTCTCACTGTTGCCCAGCCTGGAGTGCAGTGGTGTGAAGATGGCTAGCTTACTGCAGCCTCAAACTCCTGGGTTAAGTGATCCTCTCACTTCAGCCTCCCACGTAGCTGGTGGAACTACAGATGTGCATCACCATGCTTTGCAATTTTTTAATTTTTTTTTTTTTTTTTTTTAGAGATGGGGCCTTACCATATTGCCCAAGCTGGTCTCAAACTCCTGGGCTCAAGTAATCCTCCCATCTTGGCTTCCCAAAGTATTGGGATTACTAAGGCTGTGAGCCACTGTGCCCAGTCTATCAGGAATTTTCAATTGTCTATTCTTCCTTTCAATTCTATGTTTTTGAGACTCTAATATTATTAGTGTATATATTTATAATGGCTATATCTTTCTGATAAATTGATATAGCCATTATCATCATAAAATGTTCCGTTTTTTTTTTTTTTTTTTTTGAGATGGAGTCTCAGCCACCCAGGGTGGAGTGCAATGGTGCATTCTCAGCTCACTGCAACCTCCACCTCTCAGGTTCAAGAAATTCTCCAGCCTCAGTTTCCCGAGCAGCTGGGATTACAGGCACGTGCCACCACGTCCAGCTAATTTTTTTTTGTATTTTTAGTAGAGACAGGGTTTCACCATGTTGGCCAGGCTGGTCTCAAACTCCTGACCTCAGGTGATCTGCCTGTCTCAGAAAAGTGCTGGGATTACAGGCGTAAGCCACCACGCCCGGCCTCCTTTATGTTTCTAATAATATTTTCTTAAAGTCTGTGCTGAGTTAAATGTATGTAGGAAGAACTTGGGAAAAAAGGGAGTATGACTGGTATTCATATAGCTATTCCTGCTCTCTTGTGATTATTGTTTGCATGGTATATCTTTTTTTTATTTTTTATTTTTTTTTATTTTTTATTTTTTATTTTTTTTTAAAGATGGGGTTTCACCATGATGGCCAGGCTGGTCTTGAACTCCTGACCTCAGGTGATCCACCCACCTCGGCCTCCCAAAGTGCTAGGATTACAGGCGTGAGCCACCGCGCCCAGCCTGCATGGTTATCTTTTTTACTTTCACTCCATTTGTGTCTTTGAATCTAAAGGATCTCTTGTAGATAGCATATAGTTGATTCTTGCTTTTTATATAGTTTGATGGTCTGTGCCCTTTGGAGTATTTAGTCCATTCATGTTTAATGTAATTGTTGATGTCTCCTATCTTTTTTGTTCCTTTGTTTCCTTTTTTTTTTTTTTTGAGACCGAGTCTCGCTCTGTTGCCCAGGCTGGAGTGCAGTGGCATGATCTCGGTTCACTGCAACCTCCGCCTCCTGGGTTCAAGCAATTCTCCTGTTAGCCTCCCCAGTAGCTGGGATTACAGGTGTGCCACCATGACTGGCTAATTTTTGTACTTTCAATAGAGACGGGGTTTCACCATGTTGGCCAGGCTGGTCTTGAACTCCTGAACTCAGGTGATCTGCCTCCCTTGACCTCCCAAAATGGTGGAATTACAGACATGAGCCACCATGCCTGGCTTCTTTAACTCCTCTTCTGTTACAGTTGTGTGTATGTATTATTCTAATCCCAAAGTTGAAGGTTTTTTTTCCTTTTAGTTATTGTTTGAGTTACTTCCTGTGTGGTTGTCTAGGGATTGCAGTATGTAGCTTTAACTTATTACAATGTATTTCAGCTCAATACTGAAAATTCTGGTAGAATGCAGTAACTTTATTACCCTTCCCTTGCTCTACCTTTGTGCTATGGCTCGATCATGGCTCACCATAACCTCCACCTGCCGGGTTGAGGTTATAGTGAGTGATTCTGCTGTGTCAACCTCTCAAGTAGCTGGGATTACAGGTGTCTGCCACCATGGCTGGCTACTTTTTTGTATTTTTAGTAGAGATGGAGTTTCACCATGTTGGCCAGGCTGGTCTCAAACTCCTGACCTCTGACCTTGTGATCCACCTGCCTTGGCCTCCTAAAGTGCTGAGATTACAAGCGTGAGCCACTGCGCCTGGCCTAAGCAACCTTGTTGTTGTTGTTGTTGTTGTTTGAGATGGAATCTTGCTCTGTCGCCCAGACTGGAGTGCAATGGTGTGATCTTGGCTCACTATAACCTCTGCCTCCCGGGTTCAAGCGATTCTCCTGCCTCAGCCTCCCAAGTAGTTGGGATTACAGGCACCCACCAGCATGCCCGGCTACTCTTTGTATTTTTAGTAGAGATGGGGTTTTGCCATGTTGGTCAGGCTGGTCTCGAACTCCTGACCTCAGGTGATCCACCTGCTTCGGCCTTCCAAAGTGCTGGGATTACAGGCGTGAACCACCATGCCCAGAAACAACCTTGCTTTTTAAAAAATTAAAAAAAGAGAAAAATATAAAGTATAAAAAAAGAAATATATAGTGTTTTACATTTAGCTGCCTTTATCATTCTAGTGCTCTATTCCTTCTGGTGAATCCAAGATAGTGTTTTATTGTCCTTTTCTTTTAGGCTGAAGGACTTTCTTTAGTACTTCTTTTAGGACAGGTCTGTTAGCAATAATTCTCTTATTCTCACTTTTTAAAAATCTCAGAATGCCTTTGTTTCACACTTTTCTTTTTTTTTTTTTTTGACAGGGTCTTTGTCACCCAGTCTGTAGTGCTGTGGTATGAACATGGCTTACTGCAATTCCAACCTTGTGGGCTCAAGCAGTTCTCCCACTTCAGCCTCCCAAGTAGCTAGGACCACAGGTACGTGCCACCATGCCTGGCTAATTTTTAATTTTTTCTGTAGAGATGGGATCTCACCATGTTGCCCAGGCTAGTCTGTACTCCTGGGCTCAAGCAATCCTCCTGCTTCAGACTCCCACACTGCTGGGAGTACAGGTGTGAGCCACTGGGCCCAGCCTTGCCCTCACTTTTGAAGGCTAGTTTTGCTGGATATAAAATTCTTTCGTGATTGTTGTTTTAGCCTTTCAGCAATTTGAATATCCATTGCAGTGACTTTGGTTGGGCCTTTACTGTTTCTGATGAGCAGTCAACCTTTTTTTTTTCAGAGTCAGGGTGTTTCTCTGCTGCCCAGGCTGGGGTGCAGTGGTGTAATCACAGCTTACTGCAGCCTCAACCTCTTGGGCTCAAGCAATCCTCCCATTTCAGCTCCCCAAATGGGTGGGGCTACAGGTTCACGCCACCATGGCTGGTTAATTTTTAATTTTTTTTTGTAGAGACAGGGTCTCCCCATGTTTCCCAAGCTGGTTTCATACTCCTGGGTTCAAGAGATCCTCCCACCTCTGCCTCCCAATGTGCTGGAATTATAGGTTAATCATATAATTATGATTAACCTATAACTATAGGCTACCGTTAATCATATTGCCATTCTCCTGTGCATGATGAGTTGTTTTTCTGTTTTGAAAATTGTCCCTTTCAATTGGTTCTCAGCAGTTTGATGATGTGGATCTTTTTGTGGTTATCCTATTGGGGCTTATAGAATTAAATTAGTAAATTAGTGTCCTTTGAAATATTTAGGGAGTTTTGGCCACAAATCCTTCAAGTAATTTTTTCTTCCCTTTCTTTTCTTTCCTTCTAGAACTCTTATTTCAATGTGTGAGTACACTCTGTTCAGACTTCTTTTTTTTTTTGGAGATGGAGTTTCACTCTGTTGCCCAGGCTGGAGTGCAGTGGTGTGATCTTGGCTCACTGCAACCTCCACCTCCCAGGTTAAAGCAATTCTCCTGTCTCAGCCTCCTGAGTAGCTGGGATTACAGGCATGTGCCACCACGCTCAGCGAATTTTTGTCTTTTTAGTAAAGACAGGGTTTCACTATGTTGGCCACGGTTGGTCTCGAACGCCTGACCTCAAGTGATCTGCCTACCTTGGCCTCCCAAAGTGCTGGGATTACAGGCGTGAGCCACCACACCCAGCTCAGATGTTTTTTTTTTTTTTTTTTTTGACACAGGGCCTCACTCCATCACCCAGGCTGGAGTGCAATGTTGTAATCATAGCTCACTGCAGTCTCGACCTCCTGAACTTAAGCAAGCCTCCCATCTCAACCTCCCAAGCTGTTGGGACCACAGGAGCAAACCACCATGCCTGGCTTTTTTTTTTTTTAATTAGAGACAAGATCTCTCTATGTTGCCCAGGCTGGTCTCAAACTCCTGGACTCAAGCAATCCTCCCACCTTGGCCTCTCAAAATGCTGGGATTATAGGTGTGAGCTACCACACCCAGATATTTATTCTTCAGTTTTTAGTTTGACTTTCTGAGGGTTGCCTTGTGTCTCCATAACTTAGTAGCCACAGATTTGGGAAGAGGCTGTGCTCAGACACTTTGGCCCACCTGCGTGGGTTGGCCGTGCATTCAGGGATCACCTAGTTCTTACGTCTCCCTTGGCATTTTTTTTTTTTTTTTTTTGAGACGGAGTTTCGCTCTTATTGCCCAGGCTGGAGTGCAATGGTGCGATCTCTCCCTTGCCTCCCGGGTTTAAGTGATTCTCCTGCCTCAGCTTCCCGAGTAGCTGGGATTACAGGTGCCTGCCACCATGCCTGGTTAATTTTTTGTATTTTTAGCAGAGACAGGGTTTCACCGTGTTGGCCAGGCTGGTCTTGAGCTCCTGACCTCAGGTGATCCACCTGCCTTGGCCTCAAAAGTGCTAAGATTACAGGTATGAGCCACCACACCCAGCCTCCCTTGCCTTTTAATTTCTTTCTTTTTTTTTTTTTTTTTTGAGATAGAGTCTCACTCTATCGCCCAGGATGGAGTGCAGCGAAGCGATCTTGGCTCACTGCAACCTCCGCCGCCTGGGTTCAAGTGATTCTCTTGCCTCATTCTCCTGAGTAACTGAGATTACAGGTGTGCACTAACACGCCTGGCTAATTTTTGTATTTTCAGTAGAGATGTGTTAGCCAGGCTGATCTTGAACTCCTGACCTCAGGTGATCCGCCCACCCTGGCCTCCTAAAGTGCAGGGATTACAGGTATGAGTCACTGCACCAGGTTCTCCTTTGGCTTTTAATTTCTATGGGGCTTTCTGAAGTCTCATCTGTGTACATGGCTGGTTTTCCAGCCAGCCAGCGACATGCTGAGGCCCTGTCTAATCCTTCTGTGGCATTCTCATTTCCAGAGTCTCCTCTTAAATTTCTAGCTAGTCTGCTAATTGTTTGAGATCTCAGGCTAGTAAGCTGTGGGTTTTTTCCCATTTACTTCTCAACAAGTTTGCTACTTTTAGCTGATAAAAAAGTACACTTCTCCTCTGTCCCAAATATCCCAGCCCTGTTACTCACAAACGCAATCAAGTTACCCCAAGTCTGACGTGGTAAGACTGTTCTTGCCAATGGAAAGGAGTTTGTGGGGAAGGGGACCAGTACTGACAGCAGTCCCAGGCAAGAGGGCAGCAGATCTCTGCTTCTATTACCTAGCACTTTTTTTTTTTTTTTTTTTTTTTTTGATACGGAGTTTTGCTCTTATTGCCCAGGCTGGAGGGAGGTGATGTGATCTCAGCTCACCACAAACTCTGCCTCTTGAGTTCAAGCGATTCTCCTGTCTCCCAAGTAGCCAGGATTATAGGCATGCACAACCATGCCTGGCTATTTTTTTTTTTTTTTTTTTTGTAATTTTAGTAGAGATGGGGTTTCAGCATATTAGCATGGCTGGTCTCGAACTCCTGACCTCAGGTGATCTACCCGCCTCGGCCTCCCAAAGTGCAGAGATTACAGGCATAAGCCACTCTTTTTCTTTTTTATTATTATTATTTTTTGTAGAGACAGGGTCTTGCTTTGTTGCAAAGGCTGGCCTTGAACTCCTGGCCTCCAGCAATCTCCCCACCTTGGCTTCCCAAAGTGCTGGGAGATTATAGGTGCAAGCAACCGTGCCCAGCCAGTTTTTTCCCAAGAATAAATGCTTCTTAATTTGCCTGCCTTTAACTGATTTCCAGAACCTTGAAATGTTTTTGATACATGTTTTTTCCAATTTTATGCTTGTTTATTTTTGTAGAGGGCATTCCGTATTCTCTTCACACTTCAACAGCCAGCAGGCCATCCACAGCACCCTCATTATCCTTTTGTCTGTAGTTAAGGACTTCCTCCTGAGTCCACCAGAAAGTAGTCAGGGTCTGTGGGCTTTACTGAAGGCCCTGAGCACGGTAACAGATGCACAGAGCACAGAGCACAGCAGAGTAACAGAGCACAGCATGCTACAGTAACAGATCTGGGCTGGGTGCTGCCTCTGCTGGCACTTGTCTTTCACAGGCTGGATTTGGGACCTCCGCCTTATAGCAAGTAAGGAGACTCAGGATCAGAAAATGTAGAGAAGCCTCAATAAAAAGGATGAAAGGGCCGGGCACGGTGTCTTACGCCTGTAATCCCAGCACTTTGGGAGGCTGAGGTAGGAGGATCACCTGAAGTCAGGAGTTTGATTCCAGCCACAGCTAATAGGCTGAAACCCCATCTCTACTAAAAATACAAAAATTAGCTGGGCGTGGTGGTGCGCCCTGTAGTCCCAGCTACTCAGGTGGCTGAGGCACGAGAATTGCTTGAACCCAGTGGGGGCAGAGGTTGCAGTGAGCCGAGATCAGTATGTCTCCAAAAAAGGACGAAAGGTCTGAGAGCCTCCTCAAACTCCTGCCCTGCCTCAGAGGCTTACAGCTGTCCTCAGGCTGCTTGACGAGTGGGATGCCACTGCCTGCCTGTCCCGATTCCTTCCCAGGGTGAGTACCGCAAAATGAGCTAATGTCCATGAAAGTTTCTTGCAAACTTTAGACTGCTCCACAATTTTCATATGCCATTATTAATATTCTCTAATGTGACAAAGAAACTCAGCTCAGAGAAGTTGAACTTCCAGCTGAGTTAGTGGCACAGGTGAACTTTAACCTAAGTCTACCTGCTAGGGCTGAGCCCGTCATTCTTTCACAACAGGTTTAGCAGGACATGGTCATGGATACTCTCAGTGACTGTGTTCCCAGTGAACCGGGGTATCTCTGCATTTTAGAGATGCTTAATTGACCTTCGATGGGAAGCTGGGTTTTGGAGAACAAACAGTACTTGCAGAAATTTCACAAGCAGAACTTTACACAATGACTCCCTTAAGAGAACCTTGATAACAGGCATCCCTTTTAACTTTGTCGCAACTACTTCCTCTTTCTATGGGGCTCAGTTACAAGGAAAGCTACCATCAGACTTTATTGCAGGAACAAATTGATTGCTCTAGTCTGAGATTCAGCAAGGGAGAAATTATGCTGAGTCAATGTGACTACTTTCACCAAGTTACTACGGGAGACATCATTTTATGCAAACATATTGCATAAAATCAATATGTATGTAATCATATAGTCCTTTCTTTCCCTTCTAATAATGTTACATGCTACACAAACTTTCCATTTCTATGTTAAAGTTCTCATCAGCAGCAAAAAATATTGCTTCCCAGAATTGCTGGAAAACTACAGCAAACTGGCTTAGGAGGGCAGGGCTGGAACAAAGGCAAGTCTTCCCCTGGGGATGAACAGAATCAAGCCAGGGCTCACGACAGCTGTGTCATGCTGACTTTTAGCTTTCAGTTTTTAGAAACTCCTCAAGTGCTTGGCTTAAAATGCCTGAGAAAGTCAACACACATTATTATCCACGAGAAAAACCTTCTGGCTTACCCTAACTCCCCAAATCCCAAATCAAAGCATGAGCTCGAGTTCTACAAAAACAGTCCTCTATGCACATGTCCCAGGGTATCCTTGTTTGACTTACTAAGAGGGTGTGTAAAGCAACATATCAGTTAGGGCAGATTTAAAAATCCCAGCTCTGACACTCACTCACTACATAATTCTTGTAGCTGAACTCACATGGCCTGAATATATTTTAGGTAGAAAGAGTACTTTTTTTTTTTTTTTTGAGACAGGGTCTTGCCCTGTTGCCCGGGCTGGTCTGGAACTCCTGGGGTCAGAGGCATCTGCATGAAATGATGCCCTTCAAGTAGCTGGGATTTACAGGCACATGCCACTACGCCCAGCTCCTTTTTTTTTTTTTTTTTTTGAGACAGGGTCTTGCTGTGTCACCCAGGCTGGAGTGCAGTGGCATCATCATAGCTCACTGTAGCCTCAAACTCCTGGGCTCAAGGGATCCTCCCACCTCAGCTTTCTGAGCAGCTGGGGCAACAGGTATGTACCATTCTGCCCAGTAAATTTGTTTTTTTGTAGAGATAGGGGCTCGGCTAAGTTGCCCAGGCTGGTTTTGAACTCTGGCTACAAGTGATCCTCCTGCCTCAGCCTCTCAAAGTGCTGGGATTACAGGTGTAAGCCACCACACCTGGCCTTATGATGATTATTAAGAAACAGGTGGTTCTTGCTTTGTTGCCCGTGCTGGCCTTGAACTCCTGGACTCGAGCAATCCTTCCATGTCAGCTGCCAGAGTAGAGGAGTAATTCTGAAAAAACCCAGAGGCCATATATTCCAGTGCCAGAGAAGTATGCTTGTAATGTGCTCAGAATAGCTAAAATGGTCTGTGAAGGGACAAGGAGTTCCTAAGGGAAAGTGGGATATCTCCTCATCCAACTACAAGTGGAAGAACAAGAAAAACCAGATAGAAAAGCAGCGCACCAGACTCGTGCACACTTCCATGGGCCACCTGACTTCCCAAACTATCAGCTTTGCAAGAGACATGGGGACTTACTAAGAGTAGAACCCTAGTGAGGACCCAATCCTACGTGCTCCTGGGTGAGGTCTAGTTGAGCACAACCAGCTTAACAAGCACTGATTCTGGGATGATCACCCAGTTTAAACTGCAAGTCCAGTTCAGGAAGATGTGGCCTGATGTAACCCCTAGAGCTGACATTACTTTTTTTTTTTTTTTTTTTTGAGACAGTCTCACTTTGTTGCCAGGCTGGAGTGTAGTGGCACAATCCTGGCTCATTGCAACGTCCGCCTCCTGGGTTCCAGTAATTCTCCTGCCTCAGCCTCCCAAGTAGCTGGGATTACAGGCATCCAACACCATGCCTGGCTAATTTTTGTATTTTTAGTAGAGATGGGGTTTTGCCACGTTGGCCAGGCTGCTCTCACACTCCTGACCTCAAGTGATCCGCCTGCCTCGGTCTTCCAAAGTGCTGGGATTACAGGTGTGAGCCACCGCACCCAGCCAGACATTAACTTTTAAGATTGAAGGGTCCCAGCAATCCAGAGGCTTGCAGTGCTCCTATCACTGAGGTTCTGCAGCACTGGAGAAAGCAGGGTGCTCAGTTGGATCTAGGACCTACCTCTCTGCTGTGCACTGGCCCCCAGTCCCTCAGACCCACTCCATAACTCTCTCGGCCCTACTGTCTTCCTCACTGCCAGGTTTCCCTCCCAGTTCATTTATTCCAATTAACATATACACAAGCCATGCTATTTCCCTTCTTTAAAATAAAACCCTCTCCTTTACCCCACATCCCCTTCCGCTTACCCCATTTGTCTTCTCCCTTTACAGAAAAATCTTGGAAAGAATTGTTTGTACTGTTTCACCTTCCTCTCCTCCCACTTCCCCTAGAACCTACTCCAGTAAGGCACCCTCAAGCAAATGCTCTGCTCATCAATGACCTTGCTAGTGTACAAGTACTCCTGATGCCTCCCTCCATGGGAAGTGAGCCCCATTACTGGGACGTTCCTGTGAGTCTGGAAGGAGCCATTAGGCACGGACTGCCCAGCTGCTTCCTCCCTCTCTCTCCGAACCTCAGCTGCCTTCAAAGGACATATGCACTGATTCCTGTTAACTTCTGCTACTCAAAGTGTGATCCCCACACTGGTAATACTGACATCACTTGGAAGCTTATTAGAAAAGCAGAATCTTAGGCTCCACCCAAGCCCTACTCAATCAGAACATGCATTTTAGTACGATACCCGTGATTCTGGTGCACGGTAAAGTTCAAGAAGCACAGCTCTAAACCATCTCATTCTGAAGGTCAGGCTTAGAAATAAATCCAATGGGCTGGGCGCAGTGGCTCATGCCTGTAATCCCAGCACTTTGTGAGGCCAAGGCGGACGGATTGTGAGGTCAGGAGTTCAAGATCAGCCTGACCAACATGGTGAAACCCCATCTCTACTAAAAATATAGAAATTAGCTGGGTGTGGTGGTGCATGCCTGTAATTCCAGCTACTCAGGAGGCTGAGGCAGGAGAATCACTTGAACCCAGGAAGCGGAGGTTGCAGTGAGCCGAGATCATGCCACTGTACTCCAGCCTGGGCAACAGAACGAGACTACATGTAAAAAAAAAAAAGAAAAGAAAAGAAATCCAGTGTTTCCAGATGTAAGCCACATTCTCTAACAGCAATTTTATAAGGAATAAGGGTGGTATTTTGGTCTCCCATCTGTCTTTTTTGTTTCTCAAGTGGTTCTGAAATTGGGAAAAATTAGAGTATTCTCTGGCTCCCTTGGACTTCCTGCACCTTTCAGCTGCCAAAACCTGTGGTCCCTGCTCAGTCCTTATTGTAACCTACTGGCTGCCCTGGACATAGGGCCCACTTCCTCAATCTTCCACGCTCTTCCGCCACGGCCACTACTTGTCCTCCTGGCTGGACTGCTCTCTCTTCCTGACCTCTATGTGTTGGAGCGCACCAAGCTCCAAGATGGAGTCTTTGGTTCCTGCCAGCTACACACATTCTCCAGGTCTCCTTCCCTGCCTGAGCCTCGATCTGCTGTCTTCATGCTGACAACTCCCAAATGTGTGTCTCCAGCCCTAACCACGCCCCTTGAATCCCGCTAGTCCAGCCAGCTGTTTCATTGACTACACACTCAGGTGCATGTGTTGGCATCCGAAAGTGAACATGACTCAAATCAAATTATTTTCTATTTTTTTGAGATGGAGTCTCGCTCTGTTGCCCAGGCTGGAGTACACTGATACAATCGTGGCTCACTGCAACCTCTGCCTCCTGGTTTCAAGTGATTCTCCTGCCTCAACCTCCCAAGTAGCTGGGATTATAGGCACATGTCACTGCGCCTGGCTAATTTTTGTATTTTTAGTAGAGACAGGTTTTCACCATGCTGGCCAGGCTAGTCTCAAACTCCTGACCTCGTGATCTGCCTGCCTTGGCCTCCCAAGGTGTTGGTATTACAGGCGTGAGCCACTGCGCCCAGCGTATTTTATTTTTTTTTAACAGTCAGGGTCTCACTCTGTTGACCAGGCTAGAGTGCAGTGGCAAGATCACAGCTCACTGCAGCTTCCAACTCTGGGCTCACGCCATCCTTCTGCCTCAGCCTCCTGAGTATCTGGGACTAGTGGCATGCACCATCATCATACCCAGCTAATTTTTCATTTTTTGTAGAGATGGGGGTCTCACTACCTTGCCTGGACTTGTCTTGAAGTTCTGGGCTCCAGCGACCCTCCCAGCTCGGCCTCCCAAAGTGCTGGGATTACAGGTGTGACCATTCTCAGCTTTTGTTCTACCAACTGTCTTCACTTGAGGAAACTGCAATGCTGTTCTTTTCACTCAGGCACTTCGTTACTTTTCTCCTTTCTCTCCAACTCTGCATGAAGTCTCTCAGAAAACTGTTAGTTCTAACTTCAAAATGTACCCTGAATCTGACCATTTTTCTCTACCTATACTGCTACTACCTTAGTCTAAGTCACCGTCCCTCCCCTGGAATATTGGGGTAACAATCTTTATTTTGCCCCTTTTTCCACTTGTCCCTGCCTGAGTATAAAGACTGTTTTCCACTCAGCAGTCGGAATGGTCTTTTAAAAATGCAAATAAGTGGCCGGGTACGGTGGCTCACGTCTGTAATCCCAGCACTTTGGGAGGCCAAGATGGGCGGATCATGAGATCAGGTGATCGAGACCATCTTGGCTAACACTGTGAAACCCTGCCTCTACTAAAAATACACACACACACAAAATTAGCTGAGCATGGTGGTTGGTACCTGTAGTCCCAGCTACTTGGGAGGCTGAGGCAGGAGAATCCCTTGAACCCAGGAGGCGGAGGCTGCAGTAAGCCAAGATTGTGCCACTGCACCCCAGCCTGGGTGACAGCGAGAGGCTCTGTCTAAAAAAAAAACACACACACACAAATAAGCCCCTGTGACTCCTGTGCTCCAAAGCCTTCAGTGGCTTCCCACTCACTCTATGGAAATTCCAAGTCCTCCTCACCTAAGCCCTAAATATCCTGGTCCCTGGCTACTTTCTGACGTCTTCTATTGCGCTCCCAGTCCCTGACTCCACACCAGCGACTCTGTTATTTCTGGAACCTACTGAGGACACTGCTGCCTCAAGGGCTTCATTTCTCTACTTGGAGACCTCTTGCCCAGGGGTTTGCATGGCTTACCCCACCCTTTAATTCCAGAGTCTGCTCAGATGTGATCTACTAAGAGAGGCCTTCCCTGACGATGCCATCTAAACAGATGCCTCCTTCCCACCCCTCTGTCATCCTTTTATTTAGCTCCTTTCCTCCGAAATACTTACGACTGATGTTATACATTTGTTTAATGGGAGGGCACAAGTGCATGGGCTTACTTTGTTTGCTGCTGACTTACTGCACCCAGTGGCACACCAGGCATAGGGTAGGTACTCAAATATTTGTTGAACAAATCATTGCTTTTAACCTGAGAGCTGCTCCTCCCTCCCTTCTTCTGTTTCTCCCCAAGCACCAAGGACAGTGCCCCCTGATCATGCTCTGCTCATGATGGGGGGATTGTCAAATTAAGTTGACAGCTGAAATTTTCAAATCCCCGTTTACCCTTCCCCACCCAAAAAACCCAACATGGCCGGGCAAGGTGGCTCACGCCTGTAATCCCAGCACTTTGGGAGGCCGAGGTGGGCGGATCACCTGAGGTCAGGAGTTCAAGACTAGCCTGGCCAACATGGTGAAGCTCCATCTCTACTACAAACACAAAAATTGGCTGGGCATGGTGGCTCACACCTGTAATCCCAGCACTTTTGGAGGCCAAGGAGGGCGGATCACCTGAGGTCAGTAGTTTAAGACTAGCCTGGCCAACATGGTGAAACCCCGTCTCTACTAAAAATATTTTAAAAATTAGCCAGGTGTGGTGGCAGACACCTGTAATCCCAGCTACTCGGGAGGCTGAGGAAGGAGAATCACTTGAACTGGGGAGGCAGAAGTTGAGGTGAGTTGAGATCATGCCATTGCACTCCAGCCTGGGCAACAAGAGTGAAATTCCATCTCAAAAAAAAAAATAAAAATAAAAATACAAAAATTAGCCAGGCGTGGTAGTGTACGCCTGTGATCCCAGCTACTCAGGGGGCTGAGGCAGGAGAATCACTTGAACCCAGGAAGTAGAGGTTGCAGTGAGCCGAGATGGCCCCTTTGCATTTCAGCCTGGGCGACAGAGCAAGACTCTATCTCAAAAGGAAAAAAAACAAAACCAACACAACACTATGGAATTACCGGAAGGCATACAAGGAGGCTTCAGGAGAAAAACAACAAATCTTCTGGCTAAAACAACCACTTACATCTTTGGGAGAAAAGTGCTTTTAAAGAAATAGCACCATATTAGCTTTCTTGGTTATATAAAAACTACCATTTTGAATATCAGAAAGGAACACATAAGTGGTGATATAACAACTTCTGTCTTAGAAAGGTATTATCTTTGTAAGTCAAGAAATCTTTGTGTAATTACCTTTCAAGGGGTGCAAGAATAAATGCACATCGAGAGCCTTCTGATGCACTGGTTGTACCTTTATTATTTTTACCTCGTTCACTAGTAGTTCTGTGATGCAAGGTTACCATACACAGTTAGGTAATGTCTGCGTTGCACATCTAAGGCTATACAGCAAAAGAATCAGAATTAGTACAAATACAAGAACTATATTTACAGTCTGTATACTCAAGCTCCAAACATCAGATAATATTTACAAAATAAAACATGAAAATGAAAATCCAAAATTAATAATGTACATTGTTGCTAATGTGCTCAACTCCTTCACTGGGGAGAGATGAATTTGCAAAGTCTTGGTTCAAAAAGGCCACTTATGCATTCTGAGTTTTGTTGTCATGTGTGAGGATGGCGACAAGAGACTTGAAATCTCAACAGATAAGTACTTTAGAGCCACAGAATCTAAGATGATGCCTTAAATACAAGAAGCCTGATGGACTCCTCAGGTGAACTGATGGCAGAATAGGCAGAATGAAAAAAAATTAACTCGAAGACATGAAAAACAATACACAACAACCAGGGTTTGGCAAGAGACCAACCTCAGGTCAGACTTTCCATCTGAGCACAGTTGTTTGGCTGTGAGTTTTTTACGTGAATTTTATAGCAACTCTGATTTCTTCCTTTAAATGACTGGAGGCTTTTTAAAGATTTTATGGGGCTCAAATACTAACTTCATAAATGGCCTTTTGAACAACAGCAGCAAATAATCTCTCGGCTGACATTTCAATTTACTAAGGAAGCACAAATTAAAACATTCCTGCTACACAGTCATGGTCTGGGCACACACCAGGGTGAATCACTGGTGGACAATGTAGTGCACACAAGTTAGAGTCCTACGTAAACACATCCAGCAAACCTTCTGAGAGCAGCAGCGAAACTGTTCTTTTCTTTTTTTTTGAGACAGAGTCCCACTCTGTCGCCCAGTGCAATGGTGCAATCTCGGCTCACTGCAGCCTCCACCCCCCTGGGGTTCAAGCTATTCTCCTGCCTCAGCCTCCCGAGCAGCTGGGATTACAGGTGCCTACCACCACCCCTGGCTACTTTTTTGTATTCTTAGTAGAAACAGGGTTTCATCATGTTGGCCAGGCTGGTCTCAAACTCCTGACCTCAGGTGATCCACCTGCCTCAGCCTCCCAAAGTGCTAGGATTACAGGCATGAGCCACCGTGCCCGGCTGAATTTTTTCTTTTAAGGAACAGGTTAACAATCACATTTTTAAAGAGAACCAAAAGGAAAACTGAAAGACCCAAGTCAAACAAACAAGCCGTGATTACTGTCCATTGGAACCTGGGCAGGACACAGCATGAGGGAAATGCAGAAAGAGTACCGATGGGTATGCACACGGGAGAATCCTTTCTTTGCCAATCCACTGTGCAAGTAGGTATAGCTGTATAAATATACATAGACCCGACACAATTAAATATCCCTGTAAATTAGACAACAAGCAGCAGACAACAAAGTCTTTGCTTTGGAATATGTGCCAGGAAAAGTTACCTTGTTTTTAGATCCCAAGAGACAGTTTACAATTCTTTCATCTGAAATGAGCTGAAAAATCCATAAAAATAGGAGCAGTTATCTGAACTCTATGTGAGTGAAGGGGAAAAAATATCAAATAATAGTGGTTCTTGGTTGGGAACCCTCACTCCATTGCCCCTTGCTGTCAGCATATTTAACAACAAGCTGGGGCTCAGGTGCTCAGCCGCTGCCACAGGCAGCCCTGGCCTGTGCTCCTGACTAGCGCATGGGCTGGCTGGCCCTGCACAGTCCTGGCCTGAGCGCTGACTGACTCCCAGGAGGGCACACAGACACAGAGATGATCTGAGCACTGGTTTGGGGTTGGTAGTGAGGCCATATTTTGCTTTGGAGAGAGAGAAGGAGGATGAGAGAGAGGAGGAGGAGGAGGAGGTGATTAGTTTTAACTAGCACTAATTTCTCTGAATTTGCATAAGAATTCTTTCTTCCTTTTAAACTTTTTGCTTGTTTAAAGGCGTGCTTTAAGAAAATAAATAAATAAATAAAGGTAATTTCCTTAAGGGCTGAGTTTCTTAACTTTCCCACCACAACAGCAACAGCTAGAGCCTCACAAACAGTTCCTGCCATAAATCTTCTCTCAGAGCTTCAAAGCAGGGATGGTTCTGTTGGGAAAGGGAGCACCCAACCTGGATATGCTGGGGGCCAGCGGGGGCTGTCTGCACTTCCCAGCCGCAGCAGGGGCTCTCCAGAGGATAGAGAACACGCAGGACACGACCACTCTGCTCCCTCCCAGTCCCTAAGAGGCCTTCTTATCCAGGCACGCTATGAACAGACAGTCCAGTGTGGCCTGTTCTAACGTCTGACACTTCCAAAGCAAAGACTTTCCAACCAGTTTTGTTTTGAGTTAGAAGAACAACAAAAGTCATTTCAGTGTATCACATAATTTCACTCTCTCTCAGGCTTCCCACTGTCCTGTGTCACAGACATGGATCCCGTCACTCTGTAACAGCAGCATCAATGACTTAATTTTAAAAGTGACCTTTAAATTCCATCTTCGTTTCGCTGAAATTAGATTTAATTCCAGTCCAGGCAGCCACCTCTAAGCACCAACAGATCCTGCTGGTTTGAGTATACACCAGAAGGGCATATTGTGTCCACCAGACAATGAAGAAACTTCTAACTACATTAAAAAATCTCACATATCACTTAGAAAACAAATAACATCAAAGTTAGTGACCTATGTTTTAACAGGAGGAAGAAAGTTAAAAAAAAATCCGCCATAGAGTTTCCGCTGGTCACTTTTCAGGTACAGAAGCAGCCTGTGATTCTACCCTCTCCTTTCTCTCTCCGTGATTAACTTTTCCTCTTCTTCACAAGGCAGTGAAAATAACAGAAACTGGGAGACCTGTTCTTCAGAGATGAGCCCAACTAGGAAGTCAGAAACAAGACTGTGGACGATGACACAAGTCTCCCTAGCAACAACTCTGCAGAGGCATGTGAGCCCCTGGCCTTTGCTGCCTAAAGCAGAAAGTAATCCAGCTGCCTATTGCCTGACAGTCAGCAACCTCAAGGCCAAGGACCTCAGCAAGTGGGAGCGAGCAGACACTTTCCTGAATGCCTGAGCGACGGTGAAACAGAGAAGTCTGAGCAAGGGAAATAAAGGATGGTGTAAATCCCAAGACAACTGGCAAAGCAAATGAAGTCACCTGGAGGCTTTTTCTCCCCCCCTCTCATCCTGGAAAACTTAGTGGCACCTGAAAGAGAAAGAGTCATCTTCTCTGATGGTCTCTGAGAGCCAGATGACCTGGTCTGTCCGCAGTAAGCTTCCTCCTTTGTCCCTGGGCAGTGCTTCCACACCAGATGGGGAAGAGCCAGTAACAAAGAGGGGTGAGACCGCAGGGGACAAGCAACAAATCCTGGGCCCAGGCTCCCTGGACGGCTCACCCGTGCCCCTGGGCATATTTTGTTTTGTTTGGAGTAGTGGTTGGGGTTAGTTTTAATCCTGGGATCCAGAAAGGAAAGCCTGCCACATTTGCTTATTTTTGAGTATAGAGAGATAAGCATCACTGAAAGTATCTTTAATTTGACAAGCATCAATGAAAACGACTGCTGAATTCAGAGGGAGACTTCCAAGTTTATGCTTGAAAGCTACATTTCTTTGATCGAAGGGAGTTATAACAATCATAAGGTCACACTCAGCATTATCTTTTCTTTTTCAAGATGGAGTCTCACTCTGTCACGCAGGCTGGAATACAGTGGTGCGATCTCCACTCACTGCAACCTCCATCTCACGGGTTCAAGCAATTCTCCTACCTCAGCCTCCCGAGTAGCTGGGATTACAAGTGCCTGCCACCACACCCGGCTAACTGTATTTTTAGTAGAAACGGGGTTTCACCATGTTGGTCAGGCTGGTCTTGAACTCCCTCAGGTGATCCACCCACCTTGGCCTCCCAGAGTGTTGGGATTATAGCGTGAGCCACCACGCCCGGCCTACTCAGCATTATCTTAATCATAACAATGACCATCAAGTTTATCACCAGAAAGTGAAACCCTCCCGCCTTGTGGAACACTTGTGTATGATACGGCATTAATTCCAGCTGTTCCACCACCATCACTAATGCCAAGAACAGAATCGAGAAACTCCTAGAAAAGAACCTCCCTCCCAACAGAGAAAAAACAGTGGGCAGGAATCCTGCTGAGGAGCTACAAGAATCCCACTGCCTGCCGCCCCGTCACAGCTCACAGCTAAACCCTGGGGTCCCCAGAAATCCACCAGAAGCATCCCTTGCATTTCCCTTCACATGACGTCAACAGCAGCCACTGTCCCAGGCCCACTGAAAGCCTCTCTCCTCCTCTCTACCAGTAACTAAAAATCCCATAATTATGCTCTAAAAGAGCCCCAACTTTGACTCAGAATGTAACTGTCCCAGTTCTATGCTCACCGCCACTTTTCCCTGACTAGAATGCAGGGATTAGCTATGACAAAAAGAGACAGAGGGGAAAAAAAGATTGTTTTTTTTCCTCTCAGGTTCTAAAAAGGCCAGATGTCTCCTCCCTTAGTCTCTAAGCCACCCAAGAAAAATTAAAGTGATATCACAAATAGAGAAAAGAAAAAAAAGTATTATGTTGTCTTGAAAAACAGACAAAGGTGTCTGGTGACAGCAGCACAGACATCAGAGGTGGTCATGATGGGGACCTATCATACAAAAGGAAGCCAAAGTACACCCACAATAATTTGGAGATTCAGCAGATCCCCCTCAGGGTTTTATGTTTGTCTGTGTGTGTGTGTTTTAAAAAATACTTTTTCCTTTTGTTAGGCCACATGCTACTAATAAGATTCTCAGCACAGGAAAAATAAGAGTACAGAGCAATGGAGATGGGGAACAGGAGAGCTAGAAAAGTGCTGGACAAGGAGGGAGAAAGTAGTTAAGCCACAGGATTACATACAAGAGTCACCATCAAGAATCACAAAGAGAAATGAGAGGTAACGCTTTCTTTATCTCTCGAAGGCGAGTGAGGGCACTCAGCAGAGTCACTTAGTATTTCGGCTGGCTCGGGCATCTGCGGGAAAGTTTTGACCTATGGGGGGACAAACGGGGAGGTAGGGTTAGAAGTCTGAGCGCAAGTGTTGTCCCCCTCACAGTCCTCTCCCTCTGAGGCTCCCGCCTGGAGCCTCTTCCTATTTGGCACCACAGGTCTAGGCCGCTAGGGTCTCTACTCTTGGACCCAGTGACACAAGCCCTCAGAGAACCTGAGGCTGAATCACAGGGCTGGAGGTTGGGAGACCACTAAGGTTCTCACTGTCCTCCCTTTACTCTGTCCCCTGGACCCCATCTGCAGACCTCTTGAGAACAAAAAGACAAAGAAGGAAAACAATCGGTGCACACGTGTGATCAGTCTCCCTGGTGGTTCAGAACATCACTATGTCTTATGAGACGCAGAGGCCTCATTACCACCCCACAACCAATTTACACTCCTGTCCTTCCTCTCTTTTAAATTTATTTGAAAAATACTTCCTTTCCTATTTCTGCTGTTATCTTTGAAGCCAAAAGCCAAAGAGAGAAAGAAAACGAGTAACTTCTAGGCTGGGCGCAGTGGCTCACGCCTGTAATCCCAGCACTTTGGGTGGCCGAGGCAGGCAGATCACTTGAGGTCAGGAGTTCAAGACCGGCCTGGCCAATACGGTGAAACCCTGCCTATACAAAAAATACAAAAATTAGCCAGGCATGGTGATGCGTGCCTGTAGACTCAGCTACTGGGAAGGCTGAGTCAGGAGAATCACTTGAACCAGGGAGTAGAGGCTGCAGTGAGCCAAGATCACACCACTGCACTTCAGGGAGACAGAGTAAGACTCCATCTCAAAGAAAAGAACAACTTCTTACCGTATTGTGCCAGCGAGAAGTGGGTTGAAGGCATACAACCAGTCGTTCATGTCTTTGTCATTGAGGGCTTGCAAAAGGACCCCACGGTGCTTTGTGCAGACAGCAAAGGTGTTTGGTGTCTGAAAGAAATGCAGGCAGACAAGAAAGTTACTACAGAGACGGCAGTGGGGACTGCCCTGCCACATTCCCAAGGCATATAGCACACCACACAGGAAGTTCAAGATCAGAAAGAAAGGGGAAATTTCACATTACATAACAGAGAGTTCAGAACTCAAAAGGGAAGGACACATGTGATGATAAAAAACCAAGACAGGGAGAACAGACCTTCACCATGGCCTGCTGGTCCTCGCTGTACTCCACTTGTGCTGTGGACAGGTTAATGATTCCACGCTCCACAGGGTCTTTGTCACTGTTATAGATGAAGACATAAGGGCGACGGACGATGACGAAATGTTTAGCCCAGTTACTGTAAAGTGGCTCCTTGAAATGCAGGTATCCTTTCTTAGAGACCACTGAGCTAAAAAGGACAGTATGGCAGAAATTTAGTTTCTCACAAGAAGAAAACGATCATGAACTAAGGACCATCAAAATACATCACACCTAGGCCAAGTCCTTAGATTCAACAAAACAGGCAAA
Source organism: Ateles fusciceps (assembly GCA_036589455.1). Lineage (NCBI taxonomy): Eukaryota > Metazoa > Chordata > Mammalia > Primates > Atelidae > Ateles > Ateles fusciceps. Next base: position 16,152,243 of record JAZHEH010001321.1, read on the forward strand.
TGACCTATTTGGCCTCTCATCTTATCTGCCAAAGTAATACAGCAAAAGAGCAAAACCGTGCCAGGACAACATGCTGTGCCAGGGTGGAGATGTATCATGAGATCCAACTGGAGAAACCCAAGTCAGCCCTCTCACCACAGACTCAACTTGCAACAGACTACAATACAGACCCCATAGAGAAGAGCTAGCCAGTCAATTCTTCCTGTGGATTTGTTTCTTACAGCTGGCATTCCTAGTCAATATAGTACTCACCCTGGTCTAATTTCTTCAATATCTGGAACAAGATTGAGAAATTCATTCTTTCCTGCTCGGGCCAAATAGGGCGTTTCCACAGCTGGGACAATCTGAAACTGTTCAAATTCTGGGCAGGGACTAGAGGCCCGGGAATTGGCTTCTGGGGTCCTGGAAAAGAGAGAGATTAGAAAGAAAAGGGTAACAAGAGTATCAGTTATGATCAAAGCATACTGAGTACTGTCTCACTGGGAGGAACACACAATGCCTCTCCCTAAACCCCAGCGGCAAACTTGAATTTCAGACAGCTCAGCTGAGGAGACAAGCTGGCTTCAGAAAGTTAACTCTGAATTCAACTGGTGTCATCCTTCTAAAGTTATGAAAGGAAATTGATCACTGATGACTACTAAGTCACAGTCTCTCTGCCTATATTAAAGCCCTCTGAACACATTATCTGGAATATGAACTCTATTCCCTTATGTTTCTTTTTAGTCCCATGGCCACACCAAAAGCGATGTTCCTCAAAGTATGCTCCTGGCCAGAGGCAGCAGCTTTACCTGGGAAACTCAGAAACTCAAATTCTTAGACTCCAAGCCAGACCTACGGATGAGAAACTCTGGGTGGGGTTGAGCTATGGGTGCTTTAACAAGCCTCCCAGGAGATGATGATGTACACTGAAGTCTCAGAGGGCCACTGCCTTAGAAAATGCCAGAGAAAGCAAACAAATGGAAAGAGCCTGAATGGCCGTGCAGAGCAGAACTGCACCACTGACCTGGACTAGCCCTTATGACTATTGTGGGAGAAATAAATTCCTATACTCTGTATTGTATGAGACTTTGTATCTGGGTAGGAATGGAGGACAAAACTAGCAGAAAGGGATGAAGAGAGTCATCAGTGAGTTGAGGATGCAGAAGGTTAGTAAGCTACAATGTAAAGAGATGCCAGTAGCTAGCACCTCTCTAGCGCTCTCCAGTGTAGAATAATTAATTGTATCTCACTAATTTTAAAAAGCCCATTTTAAAATGTTTTATACTTTATCATTGTTTTTTTTGAAATAGAGTCTCACTCTGTTATCCGAGCTGGCATGCAGCTGCACAATCTTGGGTCAATGCAACCTCCGCCTCCCAGGTTCAAGCAATCCTCCTGCCTCAGCCTCCCCAGTAGCTGGGATTACAGGTTTGTACCCTATACCTGGCTATTTTTTTTAGAGAGGGTCTGGCTATGTCACCCAGGCTGGAGTGCAGTGGTGCAACCATGGTTCACTGCAGCCTCGACTTCCCAGGCTCAAACAATCCTCCCACCCCAGCCTCCTGAGTAGCTGGAACCACAGGTGCATGCCACCATGCCCAACTATTCTATTTGTTGTTTCTAGAGATGAGGGTCTATGTTGCCCAGGCTGGTCTCAAACTTGTGGGCTGAAGCAATTCTCCAACCTCAGCCCCACAAAGTGCTAGAATTACAGGTATGAGCCATCACACTCAGCCACCATTTCTTTTTTTTTTTTTTTTTTGAGACAGAGTCTTGCTCTGTTGCCAGGCACCAGGCTGGAGTGCAGTGGCGCAATCCCGGCTCACTGTAACCTCCGCCTCCCGGGTTCAAGCAATCCCCCTGCCTCAGCCTCCCGGGTAGCTGGGACTACAGGCACACGCCACCATGCCCAGCTAATTGTTTTTTGTATTTTTTTTAGTAGAGACGGGGTTTCACCATGTTGACCAGGATGGTCTCGATCTCTTGACCTCGTGATCTGCCCGCCTCGGCCTCCCAAAGTGCTGGGATTACAGGCTTGAGCCACCGTGCCCGGCCCCACCATTTCTTAAGTTGGGATTCATCTTATAATTGATTGCATGTTGAAGTTAGGTGTCAGTGCTTCTTTTTCTTCTTCTGTCCTTCTTTTCCCTTTTTCCTCCTCCTCCTCCCCCTACCCCCCGCCTCTTTTTGAGATGGAGTTTCACTCTTGTTACCCAGGCTGGAGTGTAATGGCACAATCTCAGCTCACTGCAACTTCCGCCTCCCAGGTTCAAGTGATTCTCCTGCCTTAGCCTCCCAAGTAGCTGGGATTACAGGCATGTGCCACCACACCTGGCTAATTTTTGTATTTTTAGTAGAGACAGGGTTTCACCATGTTGGTTAGGCTGGTCTCAAACTCCTGCCCTCAGGTGATCCAGCTGCCTCAGCTTCCCAAAGTGCTGGAATTACAGGCATGAGCCACCGTGCCCAGCCAATGCTTTTTCTTCTTAGTGGCACATAAAATAGTCCCTACAGTCTGTGGCATCCTAAATTTAATGAAATTACTTGGTTGTGTTATATTCTCCAGCCACCTTTGCCTGTGTCAGTGTTGGTACAATAAGATAGGTAGATAATACCAGGTGAGCATAACTGATGAAGATGCACAAGAGCTTGAGGGTATATTGCAAAGAATTGATTATGATGACAATCATGGATGCTAGGCTAAATTTGTCTTTTTTTTTTTTGAGATGGAGTTTGGCTCTATTGCTTATGCTGGAGTGCGATGGTGCGATCTTGGCTCATTGCAACCTCCGTCTTCCAGGTTCAAGCGATTCTCCTGCCTCAGCCTCCCCAGTAGCTGGGATTACAGGCATGCGCCACCATGGCTGGCTAATTTTTTTTTTTTTTTTGTATTTTTTTTTTTTTTTTTTTAGAGACAGGGTTTCACCGTGTTGGCCAGGCTGGTCTCGAACTCCTGACCTCAGATGATCCGCCTGCCTCGGCCTCCCAAAGTGCTGGGATTACAGGCGTGAGCCACCACGCCCGGCCTTTTTTTTGTATTTTTAGTAGAGATGGGGTTTCTCTGTGTTAGTCAAGCTGGTCTCGAACTCCTGACCTCAGGTGATCTGCCCACCTCAGCCTCCCAAAGTGCTGGGATTACAGGCGTGAGCCACTGTGCCTGAACAAATTTGTCTTTTTCTTTCTCTTTTTTTAAGGAAAGGGTCTTGCTCTGTTGCCCAGGGTGGAATGCAGTGGTGCAATAATAAAACCTCACTGCAACCTTGAAATCCTGGATTCAAGAGATCCTCCCACTTCAGCCTCCTGAGTATAGCTGGGACCACAGGCACAGGCCACCATGCCTATCTTATTTTTTGTAGAGACAGCATCTTGCTATGTTGCCCAGGCTGGTCTCGAACTCCCAGCCTCAAGCAATTCTCCTGCCTTGGCATCCCAAAGCACTGGGAGCCACCTCACCTGGCCTTGTCTTTATTTTTCTTACCTACATATTTTGCAGCGGCATCAAAATATTTTTTTCTAAACAGTTTCAAAATACTTTTCCCAAGGTAGGACGTCCTATGTCTGATATTATGACTGGGGAGATAAGCAGGGGGTAGGAATGGAGGACAAAACTAGCAGAAAGGGATGAAGAGATTCATCAATGAGTTGAGGATGCAGAACGTTAGTAAATCACAATATGAAGAGATGCCAGTAACTAGCACCTCTCCAGTCACCGTGATAGCCAAAAAGGCTCCCCCATATTTCCAAATGCTGCCTTCAGTCAAGAACCATTGAGCTAGAGGAAGACTAACATTTTCTTTGGTTCTTAAATTGGCTTCTCTCAGTGAAATCTGGGTACTTACTTCTGATCCAGAGAGTTGCTTCTACAGTCTACCAGAGAGGGGCAGGTGGAGGAGGGAGTAAGGGTGGCACTGCTGAAACTGGACTCAGAGGGATCCCGTCCAATTGGAGAGATATCAGACAACTGGAAGCAAACCGAACACTACAAGTTACATTCAGCTGGAAAAAGCTGCTGCTACAATAAAAATAGGGAGTTTCAACAATCAGAGCCTTGCTTTGATACATCTTGTTTCAGAAGGTCATTTAAGAAAACAAGCCTGTGCGTACAATGATTATTTCTCAATAAATAAATACATAGATAAAATTTTAAGAGACAAGCCCTTGCTCTGTTGCCCAGGCTGGAGTGCAGTGACGCAATCTAGCTTCCTGCGGCCTCCAAATCCTGGGCTCAAGCGATTCTCCTGTGCTTCCTGAGTAGCTGGGACTACAAGCGTGTACCACCACAACTGGTGAAAATTTTTTTTAAAAAGAAAGAAAACAAGCCTACAGATACTTTACGGCCTAAGTGCCACACTAAGAATCAAGACATTTATAAAAGAGGCAAGGTTGGTTTTTTATATTCTGACTGCCCTCTTGCATTATTATTACTATTATTTTCTTTGTCAAGATAAGGACTTGCTGTGTCTACCAGGCTGAAGTGAGGTGGTATGATGTTGGCTCACTATAGCCTCAACCTCCAGGACTCAAGTGATCCTCCCATCTCAGCTTCCTGAGTAGCTGGGACTACAGGTACACACTACCACGCCCAACTAATTTTTGTATTTTTTGTGGGGGATGGGGTTTTGTCATGTTGCCCAGGCTGGTCTTGAAGTCTTGGCCTCAAGGGATACATCGACCATGACCTCACAAACTGGCAAGATTACAGATGTGAGCCACTGTGACCAGCCTCTCCTGCCTTATTATTATTTTGAGAGATGGAGTCTCACTCTGTTGCCGATGCTGGAGTGCAGTGGCACTATCTCAGCTCACTGCAACCTCCACCTCCTGGTTTCAAGAAATTCTCCTGCCTCAGCTTCCCAGGTAGCTGGGACTATAGGCATGCACCACCATGTCCAGCTAATTTTTGTACTTTTTAGTAGAGACAGGGTTTCACTATATGTTGGCCAGGCTGGTCTCGAACTCCTGACCTCAAGTGATCCACTCACCTCAGCCTCCCAAAGTGCTGGGATTATAGGTGTCAGCCACTGCACCCAGCCACATTATTATTACTATTTTTGAGACGGAGTTTTGCTCTTGTTGTCCAGGCTAGAGTGCAATGGCACGATCTTAGCTCACTGCAACCCTGCCTCCCAGGTTCAAGTGATTCTCCTGCCTCAGCCTCCTGAGCAGCTGAGATTACAGGCATGTGCCACTACATCTGGCTTATTTTGTATTTTTAGTAGAGATGGGGTTTCGCCATGTTAGTTAGGCTGGTCTCGAACTCCAGACCTCAGGTGATCTACCTGGGATTACAGGCGTGAGCCACTGTGCCCAGCCCATTATTACTAAGAGACAAAAAAATACTCTGTTGCCCAGGCTAGGGTGCAATGGCACAATCATACCTCACTACAGCCTCAAACTCCTGGGCTCAGGCAATCCTGCCTTGGCCTCCTGGGTAGCTAGGACTATAGGTGTGTGCCACCACATTTGGCTAATTTTTCAAAATGTTTTGTAGAGGTAGAGTATTGCTATATTGTCCAGGCTGGTATCAACCTACTGGCCTCAAGTGATCCTCCCACCTTGGCCTCCCAAAGTGCTAGGATTACAGGTATGAGCCACCACACCCAGCCCCTGAATTAAGTAACTTTATGTATGTGAGTTGAACACCTTCCACGCGCCAGGCAATGTTCTAATAACATGGCAGAATATCTACTTCCCTGGAGCTTAAGACAGACAATAAACCACTCAACAAACACTTTAAAAAGCATCACGTAGGCCAGGTGCAGTGGGTGATCCCAGCACTTTGGGAGGCCAAGGCGTACAGATCACGAGGTCAGGAGATGAGAGACCATTCTGGCTAACACGGTGAAACCCCGTCTCTGCTAAAAATACAAAAAAGTAGCCAGGCGTGGTGGCACGCACCTGTAGTCCGAGCTACTTGAAAGGCTGAGGCAAGAGAATTGCTTGAACCCGGGAGGCGGAGGTTGCAGTGAGCTGAGATTGTGCCACTGCACTCCAGCCTAAGCGACAGAGCAAGACTCGGTCTCCAAAAAAAAAAAAAAGGAAAGAAAAAAGTGTCAGGTAGTAAGTAGTGCTATAGGAAAAAAAAAAAAGCAGGAAAGAGGGGGTGGGTAGAAAATTTCAGAGAGCTGTCAGATTTATTATCCAGTGGTTAACAGAATCCACTCACAGGAAGTGATAATGGAGCAGAAAAACAAAAGAGAGGCCGGGTGTGGTAGCTTACACCTGTAAGCCCAGCGCTTTGGGAGGCCGAGGTGGGTGGATCACCTGAAGTCAGGAGTTCAAGACGAGCCTGGCCAACATGGTGAAACCCTACCTGTACTAAAAATACAAAAATTGGCTGGGCACAGTGGTGCATGCCTGTAATCCCAGCTACTTGGGAGGAGAATCGCTTGAGCCCAGGAGGCAGAGGTTGCAGTGAGCCAAGACTGCACCATTGTACTCCAGCCTGGGCGACAGAGCAAAAGCAAAACTCCATCTCGAAAAAGAAAAAGAAAGAAAGAGAAAGAAAGAGGAAATAAAGAAAAGAAAGAAAAGAAAGAAAAAGAAAGAAAGAAAGAAAGAGGTAAGGGAGCCAACCATGGGAATACCTGGAGAAAGGCAATTCCAGGCAAAGAAATAGTAGGTGTGCAAAGACCTCAAGGCAGGAATGAGCTTGGAGCATTCAAGGTCAAGCTGACTAGAATTCAGTGAATGACACAGAAATATTCTGAAGTGTTTAACCTCACCCTTTGTCAAAGTCAATAAAAATTTATGCCACCAGGAACCTCAGGGTTTCTTTGTACCTTGGCATAGAATAACATACCACTTCCCTATGGAATATTCTCCTCCAAAGGATTCATGAAAAAGCCAAAATGTTTCTCATCTTCTAATCACTCTAAGAGACACAAAGGAATACTTTTATCTTTAGAAGTCAGTGTTCTGACTGAAAAATTAGAATGAATACCAGTGAAGTATGTCATACAGTTTGAAATACAATGCTATGCCCATGTGTCCAGCTGCCGAAAACCAGCATAAACCAGGAATAGGTAATCTGGGTTGCTGTGGAGAAATTAGTTATCAACACATTGGCTAAAAATTACAGCTTTAATGTGCTTACCTTACAGTCACTGATGCTACTGTGCACCTGGCTGAATTCTCTGTTGAAAGTGTGGGTGAGAAGTTGCAGGCACTAAAGGAGAGAAAGAGAAGTGCAAACTGAACATAAAATGTCAACAGCCAGGAGCCTCTGGATAGTTGAACACGTGGAGGCTCCTGAAGGGCTGGTTTCCCAGAAAGGGCATGGAAGCTCCACATCTCCTCTCCCTATGTATTTGTCCATCTTCTGTCCATTGATCTCCTTTGTACTACCCTTTCTAATAAACCAGTAAATGTAAAACAAAACAAAACAAAAACTCAATGACTAAATGAAGCCCTGGAGAAGAAGGCAGTATCCAGCCAGATTCCCCTTCCTCCTCCCCCCATATCACTCTGCCTTTTTATTTTTTTGAGATAGAGTCTCACTCTGTCACCAGGCTGGACTATAGTGGTGTGATCTTGGCTCACTGCAACCTCCACCTCCAGGGTTCAAGGGATTCCCCTGCCTCAGCCTCCCGAGTAGCTGGGACTACAGGTACGTACCACCATACCCGGCTAATTTTTGTATTTTTAGCAGAGACGGAGTTTCACCATGTTGGCCAGGAAGGTCTCGATCTCTTGAACTTTGTGATCTGCCCGCCTCGGCCTCCCAAAGTGCTGGGATTACAGGTATGAGCCATAGCACCCGGCCACCTTTGCCTTCTTTAAAAAGCTTTATCTGGCCAGGCATGGTGGCTCTCACCTGTAATCCTAGCACTTTGGGAGGCTGAGTTGGTTGGATTACCTGAGGTCAGGAGTTCGAGACCAGCCTGGCCAACATGGCGAAACCCTGTCTCTACTAAAAATACAAAAATTAGCTGGGCATGGTGGCACATGCCTGTAATTCCAACTACTCAGGAGTCTGAGGAAGGAGAATCACTTGAACCCGAGAGGTGGAGGTTGCATCGCACCACTGTACTCCAGCCTGAGCGATGGGAGCAAGACTCCATCTCAAAAAAAAAAAAAGCTTTCATCTTTTCTCATCAGATTACTGTAATAAAGAATTCTTTGGCTGGGTGCGAAGGCTCACTCCTGTAATCCTAGCACTTTGGGAGACTGAGGCGGGCAGATCACACAGTCAGGAGTTCAAGACCAGCCTGACCAACATGGTGAAACCCCATCTCTACTAAAAATACAAAAATTAGCTGGGCATGGTGGCATTCACCTGTAATCCCAGCTACTCAGGCGGCTGAGGCAAGAGAATCACTTGAACCCGGGAAGCGGCAGTTGTGGTGACCCAAAATCAGGCCACTGCACTCCAGCCTGGGTGACAAGGCAAGACTCTGTCTCAAAAAAAAAAAAAAAAAAAATTCTTCCTTCCCTCCCTTCCTCAGCATATTTCTTCACCATTAATCCATTCTCTTTATTTCTGCCAGGTAAATCTTTCTAAAACACAAATAACTGTTTAAAATATTTCTCCATTGCTCCCAACATCCACGCTAAACTCTGCAGTGCAGTATTCGGGATTCTTCACTCCACATCTCCTTTCCACTCCCACATGAATCCCCGAAGACTAATCATGCAGGACACCGGTGCCCTCCCTCCTGTACATCCGTCCAAAGTCAGCTCATCAGCCCCCCCCCACTACAGAGGCTTCTCCTCTGACTCGCATTGCATTTGAAACACACACCTCTATTATATGCTTGCAACCTGCTATTATCTAAGCCTTTATATTTTTCAATTTTTAAAATTTTTGTTATTTTATTTTTTGAGATGGAGTCTCACTCTGTCGCTCAGGCTGGAGTGCAGTGGAGCTATCTCGGCTCACTGCAACCTCCACCTCCTGAGTTCACACAATTCTCCTGCCTCAGTCTCCCGAGTATCTGGGAATAGAATACAGGTGCCCGCCACCACACCCAGCTAATTTTTGTACTTTTAGCACAGGCGAGTATTCACCATGTTGGTCAGGCTGGTCTCAAACTCTAGACCTCAGGTAATCTGCCTGCCTCGGCCCCAAAAAGTGCTGGGATTACAGGCATGAGCTACCATGCCAGGCCTAATTTTTACTGTTGTAGAGACAAGGTCTCATTATGTTAGCCCAGGGTGGTCTTGAACTCCTGGGGTCAAGCAATTGCTTTGCTTCAGCTTCCCAAAGTGCTGGGGATAACAGGCATGAGGCACTGTGCCTGACCCCTGTAAGCTTGTTAAGGGTAAGAACTCTGTGTCTTACTTTTTATTTCTACATTCACAGTATTATCTCAGGCCTTCAAACAGAGGCCCTCAAACAAAGGTGCTGAAAATGAATAAACTGAGAGGCTAGTTTGTGAAGCCTCATGGTGGGAAGATGCTCAGCAAAGATGAAGGGATTCACACCTTGGTAGCCAGTTCTTTCTCTCGGTCCACCAGGCTTTCAATGTCTGCTGAATCGTAGCCACTGCTCTCACTGGGTGTGATGGCGCTTTCAAAGGTGGTGGTTGAGATCTGAGAGGAGATGCTGGTGGAGGTGCTGAGGGTTCCACTGCTGAGGCTGGGGGGATAACGAGTCGCTCAGAGATTTAGGGATGCTGTCACCAAGTCTCTCACGTAGCAGCAAGAAGTGGCGGGTTTTTTCCACCTGAGAAGATCAATACTACTGTTTTAGCAAACACAAAGCTCGTTAAGATCTAAGGAGAGAAAAGTGAAAAGCCATGATTACACAGAGCAGCAGGGAGGAAGACTCATACTTTGGCAATCTTGTCCCAGAATTCTTGCATTTGAGCAAGGCTGCCCCTGCATACCTCATGTAGGAGCTCCAGCTTCTCCAGCTCCCACTGGTGCTCAAGGATAAGGCTGTCTCCACGGGGCCGCCAGCCTGCTAAGTTCTCTTCTCCCCCGCACATATGCCACCGATGTATCTAAGACTTTTCTTCTCCTTCTCTGCATGCCTAACACAAAAGGAAACAAGTTTTTGTTTCAGAAAAAAATTCAATTCCAAGTTTAGGTCAAAACAAATTAATAATTCTTACACGTGGCAAACTAAGGCAGTTTGTTCTCAAGATATATAAAATTTTGTTTAAATACCAAAGGAACTCTCTGAACTTATTTAAAAAACTGAGTTTGACATTCTTTGATAATTATGAAGAATGTAATGCAATTAAAGAAAATGATAGATATGTAACTCGACCAAGACAGTTGAAGGTGGGCAAAAAAAAAAAAAAAAAAAAAAGATAAAGTTATGATGTTAGGTGAAAAATGTAAAGATAATAAATAGTCTGTAATACTCTACACATTATGGGGCCATACACAATGGCTCATGCCTGTAATCCCAGCACTTTGAAAGGCTGAGGCTGGCAGATCACCTGAGGTCAGGAGTTGGAGACCAGCCTGGCCAACATGGTGAAACCCCATCTCTACTAAAAATAAAAAATTAGCCAGGTGTGGTGTGGCAGGTGCCTGTAATTGCAGCTACTTGTGAGGCTGAGGCAGAAGAATCGCTTGAACCTGGGAGGTAGAGGTTGCAGTGAGCTGAGATGGAGTCATTGCACTCCAGCCCGGGTGCCAGAGTGAGATTCCATATCAAAAAAAAAAAAAAAAAAAAAAAGTCTATACACTATGATTGCAAATACCTAGATGAAAGAAGTGGAGAAGGCCAGGCATAGTGGCTCATGCTGTAATCTCAGCACTCTGGGAGGTCAAGTTGGAAGAATTACTTGAGCCCAGGAGTTCAAGACCAGCTTGGGCAATATGAGGCCCTGCCTCTACCAAAAATTTAAAAAATTAGCCAGGTGGGCTGGACACGATGGCTCACACCTGTAATCCTAGCACTTTGGGAGGCTGAAATGGGTGGATCACGAGGTCGAGTTCAAGACCAGCCTGGCCAAAATAGTGAAATCCTGTCTCTACTAAAAATACAAAAAATCAGCCGGGCGTGGTGGCAGGCACCTGTAATCCCAGCTACTTGGGAGGCTGAGGCTGGAGAATCACTTGAACCTGGGAGGCAGAGGTTGCAGTGAGCCAAGATTGCGCCACTGTACTCCAGCCCGGGTGACAGTGTGAGACTCCATCTCAAAAAAAAAAAAAAAATTTAGCCAGGTGTAGTTGCATGTGGCTGTAGTTCCAGCTACTTGGGAGGCTGAGACAGGAAGATCGCCTGAGCCTAGGAGTTGGAGGCTGCAGTTATATGATCACTCCATAGCACTCCAACCTGGGCAACAGTGAGATCCTGTACCTAAAAATAAAAATTTGAAAAAAGAAGGATGGGAACACACACACACACACACACACATACTTAGTGGTTCAGTGGCTGACAGATGACAGAGAGTTTTAGCCTCTATTATTTCCTGTTAACTATTTTTAGTATTATGCTGGTTTTACATATTAAATATATAAATTTATATTAATTTAAAGAATTTCTCAAGGAACTATCTGGATAGTATAATAATTAGCTGCTACTTGGATTCATAGTCAAAGTCTTCTTTACTTATCTAAGTTTTACCTGAGGGCCCTGACTTGTTTTCCATGTATACTCTCTAAAATGATTCAAACTCACATTCATGAAATACTACTAGAAAATCTTAACTTTTGTTCATGTTTCAGTTTACAAACATAGAAATGCTAAGTGCTGCTTAAGTCCGCCTAGCTAGAGGAACAACAGCAGTTTAAAAACACATTAAAAACAATACAGAACAAATCTGACTTAGTAATTTGACCTTTTTTTTTTTTTGAGACAGAGACTAGCTCTGTCGCCCAGGCTGGAGTGCAACAGTGGGGTCTCAGCTCACTGCAACCTCCGCCTCCTGGGTTCAAGCGATTCTCCTGCCTCAACCTCCGAGTAGCTGGGATTACAGGCGCCTGCCACCACGCCCAGCTAATTTTTTCTATTTTTATTAGAGACGGGGTTTCACCATGTTGGCCAGGTTGATCTCAAACTCCTGACCTTGTGATCTGCCTGTCTCGGCCTCCCAAAGCGCTAGGATTATAGGCGTGAGCCACCACCTCCACCTCCTGGGTTCCAGCAATTCTCCTGCCTCAGACTGCTGAGAAGCTGGGATTACAGATGCACACCACCACGCCCGGCTAATTTTTCTATTTTTGGTAGAGAGGAGATTTTAAAACTGGTCTTGAACTCCTGACCTCAGGTGATCCACATGCCTCGGCCTTCCAAAGTGCTGAGACCACAGGTATGAGCTACCGTGCCTGGCCAATAATTTGACTTTCTAAAACATGGGAAATTCAAATTCCAGCCTGACAACATCTGTAAAGTTATACTGCTAAGTCATCTTTGGGCTAAAGTGGGGGAGAGAAATGGTTACGAAGTTTTCTAAATCAAATTCATTCTAATTCACATAAATTATTATTATTATTATTTTTTTTTTTTTGAGATGGAGTCTTGGTCTGTCGTCCAGGCTGCACTGCAACCTCCACCTCCCTGGTTCATGCAACTCTTCTGTGTCAGCCTCCTGGGTAGCTGAGACTATAGGTGTGCCATGCCCGGCTAATTTTTGTACTTTTAGTAGAAATGGGGTTTCACCATATTGGTCAGACTGGTTTGAACTCCTGACCTCGTGATCCACCAACCTCAGTCTCCCAAAGTGCTGGTATTATAGGCGTGACCCACCGTGCCCAGCTAATTTTCGTATTTTTAATAAAGACGGGGTTTCACCGTTTTAGCCAGGATGGTCTCGATTTCCTGACCTCATGATCCACCCACCTCGACCTCCCAAAGTGCTGGGATTACAGGTGTGGCTCACCATGCCTGGCCAAATTTTTTAACTCAAATTTTACTCATAGCCTAGTGATATTTTGATACAATTTTAATACAAATGCACATCATAAACCAAACAACGTTGCAACTCTGAAACAGATAACTCCTAACATCCCTCCTCAACAAAACTGGCTTATAAAACACACATGGTTTCTAAAAGGTTTTATATCTATCCTACTTGGGTAGACTCTCCAGTTTTTAAACATAGTATACTTTATTTTTTATTTAGTTTTTAGGCTATTTTTTTTTTTTTTAGATAGATTTTCACTCTGTTGCCCAGGCAGGCTGGATTGCAGTGGCACAATTTCGGCTCACTGCAACCTCCGCCTCCTGGGTTCAAGTAATTCTCCTGCCTCAGCCTCCCAAGTAGCTAATATTACAGGTGCATGCCACCATGCCCAGCTAATTTTTGTATTTTTAATAGAGATAGGGTTTCACCATGTTGGCCAAGCTGGTCTCCAACTCCTGACCTCACACGATCTGCCTGCCTCGGCCCCTCAAAGTGCTGGGATTACAAGTGTGTGCCACTGTGCCTGGCCTAAATACAGTATACTTTCAACATACACAAAGATAAATATCACTTCCTCAATCCACAAGAGCTTACCTGGACTGCCTGTGTCTGCCATTTTGCATAAACTGAGTTCGTAAATGCCAGTGACTCGATTCCTATTTGAAGAAAATAAAACAATTGCTTAATCTCTTATAGCACCACAACAGGAAAATCTCGATTGCTACTTAAAATAGTGTCTTCTCTGCAGGGACTGCAAACCATCCTCAAATGTAGTTACAGACATTTCCTTTTTTTTTTTTTTCAGATGTAGTCTCATTCTGTTGCCTAGGCTGGAGTCCAGTGGCATAATCTTGGTTCACTGCTACCTCCGAGTCCTGGGTTCAAGTAATTCTCCTGCCTCAGCCTCCTGAGTAGCTGGGATTACAGGCACATGCCACCACACTTGGCTAATTTTTGTATTTTTAGTAGAGATGGGGTTTCACCATGTTGGTGAGGCTGGTCTCGAACTCCTGACCTCATGATCCACCCGCCTTCCAAAGTGCTGGGATTACAGGCGTGAGCCACCATGCCCGACCAATTATAGACATTTCTTATTTGTCACTGCTCTTTTCCCATTTTGAACTTAAGTGTTATACCTTTTCCTAGAGGAGCCTGCTTTTATCTCAATTTTATATATTTTTTAGAGATAGGGTTTCCCTGTGTCACCCAGCCCGGAGTGCAGTCGTACAATCATAGCTCACTGCAGATTCAAACTCTTGGACTCAAGTGATCCTCCTGTCTCAGCCTCCTGAGTAGTTGGGACTTGAGGCATACACCACCATTCCCAGCTAATTTTTAAATTTTTGTACAGACAGGGTCTCAATATGTTGCCCAGGTTGGTCTTGAACTCCTGACCTCAAGTGATCCTTCCACCTTGGCATTGAAAAGTGCTGAGATGGCTGAACGCAGTGGCTCACGCCTGTAAACCCAGCACTTTGGGAGGCCAAGGCAGGTGGATCACGAGGTCAGGTATTCGAGACCAGCCTGGCCAACAGAGTGAAACCCTGTCTCTATTAAAAATACAAAAAATTAGCTGGGCGTGGTGGCTCACACCTGTAATCCCAGCACTTTGGGAGGCTGAGGCAGGTGGATCACCTGAGGTCAGTAGTTCAAGACCAGCTTGGCCAACATGGTGAAAACCCGTCTCTACTAAAAATACAAAAATTAGCTGGGTGTGGTGGCGTGCGCCTGTAATCCCAGCTATTCGAGAGGCTGAGGCGGGAGAATCGGTTGAACCCAGGAGGCAAAGGATGCAGTTAGCCAAGATCGCATCATTGCACTCCAGCCTGGCCAACAAGAATGAAACTCTGTCTCAAAAAAAAAAAAAAAAATACAAAAAAATTAGCCAAGTACGGTGGCACGTGCCTGTAGTCCCAGCTACTCTGAAGGCTGAGGCAGGAGAATCGCTTGAACCCGGGAGGCAGAGATTGTAGTAAACTGAGATTGTACCACTGCACTCCAGCTTGGGCAACAGAGGGAGACTCCATCTCAAAAAAAAAAAAAAAAAAGTGCTGAGATTACAGGCATAAGACACCACATGCCCTACCTCATCTCAGTCTTTTAAACGCTGTTATTTTAATAGGGTGAATAAAACTTAATGATAAAGTACAAAATTTATAACTAAAAACTTGTCTTTTCTTACTATAAGAGAGAAGATATGAGGGAAACAATGACTAGAATGAAATGATAATCAACAACTTCTGGGGACTGTGAATAGTAAGAGATACAATACCTTCTTTTTTTTTTTTTTTTTTTTTTTTAGACGGAGTCTCACTCTGTTGCCTAGGCTGGAGTGCAGTGGTGCAATCTCGGCTCACTGCAACCTTCACCTCCCAGGTTCAAATTCTCTGCCTCAGTCTCCTGAGTAGCTGGGATTACAGGCACATGCCACCATGTTCGGCTAATTTTTATATTTTCACTAGAGATGGGGTTTCACCATCTTGGCCAGACTGGTCTTGAACTCCTGACCTTGTGATCCACCCACCTCAGCCTCCCAAGTGCTGGGATTACAGGCGTGAGCTACTGTGCCCAGCTCTTTTTTTTTTTTTTTTTTTTTTTTTTTAGATGGAGTTTCACTCTTTTTGCCCAGGCTAGAATGCAATGATGTGATCTCGGCTCACTGCAACCTCTGCCTCTGGGGTTCAAGCGATTCTCCTGCCTCAGCCTCCTGCTTACAGGTGCACGCCACCACCCCAGCTAATTTTGTATTTGTAGTTGAGAAGGGGTTTCACCATGTTGGCCAGGCTGGTCTCAAACTCCTGACGTCAGGTGATCCACCTGCCTTGGCCTCTCAAAGTGCTGGGATTACAGGTGTGAGCCACTGCGCCTAGCTGGAGGTAGAATATCTTCTTTTGTATTAGTAATATTTATTTTATTTTTTAAGCTGGGTTGCGATACACAGGTATTCCCTGTATCTTTTCCTTCCTTCCTCCCTCCCTCCCTTTCTCTCTCCCTTCCTTCCTTCCTTCATTTTGAGACAGGGTCTCACTGTGTCACCCAGCCTCCTGAGTAGCTGGGACTACAGGCGTGCACCACCACATCTGCCTAATTTTTTAATTTTCTGTAGAGATGGGGTCTCACTATGTTGCCCAGGCTGGTCTCAAACTCCTAGGCTCAAGCAATCATCCATCCTCGGACTCCCAATGTGCTGGGATTACAGACATGAGCCACTGTGCTTGGCCTTCACTATATTATTCTTGACATAGTTTGTATGCCTTAAATATGCGTAACAAGCTGGGTATGGTGGCTCACGCCTGTAATTCCAGCACTTTGGGAGGCTGAAGTGGGTGGATCACCTGAGGTTGGGAGTTCGAGACCAGCCTGACCAACATGGAGAAATCCCATCTCTACTAAAAATACAAAATTAACTGGGCATGTGGCACATGCCTGTAATCCCAGCTACTTGGGAGGCTGAGGCAGGAGAATCGTTTCAAACTGGGAGGCAGAGGTTACGGTGAGCCAAGATCACGCCATTGCACTCCAAACTGGGCAAGAAGAGCAAAACTGCATCTCAAAGAAAAAAAAAAAAATGCATAACAAATCTTAAAAAGAAGAAAATTCCAATGGTAATCTGTTAGAAATAATAATGATGATATTTAAAAGGATATTTAGTCTTTGCAAAATTGTTTTAGAGGTATTCACAATGTAATATTCCCTCCTTCCTTCATAATTCATCCATCCATTAACATTTTATTAAATGTCAGCATGCAAGTCAGTACATTCCAGGTATCAGTTACCAAAATGGTTTATAAACTGTAAACTAACTGTGAGACACTAAGCTGAGAATACTTAAGGACTGATGATTCTGTTGTACTGAAGAAACAAACTGGAAGCTAACTTGTGTCAAAAACTTACGAGTCTGGTGACTTTGAGTAGCCACTGCCAAAGAGGCTGCGCAGAGAGCGGGGTGGTGAGATCTTGGCATCTCGGGAGTAGAAGACCATGCACACATCCTTGGTGATGACAGCTGGCTGGATACAGTGATCCAGCTGAAAGCAGACAGGGTAGGTGTTGATGAAGAGCAGGCAAAGTACTGTGACCAGAGGCTATGAATGTATTTAAAAAGCTAGTCCCAGTTGTGGGAACTCAAGGATTTCAGCTCCACCAATTATTTCAACAGCCACCTAGTGGATAATATGTGCAAGAGCAGGCAGTACTCCTTATAGATGCATTTATTTTTATCTGAGGTAAGTGTTGTTTCCCTTGTTTGATAGGTGAGGAAACTGAGGCAAAGAGCGTTTCTCCAAGGACATACAGGAAGTAAGTGGCAGCACAGGGATTTGAACTCAAACAGGCTGGCTCCTGGGTCTGGGCTGTTAACCACTATTACACTCTGTCCATAACTACAAAAACAAGAGGTGAAATTTTCTTGAAAATGACACATTCTTCAAAGAATGGTGATTAGGCTACTAAAGCTGAAGCTGGAATGAAAGTCATGTAGTTTTCTGAGTAAACAGAACCCAGGAATAGAATCTAATACAATCAGAAGAGTCAGCAAAGTATCATGAAATTAAAAACTTAAGGATGTGGAGGAAGAAAAAGGACAAAACAAGTGGAATCTTTGCTGAGCACTTCCTGCTGTAACCTGCACACCGTTCAGGGCTGGCTGTTCTCATCAACTGAAGTTCCAAGTCTCCTCACCTCTAGGTAGGCCGACAAGGTCATGTAGATCTTTTCTCCATAGGGAGTCACTCGGTTTAGAAGAAGGGAGTTATGTAGAGAGCTGTCCCACACAGCCTCAAAGCGGTAGAAGGTCCTGAAGTCAGAAAGACAAGAGGGAATCACCCAAAAGAAGCTAAAGTCACCTCAGCCCAGGTACTACCACTGTCAATCATCCTAAAGAACTCTATACCAACCGACAGTTTCAATTTATCAAACTCTAATAATAGAAAGGAACTCTTACTTCCTAAGAGGAAAAGATAGGTCCCCATCGTCTTGCCCCCAACCCCACTCATGATTAAGGAATACTTAGTTGTGCCTTTTTTGTTTTTGAGACGGAATTTTGCTTTTGTTGCCTACGCTGGAGTGCAGTGGCGTGATCTCGGATCACTGCAACCTCACCTTCCCAGGTTCAAGTGATTCTCCTGCCTCAGCCTTCTGAGTATCTGGGATTACAGGCGCACACCACCACACCTGACTAATTTTTGCATTTTTAGTAGAGATAGGGTTTCAGCATGTTGCTCAGACTGGTCTTGAACTCCCGACCTCAGGTGATCTGCCCACCTCAGTCTCCCAAAGCGTTGGGATTACAGGTATGAGCCACTGCACCTGGCCACTTGTGCTTTTTTTTTTTTTTTTTTTTTTTTAAAGATGGGGTTTCACCATGTTGGTCAGGCTGGACTTGAACTTCCGACCTCAGGTGATCCGCCCACCTTGGCCTCCAAAGTGCTTGGATTACAGGCGTGAGCCACCGCGCCCGGCTACTTGTGCTTTTTTAAATTTTGTTTTGACAAGCCTGCCTCTGCCTACAAACATAAAAATAGTGAGGTCAACCAAAGGGATTACGATGAAATGGATAAGTGAGTGTGGAAGAAACTGAAACAGGAAAGAAAGACTAAGTATGCTCCCTTGTTGGTTAATGATGAGAGCAGGAAGTGAATGCTCAGTAATCTGTCAGCTTCAATCTTCACATCACAAGAGGGCTAAATATCAATCAATCGAGTGCTGCTGGGCTTCAGAAATGTCACAAATTTATCTGAGGGGATTAATGGTAGAAACTGGGTAGAACAGTTTAAGTATAGAGATCCTTATTTTATTTATTTTTGAGATGGAGTTTCACTCTGTCACCCAGGCTGGAGTGCAGTGGCACAATCTCGGCTCACTGCAACCTCCGCCTCCCAGGTTCAAGCCATTCTCCTGCCTCAGCCTCCCGAGTAGCTGGGATTATAGGCACACACCACTACACCCAACTATTTTTTGTATTTTTAGCATAGATGGGGCTTCATCATGGTGGCCAGGCTGGTCTTGAACTCCTGACCTCAAGTGATCCACCCACCTTGACCTCCCAAAGTACTTAGATTATAGGTGTGAGCCACCACCGAGGAGAGCCTTATTTGAAATAAAAGAACAAAAGTTTATTTTTGTTTTTTTTTTTTGAGACAAGAGTTTCGTTCTTGTTGCCCAGGCTGGAGTGCAATGGTGCAATCTTGGTTCACTGCAACCTCTGCCTCCCAGGTACAAGTGATTCTCTTGTGTCAGCCTCCTGAGTAGCTGGGATTACAGGCATGTGTCACCACTGCCTGACCCCACCCCACCCTCCCCGGCTAATTTTGTGTTTTCAGTAGAGATGAGCTTTCTCCATGTTGGTCAGGCTGGTCTTGAACTCCCGACCTCAGGTGATCTGCCTACCTTGGCCTTCCAGAGTGCTAGGATTATAGGCATGAGCCACCATGCCCAGCAATGTTATTCTTTTTTGTTTTTTTTTTTTTGAGATGGAGTGTTGCTCTGTCACTCAGGCTGGAGTGCAGTGGCACGATCTCAGCTCACTGCAACCTCCGCCTGCCGTTCTAGCAATTCTCCTGCCTCAGCCTCCCAAGTAGCTGAGACTACAAGTGTGTACCACCATGCCTGGCTAATTTTTTGTATTTTTAGAAGAGAGGGTTTCACCACGTTGGCCAGGCTAGTCTCAAACTCCTGACCTCATGATCTGCCTGCCTCAGCCTCCCAAAGTGCTGGTATTACAGCCATGAGCCACTGCACCAGGTCCAAAAGGTTATTCTTAACTGATATTTCAGTAAAAGAGAATAAATTTTTAACACTAGAGCCAGCCAAATACCATTTGTTAGCCTTTTTTTTTTTTTAAGCCATTTGAAAAATCAACCTTGTGGGGGGTAAGGGAGGGATAGCATTAGGAGAAATACCTAATGTAGATGACGGGGTGATGGATGCAGCAAACTACCACGGCACGTGTATACCTACGTAACAAACCTGCATGTTCTGCACATGTACCCCAGAACTTAAAGTATAAAAAAGAAAAAAAAAGAATACAATAAAAAAAGAAAAATCAATCTTATATTTCTATAACAAACGGAAACTTAATGTAAGATACCCACAAACTGGTTTTTTTTTGGTTGTTGTTCTAATATTGTTTTTCTCTGCTGGTAAAACACCATAAACTCTAATTGACATTAATTCTTCCAGTTCAGCAAGTCTAATCTGAAATACTGCACTTAGTTTAAAAGCAGCATTACAGATTGATTCCAGATTCTACCCTATGTTTTCCTTCTCAGACCCCTATGATAAGTGGAAGGGAAGATGCCTTGTCTGTCCCACCACCACTCATTCTCCGCAGATAAAACACAGCTCACCTGATTCACCTAGAAGAGTCTGTGCACACTCTTTCCTGGCCAATACATTCCTTCTTACTCCTTTTCAAATGGTGACCTCACTATGGCTGCCTTTTCTAGACTTCCTATGATAAGTAGCTGGCATATCCTCCCTCTAAACACATCCCCATGTTTCTTCCTCCAGAATCGATCAACAGAGAGAACAATTGTTTTGAAACTGAACCCCATGACCACACCACATCTTCCAAGTGCCAGTGTATGAGGTCTGATCATCTAATGTTGTGGCTGCTTCTAGATCTAAGTCTTCTTCAAGTACTCAATACTCTCTCAAATGTCTAGCCTTTGAGACAGTGAGTGTGGGTCAAGAAAATTCTCTACAAAGACAGAAGATAAAGAAACAACTAACAAGACAAAGACAAAGCCACCAAGTGACCCAAACAGCAACAGAAATGATGGACAATGAAGGCCTTTCTACAGTTCTTGGGCTCCCTGGGCACAGCAGGAAACCCTTCATGTGTCCATAAAACTCTGTGTAGAGCAAATTTTTAATTTGGTTTAAGGCATATTCTAATATTGGATGACAATAACCACTACTTCAGCAGAAGCCACTTGAGAACTGATTCTATCACCATGAGATCTGCTTTTTTTTTTTTTTGAGACGGAGTTTCACTCGTTGTACAGGATGGTGTACAGTGGCGCAATTTAGGCTCACTGTAACCTCCGCCTCACAGGTTCAAGCAATTCTCCTGCCTCAGTCTCCTGAGATCTGCTCTTTTATTGCATTCCTGTTTTTATCAAGATACCCAGAATGGGTGGGACTTATTTGTTCCATTTCAGACGCTGGATACATCTGTGCTAAAGTGAAATAAACCCCTCTTCTTAGAGGGCATTTATGAGTTTTGTGATATGTGACAGAAATTTCTATCACTGCTGCCTTCACTAAGTTCCAAACCATAACGTGGCACCTCCCAGGATCACTGCTGAGGTTTCATGACACTGATTCTTTCAACTGAGGCAAATGTTTTGAACTTATCTAAAAAAGCCTCTTCACATTTCTGTCTTCAGGCCAAGCTTTCGCTTGATGTAAAGAGGAAACTTCACTGGCAGAAACCTGGTTAACAAAAAGGAAATTTTCACTCCACTAAAGTCTTCCTGTATTGGGGGAAAAAAGTTTTTTTTTGTTAAAAAAAAAAGTTCCCTTTTCTTATTTGATTGCTGTACAGCTGTTGAATATCCACCAAAGGTGGCAATTTATTTTTAAACATTATTTAATTAATCAATTTATTTGAGATGAAGTCTTGCTCTTGTCACCCAGGCTGGAGTGCAGTGACATGATCTTGGCTCACGGCAACCTCTGCCTCTCGGGTTCAAGTGATTCTCCTGCCTCAGCCTCCCAAGTAGTTGGGAGTACAGGCGCCCACCACAAAGCCCGGCTAATTTTTGTATTTTTAGTAGAGATGGGGTTTCACCACGTTGGCCAGGCTGGTCTTGAACTCCTGACTGCAGTTGATCTGCCCGCCTTGGCCTTCCAAAGTGCTGAGGCTTTTTAAATTTATTTTTAATTTATTTTTATTTTTTGGAGACAGTTTCGCTCTTATTGCCCAGGCTGGAGTGCAATGGCGCGATCTCAGCTCACCACAACCTCCACCTCCTGGGTTCAAGCGATTCTCCTGCCTCAGCCTCCCGAGTAGCTGGGATTACAAGCATGCACCACCACGCCTGGCTAATTTATTTGTATTTTTAATAGAGATGAGGTTTCTCCATGTTGGTCAGGCTGGTCTCAAACTCCCGACCTCAGGTGATCCACCCACCTCGGCCTCTCAAAGTGCTGGGATTACAGGCATGAGCCACTGCGCCTGGCTTTAAATTTAACTTTTAGAGACAGGATCTTGCTCTGTTGCTCAGACTGGAGTGCACTGGTACAATTACAGCTCACTGCAGCCTCTAACTCCTGGGCTCAAGTGATCTTCCCACTTCAGCCTCCTGAGTAGCTGGGAATATAGGCACAAGCCATCACACCTGGCTAAATTTTTTTTTTTCTGTAGAGACAAGTTCTACATTGCCCAGGCAGGTCTTGAACTCTTGGGCTCAAGTAATCTTCCTATGCTGGCCTCCCAAAGTGCTAGTATTATAGCTGTGAGCCACTGCACCAAGCCAGTGGCAATTCTTAGAAATGGTTGTAAGAAATACAACCAAGACTGGGGAGAAATGTCAATTTAATCAACCTGGCAATAGAATTTAGGGTTATAAACAGGGCTGAATCCCATGACATATTTTCCTGTATGCCTCCTAAGGTGGTGAGAAGTAATTCCAAATGGATTTCTCAAGATGCTCTGAACAGCAGCAGCATCAGAGGAAAAACAGGTTTCAAGGTGACTACTTTGCATGATATATTCCTTTGAATTTATTATTATTTGAAATGGAGTCTCACTCTGTCACCAGGCTGGAGGGCAGTGGCACGATCTTGGCTCACTGCAACCTCCGCCTCCCAGGTTCATGATTATCCTGCCTCAGCCTCCCAAGTAGCTGGGATTACAGGTGTGCCCCACCACGCCCAGATAATTTTTGTATTTTTAGTAAAGACAGGGTTTCACCATGTTGGCCAGGATGGTCTCCATCTCTTGACCTCATGATCCGCCTGCCCTGACCTCCCAAAGTGGTGGGATTACAGGAGTGAGCCACGGCACCTGGCCTGAATTTATTATTTATGAACAATTAAAAGCCAACTTCTGGTCACTCATGGTAGCTCACACCTGTAATCCCAGCACTTTGGGAGATCAACGTGGGAAGATCACTTGAGGCCAGGAGTTTGAGGCCAGCTTGGGCAATACGGCAAGACCTCATTTCTAAAAAAAAAAAAAAAAAAAAAAAAATCAAATCAGCTGGGCATGGTGGCATGTGCCTGCAGTCCCAGCTATTTAGGAGGCTGACACGGGAGAACTGCCTGAGCCTGGGAATTCAATGTTGCAGTGAGCTATGATCATCCTACTGCACTGTATTTTATTTATTTATTTATTTTTGAGACGGAATCTCACTCTGTTTCCCAGGCTGGAGTGCAGTGGCATGATCTCAGCTCACTGCAACCTCTGTCTCCTGGGTTCAAGTGATTCCCCTGCTTTAACCTCCCGAGCAGCTGGGACTACAAGTGTGCCACCACACCCAGCTAAGTGTTGTATTTTTAGTAGAGACAGGGTTTCACCATGTTGACCAGGATGGTCTCGATCTCTTGACCTTGTGATCTGCCCACCTCGGTCTCCCAAAGCGTTGGGATTACAGGCGTGAGCCACCGCACCCAGCCATATATATATACATACATACATACAATATATATATATATATATTTAAACCATCTGCAGGTATAGCTACTACACTCTAGCCTGGGCAAAAGAGCAAGACCCCGTCTCAAGAAAACAGAACAGAAACCAACTTCTTACATTATGGTCACATCTGATGAACCCTCTTGAGTTCATTAGGAGAATCTCTGAAATGTAAACTGAATGGAGTCCAGATTAAGGTATAAAATCATTATACCAGTAACATCAGTCAAATATATAAATATGTTTATGCATTTTTAACATTTTAGGTTATATTGCCATGTATCACTTCCTTCAATTTTCTTCCCTAAATGAGATACAGAGATTAAAAAAACAAACAAAACTTCCTTTAATACCAAACCAGGACTTTTTCTATTCCAAAAGAAGAAAATAAACAGATAAAACAAGCAGTCCTGACAGGACAAAGATAAATGTTAAAAATAATATATAAAATATTTCTTACAGACACAACTATCCAAATAGCCAAATTTGTCTCTATTACCGCACAGGACAAAACAGAGCAGAAAGCAAACCATTTTGCAAGGCTGCAACAGACTTTATAAAGCAATAAACATGTCAAGCTTTTGACAGAGAGCAAAGAGGGGGAACAGAAAACAAAACCTGAGATTCTGTATGAAATGAAGGGAGAAACATTCTATTTTGTAATGTAGAAGAGGAAAACTTGAAATGACATAAGAATAAAACTGACAAGTTTCATAAATGGACAAAATAATTTGAAACTTGAAAAATCACTGAAGAAGCTATGTGCTTCTTAGGGTACAGAACGGGATCTACTCTAACCTAGGTACAGTAGGTTTACATGAGGAGGGAACCACAGCATTAAAACAGCCATCAGAGCAACATAAGACATAAAGCATTCTGATAAACTACAACCTTTATGTGCAAAAAAGTAAACAGAAAATACCTAGGAATATCCTTATCAAGAAAGAGCCTGCAAAAACATAGAAAAGGCCTTTGTTAGTGCAGCAATACAAAACAAAACAAAAGAAATAGAGTGAATCAGAAAAAAATATATACAAAAAAAGACAAATTTGCTGATAAGCAAAGTGAATTCAAATGGACAGACAATTAACAGAGAATTCCATGGAACACAATTTGATAGAGGACTTACAATGACATGGGTCCCTCTCCTGAGACTTTCAACTAAGGAAAATGCTGGACATAGATGGGAAAGTGGAGATCACCACCATCAATACCCCTTTTGGTAGTGACTTGGTATTGAGAATAATACGAAGTTGCTGCGGAGTTAAGGGAAAACCAAGTCAATTCATTAACATAAATGTAGGGCTGGCAAGAAAAGGAATAATGGTCCCTTGTCAATTATGTTCCACTATCAATATATTTAAAAAGCCCTCTAAGAAACACACATTATATACCCAAACTGGGGTAAGTTCAATTTTAAACATTAAACCTTACACAAACAGAACGAAAGTTCTCTTAACCAAACTCCATTTTGCCATTTACTAGTCATATTAACCTATGTTCTCCATATCCCTAAAATATACAGATTGATGCCTAGTTCTCCTTGAGCATTCTAAACTACAAAGATGTCTCATATGTCCAGACACTTCGCTCCAAAGAGTTAAGCTGCATGCTTATCAAATGTCAGCAGTATCTGGCCCCAAATCTGTTTATGCCAGCTGTACTTATTATTGTCTAACTTCATTAAACATTAAGCAAATCAATGAAACAAGAAAACATAAATAATTTTTGTTTCTGTGAAAACTAAGTTGAATGTTTTCAAAAGGTCTGATGATGAATTGTTTAAAAATAGCTAAGGTTGGGTGAGATAAATGTAAAAGAAAGGGGAAAATGATAAAATGTTTAAATGATAAAATGTTAATAAATGATACAAAGTTTAAAGGATTTTGAACTTAGATTTTCTTCATAGGTTTCTAATTCTTTTTTTTTTTTTTTTTTTAATATTCCAACACAGCACAGGATCAACACAGGTTTCTAATTCCTGCTCCACCAAACTGAAAGTCACAGATGATGAATTATGGCTGTGGTTTTGCAAGGGAGACAATCAGAATTCCAGTAAATGACCTTATAATTAAAGAAAAGTTCACGGGGCACGGTGGTGCGTGCCTATAGTCCCAGCTACTTG
This sequence comes from Ateles fusciceps, assembly GCA_036589455.1. Lineage (NCBI taxonomy): Eukaryota > Metazoa > Chordata > Mammalia > Primates > Atelidae > Ateles > Ateles fusciceps. Next base: position 16,177,795 of record JAZHEH010001321.1, read on the forward strand.
GGAGGCTGGGGTGGGAGGATCGCTTGAGCCCAGGAGTTCTGGGCTGTAGTGTGCTATGCTGATCGGGTGTCCGCACTAAGTTCGGCATCAATATGGTGACCTCCCAGGAGCGGGGGACCACCAGGTGGCCTAAGGAGGGGTGAACCGGCCCAGGTCGGAAACGGAGCGGGTCAAAACTCCTGTGCTGATTAGTAGTGGGATCTTGCCTGTGAATAGCCACTGCAGCACTCCAGTCTGGGCAACATAGCGAGACATCGTCTCTTGAAAAAAAAAAGAAAAGGCCATGGCCTTCCAGCAAAAGCTTAATAAATTAATGTAGATTTGTATAGTTTAAATTAGAACAGAAATTTTTTGTGTTTTAGATGGAGTTTCACTCTTGTTGCCCAGGCTGGAGTGCAATGGCACAATCTCCACTCACTGCAACTTACGCCTCCCGGGTTCAAGCGATTCTCCTGCCTCAGCCTCCTGAGTAGCTGGGATTACAGGCGTGCGCCAACATGTCTGGCTAATTTTGTATTTTTAGTAGAGATGGGGTTTCACCATGTTGGCCAGACTGGTCTCGAACTCCTGACCTCAGGTGATCCACCCACCTTGTCCTCCCAAAAAGTGCTGGCATTGCAAGCACGAGCCACCTTGCCCAGCCTAGAACAGAAATGTTTAAGGTGTATATCTTTTTATTATTCTTGACTTCAGCCTTTTTTGATTAGCTCACTCTAACTCACAAGATAAGCTCCTTCTAACAAAGCCAAATTCATTTCTTGTAGCACCTGACCTGTTTGGGGGCATGAATTAAAGGAATTCTCAAAGTTACTCTAATGGAGGCAAACTTAGAATAACCAGTATTTCAATCAAAGCCCATCTTTCCCTGTATATTTTACTAAGTACCTTAGGGAAATCTACAATACGTTTTTCATAGCTATTGGCAGAAGACAGAAAGCTATGCAGAATTACTGCTGACTTCAGGGAAATAGTATTGTTCATGATTCTGCCCACAGATAGTCAAAGCACCCCTCTTTATTTCTGCCACTCCCCCTCCCCAGACATACATGCCCTCTCACTCCTTCCCTCTTTCTCCACAGCCCCTGCCAGTAAACAGAATTTTTTTTCCTTTTTCCTATGGTAAACTATAATACAAGAAAACAACAGACAGAAATTAATCCTGGCCCAAACCTTTCATTCCATTTCTGCCTATTGTCTTATTCTTACCCTTCCTCCTCTCAACATGGATGTAAACAAGGTTTTCAGGAGCAGACTGAGGCACAGTGAAGACCTGTGGTGTAAAGGCATTGTGCTCAGCCCACATTAGAAGAGGCAGCTGCTCCTGTTTCCCCAGTCCCTAGGATATAGCTAGGATATAGAGACGGAGTCTCTGAGACAATGATAACTCCTTTGCTTGGTGAGGTAAGAGGACCCCAGCTGGTTTAGTTCTAATCTTAAAAGGGAAAGTAGAATGGCTATGTACTTTATGAATTGTCTGTTATCACCTGATTATAAAAAAGAATTTTAAGTGAAACATTTAAAATGAAAGACAAAGTAAAATCTATTATGTATGGCAGCCAATCGTGGTCATAAGAGTTCACATTATTTATCACTTTTGTGCATAAATGAAAATCGATTACTAAGAATAATTGAGCCTATACTAGCAGCAGCAAAGACTAAACACAAGAGCCTTCATTTTTATCTTGGCGGGCACGTTTTCATGATACTTAGGAGTAAGAGAAAGCTTTCTCTCCACAGCAACTATTTCACAGGAAAACATTTAATCTTGGCAATAATTTGTACTTTTAAATCCTTGGGTAATATACTGAATTTTCATTCTCCAATTTTCATGTATCACTTGTTACATCTATTCATACTTCACATGGGACAGATCACTTCCATTCTCTAAGAGTAACTGATCACATACAAATATCTCCAATTCTTTCTTTCTTTTTGGAGAGCACAACAGGCAGGTGAAGAAATAGATTTTTGAAGCTAGAAGGGAGAAGGGAATTCATTTCTTCGTCTGAACTGGGAGTCATTAATGAATAAGGAACCTAATGGTGTACCAATTAACCCCCACAAGGATGGACTCTTCACACTCCTCTGGATGTCCCACCTGCTAGAGTTGTGGGAAGACTTCAGGTACTTGGCGGAAATAATATTTAGAGAGAGAATGGCATCAACTGCAGCTTCATCCACCTCAGGCTTATTCCTAATACGACCTAAAAGAAAGGATAAAGAAAACAGAGCATGGACACATTTAAAAACAAAACATGAATTCATTAAGCCAAAAAGAGACGTTTAAATCTATGTGTAAGTTAGGAGCTGGAAGGGTCACTTGGTTACCGGTAGAGTCCTCCATGGTCTGTCTCCGTACTTCCCATATTAAGTTAACTATGAAACCGTATTAATTCTTCATTCAAAGAGTTTCTCTTATTCATCTCAACTTTCATTTATAGTATCACTCCCCCTGCTCACAAAGGCCACCTCCTCTCTGATCTGGAACCTGCAATAGCAATTTATCTGTCTCCTTGCTACTCACACCTCCCCTGTTCCAATCCATTCTATTCTCACCTAAGAGCAACTTCTTAAGCCACTGATTGACTGCCCTTTTTTTTGAAACAGGGTCTTGGTCTGTCACCCAGGCTGAAGTGCAGTGATGCAATCATAGCTTACCGAAGCCTTGAATTTCTGAGCTCTGGTAATCCTCCCACCTAAGTCACCTGAGAAACTTGGACTTTAGGCCTGCAGTACCACGTCTAGCTATTTTTTTTTTTTTTTTTTTTGTAGAGACGGGGCCCCACTATGTTGCTCAGGCTGGTCTTGAACTCCTGGGCTCAAGCAATCCTCCCACCTTGGCCTCCCAAAGTGCTGGGATTACAGGCTTGAGTCGCCGCACCTGGCCAAACTGACTTTATTGAGTAAAACTTCTCAGGTTTAAGCAATCCTCCAGCCTCAGCCTTCTGAGTAGTTGGGACTATAGGCACACGCCACTACACCCTTTCTTGGTCAAAATCCTATACTCCATTTTCAAATTAACACTAGGGGATGCAGTATTGCACAGAGGTTAAGGACTTGGCCTCCAGTGAGGCTTTGGGCTTAAGGCTCAACCTCTCTGAGCCTCAGTTCCCTCATATGTCAAGTGAGAATAACAATTCCTTCTACATATGGTTGTTACGAGGATTAAATAAACTAGTATCTTTGAAGCATTCAGAAAAGCACCTGGCATGTGGTAAATACTACATCAGAGTTTGTTAATAAAACAAACTAAAAATAAATCATACGGTTCTTCAGAGAAGCCATAGTAACTGCTGCCTCTGCATCCTCCCTCTCCTTCTCTGGTCACAAAGTATCTCTTTTGTTTTGGTATTAGTGTTCCATATAAACATTACTTTTGTCAAATGACATTCAGTGCTTTGTAAATAAAGTTAAAAAAAACTAAATTAAAAAAAAATAGGCCAGGCACAGTGGCTCAGTCCTGTAATCCCAGCACTTTGGGAGGCTGGTGGATCACCTGAGGTCAGGAGTTTGAGACTAGCCTGACTAACATGGAGAAACCCCGTCTCTACTAAAAATATAAAATTAGCCAGGCGCGGTGGCACATGCCTGTAATCCCAGCTACTCGGGAGCGCTGAGGCAGGAGAATCGCTTGAACCCAGGAGGCCGAGGTTGTGGTGAGCCAAGATTGCACTATTGTACTCCAGACTGGGAAACAAGAGCAAAACTCCATCTCAAAAAAAAAAAAAAAAAAAAAAGGCCGGACGTGGTGGCTCACACCTGTAATCTCAGCACTTTGGGAGGCTGAGGTGCATAGATCAAGAGGTCAGGAGTTCAAGACCAGGCTGGCCAACATGGTGAAACCCCATGTCTGCTAAAAGTACAAAAATTAGCTGGGTGTGGTGGTGGGTGCCTGTAATCCCAGCTACTCGGGAGGCTGAGGGAGAGAACTGCCTGAACCCAAGAGGCCAAGTGAAGTTGCAGTGAGCCAAGATCGTGCCACTGCACTCCAGCCTGGGTGACAGAGCAAGACTCCATCTCAAAAAAAAAAAAAATTAATTATAAAAAAAATCTTGAAAAACTACTACCACTGCTGCCCCAGACAAGAGAGAACATAATCTCCCTTCCAGGGATGATGATTCTCTCTTCTTTTTTTTTTTTTTGACAGGGTCTCACTCTGTCACCCAGGCTGCTGGAGTGCAATGGCATGATCACGGCTCACCGCAGTCTCGACTTCTCAGGTTTAAGCAATCCTCTAGCCTCAGCCTCCTGAGTAGCTAGGACTATAGGCATGCACTACTACACGCAGCTTATTTTTGTATTTTTTGTAGATAACACTGTTTCGCCATATTGTCCAGGCTAGTCTTGAACTCCTGAACGTAAGTGATCTGCCTGCCCTGGCCTCCCAAAGTGCTGGGATTACAGGTGTGAGCCACTGTGCCTGGCCCCAAGGTTCTTAATCTGGTCCACAGAGACGCAAGCACTCTGGACAGAATTCAGAGGGTCCTTGAGCTTGGACGGGGAGAAAATTACATTTTTACTTTCACAAATCTTTAACTAAAAATTGGCATCTCCTTCAATTATGAAGGAAGACAATAAACCACAGAATAATTGGCAGTACCTGTAACTCTGTCCCTAGTGAAATCCACAGATATTTCCCATATGCAAAATATCTTTTTTATTGATCACTACTTTGAAATTATAGTAATTAGAACAACTGCTAAATCTTGTTATTTCATGCATCAATAAAGAAGAGCTTAATGTTTTAACAACTGTATTTCAATATTATCAGTTTCCTTTGTAATCATAAATACTTTATTTTTCACATTTGGAAACATAATTCTGAGGCTTCAGCACTGCCAAAGAGGTCCATGGCAACAAAAGTTCCAAACTCCTGCTTCAGACTATCATTCTAAAGTTCACACTATCTAGCCAATATGCCTTAATTTAATTCCTCCACTCTGGCCATGGGGTTTCTTGTCATTTGCATGTTAGGCATATTCCTGACTCTCTTACTCAAAATGCTTGTGTCTGGAAAACAAAAAAACAAAACTCGTCTAATTTTTCTTGAATCTATTCAGTCCTTCTGGATGGTTTTCATCATTAAGTCTCTTAGCATAGATCTTCCCTTGTTTTCATTCTGTTACTTACTCACCAAAGCATTCTGCACATATATACACTGTCTCCCCCAACTAAACTGCAAGCTCACAATTAGCAGAGACTTTTTCTTTTTTTGAGACAGAGTCCCACTCTGTTGTCCAGGCTTGAATGTAGTGGTGCCATCTCAGCTCACTGCAACCTCCACCTCCCAAGCTCAAGCGATCCTCGTGCCTCTGCCTCCTGAGTAGCCAGGACTATAGGTGCATGCCACCATGCCCAGCTGATTTTCGTATTTTTTTTTTGTAGAGACGGAATTTTGCTACCTTGCCCAGGCTGGCCTTGAACTCCTGGGCTCAAGTAATCCACCCATCTCAGCCTCCCAAAGTGCTGGGATTACAGGCATGAGCCACCACACCCAGCCAGCAGAGATTTCTTTTATTTCCTCTCAAAGCCTTTACCACAGAACCATATACCATGGTAACTGAGTAAAGTAACAGTTAGTTGGATAACATATCACTAATGATGAAGCGGAGAAACAGGAATATAGAGTTTCAAACTCAAGGCCTCTACATCTCCACAGTCTGTGTTTTCCAATATGGTCTGCCACACATTCCCTGTACTGCAAACAGGGAAGAATAACATCTCTAACAGGGCACAGTGATTCACACCTGTGGTCCCAGCTATTCGGAAACCCTGAGGCAGGAGGATCACTTGAGCCCAGGAGGTTGAGGCTAGAGGGAGCTATGATCTCATCATTGTACTCCAGCCTGGGTGACAGAGCAAGACCCTATCTCAAAAAAAAAAAAAAAAAAAAAAAAAAATCTCTAAGTCCTGGCTCTATCCTTGGCTCAGAAATGTACTCACCTACCACCAATTCACGAACATCTTTCCAATGGAGCTCGCTCCCCTTCTCATGGATAATGGTCACTGTGATCCTTCGCTGAATGCCCTAGGTAATGAAGCAGGGTTTCAATTTAGCTGGAGCAATCTATTATTTCCTTTGTCTGTTGTTTTCTGGGCTGTACGGCATGGCATGGGGGATAAACAGGAAAGAGAGGTATAAGAAGAGGGAAAATGCTATCCACACTGTTATTCAAAACAAAGGGAGATGTGTCAGGGACTGAGGAACAGTCAGGTTCTGATGTGGTTTTTTCCTTTCTTTTAAAAGATTCTTTTTCTCTATGGTGTTAAGAATAAAACCATAATCTGTCACAGGAGATTACGTGGCTGCATCCCAGCACCCTGCATAGTAAATATTCAATCATGCCCTGATTGTATATCCCAGTGTATGGCATCCCTAGCCCCTGTGCCCACTTGAGTCATAAGTACTTTTTGAACACTGACTGAATCTACCCTGGATTTACCAAAAGGGACCTATTTCATAATCAATTTTTTTCTTTCTTTTTTAAATAAAAAGGCATTCATAACCAAATTTTTAGTCCACTGAAATCTTCATCCTTCGACCCCTATTGAGAACTAACTTCTGGCGTGAAAGCACAGAGCTTCCAAACATCATGAGATGAAAAGTATTAAAAGTGACCTAAGAGCTACACTAATTATAATATTTGAATGAAATAAAATCTTTTTCAAAATAGCTATTCTAAATAGCTATATAAAAGCAAGGGTAAATATAAGTCAAGGTCTAAGAAAGAAATATCAAAAAACAAACACAGAAAAAAAGGACAACAGGACAATGGCCCATCCACCCCTTGAAATAGAGAAGAAAAACAGAAAAATAAAGAGTTCCATCTCTCATTCTAAACTCTTTTCATTGTTCCCTCCTAGGCCTATTTTGGTCCCTCATTAGTACCTGATGAAGCAAAAATGTCCCCTGGCAGGGCAGGCCTGCTGTATGGTCAACCACGGCTGGGATATACCTATAAAAATAGAAATGAAAAAGAAAGAACTAAGTGCTACTTCAACTGCAAGGGTTAGTCCCTGGTGGTCTTTGTTTTTCTAAATTCTGATCCCATGTCTTTCTCACCCCATTCTGGCATTTAATCATATAGTCATCCGCATTTACTAATCCTTTCCAGGCATCTGTGTCTCAGTCCTCACTAGACTGAGTGCTCATAGGACAGTAACATCTTTGGTGGCATCCAGCCCCTAGATATTGAGTATTCAATAAATAATGCAGAAGTGTAATTGACAAGAGATAAGAAAGACAGATAATTTTAAATTATAGTTTTTTTTTAAGATTCTGAAAGCAATTAATCCACTAGAAACAATTACTGTAACTACCTCTCCCTCATAATACAACTTGTGATCACATTATAGGTCTGTCTATGAAAAGTCAAATTCCTCAAAGCACTGTCACTACTGACAACTACATTCAAGACTGACAGAACCACACTTAACATGGTATCCTACACACAGTAGGAACTTAATAAGTGTTTCCTGATGATGATCATGATGGTGGTTCTCAGAATTACATATAGGGGAACATTAGGATAACATTTACCCCTACCCTTTACATTAACTGGTACAGCCTCTTGGCTCTGTCCTAAGAGTAAGATCTCTTTCATTTTGTGTTTTTCCAAAAGCATTTTTAGAGACAATTATACACAATAATTACATTAATCATTTACTCTAACTCAGCTCATGGAGACAGAGTAAGCTGATGGTATCATTTTGATCCAGGACAGTGGTTCTCAACTGAGGATGGCTCCCTGGGGGATATTTGGCAATGTCTGAAGACATTTTTGGTTGTCACAAATAGAGTGGAGCTGCTACTGGCATCTTGTGGGTAGGGGCCAGGGATGCTGCAAAATATTCTAAATGCACAGGACAGCCCCTCACAACAGAGAATTATCCAGCTCCAAACAGTGTTGAGGTTGAGAAACCCTGGTCTAGGGAAATATTCTGCCCTTCTACGTCCTCCCCGACATAGTAATGTTGTCTTTAACATATTCTATGCAATATGCTCCATTTGCTTTACTACTGCTAAAACCCACTACGATAAAATCCTTGTAACAAGGTACCACTCAGTGTGGTGGCTCACGCCTGTAATCGCAGCACTCTGGGAGGCTGTGGTGGGTGGATCACCTGAGGTCAGGAGTTCGAGACCAGCCTGGCCAACATGGTGAAACCTCACCTCTACTAAAAATACAAAAATTAACAGGCACACACCTACAATCCCAGCTACTCAGGACACTGAGACAGGAGAATCACTTGAACCTGGGAGGCAGAGGTTGCAGTGAGCTGAGGTTGTGCCATTGCACTCCAGCCTGGGCAACAGAGCAAGACTCTGTCTCAAAAAAAAAAAAAAAAAAAAAAAAAAGATGCCAGTCTCCACGATCTTACTGTTGCTAACAAGAGGGCAAATTGTTATGCTGAACAGTCAGTTTTCTGATAAACATCTGATTCAAATACCAAGACCACCAAAAATCAATTCAAAACTGGAATTTGGCCAGGTGTGGTGGCTTATGCCTATAATCTCAGCACTTTGGGAGACCAAGGCAGGAGGACTGCTTGAGGGCAGGAGTGGTCAAGACCAACCTGGTCAACATAACAAGACTGCATCTCTAAACAAAAACAAAAACAAAATCATTCCTGGAATTTGATAATGACGATTCATTAACCCAAATTCAAGAGACTCAAAATCACATTTCCTAATTTGAAACATTTTGTCTTATTTAAAAATTTATTAAGTTGGACTTACTCTCCTGTAGGCTCCAGTTCACTGATCTCAAACCAAACCAGGAGGTCATACTTGCTCATGCTCTGGCCAAGGCTGGTTTTGCTCATGGTGTTTAACTTGGTGGCTGGAACTTTTAAAAGTTTTTAGAATATGTCAAAATCTGGTCCAAGACTACTCAGCAAAAGTACAAGCTTCTCTAATGCCAGTCTTTAAGGACACACTTGGGGAAAGGCAGCAAGAGGCAGAGGAAAGATTTCAATGCAAAAGACTCAGAGAAATACCAATATTAACTTTGTAAGTTATTAGTTATCTCTCAATTCAGAGAACAAGGAAAATGAAGAATCAGTATCTTTTCTCATCAACAAACTGTCTCTAATGATGATAAAACAGCTTTTGTGCAGAATAAATGTGCTCACAAAACCTTCCCATTCCTGAATCTCACACTGTGTGGCATGCACAGCATGGGACTAACGTGGGAGAGACAATGCTTAGAAAGCCTCACACGTCACAGGGACTCAATCAAAGCTGGTGTCCTGGAGAAAAGACCCATCCTCCACCCCAGTGGTTCCCAAACCACCCTGCACATAGGCGCACCTGGGGACCTTAAAGTCCCGGACACATCCCAGATCAATTAAATCACAATCTCTAGGGGAAAGACACAGTTCTTCCTCCATGAGGCGTAAACTTTCCCAGGCGATACCAATGTGAGGACAAAGTTGGGAGCCACTGGTCTAATTTATAAATACAGGATCTATAAATGATCTTACGTTACACATTTTCTTCAGATTTAAATTGCATATTGTTTCTTTTTTATGGCGTGATCTTGGCTCACTGCAACCTCTGCCCCCTGGGCTCAAACCATCCTCCCACCTTAGCCTCCTGAGCAGCTGGGACCAAAGGGGTGCTGCACCACTGCTCCCAGCTAATTTTTATATTTTTTGTAGAGACGGGGTTTCACCATGTTGCCCAGGCTGGTCTCTAACTCCTGAGCTCAAGCAATCTGTTCGACTCAACCTTCCAAAGTGCTGGGATTACAGGTGCGAGCCACCACACCTAGCCAGATTTAAACTCCATATTCTTAACTGTAATGATCCTATGTGACTTTAGTTAAGCTGTTCAACCTCTGGGAGTCTGTCTCCTCATTGATAAACTGTAGATCATAATATTTAGCCTGCTATCTTGAAAAGCGATCATGAAGATACACTAACATAATGTATATAAAAGGGCTTTATGAATTATTTAGCACTATTCATATGTGTACCCTATCAGCAGTATTCAGCCCTGCTGAGTTTCACATGAGTTGGTGATGCTAGTGAGAAAGAAAATAGGGTAAGTAATTCTGGCAGTAATCTAAGGGTCAGAAAGCAATACCAGAAGTATTCTAACAAAACCAACTACTAGTAAAATCTTCAAAAGTAAAAATACTATTGCAAAGAATCCATACAAACAAATGCACGGACCTCCCCCGCTGCTATGGTGACGTGAAAGAGGGACATGTAGAGAAGGTGCTTCTCAGGCCGGGTGTGGTGGCTCACGCCTGTAATCCAAGCACTTTGGAGGCCAAGGCGGGTGGATCACCTGAGGTCGGGAGTTCAAGACCAGCCTGATCAACATGGTGAAACCCCGTCTTTAAAAAAAAAAAAAAAAAAAGAGAAGGTGCTTCTCAAATCTCCAGGAAGAAAATATGATACAATCTTGAAAATGTGCTGGACTGTATATTCAGCTCAAGTTGCAAACCAAAATGTCAGTGTTTCATATGCAAAGAGTCAGGCTTCAGGACAAGCGCCTGAGGTTGGTTCTACATCTAAGGTGGAGCTAATTCAGCTACTAACCATCTCGTTTGGGTACCCTCTCGCTCTGGCAGCTGGGAACTGGCAGAAGAGAAAAGGCGGCAATGGGTCAGCCTCATCCTGGAAGGTGGCAATAGCGGAGGATGCAAGCACGCTGGCATGCTCAGAAAATGTGTCCAACACATGCATATTCACATAGCCAGACACGAGAAACCGAATCAGCTCAATCTTTCTCTCATGGTCTGAAGGCAGATGAAGATGGGGAATACAGAGGGTGGAGAGTGAGCACAGGGTGGGGTGGGAATTTGGCGAATGGGCAGTGAGGAAAAAGGACAAAAGTGAACAAAGAAAAATCAAAACAAGATCATTGAACATGCAGAATAAATTTTCTATGCAAAGAAATGCCTATCACCTGACAGTTATGGGAAGTTACATACAAAGCACAAAGATTTAGGAACAGAGTGATTATCAAAATCTGCAAATAGAAGACCAGAGAGTTGGTAGATAAGGCCCCCTACTGTTTCTCACTTTTTATTTTGAGACGGAGTTTTGCTCTTGTTGCCCATAATGGAGTGCAATGTTGAGATCTTGGCTCACTGCAACCTCCACCTCCCCAGTTCAAGTGATTCTCCTAACTCAGCCTCCCAAATGGCTAGGATTACAAGTGTGTGCCACCATGCCTGGCTAATTTTTGTATTTTTAGTGGAGACGGGGTTTCACCCAGATTGGCCAGGCTGGTCTTGAACTCCTGACCTCAGGTGATCCACCTGCCTCAGCCTCCCAAAGTGCTGGGATTACAGGCGTGAGCCACTGCGCCCGGCCCTTACTTATTATTTTAAATCAGGAACTAGGAATTGTAGTTCCTACTAGATATATACAAGAGGAGCAGGAATAAGTATGGATATATAGAAGAATAGAAATTCAAACACGACTTCTATCTGAAAAGTCATTCAGAATAAGAATGTATTCACACAGAGATCATCATGCAGAAACTGGAGCGAGTGCTCACCTGGCTTAGACAGCGGCATGGGTGGAGGGAAGAATCGGCGGCATGGCTGAGGCGGACTGCAAAGAAAAGGAATACAAAGCACAAAACTATAAAGAGTTATTTATTTTAGAAATTCTGCTCTTTGTAGCCACTTAAATTTTGGGTGCTTGCAGAAAAGAAAAAAAAAAAGGAAAGAAAAAAAAGAAATTCTGCTCTTTGTGCTGGACTGCAAATTGAATTTCCTTCTCTTTAGGCCTTTCACAACTAGGAGTGAGAATGTATGTAAAAGTTCTGTGACAGTACGGAGGGCAAACAGCTTTTTCTGTATAGCTTCTAAAAGCGGGGGAAAAAGAAAGAAACTTTGACTTCCATGTGCCTATCTCAAAACATTCCACTTGCAGATTTGAGGCTCTGGATTCCACATTGGAGTTTTCTGACGTTAATGTAAACAGAACTGGCACACAGACATTAAGATGAAAGTAATTATTATTCCTCTTGCTGGTCACTACCATTGCTTTCTACTTCTCTTGGTGTGAATTTATTTAAAAGAAGAAAAACTTTTTGTAATGACTATTTGCAGTGTAGAAATCAAGAACTCCGTTTTTTTCAAGGGAAAGAAAAAGACTACAAAGACTTGGACATTTATATCAATACCATGTTTGAATTCCCTTTAGAGAAGCAGACTTTTGCATTTTCAACTCTTGGCATAATGCCAGATAACAGAGATAATCCTAGATGGTGAAACAGGCTAAATCTCATTTTTAAAATGTCTCCCCCTAAGTCTTAGCTAATAAATGAAATAAGAAAATTCTTCTGTCAACACCAACATTCTGCCATCATCAGAAAGGTCCCACTGTTGCTTTCCTCAGCAGTTTTCATGACTGTACTTAGAGCTTCTGTTTCATAAAGCTGTGGGCATTAGGAACAATTACACACAATTTTCATGTTATATTCCTATTACCTCAAATTTCTACTATATTCAAAGTCTCTTCCTACAAAAAAATGGTATTTGAGGTCACTCAGTCAAAATACAATTTGCTCTATCTAAAGTCAGCGATTAGGTGGCTAAAAAAAGATGACGGTAAAACTTCTAAAGAGGAAACAGGATATATAGAAAACTTAGTTATCTTAATCCCTCAAAAGATTTCTTCCTTTCCAGCAAATGAAAAACGAAAAATCAAAATACCATCAAAAATGTTTGTTCATCTGATCCAAACCTGTTAAGCTCCTGTCCTTGCAGATGAAGTGGGTGCTGCTGATAATGCCCAAAGACTTCAAATACAATAGGCTTGGTTTTGATATAATCCACGAATGATTCAGTGATCTCCACTGCAATCTAAAGCCAAGAAAGATTAGGAAAAGATTTTAAGAAAATACACATTTTGCTTCAATCAGAACTTTAGTACTATTTTTTGGGGTTTTCTTCTGAGACAAAGTCTTGCTCTGTAGTCCACGCTGGAATGCAGTGGCACGAAAAAGCTCATGCAGCCTCAACCTCCTGGGCTCAAGCAATCCTCCTGCCTCAGCCTTCTGAGTAGCTAGGACTACAGGCATGCACCACCATGCTTGGCTAATTAAAAAAATTTTTTTGCTGGGCATGGTGGCTCACGCCTGCAATCCCAGCACTTTGGGAGGCCAAGGCAGGCATCAGTTGGTCAGGAGACCGAGACTATCCTGGTTAACATGGTGAAACCCCACCTCTATTAAAAATATAAAAAATTAGCTGGGTATTGTGGTGGGTGCCTGTAATCCCAGCTACTGAGGAGGCTGAGGCAGGAGAATCAGTTGAACCTGGGAGGTAGAGGTTGCAGTGAGCCAAGATCATGCCACGGCACTCCCGCATGGGCGACAGAGTGAGATTTTGTCTCAAGAAAAAAAAAAAAGTTTCCCTTTTTTCTACTCCCACTCCACTCCCACTGCATTTAATGAATATTTTCTCATGTCCATCTTGCACGACTATTTTTAACATATGCATTTCATTTCCCTTATCATAATTCTAAGCTCCTTGGGAGCACCTGAGATTCATCTGCATTTCTCAGTTGTTGGACACAATCCTTGTACACAGCAGCTGATCAAGGTTTATCAGATACATGCCTGCTTATATTTATACGAGCATGAAAAGAAGATAGCATATTTTGTGTTTGCTGTTTCATCTTTGGAGTTCTCCTTTCCTCTCTTAGAGAGCAAACAGGGTTAGAAGAGAATGAGAGGCAGTTTCATGTAGTAGTGAAGATCCTGAATGCTAGAGCTACATTTCTCTAGGTTTATGTCCCATCTCTGCCTCTTGTAACACTGATGAGTAACTTTATTTTTATTATTTACTTATTTTCTTTTTTTGAGATGTAGTCTCCCTTTGTCGCCCAGGCTGGAGTGCAGTGGCACAATCTAGACTCACTGCAACCTCCCTCTCCTGGGTTCAAGCAATTCTCATGCCTCAGACAGGGTTTCACCATATTGGCCAGGCTGGTCACAAACTCCTGACCTCAAGTGATCCACCCACCTCAGCCTTCCAGAGTGCTGGAATTAGAGATGTGAGCCACAGTTCCCGGTCTGATGAGTGACTAATTATTCTATGCAGGCCGGGCGTGGTGGCTCACGCCTGTAATCCTAGCACTTTGGGAGGCCGAGGTGGGTGGATCACCTGAGGTCAGGAGTTCAAGACCAGCCTGGCCAACATGGTGAAACCCCATCTTTATTTAAAAAAAAAAAAAAAAGGAAAAGAAAAAAAAATTGCTTTATGCTTCAGTTATCTCAGCTAACACAGGGATTATCCTCATCATTGGTATAAAGGTAAAAATTAAATTACACAAAGACTCTCAAAACAGTGGCTAACACAAAATAAACTCTTAGTGAATGTTAGCTATTGTGATGAGGATGATGACTTTGGAATACAGTTTGAGTGAAATTTCATGTTAAAAATGGAAGGTCTGTTTTCTTACTCCACGTAGAAAGACAGTTGTAAAGGGCATTAACGTGTCAATCATACTATCGGTTGCAAGGAAAACAGACTCTAAATCTTAATTTAGCTACAGAAGGTATTTGATATTTTTTATGTTATTTGTAATCGAGCAACATAAGTATCTTAGAGTTAAAAGGAGAATGCATTCACTTTAACAAACTCCTATTAAGCATGCTTATTTTTCTAGGACAGAAACACTAAAACAACTCACTGCATTCAAACTGATGGAAGATTTTATTGGCAGACCAACCCACATTCCACTTACTAGGCCCATTGTAATTGAGACAAGAAGGCGTGCTGCTCAGACCACTGCGGATGACCTCAGCCTCTATTGTCCACACTCTAGCCATGCCCTCTATTGTCTACTCTCCCCCCTGCACAGCCAGAGACTTGTACCTCTTCTTATCACCCTTCCTGGGCTGAGAAAGCCACAGTACCAGAAAAACCTATGTTTGGCAAAAACGTCCGCATCACTTACATTCTGCACATGATAGAAGCCCAGGGGACTTCCTCTGCCATTGTTTTTGAGGGGCTCTGTGGAGAATGCTTCATCATGGCGATGCAAAAAGCTTCATAAAAAAAATAAAAAGACTCATTAACACTGCATTAAATGATTTTATCAGAATCTGTTTTAAGAGCCCAATTTGGATCCTAGAGAAAGCAGCATTCCACTCAAGCAATTCTTTAACTAAGTTACTTACATTCCCTTGTCAAGAACCTTTTCCCATCACACAGAGAGCATTTTAGATTTTATTTCAAAAATGACTGAAAAATTAACTGACCCTCATCATTTAGCTATATGGATATATATGCAAGAATGCTTTGAGAGAGTGAAAAGTAAATTCAATTAACTCCTGTTCCTTTGTAAAAGCTTTTTACTAAAAACAAAAACAATGTCATTTTAAACAGAAAAAATTTGGCAGACTCAAGCTTCTACTGTTAGTACAAAAGCCTGTGGCTGCGTAAGTTACCTAAGAGCTTGTTGTGGACTCAAATGTCACCTCTTCCAGGAAGTCTTCCCTTACTTACCCTGACAGTTTTGTGTTCCACTTTATTAGTAACCTGTTTTTCCTTAATAGCAATGATTTCACTGTAATAATGTATTTATATGCCTCTCTCCCCACCAGACAGCAAGTGTTTTCCCACAGGTCTCGACGCATAGAAGATACTCTGGAAAAATTTGTTGAACCAATGGGCTATATTTAGTTCTTCTCGGACAGTGAGATTTTATTTCTCTCTCTCTCTCTCTTATTAGTCTGAAATAAAAAGAACTGCACAGTTAAAGAGGACCCAACACAAAGATTTACTGCCAGATAGAAAAATCCATCAGAAGGACACCCCTTCCATCAAGAAAAAATGGAGAAAAAGAAAATATTTTGAATGAGGGGACAGAGAGAGACCAGTAGTATGAACCTGTCGTCCAATTTAGTTCACCATGTCTGAGAACACTAGCATGCTTTTGCAAAGTGCTCCAAATCCCCGATGCCTGTACTGCTGGCACTGCAGCACTCTTGGAGTTCCCTGGCGACAGGTGAACTCATTCACATTCACGGTGCTCTGCAGCTATACCTTCCCAGAACAGGCCAGAGGAGCGACCATAAGCCTTTGAGGCTTTTTTGTGGTTGTTGTTGTTGTTGACCAGGCTAGAGTGTAATGGCATGATCTCGGCTCACTGCAACCTCTGTCTCCTGGGTTCAGGCGATTATCTCTGTCTCTCAGGTTCAAGCGATTCTCCTGCCTCAGCCTCCTGAGTAGCTGGGATTACAGGCATGCACCACCATGCCTGGCTAACTTTTGTATTCTTAGTAGAGATGGGGTTTCACCATGTTGGTCAGGCTGGTGAAACCGACCTCAGATGATCCACCAGCCTCAGCCTCCCAAAGTGCTGGGATTATAGGCATGAGCCACCATGCCCGGCCTGAGGCTCCTTTCAATACAACATGCCCTTTCCTCAGAGCTAACACCAGGCGGAGATGCTGCTCTTTTTAGGAGATTTTAGAACAAAGGCCAACTCACTATTATTGTCACTTCAGACATCAGTTAACCAAATAGATGTTTTCCATAAAAGTGTCAGTTGCCTGATTAGAATAATAGTGACAGTTCCAAAAAACAGATTAATCTGGTCAACACTATCCTGTCCTAAGTTTGAGGGTGTGAGTGAAAACACATTAAATAGGTGCAGTCAGTGCTCGCTGGGTAATATTTCAACAATTATGAGTTGCAGCAAATGATATTAGTGGCTTACTATGTAGTGATCACATTTAATTCAGATCACATTTAACTCAATTTTCTGGGATAAAACCTATACAAAAGCTTTGTAAACTGCACTAGGACCTGTGGGAAGGCCAAGGCACATTCTGAGGGGAGAGGGATGGCAGAACCCAAAGCAGCCTCTTGGTGGCACCAGTGGCAAACTGAGGGCTGTAGGTATGGAGGGGTGAGACTCAATCTCCTACTGTAGCCCTTTCCAAGTACTGAAAAGACATACTGAAGTTTGGAGGTATTAAAACTTAAGATTCCAAAAAAAATCTGCACATGTACACCAGAACCTAAAGTACAATTAGAAAAAAAAGATTCCCAAAAAAGTGTTTTCCTGGGGCAGTCTTGAGAAGAAAGCATCCAGAGCACTGGGTCTGAGAGGACTCAGGACAGAGCAAGTCCTACATAGATGACAAATGAGAGGTGTCACATCTTCTCTACATACTAGCTTTTTTCAGTTGACATAGAATTTGTCCTTCTTTACACTGTTTAAATTTGCCCTTTCCCTGAGTATTAAATAGGTATAATTGGTGGCTAGATAAGTCATTGTTTTTAGACTTATTAATAACACATTTCAGACATGAAGAGGACTAGACAAGACTCATCAACAGGCTTATTTGATCAGACCCTCCATTCCTGGTAAAGGGGGTCCACCCACAGCAGGGACGTGTGGCATGCTCCTCTCGCCAGGGGAACCCTGTTGCATTCCAGGACAGGTTTCCAGTTCTCACTCCCATCGGAGTGATGAAAGCGTTTTCCTTCAGAGACTGGTTAGTCTTTTTCTCAAGAGTGTTAATCCCTCACACCCATAAAGCACTCTGCAGTGCACAAAAGATGTCACCTTGGTTAGCAGCTAGCTGGGAGGCAGAGCAAAGGGGCAGCTTACTTGAACTGACAGAAGATATCTGCATACTCTGGGAGAATTCCACTGGCCTGCAACACTGTTACTCGGAAAGTGAAGGCACTGCCCAGTTTCAGGTGGTTGCCAATCTCTTCAGAAAACCCTTCCATTACCATCTTACCATCCAGCAAAGTGCTTGACTTCAAATCTAAAGAGGGTCAAATGAACACACAGATGGTTCAAATAATGCAGAGGAGGGAATTGGGCATTCTTTCCATTCCTAGTTGATGAAGGCCACTATGTCCCTTGATAATGGTATTTTCCCTTTGTTGAAAATGTCCCCAAGCACAGTATACTCTCTCTACATACCCAAGTCATTCATTCGATTGATTTCTTCTGGAGGACTGATAACCTCAGAACTCTGACCCTGTCCTTCTACAATCCTCAACTCTTCCAAGGATAGACCAGAACGAGTCATTGCAACAGATGAAAAGTCACTCTGAAAACAAGGCAGGAGCAGGTACATGATAAAGTAGTATAAATACATATTTTCCCCCCAGTTGCCTTACTTCTGTTACCTGCTCAACAAATAAACAGTGATTGGAAAATTATATGGACTGAGCGCTGTCTGAGGAAAGGCAATGAATAAAATATGAATGTTGGGTCTGTACACCTTTACCTTCACAATTGTTAGGCATGTTCCATATTTTATTCAACTACTCTCTGGCAACCAATACCCTATATTTTTCAGTTTTGTAGGGGAACTGACCTCCAATGCTGAACATTTTCCTCCTAAATTCATTCTACTTCTTTCTCTTTCCACAGGGTTTTCCTTCTTCCTGATGGTTTCTTACCTGATTAAAGTATTCATTATCAAAAGATATTTTAGCTGTTCCTGACTGTCGAATTCCAGAACCATAATCAGGAGCTTCTTCATCCGCTGAAGCAGAAAAAAAATTAGCAAGAATTGAGTGAGACTACACAGGGGGAGGAAGGGAAAAGGCTCTTACTGGATTATAAAATAAAATCCTTTTGCATGAGAAAATGATACCAAAGTAATAAAACTGCATGGGATGCTTCACGCTCTATTCATGTAGATTTATCCAACTCCCTCAGTTCAAATAAGACTAGTCAATAAAGAATCGGTTTTATTCTTGAGATTGCTCAAATGTCATACCTAGAAATACTGACTCCTTCCATGCTGGCAAGATAGTCAATAATACCCAACAAGTATTTGAAAATATTATATTGTACTTATGGGGGGAAACTTCTATATACTCAACACTGGTGATTGTGTCACAGGTTTCCAAAAGGCTGAAAGGTCACTGGACACAGCACAGTATTTGAGAATTAAGACAGAAAGATTACAGGAAATGACCACATTTTTTCCTCAGAACATAGGCTGGATCATGGAAAAATGGAAAATACTAAAATATTTGTTTTCAATTTTTTTTTAAGAGATGGGGATCTCACTATGTTGCCCAGGTTGGCCTCAAATTTCTGGGCTCAAGCAATCCTGCCTCAGCCTCCCAAGTAGCTGGGACTACAGGCTCGAGCCACTACACCTAGCTTATATTAGCTTGACCCATGCATTACAAAACAGCAGCCAAACAAATGTCTATTATAAGTACCCTAAGGAAAAAAAACTAAGCAAGACAAAGGCCTAAAAATCCTTTGTTACTAATGAAACAGTTAAGATACATTATTTAGGCCAGGCCAGGCGCGGTGGCTCACGCCTGTAATCCCAACAATTTGGGAGGCTGAGGTGAGCCGATCATCTGAGGTCAGGAGTTTGACACCATCCTGGCCAACATAGTGAAACCCCAAGTCTACTAAAAATACAAAAACTAGCGGAGTGTGGTGGTAGGCGCCTATAATCCCAGCTACTTGGGATGCTGAGGCATGAGAATCACTTGAACCCAGTAGGTAGAGACTTACTAAGTCGAGATTGCACCACTGTGCTATAGCCTGGGCAATAGAGCGAGACTGAGTCTTGAAACAAAACAAAATGGGCCGGGAGCATTGGCTCACACCTGTAATCCCAGTACAAAGTTTGGGAGGCTGAGGCAGGCGGATCACCTGAGGTCAGGAGTTTGAGACCAGCCTGACCAACATGGAGAAACCCCATCTCTACTAAAAATACAAAATTAGCTGGGCATGGCGGTGGGCGTCTGTAGTCCCAGCTACTCTGGAGAGTGAGGCAGGAGAATTGCTTAAACCCAGGGGGCAGAAGGTGCAGTGAGCCAAGATCGTGCTACTGCACTCCAGCCTGGGCGACAGAGCAAGACTCCATTTCAAAAAACCAAAACGAAACAAAAGAAAACAAAAGGCCAATGACTGGCCGAGTGCAATGTCCCACACCTGTAATCCTAGCATTTTGGGAGGCTAGGGCAGGAAGATCACTTGAGCTCAGGAGTTTGAGACTATACTGGGCAACATAATGAGACCCCAACTCCACAAAAAACTTGAAAATTAGCTGGGCATGGTGGTATGCGCCTGGTAGTCCCAGCTACTCAGGTGGTTGAGGTGGGAGGATGGCTGAGCCTGGAGGTGAAGGATGCAGTGAGATATGATTGCACCATTTCACTCTAGCCTGGGCGACAAAGTGAGACCTTGTCTCCAAAAAAAAAAGGCCAATGACTTTTATATAGTTAATGTAAGAGCTGATCTTTAACATGCTAAAGGAAATCTCTTTACCTCATTATTCCAAAATAGCAGTAGTATGGACTAAGCAGGATCTATTTATGATACTTGGGAACAACTGCTATAAAGGAGCAATAAAGGCTCTCTCCTAAGAAGACAAGATCCTCACAGTTTGTATGTGTAATATAAGCGTGACCCACACGGAGTCTGCTTGCTTTGTCTCTGGACAAAGAACTCACAGCTCTCATTTCAGAAGAGGGTCACCTACCTGCGATGGCCTGTACAGCCACGCGCAGAAATCCCCGCACTTCACCCTTCTCACTGACAATGGCCACCCTGTGGATCAGGGGCACCGGATACAGCAGATTGCTCAGGTAAACAAATGCCCTAGAGACAAAAACCAGGAGACAAATATCAGAGCATCCCATGGAGAGAGAAGCTGGCTTTCAGATTCACTCAGAACATCTTCCTGCAACTGTCAGCTGACTCCTGGCATTGTCTTAAGACCCCTTCTCAGTCCTGTCCTCTCAGATTTGCCTCCAGCTGCCTTTTCAGCACAGATAATGAATGAACAAATGCAAATGCTTGGCAGAGCTGCTGACGGAGACCAACACACACCAAATCACGCTCTAAAACTTAACTACTGTAGGGAGAAGAGTAACAACTGGAAGCAGACTTTCAAGATACTGCTCTATGAACGCAGCTAGGGACAGGTTTGAGCAGGAGCCCATTAAAGACCTTAACCTTTTAATTTAAGAAACTATAAAAAGGTTTTGTTTCATTTTCCCCCAATAGGCAAAAAAGAAACCAGGAGACAAAAAAGGAAAGGGAAATGGGCCAAATACAGTTAATAACTCTAAAATAAATTCCTTATCACAGCATTATGGGTCTTTATTGTTATTTTAAGAGATGACTATTGGCTGGGCGCGGTGGCTCACGCCTGTAATCCCAGCATTTTGGGAGGCCGAGGCGGGTGGATCACGAGGTCAGGAGTTCAAGACCAGACTGGCCAACATGGTGAAACCCCATCTCTACTAAAAAATACAAAAATTAGCTGGTCATGGTGACTTGTGCCTGTAATCCCAGTTACCTGGGAGGCTGAGGTAGGAGAATTACTTGAACCAAGACCCGGGAGGCGGAGGTTGCAGTGAGCTGATATCGCACCACTGCACTGCAGCCTGGGCTACAGAGCAAGACTCCATTGCAAAGACTATTACCGGCTGGGTGTGGTGGCTCAGGCCTGTAATCCCAGCTTTTTGGGAGGCTGAGGCAGGCAGATCACCTGAGGTCAGGAGTTCGAGACCAGCTTGGCCAACATGGCAAAACACTGTCTCTACTAAAATTATAAAAATTAGCCGGGCATGGTGGCGTGCACCTGTTGTCCCAGCTACTTGGGAGGCTGAGGCAGGAGAATCGGGGAGGTGGAGGTTGTGGTGAGCCGAGATTGCACACTGTTTTCCAGCCTGGGTGACAGGGTGAGACTCTGTCTCAAAAAAAAATAAATAAATAAATAAATAAATAAATAAAAAGTTTAAAAAGGACTATTTTAAATTAGGCAGGGTGACTAACAAGGTGAGGTCAGCAGCCACATATAAGCAGAGAGGCTGTGCAGTCAGAAATTTTTGAGTTCTAAGCCTAGAGGAGACTCTGAATGGGAATCAACATAAATGTTAAAGGAGAAGATGACAGTTGATGCCTAAAGGGTTTGCTTTTGCACCTAGAGTTCAAAACCTAATTCAGAAATGCATAAGTAAAAGGTAAATTATAGCTTTAACACTTTATATTTCAAGCAAACTAGCAAAGTCCTATCACATTTGTATTTTCTTCTTTCATTATTTTGTAGCTTTTACTTTTGTAAAAAACTGATAAAAACTTGGTGGCCACAAAGCTTGAGTGTTTATTCCAATTAGAAAGGCAAATAGAATCTAGTTCCTATTACTATTCCTGTCTTTCCATTTGGTATATGCTGATCTTTGAACCTAAGACAAAAGACAAAAATAGACACTTGCATCAATAAATCCAACCAAACCAAGTGACACACATGCTTGCTTATCTGATGCTTTTCCTGCTCTGAAATCTATTTAAAAACAAAGAGAGAAGGAGGATGGAGTAGGTATTTGGGATGTCAACTTGAAGTAATGAAAATTATGAAAACAGACTAATACATCACAGAAAAACAAATGTTAATATGACTTCGGAGCATAAATGAAATATGAATGAAAAGTGTAACAAAAATAACTGCAAATGAACATTAAACCAGATGAAATAATGCCTATTTTCCTTTCAGTCTGCTCCAAAACAGGAGAGTGAGAAATGCTAAGAAACAGAGAGTTGAAGCTCTGATATAAAAAAAATATAAGAATGAAAAGTCTTCTAAAAAGGTTTATAAACAAGACTGTCAAACAACTATTACTGCAACAGAATTTAAAAGACTAAGAATTTGGCATAAGGTATCAAATGGATAATTTCACTTTCAAAGTCAACACATATACAGATCACCTCCTCTATTACGAGCACCCCAGCTAGACTTGCCCATTTCAAGGCCTGGGCCATTAAAGAGTCATCGCACATGTCCCCTGCCTGGAGTCTTCTCTGCACTTGCTGCCCACCTCATGCCTTTGATGTCTTTTTAATTTTTTTGAGATGGAGTTTTACTCTTTTTGCCCAGGCTGGAGTGCAACAGCACTATCTCAGGCTCACGGCAACCTCCAGCTCCCAGGTTCAAGTGATTCTCCTGCTTCAGCCTCCTGAGTAGCTCGAATTACAGGCGCCCACCACCACGCCTGGCTAAATTTTTTGAATTTTTAGTAGAGATGGGGTTTCACTATGTTGGCCAGGCTAGTCTTGAACTCCTGATCTCAGGTGATCTACCCACCTCGGCCTCCCAATGTGCTTGGATTACAGGCGGGAGCCACCGCGCCCGGCCTCATGCCTTTGGTTTCTTCACATCTTCAGGTCTTATTTTAAACACCACTTTCTCATAACAGGTCTCCCAATGTTATGTGATCTCTGGCAACACACATAACTATTTCATCATTGCTATAATTTACATTTATTTATTTCTGCAATTGTTTAATTTATGTCTGTGTCACCCATCAAACTATAAGTCTGTGAGGGCAGGAACCATGTCTGGTTTTGCTCACCACTGTCTGCAGAGGGTGGATCATTCTATAAATATTTGGTAAGTGAACAAAATCTTCCACTTCTACTGAAATATAAAAGGCAAATCATTTTTCTGTTCTGTTCTGTTTCCAGAAAAATGGAAAATCTTCCACTTCTACTTAAAGATATACCAGAAGCAGAAAAGTAAAGCCATCTAACTTATACTAGGCTAATTTTTCAGAGCCATCTCATAATGGATATTAACTATATAGAACACATTTAGATTCCTACCTACATCTAATTTGTTATCTTAAAAATAGTTATTTGGGCCAGGCACGGTGGCTCACATCTGTAACCCCAGCACTTTGGGAGGCCGAAGCAGGTGGATCACAAGTACAGGAGTTCAAGACCAGCCTGGCCAAGATGGTGAAACCCCCATTTCTACTAAAAATACAAAAATTAGTTGGGCTTGGTGGTGGGTGCCTGTAATCCCAGCTACTCGGGAGGCTGAGTCAGAGAACTGGCTTGAACCTGAGAGGCAGAGGTTGTAGTGAGCTGAGATCGAACCACTGAACTCCAGCCTGGGTGACAGAGCAAGACCCCAACTCAAAAAAAAAAAAACAAAAAAACAAAAAAAAAACAGCTATTCAAAAACAGCAGCCACTTTTTCTTTTTTTTTTTAAGAAAGTTCATCATATTAATGCACACATTCCACAAAAGTACTGTTTACACACACATTAAAGATGAGATTGCCTTTCTGCCTATGGCAATGGCTAGTCCAAGTGTGGGAACATTGAAGGCATTATTACAGATTTCCCTTTTTAGAGAATTCTATAATGCTATGGCAGGGACCTTACCTCCATGACTTTATAATCACACACTCACTAGACAGCTCCTTGTCATGTTACCAGAATATAGTCCTTAGCTCCAAATCAATGCTATATAAAAATTACATTCTGAAGCTTTTTAAATAGAATTTTCATAATTACTCTGTATTTTTGAGAATCTTTATACTTTGACCTAGCAGACTGAAGGAGAACAGGGATGAGAGAGGGAGATATGTAAAGGATAAGTTAGCAGAAAGTTCTATGAAGTTACATCAAAAAGGGAAACAAATGGTCAACATAAAGATAAAGAAAAATCAGCAAAATTATGGTGCTACTTACAGAAAGAGTTAAGGTACAGAGAGGTCACAGAATAATCATCTTTTACTCCCTTTTAACCCAGAAGACTAGCTTAAATATTTTACATTTCACCCCAAATTATGATGGATGGTTCATAACATCCCAGCATGCCGTAAGAGAATAGCTAAAGGGACAAGC
This sequence comes from Ateles fusciceps, assembly GCA_036589455.1. NCBI lineage: Eukaryota > Metazoa > Chordata > Mammalia > Primates > Atelidae > Ateles > Ateles fusciceps. Next base: position 16,202,418 of record JAZHEH010001321.1, read on the forward strand.
TCTTTTCACTTGTAATATAAAGAATGTTACCAGAATGTTTACCAGAGGCAGTCACGGCTAAAAAACAAACTTACTAATGAAATTTCACAAGAAAATAAACTCCCCTGCCCCACAAGATGGAGTCTTGCTCTGTTGCCCAGGCTCGAGTGCAATGGCTCAATCTTGGCTCATTGCAATCTCCGCCTCGCTGGGTTCAAGAGATTCTCCTGCCTTGGCCTCCTGAGCAGCTGGGATTACAGGCATGCGCCACCATGCCCGGCTAATGTTTGTATTCTTAGTACAGTTGGGGTTTCACCATGTTGGCCAGGCTGGTCTCGAACTCTTGACCTCATGATCTCTGCCCACCTGGGCCTCCCAAAGTGCTGGGATTACAGGCATGAGCCACCAAGCCTGGCCAGAAACTAAAAATTTTACAGGTGAATTATATTTGCAATTATATGCCAATAGGGGAAATCCAATATTGTGAATCACAAAAACAGGAAAGTAGTTACTTCCCTTACACATACAATAACCACTACACAACTGGGTGATACTGCATTATTATAGACTTTGTTTGCAGATGAGAAATGCAGTCAAGGGCAAAAATGGAAAGCTATCCTTCACTTTACTGATTGTTATTACCCTTCATTTACTAATTGCTATTTACTGATTTCACTTCCTCTCCCAGTCCTTTCTTGCAAGGTTAGAACCTGGGAACCTAAACAAATGGAAAAGTCAATTCCTGAGCCATAGCTCCATAAATATTTTATATGGAAATCAAAATAGATTGATTGTATACCTATAATTACATCTAATATGATTAAAAGAAATAAAACTAGAGAGAAAAAAATACACGTATCTTAAGTCAGTTAATTTCCACATTAAGTGGGATTGTCTTGAGTTTCCATACAACTTTCTCAAAATACAAATGTTTCTTAGAAGTCTTATCCAGGATATTCATTTTTACTAGGGCAGATGACAGAATATGAAAGTTGAAAAAGGTCTTCAAGGCTCTTTATTTCTACCTGTCATTCGCTTTACACTTGAGAGCCCAGAAGGCTTCAGTTTAAGTTGCTTGTCCTAGTGACAGAGATGGTCTAAAACCCAAGGCTTCTCCTGACAATTAGGTCAGGCTTCTCCTCACCATGTTACATAAGATGAAGCTGCCTACTCTTCACTGCAATGGTAAAGAACACAAACAGACAGTGTTAGAAGCTGTGTAACTGGCACTGGGAAAAAAGTTTATCCAGAAACTGGGTTCTAACTTCTAACTCCCTTAGAATAGGATAAAAATGTGCTGAAGCACACAGGCAGCCATGAAATAAAGCAAGCATTATTGTCCCACTGTCTGTATACACCTTTCTCTACTTTCATAAAAATCAGCTTCTGTGAAATTCTAAGTATCTATTCATGGTGATACACTAGTAGAAAACAATATTCATGGCCACATAATCCCTTTACGTTTATTCATGGAAAAACTGAATTCCAAATACGCCTTCACCACTGGAAAACCCACAGACTGTCTAATATTATGATCTACAGTTATACTTGAGACTTATTTCTATCAAAGAAGTTTTTCTTTTCCCCTCTTTCCATAACAGTGATCATCTTCTAAATCAGTTATGAGGTTCTGACCATGTGACCAATACCATATTATAAATTCTTTTTTTTTTTAGACAGAGTCTCACTCTGTTGTCCAGGCTGGAGTGCAATGGTGTGACCTCAGCTCACTGCAACTTCCACCTTCTGGGTTCAAGTGATTCTCCCTACCTCAGTCTCCCAAGTAGCTGGGATTACAGGCACCTGCCACGCCCAGCTAATTTTTTGTATTTTAGTAGAGAGAGGGTTTCACCACATTAGCCAGGACGGTCTCAATCTCCTGACCTTGTGATCTACTCGCCTCAGCCTCCCAAAGTGCTGGGATTACAGGCATGAGCCACTGTGCTCAGCCTATAAATTCTGTTTCATTTTATATTTTTTGGTAGAGTTGGGGTCTTGCTCTGTCCACAGGCTGAAGTGCAGTGGTGCAATCATTGCTCACTGGAGCATCAAACTCTTGGGCTCAAGTTATCCTCCTGCCTTAGCTTCCAAATTAGCTGGGATTACAGGTATGTGCCACCACGCCCGACTAATTTTTTATATTTTTAGTAGAGACAGGGTTTGACTGTGTTAGCCAGGATGATCTCGATCTCCTGACCTCGAGATCTGCCTGCCTCAGCCTCCCAAAGTGCTGGGATTACAGGCATGAGCCACCGTACCTGGCCTATTTTTTTAAATTTTTAAAGAGACAGTGTCTCACTATGTTGTCCACTCTGGTCTCAAACTCCTGGCTTTACCCTCCAGAGTTGCTGAGATTACAGATGTGGCCACTGTACCTGGTGAGATAAGTTTTAAAACTCATGTCTCTACCAGGTCAGGAGACTTGCTATCCTTTAATTTTCAGATAACTGGTACTTACTGATTTAACACTGACATAATTCCCTTATTTATAAAGGATTCAACAATATGTGGTTCTAATGTACCATTAAAGTTAAATTTAATACTTTTAAACCTGGACATACTGTTTGGTTAATCCAATGAGTGCTCTACTGTTGAATTTGTAATTAAAATGACCACAGCATGAAGACTGGATGTGGACAAAGACACCAGTATTATGAACATGTGCATAGAGTGTTCTGCATCACTGACGGATGCACAAACCGAGAGCCAGAGACCATGTCTCAGTTTGGTGAACTAGTCTTAACACAAAGCAGTTCCATACAGCACCAAATAAACATTCTTTTTTTTTTTTTTTTTTGAGATGGAGTCTCACTTTGTCACCCAGGCTGAAGTGCAATGGCATGATCTCGGCTCACTGCAACCTCCACCTCCTGGGTTCAAGCAATTCTCCTGTCTCAGCCTCCTGAGTAGCTGGGACTACAGGTACCCACCACCAAGTCTGCCTAATTCTTTTGTTATTTTTAGTAGACAGGGCTTCACCATGTTGGGCAGGCTGGTCTCAAACTCCTGACCTCAGGTAATCCACCCACCTTGGCCTCCCAAACTGCTGGGATTACAGGCGTGAGCCATTATGCCCAGCCTAATTTTTGTATTTTTAGTAGACACAGGTTTCATGGGTCAGGCTGGTCTCGAACTCCTGACCTCAGGTGATCCACCCGCCTAAACCTCCCAGGCGTGAGCCACCATGCCTGGCCAATATTCATCGTTGATGGGGTCAATAGATGATTTTCTGAGCTTTATCATTATAAATCCTATAGGTTAAAATTTTAGCAGATGCCAAAGATCTACAGATAGGCTCAGTGAAACTGGCCAGAGAAAGGCATTCATTTTAGGTAAAGGAGAAGCTTGACTTTCCTGATTCTTTTTTAGGACTCAGTAGACTAAGCAAAAAATAAATTTAACTCTATTCCTGAATCTACTTTTGTCCTCTGATTCCTGCAGTACCACAGATTCTTCAGCCAAACCTTGGCCTTTCTCTGCTCCCTCTCTTGTGTTATCTCTGTATGCTTTTCAATCACATTCCTTTAAAAAGGAAACATCTAGACCGTAATACCATTCACTGAACCCACGACATTTGACTCTTATGTTTGACTTTCTCCTTTGGGGTTCCTTTCTTCAGAACAAAATTACTGGGCAATTTAAGACAAGGTGTGTTCCATGCAGTCTTCATACATTGCTGCATAATGTGCTGAGTAGACTGAGGACCTCACCAACAATGCCTGAGAACTCTCTCAGCCAGATCAGCATTGATAAAGAGCTTGAAGTACTGGAGAACTTGGAAAAGAGTATTCATGAGTTTAATTGGCTAATGCAAGGTTACCCAAAATTGCACAGGCAGGGAGGCCTTCAGAACAAGAGCTGGTCCCTTTTTGCCTTTCTCACAATAACCTCACCAACCTTCCCACTAAAATGAACCAAGGGGATCGGTCGTAAAACGGGTCATGCCCATCACTGAAGAGATCTGATCCCTCCTCCGTCCCTGCGTCAGAGCCGGCGTCATCCACGAATGCCTCATCATCAAAATCCTCCATCTCATCTTGCTGCTCGTCAGCCAGCTCAGTGATGTCGGAATCGGCCGTGGAAAAAGTGGGGGAGGGGTGTGCGGTCGGCAAGGCGCTCATTCACACAGCCGTGGAAAATGGGGGAGCTAGACACCAGGTAAGACGCCAATTAACACAGCCAAGGAGAAAGGAACAGTTGGTTAAACAGGAAGCAATAGGTGCCAACAGGACAGAATCCACTGGGGAATCAACACAATAAAAGCAAATGGAGAAGCAAAAGGATAAAATAAGCATAAATCATTTGGGTCAGGTGAAAGGGAACAAGGGCAGTTGAGAAAGTTACGTAAGGACTGATCCTTAGAATAAGAAAAGCAAAGGAAACACATGAGTAGACCATCCTAGGTAAATATGGTGTTATAACACATTTACATTCTCCAGTTCCCATAAACGATCAGCGTCTAGGCCTCAAAGAACCCACTCAACATCAAAGTGAAATAAGAAGGCTTTCAATCTTTACTGAAATTCTGACATCATCTTGGAGTAGAAAACAAAATGGATGAAATGGTATATGACAAAGCAGCTCATGCTTTGCTAAGGTTAAGATGTGTTTGGCCAATTCATCTCTTTGAAAAACTATTTTGCCATCAGAGTAGAGTGGAAAAGATTTACTTCATTTCCACAACATACTATGACTTCAGCAACTCCTTTTTACCCAGCCTCTTTAAAAACCATTTCAGGTTTTTTGGCAATTGAAAAGCAGTTCAAATTCTCAAATCATAAGCTCAAAACTTAAATTTCCCTGCTTTGAAAATTCGAAACCTTTAAGAACTTGACTCAGTATGGACTCATAGAGGCACTATGTGTTTTCATTAAGTGCTGAAAATAATGCATAAAAAATGAGGCTGAAGGGGACTACCAAAGTACAATGAATTCACCCTTGCAGTGACTAAAGTGGGATGAATTACTTTTTTTTAAAAAAAAAGGAAGAACAAATTATATCTTGAAGAGACTGTGTCTGATAAGCCGTACTATGAATTTAAACTGTGTACAAGTTTTCTTTTCCTTTTAAATTTATCTTTATCAGCTGCAGAACATTTTGTAAGTTTAAAGTCAGGGGAAGACTCAAATACTTTGGCTGAAAGTTTGAGACTCAAAACAAATATGCCCACTGAGTATAAATGACAGGAAATATATCAAATGACACAATGGTTGTGAGTAGATAAGATTATAGATGTCTTTTTACACTCTTTTTTTTTCCTCTTAAGTTTTTATAATATCTGCTCAGGTTTTAAACACTTAAAACTATTCATTATTTTTAAAAAAAGACATCAACAAAATCATCACATACCTCCCCCACAAGTTTGAACCAGTGGAACCGATCATAGAAGGGATCGCTGCCAGTCACAGTGGTCTCGCTTTCGTCTTGGGCACTAGAGGTCATCTCCCCTGCCCTATCATACATCTCTCGCATCAAATCCAGCCTCTGCCTATTTAGTAAACACAAAGCACATTTGGGTTAATATAATGAGACTACACTAAACTTTGGAAGCATCTTCCATGCAAGATTTTCTTCAAAAAAAAAAAAAAGGAGTTACTCCCACTATTTAATGTTATTTGAAAAGAATGAAGGCCAAAAGTACAGAAACCAACACGTAGTATCCCAAGTGTCTGAGTCTAGAGACAAGCCATCAAAAGTCAAGAATGGCCACCTATCCTCTACTGAGTGAAAAGTCACAAAGGGGAATACTGGAAGTCAACTGTACGTGACATCTTAAATACACTGAGATGGGGAAATATCTCATCTTAAATGTAAAAGAAGCTATAACTTCCATATTTATTATTGATCATCCTGAGGTCCAGGATAGAAAAGATGAGTAAGTTCCAGATCTGAAATAGAAATATCATGAATTGGAATATTTAAAATTTAAAAGAGGGTCTACGGAGGGTAAATTTAAATATCTACAAATGTCAGAAGTGTGTGAGGAGTACAATTCATTCACTTAAAAGAAAACGGATGGTAATATCATTGGCCAGCAACAGCACTTAGAAAGTACAAGAAGTTTCAAGATGAGATTTGGGTGAAAAAAGAAAAACAAACAAAAAGAAAGTACAAGGAAGTAAGCAACAGTGTCCTCAGAGAGGAGAGTTTGAGGGAGCCCACTTAAGCAAGTCATGGTTTTTTCCTAAATAAAACAATCAGACTTTATGAATGTTTTCATACTTGAGTTTCTCCAAAGACCAATAGTGCGTTGCTCCATTCTTCAAATCCTGGACTTCTACTGCTACCACTGTGCGAGGGAAAGGCCTGTCCTCATGAGTTTTTCCATCTCAGTGGGAAGTAATTCAGGAGGCAAAGGGGAGTACAGTGTGTCGGTGAGCAGAACAAACTGAAACTGCACCTGAATGAAAAAAATAAACCATTGACAAATGGTTTTCATCAAGCAAGCTTCAGAGATGAGACGATACAATCATGTCCATGGGAAAGAGGTCAAATGTGTTGCATGTGCTCAATAAATAACATTAAATAATGAAAATATGGCCACCTGTTAGCAGTCATAGGGAATAACCCTAACTTCAAACTAAAATCTTTTTGAGGGGAGCCACAAGAGGGACAGGGTTGTACTCTGTCACTCTGTCAGGCTGGGTGCAGTGGTGCAATCACAGATCACTGTAGCCTCCACTCCTAGGCTCAGGTGATCCTCCCACCTCAGCCTTCTGTGTACCTGGGACTGCAGGCATGTATTACCAGCCCAGCTAATTTTTGGTATTTTTTGTAGAGATGGGATTTCACCATGTTGCCCAGGCTGGTCTCGAACTCCTAAGTTCGAGATCCACCTGCCTTGGCTTCCCAAAGGGCTCAGATCACAGGTGCAAACCTCCATGCCCGGGCTAAAATCTTGATAGATATATTTTGATTGACTGAATGAAGCCTTTTACAGAACTTATACCAGAGACCAAAAGGTGGACCACAAAATGCACATCTAATCCCCCCACTAATGAGAGAGGATGGAAACACAGCAAGGTTTCCCATTTTAAATTCAGAGTTACAACTACTGCTCTTAAAAGCGTTTTTTAGGCCGGGCGTGGTGGCTCATGCCTATAATCCAAGCACTTTGAGAGGCCAAGGCAGGCGGATCACCTGAGGTCGAGAGTTCAAGACCAGCCTGACCAACATGGTGAAACCCCATCTTAAAAAAAAAAAAAGGCGTTTTTTAGGCTGAGCATCGAAGTTCACATCTGTAATCCCAGCACTTTGGAAGCTTAGCCCAGGAGTTCGGAACCAGCGTAGGCAACACAGTGAGACCTTGTCTCTACACACTAAGCCCAGGATGTGGAGGCTGCAGTGAGCCGTAATTGTGCCACTACACTCTAGCCTGGGTGACAGAGCCAGATCCTATCTCAAAAAAAAGTGTTTATTATAAGGTAAATGCTTCACAACATTGTGTCATTTATTTCTCACTACCACTTATATTTTCACCAAGAAATTATTATTAAACAAATTATTATTTAATATTAAATGCTATGTATAGCAGTAAGAAAAAATGACAGTTACTGCCTTTAGTTTACTTGTGGAGAGGAGTGGTTAATAAATAATTATAAAATGAGAAAGGCTGCCGAGATTATGAATGAAGATCTTATTCCCTAGAACTATAATTCAGTTCTATGAGAAGATAATTAATTTCCCCAAAGTCAGGCAGTCTGTGCTCTACCTACTACACAATATGGTCTTCTACTGTAATCTTAGCAGTGAAGAAACTGATAAACAGTGAGGCATACAGAAGACGGAATCTATGGTTTGGTGTGAAGTTTTGGTAATACTTACAAAAATGAGTAACATTTACCGCCTTTTACCATGCCAGGCACTATTTTAAGTGCTTTATGCATATGCCCATTTTCATTCCTCACAAAATCCCTTGGTGCCAGGTATTGTTGCCAATCCCATTATGTAGATGGGGGAATGGAGGCACAGGGCCTCTGGGGTCAACAACACTCGTGGAGCTGGGGCTGGAACCTGGACTGTCTAGGTCCAGGGTGCACATGCTTGCCCACTACACAACAGTGCCTCTCAGACCCTAGAGGAGGAGCAGATCTGTGGCAAAGGGGCATACCAAACTTAGAGGTGCAAACTTAACGGTAGAAAAGCAGAAGAAAATTAAATTATTCAGAAATCCAAGAGAAGCATTTTTCTACTACTATGTTTCTCTAGTTCTTGTTAGGAATACAGTCTCTTTACTTGTAAAATAAGCTAGACAACATCTTTTTTTTTCAATTTTATTTAACAAAATTTTAATTAGTAGCTACTATGCTCCAGGCACATATATTAAATAAAGACATATATAAAGCTGTTTTATAGCACAAAGCAGCTGAGTTCCCCCAAAGGAAAGGTTAGTTCAAGGTGAGAGCCCAGATGCGCCCACAGCAGGCTCAGCTTTGCCTCCAGATCTCCTGTGTTCTCCTGCTCCATACCTTCTTTTCAGTTCCACACTGATGGCATTGGCCTCCTTTAGGTACACGGCATTGCCCCAGAGTAAGTCCCGTAATGAAGTAAACTGGTGAGACTTCCATTTCCGGAAGGCCCATTGAGCCAACTCAAATTCATGCTGTGTCCAAGAAACTGAAAGAATGAATGATGCATATTTAATAGCAATCTTAAAATTACATAAAAATTACATCTCTCTTCTAGCCTATCTCTTTATCAAGATGGTGTTTTCTAATTAGAAACACTCTGCATTCAGCTGTTTTTGTTTTCTCTTCTTTTTAGTAAAGCTTACTAAATTATTTTGATATTAGGAAAGCAATATATACATTTCAGAAAACCTTTAAAAATCCTATTTTTGGTTGGGCACGGTGGCTCACACCTGTAATCCTAGCACTTTAAGAGGCTGAGGCAGGCAGATCTCCTGAGGGCAGGAGTTTGAGACCAGCCTGACCAACATGGAAAAACCCCATCTCTACTAAAAAAATAATAAACAAAACAAAACAAAAACCAAAAACCAAAAAAAAAATCCTACTTTTGAATTTATTTAAAATAGTACATCAAAGAAATACATTTTTCTTTTTTTTAAAAAAAAAGATATTATTTTTTTTTTCCTGACAACTTCATAACATTCTTGGAGTAAAAAAAAGATTATTATTATAACATATGGCCACAATAAAAAACTACTCCGGGGACGGGGTGCGGTGGCTCACACCTGTAATCCCGGCACTTTGAGAGGCCAAGGCGGGTGATCACCTGAGGTCGGGAATTCAAGACCAGCCTGACCAACAAGGAGAAATCCCATCTCTACTAAAAATACAAAATCTGCTGTGTGTGGTGGTGCATGCCTGTAATCCCAGCTACTTGGGAGGCTGAGGCAGGAGAATCGCTTGAACCCAGGAGGCACAGGTTGCAGTGAGCCGAGATCGCACCATTGCACTACAGCCTGGGCAACAACAACAAAACTCTTTCTTAAAAAAAAAAAAACTCCTGGCTAGGCACAGTGGCTTACATCTATAATCCCAGCACTTTGGGAGGTGGAGGTGGGCAGATAACCTGAGGTCAGGCGTTTGAGGCCAGCCTGGCCAACATGGTGAAACTACATCTCTACTAAAAATACAAAAATCAGTCAGGCGTGATGGTGTGTGCCTGTAGTCCCAGTTACTCAGGAGGCTGAGGCATGAGAATTGCTTGAACCTGGGAGGCAGAGGTTGCAGTGACCCAAGATTGCACCACTGCACTCAAGGCTGGGTGACAAAGTGAGACTGTCTCAAAAAAGAAAAACAAACTCCTGACCTCTGACCCCGATATACTGTATGACTTCATATATTTCTCTTTTTTTGTTCTACTACAGAGAGAAAAAAGGTACCATTTCACTTATTTAAAAATAAGAAAGTAGCTGGGTGCAGTGGCTCACGCCTGTAATCCCAGCACTTTGGGAGGCCATGGCAGGTTTGAGAACAGCCTGACCAACATGGTGAAACCCTGTCTCTATTAAAAACACAAAATTAGCCAGGCGTGGAGGCGCATGCCTATAATCCCAACTACTCAGGAGGCTGAGGCAGGAGAATCACTTGGACCCAGGAGGCGGAGGTTGCAGTGAGCCAAGACTGTGCCATTGCACTCCAGCCTGGGTGACAAGAACAAAACTCTGCCTCAAAAATGAATAAATAAATAAGAAATTTAATACATAAATTAAGAGTTCCTTCAAAGTTAGTTTGAAGCTTTGAGACTGCCAAGAGGTTGGGTGGAAAAATGAAGTGTGGCGTGTTCATACTGCATTATAAGGCAATAAGTAACAATGAAAGCCCTAACTCAGCTAAGAAATGCTGGAAAACCTAACACAGGCAAACATGACTAAGCAATATGATTAGAAATTTGCCAGAAATGGCTTCAAAGTACACTGACACATTCCAAAGTCCTCACTTGGAAATCTGACATTAGCCAGCAAATTGAACAGACTGTCTTAACAAAGATTAAGCTCTATATTTATTTGCAATTTATATACAAAAACGTCACATCTATGGCAATATGAGACAGTACATGTAAACTTTCTTTTTTTGAGACAGAGTCTCACTTTGTTGCCCAAGCTGGAGTGCAGCGGCACGATCTTGGCTCACTGCAATGTCTGCCTCCCTGCCTGGTTCAAGCGATTCTCCTGCCTCAGCCTCCCAAGTAGCTAGGACTACAGGTGCACACCACCATGACTGGCTAATTTTTTTTTTTTTTTTTGAGACAGAGTTTCAATCTTGCTGCCCAGGCTGCAGTGCAATGGTGTGATCTCTGCAACCTCCACCTCCCAGGTTTTAGCAATTTTCCTGCCTCAGTCTCCCAAGGGGCTGGGATTATAGGCATGCCCGGCTAATTTTTGTATTTTTAGTAGAGATGAGGTTTCACCATGTTGGCCAGGATGGTCTTGAACTCCTGACCTCAACTCTTGGCCTCCCAAAGTGCTGGATTACAGGCGTGAGCCACTGTGCCCTGCAACTTTCTAAGACATTTATATGAAGATGTGTTCAGAAACCTTGTGAAGGTCTAAGAACACTATCATCCCCATCCCCACCTCATAAAATACAGCCTGGATTCTCAACACTGCACATCTATTAAATCATCAATAAAGTGGCTCAGTAAAATGTCAATAAATGATAGGGCCAACTATGAGGAATCCAGCTTTGATTATGACTAATTTGATAACTCCAAAAAGATATACACAGGAAAGTTTCTGTCTCTAGATTTCACCTTCTTCCTCCTCTTCCTCTTCTTCAGTTGTTTCTGCTGCTAGGGATCGGGTTTCAACCTGCTTCTGCAAGGCCTGCAATTTACTCTCATAGTCCTGAATGAAAAGAAAGGAGACAACATGTAGAAGAGAGAAGAAATAAGAGGGCAGGAAAAGAGAAATGGAAGGAATATTGGGGGAAGTACAGAAAGCAAAGGACAAAGAAAAGAGACAAAGGCAGAAAACAATAATAAAAAGACATACAGAGAAATGTTTAGGAAAAAACCCACAAAGCACACAAGATGGTGTGTAATGGGTAAATGCTAAAAGAAAAAAAACTCACTACAGTATATGTTTCTACTCCCTCAAAGACTCCATTTTTTATCTGGGGTAGTGGTAGGAGAAGGGGGGGAATTTTTAGGTGAAATTTATATATATATATATCTTAAATGTGTTATAATATATTCAAGTAATATCTTACACATCAATAAATTCCAGAGAAAAATAATATTGAAAATGATTAAATTCATCAATATCACCAAAAATCTCAATTATCTAACTCTTTGGAAGGAAAAAGAAATTAAGATTGTAGACTTTGGTGCTTCCTATGGGTGAAAAATTACTATCTTTGATCAGTAGGATGAGTTTAGCCTTCAGGTAACCAAAAGCTCATAGTGCTATTAGGACTGAAATAATTTATAGACTGTATTTAGTTATTCAAGTAAGACACTTTATTTTCAATATGCAATTATAAGACGGATTATTGGCCAGGTGTGGCTCACGCCTGTAATCCCAGCACTTTGGGAGGCTGAGGTGGGCAGATCACCTGAGGTCAGGACTTCCAGATCTGCCTGGCCAACACTGTGAAACCCCCATCTCTACTAAAAATACAAAAAGCAGCTGGGCCTGGTGGTGCGTGCCTGTAAGCCCAGCTACTTGGGAGGATGAAGCAGGAAAATCGCTTGAACCAGGGAGGCAGAGGTTGTGGTGAGCTAAGATCACGTCACTGCACTCCAGCCTGGAGACAGAGAGAGATTCCATCCCAAAAAAGAAAGATGAATTATTATAATACAAATCAAATTTATCCTTCATTTTACCATCTACTTCATGTATTTTTCAATAAGGGTAATATCACCCCCAAAGAGGCCAAAAAATGGTTCTCAGAGGATGAAAAACATCTTAGCTCTTTTAATATATAAAGTACAAATATATACAGTATACAGATATGTAGTAGCATATCTGAGGTATTAAAATCTCATGGTGGGTGGGGACAGATTAGAGGACAAATGTCTAAAAAAGTTTCCTTAGGTTGTTAATTTGCAAAACTTGAATTTTAGTGAAAATAAAACAAGTAGGATTAAGAAAGAGACCTTCAAACAGTAAAATACTAAATTATAGCATAAGCATAGCATTTTAAGATTTACTGCCAGGGTTTCCTCCTTCTTCTTTTGGTTCCCTCCTTCTTCTTTTGGTTCCCTAGCAGTGACCCAATTACAGCCTGTCATGAGACAAAGGGTGTAAGTATGACCATACACTGCTTCCAAACAGAGCTCTCCAAGTCCCACATCAAACATTCCATGCATCACAAAGCAGTGCTGAAAGCCCTTTAGTAAACTCCATTACAAAAGCAGCTCCCAAAGCAATGCTCAGAAGGATGCAAAAATCCTCTATGGTTCTGGTCATTTGTCAGTCAGTCTCACAAAGGAAGTGTTCTCTTTAGATGGGCTGGCAGTGACCAAGGCCAAGAGCCAACTACATCGCTTTATTAGATATCTAAACACACTTTTTAGGAGACTACATTTTATGAAAAAAACTAAACAAGTAAAAGGCTTGAGTTTGGGTCCTGCAAACTGTTCTTACTAGCCTTATAATACCGAGAAAGTTAAATACTCTCTAAACCCCACTTTCTTCATCTTTAAATGAAGATTTTAGCATTTGACTTGCCTACCACACAGTACTAGAGGAAGGATCAATAGGTGAACCATTTTAAAAACACATGAAAGCCCTCTTACTTACATGGTAATACACTATCAAAATGTCAGGCAATGCTTTTTTTTTTTTTTTAGATGGAGTCTTCCTCTGTTGACTAGGCTGGGCAGGCTGGAGTGCAGTGGTGCAATCTCAGCTCACCACAACCTCATGCTTCCCAGGTTCAAGCGATTCTCCTGCCTCAGCCTCCTGAGTAGCTGGGACTACAGGTGTGCGCCACCACAACTGGCTAATTTTTTTGTATTTTTAGTAGAGAAGGGGTTTCACTAATTTGGCCAGGCTGGTCTCGAACTCTTGACCTCATGATCCACCTGCCTCACCCTCCCAAAGTGCTGGGATTCTAGGTGTGAGCCACTGCTCCCAGCCTCAGGCAATGTTTTTTTCTTAAAGGTTATTTTTTAAGTATACTTAGCAACTAGATCTTGGTTTCCAAATACCATTGCCACTAAAAGGAACCAGGGCTCCTTGAAAAAATTAGCTGCTTCCAGGTTTGAGGCAAGGAAAGTACAAGGTGAGTCTGAAACATTTTGTGTCAGAAAGGACGGAAGAACTCAAACACTACTGGGGCTATTTCAGAAGGACACAGGATCCCACTGGCTAATAAATCAACAGAAAAATAACATAGTACACTGAATATAGAAAGAATTCATGACTCCTTGGTGATACTGAAAGAAGGAGAGAAAAAGGGGAAGCTCTTCTTTAAATAAAAAAATTTTTAAAGCTAGCTAATTACCAGGCATGGGCATGCACCTTTAATTTCAGCTACTTAGGAGGCTGAGGCTGAGGCAGGTACTGGCCTCCCAAAGTACTGGAATTATAGGTGTGAGCCGCCATGCCTGATGATCAGGCCTGTGAATAGCTACTCCAGCCTGGGCAACATAGCAAGATCCCATCTGAAAAACATAAACAAAAAAAAGGTAAGCTAATAAATGCAGAAAAATGACAACTGGAAAATCACTATATTGCAAACCCCAGATGTAATAAATGAATCAAGCAAGGATCATTAATAAATGCTAAAATAGGCCAAGCACAGTGACTCAATGCCTATAATCGTTGCACTCTGGGAGGCTGAGGCAGGCGAACTGCTTGATCCCAGGAGTTCCAGACTGGCCTGGGCAACATGGCCAAACCCCATGTCTGCAAAAATTATACAAAAATTAGCAAAGCGTGGTGGCACACACTCGAAAAGCTAAGGTAGGAGGATCACTTGAGCCCAGGAGGTGGAGGTTGCAGTGAGCTGTAATTGTGACACTGTACTCCAGCCTGGGCTACAGAGCAAAAGACCCCCATCTCAAAAACAACAAACAACAAAAAGCTAAAATAATTGACTAAAAGATGCATGGAAAACGGAATATGCATATGATCCAAAGTCCATGCCCAGATATCTATTAATAAGAAGGGAAATGATATATTTACAATGGAGAGAGTTGGGAAACATCACATTAACCAAATTTACAAAACTTTAACGTTATGGATAGTAGGAGAAATTGACATTTTATGTCTACTGATGTGATGCAATGGGAAATACACATCACCATTATGGCAATCTCTTTTCTTGGAAACAGCGTCTCCTTCTGTCACCCAGGCTGGAGTGCAATGGTACAATCACAGCTCCCTATAACCTTGACCTCTCAGGCTCAAATGATCCTCCTGCCTCCGCCTCCCAAGTAACTGGGACTACAAGAGGGAGCCACCATGCCTGGCCCTTTTATAGCATTCTTTTGTTTTTTTTTTTTTTTTTTTGAGATGGAGTTTTGCTCTGTCACCCAGGCTGGAGTGCAGTGCAATCTTAGCTCACTGCAACCTCTGCCTCCTGGGTTCAAGCGATTCTCCTGCCTCAGCCTCCTGAGTAGCTAGGACTATAGGTATGCACCATTACACCCAGTTAAATTTTGTAGTTTTAGGCCGGGTGCGGTAGCTCATGCCTGTAATCCCAGCACTTTGGGAGGCCAAGGCGGGCGGATTGCCTGAGGTTGGGAGTTTGAGACCACCCTGGCCAACATGGTGAAACCCCTCTCTACTAAAAAAAATTACAAAATAAAAAGTTGGGGAGTAGGGGGAAAAAACTATATATCACATGGAATTATTTTAGCAAAAAGAGAAAGGCTGCTGGTTTACCTAAAAATCATCAGGTAGAAAAAAATGTTAATACTTTATCTTGACGATTTCTTCAAGAATAAGTTGACAGGTTGGTCAAACTATCAATGAACATAAAATCCTCCAACTTTGACAGTTATGAGGATGACCTTCCCCAACAGCTCTGGCTGTGCTTTAGTAACCAAAACAAACATGAAAAATTTCCCATAGCCCTATAAATCTAAAAACTTTAACTGGGCCAGGTGTGGTGGTACATGCCTGTAATCCTAGCACTTCGGGAGGCTGAGGCAAGTGGATCACTCGAGCTCAGGAGTTTGAGACCAGCCTGGGCAACATGGTGAGACCCTGCCTCTACTAAAAACACAAAAATTAGCAGGGCATAGTGGAGGGCATATGTAGTTCCAGTTACTTGGGAGGCTAAGGTAGGAGGATCACATGAGCCAAGAAGAGGAGGTTACAATGAGCCGAGATTGTGCCACAGAACTTCAGCCTGGAGGACAGAGTGAGATCCCATCTCAAAAACAACAACAACAGGCAAAAAACAAACAAACAAAAAACTTTAACTACATTTTGACCACAACTGGTAGTCAAAATATCAACATCATCTATTGAATTGGCCCTCTCCCCCAAATCAGGCTACTTATGAACTTTTAAAAAGGACATTTCGTATATCACCATTTCCCACAACAAATGGCTAATGAGATTCACATACTATTGTTCTATTCATTTCATGATAAAAACTAATTATGGAAGGCACATAATATATTTTGGCTGGGAGCAGTAGCTCATGCCTGTAATCCTAGCACTTTGGGAGGCCGAGGCGGGTAGATCACCTGAGGTCAGGAGTTCAAGACCAGCCTGGTCGACTGGTAAAACCCCGTCTCTACTAATAATACAAAATTAGCTGGGCGTGGTGGCGCATGCCTATAATCCCAGCTACTCGGGAGGCTGAGGCAGGAGAATTGCTTGAATTCAGAAGGCCAAGGTTGCAGTGAGCCGAGATTATGACATTGCACTCCAGCCTGGGCAGAGTGAAACTCTGTCTCAAAATAATAATAATAATAATGATAATATATTTTCCAGTAGGCATATATGTTTAAAAGAAATCCTAACTAGTTCAAAATATGCCCCATATTTATAAAGGCACAGCACTGGCTGTTCTCTCTTCTGGAATGTTCTCTCCTACCCACCTACCCTGGTTTTTAAGCTTATTTTGTATCTGGAAGTGTTAATGTTAAATATGAATTATTACAATCTTCCAATAACCTTATAAAGATGATACTAAGCCCGGCGTGGTGGCTCATGCCTGTAATCCCAGCACTTTGGGAGGCCGAGGTGGGCAGATCACCTGAGGTCAGAAGTTCGAGACCAGCCTGGCCAACATGGTGAGACCTGTCTCTACTAAAAATACAAAAAAATTAGCTAGGCGTGGTGGCATGTGCCTGCAGTCCCAGCTACTTGGGAGGTTGAAGCATGAGAATTGGCTGAACCTGGGTGGCAGAGGTTGCAGTGAGCCAAGATCATGCCATTGCACTCCAGCCTAGGTGACAGAGCAAGACTCTGTCTCAATAAAAACAATAACAACAACAAAACACCAAAATAAAGATGGTACTATAGTTAGCCTCATGTTAAAGAGAAAGAAAGAGATTAAGCAAGTGCTAAAAATGGGACTTGAGCCCAGGCAATGGAGACCCTGCTTTTAAACCATTATCCAGCCATCCACTCAGCAAATACCTTTTGTGTTCCTACTATGTGCCAGATGCTAGTGGTCAATAAGACAAGGGTCCCATTGACAAGGGAGACAGAGATAAACAGTAAACAAAACATACACTGTGATTTTAGTGGAGAGTACTGGTATGGAGAAAGATAAAGGTAAGGTTAGAGGCTACCAGGGAGAAGAAAGGGAGACAGACTTCTAGACCAAGTAGTCTGAGAAGGGTTAAGCAAGCATGCAGAGGTGTTTGGTGGGGGGTATTTCTACTCAAAGTAGTAACAACAAGAACCAAGGTCTCGAAATGGAAAGGAGCACCACGTATCTCAAGAAAAGCAAGAAAAACTTGTGTGGATGGAATGGGACAGTGGGAAGAAGGGTAGGAGATGCAGCAGATGTAGTCAGGTAGCAAATGGGGTAAGGACGGCCTTATAGACCATGGTAAGGTCTGGGGGATATTATTCTAATGGAAACCACTGCGTGGTTTAGAGCTGGGATATGTTTTGAAAACATTATTCTCTGTGGGGCTTAGGAGGAACTGTGGAAACAAGAATAACAGTCATGAGGCTGTCACAGCAGTGTCCAAGGTAGATGGCTTTGACTAGGGTATTAGCAGCAAAGGTGGTGAAAAGAGATGGAGTTAGGATATGTTTTACAGGGAGAGCAAACAGGACCTACTGATGATCTGATCATGAGATGTGAAGAAAAAGAGAAATTAAAGATAACTTTAGCTGAGCTAACTGCTCCAGTTCAGATGGTTTAAATGTAAGGCGCCTGCCAGCGATCTGGATGTCAGGCAGTAGTTGTATGTCAGCATCGAGAGCTCAGGGCAGGGGCCCAGGCTGGAGAGAGGACACCTGCGAGTCAGCAGATGGTGAGGTGGGGCAGAGGTCTGCAGACAGAATGACTCCCTGGGACTGGCTCTGACTCCGCTGCTGAGTAGCTGTGTGACTCTGGGAAAGTATGTAAAAAGGGAGTAAGTAATATCTACCTCACAGAAGAGGGGTATTGTGAGGATTCGATGAGTCAATACATGTAAAAGGTTGATGTGTATTAATACATGTAATACATGTTCAATATACAAGTTATCATTATCTTCAACATCAGTATAAAAATGGAAGGGGGAAGAGACAAAGATATAGAAATAGCCAAGGTCCGTGGCCAGAGACCATGAAGGAGCAGCTGGAAAGGTTGGAGGAAAAGAAGACGCCAAGAGAAGTATCCCATGAAGTAAGGAGTGGGCAACAGTGTCAAATGCCAGAGATTCAGTAAGATGAGGACTGAGAAAATGTATTCAGTCTGTCATCAAGAAGAGCTTTCAGGACCCTGATAAGAGCGGCTTTGGTGGTGAGGGGGGAACAAGAGTCTGACTACATGAGTTCCAGCAGGAATGAGGATAGGAAATAATGAAAAGAAAAAATGGGGCCAGGAGAAGTGGCTCACATCTGTAATCCCAATACTTTGGGAGGCTGAGACAGGTGGATCACCTGAGGTTAGGAGTTCAAGATCAGTCTGGCCAACGTGGTGAGACACTATCTCTACTAAAAATACAAAAATTAGCTGGGCATAGTGGCGTGCACCTGTAGTCCCAGCTACTTAGGAGGCAGGAGAATCACTGAACCTGGGAGGTGGATGTTGCAGTGAGCTGAGATTGTGCCACTGCACTCCAGCCTGTGTGAGAGTGAGACTGCATCTCAAAAAAAAAAAAAAAAAAAAAAAAAACTTTTGCAACTGGTGACATGTTTGCATGCTCACAGGAATAATCCAGAAGGAGAGAAACTGATGATGCAAAAGAGAAGAGGGTAAATATACAACAAGTTCTTGAGAGGGTATGGAATGCAGGGAACAAGGGCTGGGCTGGGAAAGGATCAAGGACAGCTCATCCACTAACAGGAAGGAAAGCTCAGTATAGGTATGGATGGACCATGTAGGCAAAACTAGACAAAATCCCTTTGTCTAGAAGGAAATTTCTTCTGATTGCTTGGTCTAGAAGAAATTTCTTCGATTGCTTCTTTTTTTTTTTTGAGACAGAGTCTCACTCTGCCACCAGGTGCCAGGCTGGAGTGCAGTGGCGTGACCTTGGTTTACTGCAACCTCAGCCGCCTGGGTTCAAGCAATTCACCTGCCTCAGCCTCCCGAGTAGCTGGGACTACAGGCGCGCGCCACCACGCCCAGCTAATTTTTTCGTATTTTTAGTGAAGACAGGGTTTCACCATGTTGACCAGGATGGTCTCGATCTCTTGACCTCGTGATCCGCCCGCCTCGGCCTCTCAAAGTGCTGGGATTACAGGCGTGAGCCACCGCGCCTGGCCGCTTCTTTTTTCCTCAGTGAAACAAAAACATCATCAGCTAAGAGCAATGAGAGGCTACCTTAAAACCTTTCAGAGCACCTTGTATTTTTTCATCATGGCACTTGTCACAATGTACTGAGTCACTACTGGTGTGGTTATTACAGCTGTCTCCCTCTATAACTCTGAGAATTTAATAAGGCCAGGACCACACATTTGTCACTTATCACTTATTCCAGCAACTGGCATATATCTGTCTTCTAGATCACATACACAGTCACATACTGATCTTTTAGATAAATATTTATCAGAAGCAGCTATCTTCTAGATCAGGGGTCAGCAAACTATGGCCTTCGGGCTAGATCCAGTCCACTGCCTGTTTTTGTAAACACAGTCTGATTGGAACACGGCCACGCTTGTTCATTTCCATATTGTCAATGGCTGCTTTCCTACTACAATAGAGTTGAACAGTTTCACAAAAAAGATCACATGGTCCACAAAGCCTATAAAATATTTACTATCTAGCCTTTTACAGAAAATGCTTATCAAGCCCTCATTCCAGATCACTGGTTATCAAAGGTGGTTACTGGACCAGCAGCATCAGTATCACCTGGGAATTTATCAGATATGCAAATTTATCAGGTCTTGCCCCAGACTTAGTGAATCAGAAACTCTGGAGGTGGGCCCAATAGTCTGAGTTCTCACAAGACCCCCAAAATTTTAATGGACATTACAGTTTGAGAATCACTCTTCCAGGTAATGGATTTATATGACTGGCAAAATGAACAAGACAGATACGGCATTTATTCTAGGTGAGTTTATGTTCTCATGGAAGAACCAAACAAGTACAAAGAAAAGATAATTACAGGCTATCATTATTAAAACAGTGAATCAACTTGTGGTGGGCTGGGCAGAAAGAGCTCAGGAGCTCAGGTCTGAAAGGGGAGGGAAGCATGATAGAAATGGGCTCCAGGCTTGAGAAGTGCAAGAGCCCAGAGGTGGGAAGAAACTTGGCATGTATAAGGAACAAAAGGCCAGAGTGTCTGCAGTGTGAGAGTGAAAGTGTTAAGAGTGGGGGCCAAGCAGCCAAAACATGTAAAGCCTTGGAGACTACAGTAAGACTCAGATTCTTTCATGTAATGCAAAGCACCTGAGGCTACTGACAAGACATGATTTATATTTTTAAAAGATGATGTTGGTTGCTATGTGGACAATGGATTATAGGAGTCAAGAATAGAAGCAAAGAGACAAGTTACGGTACTTCAGTACTCTCAGTGAAAGATGATGGTGGCACAAGTAGGGTACCTCTGAGGAGGTGACATTTAAGGTAAAATCAATATCACCATTCTGAGTTTTCCTGTTAGGCTGTTTTAGACATTAGACGCTTGGTTCCTAATGGCAGATTATAATTAGCAAGCAACAGCCGGAAGGAAAATATCCACACCCAAGATGATACCCCAGTTGTTGACAACACTTAACTTTGCTCCTCACCACCAGCAGCACTGTGTGGGCACAGTCTCATCAGCACAATGTCACTGCACATATCACACTAATCTTCTGTGTCACCCTATAAATGGTAGGGACATTGCAACTTTTCCATCAGTTTCTCCAACAGCAGAGGAATACAAAGTATCTGAAGGAAAATGGTATGAGGCCAGAAGCAGACCAATTCCAGGTTTCATATTTAAAAACTCATGTGGATTTTGTATTCTACCCTATGATACATGATTATGTTGTTTTTAAGTATTAAAAAATAATGTCAGGTCCAAATTTTCATTGAGACTACTGGTCCACGCCAGAAAAATATTCTGTTTTGTTCTGTTTCCTCTCTAGTGTACCACTGATGCTCTGGGTGAAAAAAAGCAGAGGTTAAAGGAGAAAGAAAAGCTGCAGAGTCACTCACAACTTTTTAGAAATTTAGTGTCTACCTATATAGAGGGAAATAAATCATTTCATTTCAAAGAATTCAAATCAAGACTATGTAAAGAAAAAACTGAGAACACGGTTAAAGTAAACTCAAATCAGAAAGTGATGTCCATATTCATCTTTTGTGAGAAAATATTTTATGTAAGTGAAATGTGGCATAAAATAGGGCTGAAAGATCCCAGTTAAGGTAGAATTTTGTTAAACAGAAAAGCGCAGCTAAAGCAAAAGCTTTAAAACTGATCAAGTTCACGTAGAAATATTTTTTAAAAAGATTTGATTTACAATCATCTTCAGATGGAAAAGTAATAAATAAAAGTCAAAAACTAGGTTTAGTTAGCATTACCTTACTTTCCTTTCCCTCTTCCCACATAGAGAGAAATCACACTCTTAAAAGATGACTTCAACTTTTATTGAATGAGGTCTTTATTTTTTAATATTACAAACTAACACTCCCTTTCTTAAAAGGCAGATCTTACACTCAAAGACAATCTTCAAGCATTTTTTGTTGTTTAAGAAATTGAGGGGGAAATCCACAGTTCATTAACAAGAAGATTCAAAACTTCATTTTACAGTAATAATGGGACAACGACTAATACATTTCACAATCAAAAGTGGTTCAAGCTAAGAATATCTAGAACAGATATTAAAATCTGAAAAAGATGACACAAACTGGATAATTATGAGTGTCACTTATCACAATTTTGGCTCTAACAGTACAGAACAAATGCTTGTTTTGCACTGCACCTAAGAAGGCTCCTTCATTAAGGTACACCAGGACACAGGCAGCATCCCCCTCCGCCCAGTCATTTGTACAAATCATTAAGGCAAGTCTACAATGGACCAATAAGGCACTGGGACACAGCAGCTAACTTCAGGAAGTCTATGTAACTTCCTGTAGTAAAACAGCCTTTAATGCAGACATAGGTATGACAAATTCAGTGTTTTGTTTTGTTTTTCAGCATCAACCTGTACCTAAAGCAAAAAAGGTCACTTCAAGTCACTTCAATGTAATAAACAATTCCCATTTACCACATTACTAATGAAAAGAGAAGTAATTCACTGGGCTAGAAGGAATTAGAAGCAGGAACAAATAAAATGCCCTTTGGTTTGGATTTATTAAAGAGAATGTCTTTAACTCTCCAAGGAATACCATTCTGGTTTATGAAACTATACCAATTAATTAGGACTCTTCAGATCATCACATAACTTCAATAGCATAAACACTTTTTCCCCACTTTACTATAATAATAGCTAGGGCTACCTCAACAATAATGGTTTAATTATGACCATTTCTCTTTGGTCTTATGGTATTTAAGCTTAGAGAGAAATCACATTAAAAAAACAAACAGGCCGGGCACAGTGGCTCACGTCAGCCAACAGGGTGAAACCCCATCTCTACTAAAAATACAAAAGCTAGCCAGGCATGGTAGCATGCGCCTGTAATCCCGACTACTCAGGAGGCTGAGACAGGATAATTGTTTGAACCCAGGAGGCAGAGGTTGCAGTCAGCCAAGATCACGCCACCGTAATCCAGCCTGGGCGACAGAGCAAGACTCTGTCACAAAACAACAACAATAACACACAAAAAACAAAGTAATATGTGCCATACCAAGAGCTCACAAAAGGATGGCACTAGTTACTTATTTAGTAAAAGATTCAATTAAGCAATTTTATTCATACAAAGTTATTCTCTAGGATAAGCATTTGCTCAGAAATGCATCATGGGGCATAGACAGCAGTCCATAAAACCTTGGTTAATTTCTTCCTGGTCATCTATGAAATTAAGGGATCCTTCAGCTATCTAAACAACATTTCAGCAACATGAGGATACCTGGGATTAGCAGATGAAGCACAAATATAAACCCAATTCTTTGGAATATCACTGTGGACATAGTCCTTACCACAATCCACAGTTGTAAATGAAAATATTATATAACTCTTCATTCTGCAGTGGTTTTTTTTTTTTTTTCTTTTCTTGAGACAGAGTCTCCCTCTATTGCCCAGGCTGGAGTGCCATGGTACAATCTCGGTTCAATGCAACCTCTGCCTCCTGGATTCAAGCGATTCTCCTGCCTTAGCCTCCTGAGTAGCTGGACTACAGGCACGTACCACCTGGCTAGTTTTTTTGTATTTTTAGTAGAGACTTGGTTTCACCATATTGCAGGCTGGTCTTGAACTCCTGACCTCGTGATCCATCCACCCCGGCCTCTCAAAGTGCTGGGATTACAGGTGTGAGCCACTGTGCCCAGACTCTACAGTGTTACCTAATCACCAGTGGAGAGTAACTCACTCACTCCCATGGTTTGGTGGGAAACAAGGGTACCTGTCCATAACAAGATTAAAAGACCACTGTAAGAATGAAAATATATGGACCTACTCTATGTTATCTCAAGTTAGGGAAATGAGAGCCCATTTTTGCTACAGAGTTGAAACCCAAATAATGTAATAAATATTATCTTAAAAAAAAAAACACATACACACAGATTCTCACTCTGTCTCCCAGGCTGCAGTGCACTGGTTATTCATAGGCAAGATCCCATTACTGATCAGCCTGGGAGTTTTGACCTGCTCCATTTCCGGCCTGGGCTAGGTTCACCCCTCCTTAGGCAACCTTGCGGTTTCCCGCTTCAGGGGAGATCACCATATTGATG
Organism: Ateles fusciceps; assembly: GCA_036589455.1. Lineage (NCBI taxonomy): Eukaryota > Metazoa > Chordata > Mammalia > Primates > Atelidae > Ateles > Ateles fusciceps. The sequence continues at coordinate 16,226,253 of JAZHEH010001321.1, forward strand.
CCAAACTTAGTGCAGACACCCAACTGGCATAGCGCACCACAGCCCAGAACTCCTGGGCTCTAGTGATCCTCCTACTTCAGCCTCCTGAGTAGCTGGGGGCTATAGGTGTGTGCCACCACACCTAGCAATGACTATTTTTAATCTTAGAAAATAAATTGTGTCTAGAAAGAAATAGCACATTTATGTCTAAAGAGGAATAAAAAGGTCAACTGGGTTTACACAAGACGCATTGAAGTGACTGATTTGAAGTAGCCTATCAAGTACATTCAAACCAAATGGCACAGGAGATTGTCATCTCGGTAAGTCAATCCATTACAGACATCATTTACCCATGTCTAATCTGCCATAAAACCTCAGTTGAAGACTTCAGCTGTTCTAGCTATGAAAGCAAAAATACCTCTCAAAGCTTCTCTTTTTAAGGGAAAAAAAATGTTAACTGGAAGCAACTTTCTGTGCATTAAGTATTTTCTTACAGGCAAAGAAAAAAATACTATGATTAAAAATAATGTGTTCTAATAAAGCATAGTGCCCACATGCAAAGGAAAAAAAAAACATAATCACAATTTTTAAGGCTTCCTTGAATGCTAACTGCTATCTTGGTTGTAGTTTTTCACATCATTTGGAAGACAAGTGTTTGCTAGATGATTTCATGTGACTTAGGACTCTTCCAGAACATGAAGTCAGGCAATTTCAGACATCTCTGGCTCTTCAGACTGCCTCTTAGAAACGTTTTTGACAACTCAAGAGATAAGCAACGATGAAGAAGATGATTCTTTTCTTTCCATTAAAACCCATCTTTCATAGTGGATTTTCCAGTGAGGCAAACTGAGATCACAACCAAATAAAATGAGGTATTGATACAATAAATGTTCATCAGGACTTCGCCTTCTTATTTGAGTGTCTACGAGCATTACTACTGCTAACCAAAGAAGAGTTTATCACATATCATCTCCTTTATTCCAAACCCAGCCAAAGTTAACTTTTATTTCACTATTTCATCAACTATTGGAAAAAGCAGCACTACAAAGCCATATGCTGTAGCTTTGTCCTCATGTCCCACCTCTTCCCTCTCAGGCCAAATATCCTCCTTACAAACTTACATACACTGCTGAAAGCACTTATGCAAGTTTTTTGTTGGTATTTCTGTTGGCATGATTTTGGTGAATAATTCACTTTGTGTGCATGTGTGTCAAATGACACACTGAACTTCAAAACACAAACCACAAACAGAATCCCAGACACAGTGCCAATTTATAGATTCTGGTATGACAAATTTCATACATATTCTGATACACTAAAAAGAAAAAAATTATTATATGAGTTTTTTTGTAAAGTACAGAATAAAAAGATGTGGAAGTTCTGTGGAAGATGAAAAGCTATGTATAATGTTTGAAGATACGTTTGAAGACCTTTAGTTTTGGCTTATGAAGATTCTAATTGTATTTAAATAAGGGAACAGACATGAATGAGAAATCCAAAGCTGTGTCCACACAGTTGCATGTTATTTTTAAACCAATTTCTAACATTTATGGAGAATAATGGACATTTAATTCTGCTTATCAAATTCTCCTTTTGAAGGCATAAACTAAGAGGCAGGTCTTTCTGGATGTCAGGTTAATTTATAGGCATTATAAAAACATAACAAACTTATACCAAGGTGGGACAAGTCTGTGTAAGTATATTAATTTTCTAGGCACTAAAAAAGGAGGAACGTTTCAGAAAAAGTAGTTCTTGATGCTTTATCCAAAATTTCAGAAACTGCCCATTTATGGTATTCAAGCAAAAGGGAGGTGTTGAAACTTTTACCAGTGTTTTGTCTTAACAATATAAAACCAGTTAATATTTATAATGTAAATAATAAGAACTCAAGGTCAAAGGTAGAACCAAATCAAATCATGAGCTAATACAGTCTGATTCTTCCACCATGATTTCAAGTTTGTCCAGTAACTGATTTATACTGTGGTTTCTCGACCAGTTTTGAGATTGGGTGCTGAGAACTGTCTCCTCATCCGTGGAGGTGTCACAAACTGGCTACAGTGGCTGGGTTTGTCAGTTGGCTTCTGATAGGAAGTGGCTGCACTGCCCTCTAACTGACCTCCAGTGTTATAATTACAGTAAGACTGACGGTGTTGATGAATATGGCGCTTTGCCTGGAAAGTCTGCACATCAGCAGTGGAGTGGCCACTGTGGGAGGTTAATGACTCCACGGAGGCAGAGGCCTGGCAGCGCGTACTTTTCGGCTGGCCAGTATTGAGAGAATTGCTTCTCCAACGTAGCTGAGGTGACTGTTGCTGATTATTAACATGCTGCTTGCTAACTTGGATATGATCTTGACTTCTCATTCCTTGAGAGCCCCATGGTAACTGGGGATCCTTAAAAGCTCCTTACCCCCTTTTTCTTGGCTCTCTTCTTTATTCCCTTTCCTTGCTTCATCATCTTTTGGAATTCTAAGCTCTATAACCTCATCTTCTGTTATGATGATATGTGTCCCAGGACTCCAAGAGTTTCTGTGTTTAGGGTTGCTCTTAAAGGGGAAGCGGGGCTTCCGGTTCTCAGGAGGGATGAACCTATGAGGTACATTCTGCCGACGAAGCTGCTTCGTTATCTCCTGCTGTTGCAAGTTCTTAAACCGAATTTGCTCTTGCCTCATCCAGCGCACACGTCCACGTCTAAAAGCTGGATCCCCATTCATCAGCTGGGAAACACGTTCTTCTTTTGCAAGTTCTCCACTGTCTCCTTTACCTACATTATTGTCAGAGGTGCTACTAACACCAGCACCAACAGGCTCCTTGGCTTTGAGGCTTCCTGGGCTTTTCTGTTCCTGAGATCCAATCAGTGGCAAGACTTTCTCCATTTTGAGCATTTTATTTCTTAAGACTTTTATCTCCTCATCTTTCATGTTATTTTGCTTTTTGACTTCTTGCAAAATATCTTCCAGTTTGTCTATATGAACCTTCAGGTCATCTACATCAGTGCCGCCTTTCCCAGTGGCCATGACGTCTTCGATCTTCTCATCCCCAACACCGACAGTATCCCAGACATCCCTGGCCACTGCCCTCCAGGAGTCCCGCTCATTGGGGTCTTTCTTGCCATACATGGCACAAAGCTCCTTCATCTTGACGATGGCCAGGGCTTCAATCTCCTGTCGACTGTGCCTGAAGTCGTTGAGAGCAACCTCATAGCAAATCTCTTTGACAGCCTGAATTTTAAGATCTGAGATCGTGACCCACTTGGAATCTTTACTCAAGCGCCTTCTTTGGGGTATCTGATACATTTTAATTGGTTCTCGTTTCTTCCCACTGCTGGGGAGGCCACATTTTTTAACAATGGTTTGCAACTTGCTGGGAGGTAGCTTTTCTCTCAGAGAAGTAATCAGTTTCCAGCTCTCTTCACAGGACCTCTTGTCAGAATCGTCCCCGCTATCAGAATCCGCGTCCTTTGGAAAAACAAAATCAAAAAATGGCCCCAAAATAACCAAAATTAAAATGTAAAAAAGGAAAATTAAATTTAAAAAAAAGCAAGCAAAAAAGCCTTAACCAAATTTAAAAATATAACCAAAAAAACTAAAAAACAAAACAAAACAAAAAATCCCCTCAATGTGGAAATCTATTAAGATATACACCTGTGTACATTTCTATTAATATAAAGATTTGTTTATTTGGTGTCCCTAATCCAAATTTCCACTTTCCAGCTTAAGTGATGAAATTTGCCACCAAATTTCTTAGAAGGATTGACAACAGGGGATGAGTCTCTCACCCTATGGTCACACAAAATTTTCAAATGGCGTGACTTAACAACCCCTCTATCTAAAGAAAATGAAGTAAAACCTAGGCCCCACACATCATGCTAACAACCCATGCAGACACTTCCCCCACATTTGCCTTGGTTATTGCTGTTGCTTCTTCCAGAATCTCTTTCCCCCATGAGTGAGCACAGATGCCATAGAAAGATGTGACGAGCAGGCGGATTAACAAAGGTTAGTAAGGCTGTAGGACGCCAAGTTTTGTTTAGCTTTACTAAAAAGAGCAGCCCTAGAAAAAAGTTAGAAGATGAGAATGTAGAAAAGAAGCAATCAAACAGGGATGATGTTAAAAATGCTAAAAATCCGTATGAGCAGACCATGTAAGTTCTTAATCAACCAAATGGTATTTTTCTGTAAGACAAGAGGGTTTGAAAATCATCTTTCCATGAGCAGAGGATTTGCTACTTTTTTGTCATTTTAAATGTATCCATTTCAATTGTACAATTAAAGTTTGTTATCCAGATAACAAGGAAGCATTTTTTTTTTAGAAAGATCCTCATAGTGGGTGTGTTTTGTTTTTCACACACACAATCTCACCTCCAAAATTTTGAGAAATAAATTACCAGAACAAAAATTAAGCTGGGCAGATATACTTCCCGAATATAATTTAAACTTCCCCAAGTCACATTTTAGTAAGTACAACTTAGATATGTTTTCTGTCTAGAAAACCTAGGACATTTTTAGCTATTTGAAGAATCTCACTTTAAGTGACAACTCTTCCAATAAACACATAAAACACAAAGATTATACTCTGGTCACATAAAATCGATCCACTTTAAAAGGTATCTTTAACCATCTTTCCAGCTGTCTTTGCACCCTTCTCTCTTTTTCAAAAAATCCTACTTAGCCCTAAAACAGCAGCCTGACTTCACAACAATGTAATTTCAAGGGCTGTTTGGATAAGAACCAATAGTTCTTAACTAATACAAGCAAATCTTGACAACACGAATCTCTATGAAAGCAATGTTGAATTAAGAATTCCATATAATAAGTGGGATTAGAAAGAAGTTCTATTCGAGAGATAAAAATTGCTGGGAAAAGAAAATACTCGGCTGCTCTGCCTATGGGGTAACCATTTTTTATTCCTTTGCTTTTTTTTTTTTTTTTTTTTTTTTTTTTTTTTAAAGACAGAATCTTGCTCTGTTGCCCAGGCTAGAATGCAGTGGTGCAATCTCAGCTCACTGCAACCTCCGCCTCCCGGGTTCAAGAGATTCTCTTGCCTCAGCCTCCCAAGTAGCTGGGATTACAGGCACCTGCCACCACATCCAGTTAATTTTTGTATTTTTAGTAGAGACAGGGTTTCACCATGTTGGCCTGGCTGAGGTGACTGACCTCAGGTGATTCACCCGCCTCAGCCTCCCAAAGTGCAGTATTACAGGCATGAGCCACCACACCCAGTCTATTTCTTTACTTGCTTAATAAACTTGCTTTCACTTAAAAAAAAAAACAAAACTCAACTCATAGATGAGTAGTTCAAGATAGTCTAGTAAATGACAATATATCGTTACTTAACAGTCTCTTTTTACTCACTGTGATTACAAAAAATATTTCTAGAGGGGTTTGTTTGCTTTTTAAAGGAATTGGAACTGACAAATAGTACTTTGCCTTCTAGAACAAAGTTTGTTGTTGTTTCTGTTTGCTTGCTTTGTTTTTTGAGACAGGGACCCAAACTGGTCTCAAATACCTGCACTCAAGTGATCCTCCTGCCTTTGCTGGGACTATAGGCACACATCACCACACCTGGCTAAACTAAAGATTTGCCTGTATAGCCACTTTCTAAGGAACCAAAAAGTAACTTTCAACAATAATCATAATAATTTGGTCTCTGAATTTCAAACTGTTGCCACTGATTTATATGAGTTCTATTGACCTACAAATGAGTACTACGCCCATTATAACTCTCACCTATTTGATAACTTAGCAACAAAAAGCAGTAAAGCTTGGGGTATTCTGTCATACACTCAGCATTTCTTGATAAAAAAAAAAAGGAAAAAAAAGAATAGAGAAAAAAAAGCTTGCTGTAACAGGATGTTTAAAAAAAAAGAAAAAAGTTGAAAAAGCAGTAAAGCTAAATTTATACAGACTCTACACTGATTTTTCATTTTTAGTTTTAAAAATGAGAATGGTTTAATTTTAAGTGATAAAGATGACATTAATAAATATTAGAGGAAAAAGTTTGTCTGACTCCTGAAGAGGATTTTTTGCAAATATGTATAAACTGAGTTTTACAGAACATAAACAAATTCTCTTTAATTCTTCCCACTAGACTAACAACTATCATCTTCTTTCTGGCTGTTTTTCTTTTCCTCTTCAAATTGCTTAAGAGTGAAATGAATATTACGTAATTCAGGAAATGACAAATATTCTGAGCATTGTTTTAATACCATGCTTGAGAGACAAAATTTATCTTTAAATTCTAAAATATATATGAGTCTACATAAATCCAAAAGAACTCAACTCAAGTTAAATCAAGCAGCCAACATTTTCTTTCTTTTTAAAATACTGCCATTTTGACTCTGTAGAATATGTCCTCTTTATAGTTCAAACACGTCACCCTGTCACATATTGATAGTGATACTAAAAACTATATGCAAAGTTTATGTGATATAAATCCTATCTCCATGTCAAAGAAAGAATGTTTTATAATGTTTATTTATTATTATTTTTTGACACTGAGTCTCACTTTATCACCCAGGCTGTAGTGCAATGGCTTGATCTTGGCTCACTGCAACCTCCGCCTCCCAGGTTCAAGCAATTCTCCTGCCTCAGCCTCCCAAGTAGCTGAGATTACAGGCACCCGCCATAATGCCTGACTAATTTTTGCATTTTTAGTAGAGACGGGGTTTCACCATGTTGGCCAGGCTGGTCTCCAACTCCTGACCGCAAGTGATCTTCTGCCTTGGCCTCCCAAAGTGCTAGGATTACAGGCGTGAGCCACTGTGCCTGGCCGAATTTTTATAATATTTAGATTAATTCATTAAGAAGTTGGAAAGCTACTGCGGTCTGGTCAATTCACATGTCACAAAATGATCCTTCAGCTTTCATTAAATGCCAAATGCAAAGTAGGTCTCCTAAAGAGACTCTGCAAGGAACTTATGCAAGTAAGAGGGAAGATCCCAAAACAGTGTGTAAAAAACAAGCACAGATAGGACCAGGTGTATCACAGAGCACTAACTGGAAGGGAATGCTCAGCACCGTAATAATGTGATGCATCTGGGAACTATCAGAAAACTCATGAGCCTGAATTCCATTGTTTAATTCTGACAGTATGCAAAAAATGATTACATATGGTAATATTAAATAAATATTTGCTGAGTAATAATTGCTTTGTATTCTCTCAATGTTTATTCACAGGGTGCATTACAAATATATCTGTTAATTGACCAATACAAGGTAATAAAAATACATTTTCCATTCAGTATTACTACTGGTAGATGTTCTTCGGGTTAAAGTGTTAGAAATCAGGTCCTTCCTTAAGTCAAGAAATGGAAGAGGAACAGACAGACTTTTGAGAGGAAAGCAACTTTCTTGCTTTAAGGAGCTGCTCTAGAAATCCTGGCTTCCTTTCACATACAAAGAGCAAATAACAACCAGAATCTGATTATCGGCAGGCTATGTATGTCCCCTGGAAACTAAATATGTCTCAGACATTCACTTCCTCTTTATTTAGTGGCCGTCTTTATTTTAGGGCACAGAATGATCACCAACTCTTGGTTATGGACAGCACCAGGCATCCTTATTCTGCCGTGCCTAGTTACTCTAAGTGAGGTCCCAGGTCCAGCATTATTGGCATCACCTAGAAGCTTGTTGGAAATGCATGCTCAGGTCCCAACCCAGACCTACTCAATCAGTTTCTAAATTTTTTTTTTTTTTTTTTTTTGAGACAGAGTTATGCTCTTGTTGCCCAGACTGGAGTGCAAAGGCGCAGTATTGGCTCACTGCAACCTCCACCTCTGTTTCAAGTGATTCTCCTGCCTCAGCCTCCTGAGTAGCTGGGATAGAGATGGGGTTTCACCATGTTTGCCAGGCTAGTCTCTAACACCTGACCTCAGGTGATCCACTCACCTTGGCCTCCCAAAGTGCTGGGATTACAGGTGTGAGCCACCACACCCGGCCAAGTTTTGGTTTCCTCAACTATAAACTGGAGGTAATATTACATATTTTACTTATACATACACCTACCAAAGAGGGTTGTTTTGAGGATCAAATAAATTGAAGGATGTTAATGCTCTCTGTAAATTATAAAGCACTATACAAATACAAGGCATTATCATTAATAATAGAGCTTAATTACACCTGTCCTCGTTTGATCTCTCACAGACCATCAGAGGCATGTTATTAGAATGTACTACATTATTAAGATAAAAGACTTCTCTGTGTGTCACAAACCTTTTAAGCCACTAATCACATTGTAGCTAGTACCTTCCGTTTTCATTAAAAACTTAATGCTAAAAAGGCCTCCTAAAAAAAAAAGAAAAAAAGGCCTCCTAAAGCGCCTCTGTCGGTAACACTGCTATTATCTTGCCCCAAACCCTTGATTTATTCTTACAATCCATTTTTTTTAGGGTTTTACTATAATTTGAAAGATAACAAACTAACTGGTTTAATCCATGCCTGTCTGAGAATGAGGTGCCCTGGAAAACGCTGCTTCTGCTCAAGTCCTTCGCTTTTCTGGCCCACGTAGCACTAACCGTTCTTCTCCAAAACACAGATCATGACTATCAGACTGTAATTCACATGCTGTATTTTATACTAAGGAAAGAAACCTTATCTTTTATTTAAGATAAGGGGATATTAGGGAGAAAGATCTTTCTCCCTAATATCCCCTTATCTTAAATAAAAGATATGAATGAATCTTAAAAAATGAGAACTTCCTAAACTGCATCCACAATTTAGGAAGATTAGTTATACTTTATCCAAAGGTTAGTTATACTTTATTCTTACATATCAAATGAATGCTGAGAAGGTCTTATAACCACAGCTTTGTTAACCAAAATTGGTTTGCTTTAAAAAAATCTAACTAATAGATCAACTTATTTATTCATGAGATTCAGTTTCTATCAAATCTGGGAAATCCATTACCATTATAAAATGCTGAAGCCATTAGTATTACATCAATAGCTGGGACCTTAAACAGACTTTCCAGCTACTCACCCAAATCCTCCCTCCCTCAAAGCAAGCAGGCCTTCTGTCCTGCCTGTGCTGGGTATGCAGCCTCTGCTCCGACCGCTACCACACATGCCACTGAGAACCTGGTTGAGAATTCAGACTCCATGCAGGGGAACAGGAAAGGAGTAACACATGCAACTGTGCAGCAACACTTTTAGACACAGTTTAACTTAAAAAAAAAATCTGCCCAGCGTAAGAACAATCCCAAAGTCAGCCCAAGAGCAGAGAATTAGTACTATCAAGTGATCAGAAACAAAACCAAGGCAAACTCCCACCAAATTCAATATTCAGAGTAATTATCATTAAAAGAACCACCACTGATGCAAATTCCAAAACCACTATCAAGAGGTAAAGGCTACCAGAAAAGCTCTATTTCCTTAAACAGTATTTGGTTGTAACAGGAGTAAAGATTTGGCTTTAAGTCATAAAAAGCCCAAAAGAGTACCTCTACGGACTATTTTTCAGGCTAAGGCTACCAGGAAATTTAAGTTCATTCTCCATTAAGGAAATGAAAGAATAGTGCAAGGTATCATTTTGGGTGAGTGCTGCTCTGTGGAACACGGAAAGCATGGGAATAAGCTGCCCTTTTCCCCAAGAGTTTAGCGGATTCAGGACTCCTACCAGTCTCTGCTGCTCCAAAAGAAGATCTGCTTCTTCCTTCTCCTTTTTGTATAAGATCTCCATTTCCTGTAGCCTAGGAGTAAAAAAAAAAAAAAAAAAGCAAAAAGAATAAATTGTGAAGTCACCAAGCTATTATTTGAAGAATGCTATCAATATTAAAAGAAGAGATAGTCACATGGGCTGCAGAATTGTGCATTACCTTTTCTCCATCTCTTGTTTCATATCAATTCCTTGTTTTTCCAGAAGCTCTCTCTGGGCAAACGTCCAGTCCACAGGCTCAGAGGGGGTCTCAGCAGAAGGAGTCTTCTCTCGTTCAGCTCGTGCTTGTTCCGGGTGGTTAAAACGGAAAACATGGTTTTTACCCATGATGATACGGTTTCCTAGAAACAGAAAAATAGGGTTTCCAAAATAGAAAAATAAGGTTAAGAAATAACTTTTTAAATATATAGTATCTATTTAATAAACTCACCCTCCCTAATGTGAAGAAAGCTTTCAGAGCCGTTGTTTTTATAAGAACAAAATCCTAATGCTATTACTTCAGCCCTTAAACAGCCAAAAATTAGAGTTGTCACACAAGCCATGTGCACATTGCTGAAGACGGCAAACCTCTCCCAGTCTCACCTGAGCGCAGCTGAACAGGCTGGGACACCCTCTTGCCATTTACGTAGGTTTCTGAGCGCTCACAGGGCTCTAGGGTGACGATAACTAAGAGGAACACAAACTAACGTTAGCATCACAATCCACTGAAATCAGACAATGGAAAGCAGTTGCTTATCAGGAGTTGTGGTAAGCAGAATAAATCCCTGCAATCAAGTGGCTGAAGTGTCTATACAGTAGTTCATTTTGGGATACCAGAACTAGTCCCAATAGAAGAGGCTATCTGGGGCTATGGCTAACATAGGAACATTTAACTCTATGTGATAAACCTAAGATGACAGAAAATATTAGTTTTGGTCATATCTGACATTTCCATCAATAAAACTCAAAACCGTCAGAAATCGTTAAGGATGAGACACAGGTAATAACCAGAAACTTAAGACTGAAAAGCTTGCTTTTTTTTTTTTTTGAGACAGAGTCTCACTCTGTCACCCAGGCTGGAGTGCAGTGGTGCAATCTCGGCTCACTGCAACCTCTGCCTCCAGGTTCTACTGGGAGAAAGCGATTCTCCTGCCTCAGCTGCCTGAGTAGCTCACCACCACACCCAGCTAATTTTTTTGTATTTTTAGTAGAGATGGGGTTTCACCATGTTGCCCACGCTGGTCTCGAACATCTGACCTTGTGATCTGCCTGCCTCAGTCTCCCAAAGTGCTAGGATTACAGGCATGAGCCACTGCACCCAGCCAAAAAGCCAGTATTTTGATAAAGGAATGAGTGAATTATATAACACAAAAATATCATTAGATTGTTGCTGTTTTGTTAATAACCCAGGCAAAAATCAAGACTTTTTCTTCCCTTTTAGATAAAAATAAATTCTACTGTGTTAAGACTTAATCTCTTTTAAATCTCCTATTGCCCAGGATATTTGTTATTTTCTTACTTTTCTATTAAATAATTAACATTCAAGACCAAGCCTAACTGCCTATATCCTGCTCAGTTCTTGGCAGTAACAAAAGGGCTTCTTTTGTCCAAGCTATTTTCATGTAAAGTAGCCCTGTCCATCTCTGCATTCACAAGCAGTCCAAGTCTCTCCATTTTTTAGAATTAGGCTGTATAAGAAAGTACTACTGATAGAGAACACAAAGTCTTAAGGACTTCTCATAATATAAAATGAAAAAGTTGTTGCTGAAGCTCCAGCCGGGATGCTCACCTTCACCGCTGTTGTTTCTCTCACTCCGGAAGATACAATGCTCTTCTTTAATGTGAGCCCCGCTCAGCACTATGTCCTGGCGCCGCTCAGCATCTGCCTGGCCAACCCTGAACACAAGAGAAAGTGTTTCCCAGGGAAATTCAGACACAGAAAGCACTACAAACAATGAACCTCTTTCTCCCAAAGAAAATCCTTTGATACGTACAAAAAAGGTATTGCCTTTTTGCATCAGAAGCTTTCAACTACAAATTCTATCCTTATATATGATCAACTTCTCCATATCAGAATAAGAAACAAGGAGCACTGATACACCAATGTAACTCATACAGCATTATAAGAAGACATGAGTGAAATAAAATCCCTAAGTAATGTATGTAAGTTGTTAAAGGAAAAAAATTTATTTAGGGTCTTCAGAGAAAAACTACATGTTAACTGGTTCCATTGGCAAAAACACATTATTTGGAAAGAGAGGATAGTTTGTAACTATTTCAGACAAAAAATACAGCAAATCATTACATTAAAATTTTCAACAACTCTTTAGTTACTGAATTAAGAGGGGAAAAAAGCATGAAGTGACCAAAACAAGAAAGAAATGTACCTTGTAATTCCATCTTTGATGTAATAAAGCAGGCACTCAGACATTAGCGGGTCTTCATTGAGGTTAACAAGATGTGGGGTCTGAAAAGGTTACAGATGATCAGTTTGGAGCAGGGCACCATGACAGAGCTATGATAACAACAGGGGCCTACACGAGGCCAGGCTCCTTCAACTCTCCACAGAGCTTAGAGACGGATTTCTTTTTATCTCTAGTTGCGGTTCCACACTAAGGAGAAAATACTCCCTTTAGGCCTCCCCCAAACTGAAACAATGCATTCTATTAAATTAAATTTAATTAATTAATTGGTTTGAGAGAGAGTCTTGCTCTGTCACCCAGGCTGGAGTGCAGTGGCATGATCTTGGCTCACTGCAACCTCCACCTCCCAGGTTGAAGCGATTCTCCTGTCTCAGCCTCCCAAGTAGGTGGGATGACAGGTGCCTGCCACCACACCTGGCTAATTTTTATATTTTTAGTGGAGACAGGGGTTCACCATGTTGGCTAGGCTGGTCTCAAACTCCTGAACTCAAGTGATCCACCCTCCTCGGACTCCCAAAGTGTTGGCATTACAGGTGTGAGCCACTTCACCTGGCATTCGATTTTAAAACATGAGTTCTGGGATAAAACAAGCAAGACCCAATTTTTGATAAAGTCAAAACACAAGGAAAAAATTAGGACAGGCCAATTAGCTGAATGGAATAATTATAATTTTTGTAAATGCCGGGGGTAAAAATCTCAAGAAATATTTAATTCTTCATTTACTTTTATTAAAATGTCCCCATACATCTCCCTGCCACTTTCCAGTATAATTTTTATCAGTTCTTCTATGGTCCCAGTTATTGCCTTTAGTTTATTAGTCTTTACCTTAAAGAAAAAATTAAAATTACTGACATTCGATAATATAAACATCCTCTAACAATCCTCTTCATCTAACTCTAACATTCCTAAATTCTTTTTTTTAAAAAAACCAACCTTCTTCGGTGAAAATACCCCACTGGAATCCAAAAATAAGTCACATGGTCTTGGGGCCAAAATCTACTCAAGACAGTGCCAGCAAGTGTGGAAGAATGAAAGAAGAGTCAGATGGAGGGGGGTAAGAAAAGGGACTATAAAAGATGGTTAAAGAGAAATTTGAAAAAACCTCCACATCTTCTCAACTAGCATTCACCTTTGTAGTTAAAGAACTTGACTGGTTTGAGAAAGTCAAAGCCCTTTGTGGGTAGCGTTCTTTAAAGCACATCATGATTTGAAAAATGGAATCTCAGAAACAAGTCCTAAGACTGAGTTTGGATGTGGTCATAGTATACCTCTTCCTTTCATGAAGAAGTATAGAAAGACGGGGTAAATAACAGAAAAAGCTTTGGAAACAGAGATCTCACTTTGGAATTCCACGCAGTTTAGATCTCAACACTTGTTCAAGTTATTTATGATTCATGTTAAATGCCATATTTTCACAAGTTGTTACAGTAAAAATTTTCCAGCTGGGCGTGGTGGCTCATACCTGTAATTCCAGCACTTTGGGAGGCCAAGGCGGGCAGATCACGAGGTCAAGAGATCAAGACCACCCTGGCCAACATGGTGAAACACCATCTCTATTAAAAATACAAAAATTAGCTGGGCGTGGTGGTGCGCACCTGTAGTCCCAGCTACTCAGGAGGCTGAGGCAGAAGAATCACTTGAACCTGGGAGGCGGCGATTGCAGTGAGCTGAGATTACACCACTGTACTCCAGCCTGGGTGACAGAGAGAGACTCCATCTCACAAAAAAACACAAAAAACCCACCAAAACTGTAACTGCTAAAATCTATGCAATCATAAGTAACACGTCTGAATAAATATATGTCTTACTGAAAAATAAACTATTAAAACTGTGAAAAACACTAACCTTTCATAATATAAACATATAAAATACTTATTGTTCTATTCTACAATATGCAAATGACTTTACATCAATCTTTTCCGTTAAAAATAACATATTAGAATTTGAAAAAAAAAAAAGTTACGTGACCAGGACAGAAAAATTTAACCAGAAGAATTGTAGCAAAAACCACAGGAATATTCCGTATCACATAAAAGTACCAATTCAAAACTCACCACCCCTTGTATCCTAACTTAGAGAGGCCATCATCAGAACCTATGCATAAAGATGTTTAAGTCTCCAATAGCCAATCTGAGGTCACTTAAAATAAATGACCATTTATTAGTGGCATAAAATACATGCTTTGTACATCAATGTATGTTCTCCTGTTCTCTGATACATAAGCACACAAAATAACCATTTGATAGCCATTTTCCAGTATCCAACAATAAGTTATTTTGCAAACAAACAAACAAAACAATACTACTCTAATTAGCTAAAAGGGACCTAACTACTTTATGATTATGTAAGTAGGAAGGTAACTATTGGAGTCACTTTTTAGAAAACAAACTAAGGAAGCAGAAGAGTCTAGAAGGATAGGGATAGGAATTTCTTTACTCAGTACAATGGCTGTCTATAATACAAATTGCAGAAGCAGATGGAAGCAGTATTATTCTACACAAACCTGAACAGCTGAAATAGGTTCCAAAAAGTTATAAAGCAGGGTAGATGACTTCCGTGGGAAAATCTACATCAAAGAGTAGCCAAAACTGAGGCAAAGTATGCTAGGTTAGGTTGGGAATTTAAGAGAAAGCAACAAATAAAGATGACTAAACATACTGAATCATGGCCAAAAGTTACAGATATACTGCCTTGGGTTTTTTCTTTGTAAATAGTAAACATGATAGGCATTTTAGAAATAGGTTGCCTTTGTACTACAAGACCATACTGTAAGATGAAATCAGAAATATCTGAAATTAAGCCAAGTATCAAGATCATAAAAGCGGGGAGAGGGTTAAGTCCTGAAAGATATGAAGTGCCCCAGTAACAAAGACAAACAAAAAGTGTCTCTGTCTGATTAGGTTTCACAACATTGTTTCCTACCTTTTTAGGTGAGAAAACCCCTAGGGTTCCTCCATCTTCCCGAATGGCAACTCCCATCTCAGCCAACAAAGCCTCTCTAGGAAAAAAACAGCTATATCAGAATACCAACACCAAAATGTCAATTAAATCAGTCTAATAAGGATTGGAAAATAAACCCTGCAAACCAAAAACAAATGGCCATAAAGTCAATAATGCAAACATAAAATAATGTGCTTATGTCATCATTAATGAGAAGTTATTTCTAAAAGCAACATCACATTCAAAATAAATTAAATCTTGCTTTGTTAGTTATATTCACTCAAATAAGAACTTTGTTTCAACCAACTTTGGAGATAGCCAATAATTCATAAGTAATATGTATATTAATATAAAAAAGAAGAGGCTATTCCTTAAGTTATAGATTCAACCTGAAGAAACATTTCTTCAAAATCTAAGAAAGCAATCAGAAAGTAATTTTGATATGTGGAGTATAGTCTATAAATGTGATTTTCTCAAATGTTATGTTCCCTTGCCCACCTGTTTCAGTAATTTAGCTTAAAAATGCTATAATAAGTAAAAAAATTCTGTTTGTTACGTTTACTGTATCACTACCTTATTAGTAACTTCTGCCTCATCTTCATGAACAAGAAAAACAGAAACTGGCTTTTTCAAATGTAGTCTATTCTAATAGCAAAAGAAGGTGGGTTATGCTCACCTTCAGGGTAGAGAAGTGATAGACGTTAGGACAGAACAGGGATTTTTAAAGTTTGCAGCCAGGACGGGCATGGTGGCTCACGCCTGTAAGCCCAGCACTTTGGGACGCTGAGGCAGGTGGATCACTTGAGGTCAGGCACTTGACGCCAACTTGGCCAACACAGTGAAACCCCATCTCTACTAAGAATACAAAAATTAGCTGGGTGTGGTGGCAGGCACCTGTAATTCCAGCTACTCAGGAGGCTGGGGCAGGAGAATCACTTGAGCCTGGGTGGTGGAGGTTGCAGTGAGCCAAGATCGTGCCCTTGCATTCTAGCCTGGGCAACAGAGTGAGACTCCATCTCAAAAAATAATAATAATAAAGTTTTCAACCCAAACTCCTTCACCTCTTTACCAAAGAAGTTCTAGAGAAGGCACCTTTGAAAGACAATAATCAGAATAGCTATTTGGATTTCAGCCTTCATCAAAAGAAGCCTACTCTATCCCTCAATATGCTCCTATTTCCTTTTATTATTATTTTTAAGACAGGGTCTTACTCTGTCAACCAGGTTAAAGTGCAGTGGTGAGTTCACAGCTCACTACAGCCTTGACTTTCAGGGCTGAAGCAATCCTCCTGCCTCAGCCTCCCAAGCAGCTGGGACTACAGGCATAAGCCACCACACCCAACTTATTTTTTAAATATTTTTGTTTTTTGTTTTTTTGAGATGGAGTTTCACTCTGTCGCCCAGGCTGGAGTAGTACAGTGCCACGATCTCGGCTCACTGTAACCTCTGCTCCTGGGTCCAAGTGATTCTCCTGCCTCAGCCTCATGAGTAGCTAGGATTACAGGTGCCCACCATCACGCCCAGTTACTTTTTTTTTTTGAAACAGTCTTGTTCTGTCACCCATGCTTGAGAGCAGTGGCGCAATCTCGGCTCACTGCAATCTCCGCCTCCCGAGTTCAAGTGATTCTCCAGCCTCAGCCTCCTGAGTAGCTAATATTATAGGTGCCTGCCACCACGCTCAGCTAAGTTTTGTATTTTTAGCAGAGACGGGGTTTTTACCAGTGTTGGCCAGGTTGGTCTTGAACTCCTGGCCTCAGATGATCCGCCCACCTCGGTCTCCCAAAGTGCTGGGATTACAGCACCTCGCCTAATTTTCTGAATATTTTGTAGAGACGGGGTCCCACTATATTGCCCAGGCTGGTCCTGAACTCCTGGCCTCAAGCATTCCTCCACTTTGACCTCTCAAAGTGCTTGGATTACAGGTGTGAGCCACTATGTCCGGCCAGTATGTTCCATTTTTTATGGATCCCTAGCAACATGTAATATGATAACTATTAAACACGTGACTCCCTGGAGTCATATTACATATTACAAGCATAAATTCAACTGGCAATAAATACCTGACCATGTTTTTTGTTTTGTTTCGTTTTGTGTTTTAGAAGGGCAGATTCTTTAATTTCTTCTTTATCTTTTCTTACTATAAAGTAATCCACATTTCCTAGAAAACTTAGAAACATTTCCAGATTTTAACCCCCCTCCTGACCTCTCCATTCTGATGGCCTCTGTTTTACGAAGCTTCTCTTCCCAGGTTTCA
This sequence comes from Ateles fusciceps, assembly GCA_036589455.1. Lineage (NCBI taxonomy): Eukaryota > Metazoa > Chordata > Mammalia > Primates > Atelidae > Ateles > Ateles fusciceps. The sequence goes on from JAZHEH010001321.1 coordinate 16,243,479, forward strand.
TTCAACTCAGCAATGATTTTCTCTGATTCCTAAGGAAGGAAGTGCACAGTTAAAAGGGCAAACAGTCTTATAGTTTAACATACCATGCTAGAAAAGCAAGAAGCAAATTATGCCCTTTGAGGGCAGAATTAAATGTGATGAGATTTTTATTAGTATGTAAGATAAGAATCATACAGATCTAAAACTAAATCAACCCCAAACACATAAATCCTCCAAGTCTTAATAAAAATACCTTACTAGACCGGGCGTGGTGGCTCACGCCTGTAATCCCAACACTTTGGGAGGCCGAAGTGGGCAGATCACGAGGTCAGGAGTTCAAGACCAGCCTGGCCAACATAGTGAAAACCCGTCTCTACTGAAACTACAAAAAAAATTAGCTGGGCGTGGTGGCGGGCACCTGTAGTCCCAGCTACTTGGGAAGCTGAGAGCAGAAGAATTGCTTGAACCAGGAGGCAGAGGTTGCAGTGAGCCAAGATCATGCCACTACACTCCAGCCTGGGTGACACAGCAAGACTCCGTCTCAAAAAAAAACCAAACAAACACCTTAATAGTGAGTCTGTCTGTATGTATGTGTGTGTTAGAGAAGGAAGGATAATATTAACATACCAAAATGCACGATACTTTTTCTAACAATCACTTCTATAAAAGAATAAAGTCCCCAAAGGTATTTACTGCTTTTGTTTCACTACAATTTTGCCATAACACGATAACCTCCTGAATACAACCCAACAGTAAAAACAGAAAGGTTTATTAATAAATCTCATCTGAAGGTACACAGTCACTGAGGTGACAATTTACCCATCACCTGCTGATTGTTTATACTTACAGAAATATAAGAATCTAATGCATACGGGGCTTAAAACCTAGATGATGAGTTGATAGGTGCATCAAACCACCATGGCATATATACCTATGTAATAAACCTGTACATTCTGCACAGGTATCCTGGACATAAAGTAAAATTTTAAAAGTAATAAGAAATAAATAAAATAAGAACCAGAACATGTTTCCTGCTCTCAAGGAGGTTACTATATACTGGAGAGAGAGACAAGTAACTGAAGATTTATTCATTCAATAATTATATATAACCCCATTACATATCAAGCCTTGTTCAAGGCACCTATGGATATGGCAGAGAACAAAATCTCTTACTTCATAAGATTTACATTGTAGTAAAGAGACTGATAAAATCTTTTTTATTTTATTTTATATTTTATTTGAGACGGAGTCTCATTCTGTTGCCCAGGCTGGAGTGCAGTGGTGCGATCTTGGCTAGCTGCAACTTCTACCTCCCAGGTTCAAGCAATTCTCCTGCACAGCCTCCTGAGTAACTGGGACTGCAGGTGTGCGCCCCTACGACCCGCAAGTTTTTGTCTTTTTAGTAAAGACGGGGCTTCACCATATTGGTTAGGCTGGCCTTGAACTCCTGATTTCAGGTGATCCACCCGCCTCGATCTCCCAAAGTGCTGGGATTATAGGCGCGAGCCACCATGGCCAGCCATGATAATCCATTTTAATCAGTAAGTATACAGTATGTCAGATAGTGGCAAGTGCTCTGGAGAAAACTAAAGCAACAAAGGGAAAGAACAGACAGGGAAGGGTAGGTGAGGAAGCAATTTGAAGTGAGGTTGTCAGGACAGGCCTTACTGACTCAGTGACACGTGAGCAGAGACCAAAGAGCAGAAGCTGCCATGTGAGCATGTGGAGTAGGAAAGTACCTGGAGTTTCTAGGAATAATTGTGTTGCTAGAGTAGTGTCTGAGGATTGAGAACGGCTACAGTAGGAGATAAGAGAACAGTGTACTGGCTGGGCGTGGTAGCTCACGTCTATAATCCCAGCACTTTGGGAGGCTGAGGGGGGTGGATCACAGGGTCAGGAGTTTGAGACCAGCCTGGCCAATATGGTGAAACCCTGTCTCTACTAAAAATACACAAAATTAGCCAGCTATGATGGTGGGCACGTGTAGTCCTAGCTACTCAGGAGGCTGAGGCAGAAGAATCGCTTGAACCTGGGAGACAGAAGAATCGCTTGAACCTGGGAGGCGGAGGTTGCAGTGAGCCGAGATTGCACCACTGCACTCCAGCCTGGGTAACAGAGCAACACTCTGTCTCAAAAAAAAAAAAAAACAAAAAAAAACAGAACAGTGTACCAAGAGCTAGAATTAGAGTATTCATAGGTCTCTGTAACATGGGTGAATCAAGGTGAGTGAGGCCCAGACAGAGAAATGAAGGACAAGTAGGAATTAACTAGTCAAAGAATGGAAGGAAAAGGAGTACCAAAAACGGGGATAAGCACATGCAAAAGCAGGTGAAAATGCTCATCATGGAGACGCAGTTAGAAAGTCAGATGATGATAACGAAATGACTGTAATGATGCTAGTAGTGATTAACAAGGCAAAATGCTATTGTTCATCAAAAAGTTCAATGTATGACTCATATAACAGGTCACTGAAGAAATCTCTGGGATCACAAAATATCTACACAGAAAGGAATTGTGAGTAATACAATAAACCCTAAGTTGTCTGGCGTTTGACTTTCTGGATGTCTTGGACTTCCAGAATATTATGATTGGATGTCACCTCAAAATAAAAAACATACCAAAGGCAAGGGGACACATTAAAAAGGCAAGAGTAAAGACTCAAGGTAACAGTTGCAAATGCAAAGTAGTATATGAGTTTGGTGAAACAAATAGGAGAGCATGATTTAAAATTAAAAAAAAAGAAAAGAAAAGAAAGATGAAGAACAACAACAACAGCAAAGCTAGGCAAAGAACAAAACAGATCAAAGAAGGAACCTAGGCATCAGTAAGGTTTACATCAAGGCAGCCATGTAGGAGGTAGTTTTTCAGAAAGGAGTTACAAAGTGGGAGAAGCTAGAACAAGTCTGCAGTTGGGGGTGGGAGGGTGACAAAAACCACCTAAAATGGCTCTCATTAGCCTTCAGAACACACACAGGCTGAAGGGCTAACACAGCTACCTGAATGGCATCTCTACACAGTCCTCAGTAGAAATGATTACCATGCAGTGCATGTGCCGCTCCACAAAAGGAGAACCAGGGTCATGCTAGAGGGCCAGCAAGCAAGACAAATCCACAAAATTCCGCAAGGAGTGAAAAGGCCAAAGACCAAGTTTTCAATAGTTTATCTATAAAGCACCACAAATGTTATTGAACAACCACTAAGAGTGGTGCTAAATGCTTCTGCATAAGTGAGCTATGACTGCACCACTACACTCCAGCCTGAGCGAGAGTGTGCCCCCTCTTAAAAAAAAAAATGCTTTTGCATATGACTGCTTTTTTCCTTGCTGATGATATAACCTACATAAGTTTAAGGCCTATTAAAACTAGCTGGGTAGAAATCTATACAAACTTCTCAAAGTGAAAACCTTCAACAAACAGGACAATGGGATGCACCCAATCTAACAAAAGTATCCTGACTAGTACTTACGGTGTGGCCCACAAATCACTGTTGGTTATGGAATACAAACTGACATATGGGATATTTTAAAAACATCCCCTCCTAGTTGACTACCTTCAGAAAAAGATTATTTCAGAGCAGAGGATTATCTGGCCATACGAAAGCCATCCTATTTTGGGGCAACTGAAGAACTCACTCTAAGAAAGCAAAATTACTGTCTAGGAATCCTCTTAGCATTTTGCAGCCAACTCTAATATGACTTATCTAATTTTACTTACCACCTGAAGGGTAAATCAGAACATGATGTCTTTGTAGAAAAGAAATGTAATGAGTAAGGTACAACTTTTATTTTTATTGCAGTTTCCAGCTGTAATTTTTAGGTTGCTAGAAAGCTATTTTTAAAAACTTTGAGGAAAACTTACAGAAAATAACTGTGAGTCATATTAGCACAACTTCAGGGCTGAAAAAGCCTGTGAAATTATTTATTCTGGAACCATTCTAGAGATAAAACTGGACCAGAGATAGGAGTTCAAGACCAACTGGTTAACATGGCAAAATCTGTCTCTACTAAAAATACAAAAATAAGCTGGGCTCACTGGCACGTGCCTGTAGTCCCAGCTACTTGGGAGGCTGAGGCAGGAGAATCACATGAACCCGGGAGGTGGAGGTTGCCAAGATGGTACCACTGCATTCCAGCCTGGGTGACAGGGCGAGACTCCATTTCAAAAGAAAAAAGCAGACCAGAGAAGCTAAGTGAGGCCACACTACTCACTGAGCCAGGTCTAGAGCTATTTGCTGACTCACTATTCTTTCTTCAAGTAAAGCAGGATCAATAGGCTTTCAAGTAAATATTATATGAAACAGCTCACCCTAAATTAAGAATAAGTGAAGGATATTCTGTTCAAGCCTGAGTAACAAATTTAGTATAAATAAAATAGGGAAGCCAAATGCAAGACAGCATTCAGTCTCAGGAGCATCAACTCATTCTGCTGGCAGGCAGGCATGCTGGTGTCCAGGGCTTCCCATATCCCACTCTAGGAGCCTAATGTAAGATAAACTTGAAGTGTGGGTTCATGGTTCAGAAACGAGGGTTTGAAGAGATAAACCTTTAATCCTCCTTCCTTTCTTGGAAAAAAAAAAAAATTCCAAAAAACAGAGGGACACCAGCTACTCTTCTTTAGCTCTTAAGAATACTGGGCTCAGATGTCATTCACTCTAGTCTCACATCATGTTTGTCTGCATCTCTAGCTATTTGTACAGCACTGGTTAATAAACTATGTTCATACAGCTAAACAATTTAATGTCTTCTTGAGATTCAGTTAAGATAGCAGAGAAATCACAAGTACAAGCCAGAAATATTTCTATGAAAAACACTTACTACACAGAACATTTGTTGAAGCCACTGAATTGCCAAGGTTTTACTGTACTGAACACAGCATGCTTCTTAAGTGGGTTCCAAGTGTAGCCCTTGGGCTGCTTAGCACAGCATCTGCCCTTGCCTGCTTCTGTAATGGATATTTGTGGGTATTCATAGGCTAAGCCTAAGCAATGACACTCACAGTCGGTACTGTGACGCCAGACTAGTAAACACCAGAGCTGTGGCTACAGCTGCATGTTTAAAAACCTTATTAGACAGGAAGACTGGGTGCGGTGGCTCACACCTGTAATCCCAGGACTTTGGAGGCCAAGGCACCTGAGGTCAGAAGTTCAAGACTAGCCTGGCCAACATGGCGAAACCCTGTCTCTACTAAAAATATAAAAATTAGCCAGGTGTGGTAGGAGGCACAGGTTGCAGTGAGCCGAGATCACGCCACTGCACTCCAGCCTGGGCGACAGAGCCAGATTCCATCTCAAAAATAAAATTTTATTAGAAAGGAGGCCAAATAAAGGATACATAAATTTCAACTAAAATTTCAGTTTGAGTTGCAACATCAAACTGAAGCAATTACATATCACTTGTCTCTCTGACAGAAGTCAGAGAGGTTTGTGGAGAGATTAAGATATTTATAATGGGCTGGGTGTGGTGGCTCATCCTGTAATCCCAGCACTTTGGGAGGCTGAGGTGGGTGGATCACCTGTGGTCAGGAGTTCAAGATCAGCCTGGCCAACGTGGCAAAACCCAGTCTCTACTAAAAACACAAAAATTAGCCAGGTGTAGTGGTACACAGCTGTAATCCCAGCTACTTGGGAGGCTGATGCAGAAGAATCACTTGAACCCGAGAGTCGAAGGTTGCAGTGAGTGGAGATGGCGCCCCTACACTGCACTCCAGCCTGGGTGACAGAGCAAGACTCCGTCTCAAAAGAAAAAAAAAAGGTATTTACAATGGTGTGACATAAGTACCTAACATATGGAAAAAGGCTATTCAGTGAACAAAGCCACAGCAACATCGTGTATGAAAAAAGTATCCAATCAACTGACCTTTTTTAAAGTCGAAAAGAAACAAAGGGAAATAAAATGTTAGGAAATGAATTCACCTCCTCTATTGCTGTTTTTCATTATAATATTTTTCTCCTGCATCGCCATGCCTTAGGAACCCAGTTCCTAACTATTCTCAAGCATTTCTATTGTACAACTATGCCCCTGGTGCTGTGAATGAAAGATGCTATCTGCCTGCAGCATTAAAATGCAGGTCGGCCCAAAAGGAATTCTCACCATTCACAAAACAAGAGCAGAACTAAGGCACTTATGCTTCAGTGAACTACAACACTGCATTGAAAACTCAAGACAATACAAAACCCTAAGAAAGCTGTTTTCTTTCTAGAAGGAAAACAGAAGAGTTAGTTTATTTTGGCGTAAGAAAGAATTAAAACAGAAATTTGTTTTCTGATTGAAGTAATATAGTTTTGTTTTGTTTTGCTTTAGTGGGACACAGGGAAGTTGAAGGAACAGTTCCCTAAATAATGACAGTCTCATTCCCTAGAAATGATTTGGAAGACACTGGATAACGTGATTCTTAAAGAGTCTGGTTAATGTCTTGACTCCTAACATGTGACATTATTTTCAATTGGTCCCACTTGGCAGTTAGGTAGAAATTTCTCCTTTACATCAAGAAGAATGTCCTTGTTTTCTCCTTTAGAGCAAGATGAATGTCAGGGGAAGGGTAATCTCATATGTATGCGATAAGGCTTTAATAAGCAAATAGATTTAAAATCCCGAAAGAAAAAGAACATTTTATATTAAGGACTCAGTAAGTGGGAGTTTTACTTCTCATTCCCATGGAGCTCCCTATTTCTCACTCCGGCTCTGAAAAGAGCCCAGCAAAGCAACATGGTCACTGACATATACTGTGAGAAAATGTGTGAATGGAGCCTTACCACTCCTCTTCACTAAGGTCTTTAGTAAAATTTCAAAGTCAATTTTACCAACAGTAAAAATTACCCTGCAGCCTGCAACATTTAATGGAAAGATTTCTCAGTCCCTCTCCCTTTGCCAGGTATTACAGAACTTCACTCACTTTCCACTTACATGTTCTGAAGGAAGAAACAAGAATATTATTTTTGTTTCTTTTTTTCTTTTTTTTTTTGAGATGGAGTCTCGCTCTGGCTGGAGTGCAGTGGTGTGATCTCAGCTCACTATAACCTCTGCCTCACGGGTTCAAGCAATTCTCCTACCTCAACCTCCCGAGTGGCTGGGACTATAGGTGCATTATAAGCCTGGCTAATTTTTTCATTTTTATTTATTTATTTTTTGAGACAGAGTCTCACTCTGCCACCCAGGCTGGAGTGCAACGGCACCATCTCCACATCTTGCAACCTCTGCCTCCCAGGTTCAAGCAGTTCTTGTGCCTCAGCCTCCAAGAAGCTGGGACTACAGGTATGCGCCACCATGCCCAGCTAATTTTCGTATTTTTAGTAGAGATGGGGTTTCACCATGTTGGCCAGGCTGATCTCGAACTCCGGAACTCAAGTGATCTTCCGCCTCAACCTTCCAAAGTGTGGGATTACAGCCATAAGCCACTTCACCTGGCTTAATTTTTGTATTTTTAGTAGAAACGGGGTTTCACTATGTTGGCCGGGCTGGTCTCGAATTCTTGACCTCAGATGATCCACCCACCTTGGCCTCCCAAAGTGCTTGGATTACAGGCGTGAGCTACCACACCCAACCTTATTTTTGTTTCTAAGGCATTTTTTCTTTTAGATGGTCTTACTCTGTCACTGAGGCTAGAGTGCAGCAGTGCAATCACAGCTCACTGCAGCCTTAAACTCCTAGACTAAAATGATCCCCCCTGCCTCAGCCCCCCGAAGTACTAGGTCTACAGGTGTGAGCCACCATGCCCGACCCACAATGTACTTTTGAAGTAAGTAAAATGTCAAGCGAAAAGGTAGGCTGACTAAGAAAGAAAAAGCAGAAACTCTTTCTTCATATAAAATCTTTTTCAGCCTCACATGAAAATTAAAATGAAAGCATCTGACATTTTCAGTTACCAAGCTTAATTCACTTTTACTGTTGAATTTTTCAGCAAGCCTTTTACCTGTTAAATGTGTCAGTGTGTCACTGTTCTCAATCATCCCTGCATGAGTGACACTCAAGGGGAATATTGAGTGAATGTGAGGAGGACCGCTGGCTAGCAGCATGACTGCAACTTCCCAGACTCTTAAAAAATGTTCCTTGTCCTCCCTTTGTCCCCTACCCTAGCATCTGGAACACAATGGCAAAAAGGTATGGATCAAACTATCTTCCTGGAGGTGACAAGCAGAGGAAGAAAAAATATTTGCTTCAAAGCAGATGATGATGTCACATGTCACAGCCATCTGATGGGCAGTAGGGTTCCCCACGCAGCTTTCAGCACTGCAAATGACAACTATCTGTGCACTGAATTAATTGAGGAGGAAGAGAAGCACCTACGAGTTAAAAGGCTCTGCTGCTCTTGACTTTCATATTCATACAGAGAGACAAGATTGAATCTGACAGAGTCACCAAGAGATTGGGAAAAACCTCCAACAGCAAAGCTGGGAGCCATGGGCCAGTAATCTACATACATGCAGTACAATGGCCCTGTGACCCCCATGAGTACCAGCATAGGAGATAACCTTTCTGCACAGTAATCATAAGGTATCAAGATTTTCTGTGAATTTCTAGATAATATAATTTAATATGTATCTGAATAAACCTGGAACAGCTACTCAAATGTTGAAACTTTATTAACAGAAGCATGGCTCTATACAGAATTCCATCTTCAAATGAAACCAAATGTTTCCAAATAAATTTCTAACAAAACAACTTCACTGTGACTTGATAAACTACCCCAGAATTAATGTTCACATCTATTAATCGGTTACTCTGCATGGCCAGCCTATGTACTACCCATGCACCTCTCCCATCTCCCATCTCTGCCTGGCCATGTCAGACTCAAGCACTCTAGTGAAAAGAAATTAACTTACAAAGTAGAAAATTCAATTTTCAGGACACCTCTAAGAGTCAGAGAGTTCTCCATATGCTGAGTCGAAATCTTAGTGATTTTTACTCCTAGTTCTTCTTTGTGGAGCTATTATACAGAATACTTTGTATTCAGTCTGAACTATTACTTACCTTTAGACGTTCAATAGCTTCCTCTCCTCCAGGTGTAGACATGATCCTCTCTTGAATACTGGTCACAGACGTCAAGCCCACCTGACTACTGAGTGAGCAGGAAGATGGGGATGAAGTGAGGGACCCCATGGATGCTGTGGAAAAATGGCCAGGGCGTTGATTCTCAGAGGCTAGCAAGTACCTATGCTTATTGTTCTGAAAATCTTTCAGATCTGGGAGATAGAACAGAAGGCAGAAAAAGTAGAGAAAAAGGAAAAAAGCAGAGGAAGAAAAAAGACAGGAAGGAATATCGTTGTAAGAAAGGACAGCATTAAAGCGCCAAGACAAAGACGCGCTATAATACAAACACAGGTTACAACTGTTCTAGATGGTAGTTCTAAAACATGTCTGTCTTGAATACTGGTATCCTAGAGGCTCAGAATCATTTCTGCATTTACAAACAAAGATTCCAATGTAGGTTAACACTGTATCTTGCAGGGGGATAAACTAGAGCCTCAAAGGATACTGCTTCGGCACTCTCCCTAAAAAAGCCAAACTACCTTCCATTTAGTCTCTCTAGTGTTCCAAGTTTACAATGCCTTCAGATTTACACTTTTCCAGTAGTTTGTAACAGTAAGGGGAAAACAATGATAATTTATTTATCAATAATAATCCATATTGGTCTGGCTCAGTGTTTTATGTAATTCAGAAAAAATTTCCAAGAAAATGTTACAGTTAAAAATTTGTGCATTTAGTAGTATGCTTTGTAGGGCAACATTTCTATTTCTTTCTTTCTTTCTTTTTTTTTTAAGAGATAGGGGCTCTCCATGTTGGCCAGGCTGGTCTGGAACTCCTGATCTCAGGTGATCCGCCCACCTTGGCCTTCCAGAGTGCTGGGATTACAGGGGTGAGCCACTGCGCCGCCCTGACCTGTATGGCAATATTTCAACATGCTAAAAGGATTTTTAAATATGTCTTAAATTTAAAAAGAGGTAATTGTAGAAGTGAGAGGAATTTTTTTGAGTCGTGGTTAAAAACTCAGGACTGATTGTCTCAACAGGGGAAGAACAATGAGCAGATTAATGAGTTTTACTGTAGGTTCCATTCTTCTATCCGAGCAAGCAAAAAATAAGGCTGATTTTTTTGCTAATTTAAGTAAGGCACTTAATTAGCCTAGCAGTACAACCACAGGTCACTGGTAAGCCTGCTTCCTAGTATAAAAAGCAAGTTTTAGGAACATACTTCCATTTACTAAGTCTCTAATAGAACTGTTAATTTTGCTTTTAACTCAGTATTGGTAAAGAAAAAAAAATTAAGCCACAAACAACAAAGTTCATTAATTTGCCATTTGTACTTTCTTTCATTAGTCATCCCTTGCAAAAAGACACCAAAGGAAAACCATAAGTATTGGTGCAATCCAACTTTAAAATTAGCTCATTTTTAAATCTGAGAAATTAAAATTCATATCAAAACTAAGTAAGCTTTCCTTAAAGGAGATGAGTCAATACGCATAGTTGGAAAAAATACTATTAGTTCTCTCTGGGCCTACTCATCTCTACTGTTTAATTAAAACCAATTTTTTAACTCCCTGAAAGCCAGTGGTTGCTTCAAGACAGTTTGAAAACCACCATCTGCAAATACAGAACATAGGGAAACAAGCAAAGCAGCATCTTTTAAAGGGGAATAGGGATTAGAGCAAAAAATTAGGCACCAGGGGGAAAAGACCAGGATGGACAGAGTTTAGGTCCAATGGTCACATGCAAGCCCTTAAAGGAATTAAGAGAAATGGATCAAAATGGAAACTGAGAAGTAGTCAGGGCTGCTTTCTCTTACCAATACAGAATTAAAACTTAGTCATGCATGGTCTTTCAGGAAATGCTGCAACTGCTAAGAGAGGTAGGCAACAAGCTGGCAGTAGCAACACCTTGAGCACAAAAGCAAAACCAAGAAGGCACCTTTTCCACACCAGTATCGTTGAGCTTTGGAAATCTCAGACAGAGCTGCTGCAGTCCAAGAGTCACTTCCGTATCAGGACATTATAGTGCCTTCAAGCCCTAACCTCATAACAACCAGGGCTATATTTGGTTTCTCCTATGCATTTTCTCAATGTCTGCTAAGCCTCAAAACATGCCTTACTGTAGAAATAAACAACTCAGTATGAATCTAAAAATTAACCCCCAAATTAAGATTTTTTCTTCTAAGATAACAATTTATTTTTATTTTATTTTTTTGGTGCTCTACACATTCAGAGAAACTTCTCTAGTAACATACTACAGAAATGATCCCTGAAAGTATAGTCTTTAAGATAACAATTTCTTGATGAATTACCTTAAAAGGGTAAGAAATAATTTCCTCACCAACTTATGATACATATGGAGAGAAAATGGGTTCATGTAATCCTTTAAAAATGCTCTCAACTCAAGTACCCATTTTAGATACCTAAGTTATTTTAATTTGTGACTTATGAAAAGAGGAAAGGCTGGGTGTGGTGGCTCACATCTGTAATCCTGGCACTTTGGTAAGTCAAACCAGGAGGACTATTTGAGACCAGGAGTTCCAGGCCAGGAGTTCCACCTGGGAAACAGTGAGACCCCTCATCTCTACAAATTAAAAATTAAAAAATAGGCCGGGTGCAGTGGCTCATGCCTGTAATCCCAGCACTTTGGGAGGCCGAGGCGGGCGGATCACGAGGCCAAGAGATTGAGACCATCCTGGCCAACGTGATGAAACCCTGTCTCTATTTTAAAAATACAAAAATTAGCTGGGTGTGGTTGCGCACGCCTGTAGTCTCAACTATTTGGGAGGCTGAGGCAGGAGAAGTGCTTGAAACTGGGAGGTGGAGGTTGCAGTGAGCCGAGATAGTGACACTGCACTCCAGCCTGGTGTCTAGCAACACAGCGAGACTCTGTCTCAAAAAATAAAAATAAAAATAAAATAAAATAAAAAATTAGCCAGGTGTGGCAGCACACAACTGTAGTCCCAGATACTGAGGAGGCTGGATAAAAAAGATCACTTGAGCCCAAGAGTTCTAGGCTGCAGTGAGCCATGATCATGCCGTAACACTCCAGCATGGAGAAAAGCAACAAGCACCCACGAGTGTTAGCCCAACATTTGACAGAGCTCTTCAATCAGTTATTTTTTGTTGACTGAAAATGATTATTGGTAAAATAAACATAATAAAATGTTTTCAGAGCCATAAACAGAATTAAAGAGATAATATATTCAAGGTGCCTAGAACAGGGCCTGGCATATTATAAACAATCAATAACTGTCAGTTGCTATCATCATCTATTATTTTGGATTTAATTTAATCACAATGGGAAAAACAGAAGAGTAGAAGAAGCAAGAGATTCTTAAGCCTTTCAACTTCACTCAAGCCACAAACTAAAATTCAGCAAAGATTAGTTTACTAAATGAAGAAGGGCAAAAATAGGATCATTTCTGATTCTACACGACGCTCTGTCTGGGATTTCCCTGTAAGGATTGCTGGCATGCAAAGCTCATTTTAAGGCTAATCCAGCAGAGGCAGATTAGCATGTCAGAGTACTGGAAATAACCAATATGTGAAATACACACATTTGCTTCCACTTCCAGAGTAATCATCGATCAATGGATCAACTGAAGGTAAGCAGGAGGGAAAATATGAGAAGGGTCAAAGTTCAGGTTCAGTAGTGACACAGAGAGTGAACAGAGCAGTTTTTGGCATTTGGGGAGATGAAAAAGTTAATACTCAGAATATGGTATCATTTTCACAAACGGTATTTATCTAAACTCAGGCTCTAATCAGTAAGAACTAAACTAGAAGAGGCCTTGAAAATCGTATTAGAACTTCAAGGAATATAATACTAATTTCACACTCAAAAAAAAATGCTTTACTAAACCAGCCCATATTCTACCATATTCTATTCCTATATAAATAATCAATTTTACTCACTTAAGAGAACTTCTGAATAAGCCATTGTACAGGCATTTTTTAAGATGAACTTTTAAAAATTCGGAGATTTTTCAAGATGAATTTTAATATAACATTGTAAAACAATACTCTCTGGAAGGGTAGTTCTTGAACTTCACAGGAATTGAAGTTTTCCCTTCATATATTCATAGGCAGCAGGGGGAACTCCATCATTTTATAGGAGGAGGGGACCGTTCAAAGGGGAATCTTATCTGAAGGTAGGCCTCAATGTGCATTTCTTATATTACTGCCACTATACTAATCCAGAGTAACCCATGAAACAAAACTCAAAAATTTCAAATAACATTTTTATGAAGTGATTAATTGCTCAGTGACAGGTTTAACATTCCAAATAAACTTCATTGCTGATCTAAAACAGAATTCTAACAAAAATACTAGTAACATATTCATGATTTTAAAACTAATTTCATGAGTTCAAATGGATAGCCGGGTACACGCTACATAAAGGAATCTAGAGATCATTTCCATTGGGCTTTTTAAGGAAAAGAGAAACAAAAACACTTTCACTACCATTTAGCTTCATCATGTTCCTTAACTTGAAGTTTACTTTAAATGTAAGAACCTTGAAGAAGAAAGGATTAGATTTTGTAATGGTCCTTAATTCACTTACTATCAATAATATCTCCCAGGCCCTGAGCACGAAGAAGGTCCTTCAGCCGTGTCACCTCCTCCTTTAATTCACGAACTAGTTTGGCATTGGGGTCCTCATTGATAACAGCATTACATTTAATTTGTTTTGCACGATCCGCATATCTAGATCAAAAAAGTTCATTCTTGTCATTTCTCATATGTTCTACTTCTCATAAATAACTTATTATTATTTCTTAATCAAATATCCTGAGTGTTTACATTTTTTGATTCTTGATAAGAATACATTTGTATAAAACTTTATAGTACCTATTAAAGATGAAGAAAAAGGTTCAGATGAATTTAAGTGATCTGCCCAAGATCACAATTAAAATAAATAACAGCGAGAGGACTAAACTCTATAAGCCAGGCATGGTGGCTCACGCCTGTAATCCTAACACTCTGGGAGGCTGAGGCGGGTGGATCACCTGAGGTCAGGAGTTCGAGACCAGCCTGACCAATATGGTGAAACTCCGTCTTAAAAAAAAAAAAAAAAAAAAAAAATTAAAAGAAAAAGGTAAAGAAATTTAAAAAAAAAAAAATTTATGAGACTATATAGTGTTCATTCCATTATATCAAGCGCCTTTCCTGGAAGAAGGGCAGAGAGTTCTAGACTAAAATAGTGAAACCTATTCATATGTAAAAAATAGGCCTCACAAGGTAGCTCACACCTGTAATCCCAGCACTTCAGGAGGCCAAGTGGGGAGAATCACTTCAAGCCAGGAATTTGAAACCAGCCTGCGTAACGTAACAGGACTCCCCATCTCTACAAGAAATTTTAAAAAATTAGCCAGGCCTACTGGCATGAGCCTGTAGTTTTAGCTACTTGGGAGGCTGAAGTAGGAGGATCACATGAGCCCAGGTGTCTGAGGCTGCAGTGAGCTATAATCTTGCCACTGCACTCTAGCTTGGGCCACGCACCAAAACTCTACCTCGAAAACCAAAACTAACAAACAAAAAATAACTTGTCATGAACATTCTGTTAAGTGTTTTTTTTCTTTTTTTTTAAGAGACAGAGTCTCACTACATTGCCTAGGCTGGCCTCAAACTCCTGTGCTCAAGTGATCCTCCTGCCTCAGCCTTCCAACTAGCTGGGACTATAGGTATACACCACTGCACCTGGCTATGTTCGTTATTTTTAACACTGCCACATACTCCTACAATTTTATGTGGGTAATTCTGTCTGGGGGTAATTTCTCTCTTTTTCAGAATTTCTCTCTTTTTTTTTTCTTTCATTTTATTTGAGAAGGAGTCTCGCTCTGTCTCCAGGCTGGAGTGCAGTGGTGCAATCTTGGCTCACTGCAACCTCTGCCTCCTGGGCTCAAGCGATTCTCCTGTCTCAGCCTCCTGAGTAGCTGGGATTACAGGCACACACCACCACGACTGGCTAATTTATGTATTTTTAGTAGAGACAGGGTTTCACCATGTTGGCCAGGCTGGTCTCAAATTCCTGACCTCAAGTGATCCACCCACCTCGGCCTTCCAAAGTGGTGGGATTATAAGACTGAGTTATCGCGCCCAGCCAACTTCAGCATTTCTATGACAAACACCACAAGAAGGGAGGCACTTCTTTTTATAGAAATGAATATTATAAGAAAATGTCACTATTATCTAAAAGTTACCCAAAAATCCCACTTAAGCAATTTAAAAATCTTTCCTATGAGAAAGTCCTGCCTTATCTAGATATCCATGGGGGATTAAAAAATAAATAAAAAGTTCATACCTTTCCCAATGAAACTGAAAACCATGAAGAGGTAAATTCTATTATAATGCAAATCACTTTTACCCTAAGTTTTCCCTGTTATGAGAGTAAAGGATCGTTATTTACATAAATAACTACCCAGACAGCATAAGAACATCCACGGTATCAAAAAATGACTTTTGATGGCAATGTGGTGTATGTTGCTACTGAGATCAAAAGAAAGTACCTCAGAGTGCTCAAAGTCTCATCGTAGTTGATATCTGCAGGGCTCAGAGCAGCGACCATTGCAGTACGAGAATTGCCACCTAAAAAGATTCGTCATGAGTATCTCAAATCACATTCATTTTAAAAGAAAAATTTTACTGAGTATGTCAAATCTCATGGTACAATCTCAGATCCTAAGATTTAATGTAACGTCAAATCCCTACGTCCCTCCCTCTCCCTCTCTCTCTCTCTCTTTCTCTCTCTCTCTTCTTTCTTTCTAGGCGTCCACCACCACACCCTGCTAATTTTTATATTCTCAGTAGAGATGGGGTTTTGCCATGTTGGCCAGGTTGCTCTTGAACTCTTGACCTTAGGTGATCTGCCCACCTCAGCCTCTGAAAGTGCTGGAATTACAGGGGTGAGCCACCACGCCTGGCCTAATGTCAAATTTCTTAAATGTCCCCATGCCAGACACTTATATTCAAATTTTGATGTCTGAATCTACTGGGTCTAGTTCCTTCCTCCCACTCTGTCTTACACCCACTCCAATCAAGATCTCAGCTATTCCACCAAAACTGCCCTTAGCAATTTGAAACTCACTAGCAATGGGGATAATCCCAGCAATCCATTTTCAGCCTCTTCTATCAGCAACATTTCACACAGCTGACCACTCCCTCCTCCTTGTTAAGTAGGAGAACTGTGGCCAGGCACGGTGGTTCATGCCTGTAATCCCAGCACTTTGGGGGGCCGAGGTGGGTGGATCACCTGAGGTCAGGAGTTCAAGACCAGCCTGGCCAACATGGCAAAACTCTGTCTCTATTAAAAGTACAAAAAAGTTAGCCAAGCGTGGTGGTGTGCCTGTAATCCCAGCTATTTGGGAGACTGAGGCAGGAGAATTGCTTGAACCCAGGAGGCAGAGGTTGCAGTGAGCCAAAATCATACCACTGCACTCCAGCCTGGGCAACAGAGCAAGACTCCATCTCAATTAAAAAAAAAAAAAAATTAGAAGTGAATGAAGAACAGTGATTTGAAGGTCTGAAAACATCAGCAATGAAGAGGAATAAGGGTTTGCAATGTCTCATTTTGTGCACCTCAGAGGAGCATCGAGTTTTGAAATAACTTTGAAGACTGAGCCGTTATTTGAAGCGGGTATGGGGATTTGGGAAGACAACTAGTGCATAGTTCATGCCCTGAAGTAAACGAGATATGGGAGTATACCCTGGCTTAAAAGCAAGGAATCCAACCAACAGAAATTAGGAGCAAAAACAAAAGCAGGCAAGAACACTCAAGTAGTAACATGAGTATCTAGAGATTATTTGTCTCCAAAACACAGGACAATTAACCACAAAAGATAATCAAAGTTAAAAAGATAACTACTTTTCACTAGTGGTCAACATACCTAGATTTTCTCGAAGGAGCCAAGTAAGTACAGAATCCCTGTAGGGAATAAAATCCGTTTTCTTCTTCTTTTTACTCTATTAAAGAGAAAGGAATGGTCTTAGCATTGTTTGTTAGGGAAAAAAATTCCCAAGAAAGGCACAATCAGTGTAAAATTCCCAAGTAAATCAAATTACAGTACAACTCCACCACTGTGGAAGTTTATCCTTCACAGTTTCACTTCTTCACAATACCAAAAACTCATGCAATAAGATAATGTTTTCATTTTATTTTGAAAAATGTGTAACTTACACAACAGTTGAGAGAGCAGTATAATGAGCTACCATACCCAACACGCAGCTTCAACCATTACCAATACTCTGCCAATCATCTTTCAATTATCCCCCAAACAATTTTCTGCAACTTTTTATTTTCCTGACCCATTCTGAAGTCAGTTGCAGACCTCATCTCTATTTATCCCTAAACACTTCAGCATATAAGAACATTCTCTTACACAGAAAACAACGACCAAATTCAAAAAATTTAACATCAACACAATACTATTGCCTAATATCCTGTCCATATAGTTTTCTTTCTTTTTCTTACCCTGAAGGTACCATCATCACACCTTACCAAAATAAACAATAATTCCCTAACATCATCTAATACCCAGTCCTCCATTTTTATTTTTGCAGAGGGGCAAATAAGAATCCTGTGCATTCCAGGTTGAATGAGTAGGATCAAATCATCTAGTTAGTGAATTTACTTGGCCAATCACAATGTCATTGGGTGGGTTGCTACAAATCTACTAACTCTTGTAAAATAATACTCTTTTGGTCCCTTTGAAAGGAAATTATGCCAAAAATAATCCAATTACTGAAGCAAAGACTAAAAGTAAACAGGTCTAAAAAAGTGATATGATTTGCAAATTTAGAAATCTATAAAAGTTTCAAGACGAATGTTCTATTAAGTCTACTTATACAGCTTTCTTCATGCTCCTTCTTATTACCACCACAGGACAAAGCAAAAAGCACCAACAAAAAGGCAGTGCTAAAATGAAAAAAAATTATATTCTTTAAAAGTAAAAATTAATGCAAATGCTTTACAGGTAACAGCTATTCAAATATCTGCTGGCTGATTACCATGTTGTAACACTTTAAGAAGCTGCTAAGGGGGAGGCCGGGTGCAGTGGCTCTCACCTGTAATCCCAACACTTTGGGAGGCTGAGGCAGGCAGATTACTGAGGTCAGGAGTTCGAGACCAGCCTGGCCAACATGATGAAACCCCGTCTCTACTAAAAATACAAAAAATTAGCTGGGGGTGGTGGCAGACACCTGTAAGCTCAGCTACTTGGGTGGCTGAGGCAGGAGAATCACTTGAACCCAGGAAGTAGAGGTTGTGGTGATCTGAGATCGTGCCACTGTACCCAGCCTGGGCAACAGCATGAGACTCAGTCTCCAAAAAAAAAAAAAAAAAGGAGAATCTACTAAGGGGAAAATCAGGGCCTCAAATCACCAGTTTTATAATCCAGTCCTGCAGTCTTGGTATAATCCAATGTTAAACTAAGGATGATCCTACTACTTGCACGAGCATATTTTCTATTCAGAAAAAGAGTACTAAGTGGCTGGCCTCTGTTTCTTTATTTTTTTTGAGGAGGAAAGGGAGTAGGCAAGAAACATTTTAATTCAATTTCTTATCAAATATATCCACATCATCTCATTCCACCCACAGATACACAATCCACCAATCAGAAACTCATTTCCAATAGCAGGTTCAATTTTAGATTGCACAGACCTCAAGGGAGAATTAAGCCTTTCAGTCATTCAGATTAGTGGAACAAACTTTCATTCCACTATGTAATCCTTGAGGTCTAATATCTCAGTTTAAAACCCCTGAGTAGGCTGGGTGCGGTGGCTCACGCATGTAGTCCTGCACACCTATAGCCCCAGCTACTCCGGAGGCTGAGGCAAAAGAATCGCTTGAACCTGGGAGGCAGAGGATGCAGTGAGCTGAGATTATACCACTGTACTCCAGCCTGGGCAACAGAGCGAGACTCTGTCTCAAAAAAAGCAAAACAAAACAAAAACCCCTGAGTAGCTGGGACACTCTGGTCACGTGCCACCACGCCCAGCTAATTTTTGTATTTTTAGTAGAGACAGGGTTTCACCATGCTGGCCAGGCTGTTCTCAAACTTTGACCTCAAATTATCCGCCTGCCTCGGCCTCGCAAAGTGCTGGGATTACAGGCATGCGCACCGTGCCCAGCCTTGTTCCTTTATTCTTAATTCCTTCTCTAAAGCAGATCATGTTCTATAAATTAATTTTGGTGTGAAATCTCATGATTTGTGGTCACCCTAAACAGCCACTCTAAATTTCAGAGCCAGAAAACAAATGATGAAAAGATTTTTGAAGGCTCCATTCCTACTTATGCTTCCGTACATCCTGATGAGGATTTAAAACATAAAAGTCAATTCTACAGCTAGTTTATCTTTACCAATCCCCACCATACCTTGCTAGTGCAGTTATCCTACAGGTGAAAGCATTTAAAAGAGAAAACAAGAACACAGGATAAGCCTCCAAGTAGAAATTATAATTTGTTTAAATTTTATATCAGAGGTTGTAATTTCTCCAAGGCAAGCAAGAAAGCATTTCATTCTTCTTAGCAATTAAAATGAGGTATTAAACTAAACTAGAATACACAGTGACTAATTTAAGTAATGTAGATAATTAAGCCCCTAATTTAAAAAAAATGTTTTAGCTTTAGTGTTCTATTGTTAAGGAACAGGAAAGAATAAAACTACTGGGGGAAAAAAATACTAGTGGCCCTCAAATCAACTGCATTCACCAAAGCCAAACTGTTCAAAATACTCCAAAAGATACTGCATCCTACTCAGAAAAGATTACACAGGAAAAGAAGGACAATAAATATACTTGATTTTTGTGAGAGACATAAAATAACGCTCAAAAAATGAGTCAAACGTTAAGTGTTTGCTCTAGTTTTTATAGATCTATATTTACTTTTGTTCTCCTTAATCTCTTTTACTTTCAGCACAAAGTCAAACTGTGTTATACCTAGTATCTTATCTGAAAAACTCTAAAGGAGAAAGGCAAGATCACATAAAAGGGCCACAGAAGGACAGCCTTCATAGACAATAATAAAATATCATCAAGTATATTTGCTGAATAGACACAACTCCCTTTATAATGAAGTATAAAACTTACCACCTCGGCCAAGGCTGAAATAACTTTGCCCAAAGTTGTAAGAGACTTATTAATATTTGCTCCTTCCTAAAATAAATACCAAAAATGAAAGAATTATGAAGAATTTCTACTACTGCCATGTAATACAGAACATAAAATATGATTTGCCCATATGCTAGTATATCTCTTTATTACTACAAGTTCTAAAAACCACCTTTAGTGCTCAATCTGTCCTCTTCTCCACTTGATAATAACATGCTGAGACCACAAGCCTAATTCACAGTCCTAAAGTATCTTAAAGATGTTTGTGTTCCAAAAGCTTACAGATGTGTGTAGCCTTCTTCCCTCAACTCATCGACATGAAATTTCTGTTCTTCTCACATCTGAATCTTGTATGTCCTATTCCCATGGCCGTCTCTTAATTCCACCTATGGCCATCTCTTAATTCCATCTAGCCAAATGCTGCCTGTTCCTCAAAATGCAATTCAACTTTCACTCTATGACATTCTCCCTAACTATTTAGTTCGATAATTCACTCCTTCCATTGAAGTTACAGATCAGGAGTCTGCAAAATTTTTCCATAAAAGGACAGACACAAATTATTTTAGGTTTTTTGAGCCATATGGTCTCTGTTACAACACTGCCATTGCAGTGCAAAAGCAGCCACAGACAATACATAAACAAATGTATGTAGCAGTGTTTCAGTAACATTTTACTTATAAAAATAGCTAGTGGGCTGAATTTGGCCCACTAGCCACACTTTGCTGTCACATGGTACAGAACATTTATTGATTAGGCCATTTATTTGCTAAAATAAATACCTTTAATCGAGTTCCTTTGGCACCAGTTGAATCAGCTCGTTCACTTCCTGCTAGATCCACCAAGCTGATTTTACTGACCTGATAAAGAAAATAACATGGGGGCAATTCAAAAATAAGGAAGATAGAAGTAGAAAACATTTAGAGGCAGAACGCTTTTTAAAGGATTAAGGTATAGAGAAAATTAAAAGTATTAGAGCTCTTAAATATGACACAAAAAGATGAAGACAACATATATCAGAGTCAGTTTAAACAGCATGCACAGAAGGTGCAGTGGCGCATGGCTGGAGTCCCTGCTACCTGGGAAGCTTCTTTGAGCCCAGGAGTTCAAAGTTGTCCACTGCACCCCAGCCTGGCAACATTGGAGAATCTTGTCTCTACAAAAAAAATTTTAAATTAAAAACAAAAAGAAGGCCGGGCGTGGTGGCTCACACCTGTAATCCAACCACTTTGGAGGCCAAGGCGGGCGGATCACCTGAGGTCAGGTGTTCAAGACCAGCCTGACCAACATGGTGAAACCCCGTCTTTAAAAAAAACAAAACAAAACAAAAAAACAAAAAGAGCATGCACAAAATTCATGGCAATTATCGCAGTTCAAAAAAGTAACTTTAGGATAAACATGACATATTTTACTACAGTATGTTATAAAAATATATAAAACTCATCAACTCATTAAATGGCATACTAAAAATGAAGCTTTAAGCAACTGGAACTCTTACATATTGCTGGTGGGAATATAAAATGGTATAATCACTTTGGAAAATAATTTGAATTTCTTAAGAAGCTATAATAAGACTCAATCATCCTACTCGTATTTACCAAGAGAACAAAAACAAATGTCCACACAAAGACTTGTACACAAATGTTCACAGCAGCTTCGTCAAAAACTGGAAACAGTTTAAAAGCCTATCAACAGCTGAATTAGTAAACTGTGGTGTATCTGTACAGTGCAATACTCATCAGCAATGAAAAGGAACTACTGATAAACACAAGAGCATAGATGAATCTCAAAATCACTATGCTAAGTAAGACTCTAGGCAAAAAATCAGTACATACTCTATGATTCCATTTACATAAAATTCTAGAAAATGTAAACTAATATATAGTGACAAAAGGCAGGTCCAGAATTGCCTAGGGACTGCAATAGAAGAAGCGATAGAGAAAGACAGAGAAGTACGAAGCAACTTTTGAGAATAATAAAAATTCTCGGCCGGGCGTGGTGGCTCACGCCTATAATCCCAGCACTTTGGGAGGCCGAGGCGGGGGATCACTTGAGGTCAGGTTCAAAACCAGCCTGTCCAACATGGCAAAACCCCGTCTCTATATAAAAAAAAATATATTCTCTGGATTGTGACACTAGTTTCACAGGTATACAAATATGTCAAAACTGAATAAATTTTATGCTTTACATATGTGCACTTTACTGTATACTTCAATAATACCTCAATAAAGTTGTAAAAAAATAAAGCTTCAGGAAAGTTTAGACAGAAGTATCCAAAAGGGATTATCAGGAAAGCTATGATTATGTGATTAACATTAATTTTGTAGATTTGACATCATGAAAGAAGGGCAAAACATACTTCCATATACGATGTTCTTAGCTGCCATTCAGATAAATACTAACAAATAAATAGCATTAATATTATAACCTCTGGCTAAGCAAGTTTGATCACCTATATAAGGAGTATTTCTTTTTTTTTTTGAGACAGAGTCTCGCTCTGTTGCCCAGGCTGGAGTGCAGTGATGCAATCTCGGTTCACTGCAACCTCTGCCTCCTGGATTCAAGTGATTCTCCTGCCTCAGCCTCCCGAGGAGCTGGGACTACAGGTGCGTGCCACCACATCCGGTTAATTTTTTGTATTTTTATTAGAGACAGTGTTTCACCATGTTAGCCAGGATGGTCTCTATCTCCTGACCTCGTGATCCACCTGCCTCAGCCTCCCAAAGTGCTGGGATTACAGGCGTGAGCCACTGTGCCTGGTCTTTTTTTTTTAGATGAAGTTTCGCTCTTTTTGCCCAGGCTGAAGTGCAATGGTGCAACCTCAGCTCACTGCAATCTCCACCTCCCAGGTTTAAGCAATTCTCCTGCCTCAGCCTCCAGAGTAGCTGGGATTACAGGTACACAGCATCACACCCAGCTAATTTTTTGTATTTGTGCAAGACAGGGTTTCGCCATTTTGGCCAGGCTGGTCTTGAACTCCTGACCTCAGGTGATCCACTTGCCTTAGCCTCCCAAAGTGCTGGGATTACAGGTATGAGCCACTGCGCCCGGGAGGAGTGTATTTTTAAGAATCATTTTCAGCTAGAAATAAGACCAAATAAAAGGTGATCTAGTAATTAGTGACAATGGTATCTAAAGTACTCATTTTATAAGGCAAAGGATCTTGTATAATTGCCAACACAAAAAATCTAACTTCAAATTTAAAAATCCAGTTGCATCCTTCTTAGGAATATAGACAAGGTAGTATTTGACATCAATTTATTATTATTAACAATAATAATAGTCTGGGTGTGGTGGCTCATGCCTGTAATCCCAGCACTTTGGGAGGCCAAGGCGGGTAGATCATGAGGTAAGGAGTTCAAGACCAGCCTGGCCAACATGATGAAACCCGTCTCTATTAAAAATAGAAAAATTAGCTGAGCATGGTGGCGTGTGCCTGTAATCCCAACTACTCGGGAGGCTGAGGCAGGAGAATTGCTTGAACCGGGCCTAGGAGGCAGAGGTTGCAGTTAGGCGAGGTTGCGCCACTGCACTCTAGCCTGGGCTACAGAGCAGAGACTCCCTCTCAAAAGAACAATAATAATAAAATTAACATTATTCAGTGGCTACTCTGTGAAAGACAGTATTGTATGCACTTAACCTATATTAACATTTAATCCTGTTAACAATCCTATCAGGTTGTTATGGATGGGGAAACTGAGACACAAAGAAGTAGTTTGCCCAAGATAATATAGCTGAAAAGTGGCAGAATCAGAATTCAATGCAAGCAATCTAACTGTAAAGTCTGCGACATTTAACCACCACAGAAAATGAAAAATCAATAAGCAAAGGTATTTGAAGAACATCAGAACTGCTGTGCAGTTATTTTCCAGGAATAAAACATATCACTTGCTTAAACATTTAATCCCACTATAACATTATCATAGCTCAAAAACTAAAAATAAAAAAAGAATACGCATACAAAAGGCAGCTAATAAGGTAATAATAAAAAGGTTCCAGTCAAGAAGAAGAAAAGAAACAACTTTCTCCTGCGAGACTGCGTAACTGTCTTGTATTAAGCAGTTTTTGAGAACCAAAGTCCTGCATTGCTTTTTTCTTAACTCTATTCTCTATCTTGCATCTTCATTTAAGAACCTATACAGAAAACTGGTGTAGGGTGAAAGAAAAATGATAAGCAAAGGCTATAAAACACACTCCATTAAGTAAAAGAGCACCCCCCAACACCCAACCTTTCACAAAAAGCAGAGGGTAACAAAAGGGACTTCTCAAAATCTCCGTCTTTCACAACTCAAACCTAGAGACTGAAGTTCTCCTACCTTCTCAGTGGAAAGGTTGGTCTCATTATCATGTTTCTTCTGGGTGAAAACAATCGTAAACACAGCGTGAGAACGGCTACTTGTTTCATTCATGTTCGTAGCTGCCACTGTCCTAAATAAACATAAAGGTGACCACGTGACAATGGAATTCTTAGACGAGAGTTGAAATGGACAGCAGGCTCCACATTATAAGCATTACAATCACAAGCAATAGCCTTAGACTTATTCACAGATTGCAAGATTGTCACTTACACAATTGCTCTCAATACTGCCTTATTTGTGAGCCCATCAAGTTACTCTCCACTCCAAAGGCACCCCATCAGAATCATTTTTCATACTCCAGCTATCCCTTTAGAAACCAACGAAGCATTTAATTTTTATTCTTTATTACTGTTCATTTATTCCAGAATCAATTACCACCATAGCCACATATATACATAACTAACATTTTACCACAACTTGATCAAAACCTAAGAGTAAAACTTAACCAGAGCTCTAACATGTTTCAGCAATGCACTGTTTAGATGAGAAGAAAGATACTTAACATGCTGAAGCCCTCATTGTTACAGCACAGTCAAAGGATCAGAGGACTCTACAATCAAAGCAACTTTCATAGGTATAAATGTGGCCTCAAACCCTTAACTGGGAACAAAGGGCCTCAAAACGTGCAAAAGACCTCAGTCCTGACTCTATTTCCTACCATACCTGGCTTTGTTCCCAGCATCCATGAGGTCAGCAATGTCTGTGTAGGAAGTAACTGCCAACTTGGACAGACCCTCCACATAGGGCCCAAGAAGTGGGTGTTCACGCACACGCAAATTACCCTTGTTTTTTGGATTCAGTAAATCTCGTACTCTTTCACAGTAAATTTCCATGTAGCTCACCTATGAACAAATTAGTAAAGTGAATTAGAAGACAGAAAAAGAAATCACACACAGAGGCCGGGCGCAATGGCTCATGCCTGTAATCCCAGCACTCTGGGAGGCCAAGGGGGGGTGAATCACTTGAGATCACTAGGACTACGAGTTCCAGACCAGCCTGGCCAACATGATGAAACCCCGTCTCTACTAAAAATACAAGAAGGAGCCAGGTGTGGGCGCGTGCCTGTAGTCTCAGCTACTCGGGAGGCTGAGGCAGGAGAATCTGCTGAAACTACGAGGTGGAGGTTGCAGTGAGCCGAGATCACGCCACTGCACTTCAGCCTAGGCAACAGAATGAGACTCTGTCAAAAAGAAGAAAGAAGAAAGAGGAGAGGGGAGGGAAGGAGAGGAAAGGAAAAGTAATCACACACAGAAAAAAAAATTAACTTTTATTAAAAACTCTAAGATTAGAGATCAGTAACCTTTACAAAGTGAAATGCTGTAACTCTAGGCCCTTTTAGTCTATTAACAATATTCACAGATAATCACATTGCCTAGGTGAGACCCAGCCTTCAGACTTTCCCGTAAGGAAGAGGTAAACAGGTTATCTCTGGAATGTAGTGACTGCTAAAAAATATTTTAGCAGCAATTTATCAGTTATCAATATGTTTTTGAAAATGTAGACTGTTGTCAATAACTGGGATTTGCACTGAGGTTACTCTAAGAGCTTGGAAATAAGACTTCTATTAGAATTAAAACCAAGTAACAATATCAGTATTATAGAGCTGAGAAGACAAAACAGAAGGGTGAGGATAACTCTAAGCCTGACTGGCCGGGTGCAGTGCCTCACACACTTTGGGAGGCTGAGATGGACGGATCACAAGGTCAGGACTTTGAGACCAGCCTGGCTAGCATGGTGAAACCCTGTCTCTACTAAAGATACAAAAAATTAGCTGGGCGTGGTGTCGTGCGCCATGGCGCGTGCCTGTAACCCCAGCTACTCGGCAGGCTGAGGCAGGAGAATTGCTTGAACCTGGGAGGCGGAGGTTGCAGTGAGCTGAGATCACGCCATTGCACTTCAGCCTGGGTGACAGGGTGAGACTCCATCTCAGGAAAATAAAAAAAAAAGACTGACCATACTGTTACTAACTTGGACAATGTATCCACCAGAAGGGATAAGGTAGATCAGTATGAAAGTCAGTGGTGGCAGGACCTGTCCTAGATTTGTGGGGGGAAAAAGATGCCTCAGACAATACACTTCATAAATTCTTGTCCCACTGGCAGGACCATTCCCATCATAATGATGAATACATTAGGCTATCATTTCTTAACATGTATCTAAGCAACTTCTCTCCCTCTAATTCCATGCACACCAAACAACCAACAGGGTTCCAACAGAGGTCTGTCCACAGAAAGATAATACATTAGTCTTGCAAACATTCTGGCCTTAGTAATAGTTATTTCTCATGGGAAAGTAAAAAACCAACAAGTTGGTTCCATCACATCAGTCAAATAAACTTTACTTAAGAGTCTTAACTTTGAAGGATAGTCCTTTTCTTGATGTATCTACAAAATCAGACTTCTAAGCAAACAAGGCTCTGAACTGGGATAAATTCACCACAATAGGGTACATTATGATGCTACCCAGGAAACAGATCCTTCTCTATCATGGAGTTATTTAAGCATACACTACAGCTCCTGCATTTTTAAACTTTAAGTATCTATAGACACATTTTCAGAGTATCTGGAATGGAACCTTAATTCCATTTCTATCGCCATTTTCTTTCATTCAGTCTCTGACTGTATTTGTATACTGTATTTTATTTTTATTTTTATATATTTTTTGAGACTGAGTCTTAAACTGTCACCCAGGCTGGGGTGCAGTGGCTCAAATGCAGCTCATGCAGCCTTGCCTTCCTGGGCTTAAGCAATCCTGACTCAGCCTCTGGAGTAACTGGGACTACATGCACATGCCACCACACCTAGCTATTTTTAATTTTTTTTTTTGTTTTTTTGTAGAGACAGGGTCTCACCATGTTGCCCAGGCTGGTCTTGAACTCCTGGGCTCAAGCAATCCTCCCATCTCGGCCTCCGGCCTCCCGAAGTGCAGGGATTATAGGCATGAGCCACTGCACCCAACCTTATTTTGTAATTTAAAATCAGTTAAAGTCTGGGTGCGGTGGCTCACGCCTAGGAATCCCAGCACTTTGGGAGGCTAAGGTGGGCAGACTGCTTGAGCTCAGGAGTTCGAGACCAACCTGGGTAACATGGTAAACTCCATCTCTACCAAAAATACAAAAAATTAGCCAGGTGTGGTGGTGTGTGCCTGTGGTTCAAAGTGATCACTTGAGCCTGGAAGGTCAGAGATGCAGTGAGCCACGATCACACCACTGCATTCCAGCCTGGGTGACAGTGAGACCCTATCTCTAAAATAAATAAATAAATAAATAAGATAAAATAATAAAATCAATTTTAAAAAATTGAGAACTTGGGCCGGGCGTGGTGACTCACGCCTGTAATCCCAGCACTTTGGGAGGCCAAGCAGGCAGATCACAAGGTCAAGAGATCGAGACTAATGTGGCCAACATGGTGAAACCCTGTCGCTACTAAAATACAAAAATTAGCTGGGTGTGGTGGCACGCACCTGTAGACCCAGTTACTCGGGAGGCTGAGACAGGAGAATTGCTTGAATCCAGGAGGCAGAGGTTGCAGTGAGCCGAGATCGTGCCACTGCACTCCAGCCTGGCGCCTGGCGGTAGAACAAGACTGTCTTAAAAAAAAATTGAGAACTTGGCCAGATACAGTAGCTCATGCCTGTAATCCCAGTATTTTAAGAGCCATACATTATGGCACATGCCTGTGGTCCAAATTACTCAGGAGGCTGGGCCAGGAAGATCACTGAGCCCAGGAGGTCAAGGCTACAGTGAGCCCTGTTTGCACCACTGTACGCCAGTCTGGGCAACAGAGCAAGACCTTATCAAAAAAAAAAAAGGCCGGGCATGGTGGCTCATGGCTGTAATCCCAGTACTTTGGGAGGCCAAGGCAGGCGGATCACAAGGTCAGGAGATGGAGACCAGCCTGGCCAACATGGTGAAACCCCATCTCTACTAAAACTACAAAAAATTAGCCAGGCATGGTGGCAGGTGCCTGTAACTCCAGCTACTCGGGAGGCTGTGGCAGGAGAATCAGTTGAACCTGGGAAGTGGAGGCTGCAGTGAGCTGAGACCGAGCCACTACACTCCAGCCTGGGCAACAGAACAAGACTCTGTCTCAAAAAAAAAAAAAAAAAAAAAAAAAGGCAACCCTGAAAGATAAAGTAATTAATCTGAGAGTAAAATAACAGAACAACAAATATTCTTCTGACAGCAAGTCATCCTAGAAGGAGAAGACAGAAAACGCCCAAAAAAAAAAAAAAAAAAAAAAAAAAAAGAAAGTGAGAATGACTCTTCAATCACTGCTATGTACTTAAATTTGTACATATAATCCTGAATCCTCGGAATATATTACATCTTTGGGAGCACTCGTCCCTTTTCACACAAATGTGAGACAAAGAGAACCCAAAGAATCGGTAAAAGTTCATGTGCTCCATTCCTTATTCTTTGATATGTGAATCCATCCAAAGCCATCATCATTTCTTTGTTTTTTAAATTTTTTTAAAATTATACTTTAAGTTCTGGGGTACATGTGGCCATCATCATTTCTTTTAATTATGCACCAACCACTCCAGATGCCACCTGGCAGATTCAACTCACTGAGCACCCTTCTCTTACAGGCACTATTCTAGGCAATTGGTACACATCACTAAATGAAACAGACAAAGGATCCTGCCCCAGTGAGCTTATTCTTCTAGCAAGGGACACTGATAATCAACAACAAACATAAAGGCTGGGTGTGGTGGCTCACGCCTGTAATCCAAGCACTTTGGAGGCCAAGGCGGGTGGATCACCTGAGGTTGGGAGTTCAAGACCAGCCTAACCAACATGGTGAAACCCTGTCTTAAAAAAAAAATAAAATTTAAAAAAAAAAACAAAAACATAAAAAATAGGTAACTGAGAAAGCATGTTAGAACATAATGAAAATAGAAAAAAGAAAATAGAACAGGGCAAGAGAGCTCAGAATGTGGGGTAAAGGGCAAGGTACAGTATTAAATAAAGTGGTCAAGGTAAGTCTCATTGAGAGAGTGAGATTTAAGGAGACTTGAACGTGACAAACTTAGTCAAAATGACATCCAAGCGAAGAACATCAGAGGCAGGAGGAAAAGTCAATGTAGAGGCCTTGAAGCAGGAATGTTTCTGGTATGTTCTTGAAACAGCAAAAAAGCCAGTATGGGTGGAGCAGAGTAAACAGGGAAGGAAGTAGAAGAGGCAGGTAGAGAGGTCCCACAAATGTGGCAAAAAACCAGTGTCAACTAGGAATCGATGCTCCACTCCAAATAAGCCTGGGAACTCTGACTAATATGAAAGAAAAGGGCATCTTCTTTTATTACCTGTAAGCTCAAAAATTCACCCTGATTCAAAAAAGAATAACTATGAAACAAACTATTCAGAAAATTTATTTTAATACAAAATATGCTTAGAGCAGCACATTCTCTTTTTCGTGTATGACAGTTCACAAGGCAGAATTCCTTAGAATTTATACATTTATGCAACATCTTAAAGGTAAAAAAAAAAAAAAAAACCAAAGCCATTAAGTGAATTAACTAGGAATGAAATGCTGTAAGCCTACAGAGAATCACAACATATACCAAAAAAAAAAAATCTCGAGATTGCTTAAAAGGCAGCTATTTTTTTCAAAACAGACTCAAGGTAACAGAACACTTTAATATTTCAGTTACTATGAAAGTAAATACCAAAAAAGGGTGTGGGGGAGTGGTTAGAGAGGGAGAGAGAGAGAAACAGCAGCTTCTTTTTTTTTTACTGAGACACTCTTGCTCTGTCACCCAGGCTGGGGTGCAGTGGCATGATCTCGGCTCACTGCAACCTCTGCCTCCTGGGTTCAAGCAATTGCTCATGCCTCAGCCTCCCAAGTAGCTGGGATTACAGGTGTGCATCCCCACATCCAGCTAATTTTTTGTACTTTTAGTAGAGACGGGGTTTTGCCATGTTGACCAGTCTGGTCTCAAACTCCTGGCCTCAAATGATCCACTTGCCTTCCAAAGTGCTGGGATTATAGCGTGAGCCACCACGCCCAGCCTCAAAACAACTTCTTAAAGCGCATACAAAACAGAGGGAATGCTTATCAAATAAACACATATGTATAAAGTAATTCTACAAACTTCATGAAAGAGCCAGGGTAAACACAGGACGGATAATTACTTTCCAAGTTTTGTAAGCAATTAAAAAGCGAGAAGGGGGGGGAGATTTGATTATATATATTTAAAACCTATGCCTGTCAAAAACGATTATTAACAATATTAGGCCGGCTCGGTGGCTCACGCCTGTAATCCCAGCACTTTGGGAGGCCAAGGTGGGCGGATTATGAGGTCAAGAGATCGAGACCATCTTGGCCAACATGGTGAAACCCCATCTCTACTAAAAAATACAAAAATTAGCTGGGCGTGGTGGCATGCACCTATAGTCCCAGCTATTCTGGAGGCTGAGGCAGGAGAACTGCTTGAACCCAGGAGGCGGAGACTGCAGTGAGCCTAGATTGCGCCACTGCACTCCAGCCTGGCACCTGGCAACAGAGCAAGACTCTGTCTCGAAAAAAAAAAAAGAATGCCACTACCTAGGAGCTGGAAACCTGCGTATCATCACTTTTTTAAAGAAAAAATTAAAAAAAAAAAAAAGTATTAAAGGAGGAGGGTTCCCACAAATAAATCAGAAAAACACCGTGAACCCAAAATGTAAAGGCAACACATTATTTACAAGATGTTCAACTACACTAATAATCAAAGAAATTCAAATTTAAATAAGAGAATACTTATATTATCAAATTACCAAAGATTAAAAAATGAAAATACTAAATGTTGGCAAGGGCACAATGGTGCTTGCACCCTCCTGGTGTGACTGAAAATTGTTACACAGTCTTACTTTCTAAAAAGGCAACTGGCAATTCAAATGTATTATTTAAACACCAAGAAACATACAAAAGATAATAACTGAAAATAAATGCATACACTTATGAACAAAGACTTAACTGTGGTTGGGTTCAGTGGCTCACACTGTAATCCTAGTACTTTCAGAGGTAGAGGAGGGAAGACTGCTTGAGCCCAAGAGTTCAACACCAACCTGGGCAACATAGGGAAACTCTGTCTCTACAAAAAAAAATCAATTATCCAGGGGTGGTGGTGGCACACACCATAGTCCCAGCTACGAGAGGCTGAAGAGGTAGGATCACTCAGGCCCAGAAAGTCAAGGCTGCAGTGAGCTGTAATCATGCCACTGCACTCCCGGGCCTGAGCAATCAAGTGAGACCCTGTCCCCCCAATGCCCGCCCCCCAGCAAAAAAAGATTAAATTATGACATGATTCATTATACCCAAAACCCAAAAATAGCCTAAAAGAACAAAACTGAAGGAATGGTTAAGTGATCTGTACCACAGTCATAATTTGGAGCCATTTAAAAGTCATGCTTGAAGGAATGTAAAACAAGGGCCTCTGGTGTCAACTCATGGCTGTACTCACCTCTACAGAGTAAGACATTTCTTCATTACAGTTGTCATTAATTTTTTCAAACAGTTCTTCACATAACTAGGGAAGCAGAATGAGAGAGGCATGAATAGCACAAATGAGAGGAGTACTAAGTTATCCACACATGCTCAATGAATTAGCCAGACGTCCTTTCTCATTCTGTCTCAAAATATATGCCATAAACACCAAGATATGATTAATACTTTGAATAAAGTCAGTCATATGCTGCATAACCATGTTTCAGTCAACGATGGACTGCATGTATGATAGTGGTCCCCATAAGATTATAAGGAAGCTGAAAAACTCCTACGACCTAGTGATATCTTGATGATCCTGATCCTGTGTAGGCCTAGACTAATAAACGTGTGTCTTAGGCTGGGTGCAGTGGTTCACGTCCGTAATCCCAGCACTTTGGGAGGCCGAGGCGGGCAGATCAAGAGGTCAAGAGATTGAGACCATCCTGGCCAACATCGTGAAACCCCTGCACATGGTGGTGCACGCCTGTAGTCCCCGTTACTCGGGAGGCTGAGGCAGGAGAATTGCTTGAACTCGGGAGGTGGAGGTTGCAGTGAGCCGAGATCGTGCCACTGCACTACAGCCTGGATGACAGATCAAGACTCCATCTCAAAAAAAATAAATATGTGTCTTAGTTTTAAAGGAAAAAGATTTATTTATTTATTTATGTTTATTTAGAGCCAGATTCTCGCTCTGTCACCCAGGCTGGAGCGCAGTGGCGCAATCTCGGCTCAATGCAACCTCCGCCTCCCAGGTTCATGTGATTCCCCTGCCTCACCCTCCAGAGTAGCTGGGACTACAGGCGTGTGCCACCACGCCCACCTAATTTTTGTTTTTTTTGTAGAGACGGGGTTTCACCATGTTGGCCAGGATGGTCTCCATCTCTTGACCTCTTGATCTGCCCACCTCGGCCTCCCAAAGTGCTGGGATTACAGGCTGAGCCACCGTGCATGGCTTAAAATTTTTTTTTAAAATTTAAAATGTGGGCTGGATGCAGTGGTTCACACCTGTAATCCCTGCATTTTGAGAGGCTGAGGCAAGCAGATCACAAGGTCAGAGATCCAGAACATCTTGGCCAAAATGGCAAAACCGTTTCTACTAAAAATACAATAATTAGCTGGACGTGGTGATGCGCACCTGTAGTCCCAGCTTTGCTGGAGGCTGAGGGCAGGAGAATTGCTTGAACCTGGGAGGCGGAGGTTGCAGTGAACCAAGATCGTGCCACTGACTCCAGCCTGGGCAAAAAGAACAAAACTCCAACTCAAAAAAAAAAAAAAAAAAAATTTGCTCGGGTACAGTGGCTCATGCCTGTAACGTCAGCACTTTGGGAGGCAAAGGCAGGCAGATCACTTGAGACTGGAGTTCAAAACCAGTCTAGCCAACATTGCAAAACCCATCTCTACTACAAATACAAAAATTAGGCAGATGTAGTGGTATGTGTCTGTAGTCCCAGCTACTTGTGAGGCTGAGGCATGAGAATTGATTGAACCCAGGAGGCACAGGTTGCAGTGAGCTGAGATTGTCAGACTGCACCACTGCACTCCAGCCTGGGCGACAAAGTAAGACTCTGTCTTGAGGAAAAAGAAAAAAATTTAAAAATACAAAAAAGCTTATAGAATAAGGATATCAAGAAAGAAAATACTTTTGTAGAGCTGTACAATGTGTTTGTGTTTTATTTTTGTTTTTTTGAGACGGAGTTTCACTCTTGCTGCCCAGGCTGAAGTGTAATGGTACTGCTCACTGCAACCTCCATCTCCCAGGTTCAACTGATTATCCTGCCTCAGCCTCCCGAATAAGTTGGGATTAGAGGCATGTGCCACCATGCCTGGCTCATTTTTTGTATTTTTAGTAGAGACAGGGTTTCACCATGTTAGTCAGGCTCGTCTCGAACTCCTGACCTCAGGTGATTCACCCCACCTCAGCCTCCCGAAGTGCTGGGATTGCCGGCATAAGCCACTGTGCTGGGCCTGTCTATGTTTTAAACTAAGAGTTATCACAAAGATCAGAAAGTTTAAAAAATTTAAAAGCTTATAAAGTAGAAAAGTTATAGTAATTTAACTAAGATAATTTATTAATGAAAGGACACTGTTTTTAAAAGCAAATTTAGT
This sequence comes from Ateles fusciceps, assembly GCA_036589455.1. Taxonomy (NCBI): domain Eukaryota; kingdom Metazoa; phylum Chordata; class Mammalia; order Primates; family Atelidae; genus Ateles; species Ateles fusciceps. The sequence goes on from JAZHEH010001321.1 coordinate 16,277,454, forward strand.
GTAGCCTAAGTATGCAGCATTTATAAAGTCTACAATAATGTCTTGCAACGTACTAGGCCTTCACATTCACTCACCACTCACTCATTGGCTCACCCAGAGCAACTTCCAGTCCTGCAACTCCATGGTAAAAGCCCTACACAGGTGTGCCATTTTAAAACTTTTTTTTTTAATCATATTGTTACTGTACTTTTCTCTGTTTAGATATGTATAGGTACGAAAATACTTAACCATTCTATTACAACTGCCTATAGTATTTAGTACAGTAACATGCTATACAGGTTTGTAGCCTTGGAGCAACAGGCTATACAATGTAGTCTAGGTGTGGAGTAGTTTATACCATCCAGGGTTTGTGTAAATACACTCTATGATGTTTGTACAACAAAAGCACCTAATGACTAATGATGCATTTCTTAAAATGTATCTCCATCCTTAAGTGATACATGACTATAAAAGGAAAATGTTAAATGCAATCTTCTCATTTAATCTTTTTTTTTTTTAAGTTTTTAGGTCCCAGACGGTGGCTCATGCCTGTAATCCCACCACTTTGGGAAGTCGAGGTAGCAAGATTATTTGAGCCCAGGAGTTTAATACCAGCCTGGGAAATGTGGTAAGACTGTCTCTACAAAAATATTTTTAAAATTAGCTAGGTATGGTGGCACATGAATATAGTCCCAGCTACTCTGGAGGCTGAGGCAGAAGGATCACTTGAGCCTAGGAGGTCAAGGCCTCAGTGAGCCATGATCAGACCACTGCACTCCAGCCTGGGCACCAGAGTGAGACCTTGTCTCAAATAAACAAGTAAATAATGAAGTTATTTGTAAACATTTATGTCTTCCACCATTAAATCCTAAGTGAAACAAATAATGAAAATAAAAATAAGTATCTATGTCAGAACTCTTCTTCATTCCCAAACAATAAAAGATCAAATACAATAATACTAACTGCTCTAAAAAAAGAAAGAGAATCTCAGAATGTTTGATGTCTAAAGTAACAGTATTAAATTAGGAAAATAAAATGAAAATATCTCCAAATAAGCTATCAAAAAAAAAAAAAAAAACAAGAATAATCACATTTTTCAGAGGTGATCTATACATAGAATTTTGGAAAAAAATCAGATCAACAATATTCCCCAGGTGTTCCCAGGACTTAGAACTGAGCTTTAACAACCTGGTACCACTTTTCAAACAATACAATAATATGGCCTTGGATATATGGCAAAATCATTACAAAACACTGACCTTCCCACCTTTAACAACAGATGTGTACGTGTCAGTCTTTCCCATTCAAATGCAAGCTCCTCTCAGGGAAAAGAATGAGTTATTCACCTTTGTGCCTGACATAAATAATCTCTGCATAAACGTTCGCCAAATAAAAATAACTGTTAAAGCAATTAAAGACTAACAGCAATAATGAGCAGAAGATTGTTGTTTTGTTTTTTTTTACCTGTGGAATGATGCCAGCCTGGCTTTCTTCTTGTTTACCCATCATTGTATAAGATTTTCCAGCACCAGTCTGCCCATAGGCAAAAATACAAACATTATATCCCTCAAAGGCGTGTAAGAGCATTTCCTTTCCAATGTCATTGTACACACGGTTTTGAGATGCAAAACAGGGATCTTCAGGCTGTAAAAAGTAAAAGGAAAAATAAATGACCTTTTATTCATATTTCTTCCTATACTTACTCGATAGCTTCCATAATAAACAAAAGTGTCTGGAATCAAAACAGTCACCTAAAATTCACTTCACATTTTTTAAGCTCCCCTCTACACAAATTTACTTTTCTCATTAAATACATGCACATGCACACACACACACTCACAAACATAAGCACTATTAGAGTCATCCAGGTCAGCCATACTTAAAAATATCTACATAAAATTATCTGGCATAATTTCATTTCATTTTCTATAATCTTAAAAGTATCACTCTTTCATTCACAGAGCCAAGATTTTCTTAAGTGGAAAATGAGAATAAAAGACCAAGGGTCAAGTTCACGTATAAAAATACTTCTTTGAACACACTCCAGCTAGTAGAACTATTTCTGAATAAACACTGCTTTCAGGGAAGAGTGTTTCCATTCTCTTTCTCAGTCCCTTCCCTTGACAATTAGGCTTTGTCAATAGTTAAAAACATCTATTCCCCAGGGCTGGGCACAGTGGCTCATGCCTGTAATCCCATCACTTTGGGAGGGTGAGGCAGATAGATCACTTGAGGACAGGAGTTCGAGACCAGCCTGGCCAACATGGCGAAACCTCATCTCTACTAAAAATACAAAAAAAACTAGCCAGGCGTGGTGACACACGCCTGTAATCCCAGCTACTCAGGAGGTTGAGGCAGGAGAATTGCTTGAACCAGAGAGGTGGAGATGCAATGAGCCGAGATTGCGCCACTGCACTCCACCCTGGGCAAGAGAGCGAGACTCAGTCAAAAAAAAAAAAAAAAAAACCCGAAAAACAAAACCAAAAACACCTAACAAAGAGATGAATCATGCAGAAGCAAACTCCAGGAAAAAATCCCTAAGAAGAAGCAACATTTGGGGTTCCACACTTAGTAAGGGTACCAGGAAGGGCCTACTCTCCATTTTCCTAGACATTGGTAATCTTTTGTTTCCCATGTGGATCTGCAGCCTCTTTCATTCATTCATTCATTCATTCATTCATTCATTTTTGAGACAGAATCTTGCTTTGTCACCCAGGCTGGAGTGCAGTGGTACAATCTTGGCTCACTGCAACCTCCACCTCCTGGGTTCAAGCAATTCTCCTGCCTCAGCCTCCCAAGTAGCTGGGATTAGGGCGCCTGCCACCACACCCAGTTAATTTTCTTTTCTTTTCTTTTTTTTTTTTGAGACGGAGTTTCACTCTTTGTTACCCAGGCTGGCGTGCACTGGCGCAATCTTGACTCACTGCAACCTCTGCCTCTGGGGTTCAAGCGATTCTCCTGTCTGAGCTTCCTGAGCAGCTGGGATTACAGGTGCCCACCACCATGCCTGGCTAATTTTTGTATTTTTAGTGATGATGGGGTTTTACCATGTTGGCCAGGCTGGTCTCAAACTCCTGACCTAAGGTGATCTGCCCGCCTCAGCCCCGCAAAGTGCTGGATTACAGGCATGAACCACTCATCTAGCGCGAATTCTTTTTTTTTTTTTTTTTGTATTTTTAGTAGAGACAGAGTTTCATCTTTCAAAATGTTCAAAACTCACATTGCCTTACCACAATTAAAAAAACAACTGGCCGGGTACAGTCGCTCATGCCTATAATCTCAGCATTTTGGGAGGCTGAGGCAAGTGGAGAGGTCAGGAGTTTGAGACCAGCCTGGCCAATATGGTGAAACCCCATTTCTACTAAAAATAGAAAAATTAGCTGGGTGCCTGTAGTCCCAGCTGGTCAGGAGGCTGAGGTAGGAGAATCACTTAAACCCAGGAAGGAGAGGTTGCAGTGAGCCAAGATTGCCCCACTGCACTCCAGCCTGGGTGATAGAGCGAGACTCGGTCTCAAAAAAAAAAAAAAAAAAAATCACCAATTTCACTGTGGTCATTCCAATCTTGCTGGCCATTCCCTCAAAATTCAACTTAAAATTAACGGTACTCTAATCAATTTTAATTTGGCATTTCCGGCCAGGCATGGTGGCTCACGCCTGTAATCCCAGCACTTTGGGAGGCCGACACAGGTGGATCACTTGAGGTCACAAGTTCGAGATCAGCCTGGCCAACATGGCGAAACCCTGTCTCTACTAAAAACACAAAACTTAGCCAGGCACAGCGGCATGCGCCTGTAATTCCAGCTACTTGGGAGGCTGAGGCAGGAGAATCGCTTGAACCTGGGAGACAGAGGTTGCAGTGAGCAGAGATGGCGCCACTGTACTCCAGCATGGGCGACAGAGTGAAACTCCATCTCAAAAAAAAAAAAAAAAAATAACAATAATAATAATCATTTGGCATTTCCTAAGATCAATGGGCAATAATGTTGGTAATGAGGATCCTATGATACTGATAAATAAATCCTCAAGGGATGTCTAAAATCAGTATAAATTTAGTGTAGGTTCAGCATAAATTTGGTATAAGCTAAAATATGTTCTATATGTATATATATTTACGGATATATGTGTGCATAAACTTTCCATCAACCAAAATACTTTCTAAGAATGAAAATGCTACATTACTATATCAAAGAATGAACTTACGCTAGACAACACTTAAAAAACAAAACTTGGACCTGCTCAGCTAAGAGAAAAGACAAATTGTCAAGGAAAGAGGAAAGGAGGCAGGAGCTGGCAGCGCTGTGGAATGAGGGTACTCACTGAGGTATGAGACCAGTAGGAATAGTCGAAGCTGAAAGACTTTGGAGCTTCCTTTGGATTCTTTGGGTTAATAATACCTAGAAGATAAAAATGTTTCATTTATAAGTCACTCAATTACAAGTTCTTTAGTTAAACATCTTATTCTGTGTGTTCAAAACACCCTAATCAGTAAATTCATACCAATAAATCTGAATAGGGCAACTGAAAATCAATAGCCTGGGCTCAGTGGCGCATGCCTTAATCTCAGCACTTTGGGAGTCCGAGGCAGTCAGGAGTTCAAGATCACCCTGGGCAACATGGTGAACCCCCGTTTCTAGAAAAAAACGCAAAAAAACTATCTGGGCATGGTGGCACACGCCTGCAGTCCTAGCTACTTAGGAAGCTGAGGTGGGAGGATCGCTTGAGTCTGGAATTTTGAGGCTGTAGTTAGCTATTATTGACCCACTGCAGTCAAGGGAGGGAGGGAGGGAGGGAGGAAGGAGGGAGGAAGGAAGGAAGGAAGATAATCACAGTTTTCTTTTTTTTTTTTTCTTTTTCTTATTTTTTTTTTCACTGGACATTTGTACAAGATAATCACAGTTTTAAGAGGTAATTTATACATGGAACTTGAAAAACCAGACCAACAGTATTAACTGTGTTACCAGTATTCAGAACAGACCCTGATATAAAGTAGATGCTCAGTAAGTATTCTGTGACAACATCTATCCTCCCTAGGTAAGTTAGCAGCCAAAACTTGGAAATGAACCACATTACTATTTCTATTCTTTTTGGAGACAGAGTCTCACTCTATTCCCCAGGCTGGAGTGCAGTGGTGCGATCTCAGCTCACTGCAACCTCCACCTCCCAGGCTCAAGAAATTCTGCCTCAGTCTCCTGAGTAGCTGGGATTACAGGCACCCACCACCATGCCCAGATAATTTTTGTACTTTTAGTAGAGACAGTGTTTCCCATGTTGGCCAGGTTGGTCTTGAATATCTGACTTCAGGTGATCCACCTGTCTCGGCCTCCCAAAGTGCTGGGATTATAGGCATGAGCCGCCATACCTGGCCCACATTACTATTGAAAGGCACCTGTTAAGCACTGAAATATTGGAACACATCAGAAATGGAGCTGGGCGCAGTGGCTCACACCTATAAACCCAGCACTTTGGGACACCAAGGCAGGTGGATGACTTGAGGTCAGGAGTTTGAGACCAGCCTGGTGAACACGATGAAACCCCGTCTATACTAAAAATACAAAAGTCAGCCAGGCGTAGTGGTATGTGCCTGTAATCCCAGCTACTCTGGAGGCTGAGGCAAGAGAATCACTTGAACCCAGGAGGCAGAATTTGCAGTTAGCCTGGGCAACAGAGGGAGACTTCATCTCAAGAAAAAAAAAAGAAGTGAAAATCAGAAAATTATTGAATGAATCCAACCACTATTTGAAAAAAGCTCTTTTAAAGATCTTACTTTCTACTTCAGAAAAGCATTTGGTAATGAAGCACTCATAACAAATAATAATGTTACTTTTATTTTTATTTTTTAAAAAATTTTACAGGAGTTGTGTCACCTCAGGATCAATTCTATTATTTCTAAAATCTACAGTTGACAAGTATGTAAATGTGTATGTGTGTGTATGTATGTAATGTAGTATACAGCGGAATCACAGACTAAGTTATTTTAGAGCGTAATTAACCGTGTTACCAGTATTCAGAACAGACCCTGGCATAAAGTAGACACTCAGTAAATATTCTGTTTTTTATCCTCCCTAGGTTAGTTTGCAGCCAAAATTTGGAAATGAACCACATTACAGCAAAATTATTTTTTTGACTGAAATGCATGAAGTCTCACTGCCCACATTAAGAGTGATTTCTCATGTCATTAATCCAGCCACATTATACTTCAGGGACTGACTATGAATGCTAAAACTTAATCTTTCTCCCTAACTCATACACACAAAGCTTTAGTTCCTCAAATTTCACATGAATCTTTATGGCATGCAGTCATGAAATCTCCTCAAAGACTGGACATCTCAAACAATCCACTCCTTTGAGGCCAGGCCACATCCCAGGCTATCAGTGAGATCAGGATTAAAAAATAAATCTGTCTCGGACAGCTGCTACTCAGTACACAAATAGCAACAGTTGCTACGGTTCTTAGGATTTCTCTCTTGCTGGATTCCACTGGGTATAGCCATGCACTTATGTCCAACCTCAAATGCTGACAGAGTATTAATAAAGCTCACACTGTACATAATCATGTGACAAGGAGACATGGTTCTAGAAAGAACATCTCTCTACAAACAAATGGTAATCCAAGCAAAGCAGTGTACTTCCAACCAAAGAGGTCTTAAATACAAGATTAAAAAAACAACCAACATTCACAGAACACTTACTCTGAGCCATAAGTACTTTCTGTCTACTAACCCCCTTTTTTTTTCTGAGACAGGATCTCACTCTGTGGCCCAGACTGGAGTACAGTGATATGATCACAACTCACTACAGACTCAACCTCCTGGGCTCAAGTGATCCTCCCACCTCAGCCTCCTGTGTAGACAGGACCACAGGCTCGTACCACCAGACCCAACTAATTGTTTTTATTTTTTGTAGAGACGGGATCTCACTATGTTGCCCAGGCTGGTCTCGAACTCCTGGGCTCAAAGCCATACTCATGCCTCAGCTTCTCAAAGTGCTGGGATTATAGGTATGAGCCAGCACACCAGACCTACTAACCTATTTGATGCTCCCAACCACTCAATGAGGCAGATGTTTCATTACCCCCATTTTACAGATAAAGAAACCCTCAAGAGAGGTTAAATAACTTATTAATGGCTCCAGACCTAGCTAGTGCCAGATTCAGGATGTAATTTTGGAGAGTTTGGCTCCAGAGTTCACACTGTTAGCCAAGACACTATCACTTAAATGCTTATTCCCTACATGCAGCATTGCCAAGGCTAAAGGCAGGAAGGCATTTTCATTGAGATACAGGCGCACACGTACATGTAAGTGGCCACCCCACTAAAATCATACTATACGCATTGTTTAAAACTCTCTTTATGGGCAGGGAGCAGTGGCTCACACCTGTAATCCCAGCACTTTGGGAGGCCAGCCAAGGTGGGCGGATCACCTGAGGTCAGGAGTTGGAGGAGACCAGCCTGGCCAACATGGTGAAACCCCATCTCTGCTAAAAATATAAAAAATTAGCCAGGCGTGATGGTGCACACCTATACTCCCAGCTACTCGGGAGGCTGAGACAAAAGAATCGCTAGAACCCAGGAGGTAGAGGTTGCAGTGAGCCAAGACTACATTACTGCACTTCAGCCTGGGCAACAACAGCAAAACTCTGTTTCAAAATAAATGAATAAATAAATAACTCTCTTTATGGCCAGGCAATGGCGATTCACACTTATAATCCCAGGACTTTGGGAAGCTCAGGCAGGAGATCACTTGAGTCCAGGAATTTGAGACCAGCTGGGCAACATGGTGAAATCCCATCTCTCCAAAAATACAAAAGTTAGCCAGACACGGTGGTGTGTGTGTGTACTCCCAGCTACTGAGGGGGCTTAGGCAGTAAGATCACCTGAGCCCAGGGAGGTCCAAGCTGCAGTGAGCCAAGTGGGAATTAAGGGTTGGGCATGGTGGCTCACGCCTGTAATCCCAGCACTGTGGGAGGTCAAGGTGGGCGGATCACAAGGTCAGGTGATCGAGACCATACCGGCCAACATTGTGAAACCCCATCTCTACTAAAAATACAAAAATTAGCTGGGGGTGGGGGTGGGCGCCTGTAATTCCAGCTACTTGGGAGGCTGTGGCAGAAGAATTGCTTGAACCAAGGAGCTAGAACTTGCAGTGAGCTGAGATGGCGCCACTGTACTCCAGCCTGGCAACAGAGCCAGACTCCATCTCAATAAGTAAATAAATAAATAAATAGGAACTAAGAGGACTGCAGTTCCTAAAACATGAATGACCACACAAATTCTACCAAGAAAACGGAAATGAGTGTCATACTGTGTGAGTCAGATTCTAGGTTTCAGTAGCTCAGCAATAAGAACAATGATGAGACAAGGCGTGCCCTCTGAGGTAGTCCTCACCCTCAAAAACATGGTTATAATGAACACTTCTAGCCACCAGAAAATTTGCTTTCAAAAAACTTTTAGGCCTCTGAACCATAAGACAGGCCCACAAAATAAATGATAAAGCTTTTTGTGTGTGTGTGAGATGGGAGTTTTGCTCTTGTTGCCCGGGCTGGAGTGCAATGGTGGGATCTCGGCTCACCGCAACCTCCACCTCCTGGGTTCAAGCGATTGTCCTGCCTCAGCCTCCCAAGTATCTAGGATTACAGGCAAATGCCACCACACCCAGCTAATTTTGTATTTTTAGTAGAGACAGAGTTTCACCATGTTGGTCAGGCCAGTCTTGAACTCCTGACTTAAGGTGACCCACCTGCCTCGGCATCCCAAAGTGTTGGGATTACAGGGGTCACCCACTGTGCCTGGCCAATAAAGCTTTTAAGTCATATTTCACTCAGCCTTTTAGCTACCAATTCTACAAAGAATGACTGAAAGACTACTCCAATCTTATCCCTTTGTTCTCTTTTCCTCAGTAAAAAAAGAAATAAAGAAATAAAGAAAAACTACACTAATGAGTTAACTTCCTCAATTCACACAAAATCCTTTTCCTCTTTGTCAATATTGCTTTCTCCTAGACCTTTGAAGCTTCTGAAACTAATAGATTTTCCTAACTTACATCTTCAAAACCAAGCTGCTTTTATTTTTATTTTTTTTAAACAGAGTCTCACTCACCTTCCCAGGCTGGAGTGCAGTGGTGTGATCTCAGCTAACTGCATCCACCATCTCCCGGGTTCAAGAAATTCTCCTGTCTCAGCTTCCTCAGTAGCTGCCATCGTGCCCAGCTAATCATTATTATTATTATTATTATTATTATTTTGAGATGGAGTCCCACTCACCTTCCCAGACTGGAGTGCAGTGCTGCGATGTCAGCTCACTGCAAACTCTGCCTCCTGGGTTCAAGCGATTCTCCTGCCTCAGCCTGCTGAGTAGCTGGTACTACAGATGCTCACCACCACACCTGGCTAATTTTTATATTTTTAGTAGAGATAGGGTTTCACCATATTGGTCAGGCTAGTCTTGAACTCCTGACCTCGTGATTTGCCCACCTCGGCCTCCTAAAGTGCCGGGATTATAGGTGTGAGCCACCGTGCCCAGAGGAATTTTTGTATTTTAGTAGAGACGAGGTTTCGCCATGTTGGCCAGGCTGATCTTGAACTCCTGACCTCAGGTGATCCACCTGCCTTAGCCTCCCAAAATGCTAGGATTACAGGTGTGCACCACTGCACCCACCCCCCAAGCTGCTTTTAAAATAACTGCTTCTGGCCGGGTGCAGTGGCTCATGTCCGTAATCCCAGCACTTTGGGAGGCTGAGGCAGGCCAATCACCTGAGGTAGAGAGTTCGAGACCAACCTGACCAACATGGAGAAACCCCATCTCCACTAAAATTACAAAAATTGGCCAGGTGTGGTGGTGCATGCCTGTAATCCCAGCTAATAGGGAGGCTGAGGCAGGAGAATAGCCTGAACCTGGGAGGCAGAGGTTGCGGTGAACCAAGATTGCACCATTGCACTCCAGCCTGGGCAACAAGACCGAGACTCCATTACAAAATGAATAAATAAATAACTGCCTCTATCAACAACAAATCAATTTTGTTTTCCCCCAGACAATGTCTTGGTCTGTCACCCAGGCTGGAGTGCAGTGGCTTAATCATGGCTAACTGCAGCCTAGAATTCCTGGGCTCAAATGATCCTCCCTCCTCAGCCTCCCAAGTAGCTAGGCCTACAGGTGTGGGCTACCATGCCAAGCCAATTTTTAAATTTTTTTGAAGAGACTTGGGGTTTTGCTAGGTTGCCCACGCTAGTGTCAAACTCCTGGCTCAAGCAATCCTCCTTCCTGGGCCTCCCAAAGTACTTGAATTATAGGCATGAGCTAACATGCCTGGTCCAATATTCTAAACACATGAAAGAACAATTTAAAAATACTGTATTTACAAAAATTAGCTGGGTGTAGTGGTATGTGCCTGTAGTCCCAACTACTTGGGAGGCTGAGGCAAGAGAATTGCTTGAACCCTGAAGGCAGAGGTTGCAGTGACCCGAGATACTGCGCCACTGCACCCCAGCCTGGGCAACAGAGCAAGACTCCGTCTAAAAAAAAAAAAAAAAAAAGTTTAGATGTTTTGTGACCTTGGGTATTACTGCACTTTTGTGTCCTCTAAAATTGAGGTAATACCTAGTTTGTGGAATTAAATGAGCGAAACACTTACACATATGTTAATTTTTCTTAAATAGGTATTTTACCTGTTTTAAATTCTTGATATTCAGTAATTATAGTAATATTCTATTTGATCATTAAACCAAAATAAGAAGGCACGAGACGTGCGGAGACCAGATGACAGAACACATCAACCACTGCAGAACATTTGGGAACTTTGCTTTCCATTTGTGTAACATAAAGACTCCCATAACAACTACATTTTGCGTAAGAAATCCATGAGTCCCAGTATCTGGTGTTGCAGGGGCAGCAAGAGAGATGAATTCATTCCTACATCAAAAGCATTATGTCAGTTGAGCACAGTGGCTCACACTTGTAATCCCAGAGCTTTGGGAGGCTGAGGTAGGAGGATCACTTGAGCCTAGGAGTTTGAGGCCAGCCTGGGCAACATAGTGGGATCTTATCTCTACTAAAAACACAAAAAATTAGCCAAGCATGGTAGCATGCACCTGTAGTCCCAGTTATTCAGGAAGCTGAGGAAGAAGGATCACTTGTGCCCAAGAGGTTGAAGCTACAGTGAGCCATTACCGCACCACCGCACTCCATCCAGCCTGGGCAACATAACGAGACCCTGTCTCAAAAAAAAAAAAAAAAAGAAAGAAAGAAAGAAAGAAAAAGGTAAGCTAACCTAAAAAATATTTCTAGAAAACATTTTAACAGATTTTACCCATGAAGGGCCAGGCACAGTGGCTCATGCCTGTAATCCCAGCACTTTGGGAGGCTGAGGTGGGCGGATAACAAGGTCAGGAGTTCAAGACCAGCCTGGCCAACATGGTGAAACCCTGTCTCTACTAAAAATAGAAAAATTAATTGGGCATGGTGGCAGACACCTATAATCCCAGCTACTTGGGAGGCTGAGGCAGGAGAATCTCTTGAACCTGGGAGACAGAGGTTGCAGTGAGCCAACATTGTGCCACTGTACTCCATCCTGGGCAACAGGGCGAGACTCCGTCTCAAAAAAAAAAATTTTTTTTTACCCATGAAGTGGAATACCATAGAGCAGGGGTCCACACCCCCTGGGCCACAGACGGGTACTGTCCATGGCCTATTAAGGAACCAGGCCACATAGCAGGAGGTGAGTAGCAGGCAAGCGAGCTGTCAGACCAGTGGTGGCATCACACTCTCATACCAGCATGAATCCTATTGCGTGCTGCACATGTGAGGGATCTAGGATGCCCTCTCCTTATGAGAATCTAATTAATGCCTGATGATCTGAAATGGAATGGTTTCATCCCAAAACCATCTCCCCCACCCCCATCTATGGAAAAATTGTCTTCCATGAAACCAGTTCCTGGTGCCAAAAAGGTTGGGGACCACTGCTTTAGAGACTTTAATGTGATCCTACTCTAAGTATCTAATGTTACCCTAGGTCCATTTATAAGCATGTAATAAACTCTGTAAACCTTAATTTTTAATTTTCTTATCTGTAAAATGGGCATAATAATAATAATATTGCCTAATTATACAGAACTGTCATTAATTCTCATGTTTTGGCTCAAGGCCTAGCATAAAGTAAATATTCAAAATATTATTTTCTTTAACAAATACTTGTATGTCTATCATGGCCCAGACCTACAGACCTAGTGAAAACAAGTCCCTGCTCACATGGAGCTTACATTCTAATGAAGGCATCAGATAATTAACTAATAGAAATAGCATAATGTTGGAAAGAAAAAGAGAGAGAGCCAGGTTAGGAGATAAAAGATGACAGAGTAAGTGGTAGAAGTGGCTATTTTCTATAAAAGCAAGCAAGCTGCCAGTGTAGACAGGTGGGCAAATGATGATGAAATGTGAAATCAGATAGCCAGCCAGAGACCAAATTCTGTGAGGCTGTGTGGTCAAAGTGAGAATTTTTAGTTTTATTCTAAAAGTGGTAAGGACTGAGCACAGTAGTTCACACCTATAATCCCAGCACTTTGGGAGGCCTAGGCGGACATATTGCTTGAGCTCAGTACCAGCCCAGCCAACAAGGCAAAATCCTGCCTCTACAAAAATATAAAAATTAGCTGGGCGTGGTAGCACGCGCCTGTAGTCTCAGCTACTCAGGAGGCTGAGGCATGAGAATCACTTGAACCTGGGAGGCAGAGGTTACAAGAGAGCCGAGATCACACCACTGCACTCCAGCCTGGGTGACAGAGCAAGACTCTGTCTCCAAAAAAAAAAAAAAAAAAATTAAAATTAAAACTAATTAAAAAAGTGATAGAAAACAAGTGAAGAATTTTAAGCAGAGGGATGACGTGATCTGAATTTATTTATTTATTTATTTATTTATTTGAGACGGAGTCTCACTCTGTCACCCAGCAAGCTGGAGTGCAGTGGCACCATCTTGGCTCACTGCAATCTCCGCCTCCCAGGTTCAAGCAATCCTCCTGCCTCACCTCCCGAGTACCTGGGACTACAAGCACGTGCCACCATGCCCGGCTAATTTTTTTATGTTTAGTAGAGACAGGGTTTCACCATGTTGGCCAGGCTGGTCTTGAACTCTTGACCTCACGATCTGCCTGCCTCCCACTGCAGAACATTTGGGAACTTTGCTTTCCGTTTGTGTAACATAAAGACTCCCATAACAACTACATTTTGGGATTACAGGTGTGAGCCACCATGCCCGGCCCTGATTTATATTTCTAAAATATGACTGGATACTGCATGGAACAAGGGCAAAAGCAGAGAGACAGGAGGCTATTGCAGTACTGATCTTGACTAGAGTAGAAATGGCAAAAAGTAACTAATTCAGGATATATTGTGAAGGCAAAGATGGCAAGACTTACTGATTGATTTTATGAGACCTATGAGAAAAAAGGTAAGAATGACTCCAAAATTTTTGGTCTGGGCAACAAAAAGAATTGGTAAGAATGAAGGAAGAGCCACTTTGGGTGGTCAGGAAGGGGGAAAAAAACAACAGTTCTGTTTAAGACATTTTGAGTTTCAGATGCTTCTTTGGCCTTCAAGCAGAGTTCAGTTGGAAGCTAGGTAGAGAAGTCTTAGACTTCGACAGACAGGTCCAGGCTAGAGAAGTGAATCTGGGAGTTATCATCATCTCAGTGACATTTAAGCCCCCAGAACTAGAAGAAATCACCTGGGGGTGGGGGTCTCTCTTCTCCAGAGAGAGAGATCTGAAGACAAAATCCCGGTGGACTTTTAACCTAAGGAGGAAAAGAATAATGAACCTGGGAGGAAAGAAGGCAATGAGAAGAGTATGGGGCACTAAGAGTTAAGAAAATGAAGTATCTAAAGTAGGCGGTCACACTATGTTCCCTACTATTATTAGAATGATTATTATCATAACCACTTACAGGACTCTCTAGAGGAATGAGTTCAGGCTATCTCCTGATTTCCCTAATAACTTGCCCTGCTCACTCTCACCTCTGGACCTTGCCTCTTGGTTACCATGCAAATCCCATCTGGTTTCAATGCTGTTTTCCTAATCCTCCTTCATAAATCTAAAAGGCAGCCTTGGCATCTAAGACCTAAATCTATCTTTTCCCAAGTCCAAAGGAAAGATGTATTGATTGTTCCTTTATCCTCTCCATACAACTTTCACACCTTTTCCCTTTTGTCTTCAAGGTTTTTATTCCTAATGATGTAGCCAACACTAATTACCTTAGGAGAGTTGGAGAAGGGCAGGACACTCTAATTTCCAAAAAGCCTGATTTGAAGACTTTTATCCAAGATAAACGTAAATGCCTTCAAAATGACTATCACAACATGTTTCAAAGGTCTTAGTTTACTGAGGAACCACAAATGACCATCTTCTCTTTCTTGGAGAAGCTTTAAGTCAAGACTTAGTCTACTAAATTCCCCAATTTTACCCTTTTCCTGCCTTATTCCCAACTTTGCTACTTTGGCATAAAGATGCAGAAATAACACTTTAATTACTGAGCCCTAGAAAATAAGGCAGTCAAAACAAGATTAGTATTTAAATGCCTTTTAATTCTCCAGAATAAATTTATCTAATATCTCAGTCTCTATGTAGTAATTATACTGTTGTCGGCAAACTACTAAAGATATTGCCTGCAACTATAATTAATGTATCTGTGTGGCACACTGTGACGTTATATTAACTTTAGTAACCAAGCACGTTCAGGGCTTGTTAAAAATCCCAGTGACATCTTCAGCACAATCTTCTGCTCTAAAAGCCTCCTGCAACAATTAAGAAAAATGGCACACAATAAAAATATTTTATACACTGCTTATATTTTAAAACCATAAAACCAAAACCCATACGCAACTCCCTCCCCTCCTCACAATATAGGAAATAGAGTAAAACCTATTGCCATAAAGATTTGAGTAAAAGATCTACAATCATAAAGTTCCTTAATCATTTACAACAACAAATTTAGATTCCTAATTTTTATAAAACAGGCATAAATGTACTATATATGTTCACTGTTTACTCAATCCAAGAGTATTAAAAATTAAATATACAATAGGAAAACAGGAAAACAAATCACAGCTCTTCAGTGTCACAGTGTGATCACACTGATATAAAACATGCTATTTAGAGTACTCTCAACAATTCTGCTCTTCCTAAGCAAATTTTGAATGATTTTAAAGAGAGATGATTTAGAAGGCCTAGATCTCATGCAACCTAAGATGCCCAAAGACATGTAAACTGATAATTATCTGCCACTTCCCGAGCTTTTTCCTCATGATTTCCCTCCATCAAGAAAATAAATCAAAATACACTTTATTTTAATTAATTAATTTATTTATTTTGAGATGAAGTCTCGCTCTGTCGCTCAGGCTGGAGTGTAGTGGTGCAATTTCAGCTCACTGCAACCTCCACCTCCCAGGTTCAAACAATTATCTGCCTTAGCCCCCCGAGTAGCTGGGATTGCAGGTACCCACCACCACATCTAGCTACCGTTTTTGTATTTTTAGTAGAGATGGGGTTCAAAACAAATTGTAATCTAACAGTTAAATTCAAATTAAGCACAGACATTCAGCATTACTGCACAGAACAGTAAAACTTAATAAGTATTTTCAGAAGTGATATGCTCTCCAACAGTAAGGGTTCTGGAGACAGACAGCCCAAGTTCATTTTCTACTTCCCTCAATTCATAGACATGTGAGCCCAGGTAAGACAGTCAATACCTCTGTCTCAATTCCTTCATCTGTGAAATGGGGAAAGAGTACCTGCCACAGAATTATTGTAAGGATTCAGTAAGATAAAATCTGCCTAATTAAAAAAAAAAAAATTGTACAAATGTCCAATGTAAAAAAAAAAAAAAATCTGCCTAATTGTGCTTGGCACAACTTAAGTGTTTGTTGTTGTTAATTACTAATTATGGTATATTTTTCCCCACTAAAAGGCAATTTTTTTTTTTTTTTTTTTTTTTGTATTTTAGTAGAAATGGGGTTTCACCAGGTTGGCCAACCTGGTCTTGAACTCCTGACCTCAGGGGATCCACCTGCCTTGGCCTCCCAAACTGCTGGCATTACAGGCGTGAGCCATCGTGCCCAGCCTAGGCAACTGTTTTTTGAGATAGAGTCTTGCTCTGTCACCCAGGCTGGAGTACAGTGGCATGAGCTTGGTTCCTGCAACCTTGGCCTCCAAGGTTCAAGCATTCCTCTCACCTCAGCCTCCCAAGTAGCTAGGATCACAGACATGTGTCACCAGGCCCAGGTAATTTTTTTGTATTTTTAGTAGAGATGGGGTTTCACTATGTTGCACAGTCTGGTCTCAAACTCCTGACCTCAAGTGATCTGCCCTCCTCAGCCTCCCAAAGTGCTGGAATTACAGGCATGAGCCACCATCACACCTGGCCTAAAAAGCAATTTTAAAAGTAAAGGTATTCGTTTTTCCCTTTACCCATTTTGCCTCCTCAAGTTTATTCACAGTTAAAAGAATTCTTCAGTCTCAGACCAGAACAATGTGGTGGGGAAAGAGCAAGTGTAGTTAAATCATTTCTTCATTGTGTTCTTCATTACAGTTTTCTGGTAAGCCAAAACCAAAAGGGCTTCTCAGACATGATCTACCTTTCCCCGCCATCCCTCTCAGTTACAAGTCATGCACCGCATAACAAACTGTCCATCAGCGGGCTGCATACATCAAGGTCCACATATATGAGTGGTCCCATAAGATTACATTAATAATATCACATTTTTACTATCATATTTGTACCCTTTCTATGGTTAGATATATTTAGATACACAAATACTCTACTCACCACCACTGTGTTACAATTCCCTACAGTATTCAGTACAGTAACATGCCATTCAGGTTTGTAACCTAGGAGCAATATAGTATACCACAGCGCCGCGGTATGGAGTACACTCCGCCCTGTAGGTTTGTGTAAGTATACTCTGCTACTCGCACAACAACAAAATCGCCTACCGACACATTTCTCAATGCATGACTGTATTTAGATTCCCTTTCTCAGTGCTTTCCTAATAGTCATCACACTGTTTTGATTATTTATCTCAATCTAAGATGAGAGTAAAATCTCTCTGAAAGCTTGGTGGCTTTGACACCTAGGCTTGCTGAATAACAAAACCTATTTTCCTATAGGTGCTCTCAAAAACCTAACTGCATATTTCTTATTCTTATCATCTATATGTATGTTCAATGCATTTATCCCTAAACAACAAACACAATTAAGAACAGCTTTCACCTATACAATATTCCTTGATAAACAGGTACTACCGAAAACTGAACTATAAATGCCTGCTTTGTCTAACATAGAACCAGAAGTAGCATCCCTTTCACGGTCTTGTGAACTGCATTCCAGATTTTGCTAGCTGCCATTATACCACTTCACACTTCACTTAGGCAACTACCAAAAGCAATCAGCACCACGATATTGGCTAGACTTTTAAAAACAAACTCCAAAACACCTCTAGAGAGTTGCAAAAAAGGCATTAAAAAAAATCGGGCATGGCTGCTTTCTCCTGAGAAACCAACAAATGCACATATAAAGGTGGCACAAAGTATACTTTGGATTTTAACTAAGACAATTCAAAGACAACAACAACATGAAAAGCAGCAAAGAAAGAGGACGTTTTCACCAAGATGATTTTATCCAGTGTCTCTCTTAGCCATCTTGATGTGAAAAGTATTTATTTAGATAAAGAAGCTTAAATTATATCATGCAATAAAAAGAAATTTCAGGGCGGGCATGGTAGCTCATGCCTGTAATACCAGCACTTTGGGAGGCCAAGGCCGGTGGATCACCTGAGGTCAGAAGTTCGAGACCAGCCTGACCAACATGGTGAAACCCCATCTCTACTAAAAACTACAAAAATTAGCCGGGTATGGTAGCAAGTGCCTGTAATCCCAGCTACTCAGGAGGCTGAGGCAGGAGAATTGCTTGAACCTAGGAGGCAGAGGTTGCAGTGAGCTGAGACTGCACCACTGGACTCCAGCCTGGGCAACAGAGCAAGACTCCGTCTCAAAAATAAAAAAAAAAATAAAAAAAGAAATCCAAATACACAATAGCAAAAACTCCCTCCAACTTAGGGATAGGTTCAATTATTCCTGCCTTTAAACTTATATTCCCACAGAAAATTTAGGCACTAAAACTAACCAAAGGCTTGGCACGGTGGCTCATGCATGTAATCCTAGCACTTTGGGAGGCCAAGGCAGGAGGATGCCTTAAGCCCAGGAGTTCAAGACCAGCCTACCCAGCCTGGGCAATATAGTGAGATCCCATCTCTATGAAGAAATTAAAAATTAGCCAGGTGTGGTGGCACACAACTGTAGTTCCAGCTACTAGGGGAGGAAGGTGGGCGAATCACTAGGTCCCAGGAGGTTGAGACTGCAGTGAGCCATGACTGTCCCATTGCTTTCAGTCTGTGTAACAGGGCAAGACCTTGTCTCACAGACACACACACCAAAAAAACCAACCACAAAAACAACATATAATTTTTCAAATAGTATGCTATATAGTATATATTATTGCATTTGACCCTCACAACCCTGAGATAGCAGGCTGGGAAGGCATTAGCAACATTTCCACTCAATAAGTGAAGAACCTAAGGCTCAAGTGTCTGATAACAGAGGATGAATATAAATGAAATATGGTTCATAAATAGAATATTAAGTAGCTACTGAAATCATGTTCTTGAGGAATATTTAAGAAATGAGGGCCAGGTGCAGTGGTTCACACCTATAGCATTTTAAGGAGGCCAGGGCAGGACGACTACTTGGGGCCAGAAATTCAAGACCAGCTTAGGCAACAAAGTGAGACCCTTGTCTCTACCAAAAAAAAAAAAAGTAATAATAATAAATAAATTTTTTACCCATAAATTATCCCTTATTAAATCAAATCCATTCAATCCATCTTTATATGGATTTTTCACGTTATTAAAAGTAACGGCTCTATCACAAGAAGAAAACAATACTTAAGGTAATTTCCATAACATCTTCTAGCCATTCAACTCTATGCAATCCCCTTTCTGCAATCTGAATGCTATTTGAGAGGCAGTTCTAGACTGCTATTTGAGACGGCACTTCTAGATCACTATGGAATTTTAAAATGGTTTAGGCCAGGCGTAGTGGCTCACTGCTATAATCCCAGCACTTTCGGAGGCCAAGGCAGGCAGATTACTTGAGGTTAGAAGTTCGCGACCAGACTGGCCAACATGGTGAAAACCCGTCTCTACTAAACATACCAAATTAGCCAGGCGTGGTGGCACGCACCTGTAATCCCAGCTACTTGGGAGGCTAAGGCAGGAGAATTGCTTGAACCTGGGAGGAAGAGGTTGCAGTGAGCCAAGATCGCACCACTGAACTCCAGCCTGGGCAACAGAGCAAGACTCCATCTCAAATATATATAAATTTCAATATCTAGGAACACACTTGTGTTTCAACATTTGTCCTGAATATTAAAACATATAATTATACTTTTGAAACACCAACAAAATTAGTTAATTGTGATATACCCATATTACAAAATTTCAAAAGTTGTATATAAAAGTAGCAACATTAAAATATTAGAAAATAATTTGTTCAGCAGCAATAGAATAAAAAAATAGAAAATAGAAAAAGCAAACTAAAAAACAGTACATATAACCCAATTACATAAAAATCTTAATATGTATAGGCCAGACATGGTGGCTCACGCCTGTAATCCCAGTACTTTGGGAGGCTGAGGTGGGCAGATCACCTGAGGTCGGGAGTTCGAGACCAGCCTGACCAACATGGAGAAACCTTGTCTTTACTAAAAATACAAAAAATTAGCAGGGCGTGGTGGTGCATGCCTGTAATCCCAGCTGCTCGGGAGGCTGAGGCAGAAGATCAATCGCTTGAACCTGGGAGGTGGAGGTTGCAGTGAGCAGAGATCTCGCCACTGCACTCCAGCCTGGCGACAGAGTGAGACTCTGTCTCAAAAAAAAAAAAAAAAAGACCTTGACAGGTGTAAAGTACAAGGAAAAGATTAGAGGAATATAGATCCAGATGTTAATGATCATTCTCTCTGAGTGGTGAGGTTAAAAATAATTTTGCTTCTGTCAGTATTCATCAAAACTGAAAGACCAGCAGATCACTTGAGCCCAAGAGCTTGGGCAACATGGTTTTTTGCAGAAACACTCTCTACGAAAAATACAAAAATTAGCCAGGTGTGGTGGCGCACGACTGTCGTCCCAGCTACTGGAGAGACTGAGGTAGGAGCACTGCTTGAGCCAGGGAGGGCGAAGCTACAGTGAGCCAAGATCGCTCCACTGCACTCCAGCATGGGTGACAGAGTGAGACCCTGTCTCATAAAAAAAAAAACCTGAAAGAAAAAAAGTATCAAAAAGATCCATCAAAACGTAGCAGTACACTGTGGTTAAGGAGATAAGAATAGTGATGACTTTTCTTTCCCACTTCCTTATTATTCACAATGTTCATAATTTATATGCATTTACATTTATTTTCATGTGGTTATAGTAATTTATACTAGAAAAAGTATACAAATTTAAATGCATTACTTTCTTCTGGGTTTTTTTTTTTTTAATGGGGTGCTGTCTCACCCAGGCTGGAGTGCACTGACACAAGCCTGGCGCACTGCAGCCTTCACTTCCCAGGCTCAAGAAATCTTTCTACCTCAGCCTCCCGAGTAGCTGCGAACACAGGCACATGCCACCATGCCCAGCTAATTTTTTTGTTTTTTGGTAGAGACAGGGTTTCGCCACGTTGCCCAGGCTGGTCTCATACTCCTGTGCTCAAGCAATCTGTCCATCTCAGCCTCCCAAAGTGCTAAGATTACCAGCATGAGTCACCACACCTGGCCTAAATGCATTACTCACTTTTTTTGTTTTTGGAGAGCTTTGCTCTTCTCGCCCAGGATGGAGTGCAATGGCATAATCTCGGTTCACTGCAATCTATGCCTCCTGGATTCAAGGGATTCTCCTCCCTCAGCCTCCCCCGGTAGCTGGAATTACAGGTGCCCACCACCACACCCAGCTAAGTTTTATATTTTTAGTACAGATGCGGTTTCACCATGCTGCCCAGGCTGGTCTCGAAATCCTGACCTGAGGTGATCTGCCTGCCTTGGCCTCCCAAAGTGCCGGGATTACAAGCATGAGCCACCATGCCAAGCCTAAATGCATTACTTTCTAAACTCTTTCTTTCCAAATCTCCATCTTGCCCTTCCTCCACACCAAATTTTCTTTCTTTTTTCCTGAAACAGTGTCTCACTCTATTGCCCAGGCTAGAGCACAGTGGCACAATCATGGCTCACTGCAGCCTTGACCTCCAGGGCTCAAGTGATCCTCCCACTTCAGCCTCCCTAGTAGCTGGGACTATAGGTGTGCACCAGCTAATTTTTTTGTACTTTTTGTAGAGACAGGGTTTCACCATGTTGCCCAAACTGGTCTCAAACTCCTGCACTCAAGCAATCCTGCTGCCTCAGCCTTCCAAAGCGCTGGGATTATAGGCACTGAGTCACTGCACCCAGCCCCAAATTTTCGTTGCTTTTTTTTTTTTTTTTTTTTTTTTAAGATTAAGTCTTGCTCTGTCTCCCAGGCTGGAGTGCAGTGGCGCGATCTCGGCTCACTTCAACCTCTGCCGCCTGGGTTCAAGTGATTCTCCTGCTTCAGCCTCCCAAGTAGCTGGGATTACAGGTGCGTGCCACCATGTCCAGCTAATATTTTTCGTATTTTTAGTAGAGATGGGGTTTTAGCATCTTGGCCAGGCTGGTCTTGAACTCCCTGTCTCAGTCTCCCAAAGTGCTGGGATTACAGGCTTGACCCACCACACCAAGCCCAAATTTTCAATAGTGGACATGAAATCATTCTTTGTATCAGTTATGCTGTGTAGCATTTGGTTTAGAAATGTATGTGTGAATGAAAAAGCCTTATAAGACATATAATGTGAGCAATAAACAGGAAAAAAAAAATCAGGGCTACTTCTATTCCAACCAAGATTGGGCACCAGGGAAAAAAAATCCTGGCAAAGGAAGGTTGATAAATATATGAATGAGATTCACCAAAGGGCAAGAGACAATCTATGGGTAAAAATAAAGCAAAATGTCACAGTTCAGTCACTTGATGGAGTGTACCTCATATTATAATTGAAAACAATTTCATCTACCTCCTGTATTGTAGTGCACTTATACAGGTTTAATGTCTCCAGATTTACACAAATAACATAACCATAAATGTGAGTGGTTCGATCATTAACTCTGGCTCATTTCCCTTTTTACTAAGTAATTAGATATTAAGAAATACTTCTAAAGTGGGAGAACCGTGGGCATATAATGGGATATTATTGAACAGAGCCATTTGTATGCGCTTGAGACTCCAAAATGTCAAGGCAGTAACATTTATTTGTGCCATGGAAAATATTTCCTCCAAGACCAGAAAGTGCTTAAATAAAATAGCTACTTCTCAGTTTTCAAATTTAGCACATTCCCTAAAGTACTCTTCATACTCTTCTACTTTTTCATAAGTTTATGGCAGAAACATTCAAGTGCACTCCATCTGCAATCAGGCCAGCTTGCCAGCAAAGCAGCCTTTTTAATGTAGCTAACACGTGTGTACAGCATATTCATTTCCAACAAGACTATGCTCAAAATGCATGCCCTCTTCCAATCCAAGCCCAATGGTGTTTTAAAAAAAGCCAATAATACTTTCTAAACATAGCATCTTTCACACAAACGCCTCTCTTAAAAAATTTCTCACTTAAAAATTATTTGGCATACATATTAGTCAAATTACTAAGAAATTGTCATAGAAGGCTGAAAACAGAAACAGAAAACAGCAGAAAACGGAAAATGCCAAAATTCTACAGGAAAAAGTTTCTCTTACAATAGATATGATAGTTCTCATCTGGTTAGTTGCTTTCCAAGAACAGACACCTTTCAAAGGAACCAAACTGACTGCAATTCTGAGCCATGACAAAGTATTTTGCTAGAAAACTAACCCTAATTTTTGCAAGGCCAATTAATCTACTGAGGATTTTTGTTTCAGTAGACTAACGCTAATTTAAAAGTCACAAATTGCTACTGCAGAAATTGTACATGCAGGGAAACAATGTGTCATAGTCAGCTAAGGGTAAGGAGTGCCATTATCTAGTCCTAACACTGCCACTCATAAGCTCTAATAAACTACAATTCTGAAATTTTCCCCAAATACACCTTACTCACTCCTCAAGGTCCAGCTTAAATGGCATATCATCAATAAATTCTTATCTATGCTCTTTGCCAAAGTCACATTTCTACTTTTTTTTTTTTTTTGAGATGGAGTTTTGCTCTTTTGCCCAGGCTAGAGTGCAGTGACGTGATCTCTGCTCACTACAACCTCCACCTTCTGGGTTCAAGCAATTCTCCTGCCTCAGCCTCCTGAGTATCTGGGATTACAGGAACATTTCACCACGGCTAGCTAATTTTTTGTATTTTTAGTAGAGATGGGGTTTCATCATGTTGGCCAGGCTGGTCTCAAACTCCTGACCTCAGGTGATCCAATCACCTTGGCTTCCCAAAGCACAGGGATTACAGGCATGAGCCACCATGCCTGGCTAATAGTCTTTTTTTTTTTCTTTTTTTTGGCAGGGTGCAGTGGCTCATGCCCATAATCCCAGCACTTTGGGAGGCCAAGGATTGCTTGAGCTCAGGAGTGGGAGAACAGCCTGGGCAACATGGTGAAACCCCATCTCTACTAAAAATATAAAACTTAGCCAGGCATGTTGACAGGTGCCTGTAATTCCAGCTACCTGAGAGGCTGAGGCAAGAGAATCACCTGAACCCAGGAGATAGAGGTTGCAGTGAGCCAAGATCATGGCACTGTACTCCAGCCTAGATGACAAAGGGAGACTGTCTCAAAAAAAAAAAAAAAATTGCTTAAGGACATGGTCCCATGGTATAACTCTGTGATCCCTACAGTCTAACATTACAGCAAACTTTCAAAACGGATAGAAGGGAAGGAATGGACAGTCCAGGCAGAGCAAAGCCCTCAGCCTATTCTCTAGAGAGATTTTGGACAGAGTATGGTGAAAAAGCCACTAGGCATTCAGCATTGTGCTTAGTGTGATCCACAGACTGGTTTTTATAGTATAGTGCAATATAATAAAGCCTATTCTAACCAAACTGTTAATTACTTTTAATAAAAGCAAGCTCTCTTTTTAAATATTGTATCAAAAGATGTATCAACATTTTGAATAATTCTGGAGAGATTTTTGTGGGAGATAAGCAAAAATGGTGAACAGAACTTATATTCCCACAAACTCTAAAACTGTATGGCCCTATTCTCAAAAGCTGTTCAACTAGAAATCTTTTTTTTTTTTTTGAGACAGAGTCTCACTCTGTCGCCAGGCTGTAGTGAAATGGCATGACCTTGGCTCACTTGCAACCTCTACCTCCTGGGTTAAACCATTCTCCTGCCTCAGCATCCTGAGTAGCTGGGATTACAGGGACCTGCAACCACACTTGGCTAATTTTTGTAATTAGTAGTAGGGGGCGGTTCACCATGTTAGTCAGGCTGGTCTCAAACTCCTGACCTCAGGTGATCCACCCGCCTCAGCCTCCCAAAGTGCTGGGACTACAGGCGTGAGCCACCGGAACCAGCAAAAATATGGCCTTTTAATACTCAATTTCTACTTAAAAGTTTTTAGTAAAATTTCCAACCCTATAAAGAAAGTAGCAACAGAACCCCAATCATTAATGAGAACTATATCCCCATGACAACAGAGGTTTCTCCTGGATAAACAAGACGTTCGGTATGTGAAACATTATCACAAAGAGAGGTATATAATAGTTCTTTTTTTTTGAGACAGTCCCGCTCTGTCTCCAGGCTGGAGTGCAGTGGCACAATGTCAGCTCACTGCAACCTCCGCCTCCTGGGTTCCAGCAATTCTCCTACTCCAGCCTCCTCAGTAGCTGGGATTACAGGCATGGGTCACCACACCCAGCTTTTTTTTTTTTTTCTTTTTTGACACAGAGTCTCACTCTGTTGCCCAGGCTGAAGTGCAATGGCGAGATCTCAGCTCACCTGCAACCTCTAGCTCCCGGGTTCAAGCGACTCTCCTGCCTCAGCTTCCCAAGTAGTTGAGATTACAGGCGCCTGCCACCACACCCAGCTAATCTTTGTATTTTTAGTAGAGACGGGGTTTCACCATGTTGGCCAGTCTGGTCTCAAACTCCCAACCTCAGGCGCTCCACCCGCCTCGGCCTCCCAAAGTGCTGGGATTACAGGCATGAGTCACCACGCCCAGCCTATTCTTTGTATTTTTCACTACAGACAGGGTTTCACCATATTGGCTAGGCTGAACTCGAACTCCACATTTCAAGTGATCTGCCCACCTTGGCCTTCCAAAGTGCTGAGACTACAGGTGTGAGCCACCACGCCGAACCTATTTAATAGTATTTTTTGGAATTGGTTCTTGCTCTTGATCAAAGATTTCCTAAAGTCCACCTTTCAAAGGAACTTGTGACACACACCAGCATATTCAGAGCCAATACCAACAGCCAAAATGCCTCCAAACTAAGTTATAATAATTAAATACGTTTTTCACAGAGAGAAATGACAGGCTCAATAATAAGGGTTTAGTTATATACTATATAAAACTTAATCATTAAAATGAAGAATAATGAAATAGTTTTTAAAAAATGACATTTAAGAACATAAACATTTATCTAATATGCTGTCTAGTTCAATTATGAGCCTAACGCAAACTTTAAGGAGCAAATGATCAATAAGGACTTCTTAAAACCAGCTTTTGCCACACTGCCATGTGTGTACCTATGCAACAATCTTCCATGTTCTTCACATGTACCCCCAAACCTAAAATGCAATAAAAAAAATAAATAAATAAACAAATAAATAAATAAATAAACAAACCAGCTTTTGCTGGGTACAGTCACTCACGCCTGTAATCCCAGCACTTTGGGAGCCCAAGGCAGGTGAATCACCTGAGGTCAGGAGTTTGAGACCAGCCTAGCTAACATAACGAAACCCCATCTCTACTAAAAATAAAAAATTAGCCAGGTGTGGTGGTGGGCACCTGCAATCCCAGCTACTTGTGAGGCTGAGGCAGGAGAATCACTTGAACCTGGGAGGTGGAGGTTGGAGTGACCTGAGATCATGCCACACACTCCAGCCAGGGCGACAGAGTGAGACTCTGTCTCAGAAAAGGAAAAAAAAAAGAACTTTATTGAGATCAATTTATATATTATAAAGTTCACCGGCTTACACTATACAATTCAGTGTCGACTTCTGCATCTGTCTTTGACAATTTTTCACAGGACATAATTCACAGAACTGTTGGCACTATTAACATAGAAGAGTGAAATACAGTGGTACAGCTGTTTAACCCTTAGTTTTTTTTTAATATATATGGAATCTCAAAAAAAAAAAACAAAAAAACAAAAAAACCTTTTTTTTTGAGACAGGGTCTTGCGCTGTTGCCCAGGCTAGAGTGCAATGACATGAACACAGCTCACTGCAGCCTCAACTCCTGGACTCAAGTGATCCTCCTGCCTTGGCCTCCCAAAGTGATGGGATTACTTGAGCCACCACACTCAGCCTTCAAATGTTTTTTTTTTTTTTTAAATAAAGATTGTTTCGGCCAGGCATGGTGGCTCACGCCTGTAATCGCAGCACTTTGGGAGGCCAAGGCGGGAGGATCACTAGGTCAGGAGATAGTGACCATCCTGGCCAACATGGTGAAACCCCATCTCTACTAAAAATACAAAAATTAGCTGGGTATGGTGGTGCCTGCCTGTAATCCCAGCTACTCGGGAGGCTAAGGCAGGAGAATTACTTGAATCCAGGAGGTGGAGGTTGCAGTGAGCCAAGATCATGCCTGGAGAAAGAGTGAGACTTTGTCTCAAAAAAAAAAAAAAAAAAAGAAAGAAAGGATTGTTGCACTTCTTCTCCAAGAAAATACCAAATGGTGGATGACACCGGTGTTGTGGGTAGGGGCAGCGACGAGATGGGGAACGCGGTGGCTTCCAAGGATGTTTCGGCAGTGGCACCCAGAGCTAGGGTTGTGGCCGTAGACAGGGGGCAGGGCCGAGGCCACAGAGCTGGCGGAGGCAAGGCCGAGGATAAGGAATGGATGCCTGTCACCAAGCTGGGCCGGATCAAGGACATGAAGATCAAGTCCCTAGAGATCTACCTCTTCTCCCCTGCCCATCAAGGAATCTGAGATCACTGACTTTTTCCTGGGGGCCTCTCTCAAGGATGAGGTTTTGAAGATTATGCCGGTGCAGAAGCAGACCCGTGCCAGCCAGCGTGCCAGGTTCAAGGCGTTTGTTGCCACTGGGGGACTACAATAGCCATGTCGGTCTGGGGTGTTAAATGCTCCAAGGAGATGGCCACTGCCATAGCGGGACCATCATCCTGGCCAAGCTCTCCATGGTCCCTGTGCACAGAGGCTACTGGGGGAACAAGCTCATCAAGCCCCACACCATCCCTTGCAAGGTGACAGGCCGCTGCAGCTCTGTGCTAGTGCACCTCTGTGCTGGTGCGCCTCATCCCCCACACCCAGGGGCACTGGCATCATCTCAGCACCTGTGCTCAAGAAGCTGCTCATGATGGCTGGTATCGATGACTGCTACACCTCAGCCAGGGGCTGCACTGCCATCTTGGGCAACTTCGCCAAGGCCACCTTTGACACCATCTCTAAGATCTACAGCTACCTGATGCCCAACCTCTGGAAGGAGACTGTATTCACCAAGTCTCCCTATCAGGAAATCACTGACTATCTTGTCAAGACCCACACCAAAGTCTCTGCGCAGAGGACCCAGGCTCCAGCTGTGGCTACAACACAGGGTTTTTATACAACAAAAATAAAGTGAATTAACCCTAAAAAAAAAAAAAAAAAGATTGTTGCAAGCCCTGCCAAGTTCAGAGAAGTGTATAAATAATGGAATGTTCAAAGTTGTATGTGAACTACCTGAAATGTGGGCTGCAATATCTAGCTGGATTTTTGTGGAACAAACATTTCCACCAGTAGACTCCTCTACACAGAATATTGGCAAATGGAGCACAAGCTAATGAGATTAGAATGTGTACTTCAGCAGTAACTTGTGCCTGAAAGGGTGATGATTCTGTTGTATCACAAAATTACAGATTTAAAGACAGCAGAGCCTACCTCTATTTTAATCAATAATTTTCCTATAGATCCATATCAAGTAATTTGGTAGTACAGGTATAAAAGAAACCAGCCTAAGTCATTTTTCATCTAAGCAATTCTATAGAGAAACTCTGAAATAATTACTGATAATTTTAGTAATAATGTATAAGCTTACTATATATTAAATCCATTGTTCAACTCAAAAAACCACTGAGAAGTTCTAAGATCATCCTGGCAAACTCAGGTATTATTTAAAATCTCAAAAGAAAAACAATGAATCTTGCAGCCTCAATAGGTATATTTCACATTAGGACTTAGCAAAAAGCACTGTTCACAACTTTATTAAGATTTCAACTTAATAAGCATAAACACTTGCTAAATTAGTTCAGTTATTCAGGATTTCTCAACTGTACAGAATAAAATAAATAGTCCATATTTAAATATACTACAATAAATACCACGGAGGGGAAAACATTCAATAGATCATTCAGAATAGCAAAATTCAAAGTGTTACCATAGAAATGTTCACCTATTCTGAACAAAGCAAGAAGACAGGGTAATAAGAAAGGAAAATAAGATACACAGCTGAGAGAAAACAATATGTACTCACTGGTCGAGTTGCCTTGCATCTGAATGATGCATTTGGATTCCTTGCTGGTCTCTCGAGAATTGAAGGGCCTTACCCGGACAGCCACCTTCACTGAGGCTCCCGACATTTTAATGGCCTTGTTATATGTATGCAGTCCAGAAATAAAGAATCAAATCTTCTTTTGAAGTTATATCCAAGTTTCCTTTAAAAAGAAAAAAATTCCATACAAGGTAGTCAGAATTAAAGCAGGCATGTGCTAATTTAAGTATAAGAACTCTATCTTAGTTCTATTTCTGTTTCCATTTATAGTTCTATTTTGTTTCCATTTATTCATCCCTTTTCTCCCGTGCAAATCTTTTTAAGAGACGGTGCCCTGTTATGTTGCCCAGGCTGGTCTTGAACTCCGGGGTTCAAGTGATCCCCCTGCCTCAGTCTCCCAAGTAGCTCAGACTACAGGCACACACCACTGTGCCTAGCTCCCCCTACAAATCTTATGTTGCTAACAGTAAATTATTAAATAGAAAAATAAAGACTAAAAGCTGTTTTCCTTTTCTATTATCTTCTTCTTATACCTAAAAAGTCCCTACTTATTAATAAAAAACCTAACTACAAGGTATCTTATCTCTCTCTCTCTCTCTCTCTCTCTCTCTCTGTTTCTGGATAGATCTTCAATGATATATGAAAAACACAAGATGCTTATTTTCTAAAGAAGTTCCTTAAACAGGTAACTTTCCATCTGTAAACCACTTACTACTTTTCTTTAAAGAACTGCATTGGGCCAGGCGCAGTGGCTCATGCCTATAATCCCAGCACTTTGGAAAGCCGAGCTGGGCGGATCACTTGAGGTCAGGAGTTCATGACCAGCCTGGCCAAGATGGTAAAACCCCATCTCTACTAAAAATACAAACAAAAATTAGCCAGGCATGGTGGTGCACGCCTGTGATCCCAGCTACTCAGGAGGCTGAGGCAGGAGAATTGCTTGAACCTGAAAAGCAGAGGCTGCAATGAGCAGAGATACCACCACTGCACTCCACCTGGTCAACAGAGCAAGATGCCATCTAAAAAAAAAAGTGCACTGAACTCTCTATACATTAATTATAGTTTCAAACATTTGGTTACATGATGTATATATTGTGTAATTAAATAGCAAAAGACAAAGAAACTTTCTAGTGAATTCCTTATGTAGTGATTTCCTTTAATTTCAAAGATCCCTCAGATATGCCACTGACTCATGGCAGAGTCAAATCCATTACATTTCATTACTGAATGAATAGGAAAAATGTGAACATTTTTTAGAGGAATAGTTTCCCTCCCCATAGAACAAAGTCAACACTATTGCGTGACAAGAATCCAAACAAGTAACTTTTTTTTTTTTTGAGATGGAGTCTCACTCTGTCACCCAGGCTGGAGTGCAGTAGTGCCAGGCGATTCTTCTACCTCAGCCTTCCGAGTAGCTGGGACTACAGGCATGTGCCACCACGCCCGTAATCTTAGCTACTCGGGAGGCTGAGGTGGAGAATCGCTTGAACCCAGGAGGCAGAGTTTGTAGTGAGCCGAAGTCACGTCACTGCATTCCAGCCTTGGCGATAGAGCGAGACTCCGTCTCAAATTAAAAAAAAAAAAAGAAACAACCAATTTTTCTTGTCAGGAGAAACTCTACACTCTATCCAATAAAAAACTTTTTCAAGAATAATCGAACAAAATAAAAATCTAAAAAAGAATAGTATTTATGAATCCAATTATCAGGAAACCACAACAGAACTTAAATCTGACCAATATTTTTTCCAGATAATTAGGAATGCTAACCTCCAACTACACAACACTGTAACCAATGTGTTCCCAAGAAAAGAAAAAATAAAATAAAAACCAAAGTCACTCTCTACCTCAATGCCCTACTGTCTAGGCTGGAGTACAGTGGCACAATCATAGCTCACTGTAACCTTGAACTCCTAGGATCAAGCAATCCTCCCACCTCAGCCTCCCAAATAGCTGCGACTACAAGCACACACCAACACACCCAACTAATACTTCATTTTATTTGTAGAGACAAGGTCTTGTTATGTTGCCTGGTCTGTTCTCAAATGCCTGCCTCAGCCTCCCAAAGTGCTGGGATTACAGGTGTGAGCCACCACTTCTGGCCCCTTATTTTCTTAATAGCATCACTGCTATTTGAAATTCTTGTTTTTCGGAGCATGTCCATTGCCCAACTCTCACACTGTCTGTCTCTCACTCTTCCACCAGATCTCATGTCTTGTTTGCTAGCATTTAGAACAAACAATACCTGACGTAGAGCTCAGTAAATGCTGAAGAAATGAATTAATGAAATACATTTCCCAGTTGTGAGAATGATCTGTTTTAAGTCCTTTGCCTACTTTACTGATTTTGTTTTTGTTTCAAATGTTTACATTTTTAATATTAATCTTTTTCTATTTGCTACAATGTTTTTTCTAGTCTGTTTCCCATTTTACATTAAACTGATAAAATATTTTTGTGATCACATGTATCAAATGAAACCTTAGCATTATTAACCTTCCCAAGCAATGTAGCATGACTTATATCCATTAGTTGAGTAACAAGCCAAGAGAATGAATGAAGCATTCAGGAAGAGCAAGACATAAAACACACTGCAACCTCCCAGAATTCCCTTTGAAAACAGCCATCGTCTCAACTCTCCTCATGTCCGAAAACCCATTATCTTCTCCCCTAAACTAGGAATCTCTGCCAATCTTCCCTTGTCTATCAATAGCATTCTCCCCAGACCCCAATACCATAAATCTTGGAGTCATCTTTGTCACTACTCTTTGAAACCTTGTATTACCAACATTATTCACAAAATACCGTACGGAAACTTTTAAGATAGGAAGTTGCTTTATTCTATCCCTCCCTTCCTCTCGTTCTAACTGACATTACCTTAATCCATGTCCTTACTGCCACATACCCAGGTTGTAGGTGGAATGTTCTTTGAGCTTTTAGTCTTTGATCCAATAGTTCTTAAACAGGGTTGTACAAAACAGAATGACAGGAGGGTCTTTTGAAAAACAAAGAGTCTAGACTCCCCTAGTCTGGTATTCAACAGTTTTCAGACAAGCCCCACATTTGGATTTGTTGGTATGATTTAATTTTCAAAGATTAAGTTACAAACACCCAGCTAAGAACCACTGCTTAACCCTGTGGCAAGATCACCCCTCCAAAGCATGACTTTTTCAATGTCACTTTCAATTACAAGAACGTTCTCTTGTTCCTAACATGTAAAAAAAAAAAAAAAAAATGACTGCAAATTGATTTTTAAAAATCAAATCTATAAATTCACAAGTTTATGACACTTTTTTAAAAAACTTCATTAATAGATGATTGGTTATAGAGGGAAAAAAAATCATTATTCTGAAAACAGCAAATAAACAGAATTCAGTATACATCTAGTCTGTATAGCCTGTATAAAATATTGTAGAATAACCAAATAGTCAATGAGGGTAAGTTGTTTTTTTTGTTTTTTTTGAGACGGAGTCTTGCTCAGTCGGCTGGAGTGCAGTGGCGTGATCTTGGCTCGATGCAACCTCCGCCTCCCAGGTTCAAGTGATTCTCCTGCCTCAGCCTCCCGAGTAGCTGGAGTTACAGGCGCCCACCACCACACCCAGCTAATTTCTGTATTTTTAGTAGAGATGGGGTTTCACCATGTTGGCCAGGCTGGTCTCAAACTCCTGACCTCAGGTGATCCGCCCGCCTTGTCCTTCAAAGTGCTAGGATTACAGGCATGAACCACTGCGCCCGGGCTGAGGGTTAAGTCCTTCATGAAAAATTCTAGCTAATAAATGTAGAAGAAATCAAAGAATTAGAATGTTACCTTTTCCCAACCCCCCCTTTTTTTTTTGAGACAGAGTTTCTCTCTTGTCACCCAGGTTGGAGTGCAGTGGCACAATCTCGGCTCACTGAAGCCTCAATCTCCAAGGTTCAAGCAACTCTCCTACCTCAGCCTCTCAAGTAGCTGGGATTACAGGCGCATGACACCACGCCTGGCTAATTTTTGTGTTTTTGGTAGAGATGGGGTTTCATCATGTTGGCCAGGGTCGTCTCTAACAAAAGAAATACACAGCTTAGTAAGTATTCTTGCCCCACTCCCCTTAAAATAAAAATGTTTTTAAAAGTCAAGCACCGAATAAAATCCAGCTTTAGATCTGACTACCAGTTTAGAAGACATAAAGGAAGGAAAGCAGCAACTGAGATGACACATCAAAGACATCAAAGAGGTATAAGGCAAATGTAGAATATGAAACAATCTATAAAACAAATTAGCCAGTTTCTTCAAACAAATAGCATAATTGGGGAGAGAGTGTCATAAAAAACACTTGTGTTATTTATCAACCAAGTACGATGAGTTTTCAATCAAGAAAATGTGTAAAATACTTTTTTCTTTTTTTTTTTTTTTTAGAGACAGGTTCTCACTCTGGTTGCCCAGGCTGGGGAGCACAGTGGCGCGATCTCAGCTTACTGCAGCCCAGCCTTCTGGGTTCAGGTGATTCTCCCACCTCAGCCAGTAGCTGGGATTACAGGTACATGCCACAACACCTGCCTGGCTAATTTTTTGTATTTTTATATTTTTAGTAGTGGCAGGATTTCCCTATGTTGCTCAGGCTGGTCTCGAACTCCTGGACTCATGCAATCTGCCACTCAGCCTCCAAGTGCTGGTATTACAGGTGTGAACCACCATGCCTGGCCTAAAAATAAATTTTTTAGATAATCAGGGTAGTCTGAAGATAGGCTGGGTATTAGATGATATTAAGGAATTTGTTAGGGGATGACACAACAAGATTGCCAAAAATGTTGATAGCTGTTGAATACTGTAGATATTTAAATTTTAAAAAACAAAACTTTCTTTTGTGTTCTACCTAGGACGTACCAAAGTGTTCAATGCTATAAACAAGACAAGAAAGGCTGAAACCTCCTTGGTGGGCTTTCGATATAAAGTACTGTGTATTTGTAACTATGAACCAAAACATTAACATCTCTAATACCTCATGTCCCCACACATACATTTTTCTATAGACTCCTTGACTCCGCTACCTAGCTACATCCTTCCAGCATTTCATTCGATCTCACACAACTAAACCCAAAACTCTCTCCCCCAAACGCCAGCTCTTTCGCTTCCTTTCTATTTCTTTTTAATGTTCTCACCATTCTGCTATTCCCACATAGGCTAACAGCTTGCTTTGCACCACCATGCCCGGCTATTTTTTGTTTGTTTGTTTGAGACACGGCCTCAACTTGTCTAACCAGACTAGAGTGCAGTGGAACCATCTCAGATCACTGCAGCCTCAGCCTCGAGCGGCTGGGACTACAGGCGCATCCCAACACACCAGGCCTTAGTCAAGTTTCTAATCCCCTGCAAGAGGGGTCCCCAACCCCTGGGCCACAGAGTGGTATGGGTCTATGGCCTGTTAAAAACTGGGCCACACAGCAGGTGAGGTGAGCAGTGGGCAAGTGAGCATTACTGCCTGAGCTCCTTCTCCTGTGAGATCAGTGGCAGCATCAGATTCTCAGAGAAGTGCAAACCTTACAGTGAACTGTGCATGTGAGGGATCTAGGCTGCATGCTCCTTATGAGAACCTAACTAATGCCTGATGATCTGAGGTGGAGTTTGATCCTAGACCATCCCCCAAGCCCCATCTGTGGAAAAACTGTATTCCACAAAACCAGTCCCAGGGGCCAAAAAGGACGGGGGACAGCTGCCCTACAACACAGGATGGGTCTTGGATACAATAGTTAATTTTTTGGTTGAATTCCTATTTACTGTATGTCAACAGACTAACATTTAAATAGCATTAAATAAACAACAAATTGGCGCCTCATGCCTATAATCCCAACACTTTGGGAGGCTAAGGTGAAAGAATCGCTTGAGGCCAGAAGTTCAAGACCAGCCTGGGCAACGTGTTAAGACACTGTCTCTACCAAAAAAAATATTTGTTTGAATTAGCTGGGTGTGGTGGCATGCACCTGTAATCCCAGGTACTCAAGAGGCTGAGGTGGAAAGATCACTTGAGCCCAGCAGTCTGAGGCTGCAACCAGCCATGATTCCATCACTGTACTCCAGCTTGGACAACAGAACCAAGACCATCTCTTAAAAAAAAAAACACACACACACACAAAACAGGCTGGGTGCAGTGACTCATGCCTGTAATCCCAGCACTTTGGGAGGCTGAGGAGGGCAGATCACGAGGTCAGTAGATTGAGACCACCCTGACTAACACGGTGAAACACTGTCTCTACTAAAAAGACAAAAAATTAGCCGGGCATGGTGGCACAGGCCTGTAATACCAGCTCCTCAGGAGGCTGAGGCAGGAGAATCACTTGATCGCAGGAGGCAGAGGTCGAAGTGAGCCAGGATCACCCCACTGCACTTCAGCCTGGGTAACAGAACAAGACTCCGTCTCAAAAAAAAAAAAACAAAACCGTGACCACACTACACTCTGGCTCACATGTGCTAATAATTCTGGCACTTTGGGAGGTCAAGGCAGGCAGATGGCTTGAACCCAGGAGTTCAAGACCAGCCCAGGCAACATGCGAAACCCTATCTCTACAAAAAAAATACAAAAATTAGCTGGACATGGTGGTGTCCTAATAATATCTATCCTTTTTAGAAGTGAGATATCGA
Source organism: Ateles fusciceps (assembly GCA_036589455.1). Lineage (NCBI taxonomy): Eukaryota > Metazoa > Chordata > Mammalia > Primates > Atelidae > Ateles > Ateles fusciceps. The sequence goes on from JAZHEH010001321.1 coordinate 16,312,796, forward strand.
TTGATATCTCTATAGATATATCTGTATCAATCGATATAGATATCTCATTTATGTCTCTATAGATATCTAGATAACTATATAGATCTATATATATGTTTTTGGGAAAGTAATTAAAAAATATATATAGAGAGAGAGATCTAGATATATATATATTTTTTTTTCTTACTTTCCCAAAACAACCAAACCTAAATATTTTTTCTGATTTAACTGTCCCGTGGTAAAACTTGCAACCATCTTCACAATTTAGTGAAAATTTTATCCAATCATTGGAAGCTACAGTTATGTCAACTACAGAAAGTTATTCTCTTACTTCTCTATTACTATAAACAGTATCTCTTTTATAATAGACACTCATCAAAGACTTACAGCTTCAAAACTCCCTGCTCCTTTAAAGAATTACTTATGTAAGTCTGAAATCAAGTTTAAAATCCAGCAAGAAACAATAATTTTACAAAGTTTTTTTTTTTTTTTTGAGACCGAGTCTTGCTCTGGTGCTCAAGCTGGAGTGCAGTGGTGCAATCTCGGCTCACTGCAACCATCGCCTCCTGGGTTCAAGCAATTCTCCTGCCTAAGCCTCCTGAGTGGCTGTGATTACAGGCGTGTGCCACCACTCCCGGCTAATTTTTTGTATTTTTAGTAGAGATGGGGTTTCACCGTGTTAGTCAAGATGGTCTCGATCTCCTGACCTTGTGATCTGCCTGACCTCAGCTTCCCAAAGTGTCAGATTACAGGAGTGAGCCACCGCACCTGGCCTACAGAGTATTTTTAAGAAGTTAAAGGAAAACAATACTTCTTAATAATTAGCAAAGAAATACATCTTCCAAGTTTTGAAAGCCAGAGCAGAAAGGCAGGTAGGAAGGGTAACCATACATACTCTAAATCACTTACACAGCCTGAGTTCTAAACTGTTCCTCTGACCAGTTTTCTTTATGACATACAATTAGAAGCATTAGGAAAGCGGAATGGAGCAAAAATTCCAGAAGTATTCACTAATATTAAAGAGACAATAATACATTTAGGTCTAATTCATTTGAATTTTTCTCAATTTTTGTCTAATTGCTTAATTTTGACCTTGTGGAATTCCCACTTGCCCTCAAAGGTACTTTGGTCTTCTAAGGAGAAGACTCAAAGTGATCTTTTAGCAAAGTGAGAAACAAGAATGAAATAATACTATTTTTTTGGTTGGTTTGTGTTTCTAACATCCCTTTTCTATAGAAAACAGTCAGGATTATATTCCTTAAAAAATGATCAGTTCATGTCATTTCTTCTCCTTAAAAACCTTCACTTAGGCTGGGCGTGGTGGCTCACGCCTGTAATCCAAGCACTTTGGAGGCCAAGGCGGGCGGATCACCTGAGGTCGGGGGTTCAAGACCAGCCTGACCAACATGGTGAAACCCTGTCTTTAAAAAAAAAAAAAAAACCTTCACTTAAACGGCCGGGCATGGTGGCTGAGGCCTGTAATCCCAGGACTTTGGGAGACCAAGACGGGTAGATCATGAGCTCAGGAGTTCAAGACCAGCCTGGCCAAGATGGTGAAACCCTGTCTCTACTAAAAATACAAAAATTAACTGGGCATGGTGGTGCACACCTGTAGCCCCAGCTACTTGGGAGGTTAAGGCACAAGAATGGCTTGAACCCAGGAGACAGAGGTTGCAGTGAGCTGAGATAGCACCACTGCACTCTAGCCTGGCAACAGAGAGAGACTCTGTCTCTTGACCTCGTGATCTGCCCACCTTGGCCTCCCAAAGTGCTGGGATTACAGGTGTGAGCCACTGCCTTCTTTTTCTTTTAACTACTATCTGGCCAGGCATGGTGGCTCATGCCTGTAATCACAGCACTTTGGGAGCTGAGGTGGGTGGATTACCTGAGGTCAGGAGTCTGAGACCTCCTGGCCAACATGGTGAAACCCCGTCTCTACTGCAAATACAAAAATTAGCTGGGCATGGTGGCACAGCCTGTAGTCCCAGCTACTCGGGAGGCTGAGGTAGGAGAATTGCTTGAACCCAGGAGGCGGAGGATGCGGTGAGCCGAGATCGCGCCATTGCACTCCAGCCTGGGTAACAAGAGCGAAACTCCATCTCAAAAAAATACAAAACTTAGCTGGGCTTGGTGGCAGGCGCCTGTAATCCCAGCTACTCAGGAGGCTGAGGCACGAGAATCACTTGAACCTGGGAGGTGGAGGTTGCAGTGAGCCAAGATGGCACCACTGCACTACAGCCTGGGCGACAAGAGTGAAACTCCATCTCAAAAAGAAAAAAAGGGTTCTCACTTTTCACCCCCCCAGGATGGAGTGCAGTGGTGTGATGGAAGCTCATGGCAGCCTCAAACACCTTGGCTCAAGCAATCCTTTCACCTCAGCCTCAGGAGTAGCTGGGCTACACTCATGCATCACTACCCTGTTTATTATTTTTTTTTATTTTTTAAAGGTATTTGAAGAACATTTCTTCCTTTTACTTAAAGAACCTGTTGAAAACATTTAGTATCCATCTATCTATCTATCTATCTATCTATCTATCTATCTATCTATTCGAGACAGAGTCTCACTCTGTTGCCCAGGCTGGAGTACAGTGGAACAATCACAGTTCACTGTAGCCTCAATCTCTCAGGCTCAAGCAATCCTCCTTGCTCAGCCTCTGGAGTTGCTGGAACTACAGGCACATGCCACCTTTCCTAGCTAATTTTATTTTTAACAGAGATGAGGTCTTGTTTCACTGCCAAGGCTGATCTCAAACTATTGGGTGCAAACAATCCTCTCACCTCAGCCTTCTAAACTGCTGGGATTACAGATGTGAGCCACTATGCCCAGCCCTAGTATGTATCTTTTTGTATCAGGATGTTTAAACCAACTTTCTCTTAGAACATCTTTAGAATTTAATACTAGGGAAAAAAGTTTCTCATGGCAAACTATTAGGCTTTCATTTACCAGAATGAAAATTGTACAATTTATCTTTCTCTTTTTGCACTGAATTCCATGTTTCCAAATTAAATTACAATAACCACATTAGCCTAGGCAACTTACATATTTACTTTTTCTTCTTGTTACATATTTATTTCTTTATTTATATTTTAATAGCCTCACTGTATATATATTTGTGGTAAGCTGCTCAAATCCTTCCTAGTAGTAACTGGTGTAACTTATAAATACATAAAAACATCCTGTAATAGCCTATTCTGCTATTTAACATTGGAAATATGTCGTATAGTCAAAGTTCTAGTTCCTAAAAACAAATAAAACCAAATAATTCAGCAAGCTTTTCAAAGTTACACGAAGATCGGCCAGGCACGGTGGCTCATGCCTGTAATCTCAGCACTTTAGGAGGCCGAGGCAGGAGGATCACTTGAGGTCAGGAGTTTGAAACCAGTCTGGCCAACATGGTGAAAACTAAAATATAAAATTTTAGTTTTGTCTCTACTAAAAATACAAAAATTAGCTGGGTATGGTGGTGCATGCCTGTAATCCCAGCTACTTGGGAGGCTGAGGCAGGAGAATCACTTGAACCAGGGAGATGAAGACTGCATTGAGTCGAGGTCGCGCCACTGCACTCCAGCCTGGGCAACAGGGTGACACTCTGTCTAAAAATAAATAAATAAATAAATAAAGCTACACAAAGATTTGTGTTGAATGAATTTAATAGCCATGTGAGTGGCTAGAAAAACCGCAGGTTCAGAAGACTGAAACCAGCCCACAAACAGAAGTAGCCAAAAGTTCAAGGAAGGAAAAAACAAAATGAATAATATACTTAATACTGCAAAAGTGTGAAGTGTGCCCCCTGGTTTCTGCAATAAAGGCTGGAAACCAGAGCAAGGGCAGTATCCATGAAGCAGGGGGCAGGAGGGGACACTGAAGCCAGTCTGTAGTGAGTTGGCATGGAAGTGGGAAATGCCAGTATCCATGATACTGCCAGAGCCTGGCTATGATGAGCAGGAGAAAGCAAATGGGAATGAAGGATTTTATTGGAAGGAACAGAAATGAAGGAAAGCTTTTCCTTTCCCACCCTTCATTTATAATAGGAATGACTTGCACATTTCTATACTTTATTCAACTTTATTCACACTTTATTTACTGGGTGCCTACAATGAAACAGGCAGTTCCTGGGGGGGAAAAGTTAGTGAACAAAAAAGATAAACCTCCTTGCTGTGGAGGAACTTATATTCTAGTAGTGAGAGAAGGACAATAAAAATAATAAATCAGCTATAGAGAATAGAGAATGTAATCAGCATGATCGGTGGGAGGAGTACAGCAAAGTCAGGGAGATCAAGAGTATGGTGGGAAGGAGTGCTGTACAGGTGCATAAATGAGGTCAGGGTGGGCCTGCTGACGTGCTGAGATTTAAGCAAAGACTTGAAAGAGGTGAAGGAGTTAGCCAAGCAGATTTCGGGGAATAGTATTCCAGGCAGAAGAAAGCATAAGAGTGGCCAGGTACCATGGCTCACACCAATAATCTCAGCACTCTGAGAGGCTGAGGCAGATGGATCACCTGAGTTCAAGAATTCAAGACCAGCCTGGCCAACATGGTGAAACCCTGTCTCTACTAAAAATATAAAAATTAGCTTGGCGTGGTGGCAGGCACCTGTAATCCCAGCTACTCAGAAGGCTGAGGCAGGAGAATTGCTTGAACCTAGGAGGCGGAGATTGCAGCGAGCCAAGATTGCACCTCTGCACCCCAGGAGGCGGAGGTTGCAATGAACGGAGATCAGGCCACTGCTCTCCAGTCTGGTGACAGAGCAAGACTCTATCTCAAAAAAAAAAAAAAAGGCCAGCGTGGTGGCTCACACCTATAATCCCAGCACTTTGGGAGGCCAAGGAGGGCGGATCACCTGAGGTTGGGAGTTCGAGAAGAGCCTGACCAACAGGGAAAACTCCATCTCTACTAAAAATACAAAAAATTAACCAGGTGTGGTGGCACATGCCTGTAATCCCAGCTACTCGGGAGGCTGAGGGAGGAGAATCGCGTGAACCCGGGAGGCAGAGCAGGCTGTGAGCCGAGATCATGCCATTGCACTCCAGCCTGGGCAACAAGAGCAAAACTCCATCTCAATAAAAACAAAACAAAACAAAACAAAAGAACAGTGGGGAAGTACTGCAGGGAAAAGAAGAGTAACCAATACATCAAGTTCCTAGAGATTAGAACAGTGCCATCCCTAACACAGGCCCAGAGTGTATCCTCTTCCTCACACTGGAAGAAAGAATGCAAGGAGGGCAGAGAAGTTTGTAAGTAGAGGAAGGGAAAGCTCAGAGAGTTCATGCCTTTTTCTCCTATGAGGTAGCAGGCGAGATATCCTGCCAAGCATGGGGCAGTGAGATGTTTGAGTCAAAGGGTCCAGATATTATAATAGCAACTGTGGAGAAATGGGGAGAGAACTAAGCAGACCTGCTCCCACAGAGAACAAAGACAGATTTAAGGGTGACCTCAGACAACACATTAACTGTGGCACTAATCCCCAGCACTATGTAGGTTTCTCCATGACACAGAGTAAGAATGGCGGGTCTGGATGGTAAGGATGATGTGAGGCTGGCTTCTACATAGTGAGTCCTGAAGAACAGTAAGAATAAAAACTGCAAGCAATGCAACCCAGAGGTCATAGCATAGAAAAGGAAGGAAAAGAAGTAAAATCTAGAAGAGGCTGATGGATTAGGAGACTTAAAGTGGGAGAAGAGGCATAAAGTGATCATGAAAATGAAAGCTATAAACTACCAGTTTAAGAACTAAAGGTGAATTTGAGACCTTAAAGTGATGGCAAGTTAAAGGATATGGCCATGATACTAAACAACTGGAATGTTGTTTAGAATGAAGCCAATGTTTGCTTGAGCTGAATTCAAGGAATTTTAAGGTTAAGCATAGTTACAAAGGAAGCTCAGCATAGTGGTTTCTTACGAGTGCTAATGATCTTGGGGAAGTCGCTTGGCCTGTTTTAGTTTCATTTGTAAAATGGTAATAATAACAGGATCTATTTTATATGGCTGCTATTAGGATCAAATTAGTTAAGATTTGTAAAGTGCTTAGAAAAAAGCCTGGCACACAGAAAGTGCTCAATATGAGTAAGCTATTTTATCACTATTGTTGTTTCTGTTATTGTTTATTCATACGGTCATTGACATCTGTCAAGATGATGTCAAAAATCTAGATGAAAGAGAAAACAAAGCCAACAATACAGTAATCAAAAAGAGCAATGGGACTGGGCGCAGTGGCTCATGCCTATAATCCCACCACTTTGGAAGGCTGAGTTGGGAGGATCACTTGAGCTCAGGAGTTCACTATATTGCCCAGGCTGGGCAATACAGTGAGACCGCCATCTCTACAAACATTTAAAAATTAGAAGGGCACGATAGTGCATGCCTGTAGTCCGAGCTACTTGTGAGACTGAGACATGAGGTTGCCATGAGCCATGACTGTACCACTGCACTCCAGCCTGGGCAATAGAGTAAGACCCTGTCTCAAGGGGAACAAAAGGGCAATGGTAGAGGACAGTATGGCTGAATGATATGCTTTAGTGTAAACAATGTGATATTAAATATAAAAAATATTTTAAAATCCATCAAATATTTACAATCTTGTGACTTAAAACACATACGAAAAACCACAAGACAATCCTAAAGGTACCAATTGAGTATTAGTAAGTACAGTATTACGTATATACAACATTACAAAGAGTTTTGAAAATGCTCTGACTGGAAATCACGGAAACCACATCAGGACACTAAATTGTACTAAAATGAAAATGAGTTGGAGTTAACTTTATCTCACCATTTCTATATAGAAATGGTAGGCGGGGCGTGGTGGCTCATGCCTATAACCCTAGCACTTTGGGAGGGCGAGGCAGGTAGATCACGAGGTTAGGAGTTCGAGACCAGCCTGGCCAACATGGTGAAACCCCATGTCTACTAAAAATACAAAAATTAGCTGGGCATTGTGGTGGGTGCCTATAGTTCCAGTTACTCGGGAGGCTGAGGCAGGAGAATCACTTGAATCCCAGAGGTGGAGGTTGCAGTGAGCTGATGCACTCCAGCCTGGGCGACAGAGCAAGACTCCATCTCAAAAAAAGACAGAAACAAATGGTAAAGCATGAGTTCCTTGAGGGTAAATAACTAAATCTCTACATGCACCCTCAGTTAACAGATAATGCCTATAGTAAAAGGGCACAGCAATGAATCAGTGGGCCATTAACCAAACAGTTCAAGTCTGAGAAGTCCAAGGCATCTTTCTATTTTTAACAGGCAAGGTCTGAGCCCAGAGTGGAGTGCCATGGCACCATCATAGCTCACTCTAATCTCAAACTCAAGCAATCCTCCCAACTTGGCCTCCTGAGGCACTAGGACTACAGACACACACCCCACACCCAGTTTTTTTTTTTTTTTGTTTTTTTTTTTTTTTTTGTAGAGATGGGAGTCCTGCTATGTTGCCCAAGCTTGTCTTAAAACTCTTGATGTAAAGTGATCCTCCTGCCTGAGCCTCCCAAAGCACTGGGATTACAGATGTGATCCACTGTGTCCAGCCCAAGGCACCTTTGCAGGTTTTTCCTACCACAGCCACATCTGTTCAATTTCTCTTCTATCCTGATAAGCTGCACAAAAAAAGTTCAAGAAGTATGCATATTTATTCATTCTCTTTCATGGAATCCAGAAATTCACCAGTATCTGTTCAAATAAGGCCATCTTTCAAAGAGAAATACATGAAATAGACATAAAATATCTTTAACTTCAGAGCATTATGAAATTATATCATGTTAGTTTACAAGACGAAAGGATATGCTTCCTCCTGGAAAAGATCTATTACGATTAGCAGCCTGGGAAGGGGATTACAAAACAGGAAGGCAGGGGGCCCATTGTCCTTTACTTTGTACCCAGGACAAGACCACAGTGGGAAAATGGCCTAGAAAGCTTTGGCCTTAAGAAAGACTCAGCTGGCAGACTTTCCTGGACATTTATTCCCTGCACAAAATCAAAATAGCAAAGAAGAAAAGAGAGAAAAAAGGAAAAGTGCATTCATATCTGGTCTTGAAAAGGAAAAACAGTCTGTTCTAAGCCTTAAAAGCTGTACTTAATTGGATAAATTTTGGAAAAACATTCATCAGAGCAGAACAACACATACTCAAAATCTAGCCTCTGTCTCAGATTCATAATCAGGTCTTATTTTTGCCAAATGTTGAAATTATTTTTAATCAAAAATGTTCAGATCTTTATACTAAAGTAACTCTAAAAATTAAAAACTTAGAAACATTTCTAACAGACATTCTGTATTTATCTTAGTGTAATGCAAAAAACACTAGTTTCTGTTGAAGCTACATTTGATTCAACAAGTTTTGTTTTGTTTTGTTTTGTTTTTTTAAAGACGGGGTTTCACCATGTTGGTCAGGCTGGTCTTGAACTCCTGACCTCAGGTGATCCGCCCGCCCTGGCCTCCCAAAGTGCTTGGATTACAGGCGTGAGTCACCGCGCCCGGCCTGATTCAACAAGTTTTAAAAGGAAAGCTGGATGACAAAAATAACAAAAATATAGTGTGTTAAGGCTTTGCTTAGCAAAACCTATCCAATGTTTTTAAAATTTACATACATACATATATATAGAGAGAGAGAGATAGACAGAGAGAGAGAAAGAGAGAGGTTTTTTGTTTCTTTTTTTAAATTGTTTGTTTGTTCTTGTCTGAGCTAGAGTCTTGCTGTTGCCCAGGCTGGCCACAAGCAATCCTGTCACCTCAGCCTCCCAAACAGCTGGGACTACAGGCATGAGCCACCATGCCCAGCTATTTATTTATTTATTTTTGTAGAGACAGAGCCCCACTGTGTTGCCCAGGGTGGTCTCAAACTCCTGAGCTCAAAGGATCCTCCTGCCACAGCCTCCCAAAGTGTTGGGATTACAAGGCATGAGCCACCGTACCCAGCCCAAAATGTTTTAAATAGTTCAACTTAGGAAGTTATGAGAATTTTCCATAGGCCATTGCAAAGGGAAAAAAAAGTTATGAGAATTTATTAATTAAGAAATTGAATTTGGCCAGGCGTGGTGGCTCACGCCTGTAATCCTAGCACTTTGGGAGACCGAGGTGGGTGGATCACCTGAAGTCAGGAGTTCAAGACCAGCCTGGCCATCACGGTGAAACCCCATCTTAAAAAAAAAAAAAAGAAAGAAATTGAATTTGAATGAAAGCAAAGATCACAAAGAAGAAAGCAGGCATGCCATCTCTCCACATCCTACATCTAGGATGTAGGAAAGGACAGATCTACAGACTCATGCTGAACCCAGTTATTGATCATCTCCAGATCTGCTTTACACCAACCTAAATGCAATTCTCACCTTCCATCCTCAAACGGTACATTCACAACTCCACTTGCTCCATAATCCAACAACCATGCCGACGTCATCAGAAAGCACCACCTCACTCCTTAGAGGAAGACAAGAACTAGATTTGGTTTGACTAAACTAAGGAGACAAAATGCCAGCCTTCAAATAAAACCACCACCATGATATCACCTCTGAAGAGTTATTCAGATCTCATCAGCACACTTCAATCAGGGCTCAGACAGGCACATCACGACACAAAGCGGAATGTTCAGTGGTGGCAGAACAGCTGCCCAGAGCAGTAAGAGATATGAGCAAGGGATCTGTTGACAATCTAATTTCAGCTACCTCGAGATTCCACAAAGATGACAGCCTGTGTCCTCAGAAATGCCGCCACAAGCCTCGCCCACTATCAGAATACTCTGGTTTACTTCTTCTCTGCAAGTTGAGCAACTCTGAAAATCTATCCATCCAACGCTGTATGGCTACTGGAGGCCTCCATACTCGATACAGTGGCCTTAGCAATCCTCAGATCGCCCTTTGCACCTGAAAAGCATGAGCGGGCCTTCCACAGCCCCCGCACTGGACGCAGAAGATAAATACAAAACACCGGAATTTCACCCCAACAAGAATGGAATCTTGACGGCAGTTTACCTTGGAAGCTCATTTAGCAATCAAGGAAAAAAAAAAGTGATCTGGAAGCTCCATTCTGGCGTTAGGGCCGGGAATGTTTTGTGTTGCCTGAACAATGACTAGCTTGCTCAAGCAGCCTCCCAACCCCCACAACTTGGCTTCTGGTCTGGCCAGTCACCCTGAAAGCTGCCAGGGCTGTCACTCGGTGCCTTCCAGCAACTGGACTTGGCTCCTAAAGGATTTGTCAGATCATCCTCCCAATATGGCTGCCCAAGTAATCCCGGTGCTGAACGCCGAGACCACACCAGCCTTCCTCACACCTGGCCAACATCCAACAAGCCCCCTCCCTTCCCATCGCACCCCCTCCTTCCAGGCCTCCAGCCCTCGGCTCCCCCAGTGCCAAGCGATGACCTTTCCTATCTCCATCTGGCAAAAGGGCATAACCACCCACATTCCCAGCAGAAGCCCGATGCCCACCATAAAGGGTGGAAAGGGAGAGGGGGAAAAAAACGATGGCTTCAAACGGAGCGGGGCCGTCCCCCCCGTGCTGCAACGTGCGCGGAGCCCAGGAAACCGCCAGGCAGCGGCGGGTCTGGAGGGCGCTGGGCACAGCCGGGGCCTGGCAGCGCGGAGGAAACGGAGGGCCGGTGCTGGGCACTGCGGGGGCCCCAGCCGGCCGCTGGACGCCAGCCCGGGACTCGCAGCTGGCCGAGGGAGGGGTTCCCACCCCCGAGGGCGAGGCTCCCGCACCCGGCCCCCGCCCCGCGCTTCCTCCCCTCAGACCCCGCCCGGCCCCCGGCCCGGCCGCTCCCCCACCGCGGGAGTGGCCCCCTCCCCGGTCCGGCGGCCGCGGCGCCAACCCTCGCCTGCCCCGCCGCCTTACCTCAGCCCCGCTGCGAACCGACGGGCGGGCCGGGTCAACAGGAGCCGCGGCGCGCGGGGCACGGGGGTCCGGGCACCGACGCACCTCAGCGCGAGCAGCGGCCGCCGCGAGCCGCAGGGCGCCGCTCCGCAGCCCCATCACGCAGCAGCCCGGCTCCGCATCGAGGTGGGAGGTGGGCGGCGGGCGGGAGTGCGTGATTCTGGAGGCCGGGGCGCGGCGACAGCCGGCAGTGACGGCTGCGGAGGACTGGGAGCGGCTCCGACGCGCGCGGGCGCCTCCCAGGAGGGCTGCCGTCAGACTGCCCCGCGTCGGTCCTCGCGAAACTCCGCCCGCAGTCGCCGGCGCGGGACACCGCCCGGAGCTGGGCCTCTGCGCGTCACCTCGGCCCGCCCCGGCACCCGCGACCGACGGGGACTGCGACCAATCACAGAGCAGAGCTCGGGGAAGCCGACCAATCGCAGGGGGAGCCGGGGAGCGGGGCGGCTGCCGGGGGCTGCAGGGACGCCCGAGCGCCCCCTGGTGGACCCGGGGGCCGGCGAGGTGCAGGAATGCGAGCGCCCCCTGGTGGCCCCGGTGCCGGCGCGGTATTGGGGTGCGGGGTTGGCCAAAACCGGAGCGGGAGTTCCCTCCCGGGTGACCCCCAAGGGCGTTCGTCGGCATCAGCCGTGCCCAGCCCATCCCGATAATCCTCCTCGTCCGGGGACAAAAGATTGAGTAGAGCGAGGCGGAGCCCAGGGGTCCAAATGCTCGCGGAGGAGCTGGGATCAACATGGGAGGCGCCGAAAGTCGAGTCATTGTCACTCTGGAAAACATCTCGCGGGCGGAACCGGCCGAACGCGGGCGCGGTGGGAGCGGAACCCCGCGAAGGGATGAGCGCATCCCGCGGGAAGCTGCCGGGCCTATTCTTACCGAACCCGAGCGCAGCACCTCCCACGCGCCACCTCGGGAGAGAAGGCGGAATGAGTAATGGAAAAGCATGACTTGGTGGGCATTCCACTTGTCTCCTTGGGAGACCGCGTAAGGGCCGTGAAGAGAGGAACAAACGCTTTGCAGCGTCGCTGAGTTAATGAGCCCAGCCCCCTTCTGGGAGATGCCCTTGAAGGACGCATAGTGGAAATCAGAAGCCCGGAGGACACAAAAGCGCAACAGTGATTTCTTTAAAATCAGATTTAGGTTCAGCTCAAAATAAAAATCTCACTGTTCATAAACAGTTCAATTCAGTACTTAATACAATATCATCTTCAGTGATAACATATGCAATTATCAGGCCCAGGCTAGCACTATTACTCTATAAGGTTGTGAAATGTTTTTTATTTACTAGCAGATGTTGAAAGTAAAATAAGATTCCTTCCCCTGAATTCAATACAGTATTATTTTGAGTAAAAGGCATTATTTACAATCATATGCGCTAAAACATCGAAGTTAATTTTCTACACTAATAATTCTGGAAATCTCCACCACCACTCAAGTCCTCAGATTCTTCGCTTTTATTGATCGCTTCTCATTTTATTTAGAATTTAAACTCCACCTACTGGCAAAAGGATTTGACATAGCTTACACCAAAGCATACAGCAGTGAAATTGTATAGCATTAAAATAGGCGTAAAATTCATAATAATAAAAGAAACAAGTAATAACAGACAATTTTTAAAAGCTGTTTGAATAAGAGGCGTGCCTAGAAAGATTTTTTTTTTTTTTTTTTTTTTTGAGAAGGAGTTTCACTCTGTCGCCAGGCGAGAGTGCAATGGCACACTCTCGGCTCACTGCAACCTCTGCCTCCCAGGTTCAAGTGATTCTCTTGCCTCCGCCTCCTGAGTAGCTGGGATTACAGGCGCCGGCCACCACGCCCGGCTAATTTTTGTAGTAGAGTCGGAGTTTCACCGTGTTGGTCAGGCTGGTTTTTGAACTCCTGACGTCAGGTAATCCCAAAGTGCTGGGATGAGCCACCGCGCCCGGCCAGAAAAATAATATTTTTAAAAACCAGAGTCAAGGAAATATGTTACCACTGAGCACAGAACTCAGCTCTGAACTTCCTGAAGGCTAAGAGAAAAATGAAACTCCAGCAGGTTAATAAACAGGAGCTCATCAATTCAACGGTAGACACCACTTCATCCTAGGGTGGACCTGGTTGCATAAGGACTGTGATGAGCACCATGGAGAGTTACAAAAATCTGAGTGACTGTATTGCTTGAGCTCTCAGTGGCGCACAATCTAAAAAGAACCTAAAATGTAGCGAAGAATCTGGCACAGTGGCTCACGCCTGTAATCCCAACACATTGGGAGGCTAAGGTGGGCAGATCACTTGAGGTCAGGAGTTCGAGACCAGCCTGACCAACACGGCAAAACCCTGTCTGTACTAAAAAATACAAAAATTAGCCGGGTGTGGTGGGCACACCTGTAATCCCAGCTACTTGGGAGCCTGAGGCAGGAGAATCACTTGAACCTAAGAGGTGGAGGTTGCAGTGGGCTGAGATTGCACCACTGCACTCCAGCCTGGGAGACAGAGTGAGACTCTGTCTCAATGAAAAATAAAATAAAAATAAAACACAGTGAAGAGGGTATTACGGTGATCAGCAGGAGAAAAAGCCAGCCAAAGGGCACAGAGCAGGGTCAATAAAGGCAGAGAAGGCTGCTCCAGGATCCAAGACCAATCAGCCCACTCCACATAAGCCTTTTGCCTTTCTGACAGATGGAGTCACTCTGCTCAGTTTCTCAGATTACACATTCCGTACAAAAGCATCTCTTTAAAATAGTAAATAAATTACTAGAAAATTGAATTTAGCCATGACCTGGTAGGACTGTTCTCTGGAATGCAAGGACACAAGAACATCGGAAGATCTAGTAATGTGACACACTGCCATGCTCCTATCACAATCACTATCAGATTTCTGGATACAAAATCAATATACAAAAATACCAAGTGTTCCTTTTTTTTTTTTTTTTTTTTTTGAGAGGGAGTCTTGCTCTGTTGCCAGGCTAGAGTGCAGTTTCGTGATTTTGGCTCATTGCGACCTCTGCCTCCTGGGTTCAAGTGATTCTCCTGCCTCAGCCTCCTGAGTAGCTGGGATTACAGGTGGCACAACCATGCCCAGCTAACTTTTGTATTTTTAGTAGAGACGGGGTTTCACCATATTGGCGGGGGATGGTCTCAATCCCTTGACCTCGTGATCCACCCACCTCAGCTTCCCAAAGTGCTGGGATTACAGGTGTGAGCCACCATGCCCAGCCTGAAGTATTCCTTTCTAATAGGAAGACTTTTATTATTATTATTATTATTTTTTTAGATAGGGCCTCAGTCACCTAGGCTAGAGTGCAGTGGTGTGATCATAGCTCACTATAGCCTCAACCCCTGCCCCTGGTTCAATCCATCCTTCCACCTCAGCCTCCCAAGTAGCTGGGACTGTAGGCACACACCACCATGCCTGGTCAATTTTTCTATTTTTTTGTAGAGATGGGGTTTCACCATGTAGCCCAGGCTGGTATTAAACTCCTGGACTCAAGTGATCCATCAGCCTCAGTCTCCCAAAGTGCTGAGACTACAGGTGTGAACCACTGAGCCTGACCTTTATTGCTATTTTTAATGGGATCTTTTTTTAAAATCAAGTCTTCCTGGCCAGGTGCTGTGGCCCACACCTGTAATCCCAGTACTTTGGGAAGTGGAGTAAGCAGATCACTTGAGCCTGGGAGTTTGAGACAAGCCTGGGCAACATAATGAGACCCTATCTCTACAAAAAATAACAAAGAAAAATAATTGGCCGGGCATGGTGGTATGTGCCTGTGGTCCTAGCTGCTCATGAGGCTGAGTTGGGAGGATCGATGCAGCCTGGAAGGTTGCAGTGAGCCGAGATCGCACCACTGCACTCCAGCCTGGCACCTGGCGACAGTGAGACTCTGTCTCAAAAAAAAAAATGCAAAAAGTTAGCCGGGTGTGGTGGTGCATTGCCTATAATCCCAGCTACTCAGGAGGCTGAGGCAGGAGAATCACTTGAACCTGGGAGGCAGAGGCTGCAATGAGCCAAGATCGTGTCACCGCACTCCAGCCTGGGCAAAAGAGCAAGATTCAATTTCAAAAAAAAAAAAAAATATATATATATATATATATATGTATAAAGAATAAATGAGAAAGACTTATATGAGAAAAAGGTATGCAACTGTACTGAAGCACATTAAAGAAGGCCTGAATAAATGGAGAGGTATTATTTTATCTCTGGGACAAGAAAAAAAAAAAAAAATAAAGATGTCAATTCTAAGCAAGTTAATCTATAAACTTAATGTAATTCTAATCAAAATTCAAATTACACATTTTCTATGGAATTGACAAGGTAATGGTAAAATGTATATGACAAATATATTCCATGTCTTTAAAAAAAAAAATTCAGGCTGGGTGCAGTGGCTCACGCCTGTAATCCCAGTACTTTGGGAGGCAGAAGTGGTTGGATCATGAGGTCAAGAAATTGAGACCATCCTGGCCAACATGGTGAAACCTCGTCTCTACTAAAAATACAAAAATTAGCCAGGCGTGGTGGCACGTGCCTGTGGTCCCGGCTACTCGGGAGCCTGAGGCAGGAGATGGAGAGGGGGGGGGGCCCGAGATTAACCACGCACTCGGTTGGGTTCGGGTCGAAAAAAAAAAAAATAGCGGTTGTTTCGTTGTGTGGGGGAGGCTGAGGTGGAAGAACTGCTTGAGCCCAGGAGTTCGAGGCTACAGTGACCGATGATCACACCGCTGCACTCCAACCTGGCAACAGAGCCAGGCCTTGTCTCTAAAAAAATAAAACAAAATAAAAAAGGAACAGAATAGAGTTCAGAAACAGACCACATGGGTATAGGATCATAATATATGTCTGCATTGGCATGACAAATTAGCATGGGGGAAATGGAAAATATAAATCATAAGTACTACTGAAATGATTACTTAACTATACGGTTTTTTTTGTTTTGTTTTTTTTTTTTTTTTTTTTTTGAGACAGAGTCTCACTCAGTCACCAGGCGCCAGGCTGGAGTGCAGTGGCGCGACCTTGGCTCACTGCAACCTCCGCCGCCCGGGTTCAAGCCATTCTCCTGCCTCAGCCTCCCGAGTAGCTGGGACTACAGGCGCGCGCCACCACGCCCAGCTAATTTTTTTGTATTTTTAGTAGAGACGGGGTTTCACCATGTTGACCAGGACGGTCTCGATCTCTTGACCTCGTGATCCGCCCGCCTCGGCCTCCCAAAGTGCTGGGATTACAGGCGTGAGCCACCGCGTCCGGCCAACTATACGGTTTTAAAAAAAAAAATAGAACCTGGCTGGACGAAGTGGCTCACTCCATAATCCCAGCACTTTGGAAGGCTGAGGCAGTAGAATCATTTGAGGGCAGGAGTTTGAGCCCAGCCTGGGCAACAGGGCGAAACCCTGTCTCTACAAAAAATACAACAACCACCACCAAAAATTAGCTGGGCGTGGTGGCATGCCTGTGGTCTCAGCTACTCAGGAGGCTGAAGCAGGAGGATCGCTTTAACTCTGGGAGGTGGAGATTGCAGTGAGCAGAGATTGTGACACTATACTCTTGCCTGGGTGACAGAGTGAGACCGTGTGTCAAAAAAATAAAAGGTGCAAGATAATATGTGCAGGACAGTGGCATTTATACATAAAGTCTGAAGCACGCATATGAGCACTATAGTGTTTAGGACTAAATTTATGTGTAGTCAAGTATGAAAACACGGATGACAATGACAATCACCAAATTCAGGATAGGATTAACCCAGGAGAGAAAGAGAGGAAAGCAAAACAAACAGAAAAGGGAGCATGACATGAGAATTTGTAACTGTAGCTGTAAGATTGTATTTCTTGAAAACAAAGTAACAGGAAGATGGAAATGAGTTGGGTGGAAAAATTCAGAGAATTTATTGATTTGCCTTGACCTCCTTATTGTCATTTCATTACTATTATTATTATTTGTGGGGTGTTTTTTTAGATGGAGTCTCACTCTGTCACCCAGGCTGGAACGCAGTGGTGTGATCTCGGCTCACTGCAACCTTGCGTCCCAGGTTCAAGCAATTCTCCTGCCTCAGCCTCCAGAGTAGCTAGGATTACAGGCACACGCCACCACGCCCAGCTAATTTTTTGTATTTTTAGTAGAGACAGGATTTCGCCATGTTGGCCAGGCTGGTCTCAAACTCCTGATCTCGTGATCCGCCTGCCTCGGCCTCCCAAAGTGCTGAAATTACAGGCGTGAGTGACCACACCTGGCCTATTATTATTTTTTGAGATGGAGTCTCGCTCTGTCACCCAGGCTGGAGTTTAGTGGTGCAATCTCTGCCACCGATGATTTTCTGCCTTCTATTTTCTTCTCTGTTCTTTGGAAATGTCTATTGTTGATTGATTGACTGATTTAGAGACATAGTCTCCCCCTCTGACCCAGGCTGGAGTGCAGTGGCATGATCTCAGCTTGCTGCAACCTCTGCCTCCTGGGTTCAAGTGGTTCTCCTGTGTCAGCCTCCCAGGTAGATGGGATTATAGGTGCCCACCACCACACCCAGATAATTTTTGTGTTTTTAGTAGAGACGGGTTTCACCATATTGGCCAGGCTAGTCTTGAACTCCTAACCTCATGATCCGACTACCTTGGCCTCCCAAAATGCTGGGATTACAGGTGTGAGCTACTCCACCTGGTCTTATTATTATTGTCTTTTTTGTTTTGTTTTGTTTTTTTGGGACAGAGTCTTGCTCTGATGCTCAGGCTGGAGTGTAGTAATGTGATCTCGGCTCACTGTAATCTCTGCCTCCTGGGTTCAAGCAATTCTCATGCCTCAGCTTTCGGATGTAGCCTGGATTACAGGCATGTGTCACCACACCCAACTAATTTTTGTAATTTTAGTAGAGACAGGGTTTTGCTTGTTGGCCAGGCTGGTCTTGAACTCCTGACCTCAAGGGGATCCACCTGGCTTGGCCTCCCAAAGTGCTGGAATTAAGGCATGAGCCACCTTGCCTGGCCTATTGTCATTATTTAATACAGTGTTTAATACAGTGTATGTGGGTGGGTATCATGTTAGTTTTTATACTTTACTACCTATTTAAAAATATATATATAATTTGTGCTGGGCAAGGTGGGATGTGCCTGTAGTCCCAGCTACCTGGGAGGCTGAGGTGGGCGGATCTCTTGAGCCCAACAGCTCTAGGCTGCAGCCAACTTTTATCGTACCTGTGAATAGCACTCCAGCCCAGGCAACAGAGCAAGACCCCATCTGTAAAAAAGTAAATAATTTCATAACTTAAACAATGATAGGCCAGGCTCAGTGGCTCATGCCTGTATTCCCAGCACTTTGAGAGGCAGAGGTGGGTGGATCACTTGAGGTCAAAAGTTTGAGACCAACCTGACCAACATGGTGAAACCCCGTCTCTACTAAAAATACAAAAATTAGCTGAGCATGGTGGTGTGTGCCTGTAGTCCCAGCGACTCAGGAGGCTGAGGCAGGAGAATTGCTTGCACCTGGGAGGCGGAGGTTGCAGTGAGCTGAGATCGTGCCACTGCACTCCAGCTTAGTCGACAGAGTGAAATTCCATCTCAAAAAAATAAGAATAATAAAATAAATAAATAATAGTCTGGGCGCGGTGGCTCACACCTGTAATCCCGGCACTTTGGGAGGCCAAGGCAGGAGGATCATGAGATCAGGATATCCAGACCATCCTGGCCATGGTGAAACCCCATCTCTACTAAAATACAAAAAATTAGCTGGGCGTGGTGGCTCGCACCTGTAGTCCCAGCTACTCAGGAGGCTGAGGCAGGAGAATCGCTTGAATCTGGGAGACAGAGGTTGCAGTGAGCCAAGATCATGCCACTGCACTCCAGCCCGGAGAAGAGCAAGCCGTCTCAAAATAATAATAATAATTAATAAATAAATAATAAAAATGCAAAATTAGCCAGGTGTGGTGGCACCTGAGTATAATCTCAGCTACTCCAGAGGCTGAGGCAGGAGAATTGCTTGTGCTCGGGAGGTGGAGGTTGCAGTGAGCTGAGATCAAGCCATTGTTCTACAGCCTGGGCAACAAGAGTGAAACTCCGTCTCAAAAAAAAAAAAAAAAAAAGAAGGTATTTGTCCAGAGGCATCCCAGCTGTGATACCATCAGTAATCCTCTGCAGACCGGGTCGGCAGCTACATCAGAGGCGATGGGACCCATCCGCAGCAGCTGAGCCGTGCATGAGGAGCCGAGTGGGTGGGAGACAGCAAGCCATAATCCTCTCTCGCTGACCTAGTTTTCAGATGCTCTAGTCTCACAGCCTGCACTGTAAACGGCCACTGCATCTCGGCCATACGTTTGGTAAATGTGTGACGGAAAGCCCTTCCTGAGTCCGTATTCACATGCTGACCGTTGCACTGACAAAAATGTGGGAAGAGCCCAGTTTCATTCCTGGCAGTCCTCTGCAGGGATAATCCATGCCCATAAAGAGAATTAGTTTCCAGTTATTTTAGCCAAGGTCAGGTAACACATGCACTTGAGCCCTAGATCATGTTGCATGAGTAAAAATAGGAACTGCTTATATTTTTGGATTTAAAAGCCTAGGCAGCTCTCTACTCCATTAAATCTAAAAAATACATGCTTTCCTATACAAAGACCTTATAAATATTAATTAATGTCTATTTCATGTAAGTATGCCTATTAAACACTGTATTAAATAATGACAATAAGGAGTTTAAGACAAATCAATACATTTTCTGTTTTTTCCAGTGAATACTTTAACAAACAGGATACAATCTGGTTGAACTCATTCATATTAATATGCAGTGGCACTGCTTATGCCAGGGTTATTTGGAATCCGAAAAAAACTGGAAGATGCTTTAGAACTGTCTGCTACCTAGTCAGGAAATAAGCACAGCAAGTCTCTAGTTTGCTGAGGACCATTTTTTTTTTTTTCTTTGAGACCGAGCTCTGTCACCCAGGCTGGAGTGCAGTGTCGAAATCTCGGCTCACTGCAACGTCCGCCTCCTGGGTTCGAGCAATTCTCGTGCCTCAGCCTTCTGAGTAGCTGGAACTACAGGTGCCTGCCACCACGCCTGGCTAATTTGTATTTTTTAGTAGAGATGGAGTTTCATCATGTTGGTTAGGCTGGTCTTAACCTCAAGCGATCTGCCAGCCTCAGCCTCCAATAGTGCTGGGATTACAGATATGAACCACTGTGCCTGGCCTAGGACTGATTATTATTATTATTATTTTGACAGAATCTCACTCTGTCACCCAGGCTGGAGTGCAGTGGTATGGTCTTGGCTCACTGCAACCTCTGCCTCCCGAGTTCAAGTAATTTTTCTGTCTCAGCCTCCCAAGTAGCTAGGACTATAGGCGCCCGCCACCACATCTGGCTAAATTTTGTATTTTCAGTAGAGACAGGGTTTCAGCATATTGGTCAGGCTGGTCACGAACTCCTGACCTCAGGTGATTGCCTGCCTCAGCCTCTTAAAGTGCTGGGATTACAGGTGTGAGCCACCGTGCCTGGCCTAGGACCAATTTTTATATGGTGGCTTCAACTACCTAGGATCCAGAAGGAAGGAAAGAAAATTAGCCCAAGAAATTATGAAACTCATGCACCTTCCTCACTGGAAAGTTCCTCAACCTGAGTTGAATGTCTCTTTATTGATATTTCAACACTAATTCTAATACTCTGCATTGCTGGAAGTCTTAGCTAACCAGACTGATAGGGGCAAAATGGAAATGGAGGTGGGGGAGAATGCTGGAAGAAGGCTTATTCCAACAAAGATTAAAATTTTAAAAGCACATGTAAAATTTCAGAAAACACAGCTATTTGACAACATATGAGTCCAAAGGACTTTTGGCCTTTTTTTTTGAGACAGAGTCTCACTCTGTCACCCAGGCTGGAGTGCAGTCATGTGATCTCGGCTCATTGCAACCTCCACCTCCTGGGTAGAAGTGATTCTCCTGCCTCAGCCTCCAGAGTAGCTGGGATTACAGACACCTGACACCAGACCCGGCTAATTTTTTTATATTTTTAGTAGAGACAGGGTTTCACCATGTTGGTCAGGGTGGTCTCGAACTCCAGACCTTGTGATCTGCCCAGTCTGGCCTCCCAAAGTGCTGGGATTACAGGCATAAGCCACCACACCTGGCTGATTTTGGGTCATTTTTAAAACCAAATTAGGCCAGACAAGGTGGCTCATATCTGTAATCCCGGCACTTTGGAAGGCTGAGGCAGGAGGATTACCTGAGGTCAGAAAACCAGCTTGGCCAACATGGTGGAACTCCATCTCTACTAAAAATACAAAAAAAAAAAAAAAAAAAAAAAAATTAGCTGGGCATGGTGGCACATGCCTGTAATCCAACTACTCAGGAGGCTGAGGCAGGAGAATCGCTTGAATTTGGGAGGCGGAGTTTGCAGTGAGGAGAGGTTGCACCACTGCACTCCAGTCTGGGCAACAGAGTGAGACTCCATCTAAAAAAAAAAAAAAAAGAAAGAAAGAAAATAAACTTCTGCATCCCTACAGGAAGTAGCAAAATCAGCTGGTGTCATTTTTTTTTTCTGTTTTCCTCCAGTGCTCAATTATATTTAAATGAATGTCAGTTTACCAAGTAATATGTTCATCACACTGCAGGTTAGGCAATCACAGAGATCACCGTGGTCCTAAGGACCACGCAGTAAATACCAAACAATCCGTGCAGAAGAAACAAACCAAGAACCAAAGAGGCTTATTTTATTTTTATTTTTTTGAGGCAGTCTCACTCCGTCACCAGGCACCAGGCTAGAGTGCAGTGGCGCGACCTCGGCTCACTGCAACCTCTGCCTCCCGGGTTCAAGCGATTCTCCTGCCTCAGCCTCCCAAGTAGCTGGGACTACAGGCATGCGCCACCACGCCAAGCTAATTTTTTTGTATTTTTAGTAGAGACGGGGTTTCACCATGTTGGCCAGGATGGTCTCGATCTCTTGACCTTGTGATCCACCCACCTCGGCCTCTCAAAGTGCTGGGAATACAGGCGTGAGCCACCATGCCCGGCCAAGGCTTATTTTTTTAAAGACTCAAAGAGTGGGAAACTTTTTTTTTTTTTAAATGGAGTCTTGTTCTGCCGCCAGGCTGGAGTGCAGTGGCATGATCTTGGCTCACTACAACCTCCGACTCCCTGGTTCAAACAATTCTCCTGCCTTAGCCTCCCAAGTAGCTGGGATTACAGGCACGAGCCACCATGCCCAGCTAATTTTTGTATGTTTAGTAGAGATAGGGTTTCACCATGTTGACCAGGATGGTCTCGAACTCCTGACCTTGTGATCTGCCCACCTTGGCCTCCCAAAGTGCTGGGATTCAAGGCATGAGTCACTGTGCCCCGCCGGGAAATTTTAATTTGGTGTGTTCTCTTACTTTCCAATGAAAAATTCAAGATTTTGTTTTCATCAGCTCTTGGCTTTTTGCACACATGGTCAGCTCTGTAATCAGCACGTCTTGCTGTTTCCCCTGGTCCTGACCGAGGAGCTATCATTTGAGCCAGATAAGAATACTCTGCATAGATTTCCCTCTTGTGAATTGCAGTTTGTGCATCATTTTTCTGTAACAGGCATTTTTACTAATTAAGAACAACCGTGTATCAATTAACTTTGGTCTTAAAGCCATGATTAAGGAAACCAAATTATTGTTTACTGAAATTGTTGTGCCAGTGACAGATGGCCCTGGAACACTTGGGCAGGACACAAAGCCTGAAATGGGCCCCCCACAGCATCAGACTGAGTTCAGTTGCCAGGAAGGATCTCAGAATGCAAGAATAAGGACATTCTAGGCAAAACAGAGCTTGGAGCACAATGCCCACAGCTGAAAATACACCGTAGAATTACGGTATCTCAGGTGACCCCGTAGACTCCTCTGTTCTCCAAATATCCAATTCAAGGAGATGATCCCAAAGACATCACTAACCCCACTTGGGCTCCAGCTCCCAGAGCCTCGTAGGAACTGAACTTTATATTTCTCTTGCTTAGAGTACAATCACTTGAGATGAATATATAATTCATGCTGACAGAAAGCATCTACTAGAAAGAAGGCATTAGAGAGGGCTTGAGAGCACCTGGTCGTTCCAGCTGGACTGTTTGGATTCTAATTCTGTCACTTGCTATGCGCCGTTGAGCAATTGCATTGCTCCCATCATCCTGTTTCCTGGTCTCTAAAATGGGAATGAAGATAATAGCTACCTCACCCTCACATTGTGAGAATCAAAGGAGAGTGTGACTTTAAAACACAACATCTGCTCATGTTCATAACTAGAGAGCCATGGTCTCCTTCAAGTCAAGAGATGGGAACTCAATAAACCCTCTCTCTGTGTGTCTCTCTGTCTGTTCTCTGTCTCTCTCTCATCCCTTATCACTCCTGTGATGAGCTTTCCCATCTACAGATTACAGAATCACAGTATCTAAAATGTTATAATGAAATGAATCTGCTACATTCTAGCTGTGGAGTCATGCGCAGGTCAGTATCTCTCGACTTCATTTTTGATCTATAAAATAAGGCAATTAGAGTAGATGAATTGAATCTAAAGTATATTCAGACTCTAATATCTTTTTTTTTTTTTTTTAAGAGACGGGGTCTCGCTATGTTGCCCAGGCTGGAGTGCAGTGGCTATTCACAGGCGCGATCCCACTACTGATCAGCATGGGAATTTTGACCTGCTCCGTTTCCGACCTGGGCCGGTTCACCCCTCCTTAGGCAACCTGGTGGTCCCCCGCTCCCGGGAGGTCACCATATTGATGCCGAACTTAGTGCGGACACCCTGTCTCAGCCTCCTGAGTAGCTGGGATTACAGGCACGCGTCACCACGCCCAGCTAATTTTTGTATTTTTAGTAGAGATGGGGTTTCACCATGTTGGCCAGGGTGGTCTCGATCTCCTGACCTTGTGATCCACCCGCCTCGGCATAGCACACTACAGCCCAGAACTCCTGGGCTCAAGCGATCCTCCCACCTCAGCCTCCCGAGTAGCTGGGACTACAGGCACGCGCCACCGCGCCCGGCGACTCTATTATCTTAACACTCTGTACCTACTGGATTTTTTTTCTCCCTATCCATAGAGAGGAAGAATGTAAGTTGATGGTGATGATAATGATGACAGTGGCCGGTATTCAGAGCATTGACTATAAACCAAGAACTGTATTAAGCACTTCACATTAATTATCCTTTATAATCTTCACAGCAGCCCTATGAAATAGATCGTCTTATTGTTGCAAATTCACATAAAAGGAAACTCAATAAAGGTTATGGAGCCATGGCTGGGCACAGTGGCTCACGCCTGTAATCTGAACGCATTGAGAGGCTAAGGCAGGCAGATTGCTTGAGCCCAGGAGTTCGAGAACAGGCTGGGCAACATAGTGAAACCTCGTCTTCATGGAGACTGAAAAATGTCCTTCCCTTCAACCCTACCGAATATACCAGGTCCTAATCCCTGAAACTTGTATATTACTGTATATAAATTAGAATCTTTGTAGATGTGAGTAAATTAAAGTTTTGATATGCGGAGATTAACTTGGATTATCAAAATAAGCCCTAAATGTCATCACATGTATCCTTATAAGGGGGAGACAGACACTGGAGACCAGGCATTGTGACTTATATCTGTAAATCCACATTTTGGGAGGCCAAGGCAGGAGGATTGCTTGATTCCAGGAGTTTGAGACTAGCCTGGGCAAGATAGTGAAACCTCATCTCTACTAAAAAGGCTGGGTGTGGTGACTCACCCCCTGTAATCCTGCTACTCCGGTGGCTAAGGTGGGAAGATCACTTGAGCCCAGGAGTTTAAAGCCAGCCTGGACAAGATGGCAAGACCCTGTCTCCACAAAAACTTTTAAAAAATTAACCGAGCATGGTGATGCACATATGTAGTCCCCACTATTTGAGAGACTGAGGCAGAAGGGTCGCTTGAGCCCAGAAATTCAAGGTGGCAGTGAGCTATGATCATGAGCGTGCCACTGCACTCCAGCCTGGACAATAAAGTGATTTAAAAAAAAAAAAAGTCAGAGTACGGTGGCTCACTCCTGTCATCCCAGCACTTTGGGAGACCGAGGTGGATGGATAATGAGGTCAAGAGATCGAGACCATCCTAGCCAACATGGTGAAACTCTATCTCTACTGACAATACAAAAATTAGCTGGGCATGGTGGCACGTGCCTGTAGTCCCAGCTACTCAGGAGGCTGAGGCAGGACAATCACTTGAACCTGGGTGGTGGAGAGTGCAGTCAGCTGAGATCATGACAGTGCACTCCAGCCTGGCGACAGAGTGAGACTTCGTCTCAAAACAATAAACAAAACAAACAAAATTCTCTTGTTTCAAATCACCCAATTTCTGGTAATTTGTTACAGCAGCCACAGGAAACTAACACAGAAGTGAGTAATTTATTCATGGTCACAGTCAACAATGATGGGGCCAGCATTCAAATCCAGGAACCCCTGGCTCCAAACCTCATGCTCTAAGACACAGCACTGGATTGCCCCTTAGAATATGTGAAACAGCTGGACACAGTGGCTCACGCCTGTAATCCCAGCACTTTGGGAGGCTGAGGTGGGCAGATCACCTGAGGTCAGGAGTTTGAGACCGGCCTGGCCAACATGGTGAAACCCCGTCTCCAGTAAAAATACTAACAAAATTAGCTGAGCGTGGTGGCATGTGCCTGTAATCCCAGCTACTCAAAAGGCTGAGGCAGGAGAATCACTTGAACCCGGGAGGCAGAGGTTGCACTGAGCCGAGATCGAGCCACTGCACTCAAGCCCGGAAAACAAGAGTAAGAGAGTAAGACTCCGTCTCAAAAAAAAAAAAAAAAACAAAAAAACAAAAAAAAAAAAAACATGAAACAAACAGAGATTGACTATGTATTAACTAACAAAAATAAAGAAGGAGGAAAAAATCTGAAATAATCTGAAATTCTATCAGTAGCAAGATAACATTCTAAGTGTCTGATTCAACCACCTTTATCCTCTCTACTGCAAACCTCCCAGTTTCAGAAGTGTTACTTAAAAAGTCAATTCTCGGCCAGGCGTGGTGGCTCGCGCCTGTAATCCAAGCACTTTGGAGGCCAAGGTGGGCGGATCACCTGAGGTCGGGAGTTCAAGACCAGCCTGACCAACGTGGTGAAACCCCGTCTTAAAAAAAAAAAAAAAGTTAATTCTCCCACACAGTTTATGTCAAAATTAGGTCATACCTGCATCCCCGCCAAGAATGGCCAAGAATGAGTGCACTTGAACAAAAGGATACAGTTTGTAAGAAAGAAAAATAAAAAAATGATATATTTATGGCTAAAGAGGTTACTTGGCAGCAGTTTCAGGCTCTTAGTCCACTCCTGGCAAAGAGAAACAGAAGTTGCTTATCTTTTTCAAAGATTTGTTTCCTCTTCCCCTTCAACTGGGACTCTGTCCTTGATTTTGTCAAAAGGAAAATTGGTAAGAACTAAGAAACTTGATTTTTATTCCCCTCACTTGCTACCTTCCTGACTGTCTCTGTTCCCAAGCAAGTCAAATAATAGGAAAGTTGGGATTTGGGGTTTGAATTTAATCCTGGTCTATAATGAGCCCACATTTTTCTCTGTAGGAATGGACCTTCAGTTCCAACTGCGCACACATTAAATCATCCAGTTTTTACTAGAAGTCTCGTATATTCACCAATGCATGGCTCCTAATCCACCAATTTGATTCATCTCATCTCCCTCCACCTCCTTTTTTTGCCATTTAAATGGAAATGCATTTTTTTTTTCGAGATGGAGTTTCCCTCTTGTTTCCCAAGCTGGAGTGCATTGGCACAATCTGGGCTCACTGCAAACTGCACCTCCCACGTTCAAGTGATTCTCCTGCCTCACCTTCCAAGTAGCTGGGATTACAGGCACCTGCCACCTCGCCTGGCTAATTTTTGGATTTTTAATAGAAATGGGGTTTCACCATGTTGGCCAGGCTGGTCTCAAACTCCTGACCTTAGGTGACCCACCTGCCTCAGCCTCCCAAAGTGCTGGGATTATAGGCGTGAGCCACCACACCCGGCCACAAAAATTTGAGATAAGTAGTCATAACAGCAGGCCAGCCTGTAGTGCTCTAGGTGAAATATGGTTTACACCCAAGATCTACAGGACACAAAGCAGTAAGCATGGAGAGACCGGCACAGTGGCTCACACCTGTAATCCCAACACTCTGGGAGGCTGAGACAGGCAAATCACTTGGAGTCCAGGAGTTTGAGAACAGCCTGGGCAGCACAGGGAGACCCTGTATCTAAAAAAGAAAAATTTTTTTTTTAGAGATAGAGTCTCACTCTGTCACCCAGGCTGGAGTGCAGTGGCGCAATCTTGACTCACTGCAACCTCCGCCTCCTGGATTCAAGTGTTCTCCTGCCTCAGCCTCCAGAGTAACTGTGGTTACACGCAACTACGCCTGGCTAATTTTTCTATTTTTAGTAGAAATGGGGTTTCGCCATGTTGGCCAGGCTGGTCTCGAATTCCTGACCTCAGGTGATCTGCCTGCATCAGCCTCCCAAAGTGCTGGAATTACAGGTGTGAGCCACCACACCCGGCCTAAGCATTTAGATCTGTAATATTTACATAAACAATTGACTGTATTTGTAACTAAAAATTAACCCTGCTTACTTATGACAGGCTTTTCCTTACAAGAACTCAGTTTTTAAAAAATCGATTACGGCAGTAATTTCCTTCCACGCTTGTGATATTGACAGATAATATGCTTATTTTACAAAGACTGAAAGGTAGAGAAATAATCTCCAAAGAGGCTGCTAACCTGTCAGTGCAGGGAACAGAGGCCAGAGATCTAGTGACCAGATAAGCCCTGACAACCAGCTGACTCTCTCTCTCTCTCTCTCACACACACACACACACACACACACACACTCTACACCAACAGACTTTCGAGGTTGGAGATACCACGTTGGATCACAATCTAGTCTTCCGGTCCCTCTTTTACTTTTCCATTACTGGTCATTTCTCCAATGTGCTTAGCTTTCAACAAAACAGCATAAATAATTTAAACCATCATAAAAAGCAATATACATACAGAAGGATGGAAGATTTAGAGACTCTGCTGGAAACCAGCAACACCACAGTTCCTTTATTCATCCTGGGATCCCACAGGGGTTGGAAATGACCAAAGTAAATCTCTTCCTGGTGTTTCTTTATTCTCCCAAGAGTGGCTTATAGCATTTGGGGGCAGGGAAAAAGGCTGAGCTGCAGTGATTTCAATGAGAGGCTGTGTGGTTGCAGGATAGTAACATAACCTCTCTGAATTTGTTTCTTCATCTGTAGAGTGATTATCTACCACAAGGTTCTAGGGATTATTAGATGGAGGGTTTTTTGTTGCTGTCATTTGTTTGTTTTTGAGATGGACTCTCACTCTGTCGTCCAGGCTGGAGTGCAGTGGCACAATCTCTGCTCATTGCAACCTCTGCCTCCCGGGTTCAAGTGATTCTCCTGCCTCAGCCTCCCAAGTAGCTGGGATTACAGGTGCACACCAGCACGCCCAGCCAATTTTTGTATTTTTAGTAGAGACAGGGTTTCACCATGTTGGCCAGGCTGGTCTCAAACTCCTGACTTCACGTTATCCACCCACCTTGGCCTCTAAAGTGTTGGGATTACAGGCATGAGCCACCGCTCACAGCCAGATGGAGTTGTAATCTACAGCACTGAAGTAGAGAGGACAGAGCAGAGAGGGAGGCGGATGGAACCGAGAAACCATATAGAGACTGAGAGATCCTGAGGAGAAAGAGGCGTTTGGGTTCTGGGAGAGGAGGTGGTGGCAGCCTGGAGGAGGGGTGCAGCTTTGGGCGGAGGGAGAAGCTGAGAGAGGCTGTCGTGTCTTCTGCCTGCCCCCATTATCCGTAGTCCTGCACCTCTCACAAGCAACCCAGGGTGTAGGAGGAATTTCAGGGGAGGCACAGATGCCTGGCTGTGTTGAGAGGAGCAGAGAGATGGCCGACATTGGTAGACAGGGTGACCCAAAGTGTTCCCTTCTCTCCATTCCCTGAGGACCAGCCGATTAAACAAACGTAAGGCCAGGCATGGTGGCTCACACCTGTAAACCCAGCAGTTTGGGAGGCCAAGGCGGGCAGATCACTTGAATCCAGGAGTTGGAAACCAGCCTGGGCAACATAGTGAAACTCCATCTCTACAAAAAAATACAAAAATTAGGCCGGGCTCATGCCTGTAATCCCATCACTTTGGGAAGCCAAGATGTGTGGATCACCTGAGGTCAGGAGTTCGAGAGCAGCCTGGCCAACATGACAAAACCCCCTTCCTGCTAAAAATACAAAATCAGCCACGTGTGGTGGTGCATGCCTGTAGTCCCAGCTACTTGGGAGTCTGAGATAGGAGAGTCGCTTGAACTTGGGAGGTGGAGGCTGCAGTGAGCCGAGATCACGCCACCGTATTCCAGCCTGGGTGAGACAGAGTGAGACTCTGTCTCAAAAAAAAAAAAATTAGCTGGGCGTGATGGCACGTGTCTGTGGTCCCAGCTACTAAGGAGGCTGAAGTGGAAAGATCACTTGAGCTCGAGAGGTTAAGGCTGCAGTGAGCCATGATTGTGCCACTGCACACCAGCCTGGGCAACAGAGTGAGACATTGTCTCAAAAATAAAGAAATAATAAAATAAATGTAAAAGGCTCTTGGAAAGCAGCAGTGCTGGGGCAGAGGTACAGGAAGGTTTATTGAAGGACAGGGTGACGTGCAGAGATGGCAAATGGGGACTTGAGGCCTGTCATTTAATGCCACAAACTGTCCACCTCCCACACACACACACTCACCAGGAGGGCACAGCCTGGGGCCTGAGTCTTGACCTTGCTCAGTACACACTGCTGAGCCATCCAGGTGGCTTATGACACCCAGGTGATTATGCAGTCCTGGGAAGGTAACCGGACGTCTGAGGAGCAAATGGCCAGAAATGGAGACGATAAACCGAGCAGCTTATATCAGGGGGGAGCAGAATGAACGCACTGCACACAACAGAAGTGGCTTTTGTTTTGTTTTGTTTTTCTGAGTCAGAGTCTCGCTCTATGGCCAGGCTGGAGGGCAGCGGCGCAATCTTGGCTCACTGCAACCTCCGCATCCCAAGTTCAAGCCATTCTCCTGCCTCAGCCTCCTGAGTAGCTAGGATTATGGGCATGCGCTACCATGCCCGGCTAATTTTGTAGTTTTAGTAGAGACAGGGTTTCTCCATGTTGGTCGGGCTGGTCTCCAACTCCCGACCTCAGGTGATCCACCTGCCTTGGCCTCCCAAAGTGCTGCAATTACAGGTGTGAGCCACCTCACCCAGCCAGAACTCTGTTATTTATTTATTTATTTAGAGACACTGTCTAACTCTGTTGCCCAGGCTGAAGTGAAGTGGTGCGATCTCGGCTCACTGCAGCCTCTGCTTCCTGGGTTCAAGCGATTCTCCTGCCTCGGTCTCCTGAGTAGCTGGGACTATAAGTGCATGTCACCACGTCTGGCTAATTTTTGTATTTTTAGTAGAGAAGGGATTTCACCATGTTGGTCAAGGTGGTCTCGATCTCCTGATCTTGTGATCCGCCCGCCTCGGCCTTCCAAAGTGCTGATATTACAGGTGTGAGCCGCCACGCCCACAGAACTCTGTTCTTTAAAGACCGAGATTACATCCTCACTTAGAAAATTTCAATTTGGTTTCACCACATCCTGACTACTACTTTTTCTCTATTCTTTCATTTCCCGCTTCCTCATTCCTTTATTGTACGTAAATTAACTGGTATATGTGCACAAGCATATTGCATTCGTTTTTAACTAAACAGCCAGTGGTATGTTTTGATTGACATCAAGTGGAGACGGAATGGGGAAAAACACTGATTCTGTGAAAATGCCCCTTCTCCTTGAGTGGCATGCTCATTGAGCTCTTCTCTTTATATTTCAGTAAGTTTTTTTGCTCTCACTGTTAAACACACACACACACACACACACACACAAATCCTTGTGGCCGGGTGCGGTGGCTTACACCTGTAATCCCAGCACTTTGGGAGGCCACCAAATGTGACTGAGAGATTTTTGTTCCAAACTCAAAAAGTGCTTTCTTTCTTTTGAGACACAGTCTTGCTCTGTTGCCAGGCTGGAGTGCAGTGGCACAATCTCGGTTCACTGCAACCTCTGCCTCCTGGGTTCAAGTGATTCTCCCGGCTCAGCCTCCCAGGTAGCTGGGATTACAGGCACCCACGATCATGCCTGGCTAATTTTTGTATTTTTTGTAGAGACAGGGTTTCACTACGTTGGCCAGGCTGGTCTTGAACTCCTGACCTCAGGTGATTCGCCCGCCTCGGCCTCCCAAAGTGCTGGGATTACAGGTAGGAGCCACCGCACCCACCCCATGATAGATATTAATAAAATTATAGTTTCTGTTTTAAGCCACTAGATTTGGGTGATCTGTTTAGCAGCAAGATTTAGGTCTTTGGAAGTGGGTGCTGTTGAAACAAAGTACAGCGCATGTGGCATTGGTTTTGGGATGGAGTAGCAAGCAGAGGATAGAAATGTATTGAGAAGACCGTCAGTGAGGCTAAAGGAAAGTGAGTAAATACTACTGGAAACTGGGGGAAGGGGACCTTCCTCACGTAGCAGTGGAGATTTTATTAATACCGTTGTCTGCGGTGATGTGGAAAAGAGAAAATCTACCTTACAAACTCAATGATCTAGGTCAGAAGCTGTCAAGGCAGAATAATGAAATGCCATTTGGCTTCATCTTCTTCTTCTTCTTTTTTTTTTTTCCAGAGGGAGTCTCTCACTCTGTCTCCCAGGGTGGAGTGCAGTGGCGCGATCTTGGCTCACTGCAACCTCCGCTTCCTGGGATCAAGCCATTCTTCTGCCTCAGCCTCCCAAGGAGCTGGGATTACAGGCACGCACCACCATACCCAGCTAACATTTTTGTATTTTTAGCGGAAACGGGGTTTCACCCTGTTGACCAGGCTGGTCTTGAACTCCTGACCTCAGATCTGCCCACCTTGGCCTCCCAAAGTGCTGGGATTACAGGCGTGAGCCACCACGCCGGCCCCATTTGGCTTCTTTCATTGCCTGTAGAAAAATGTGAGATGAGCTGGCAACAAACAAACAAACAACAAAAAATAAATAAATAAGAAATGGCTTCTGGTCAGAAATCAGAAACAGCGCACTTTCAGGAAGAGATCTAAAGATGGGGTCAAAAATGTGACTGCAGTCCGGGCACAGAGGCTCACTTCTGTAATCCCAGCACTTTGAGAGGCTAAGGCACATGGATCCCCTGAGATCAGGAGCTCAAGACCAGCCTGGCCAACATGGTGAGACCCCGTCTCCACTAAAAATACAAAAATTAGCCGGGAATGGTGGCTCACGGCTGTAGTCCCAGCTACTCAGAAGGCTGAGGCACGAGAATCACTTGAAGTCAGGAGGCGGAGGTTGCAGTGAGCTGATATCATCCCATTTCACTTCAGCCTGGAGACAGAGTGAGATTCAGTCTCAAAAAAAAAAAAAAAAAAAAAGTGATTGCAGAATCCTTTATTAAGACCTCAGAAAGATTTAAGAGTTTCATAAGTAATCCAAAATAGAGAAGAGTTTATCCAGAAGAGACTTGTGACTATAGCTTTTGTCTAATGGAGCAAACTCCAGCAAGATTCATAGAAAACCCACAAAATTTTAAGATAATTGGTCTGGTCTAAGTGCCTCCAGCTTAAATGAAAAGGGACAGGACAGAGAAAGTACAACATGAAAAGAGACTTTTAACTCCCAACGTATACATATGTAAATAAGCAGGAAACACACTGAAAAGGCTTGTTGCAAGCTCAGTTTTTGTTTTGTTTTGTTTTATGGAAAAGGAAGAAAAGATTCAGAGGAAAAAAAAAGAGCCAAGAGGGTAGAGCTGAGAGGCTTGGTGAACAATTCCTGGGCTGTAGGACTGAGCCCTGAACAAGGAACTGGTGACATGTGCCTGGCTGGATTTCAGAATAATAATAATTATTATTATTTCTGAGACGGGGTCTTGCTCTGTTGCCACACTGGAGTGCAGTGGCGCAATCTCGGCTCACTGTAACCTCCACCTCTCGGGTTCAATCAATTCTCCTGCTTCAGCCTCCCGAGTAGCTGGGATTACAGGCACACACCAGCACGCCCAGCTAATTTTTGTGTTTTTAGTAGAGACGGGGTTTCACCATGTTGCCCAGATGGTTTGGATCTCTTGACCTCGTGATCTGCCTGCCTCAGCCCCCCAAAGTGCTGGGATTATAGGCGTGAGCCACAGTGCCCAGGCCCGGAATTATTAATACTGTGGACTAGTGACTCCTATGAATTATTCATACTATGAACCAGTGACTCCTATGGGGTACCATTTTCCCATACCTGTCCCGTCATTGCATGAATTGCTTGTGTGTGTGGACATGGTGTGTATGCATGTGGTGTGTGTGCATGTGCTGTGTGTGCGCTCGAGTACATGGTGTGTGTGCATGGTTGTGTGCATGTGGTGTGTGTGTGCACCTGTGTACACAGTGTATGCACGTGGTTGTGTGCATGCATGTATACATGTGGTTGTGTACATGTGGTATGTGGTGTGTGTGCACATGTGTGTAATGGTGTGTGCACATGGTTGTGTGCATGTGGTGTGTGTGCACGTGTGTCTATGTGGTGTGTGTGCATGGTTGTGTGCATGTGGTGTGTGTGCACGTGGTTGTGCGCATGCATGTATACATGTGGTTGTGTACATGTGGTATGTATGTGGTGTGTGTGTGCACGTGTGTGTAATGGTGTGTGTGCACATGGTTGTGTGCATGTGGTATGTATGTGCACATGTGTGTCTATGTGGTGTGTGTGCATGTGATGTGTATGTGTGCATGTGTGTGTAGGTAACTTGTATCTTTCATGAACAGATCTTTAGATCCAGAAGATTAACGCTCAAGGAACTACATTTACAGAATCCCATCTGAGAAACCTCATCTGCAGCTGGACTTGATTTCAACGGTAAGATGCTGGACTTCAAGCTGATGCCCTAATGGGATGAAGTCCTGGAATCTCACAGGAAGGACGGACTGCATCATTTTGTAGGTATGAAGAATGTAAATTGTTGCTAGAAGGGGAATGTGGCAGATCTGATTTGCAAGATGGTCAGAACAATGTCTCCCATCCCAGAAGCTCTTCTCACACTGTGATGTTGACCTCCCTCCCAGCATGAGACGGTTCTGCATTTCTTCCCCTTGAATCCAGGCAGGCTTGTGACTGCTGCTGAAATGACACTGTGTGACTTCCAAGCCTAGGCTGGAACAGCAATACACAGCTTCTGTCTGGTCCTCTTGGAAGCTTGCTCGTGGATCTCCCAGAACTGTGGGGGATAAAACCACTGTTATTGTACCAAGCCACTCCATTTTGGGGTGATTTTATTATAAAGCAACATATAACTAATACAACTAGAAGAACAAATATACGAAGAGATTAATTCATTCAACTAATGTATTTGCTCAGCACACTTACAGGTGCTGAGGATACAGAAAAAATTAAAATCTCTGCCCTCACTGGGCTTACATTCTGGTCGGGGGAGAGACTGTAAACCAGTATATAATAGATACAGCATGTTAGATAGTGGCAAATGCCAAGGAGAAAATGCAAAGAAAGGGACTAGCAAGGGATGGTAAGGTTAGGTGAATAAATTACAATTTTAAATAGGGTGGACTCCCCCAAGGTGATATTTAGTAAAGATCTAAAGCAAATCAAGGAGTGACTGACCCACATGTCTGTCTGTGGGAAGAGGATTCTTTGTAGAGAAAGGAGTAAGACTAGTCCCCCTTGCGGGGGTGGAGAGCAGTGAGGCCAGGATGGCTGAGTGGCTGCAGTGAGGGGAGGAGTTGTAGGAGATGAGATCAGAGAGAATGGGGTGGGAGTGTTTTGCCTTCCAGGTTATTTTAAGGATTTATTTTTTTATTTTATTTTAGATGGAGTCTCGCTCTATCACCCAGGCTGGAGTGCGGTGGTCAGATCATAGCTCATTGCAGCCTTGAATTTCTGGGCTCAGGAGATCCTCCCACCTCAACCTCTGGAAATGCTGAGACCACAGGTGCACACCACCACACCTGGCTTTAAGGTTTTTCCTCCCTCTTTCATTTTTGAGATATGGTTTCACTTTGTCATCCAGGCTGGAGTGTAGTGGTGCAGTCATGGCTCACTGCAACCTCCACCTCCTGGGTTCAAGTGATTCTCCTGCCTCAGCCTCCCAAGTAGCTGGGATTACAGGCACCCGACACCATGCCCAGCTAAGTTTTGTATTTTTAGTAGAGACAGGGTTTCACCATGTTGGCCAGGCTGGTCTTGAACTCCTGACCTCAGGTGATCCGCCTGCTTCAGTCTCCTAAAATGTTGGGATTACAGGCGTGAGCCACCGTGCCCGGCCAAGCAGAGATTTGTGGACAGATTGGACAAAGGAGGACAGCACAACAGCGGAGTGAAGGATGACTCGAAGGTTTGTGGCCTCAGAGACTTGGAAGGATGGAGTTGCCATTTACTGTGATGAGAAGACTAAGAGGAGTGGGCCTGGGGAGGATGTGTATGGAGTTCAGGTTGGGATATATTGAATCTGAGAGGCTTTTTTTTTTTTTTTGAGATGGAGTTTCGCTCGGTCGCCAGGCTGCAGTGCAATGGTGCAATCTCAGCTCACTACAACCTCCACCTCCTGGGTTCAAGCAATTCTCCTGCCCAGCCTCCCGAATAGCTGGGACTACAGGTGTGAACCACCACGCCCGGCTAATATTTGTACTTTTAGTAGTTATGGGGTTTCACCATGTTGGCGAGGATGGTCTCAATCTCTTGACCTCGTGATCTGCCCACCTTGGCCTCCTAAAGTGCTGGGATTACAGGCATGAGCCACCGCGCCCAGCCCTGAGGGCCTTTTAGTCACCTGAGATGCCCAGGGTGTACATACAGGAAAGAAGTGGGCTTGAGATACACATTTGGGGATCAACGTGAATGGCTAGTAATGAATGAAAACTGTGAGACTGAAGTTATCTAATCATTTAAAATGGGGGTTAGGCCTAGAGCTGACCTCAAGGCCAAAGTCCCTTCCAGAATGCTATGCTGCTTCTCCGCCTCTCGCTTGGGCATTCTGAGTTATTCTGAACTTGTAGATTCTGGGACACTGCCACAGAGCAGGAGTGGGGAAGAGATGAGGCTGGAAAGGCCAAATGGCCTAGATTCATGTGCCAGCTCCACTATGGTGGTTGTGGAGGATTAATGAACACATGTAAGAGTGGCTTGCACATAGAATAGGCTCACCAATGCAGATTATCACCACCAGCTCAGAATGACTTTCTTCATCAACACTAGCTGATACCAGCATCAAGCTCATAGGCTACTACGTCTCCTTCAATCAAAAACGTACCCTGAGGCTGGGCATGGTGGTTCATGCCTGTAATCCCAGCACTTTGGGAGGCCGAGGTAGGCAGATCACTTGAGGTCAGGAGTCTGACCTCAGACCAGCCTGGTCAACATGGTGAAACTCCGTCTTTACTTACAGAAAAAAACAAAAAGACCGGAGGTGGTGGTGTATGCCTGTAATCCCAGCTACTCAGGAGGCTAAGGCAGGAGAATCGCTTGAACCTGGGAGGCAGAGGTTGCAATGAGCCAAAGTCGTTCCACTGTACTCCAACCTGGGTGACAGAGCGAGACTCTGTCTGAAAAAAATCAACCAACCACCTGAGCAAAAAAAGTACCTAATCAAATGAGGCCTATTCATGTCACTTTCACCCCAACCAAAATGCTGTGAAATTCACCACTTGATGTACCAAACCCAGAGGTTACAAAAAGTGAATCATGTGCTCAGCTTTTTTTCCAAAAGATATTCGATCAACATCTTTTTAAAACCCACACCACACTGAGCCACAACACAAGGCAGAAGTTATTTTAATCATCTTTCTCTCAAGGATCATTTCTCTTCTGCTGATCTGATTCTCTTACTTGACAATCTTCCCTTTAGTCAAGACCTACTTTTAATATATTTTGGGATTTATTTCAATATCCACAATTAACAGACTGCAGACAAACACAAAACAGCAACTCTTGAGACTGTAAAAATAGAAACGCAAACCATCTTCCTTCCCCCTAGAGATAGTACAGGCAGGAGACTGACTGCGTCTCTGTCCTACCCGACAGGTCCTTGAAACCTCTGAATTATTTAGAATGACAAGTGCATATGGTGGTATAAAGCAGCATGTTATTACATTCAGGGGGGGACAACTGGGGGATTAAAGTCAGAGTTTGGAATCTGGAGGGGAGAGGAGACAAGCAGTTCACACTGGTGAGATAAACACAAACAAAATCAGGCAAGAGGCCAGTAGTATCACAATTCTACTGGCACTGAACTTAGATATGTACATTTAGTAAAAAGTGAACCCAATTAAGGCCAGGCGTGGTGGCTTATGTCTGTAATCCCAACACTTTGGGAGGCCGAGGTGGGCAGAGCACGAGGTCAAGAGATCGAGACCATCCTGGCCAACATGGTGAAACCCCACCTCTACTAAAAATACGAAAATTAGCTGGGCATGGTGGCGTGCACCTGTCGTCCCAGCTACTCGGGAGGCCGAGGCAGGAGAATCGCTTGAACCCGGGAGGCAGAGGTTGCAGTGAGTTGAGATCGCACCACTGCACTCCAGCCTGGGCAACAAAGTGAGACTGTCTCATAAAAAAAAGAAAAAAGTAAACCCAATTAAACAGAATTATCTGCATGGTGAGAATGTGGATTTTTTTTCTTCTTTTTGTTCATATTGTCTACAATTTTTGCTATCATGAACTTTTTCCTTAGTTTTTCATTTCATATATATATATATTTTGTTTGTTTTTGTTTTTTATTTTTTTATATAAAGACGGGGTTTCACCATGTTAGTCAAGCTGGTCTTGAACTCCCAACCTCAGGTGATTCGCCCGCCTTGGCCTCCCAAAGTGCTTGGATTACAGGCGTGAGCCACCGCGCCCGGCCTTTTTTTTTTTTTTTTTTTTTTTTGAGATGGAGTCTCACTCTGTTGCCCAGGCTGGAGTGCAGTGGTGCGATCTCAGCTCACTGCCACCTCTGCCTCCCGGGTTCAAGTGATTCTCCTGCCTCAGCCTCCCAAGGTAGCTGGAATTATAGGCACCCAACTCCACGCCGGGCTAATTTTTGTATTTTTTAGTAGACACGAGGTTTCACCATGTTGGCAAGGGGGACCTCAGGTATCCACCCGCCTCATCCTCCCAAAGTGCTAGGATTACAGGCCACTGAGCCTGGCCTTCATTTTTGAATGTATCTATTTTTTAAAAAAGAGCCAGGGTCTCACTATGTTGCCCAGGCTCGTCTCGATTTCCTGGGTTCAAGTGATTCTTCTGTCTTGGCCTCACAAAGTGCTGGCATTACAGGCATGTGCCACCACACCTGGCCAAGTTGTTTAGTTCAAATGTGCTCAAGAGAAGCAGACACAGAGACTGAGGGCTCTAAAGCCTGGACACCTGGTTCTTAGCCAAGAAACCGGGTGATGTTGGGTAAGTTATCTACCCTCTCTATAGCCCACACACTGATCTATGCTTAAAAAAAGGAGATAGGCAGGGAGTGGTGGCTCATGCCTGTAATCTCAGCATTTTGGGAGGCTGAGGCAGGAGAAGCACCTGAGCCCAGGACTTCAGGACCAGCCTGGGCAACACAGTGAGACCGTCTCTATTTTTTAAAAAAGACGAAGGCTGGGCGCGGTGGCTCATGCCTGTAATCCCAGCACTTTGGGAGGTGAAGGCAGGTGGATCATGAGGTCAGGAGTTCGAGACCAGCCTGGCCAACATGGTGAAACCCTGTCTCTACTAAAAATACAAAAATTAGTCGGGCATAGTGGCAGATGCCTGTAATCCCAGCTACTTGGGAGGCTGAGGCAGGAGAAGCGCTTGAATCCAGGAGGCAGAGGTTGCAGTGAGCCAA
Source organism: Ateles fusciceps (assembly GCA_036589455.1). Classification (NCBI taxonomy): domain Eukaryota; kingdom Metazoa; phylum Chordata; class Mammalia; order Primates; family Atelidae; genus Ateles; species Ateles fusciceps. The sequence continues at coordinate 16,351,452 of JAZHEH010001321.1, forward strand.
GACCGAGTCATTGCATTCCAGCCTGGGCGAAAGAGTGAGACTCTGCCTCAAAAAAGAGAGAAAAAAAAACCCCTAGAATAGAGCTGCGGTGGCTCAGTTCAGTTGTTCTGGAGCTTGAGGAGGCAAGGCTATGCGTTCGAGGCCAGCCTGGGCAACAGAGAGAGCTCTCATCCATTTTTTTTTTTTTTTTGAAACTGAGTCTTGCTCTGTCGCCCAGGCTGGAGTGCAATGGCGCGATCTCAGCTCACTGCAACCTCTGCCTCCCGGGTTCAAGCAATTCTCCTGCCTCAGCTTCCTGAATAGTTGGGATTACAGGCACCCACCAACATGTCCAGCTAATTTTTATATTTTAGTAGCGATGGGGTTTTTGCCGTGTTGGTCAGGCTGGTCTCGAACTCCTGACCTCAGGTGATCTGCCCAACTCGGCCTCCCAAAGTGTTGGGATTACAGGCGTGAGCCACCGCGCCTGGCCCTCTCATCCATTTTTTTAAAAAAAGGGGGCGGGCGCAGTGGCTCATGCCTGTAATCCCAGCACTTTGGGAGGCCGAGGCAGGTGGATCACCAGGTCAGGAGATCGAGACCATCCTGGCCAACATGGTGAAACCTCGTCTCTACTAAAAAAATACAAAAAAAAATTAGCTGGGCGTGGTGGCGCATACCTGTAGTCCTAGCTACTTGGGAGGCTGAGGCAGAATTGCTTGAACCCAGGAGGTGGAGATTACAGTGAGCCGAGATTGTGGCACTGCACTACAGCCTGGGTGACAGTGTGAGACTCTGTCTCAACAAAAAAATGTAACTGACACTTGATATTAACATCACACTCTTCTAAAAAAAAAAATAAATAAAAATTAAAAAACAACCCTAGAATAATAGTATTGTCTTCCTAGAGGATGAAACCCTAAATGTCAATGCCTTGAAGCACCTGGCGTGCAGGCAATGCTGTCTCAGTGCTTGCTATTATTATTGCTATTTGTTGTTCTTATATGAGCTGATAGAAATGGTTGCCTGAACTGGAGAGCCTAAGAAAAATGCCAATAAAATGGGTTGGATTTCAGGAAGAATCTTGAAGGTCTGGGAAGATACTTGAGATAAGGCAGGGAAACTCAAGAACAGCAGAAGACTTAATATGACCAAGCTTACCCCCTCAAATCAGCAAACAGTAAAATGAGAACCAAATGTAGCATTGAGATTGACACAAAGGAGAAAGTTTTCTTTTAAAAACAGCAACTCCTAATTGGAACCAGGCAAACGTGCAAACTCATTTGGCTCTTGTTTACCCACCCACCCTGTCCCTTTTTTTTTTTTCCACAAAAAAGAATAGACTCAAGGAAGATTTCTTCTGAATGTGTATCACCATTTATTGTAGTTTGCGTTAGGAATTGAACAGAGGACATTGTCTGTGGAGGGGGAAAAAAGGAAAAGAAAAAAGAAAGTATGTTTTTTAATAGACTTAATTTCTTCAAAAACACTTTATGGTTTCAAATCCTTTTTTACCCCAAAGTAAATTCAAGAATTCAAGTATGTTAAGTAGGGAGCAGTAATACAAAAAGTCTTACACTTGTGTGCGCGTGTGGCTGTGTTTGTCTGTGTGTGTTGAAACCGGCAGACATACTCCCACATCCCTGCACCCTCTTTTGCTTTGGTAAGGCCAAACACATCATACAAATGACCCTGCCTCAAACTCACATACCCAAGGGTTGAGGAATTCAATTACCTCCAGAGGATAACTGTAAAGGTTTCGAACTGTCATGTAGCATTAAAAAAAAAAACCCAACCCTCATCTCCCCAAAATACTGTAAGTCCCGTAAGTCCTGATACACTTAAACCCCTTGGATTTTGCTGTAACTGCTCCTCAGATTCCTAAGAGAGGGCTTATTATAAGGACCAGCGCAGCAAGCTTTTCTTTATTTTGTTTAGAATAAAAAAATCTTAAAGGGACGTTTCAAAAGAAAAAAAAAAACTGAAATTCAAATTCTGAAAATATCTTGCCTTTTTTATTAATCATGTCATCTAACACCAATTAAAAAAACAAATATGTGAATATGATATAAAAATACGATCCAGGATTAACACTTGGTAGCAGGCACAGTTATCTCACAGAATATATGTTTGGAGGGCCAGGGAAAGGAGTTTATTTTTGTTTTTGCTTCTCTTAAAAAAATCCACAGCAGTGCAAGTAGGGTCAGGAGGAGGGAAGAGGGGAGAAAAGATTCTTTAGCAGCAAAATGTCCACGGTTCTCTAATCACAATCAAATCAACGGACATTGGATTAAAAAAGAATTCATGAAGGGATGCTGCCCAGACCCATTAGCCATCACTAAAAGACTTCCGTTGCCCCAAACTGTGACATACGAAGGACGTGCTTTATTACACACGCAACCATGAAACTTGTCCCTTAAGCTTTTGACTGTGTTTGTCACTTAAATATATGTACAGGAATCGGGCTCCTCTTCTCATCCATGTCCTTTCAGGTCTCAGCGTTTGCTGGCTCTGGGTGGGCCTGGGGTGGTTTGCCGCATTTGGCCTCCAACACGGGAACGGCAGCTTTGCCGCGGCCGCTGCTTCTGCTCACCTCGTCGGCCTTGGCTGTGTCTAGCAGAGGGTGGGCGGTGGGGACGGTTTAGTGATCGCTGTTCTGTTTCTCTCTCATCCACGCCTGAATCTGCTCTTTTAGTTCTGGCACTGAGAAAAGAAAAAAAAGGAGGATTAATGCCCCAGATGGGAGGGCTCTTCCTGAGAGAGGATGCTTGTCACTCTGTATAAATGGGAAGAAAAGGCCATTCATTCCTTCATTGAGCCGGAGACGGCAGAGGAATGGGGCATGAGAGGGAAGGACTGCAGGGAAAAAGGGCCAAGAGTGTTTTGGGGCTTTTCTACAGAGTGTCATAAACCAAGTAGTTTCTGGATTTAATAAATTTCCCTTCTGCTTCATCTCCGAGATGCGGCTTCGGCTTTGTCTCCTGGCACTGACGCCAGCGCTGCACCTCAAACCGTGTCCTCCTCTACCTGGTTCCAGCATGCTCTCTGTCAGCGTCTGCCGGTTGAAGGGGTCTGTGGGGGGAGTTGAGCAGGTGCCGCAGGATGATGGCCCGGTCCATGATGGTGCCGGAGGGCAGTCGCACGGGGTCAGTCATGAGGGTGTCCATCAGAGGGTCTGCAGGGACAAAGCAAAGCAGACTCTTAGCTAATAAGAGAGCCCAGAGCTGAAAAAGAAAACAAAGCCCCTTCTACCAGCGAAAAATCCATCCAAAGGAACAGCAATCAAAGGGCCCCTGTGAGGCCCCCAGGTTTAGAAGGAAATCAGCCTTCAAGAAAGGGATATACATTCCCTTTTGTAGAGGGGAAGGCACTCCTTTGTCAGCTACTGCTGGGGGGGAGGGAACAGAGAAGAAAGACCCTGGGACAGACCCAGCAGCAGGCCCCACAGCCTCTGTGGTGAGGACACAGGCTGGAATCCTTTGTCTTAGGACTTCTTGGAATTCTTTGAAAATGTGAATCCTCACTTGCAAAGGCAGCCCGGCCCTTACAATCTTCAGGGCTGTTATCTGGTTTTAACACAGGCTAAGGATGTTTCTTCCTCTCAATTTACAATATGAGCTAAAAATAGGCAAGTGTAATTTAAGACAGATGGTCTCAAAAAGCAGCTCTAGCAGACCATTAAAACATTAACGGCACAGGACGCCCTCTTGTAATTATCGATTTCCAGTTAACTCAAAAGAAATCAGCATGAAAAAGACAAGTCCACTTGCCTCTGAACTCGTCAGGAGCGTCGCTGTAGTCGATTTCTGCGCGTGCGTTCTTGGCCACTATCTCCTCCACTTTCTAGCGAGCAGCTTAAATTTTTCTATCGCTATTGTAGATTTGATCCCTGCCTTCCGCATCTTTGAAATAACTTCTTCAAACAATTCCTTACTGTAGGATCTCTGCAAAGGAGGAATGGCAACGTGAGACGTAAATGTATTTGAGGTGGAAAAAAGCAAGCTGCAGAAAATATCCAAAGTATGATCCATTTGTGGATTTTTCCCCTCTAAAAAAGCCCTAAAATTATATAAACTTATATATATCCCAGTCTTTATGCATTTATAGCCATGTAAAAGTATGCACTTTTTATGCTTACAAATGCATAAAGACTGGAATAATTTGTGCCAAACGGTACGAGGTCACTCCCTCTGGGGAGGGCTGCAGGATTAAGGCAGATGGGATTTTTTTTGAATTTTTACAGATAGCATGCATTTCTGTTAAAGTTTAAACATTAAAAAGAGAAGGAAATCTAGTCTATTTCAGTCCTCGTGGGGCACTGTGCCCTAGCAGCCTATAAGAAAAAGGAGGTGAAAATTTCAGCTCTCTTCCACGAAGGTAAGCATGGTAAAAACAATGCAATATTGTTCATATCTTTGTTGAGAAAGAGGAGCTTTCTCCTGTTCACTTTCAAGCCTCCTTCAAGCTCATTTAGTTCAGCACTAGCACATGTCGGGCGCTCCATGGACGTCAGACCACCCCGATGAACCAATGAATAGGCCGGGAGCAGACACGATTTATGTCCCCAGGAAGGGAAGACATGGAGTGGAGGACAGGCGCTCACCATGGACCCAGACAAACCTAAACTTCAATTCCGGCTCTACCAGCTACCAGCTGTGTGGTCTTAGGCAAATCTGAACTCTCCCAAGCCCAGGTTCTTTGAGTGTAAAATGTGCAGAGTAACATTTACCTCACAGGTGTCTAATTCATAAAAATCCCTGCCATGCCAAATAGCAAAGTATGTTGTATTTTGTATTTATAGTAAAACATATATGGCAGAAACACTGGCCACTTGCTTAGTGATGACATACGTTTGTATTTGTATCACCATCACTAAACAAGCAGCCAGTGTTTTTGTCATATATGTTTTACTATAAATAAATACATAAATAAATATTTTGAAACAGAATCTCATTCTGTCGCTCAGGCTGGAGGGCAGTAGTGCAATCATGGCTCACTACAGCCTCAAACTCCTAGGCTCAAGCGATCCTCTCACCTTAGCTACCCAAGTAGCTGGGATTACAGGTGCATGCCACTATACCCGGTTAATTTTAATTTTAATTTTTGAGGTGGCGTCTCGCTCGGTCATCCAGGATGCAGTGCAGTGGCATGATCTCGGCTCACTTAAGCCTCCGCCTCCTGGGTTTAAGTGATTCTCCTGCCTCAGCCTCCCAAGTAGCTGGAATTACAGGTGTGAGCTACCATGCCTGGCTAATTTTTTTCTTTTCAAAGAAGGCGATTATGAATAATTTTTTTCTATTTTTAGTAGAGACAAGGTTTCACCATTGGCCAGGCTGGTCTCCAACTCCAGGCCTCAGGTGATCTGCCCGACTCGGCTTCCCAAAGTGCTGGAATTACAGGTATGAGCCATTGCGCCCAGCCTATACCTCTTTTCTTTATAAAGTACCCAACCTCGGGTATTTCTGTATAGTGATGCAACGGACTAACACAAGAATATCTGCAAATCATTTATCCAATGATGCATGTATCGTCTGATGTCACCTAGCATCCAGAATACATAAAGAACTCTTCCTTGTTTTAACCAGTGTGTAAGAAAAGAATAAAAAATAAAAAAATAAAAAAAAAAAAAAGAACTCTTCCAACTCAACAACAAAAACACAAACAACCCAATTAAAAAATGGGCAAAGAACACGAATAGACATTGCTCCCAAGAAAATATAAAAATGGCCAGCAAGCACTTGAAAAGGTGTTCAACGGTATTTGTCATTAGGGAAATACAAATCAAAACCACAATGAAACACTACTTCACTCCCACTAGGATGAGTATTTAAGAAACAAAAACAAATTAACACATGCTAATGAGGATGTAAAGAAATTTAAACGTCATGAGGGAAAGAATATAAAGTAAACAAAAGAAAAAAAAAAGAGAAAGAATGGAAATTTAAACCTTATACATTGCCGGTGGGAATGTCAAATGGTGTAGCAGCTGTAGAAAACACTCTGACAGTCCCTCGAAAAGTTAAACATGGAATTTCCACATGACCGAACAATTCTTCTCCTAAGTATATACCCAAAATAACTGAAAACAGGTGTTTAAATACTTTTACATGAATGTTCATAGCAGCACTATTTACAACAGCCAAAGGGTGGAGACAACCCAAATGTCTATCAATGGATGAGGATAAACAAATGGTGGTATATCCATATAGTGAAATATTATTCAGCCATGAAAAGGAATGAAACATTGATACATTCTACAACACAAATGAGCCTTGAAACATGATGCTAAGTGAAAGAAGCCAGACATAAAACGTTACACACTGTATAAGCCCGTTTAGATGAAATATCCAGACTAGTTGAATAGGTAAATCTAAAAATAGGGAAAGAGAGATAGAAAGCAGATTTGCAGCTGCCAGGGGCTGGGGCAAGGGGGTATATATAGGCAGTGATGCTTTATGGATATGGGTTTTCCTTTTGGGGTGATGCATGTTTTGGAACGAGGTGGAGGTGGTGGCTGCACAACACTGTGACTGGACTACATGCCACCAAATGGTCCACTTTCAAATGGTTAATTTTATCTTATATATGAATTTTACCTCAATAAAGAAGAAAAAATTAAACAAGAAAATGAAGCACTAACTGTGTGAGATGCAGACTCATATTCTGGCAGGTTGCAGGAGGGAGCAATTAACTTAGGACTGACTGCATGGGAGAAGTGTGGCTGTGATGGGATTTTTATTTTTTTATTTTCTGAAGCAGATGCTGAATCTTTTTTATTTTTTAATGGAAAACAGTGTTAACAGACACTGCTCCATGGACAACACATATGTGGCCTGCCCACAGAACAGGCATCTGCCCATAAAGGCGCAGTCTGGGTCACTTTAATTTCTCCCTGTCCTGGTCCTCTTGGCTCCTGGGACCAATGTGGTATCCCACTTCTCTGGCGTGGAGCCCTCCCCCTCACATTCCTGAGCATCAGGCTCAGTGGCTCTTTATCCAGCCAACTTTCTGTCAGCCTTCTGGCAATGGGTCTTCAGCCTACTCTTGGTATAGAGGGAGAGAAGCCTCTCCCTTTCTTTACCTGCAAAGCTGTCATTTTCTTCTTCCTTTGTCTTCCCAGGAAAACAACACATACCAAACCAAACCAAAGCAAACTAAGATACTGCTGCCTCCAGAGGAGAAGACGCAATTATACACCCTCTTCCCCAGTGCCTGCCAGTCGCCCATCCTCTGCACGTACTGCCCCCTGCCCCACCAAAACTCTCTTCTAAAACCATCAGGTAAGCAGGCCCCTAATCAGCTTATGGCCAATATAAACAGAAAATACCCAACAATCAGCATAAACACCACACTTTGAAAGAAAGCAAAAACACTTTTTTTTTTTTTTGAGATGGAGTTTTGCTCTTGTTGCCCAGGCTGGAGTGTAGTGCTTCGATCTCGGCTTACTGTAACCTCCGCCTCCCAGGTTCAAGCGATGCTCCTGCCTCAGCCTCCCTAGGTGGGATTATAGGAGCCCACCACTACGCCCGGCTAAGTTTTTGTATTTTTTAGTAGAAATGGGGTTTCACCACGTTGGCCAGGATGGTCTCAAACTCCTGACCTCAGGTGATCTGCCTGCCTCGACCTCCCAAAGTGCTGGGATTACAGGCCTGAGCCACTGTGCCTGGCCCAACACTTCTCTTTTTTTTTTTTTTTTTTTGAGATGGAGTCTTGCTCTGTCACCAGGGTGGAGTGCAGTGGCGCAATCTCGGCTCACTGCAACCTCCGCCTCCTGGGTTCAAGTGATTCTTCCGCCTCAGCCTCCCGATTAGCTGGGACCACAGGTAAGTGCCACCATCCCTGGCTATTTTTTTGTATTTTTAGTAGAGATGGGGTTTCACCATGTTGGCCAGGCTGGTCTTGAACTCCAGACCTCATGATCTGCCCACCTCGGCCTCCCAAAGTGCTGAGATTACAGGTGTGAGCCACTGTGCTCAGCCGAAAAGCAGTATATATTTTAATGTCTCCTACAAGTAACTAGAATTTCCTAACCCTCTTACTGACCACTACTTTTTATGAAAAAACTGCTTTAGACATACAGTCATGTGTCGCTGAGAAACGTCTTGTTAGGCTAATTTGTTGCTGTGTAAACGTCATAGAATTTACTTACACAAACGTAGATGGTGTGGCCTACACCACATCGAGGCTCTATGGTGTCGCCTATTGTTCCTAGACTACACACCTGCACAGTGTGGGACTTACTGAATCCTGTCGGCAGTTGTAACACAATGGTGAGTATTTTAAACATAGAAAAGGTACAGTGAAAATATGGTATTGTAATATTGTGGGATCACATGGTCTTTGTGGCCCATCAATGACAGAAACAGGACATGACAGTGTATTTTTTTCCATGGTAGATTCTTTGTCAAGACCACTTCCTCTGCTACTACAGCCAAAAGCACCTACATATGTGAGTTATAGCTCAATAAAGCTGTCATTTTAAAAAAAAAGTACCTACAATGCTTTTATTGTAATATTATTCCTTTGGATGAGATATGGGCAAAGAACCTTCTAGAATGCCTACTGATGATTAACCTGAGCCATGAATAGTATTTGGATAAGTAGTGTGAACAAAGACAGAGACACAGAAACAAGCATGGTTCTTTGTGAGCACTCTTTTTATTTTTTTGAGACGGAGTCTCGCTCTGTCGCCCAGGCTGGAGTGCAATGGCGCACTCTCGGCTCACTGCAACCTCTGCCTCCTGGGTTCAAGCGATTCTCCTGCCTCAGCCTCCCAAGTAGATGAGATTACAGGTGTGCACCACCACGCCCGGCTAATTTTTGTATTTTTAAGTAGAGATGGGGTTTCACCATGTTGGTCAGGCTGGTCTCGAACCCCTGACCTCGTGATCGCCTGCCTCAGCAAAGTGCTGGGATTACAGGTGTGAACCACCGTGCCCGGCTCTTTGTGAGCACTTTAAGCGAACAGCAAAGAGACTGAGAATATGCGCTCAGGGCCAGGCTGCCCGGACATCAATCTTGCCTCTGTCCCACACTAACTCTGTGACCTCGAGCAAGCTATTTAACCTCTCTGTGCCTCTTTCCTCACACAAGAAATTTTTTTTTTCTTTGAGATGGAGTCTTGCTCTGTCGCCCAGGCTGGAGTGCAGTGGCGCGATCTTGGCTCACCACAACCTCCGCCTCCTGGGTTCAAGCGATTCTCCTGCCTCAGCCTTCCGAGTAGCTGGGACTACAGGTGTATACCACCACACCCGGCTAATTTTTTTTGTACTTTTAGTAGAAACAGGGTTTCACCATGTTAGCTAGGATGGTATCGATCTCCTGACCTCGTGATACACCCACCTTGGCCTCCCAAAGTGCTGGGATTACAGGGGTGAGCCACCGTGCCTGGCAAAACAAGGAATTTAATAGAACCTACATCACAGGGTTTTGTGAGGACTAAATGGGTGGAGATATGAAAATTGGGTGAAATGAGGTATCTAGTTAATAAACATTAGCTGTCAGAACGTTGTAAATCAGGCAGAACAGACCATGGAGTGGGGCCAGGCCTTTCTGGGATTCCTAGATCACACAGGGACAGCTTAGCCTAAACTGGTGCCTGTGGAAATGAAGCACACACAGACAGATCTGCTCACAGGAGACACATGGAATGAAGGAGAGAGACGGATGTAAAGAAAACCACACGATCCTGAACTGAGAATTGCAAAAAAGAGAAAAGAAAAAAAAAAAAGAACCACATGAGGTTTTCAACCTGGACAACCACAAAAATAACAGCACTCTATCAGGAGACTGGGGAAGAAGATTCTGATTCCTGGAGGAAATCAGACTGTTTTGGAAATGTAATGGATTTGTAAGAAGGCCCTTAGAAAGATGGGGTAAGAATTCAACTGGAGAGGGATCAGAGCACCAAATCTGCTCTTCACTTTTGTGTTTTAATTAATTAATTAATTAATTTTTAGTTTTTAGAGACGGAGTCTTGCCCTGTTGCCCAGGCTGGAGTGCAATGGCGCCACCTAGGCTCACTGCAACCTCCGCCTCCCAGGTTCAAGCAATCCTCCTGCCTCAGCCTCCCGAGTAGCTGGGATTAACACACGTACACCACCACGCCCGGTGTGCATGTGTAATCCCAGCTACTTGGGAGGGTTTTTTTTTGTTATCTTTAGTAGAGACAGGGTTTCATCATGTTGACCAGGCTGGTCTTGAACTCCTGACCTTGTGATCTGCCTGTGTTGGCCTGCCAAAGTGCTGGGATTACAGGTGTGAGCCACTGCACCTGACCTACTTATTTATTTATTGAGACTGGATCTCATTCTCTCACCCATGCTAGAGTGTGGCGGTGCAATCATGGCTCACTGCAGCCTGGCCTCAAGCAATCCTCCCACCTTGGCCTCCCAGAGTGTTGGGATTATAGGCCTGAGCCACCGTGCCCAGCCCAAATCTGCTCTTCCCACTCAAAGGAAAACAACCCATTCATCTTCATGTACAACAGAGGAGTTCCCTGGCCACTGTGGTTATTATCTCCAATTACTTACTAAAAACTTCTCGAACCACAATTTGTATCATCTGCCTTCATTTCAAGTAGGGAAAATCCAGGGACGGGTGGATATGTAATTGCACGGAATCTGCCAGTAAACTCACAGAGAGGCCAACTCAAATTGCCCAGTTCAGCAGCCCAAATCCAGACTCCCGGTGACACGGAGCACTGACCTGGTCATCAGCAATGGCTTTCGCGAACCGAGCACAGTCCAGCTGCAAGTAAATATCCGTCAGTTGGTCCAACAGCTTCTTTGGTTCAAAGCCGTATTTCTCAGGGTTTTCAACTTTCAGGTCACGGCACTTGGGGCCACAGAGCTGCTGAAGATTAAAGTTCAGCATTGCAGCCAATCGGGGTCCAAGTTCCTAAGAAATCACAGGATAATAGGACAATTCATGCTGTTGAGACAAGGGAAAAGGACCAAAAACTCCCATTTCAGTCGAGGAATGGGAATTGACTGGATTAATCTTCAAAGAATCCTTACATGTGCTGTGTATCATAAGCTGAAGAAAGACAAGACAACATTATATTCCAACTTTCCTCCCCATTTCTGATCTGATAATTCTAATACTTAAGGGAAGGCTGCAGGCTGATGAAATATGTATTTATAAATCCCCAAAAAAGCCAACCTTTTCTTTAAATTCATGCTTTTAATTTAAAAAAATTATCACTCCAAATTCATTAAGAAACAAGTAAAAAAGAGAAAATTATGCAAATCTCACCATCATCTGGGCCAAAAAATATTTGAGTCAGCTCCTCCATCAATATTTCATAAAATTTTTCCCCATAAATGTCAAAAGCCCCTCGCAGTTCGGTCTGTGTCGTTCTTACGTACTTATCACATACAAATAACAAAGTAATGCAAGGAAAGAAGAGAAAATTATGCCTTAAATAGTTTTAAATCTAGCCAGTGAGACAAGAGTAAACGAAACACCTGGAGAATAATAATAATCTGTGCAGTAATCTCACAAGATGACCCAGTACACACTGCAGTTGGGCATACATGGCTTTAAGCAAACCTGAAACAAGAAGACGTGGCTTAGAGAGCATTAAACACTGGCCATAAGAGGGAGTCATGAAAGCTTTCCTTTAAGTCACAAGGTTTTCATGAAATCGAATAACTGGATTTATACAAATTCAACATATGCTTAGCTTTTCAAGAATCTGGTTTTGCACAGATACTGTATTTCATTGTTGAGAAGCTGTGAAATGAAGGAGTAATAATAGGACAGAGTTGGTCATTTTTTTTTTAAGTAGGAGAGGTCTGAGCTGGTCAGTAAAGAAGGTGAAAATGTAAACCTTAAAGGTTTGCAAAATGGAATTGCCTTTACACTTTGTCTGTGAAGACCAGATAGTAAATAGTGCAGTAAAGAAAATGAAAACATCACAGCGGGCACAGGCACAAGACTGGGGCAAAAGAACAGGGCTACAGTGCATAGATGGCTCAGGTCTATGAGCAGGCCTTAAAATACATTTATTTATTCATTTATTATTCTTTGAGACAGAGTCTTGCTCTGTCACCCAGGCTGGAGTGGTGTGATCTCGGCTCACTGTAACCTCTGCCTCCTGGATTCAAGTGATTCTCCTGCCTCAGGTTCTCAAGTAGCTGGGATTACAGGTATGCACCATCACTTCTGGCTAATTTTTATATTTTTAGTAGAGACGGGGTTTCACCATGTTGGCCAGGCTGGTCTCAAACTCCTGACCTCAGGGGATCCACCTGCCTCGGCCTCCCAAAGTGCTGGGACTACACGCATGAGCCACTGTGTCTGGCCTTATGCCAGGTACTTCTATGTGTGTTTTAGCTTAGTCTTCCCAACAAGTCTACAAAGCAGGTGGGTGTGTTGACGTTGTTATGGAGGAATTCATCAACTATTTTCTATCTGGCCTTCCACTCTGCAAACGTCTAACGGAGGCGAGTGTCTGGGCAGTGAGCTGTTTTCTTTCATGTTCCGTGGCTCTTACACCAAAATCTGTTGATGAAGAGACATGAGATGGAAAGTGAAAAGAGGGGGAAAAGAGTTGTACCCAGACCAGGGAGTGGCAACAGTGCCTCTGCTGGAGATGATGGGAGTCAGATAACGGAGGTCAGGGCAAATACAGAAAATCAGGGGGAAATACGGAGTAATATTCCATTCCACTGTAAAGTAAACTTGTCCACATAGGCAAATGGCTATTGAATCTTAGGTCCCTGCCTTGCCTTCCTCACTACCCTTGTCCTGGCCATATATAAAACTCTTCAACTTTGTGGTGAGGGTGGCTGAAGCAGAGCAGAGGCCTTCAGCGGTGTTGCTCAGTTTCAATTTCAGAAACAGGAACCAGGGCTTGTTAGCTGAGGACTAACTCTTTGATCATTTGCATAAACCCTCGTGATGGCCGGCTCTCATTAACCTTTGGCTTCTTGAGTGTAACAAAGCCACATCTAAGAGAGCCAAAGACATTACACAGTCTCAATTATTCTACTTAATATCCTTCAATTGTCAATGGATGTTACTTTATGTTTTTCTATAAATGAAATATAGGAATCGATAATGGTAGAAATATGTCATGACTTCAATATTGATGATCCAATGTCCTGTCTAAGCAGAAAGTGCAGTAAGGCGTTTGGAAGTGGCTGTAGACTATGTGGTGACATCAGACATCTGCTCTTCAGTCTAACGACAGAGTCTTGTATCAATGAGAATAACTGGGAACAAAATCAGTAACAGAATTTCACTTATCGGTGACTGTGACAGTAAAATTTCCAGGACTTCAACAACTGCTGAAGTTATAAGTGAGAGTCTGAATGTGGAGTCCAAACCATCAGAGCCCCTGGTTTCTACTCACCGGTCTGAGGAAGGGCTTCTGGACCTGCTTCGTGAGGATGTGGAACATGTCCACAGTTTCGGTGGCCAGGGCGAGGTAAGAGCGGGACACGCGCTCATCCTGAGCAAGCTGAGACTGACGGGCCTGCTGCTGATCCTAGGATACATCGAACAGATGCCGAGTAAGGCTCGGTCCTGGTCATCAGCTCAGCAAAACGCCAAGCACATAACTGGTAAGTGTGTGATAAAGCCAACATGCTTAGGGAATGAGTGAACTGGCCGCGACAGCAAATTTCCCAGGTAACTGAAGTTTCACCCTTTCAGCATCAGAGCTCGCTAGGACTTCCAGCCAGGTGACCTTGGTGCCTTATTTAACTCCCATGAGCCTCCGTTTCCTCAATAATAAAGAAGTCACCATCAACTTCTATGCAGGATGAAATAAGAGAATCGAACACAGTACCTGACACACATTATGGTACTAAGAAAGGGTAGTTTACTTCCCTTAATAGTAACTTTTACTTAGTCATCATCATCGTTATTATTGTTATTTTATTTTTTTGAGATGGAGTTTTGCTCTGTCACCAGACTAGAGTGCAGTGGCATGATCTCGGCCCCCTGTAACCTCTGCCTCCCGGATTCAAGCGATTCTCATGTCTCACCCTCCTGAGTAGCTGGGATTACAGGTGTGCACCACCACGCCTGGCTATTTTTTTTTTTTTTTTTTTTTTTTTTGAGACAGAGTCTTGCTGTGTCACCCAGGCTGGAGTGCAGTGCTGCAATCTCGGCTCACTGCAACCTCCAACCTCCCAGGTTCAAGCCATTCTCCTGCCTCAGCCTCCCGAGTAGCTGGGATTACAGGCACATGCCACCACGCTTGGCTAATTTTTGCATTTTTGGTAAAGATAGGGTTTCACCATGTTGGCCAGGCTGGTCTTGAACTCCTGACCTCCCACTCACCATGGCCTCCCAAAGTACTGGGATTACAGGTGTGAGCCACCATGCCCAGCCTAATTTTCGTGTTTTTAGTAGAGATCACCATATTGGTCAGGCTGGTCTCAAACTCCTGACCTCAAGTAATCTGCCCACCTAGGCTTCCCAAAGTGCCGGGATTACAGGTGTGCACCACTGTGCTCAGTCAGTCTTCATTATTTTAAAAGTATGAGATGCAGTGTGCTACAGTAGTGAGGCCTAGCCTCTCTGCCTCTACAAGTGCCTGCGGACTACTAAGCTTTTTGAATTTTGTCTTTCCACACTGTGAGGCTGTCACACCACAGAACTGTAAGCATGCTTGCCTCTGGCGCTGTCTCCTCCCTCAACTCTGCCATGCGCTGGGGAGGAGATAATAAGAGCTGTTCGACTCATGGGTACAATCAGGTACAGCACTGCAGGCTCTGAAATGCACCAAACACAGACCCATCAGGAAACACCTCAATGCTTACATCTGTGCAGAGGCCTTTTCTTGTTAGGGAAGGGAACACAGCTGGAACAGCTGAAGCTGGCTGGTGAGTGCCCTCTGGGTAAGTGCTCCAGTCTGTGCTTGGCGGAGATTCTGCAGGAGATTCTAGCAGCACCTGCCTACTGCTCCCTGGTCAAGAATGAGCCCACTGAAAGAAAGGCAGTGCCAGGAAAGACACAAAAACAGCCAGGTATGAACTACCTAAACGAGTGCCTGGGCGTCTCAACAGGCCCTTCTACAGCCTTTGGGCACTGGAGATAGAATAGTAAGACTCCCAGCTCTCATGGAGCTCAGGGAGAATCTGCTTAATAAAACAAATACCCAAACAGATACACAGTAAATCTGACAGTGATGATGAAAAATGAAGCTGGGTCAGGGCCAGGGAATGCTATTCTGGAAAGGATGGTCAGGGAAGGTCTCCCTGAGGGGGGTGACAACTAAGTGGATATCTGAAGGAGTCGGGAAAAATCTGAGGCAGAGCATTCCAGGTAGAGGGAAGAGCAGGTGCAAAGGCCCTCACGTGTCAGTGAAGGCTCAGGAGGTGAGTCTGACTGGGGTAGAGTGAGTGGAGGAGAGACTGTCCGAAGCTGAGGGCAGAAACATACTGAGGGGCCAGATCCTGCTGCATGCTGTAGGCCACACTCGTCACGGGATTTGGCTCTGAGTGAGAAGGGAAGCTCAAAAGGGCTGAGCTGAGTGGCGATATTGATCAGACTGAGATATTTAACACCATCTCTGATAAGGACATGCTCAGGAGTGGAGGTTGAAGACCAAGCAGTGGGCTATTTTTCTTTCTTTCTTTTTTTTTTTTTTTTTTTAAGAGACGAGGTCTTGCCATGTTGCCCAGGCTGGAGTGCAGTGGCTATTCACAGGCGCAGTCCCACTGCGGATCAGCATGGGAGTTTTGACCTGCTCTGTCTCTAACCTGGGCCAGTTCCCTGCTCCTTAGGCAACCTGGTGGTCCCTTGCTCCCAGGAGGTCACCATATTGATGCCGAACTTAGTGTGGACACCCAATCGGCATAGTGCGCTACAGCCCAGAACTCCTGGGCTCAAGCGATCCTCCCATCTCAGCCTCCTGAGTAGCTGGGACTACAGGCACGTGCCACTGCTCCCGGCAACAGTGGGCTATTGCAATAATCCAGGTAAGGGATGCCAGTGGTCTGGAGATGGTGAGAAGAGGTTAGACAATGGATATATTTTAAGACAGAGCCTAGAGGCATTTGCTGCGAGAGGAAGAGAAATCAAGAACAACTCCAAGGCATTGAGCCCGAGCAGTTGGTAGAATGAAGGTGCCATTTACTGAGACTGGGCAGACTCCGGCAGGAGATGAGGACATTAAGGGTTCAGCGCTGGACAAGGCGAGTTTGAGGCACCTACTCAACCAACACTTGTTCTAGAAATCTGGAGTCAGGTGAAATCTGAGCTGGGGATAAACACACTGTAGCCTTAAGAATACAAGTATTTAGAGCCTTGGAATACATGAGATCACCAAGCAGTGACTTTCACCAGGGGGGCAACAGGTTATGTATGGGAGTGTTTCTAGCTGCCTGATGGCTGGGGTAGGAGGGTACGTCCCTAGCATTAAATGGCAGGAAACAGAGATGCTAAATGTCCTGCAATACATGGGATGGTTTCTCATCATGAGTTATTATTATACCAAATGCCACTAGGCTCCAAATTCCAACTAGTGCCCTCGTTGAGAAACACTAACCTAGAGAGCACGAGTGGAAAGGAAACTGAAGCCTGAGGGCTGAGTGTTGGCGCTCACCAAGCTCAGACGCCAGGCAGATGAGCAGGAACAGCCAGTGCAGTGGGAGGTAGAAAGCGACTTCGAAGCCAAATAATTTCTGAAATAGCAATTGTTAGGAACTATTTGTGCCCCTCTCATCCATTAACACAGGAAAAATCAATAGTATTTGTTCAGTTGGCTCACAAACAAAGGCTAGTAAGTATTGACTACAAATACGAGAATGTGCTATACGCCTGCACTGCAACATCTAAAATATACCCTGGCTGGCCACGGTGGCTCACAACTACAATCCCAGCATTTGGGGAGGCTGACCTGGGAGGACTGCTTGAAGCCAGGTTGTAGGCTGTAGTGAGCTATGATCTGCCATTGCACTCCAGCCTGCGACAGAGCAAGACTCTGTTTTTCTTTTGTTTTGAAATGAGTCTGCTCTGTTGCCCAGGCTGGAATGCAGTGGCATGATCTCAGCTCACTGCAACCTCTGCCTCCCAGGTTCAAGTGATTCTCCTCCTTCAGCCTCCCAAGTAGCTGGGATTACAGGCGCCTGTGACCACGCCCAGCTAATTTTTGTGTTTTTAGTAGACACTGGGTTTTGTCATGTTGGCCAGGCTGGTCTCGAACTCCTGACCTCAGGTGATCTGCCTGCCTCGGCCTCCCAAAGTGCTGAGATTGCAGGCATGAGCCATAATGCCTGGCCAAGACTCTGTTTCTATTAAAAAATAATAGAAAAAAATTTGCCATCACGCCCAGCCAATTTTTTTTATTTTTAGTAGAGATGGCATTTCACCATGCTGGCCAGGCTGGTCTGGAACTCCTGACCTTGTGATCCACCCGCCTCGGCCTCCCAAAGTGCTGGGAGTAGAGGCATGAGCCACTGTGCCAGCCTTAATATTTATTTTTAGAGGGTGGAATGCTTTAAGAATTTGCATGTCATCCTCGAGCAGGGGCCATGGTAATCTTCTCTATTGTTCCAATGTTAGTATTTGTGCTGCTGAAGCAAGCATATGAGACCTTATCTCTACAAAAAAAAAAAAAAATTTAATTAGCCAAGCATGGTGGTGCATGCTTGTAGTTCCAGCTTTATGGGAGGGTGAGGCAGGAGGATCACCTGAGCCCAAGAAGTTAAGGCTGTGGTGTGCTATGATTCTGCTACTGAACTCCAGCCTAGGCAATAGATCGAGACTCTGTCTCTATTTTTTAATAATAATAATAATAATAACATAAAACAAGTAAATAAAATATAAGCTGGGCATACCAAGCACCATGAATGGCATAAAGTGGGTATTACATAAGAAAGGAGAAAGGTGAGAATTTTCAGCTATGCTGATTGGTGAAGACCAACCTGAGGGAATATTTAGATAGGACCTTACTCAGAGAATGGGTAGAACCTTAATACAGAAAAAGAAAAGCAGGTATATATGGGAACTAAACATTGGTACACATGGACAGAGATGGGAACAGCAGACACTGGGGACCACACCGGAGGGGAGGGAGGTGGGGGCAAGGGTCGAGAAACTACCGATTAGGTATTATGCTCACTCTCTGGGCGACAGGTTGAATCATAAAACCTCAGCATCACATGATATACCCACGTAACAAACCTGCACATGTACCCCATCCCCTGAATCTAAAATAAAAGTTAAAATTGAAAAAGAAGAAAAAAAGGCTGGGTGTCGTGGTTCATGCCTGTACTCCTAGCACTTTGGGAGGCCAAGGCGGGTAGATCACCTGAGGTCAGGAGTTCAAGAACAGCCTGGCCAACATGCTGAAACCCCATCTCTACTAAAAATACAAAAACAAGCTGGGTGTGGTGGCACGCACCCATAATCCCAGCTACTTGGGAGGCTGAGGCAGGAGAGTTGCCTGAAATGGAGAAGCGGAGGTTGCAGTGAGCTGAGATCACACCACTGCACTCCTGCCTGGGCAACCAGAGTGAATTGCTGTCTCAAAAAAAGAAGAAGTGAAGAAAAAGCAGTCCTCCCCACTTTGACATGAGAATTATGGAAATCAGTTCTGATTCGGAGTCTGACAATACCAGGAACAGAATCAATAAACCTAAACCAATCTAAGAAGTCAGCAGCAACTGTCAGGGGCCTCATAAGCAACCAAGGAAGTATCTCAGCGCCTGCCACGCACGTCAGGAAGGAGCACTGGCATTGGCACAGCACGTGTTTGTCATGGAACCTGGCAAGCCAGGCTTCTTTTCTATTAATCACTAAATATAAAAACTAGTATCAACTGAAAGGAAAAACCCACCCCACCAGGATCCTGAGTGATTCACACAGTTGCCTAGAGAAGCCCATAAGAACAAATCTTGTTCAGCAGACATAATTCTAGAGATTTCTTTCCTAATTATGTTCATGAATCTTAATATATTCAGACAATAAAAGCTCTTCTCCAAAAAAGCCCTTTAAAATTAAAAGGCAGAGAAAGTTTTCAGTGTACATTTTCAAAGACTTCTCAACTCATTTCTTAGCTTCAGATAAAACTCTTTCAGATTTTTCCTATTCCAATCCTGCAATATAATTTCATGGAAGGAAAATCCCAGCAAGTCAGACTGCATATCATCAGACCCACAAATGCAGCCCCAAAGCAGCTCTGCCCATGTCCAGAGGCAGAGGCCCTGCAAAGCTGTCCAAGCATCTGGACCGCGTCCTCACCCGGGGCAACTGGTCCCACTGTTCTTTGTTCTTCATCTCTTCCTGCACCTCATGGATTCGCTTCAGAGACTCCAGGCTTTCATCGAGCAAAAATGTCGTGTCGTTTATCAACATGTTTATATAGCGAACAAACTGCTTCCCGGAACTGGAAAGGCAATTATATTGTACATGGTCATACATCTCCCTGAAGCAAAATGCCATGGCAAATCCCAGGGGACAAGAGCCTCCACCCAGAGTGCAACTATCTCACCCTAAAAGCCTGCCTTCCCCTGGCACAAGTCAGGCACTGTGGAATTCAAGGACTACCAAGCTTCTCTTTCCATTTTGTTAATCTCGTTTCTTTTTGAGACAGGGTCTCGCTCTATCGCCCAGCCTGGAGTGCAGTGCACAATCACAGCTCACTGTATCCTCAATCTCCAGGGCTCAAGCAGCCTTCCTGCCTCAGCCTCCTAGGTAGCTGGAACTACAGGCACATGCCACCACACCCGGCTAACTTTTGTATTTTTTGAAGAGACAGGCGCTTGTTATGTTGCCAGGGCTGGTCTCAAACTCCTGGGCTCCAGCGCTCCTCCCACCTCAGCCTCCCAAAGTGTTGGGATTACAGTTATGAGCTACCACACCTGGCCTAGATCTTGTTATTCTTTTAAATTGTTTGTGATAAGCTCATTTCCGTGGTGTTTTGGTGCCACCTTGCATGGTTTATGACAGTCAAGTGCTAAATATTTCAGAATTTTATAAGCAAATTCCCCTGGCACCTTAAATTGGGCAACAGAGGAAAGAGTCGCACCATGGAAAACCAGTAAATGCTGACTCCCCCACCCCCCTTCCCAGAGCAGGCTTACCAGCACACCCCTGGCTCACTCCCTCAATGTTTTTAAGGAGAGAAAACACTTCTTCCAGACTAGAACAGGAAATACGCATATACTCACCAATATACCAAGAAAACACAAGTAATTAACCACATATAAGATAAGAAAACTACTGACAAAGTTATTCCTTATCACAAAGATGGACACACTGAAGAAAAATTGGAACCTATAATATTGACAAGGTGGGATGTTAACTAACTTTAGAACCTGCAGCTTCCAGTCTAAGGAACCGTTCTGCAGGTCGTGTTATAGTGAGAGAACTTGGTGAACTGAAACAGCCTGGCCTACCTCTGTTAGACTCTGGAGTTGCCAGATTGTGGAGAAAAGAGAAGCTACACTGCAGGGTCTACAACCGTGTCACTGGGGGTGGCAAACCCATGCCTGGGGAAGAGAAGTTCCCATGAACAAGGACAGGACGCCTTGATCTCAGGAACATGGCAGGTTCAGGACAAACGCTCTCATCAGCACCATTCAGACCCAGCCATGGGCTGGCCTGGTGTCCTAAGCCCGTGCCAGGTATTAATTGGAACACAGTTCTGACCATGAGAGCAGTTTACGGAAACAAAAAATTAACTTAAAGAGTTTATTTAGGCCGGGCACGTGGCTCACGCCTCTAATCCCATCACTTTGAGAGGTCGAGGCAGGTGGATCATGAGGTCAGGAGTTCAAGACCAGCCTGGCCAAGATGGTAAAACCCTGTCTCTACTAAAAACTACGAAAATTAGCTGGGCACGGTGCAGGCACCTGTAATCCCAGCTACTTAGAAGGCTGAGGCAGGAGAAATGCTTGAACCCAGGTGGCAGAGGTTTCAAAGAGCCAAGATCATGCCAGTGCACTTCAGCCCGGGCGACAAAGTGAGACTCTGTCTCAAAAAAAAAGTTTACTCCATAGATATCTATCTAGCAAATAGTTATTCCACTGGCAATGTACATTATTGACTAGCAGTTCAGTTAACAAGCACAGCTAGATTTGATCAAAGATCTAACATGGGTTGCAAAAGATCCAAGTAGATGGGATAAAATTTTATTTTTATTTTTAATTTTTAAATTTTATATGGAACGCTTCAGGAATTTGTGTGTCATCCTTGCGCAGGGGCCATGCTAATCTTCTCTGTATCGTTCCAATTTTAGTACATGTGCTGCCGAAGCGAGCACAGGATAAAATTTTTGAAGAATAATTTAAGAGTTCAGCATCTTCATCTACCTTTCGTTTTTAGGCACTGACAGATAATTGAGATGGGATTACTACTGTCCAGGTTTAAGCAGTCACTCAGATTTCTGGTAGGTATATGCAAAGTCTTCAATTAAGGTTTAGGGCCTTACCACAAAGAATGACACTTTAAATGATAACCCTGACCTCATTGTTGTAAAATCTAAAGTCCTTCCAACATTCAAGAACACTAAGATGTCGTTTCACTCATTCTGGCAACTTCATTTAACACTGTAATCACAGAAACACCAAAAAACACTAAGCCCATCATCTCAGCATATTTATAGAATCTCTCCTCTTCCCTTTTTTTTTTTGAGACAGAGTCTCGCTCTGTCACCCAGGCTGGAGTGCAGTGGCACAATCTTAGCTCACTGCAACCTCTGCCTCCCAGGTTCAAGTGGTTCTCCTGCCTCAGCTTCCCAAGTAGCTGGGATGACAGGCGTGAGCCACCACACCCGGCTAATGTTTTGTATTTTTAGTAGAGACGGAATTTCACCATGTTGGCCAGGCTGATCTTGCACTCCTAACCTCAAGTGATCCGCCCGCCTCGGCCTCCCAAAGTGCTGGGATTGCAGGCATGAGCCACCACGCCCCGCCCTATAGCATCTTTTCTTCTGTACCATCCTCAAAGTATCTTGACAAATCTAACGTTCAGCAGTATCTTGCAAGCAAAGCCATTTAAAAAATCCCGCCCACATTTAGTGGCACCTTGTGGTAAACTCAAAGGAGTCTGAGACCAAGCAAACAGTCAACAAGCACCCAGCTGTGAAAGCTTTTAAGCTGCAATCCTACCTGTGATTTGCAAGAAAGCAAGTGGTGACATTAGGGGCCCCATACTCACTTGAACTCCTCCATAAAGGTGCCATGGTGAGCTATGTTTTGCCAAAGGCTTTTAAAAATGGTGCTGATGTGATAGCGAATTGTGAACTTGTCATAAAACTCGCTGGTGGCTCCGGTATGCTCAACATCTAAAGAAGAAAGACAAAGGGACTGAGGGGTACGTACTTTAGTTTCCAGCTCCAGTTACTGCCCCAACAATGATAGCGAGTGAATGGAAATCTGCAAAATCAGAGAGCTGGTGAAATTTTGCACCTCTCTTGCATGTAAGGCAGGACAGAAATTATGAGCTGCTTTTAAAGACAAAAGTTTCACAATGAAGATTTGACAATGACACACCACGGAAAGGAACAGGGCTAGGAAAACGCACATCATTAGGATGGCATCCACTTACCAATGACCAAAAGCTGAATTATCATACTCCCTCCCCAGTTTTAAGTTATTAATTTATAGAAATTCTATGGCACCTCAAATGGACATCTTTCACCAGATAAAAAATTAGGTTTAATTTTATTGAGGATCACATACTTATTAAATGTATCTATCCTATTGACCATTTTTGGTGTTGAAAAAAAAAAAACAATGTGTCTATCACCCCTACACCTATAAAGAGGGGAAAAAAATCAAACTTGCTTGTTCAAATGGCAGAAGCTTAGGCATGAGAAATTTCAGAATTAATGACAAATTTTATTTATTTTATTTTATTGATATGGAGTCTTGCTCTGTCACCCAGGCTGGAGTACAGTGGAGTAATCTCAGCTCACTGCAATCTCTGCCTCCCGGGTTCAAGCGATTCTCCTGCCTCAGCCTCTGGAGTAGCTGGGATTATAGTGCCACCATGCCCAGCTAATTTTTTGTATTTTTAGTAGAGATGGGGTTTCACTGTGTTAGCCAGGATAGTCTTGATCTCCTGACCTTGTGATATGCCCACCCTGGCCTCCCAAAGTGCCGGGATTACGGGTGTGAGCCACTATGCCTGGCCTAATTTATTTTATTTTATTTTTTTGGAGACAGGGTCTTGCTCTGCCACCCACGCTAAAGTGCAGTGGTGTGATAATGGCTCATTGCAGCCTCAACCTCTCAGGCTCAAGTGATCCTCCCACTTCAGCCTCCCAAGTAGCTAGGACTAGAGATGCATCCACCACACCTGGCTTATTTTTTATGGCTGGCTCACGCCTGTAATCCTAGCACTTTGGGAGGCTGAGACAGGCAGATCACTTCAGGCCAGGAGTTCAAAACCACCCTGGCCAACATAGCAAAACCCTGTCTCTACTATTAATAAAAATACCAAAACTAGCTGGGTGTGGTGGTGTGTGCCCATAATTCCAGCTACTTGGGAGGCCGAGGCAGGAGAATCACTTGAACTCAGATGCAGAGGTTGCAGTGAGCCAAGATCACGTCACTGCACTGCAGCCTGGGTGGGTGACAGAGCAAGACTCTGTCTCAAAAAAAAAAAAAAAAAATTTTTTTTTTACTGATGGGGGTCTCACTATGTTGCCCAGGCTGGTTTCAAATTCCTGGCCTCAAGTGATCCTCCCACCTCGGCCCTCCAAAGTACTGAGATTACAGGTGTCAGCCACTACACCTGGCCTTTGATATTTTCTATATTTTCCAAAGAACACATTTTTGTGCATGTGACCAAAAAAGAAAACAGCTATTTAAAAATAAAAGAATAAGATAATTAACACCTATCATACTAAGATCTCAGTGTACTTACGTGTATTCACTAAGTCAATCTTTCTTTAGGATGAACTAAATGTCATTTATTAAGTGTATAAAATGCATGAACTAAAGCGTGGAGTGCTGAGGAAGGCAAGCCTTCAGGAGGAAGATACTGGAGGACCAACCCAACGCCTCATACAATCTAAAACAGCCCCTGATATCTGCCCCAAATTCTGAATATAGTAGAGACTAAGTAAATACTATTAATTTATTATGTAACAGTATGTATCTCAGCAGGGCCCTGCATCTGTATTCCCAGCACTTTGGGAGGCCCAGGCAGGCAGATCACTTGAGCTCAGGAGTCTGAGACCAGCCTGGTGAACACAGTGAAACCCCATCTTTACAAAAGCCACAAAAATTAGCCTGCTGTGGTGGCATACGCCTGTAGTCCCAGCTACTTGGGAGGCTGAGACAGGAGGATCACTTGAGCCCAGGAGGTCAAGGGTGCATGGAGTTGTGATTGTGCCACTGTATTTTAGCCTGCAGAGCAAGATTCTATCTCAAAAAAAAAAGAAAACAAAACAAACAGTATACATCTCCCAACATTTTAAAAAATTATTATTCACTTCTACTGTTCCCTCAAAATCATACCAGCTCAAGTTCTAATTCCCAGGTCCTTAAGTGGACTGGACTTGTGCTGAACCTCTCCCCTCCTCCCCCAGGGTTCCTGCTGCCTTCTTTCTTGATTCATCTGCTGCCCAGGCCTCAAGGTATTTATACTTGCTGTCCCATGTGCTGCCACACTATGGCTGAGACCCTCTTATGGCTCATGGTTGTCATATTTTCAACATCACTCCAAAGTCCTCTCCTCTGAGACCTTCCCTGACCATCCTTCTGAAAGGAGTCCTATGCCTCCTTCCCACACTCACTCTCAAAATCTCTCTCTTTCTTCTTGAGACAGGGTCTTGCTCTGTCACCCAGGTTGGAGTGCAATGGCTCAAACATGGCTCACTGCACTCTCAACCTCCTGGGCTCAAGCGATCCTCCTGTCTCAGCCTCCTAAAGTGCTGGGATTACAGCATGAGCCACTGCCCTGACCACAACATCTATTTGTACAGTCTGTCTCCCAATTGGAATGTCTGACACATGACGGCAAAGATTTTGACGTCTTCGCCCAATATTTGCTGAATTAGAGATCGAATCTACTTTGCCTTGCTGATTCACATCAGTTTTGGGGAAGAGAATAATTTTTTTTTTTTGAGACGGAGTTTCACTCTTGTTGCCCAGGCTGGAGTGCAATGGCACGATCTCAGCTCACTGCAACCTCTGTCTATAGGGTTCAGGTGAGTCTCCTGCCTCAGGCATGTGCCACAACGCCTGGGGAATTTTGTATTTTTTTTAAGTAGTTATGGAGTTTTTCCATGTTGGTCAGGCTGGTCTCGAACTCTTGACCTACAGTATCCGCCCGCCTCGGCCTCTCAAAGTGCTGGGATTACAGGCGTGGGCTACTGCACCTGGCTGAGAATAATCTTAAAGTAAGTCTTGATTATCAGTATCCTTCTAGTTCTGAGAGCTGTTCCTTAAGGAACTGACTGATGTGAAAAAAAAAAATCACAAAAATAAAATACTCTTATTTTGAAACTTAATTGATTTTTGTACTTTTTATTTTCTGAGATTGCATCTTGCTGTTGCCCAGGCTGGAGGGCAGTGGCACAATCTCAGTTCACTGCAACTTCCACCTCCTGAGCTCCAGCAATCCCCCTATCTCAGCCTCCCAAGTAGCTGGGACTACAGGTGCATGCCACCATGCCTGGCTGATTTTTACTTTTTTAGTAGAAATGAGGTCTCACCATGTTACCCAGGTTGGCCAAAATTTCCTGAGCTCAAGTGATTGGCTCACCTTGGCCTCCCAAGGTGTTGGGATTACAGGTGTGGGCTACCGTCCTTGGCCAACTTAATTGATTCTTTTTTTTTTTTTTTTTGAGACAGACACTCTCTCTGTTACTCAGGCTGGACAGCAGTAGTGCCATCAAGCTCACTGCAACATCTGCCTCCTGGGTTCAAGCGATTCTCCTGCCTCAGCCTCCAAAGTAGCTGGGAGTACAGGCATGCACCATCAGACCTGGCTAATTTTTATATTTTTAGTAGAGACAGGGTTTCACCATGTTGGCCAGGTCTCAAATTCCTGACCTCAGGCAATCCACCGCCTCTGCCTCCCAAAGTGCTGGGATTACAGGTGTGTGCCACTGCACCCGGCCATAAAAGTGGTATCTTATGATCATTCTAAGAATGCTGAATTATCTTCAGTTCCACCAAGCCTGCTGCATGCAAGCCACCATACAAGGTCCTATTCTATACATACATAATGCACCATGTGTATCCAAATGGCCGGCACTTGTCCCCTACTAGGGCTAGGGCTAAGAGATTAAAGAGAAGAGCTTTTGGCCAGGTGCAGTGGCTCCCGCCTGTAATCCCAGCACTTTTGGAGGCCGAGGCGAGTGAATCATGAGGTTAGGAGAGCAAGACTATCCTGGCCAACATGGTGAAACCCCATCTCTACTAAAAATACAGAAGAAAAAAAAAATTAACCAGGCATGGTCGTGGTGCCTATAGTCCCAGCTACTTGGGAGGCTGAGGCAGGAGAATCGCTTGAACCTGGGAGGCAGAGGTTGCAGTGAGACAAGATCGAACCACTGCACTCCAGCCTGGGAGATGAAGTAAGACTCCATCTCAAAAAAAAAAAAAAAAGAGAAGAACTTTTACCCAAAAAGGTGCCTGTTAGCCAAGAAGGTGCCTTTTAGCCAGGGGCATTTCCTGCTGTTGCCAAAGTAAGGACAATAACAAATCTTCCAAAGTGTTTGTGTACTTGCTTTAGATTGAAGAGGCTATGACTAGGCCGAGGAAGAAGAGAAACTCTAGATGCCTCAAAAAAATAGTGACAGGCCAGGCGCAGTGGCTCACGCCTGTAATCCCAGCACTTTGGGAGGCCGAGGCAGGCAGACGGCTTAGAGGCAGGATTTTGAGACCAGCCTGGCCAACATGGCGAAACTCCATCTCTACTAAAATTACAATAAATTAGCTGGGTGTGGTGGTGCATGCCTGTGATCCCAGCTACTCGGGGGGCTGAGGCCCGAGAATGGCTTGAACCCGGGAGGCGGAGGTTGCAGGGAGCTGAGATCATGCCACTGCACTCCGGCCTGTGTGACACAGCCAGACTCAGTATTAAAAAAAAAAAAAAAAAAAAAAAAGCCAGGCTCAGTGGCTTACGCCTGTAATCCCACCACTTCGGGAGGTTGAGGCGGGTAGATCACAAGGTCAGGAGATCGAGACCATCCTGGCCAACATGGCGAAACCCTGTCTCTAGTAAAAATACAAAAATTAGCTGGGCATGGTAATGCATGCCTGTACTCTCAGCTATGTGGGAGGCTGAGGCAGGAGAATAGCTTGAATCAGGGAGTCAGAGGTAGCAGTAAGCCAAGATCGTTCCACTGCACTCCAGCCTGGTGACAGAGCGAGACTCCATCTCAAAAAAAAAAAAAAAAAAAATTGGAATGTAATTAAACAGAGAGAAGACTTCCTTTCAGAGTGTCTCACATGCTATCTTTTTCAACAGTGTAATTCAGCTCCTAGAATAGTGCCTGGCAAATCGTAGACGCTCAAGATGCTCAATAAATATGTGTTGATAAACTGAATGCTCAAATGAATGCTCCTAAGATTCCCCCAGAAATCCTGAACAAATGAATGCTCCTGAACAGATGAATGCTCCTAAGACCCCCCAGAAATCCTGATTTCATTGGTTTAAGTGGGGTCCAAGATCATACATTTTTTTCTGGGGGGGGGGGGGGGAGTTTCACTCTTGTTGCCCAGGCTGGAGTGCAATGGTGAGATCTCGGCTCACCACAACCTCTGCCTCCTGGGTTCAAGTGATTCTCCTGCCTCAGCCTCCTGAGTAGCTGGGATTACAGGCATGCACTACCATGCCCAGCTAATTTTTGTATTTTTAGTAGAAATGGAGTTTCACCATGTTGGCCAGGCTAGTCTTGAACTCCTGACCTCAGGTGATCTGTCCACCTCGGCCTCCCAAAGTGCTGGGATTACAGGTATGAGCCACCACACCCGGCAATTTTTTTTTTTTTTTTTGAGGCAGAGTTTCACTTTGTTGTCCAGGCTGGAGTGCAGTAGCACCATCTCAGGTCACTACAACCTCCGCCTCCTGTATTTAAGCGATTCTCATGCCTCAGCCTCCCAAGTAGTTGGGACTACAGGTGTCTGCCACCACACCTGGCTAATTTTTTTTTTGTATTGTTAGTAGAGGCAGGGTTTCTCCATATTGGCCAGACTGGTCTCGAACTCCTGACCTTGTGATCTACCATCTTGGCCTCCCAAAGTGCTGGGATTACAGGCGTCAGCCACTGCACCTGGCCCAGAATATGCATTTTTAACAAGCTCCCTCTTATATCCACACTTTGGAAACTGTAGTGTTAGAAAACAAATGCTTTAAGTTCAAAGGTAGAATGAACCAGTTAATTCCATTCAGATAACACCACGAACTTGTGTGGTTGATACCAACTGAGTCTCAGTGCTAATCAATTGGGTCTTGGTGAAATGGATCCTGCTGAATCATCAGAGACCAGTATGTGGAATGGTTGTCCTACTCCCAACTACTCAGGGGAAGAAGAACTAAAAGTACACCCTCTGCAGGCCGTAGGTTAGTAGGTTATACACGTCAGGATATTAGGTAACAGGCTGAGAGCAACATTGGACACTGATTTTAGAAGGCCTTGCCTAAGCTGGCCTGCCACGTGCTACACTGTGTCCCAGCAACCTACCTGTATAAAACTTCATCAGGGAAGGTACCAACAACTTGGTGAGAGAGAGGATGGTTCTCAATCATTTCAAAAAACTTCTGGGTTCGTGGCTGAACAGCAGGGTTGGTCATAAACATGACTTCTACAAGTTTGGCCACCAAATACGGGTTTCGGATGTAGTTCTGGTTGCACAACATCACGACAAGGAACATCACGATATCCTGAGTGCAGGGCTCATAAAGCGCCTGGGGGAGAGTATCTGAGGAGAGGCAAGGAGAGCCAGAAAGAGACTGTGAGAAACTGCTGAGAAACTCACCTTGGTGAAGGCTGGTGTCAGTAAGTGAGGAGGGGAAGGCAGGATAAACAGGTTTAGGAGTGTCCTTGAACTCACTCAGTTTACAGTGACTATTTCCACTGTAATGACACAGATTTCAAACGAAACATGGTTATTGACTGTAGCATGTTATGTTAACTATAAACAAAAGCTATGATTAAATCAGATAAACGTCACAAAAGATCATTACTACCAAAAAGTCATACAAAATTTTTTTGAGTTATTTTTTTAAATCTCTGCTGAAAAGGAGAATAAATGAAAATTTTCAAATAGGTGTTTTCTGTATTAGTGTACATAGAACAAATTTTAAAACGTGACTTGAATTGCTTAAATTCCAAGGTTGGTTTTTCAACAAATAAACCATGCTTTTTAGTCACTTTTTAAATTTTGTACCAATCAAAATCACATGTCACCAATGAGTTGGGATTATTTTTTTTTTTTTGAGATGGAGTCTTGCTTTGTTGCCCATGCTGGAGTGCAGTGGTGTGATCTCGGCTCATTGCAACCTCTGCCTCTATTTGGGCTTTTTTTTTTTAAGGCAGCTTTTATGACAGCAATACAACTTGCTCCAGTTAGATTTGGCTCTTATTTTAGAATCATTTACACTGATTTTTTTTCCACTGTTTGTTAAAAAACTTTCACAATTTGTATTTTGTGACTGGGAACCTATACTATTTTTATTTTATTTTATTTATTTATTTATCTATCTTTTTGAGACGGAGTCTCGCTCTGTCACCCAGGCTGGAGTGCAGTAGTGCGATCTTAGCTTGCTGCAACCTTTGCCTCCTGAGTTCAAGGGATTCTCCTGCCTCAGCCTCCCGAGTAGCTGTGATTACAGGCGTGCAACACCATGCCTGGCTAATTTTTACATTTTTAGTCGAGACAGGGTTTCACCATGTTGGCCAGGCTGGTCTTGAACTCCTGACCTTGTGATCCGCCCGCCTCAGCCTACCAAAGTGCTGGGATTACAGGCGTGAGCCACCACACTTGGCTTTATTTTTTTTTAAAGAGATGCAAACTTGCCACATTGTCCAGGCTGGTCTTGAACTAGCTCAAGAAATCCTCCCACATGTCTGAGACTGCAAGCATGTGCCACAGTGCCCAGCACGACTTTTACTTTTCACAATAGACTTCATATGCCACTCCCTCAGCTAGCCATATGTGCTATCATGGTGCCAAGGGACTGAAACTGTAATTCTTCTAACCTGTAATGTTTTAGAAATAAAATGTGAATTTGATAAACCAAATAAGGATTTGGAAAAAAAAAAATTAAAACCCTACAATAGGCTGCGCGCGGTGGCTCATGCCTGTAATTCCAGCACTTTGGGAGGCCGAGGAGGGTGGATCACCTGAGGTCAGGAGTTCGAGACCAGCCTGCCCAACGTGGCAAAACTCTGTCTCTACTTAAAAAAAAAAATTAGCCAAGCATGGTGGCAGGCGCCTGTAATCCCAGCTACTCGGGAGGCTGAGGCAGGAGGACCACTTGAACCCAGGAGGTGGAGGTTGCAGTGAGCCGAGATTGCACCATTGCACTCCAGCCTGGGCGACAGAGCAAGACTCTGTCTCAAAAAACAAAACAAAAAAAACCCTACAAGATCAGTTATAAACTCAAACCATTTTTTGGTAAGCATTCTCCAATTTTACAAATTGAGACAAATTTTAGTACGAAATATAGAGGTGGATATTTTGGGTTTGGGATGTTCATTCAGCTATTTATAAACTGCTTGCTCCTTCTGTTGCTGAGAGACATATATTCAACTATTAGAAATTCAACTCAATTTTCACAGAACACACTATCTGCACTGTTAATCCTGCCTCTGTCTTTGAGATATTGTTGGAATTGGACTGGTGCCACCGTTGGATTTATTTTTTCCAGTCTCTAGGCAGCATTCAGTTACAACAGTTACATAAAATTTCAGGCATGAAATGGAGGTCTGCAACGTAGCTCAGAATATCGTGTATGTATTATGCATAAAAACATATTAGAACTCTGTAAAATATTAAAGGCACTTACTGTACAATAAAAAATAAAAATTCTGCAACATCTTCTACATAAAACTCAGGCAATGCTGCAAATACCTTGGGGACATCTGAATTTAAAGGCAGTGTTATACTGTCAAAGAGAAAAAAAGCACAGTTTACAAAGTGAAATTATGGTACAACAAATTACAAGGAGTATTATGCTACCATTAAGTAAGTATTTTATTTGGGGGAAAAAACTCATTCTGTAATACAACTATGTAATAAACAAACAGGCAAAGAAACTACAACCAGAAATGAACAGGGAATAACGAAGACAGTGCATATGCTGGAGTATGTGTGAAATGTTTTCCTTTTCTTGATTTCTTTTTTCCCCGAGACAGAGTCTCACTGTGTCACCCAGGCTGGAGTGCAGTGGTGCAATTTCAGCTCACTCACTGCAACCTCCATCTCCTGAGTTCAAGTGATTCTCATGCCTCAGCCTTCCGAATAGCTGGGATTACAGGTATGCGCCACCACATCTGGCTAATTTTCCTATTTTTAGTAGAGACAGGGTTTCACCATGTTGGCCAGGCTGGTCTCAAACTCCTGACCTCAGGGGATCCGCCTGTCTTGGCCTCCCAAAGTGCTAGGATTACAGGTGTGGGCCACCGCACCCAACCTTCTTCATATCTTAAGTAATATAGGAAGGAAATTAATAATAAGTAAAATGGGAAGGAAATTAAAAGGTCCTATTTGGTCATTTTGTGCAATTCAAACTGTCTGAGATAACAGAGCTACACACATATTTTAAATAATATTTTCCACTCCTTTAGGGGACTTGGGCCAATCTCACCAACATCAGTGAACCAGAGACTTCATAACAGTAAAATAATAATAATAAATAAAATAAAAATGGCTGCCTGGAGACGACCAGTTGATGACAAAGTGATCAACAATGTTCTTAACTCACTCTGTGAATTGGCTGGGTATTCCTGGACCCAGTGCTTAGGAGGGTCTAATATCATCTGCAGCTTTGGGCTTCCAATGTATAGATTTCTTTTCTATCAATCAAAGACTTTATAGCAAATTTTAAAGAAATACTTGTCAAAATTAAAATAACAGATGTTGACATTCACCTATTATTGTAACTAATTACTAATTACAGGGAAAACAACTATCAATATAATGACATAGTCTATATAAATACAATCTGGAAATTGAGAAGTAAATTCTCTTTTTATTTGCATGGGGATAGTCTGGCTCTGTGCCCAGGCCAGAGTGCAGTAGAATGATCTCAGCTCACTGCAACCCCTACCTCCCAGGTTCAAGTGATTCTCCTGCCTCAGACTCCAGAGTAGCTGTGACCACAGGCATCTGCCACCATGCCCAGCTAATTTTTGTATTTTTAGTAGAGATGGTGTTTTGGAATGTTGGCCAGGCTGGTCTTGAACTCCTAACGTCAAGTGATACACCCACCTTGGCCTCCCAAAGTGCTGGGATTACAGGCATGAGCCACCACATCCGGCCCTTTCCTTGCTTTCTTTTTTTTTAAGTATATGTGCTGCCAAAGCAAGTACAATTTCTTTTTTTTTTTTTTTTTTCTGAGATAGAGCTTTGCTCTTGTTGCCCAGGCTGGAGTGCTGTCATGCAATTTGGGCTCACTGTCACCTCTGCCTCCCAGGTTCAAGTGATTCTATTGCCTCAGCCTCCCGAGTAGCTGGGATTACAGGCATGCACAACCATGCCCGGCTAATTTTGTATTTTTAGGAGAGACGGGGTTTCTCCATGTTGGTTAGGCTGGTCTCGAACTCTTGACCTCCGGTGATCCACCCGCCTTGGCCTCCCGAAGTGCTGGGAGTACAGGCGTGAGCCACTGTGCCCAGCCTAGTTTTTGTATTTTTAGTAAAGATGGGGTTTCACCATGTTGGCCAGGATGGTCTCGAACTCCTGACCTCTAGTGACCGCCCGCCTTGGCCTCCCAGAGTGCTGGGATTACAGGTGTGAGCCACCATACCCTTCCAAGAATTGAATTTTTTTTTTCTCCTTTTTTTTTTTTGAGATGGAGTCTCACTCTGTCATTCAGGCTGGAGTACAGTGGCACGATCTCGGCTCACTGTAACCTCCGCCTCCCCAGTTCAAGCAACTCTCCTGCCTCAGCCTCCCGAGTAGCTGAGACTACAGGCGCATGCCACCATACCCAGCTAACATTTTTTTATTTTTAGTAGAGGCGGGGTTTTCACCATGTTGGCCAGGCTGGTCTTGAACTCCTGACCTTAGGTGATCTGCCTGCTTCGGCCTCCCAAAGTGCTGGGATTACAGGCGTGAGCCACCATGCCTGGCAAAGAGAAGTGAATTCTTGATAAAGAAAGGGTTTTAGTTTTAGTTATCAACTTTGAAGGACTTAAAAAAACAAAACAGCCCAGCCAGGGAGGGATGAGGGAACGAGAAAGAAGCTCACTCACTCGGGATACGCGGGGTCCAGGATGCGGAGCAGCAGCTGAATGAGAAGGCCATAAAAATTCAGACATCTTCTCAGGAAGCTCTCGTCAAGTAGGCCAGCATCAGCGCAGGCCTTGCACCGTACCAGTTTCTGTGGAAGCAGGATGCCCATACCCAAGATTAGTCAACAGCTAAATCCCTCTAGCGGGACTGGGGCCAGGAGATGGGAAATCTGGGTTCCAGAGCTTCTAGAGCTTCATCTCTAACTAGCTATAAGATGCTGGTTGGATCTCAAGATCTTTTTCCTAAGAAAAACAAAGGCATGGCAAGCAAACCACTGAGTACCACCAAGCTCGCATAAAGTGGTGAGTTACTACGGTGGCCTATAAATAACTTGATTGGGAGAGGGTGGTGATAGGGGAGGCTCTTTGGGTGTCAGGGTAAATAGTGGGAAAAAGCCAAACAATCAGTATTCCAGCACCACCTTTTATAAGCTGCCCTTGGGCAACATGCTGGTCCACTAAGGATGGAATTCCTATCTAGAGGCCTGTTGATGGAATTATACACACATACACACACACGGAATTCCTACCTAGAGGCCTGTTAATAGAATTACACACACACACACACACACACACACAGAGGCATACACTGACATAGAAATTTAAGCAGTTGTTTTTTGTTGTTTGTTTTCTGAGACAGAGCCTCGCTTTGTTCCCCAGGTTGAAGCACAGTGGTGCCATCTCAGCTCACTGCAACCTCTGCCTCCCGGGTTCAGGCGATTCTCCTGCCTCAGCCTCCCAAATAGCTGGGATTACAGGCGTGTGCCACCACACCTGGCTAATTTCTGTATTTTTAGTAGAGACGGGGTTTCACCATGTTGGCCAGGCTGGTCTCGAACTCCTGACCTCTGGTGATCTGCCCACCTCGGCCTCCCAAAGTGCTGGGATTACAGGCATGAGCCATCACCCCTGGCCATTTAAGCAGTTTATAGACCCCCTTAAAACACATCTGGGGACTGTTTAGGGGGGTCCACAGACCCCAGATAAGGGCCCCTGGTGAATTGTACATTTTTTTTTTTTTTTTTTTTAAAGATGGGGTTTCACCATGATGGCCAGGCTGGTCTTGAACTCTTGACCTCAGGTGATCCACCCACCTCGGCCTCCCAAAGTGCTAGGATTACAGGCGTGAGCCATCGCGCCCGGCTGAATTGTACATCTTAAAGAAGTCTAGTCCATTTGTAAATAAAACTGAAATCTTAACTTGTACCAGAAAGCTATGCCAGGTAAATTTTCCACATATTATCCTACTATTCAACAGAATGCATGACCAGCTAACATTCAGCTTTATAACTGGAACATGAATAGAGGAAAAATGCATAAATTTGCTATCTATGCTTCCTTTGTACAATGGCAGCTGGCACACGTTTTTAGCTATGTCTCACCAGCAAGAATATTCCCGTCTGTAGTTAGGTTTTGTGTGACAAATCATTTTCATTAAAAGAAGAACAGGGGCAAAGGAAAGAGATCTTTCCACGACTACAGATCTGCTTTGTCAAAGATCATGAAAATGCACGGCTAGATATACCGGAGTGTGCGTGAATGCTGGGGCGAGGGGGTGGGAGAGAGAGAGGGCGAGGGGGTAGGAGAAGAGAGAACTTCTGACCTCAAAGGTGAGGAGGGCTTTGCATAAGGTAGGGAAGGGGAGGTGATGTTAAACTGAGAATCATAAAACCCATTAAGAATTCATAGTCCTGGCATAAGCATATCTACCCATTTTCTGTCCTGAGACTTAAATCGTTATATACAGATGTAAGTAAGGTATCAATAAGTTTTAAAATGTGCTATTTTATCTGAAGGGAAAATAATAATGAAGAAAAAGTAAGGAACTAAACTGCTCACTCAAGGCATATATTCTATTGAGAAAATTATCATTATGAGGCTGGTCTATAATTATGCCAATTAACTATACAAACCTTAAGCTGAGTTTTACAGCGCTTCAGCATTTCGCGGTGTCTAGTTGCCAGTGGGGAATCTTTCCATTGGCTTTCATTATTTTTCAAATCTTCCACAGTTCTGAAATCAAAGACTAACAGTCAAATGAAAGAAAACAGCCGGATCCATCTTATCCATGCATCTTGACCATTTCACTGACTATCTCTTTTTTCTTTTTTTAGAGACAGGGTTTCGCCATGTTGGACAGGCTGGTTTCGAACTCCTGACCTCAAGTGATCCACCCGCCTCGGCCTCCCAAAGTGCTGGGATTACAGGCGTGAGCCACCGCGCCCGGCCCATTTCACTGACTCTCACACGCAGTTGTTGGTTCATTTTTCACATTGTAACATCTTTAAAATCAGAGTATATTTTACAACCAGTGGCAAGTTACAGTTTAATTGGCAGCATTTTTTTTTTCTTATTGGTTCCTAAAACAATAATGTGTCTTCAAATGGATGACACTGTAGATTTGGTGAAATACAATCATATTTTTTGTTACAAGGAAGTACATTGTTCTCCTGTTTTTCTGGGAGGGAAAAGAGAAGTCTCTCATGAAAATTCAAAGTTAGTATGCCTATTCAATTATCCAAAACAAAAGGCTATTTTACTAATGGCATTGTCCTTTACAACTGTTCCCTCTGCTGGAATGCTGTTCTCTGAAGTTATCTCTGCAGCTTTGCTCCTTCACTCCCTTCAGGGGGCTGCTCAAACACCATCTGTCTCCGCAGTAAAGGCTTCCCCCATCACGTAATATGCTGCATATTTTAAAGACTGGCTCACTTATCGGTATTTCAACCCCTTTCTATCATGATGTTGTATATAAGACTAGAGGTTGCTAAATCTCTAGAAAATGCATTTCCTAGACTCCGTTCCTGCTAGCATTTCTTAAGACCTAGCTGTCACCAAGAGATGAACCCTCACTGAAGGCAGGGTGAGTACTGTGAAGTGTTTGCGTGACAGCACAGTGGTAGAGGGGTTTTGGCTGAAGCTGTGGCAGAGGCTGTGCTGTCAGGCTGACCTCCAAAGCAGCTTCCTTATTCAAAGTATAGCTCTGGGAATCTTCTATTATAGCCATTCCAATGATTCAATAACCCAAGTAGTTCCCCTTTCTGCTTATCACAGATGAATTAGATTCTTTTGTCTACAACTGAAACATGAGTATGGCAGACAAAAGAACGGCCCCTCCAAAGATGTCACATCCGAATCCTTGGAGGGAACCTGTGAATATGTGATCCAACGAGGCGAAAGGGACATTGTAGATGTGATTATGGGTATGGGCTTTGAGATGGGAAGATTACTGGATGATTTGGGTGGGCCCAATATAATCACAAAGGTCCTTCTAAGAGAAAAAAGGACTCAGAGACAGAGAAGGAGATGTAAACAATGGGACAATGAAAGCAAAGGTCAGAGAGAGGAGATTTTGTTAGTTGTTGCGTTTTTTTTGTTTGTTTGTTTGTTTGTTTGTTTTTGAGACTGAGTCTCGCTCTGTCACCCAGGCTGGAGTGCAGTGGCATCATCTGGCTCACCGCAACCTCCGCCTCCTGGTTCAAGTGATTCTCCTGCCTCAGCCTCCCAAATAGCTGGGATTACAGGCATCTGCCACCATGCCTGGCTAATTTTTGTGTTTTTAATAGAGACAGAGTTTTCAACATGTTGGCCAGGCTGGTCTCGAACTTCTGACCTCCAATGATCTGTCTGCCTCAGCCTCCCCAAACTGCTGGATTACAGGCATGAGCCATCATGCCTGGCCTTGTTTACTTGTTTTGTTTTGTTTTTGAGACAGGGTCTCACTCTGTTGCCCTGGAGTACAGTGGCATGATCTCAGCTCACTGCAACCTCCGCCTCCCAGGTTCAAGCAATTCTCCTACCTCGCTGAGTAGCAGGGTCTAAAGTAGTGCGCCACCATGCCTGGCTAACTTTTGTATTTTTTTGGTAGAGACAAGGTTTCACCATGTTGGCCAGGCTGGTCTCAAACTCCTGACCTCAAGTGATCCACCCACCTCGGCCTCCCAAAGTGCTGAGATACACCAGGTAAGAGAAGGAGGTCTAAAGATACTTTGTTGCTGGCTTTGAAAATACAGTAAGGGGGGGATGAGCAGAGGAATGCAGGCAGCTTTTAGAAGATGGAAAAGGCAAAGGAGATTCTCCTCTAGAGCCTCCGGAGGGAATGCAACCTTGATCTTAGGACTTCTTTTTTTGAGACAGAGTCTCACACTTCCAGGCTGGAGTGCAGTGGCACGATCTCGGCTCAATGCAACATTCGCCTCCTGGGTTCAAGGGATTCTCCTGCCTCAGCGTCTTGAGTAGCTGGGACTACAGGCGTGCACTACCACGTCCGGCTAATTTTTGTCATTTTTAGTAGAGATGGGGTTTCACCATGCTGGCCAGGCTGGTCTCTCCTGGTCTCAGGTGATCTGCCCGTCTCGGCCTCCCAAAGTGTTGGGGTTACAGGTGTGAGTCACTGCACCTGACCGATTTTAGGACTTCTGATCTTCCGAACTGTAAGACAGAAAGTTTCTAAGACTATTTTAAGGAGCAGCTCCAGTTCTACTAATTACAGTACAGAAGAAGTTAATAACTTTACTGGACTTCTTATCTGAAAGTTAAGGCAAAGACTGGGACCCAAAGAATTCAAATAGAGGAGCTTGGGAGACCTAGCTGACTCCAAGCACCTGAATCTCTAAGTTCCCTGAGCCTTGCTTGCTAGCACAAGCAGTTTCTGTAATGACCTCACTGGAGGCAGCCACCTGCAGGGCAATGCTATCTTCCCCCAGGTTCTAACCTATCATTCCTCTTTGCTTCCAGAACTACAACTAGAGTCAGATCACAGACTGTCCTCATTAAAAAATTGCATGCCAGGTGAGTACATATTTGAAGGGGAAAAAAATGGCAAGATTTGCTAATGTATTATGCTAGTTTTCTATTGCTGCTATAACAAGTTACCACAGCCTTAGTGGGTCCAAACCACACAATTATAGTCTTAGAGTTCTGGAAGTCTAAACGGGGTCAGCAGGCATGGTTTCTTCTGGGGGCTCTAGGGGAGAACAAGTTTCCTTGCCTTTTCCAGCTTCCAGGTTACCAGATTGGCTCATGACCCCAAACTACTCCGACCTTTGCTTCCTCATCACATTCTGTCTCTCCCTCTGACCCTCCTGATTCCTTCCCCCTTATGAAGACCTTTGCGATGACACTGGATCTACCCACGTAAGACAGGATAATCTCCCCACCTCAAGATGATGAACCTGATCACAGCTGCAAAGTCCCTTTAACCAAGTTAGAGAACATATTCACAGGTTCCGAGACTAGGATGTGGGCACCTTTGAGATGCCATTTTTCTACCTACCACATATGTACTGCCAGAAACATGACGGTTATGTAGGTTATATATGGGAATGGATTTTGAGGATGCTTGATCAGCAAGAGAAGAAAATGCTGATATACTTCTATGTAGGGCTAAAATCATTGACATGATTATACCTGCTGGAGACCCTGGATTCAGTATTATTCTGAGTAGCTGGGAGAGGTTCATATTGTGCAACCAACTAGTTGACAAAACTTTGAATTGACAGTGACCTATACTGAATGAAGCTGAGTTGCCAGATATTATTTGATCTAATTCAGAAGAAATGATTCAAAAACTTAAAGAGCTTGGAAAATTAAGGTGGATTTACCATATGTGATTTACCTCAGATGATCCCCCTTTCTAATACACATACACACACTCCAACTATGTCCTAGAATATACTTCCTATATCACAGCATTGAAAAACACACACACGAGGGGAACAAAAATGTCTCTGAAAAGCACAATAAAGGCTATCTGTTGCTAGCTGGGCTGGAAGCGAAGGTTACAGATACTGCCATTGAAATGGATCCTCCAAAGTCAGTGGGAGTGATGGTATCCCAGGATGGTAATCCATTGTAGGATAAACAGATACATCCACAAATATAGTTTAAAATTTTTAAAAGCCTCTCTCAGTAACATATTATAAGCTGATAAAATCTGCAGATATAAGGGAAACTTGAACAGAAAATTAACAAACTTGACCTAAATACTGTAAGTGAACACTGTAAAAACAATACAGATAGCAGTCTTTTCAGGCCTACTCATGTAAAAGGCTATGAAGTAAGTCTCAATAAACTTCAAAAGACATAAATCACATAAAATATATTTCTGACCATGATGGAATTTAGCTAGAAATCAACTAACAAAAGATACATAGACAAATACCCTAAGAATCCAGATTTTCAATAATGTATTTAAAAATAACTCACAGGTCATATTTAAAAAAAAACCCAAAATTAGAAAACATTGAAAACTGACTAATAAGATATGATATACTAAAAATGAGGGATGCAGCTAAAGCCACACTAAAAGGGAAACAAATAGTCTTAAATAAATACATAAGAGAAAGAGGTGAAAAGGATGATCTAAACATCCCTCTCAAGAGGCAATAGAAAGCAAATTAAAACTAAAAGCAGAAATAATAAGGATCCCACAGCCATGAAAATGACAAAAGATATTATGAGCAACTCCATGTCAAAACATTTTCAAACTTTAGACAGAAAAACTGACACAAGATGGAATGAAAATCTAAATAGTCCTGTATCTGTTAACTGACTTAAATCTGTAATTAAAAATATCCCCACACAGAAAACTCTCAAGCCCTGACAACTTCACCACTAAAGCTTTTCTGACATTTAAGGAAGAAACAACATAATTCGTACACAATAAACTCTTCCAGGGGACATAAAAAAAGGAAAACATTGTCCAGTTCCTTTTTTTTTTGCTTTTGGTGAGACAAAGTCTCACTCTCTCATTCAGGCTGTAGTGCAGTGGCTCCATCTTGGCTCACTAAAACCTCTGCCTCCTAGGCCTCCTGAGTAGCTGGGATTACAGGCATGACCCACCACGCCTGGCTAATTTTTGTATTTTTAATAGAGATGGGATTTCACCGTGTTGGCCAAGTTGGTCTCGAACTCCTGACCTCAGGTGATCCATCCACCTCAGCCTCCCAAAGTGCTGGGATTACAGGCGTGAGCCACCACACCTAGCCCCTAGTTAAGGCAGCATAACCTTAATACCAAAATTTGAGATGCACTTAATAAGAAATGAAAATTCTAGGTCCAGCTTTCTTTTGAACAGATGCAAAAATCCTAAACAGAATATTAGCAAATTGTATATCTAATCAGATATAAAAACATTAAAGTTAAGTTTACTCCAGGAGCAAAAGATTGGTTTAATAACAAAACCAACTAATATAATTCAACCACATTAACAGAATAGAGGAGAAAAAAGTCTAGTCTCCTCAATGGATATCGCAAAAGCATTTAATAAAATTCAACTAGTGCTAAGGGAATTAACTACAGAAATGAAAGAAAATTTTCCTTTTCTTTGTTTTTTAAAGACAGGGTTTTACCATGTTGGTCAGGCTGGTCTTGAACTCCCGACCTCAGGTGATCCACCCGCCTTGGCCTCCAAAGTGTTTGGATTACAGGCGTGAGCCACCACGCCCGGCCTAGAAAATTTTCTTAATCTGGTAACTGAGGATATATAGAAAGCTTTCCTCCACTAACTGGAACAATATGGAAATTTCAAGGTTATTTCTATTCAACAGTGTACTAAAATTTATAGCCCAGGCACTAATGTAGGGAAAAAAAAGTGTAAGAAATAAAACTGTCATCATGTATAGACATGATTATGTGTAGAAAGTAAATCATAACAAATCTGCAGAGTAACGACTAGAATTATAAGTGATTTTAGGCTGGGCATAGTGGTGGCTCACACCTGTAATCTCAGCACTTTGGGAGGCCGAAGTGAGTGGATCATTTGAGGTCAGGAGTTTGAGACCAACCTGGCCAACGTAGCAAAACCCTGTTTCTGCTAAAAATACAAAAAATTAGCCAGGCGTGATGGTGCGCATCTGTAATCCTAGCTATTTGGGAGGCTGAAGCAGGAGAATCACTTGAACCTGGGAGGCAGCGGCTGCAGTGAGCTGAGATTGCACCACTGCACTCCAGCCTGGGTGAAAGAGCAAGACTTCATCTGAAAAAAAAAAAAGACTTAGTAAGTGATTTAAGCAAGATAGATACAGAGATATAAATATGATTCAGTTTCTCTCATAGCCAGACTACACAGGCTCTAGACCAAAAAGCAGAAGTGGCTTCATTATTATTCCAGATGACCTGCTCAAAAATACTTGCTTCTGTGTTCCTGTGACTTGTTTGTTTGTTGGTGTTAGTACACAGGAAGAAATGTTTAGATTAAGAAACAACGATCGTGTTAATGAATTGGGAATTTAGGCTGCTATCTGGCCATTTTGGACTCCTCATGCCACAGAACAGCCAAAAAGAGAATTACATGTTGGCAGGAGTAAATGATCTTGATTATCAAGGAAAACCATGCTTACTTTTTCCTTTTTCTTTTTTCTCTGAGACAGTCTTGCTCTGTCGCCCAGGCTGGAGTGCAGTGATGTGATCTCATCTCACTGCAACCTCCGTCTCCTGGGTTCAAGCAATTCTCTGCCTTAGCCTCTTGAGTAGGGGGGATTACAGGCACCCACCACCACACCTGGCTAATTTTTTGTATTTTTAGTAGAGATGGGGTTTTACCATCTTTGCCAGGCTGGTCTTGAACTCCTGACCTCATGATCCACCCGCCTCGGCCTCCCAAAGTGCTGGGATTACAGGCATGAGCCACCGCGCCTGGCCCTGCGGTTACTTTTTCACAGTCCAGGGGGGGAAAGGGTATGTCTAAAACCCAGGGGGATCCTTTAAACTTTTAAAATTTAGAGTGCCTCCTAGTAATGTATGCCCAGTGGGAAAAGTTAATGGAAGTCTGTAGTAAGTATAAACAGAGTGAAATACCCAGGGTTCAGAACTCTCAGAAATCAAGGTCTGGATCACTTTGCCATGTAAAGAACTCTGGACAACTGAGGAACGTGGATGTGGTGGTAGAGGTAGACAGAACACTATACGACGTACATACCTCCCCCAACATTCAAAACTATGGTTCACAATGGAACTGCTTGCCCCTGAGAGAAAGTGGTAACACAGGCAATCCCAGGACACGGCATCATGGCACATACCTATTGAGCTCCCGGATAGCCCGGAGTCTGCGGATATAGCGACGGCAACTAGGCAGAATAGAGAGGTGGTGGGCATGCAGGGTGAGAAGAGCACTCCGTAGGGAATTTCGGCTCAGAAAATGGAGGCTGATCACCATCTAGGAAAAATAACATAATTCCCTAAATAAAATCTATTACGTGTCTCAATCAGAGAAAAAGCTCAATTCAGAAGAGAAAATTACATTTGAATTTTTATGAAGTTTAAGGATACTATTTATTTATTTATTTTTTGAGATGGAGTTTTGCTCTTGTCACCTAGGCAAGAGTGCAACGGCATGATCTTGGTTTACTGCAAACTCCACCTCCCAGGTTCAAGTGATTCTCCTACCTCAGCCTCCTGAGTAGCTGGGATTACAGGCATGTGCCACCACACCTGGCTACTTTTGCATTTTTAGGAGAGACAGGGTTTCACCATGTTGGCCAGGCTGGTCTTGAACTCCTGACCTCAGGTGATCCACCCTCCTTGGCTTCCCAAAGTGCTGGGATTACAGGCGTGAGCCACCATGCCTGGCCAGAAGTTTAAGGATACTTTTTCAATTATAAATTTAAGCAATGCTCTAAGAAGAGAATTCCTCTTAGCTCCATTCAAGGACCAGGTATTCTGTCCTACCTAAATGTGTATATAAATGTCCATCAACAATTTTTTTTTTTTTTTTTTGAAAGAGGGTCTTATTCTGTCACCTAGGCTGAAGTGCAGTGGTATGATCAAAGCTCACTGCAGCCTCAATTTCCAGGGCTCAGGTGATCCTCCTGTCTCAGCCTCGTGGGTGGCTGGGAACACAGGCATGTATCACCATGCTGGGCTAATTTTTTTCTTTGTAGAGATGGGGTTTCCTTATGTTGCCCAGGCTGATTTTATACTCTAGGGCTCAAGCCATCCTCCCACCTCAGCCTCCAAAAGTGCCCGGATTATGGGTGTGAGCCACCATTCCCAGCCCATCAATAATATTTGGTGATGTTCCTTACTGATGTATTATATAAAAATCTCCTTCGTGGTGGGGAGTGCCTGAAGTCCCAGCTACTGGGGAGCCTGAGGCTGGAGGATGACTTGAGTCCAGGAGTTCTGGGTTGTAGTGTGCTATGCCGATCGTGTGTCCACACTAAGTTCAGCATCAATATGGTGACCTCCCGGGATCGGGGGACCACCAGGTTGCCTAAGGAAGGGAGAACCGGCCCAGGTCGGAAACGGAGCAGGTCAAAACTCCCATGCTGATCAGTAGTGGGGTTGCGCCTGTGAATAGGCACTGCACTCCAGCCTGGGCAACAGAGGAAAACCCCATCTCTAAAAAAAAAAAAATAAAAACTCCTTTTTTCAACATAATATACAAATATTTAAATCTCAAAATGGTATAATGTTAATAAACTGATTCCAGAGCAATTTCTCTGCATATTTTTTTTTCTTTTTTCTACTCTAAATACTATTAAGACACATACATATTATCTCTGATGATCTGCTTCATTTGTTTCTTTTCTTTCTTCTTTTTTTTTAAGACAGAGTCTCCCTCTGTTGCTGAGGCTGGGGTGCAGTGGCGCAATCTCCACTTACTGCAACCTCCGCCTCCCAGGTTCTAAGCGATTCTCCTGCCTCAGCCTCTGGAGTAGCTGGGATTACAGGTGCACACCACCATGCCTGGCTAATTTTGTAGTAGAGATGGGGTTTCGCCATGTTGACGAGGCTGATCTTGAACTCTTGACTTCAGGTGATCCACCTGCCTTGGCCTTCCAAAGTGCTGGGATTACAGGCGTGAGCCACGGTACCTGGCCATTTTTTTTTTTTGAGATGATGTCTCTGTCACCAAGGCTGGAATACAGTGGCACGATCATGGCTCACTGTAGCCTCAACCTCCTGGGCTCAAGCCATCCTCCCATCCCAGCCTCTCCAGTAACTGGGAACTGTGACTACAGATTCATGACACCATACCCAGCTAAGCTTTCTCTTTTTAGTAG
Source organism: Ateles fusciceps (assembly GCA_036589455.1). NCBI lineage: Eukaryota > Metazoa > Chordata > Mammalia > Primates > Atelidae > Ateles > Ateles fusciceps. The sequence continues at coordinate 16,395,822 of JAZHEH010001321.1, forward strand.
AGATGAGGTCTTGCCATGTTGGCCAGGCTGGTCTTGAACTCCTGAGCTCAACTGATCCTCCTGCCTGTACCTCCCAAAGTGCTGGGATTACAGGCATGAGCCACCACGCCTAGCTGCTTCATTTGTCAAAGGATACATTTCTCCCTCCTTCACAGCTGGGTGAAATCCTCTTTGGTTTTCTCATGTTTTCTCTTAGATTTTAGCTAGTCATTCAAATGACAATCAGATACTGACTTTATTGTTCATTTTATGCTTACAATTCAACAACAGTTGAACTACTTTTCTGGAATATGTGCATCTAATCATAATGCTGCTACTACCAGGTAAGCATGGATTCATCCTGTTCACGAATAATTAGATGGCTGGGTTGCCTGAGCCCAGGAGTTTCAGACCAGCCTGGGCAACATGGCAAAATTCCATCTCTATAAAAAATACAAAAAAAATAGCCATGCATGGTGGCATGTGCCTGTAGTCCAAGGAATTTTGGAAGCTGAGGTGGGAGTATCACCTGAGTCCAGGGAGGTCGAGGCTGGAGTGAGCTAAGATCACACAACTGCATTCTAGCGTAGGCGACAGAACGAGACTCTGTCTCAAAAAAATAAAAAAATAAATAAAAGAAAATAAATGCTTTTTTTTTTTTTTTTTTTTTTTTTTTGAGACAGAGTCTTGTTCTATTGCCCAGGCTGGACTGTAGTGGCGAGGTCTTGGCTCACTGCAACCTCCGCCTCCTGGGTTCAAGCAATTTTCCTGCCTCAGTCTCCTGAGTAGCTTGGGATTACAGGCACATGCCACCACGCCCAGCTAATTTTTTTGTATTTTCAGTAGAAATAGGTTTCACCATCTTGGCCAGGCTGATTCTCAACTCCTGATTTCGTGATCCACCTGCATCAGCCTCCCAAAGTGCTAGGATTACAGGCGTGAGCCACTGTGCCTGGCTGCCATGGGATTTTGATGTCTGTCATTAAATAGTATTTTTTGTTGTTGTTGAGACAGGGTCTTACTCTGCCACCCAGGCTGGAGTGCAGCGGCATGATGACAGCTCAGTGAAGCCTTGACCTCCCTGGGTTCAGGTGACCCCCCCCCCCCTTCAGCCTCCTGGGTAGTCACCAAACCCAGCTAATTTTGGCCTTTTTTGTAGAGACAGAGTTTAGCCATGTTGCCCATCTGGTCTCAAACTCCTGGGCTCACGTAATTCGCCTACCTCGACCTCCCAAAGTGCTGGGATTACAGGTGTAAGCTGCTGCACCTGGTCAGTATGTTTTATATTATAGAGAGAAAAGATCAACAATTGTAGCCCCTTCAAAATATTCCTACTCTCAAACCATCAATTCATCAATATCTGTGAAATATTTCATGAGAGTTTTAATGGGTATATACATTCTATGTATTATATAAAACTTGATACTATCATAGCTAATATAATCCATATAATAACTAAGTTGCCATTATCATTTTTATTTTTTCTCTTTTTTAACTCAGAACAGTATATTTCCTTCCATTTTTGACTGCTCCCAACAAGAATTTTTAATGTATTAATTTTATTATATTTCTCCATCTCGTACAGTCATTTTACGGTGCGGTGGTAACAATCTGTGAGGAATGACTAGCACCCAGAGAAGAGGGCAGTGTTTTAACGACCTAGTCATGAACAAGTACTCACAGAGTTCACTCAGCCAGTCGTTCACATCTTCCATCGTTGCATTCACACGCGTCTCATCATTTGGAAGAGTAATTCGACATCGTGGGTGAAAAATATACGTGGGGATCAACTGTTTCTAACTTGATTTTTGTACTTAGCTGCTGTAGTACCCAAAGGAAATTCAGCATAAATCCATCTGTAGACACTAATCTATCATCTGTCTGTGAAAGATGAAAAAAAAAAAAGTATTTTTAAAGATTAAAAAAAATTTTTTTTTTTGAGATGGGGTCTCACTGTGTTGCCTAGGCTGGAGTGAAGGGGTGTGATCTCAGCTGCAACCTCCACCTCAAGGGCTCAGGCAATCCTCCCACCTTAGCCTCCCAAGTATCTGGGACCACAGGCGCGTGCCAACATACCCAGCTAATTTTTGTGTTTTGAGTAAAGATACGGTTTCACCACGTTGGCCAGGTTGGTATTGAACTCCTGACCTCAAATGATCTGCCCACCTCGGCCTCCCAAAGTGCTGGGATTACAGGTGTGAGCCATTGTGCCCAGCCAAGAAAAAGTATTTAAAATAACAATATGAATAGAAATTCTGGCAAACTTTGTGAGAAAGCAGATTGAACTTTAAAATACAACTGTATCCTAAAGTCAATTAGAAGACATACATATCATCACCACTGGCATTCTATTAATTCCATTAGCAGGTGCTACTTGTTGAACAGCACCTATTATATAATTATTATTTATATCAGAGACATTTTATACATTCCTTTACTGAACCACCACAATAACTCTTACAGGTCAGTAATACTGCTGTTAACATTTTATACAGGAGGAAACACAGACTCAGTGACTCTGAAATGATTTGCCTGAGCCTCAAAATTAGTAAGTAGAAACATAATATATGTTGCTTTCTTTCTTTTTTTTTTTTTTTTTTGAGACAGGATTTTATTCTCTCGCCCAGGCTGTAGTGTAGTGGTGCGAGCATGGCTCACTGCAGCCTCAACCTCCTGGGCGTAAGTGATCCTCCTGCTTCAGCCTCCTGAATAACTGGGTCTACAGGCATGTGCCACTACACTGGGGTACTTTTTAATTTTTTTGTAGAGACGGGGTCTCCCATTTTGCCCAGGCTGGTCTTGACCTCCCAGGCTCAAGTGATCCTCTCAAATCAGCCTCCCAAGTAGCTGGAACTACAGGCTTGTGCCACCATGCCCAGATAATTTTTGTATTTTTTGTAGAGTTGGCGTCTTGTTATGTTGCCAGGGCTGGTTTCAAACACCTGGGTTCAAGCGATCCTCCCCCCTCAGCCTCCCAAAGTGCTGAGATTACAGGCGTGAGCCACCATGCCCAGCCTCTCTCCTCTTTATTTCCCTCAAGAGCATCAAAACAACCACTTCCACTTGTTATCATGTGACATTGTTTCTCTAGGTGACAGCATCAGCACACTCCTGCATTAGCAATGTAACAATGTAACTTGATTACCTCTGTTAAGAAAAAAATAATAATATGACAATAAGAAAGACAGTTAACACTGATTGAGTGATCACTGTGTACCAGGCACCATTCCAACAGCTTTACATAGAGTAAACCCAGTACTAGTATTAACCCCACTTAGCAGATGAGGAAATGAAGGCACAGAGAAGTAACTAAGGTCCTGCAGTTAGTAAACGGTGGAATCACGATCAGAAATCACCAAATTCATGCTCTTCTCTCTACATTTTTTTGCTTCCGAGTATATGTGTCACATCATTCATTCATTATTTATTAATAATCAAGGAAGGACGTCCTTTTCTACTCTGGCAAAGCAGCCACAGCTAGTGGCCTCTCTCACCTGGACTGATGCACTCACGCCCTTGCAGCTGCCTCCTTGGGTCTGTTCCCGGCCGCCCCCTTCCGCTTTAGTCCATCGACACGGCAGCTTTTGTGGTTTCCCTGCTGAAAACCCTCCCGTGGAGCCCTGCCCACCCACTAACTCCAGGACCCACCATTTCCTCCTGTTCACTCTTCTCCAGCCACAAAGGCCTGCGTGCTGGGCTTGTACCAAAGCTGCTTGGTTTCCACCTTAGAGCCTTACAGATGCCTAGAAAGCTCTTTCTCAGCACTGCAATGGCTAGCTCTTTCCTATCTAACCATGTCACCTCCTCAGAGAGGCCTTTCCTGCCACACAATCAAAAATCACCTTCATACCTTCCTTCTGGTACCTACAGTTTTTCTCATGGCCTTTATTTTGCTCTATTTTCTTCATTGATTAGACGACTGTCTAAAATCACATATTTATATGTCGACTCATTTACCCTGTGGAACATGAGCGCCACAAAAGCGGGAAGTTTATCTACCTTGTTCAATACTGTGCCCCCATTCCTAGAACAATGGCTGGTAGGTGCTGACTAAATCTGGGTCAGATGAACGAATCTGACAAACGGGGGATCCTACCTGCATCTGCGCCTTCTTCATATTGGCATTGACGACAGCCGCCATGTAACTGAGAGCAGCCTCACGGGTTTCACCATTTAACAAAATACTATGCAGAATCTTAAAAAGCTCTTGCTGAAATTTATTTTTAAAAAGAAGAAACAAATTAAAACTGTTTTGAACACAATTCCTTTTTGACTTTAAGAACAGCTAGTCTACTTCCCACGTTCTCTCCTCTCCCACTTCTACTCGTTTTAGGAGAGGCTGAGTGAAAGAAGAATATAAGAAATATTCATATTCAACTGTGTCAAGGTAATCAGCATGAAAGCAAGAATATGGAGCGGGGGGAGGTAGGCAGTTACAGTATTTTTTTTTTTGGTTTATTTTTGAGACGGAGTCTAGCTCTGTTGCCAGGATGGAGTGCAGTGGTGCGATCTCAGCTCACTACAACCTCCATCTCCTGGGTTCAAGCGATTTTCCTGCCTCAGCCTCCCGAGTAGCTAGGATTTACAGGCACGTGCCACCACGTCCAGCTAACTTTCGTATTTTTAGTAGAGACAGGGTTTCACCATGTTGGCCAGGATGGTCTCGATCTCCTGACCTTGTGATCCACCCACATCAACCTCCCAAAGTGCTGTGATTACAGGCGTGAGCCACCACGCCTGGCCGGCAGTTACAGTTTTGATAAAATAGCCTTTGTTACTTCCTTTCCATGATCAAAATTACCTTAGTTATCTAAGCCTATAACTTCTCTGCCTTTTTTTTTTTTTTTTTTGAGATGAAGTCTTGCTCTGTCACCCAGGCTGGAGGGCAGGCCTCCCGAGTAGCTGGGATTATAGGCATGCGCCACCACGCCTGGCTAATTTTTGTATTTTTAGTAGAGACAGGGTTTTGCCATGTTGGCCGGGCTGGTCTTGAATTCTTGACCTCAGGTGATCCACCCACCTTGGCCTCCCAAAGTGCTAGGATTACAGGCATGAGCCATCACGCCCAGCCCTTCTCTGCCTTTAAGTTTGAGAATTGAAGACATATTAATCTGCATTTAGATAAGCAAGTCAGTGAGGGGTGTGTGCAAACTAACAGCTCTTGCCCACCCCCATAGTGTAAATGGCTAAGGGCCAGCTGGAGGAGGAGCAGGGCCACTAGCTGGAGGAGGAGCAGGGCCACTAAGCTTAGGACCAGCTCCCAGTGGTGCTACATACAAAGGCAGCACACGGCTGTTGTTACAACTGTTATTCAAGACACAGGTTACTTACTTAGAGTTTATCTTTTTTATATAAGATGAAATTGGCTTTTGTTATCCATTTGTGGACCAGGCATCCTCCAGTCTACAAAATAGGAGCTCCCTATCTGGAGCTCATCTTTCATACTTCCTCTGGATTTGTTTTCTGAACACTTACCCTTCCAAGTTCTAAGTAATGCTGCAATGATTGGCTAACTACACGAGTGTTTTCCAGGGTAATGGCAGGCCCTGAGAAATATTTTTCAACCACTTTAACCTGGAAAGAGAAGGAAAAAATGCAATCAACATATAATGTACATTTGGGAAAGAATCTGAATAAAAGAGCAGCAAAGTACAAGTAGCCACTATACTTACATCATCTTCTGCAAAAACTGAGAAGCTAAAGAAAGCCCCCAAGTAAGAGAGTCTCTGCAGCTCCCGCCCACAGCCGGGGCTTAAGGATTTCGGCAACCACAACGGCAAAGAAGCAACCTAGGCAGAAGACGGAGGAGGCCAGTCAAGCCGCTCAACAGGCCAGTGAGGGAAAAAATGCAATGAAAACCCTCCAGCTCCTCTATATTTTCACAAGATATTATTAAAACTTTTATGTTTCGGCCAGGCACGGTGGCTCACGCCTGTAATCTCAGCACTTTGGTAGGTCAATACGGGTGGGGGGTGGGTCACCTGAGGTCAGGAGTCTGAGACCACCCTGGCCAACATGGAGAAAACCCATCTCTACTAAAAATACAAAAAATAGCCAGGTGTGGTGGCATACAGCTGTAATCCCAGCTACTGGGGAGGCTGAGGCAAGATAATCGCTTGAACCCAGGAGGCAGAGGTTACAGTGAGCCGAGATTGTAACACTGCACTCCAGTCTGGGTGACAGAGCAAGACTCTGTCTCAAAAGAAAAAAAAAAAAAAGTTTTTATGTTTCAAGATATTATTTGATGAAGTTCAAATGAACTCTTCTTACTTATACTACCAAACGACTTGAATAACTTTTCCATAGGACTTGTTAGTTTAGTTGTACAATACTTATAAAGGAAAAAAAATCAGGCCCGGTGTGGTGGTTCACACCTGTAATCCCAGCACTTTGGGAGGCTGAGGCAGGTGGATCACCTGAGGTCAGTAGTTCGAGATCAGCCTGGCCAACATGGTGAAACCCCATCTCTACTAAAAACACACAAAAAATTAGCCTGGCATGGTAGTATGCACCTGTATTCCCAGCTACTTGGGAGGCTGAGGCACGAGACTCACTTGAACCCAGGAGGTGGAGGCTGCCGTGTGCTGAAATCGCAGCACTACACTCCATCCAGCCTGGGTGATAGAGCGAGATTCTGTCTTAGAAAAAACAAAAGGGGAAAACATCATAGAAATGAACAACTGTAATACAGGAAATAACGTGTCTAACAATAATGTAACAGTTGAGAGCCTTCCAGACACGTTACCTCCGCCTACACCTAAATGTCCTTCAGGAGAAGTTTTCCAGGTCATCTCACTGGAGGAATGCCTTCTGGGTTACGATATATTCACTGAAAACGTGCAAGCCCATCAGGTGAGTGCTTACCAAATTGCACACAGGGTGTGTCTTCCCAAACTTGGTTTCACAGAGCTCACCTAGTGCCTAGAAATAAGATCAAAGTCATTTAAATACATTTCATCTGAAACTGACTGTCATTTGTAGCATCAAGAAACAGCTTTAACTGCTGCTATAAATGTATTCCCTCTACAATGGCACACATGCATTCCCACTGAAACGGCAGCAGCTTTACTACTTTTTCTGATTAATAAATGAATTCACATGCAATGTGAAAAACTTGAAAACAGAAATATAAAATGAAACTAAAAATTACTCAAACTTTACCCTCAAAGATAACCTCTACTGATATTCTGAGCAACAGTTTTCCAGATCTAATTTTGTGCACTCTATCTATCTATCTATGTTTCTTACAAAAAAGTTTTTTGCTTGGGAAGCCTCTGGAAACGCCAGTGGTTATGCCACACCCCTGGTGAATTCAATCACAATGTCTACGGCGGGGAGCCAGGCATAAGCCCCTTTAAAGATCCCCAGCTGATTCGAAGGTATGGCACAGCAAGATCCACTGACCTAGCGAATGATCACGATTATTTCTGAGTTTAGCTTCCATAGTCTTCCTCTCCCTGACTCTCATTACTGCACCCTCTCACTCACTGCAACCTCGTTATTATACAAGCATCAATAATGGCACAAAATGAAATCATTGTCTACCACAATAGAGGCCTCTGTCTTTTGACCAAAAGGACATTTTGTTGGTATCAGATGCTAAAAGCTCCTCACTGAAACACCAAGCTAATTCACACCAAAACCCAAAAGCCAACAATCCCATGAAGGAACATTTATATAATACTGTGATAATTAGTGTTCACTAAAATATTTCATCACTGAACTCAAACAATCAGATTATTTCACTTCCTTTTATCTGTCACAGGCAGAACAATACATAAGGATTCAAAGAATTTTATCAGGAGCCCTAGTAACATGTACAATGGAAAGAGCTCTGGCATAAATCCACTCAAAATTATTTTTTAAAGTAGGAATTCTGGTTTCACCTTCTAATTTCCCAGCATTCTTGTAGCCCTTTAGTGTCATGATAGGTTTGAATTTTTAAAACAGATAAACGCACGCCTTGTGTACAGCTGTTTTAGCAGTTATCACAGTATCTGTTCAACTGTTGTGCTGTGGCTCTTATTTTTGCAGTAGCCTTGAGGAGAGGGACCTTGTCTTCCTAGCCTCTGAATCTCCAGGTCTAGCACAGAACAGATACTCAGTAATAAATTCGTGGTATAATGGAATCCAATCAGTAGAATGAGTAAAAGAAACAAATACAGTAAGAAAAACAACTTAATCACGGTCTCAATTTATGTAAGACTTACTTTATACACAATATAAACTGATTTCATTTTGACATTTTTTCCTTTATATTTCTGCAATGAAAAATATTCAGTAATACTTCAAAATATTTTTCTCCCAAAATTTCAAATAAGCAAATTCAGAAAAGAAAAGGGCTTCTAATTTTCATTCTAGTTTCAGCGTTTTCACAACAGTCAAGTCCCCCCGTGGGAATCTAGCTGAAACTTCTGTCCACAATTTACACTTGCTCTAGTGCCTTAAAGAGCTAAGCAGATTTTTGCTTCCCACTTAAAGCCTGCAGACGAAGTGTATGGTTTTAGGAAACAGGGAAGGTGAACAAGAGAGTTACCCTGAGATTTTCTGCACAAAGTAAACACATAAAGATAAAATTGTATTAGTTTTCTTAGTATGTACAACTTTGCCTTTTTAATTTTACATTTTTAATAGTTGTTTTTGTGTGTGTGTGTGTGAGACAGTGTCTTGCTCTGTTGTCCAGGCTGGAGTGCAGTTGCGCTATCTTGGCTCACCACAACCTCTACTTGCCGAGTTCAAGCGATTCTCCTGCCTCAGCCTCCCGAATAGCTAGGACTACAGGTGTGCACCACCATGCCTGGCTAATTTTTGTATTTTTAGTAGAGACAGGGTTTCACTCACTATGTTGGCCGGGCTGGTCTTGGACTCCTGACCTCGTGATCTGCCCGCCTTGGTCTCCCAAAGTGTTGGGATTACAGGCGTGAGCCACTGTACCCAGCCATTTTTGTTTTTTAAAAACAACAGAATTTCATCCAAAGTACGGTATGTTCATTGCTAAGAGAATCAAAAGGATGCCACAGTAGTTATCTTTTTCATAAGCTGCACAGTATGGAAAGTACATGGTAATGAGTGCGTCACTAACTCCTGTCTACAACTTGGATAGGTGAGTAAGTACCAGGCTGCTGTCTTCACTGATGCATCTCACTGCACACCAAACGCCCTGCATGGCCAACACAGTGATTTCATGTTTTAAATTTGAAAACAAGGTTGATCATGAACCTGAAAGAAAAGTGTATGTCAAAATAATCTGAAAGAAAAACATCGACTGAATGAGTTAAAGAAAAAAGAACAAAGCTTTACCATGAGGGGGTATTTAAAGTAGTCACTATCGAGGGAGCACTCTTTGGCAGCAAGAGCCAGGCCTTGTAAAATGGGGATAAATATCTATAAGAAAAAAAAACAAAATGAGAAATATAAGTTTAAGAGAATCTAAGAATGGGAAGCATGACAAAATAAGGTGCTAGAACTGAAAGTCCAGGCAATTTCATTCCTTCCCCAGGGAAAAGCTTTTTTGCATATAAAAGTCTAGAATTCTGCCAGAGTGTTGACCTGGTCTTTCAAGGCTAACCATATGGTAATCCAGCTGAATTCTCCAGAAGAGGATTCTGATGAACTCTAATACCCTGACGGGACTCCCCGTAATTCAACAAAACCCATAAATTGGAAGCCTGCTAAAGGACTCTCCAGGGGTCCTCGCTCTATTCAACTAAATTCTCAACATCTTGGCAACCAGTATGTTCTTGATTACCAAGCATCTATAACCTGTTAAAAAAAATTCAAGTAAGTGTTCCAATATTTCCCGACATCTATCAATTTTTTTTTTTGAGACGGAGTCTCGTTCCGTTGCCCAGGCTGGAGTGCAATGGCGAGGTCTCAGCTCACTGCAACCTCCACCTCCGGGTTCAAGTGATTCTCCTGCCTCAGCCTCCTGCTTCAGCCTCACGAGTAGCTGGGACTACAGGCGTTCATCACCACACCGGCTAATTTTTGTATTTTTAGTAGAGACTAGGTTTCACCATGTTGACCACACTGGTCTCAAACTCCTGACCTTGTCATCCACCTGCCTTGCCTTCCCAAGTGCTGGGATTACAGGCATGAGCCACCGTGCCCAGCCCTCTATCAATATATATATATATATATATTTTTAAAGATGGGGTTTCACCATGATGGCCAGGCTGGTCTTGAACTCCTGACCTCAGGTGATCCACCTCGGCCTCCCAAAGTGCTAGGATTACAAGCATGAACCACCGCGCCCAGCCTCTATCAATATTTTTTAAAAGCCTTTCCCTGTTTATTTTGAGGAAAACGAGATAAACAGGCCAACAATGAATATTATTATTACATTAAATTTAATTTAGAGCGAAGAGCTAATGGGTCAATGTTGAAATTGAAAAAGAAAGCTTTAGTTAGAAAGCCTTACCTCCACATATAGTGTAATCAATACATTAACCTGCTAGTGGCACTTAAAGGAACTCAAATCTGCTTTTATACATTTATGATTAATACAGAGTAACACCATGCAAAATTTACTCAGCCTAGCTCACCTTCAAATTTCACGATGTACTCACTGATCAACACATTTAGGGAGTTGGTTGGGATTTAAGGCTAATAACATTTAACAGAAAATGTTGTAAACAACAGCTGACAATCTGAATGCCAACAAGTCATAACAGGAGTATACCATGTAGCCACTAGAAAACTTGAAAAATTCCCTTTCCTACTAATTTCATCCTATGATACTGAGCACTTTAATAATTTAAAGAGCACAGTATAAAAAAAAGGGCCCTGGATGACAAAGTGTCCATGGAGTGTTTTGAGATATCAACACAGCTCTGGAGGAGATCATTCTGTTTTGTTTTGTTTTTTATTGGAGATGGAGTCTCACTCTGTCACCTGGGCTGGAGTGCAATGGCATGATCTCAGCTCACTGTAACCTCCGCCTCCCGGGTTCAAGTGATTCTCCTGCCTCAGCCTCCTGAGTAGCTGCAATTGTAGGTGCCCACCAGCACGTCCGGCTAATTTTTTGTATTTTAGAAGAGACAAGGTTTCACTATGTCAGCCTGGCTGGTCTTGAACTCCTGACCCTGTGATCCGCCTGCCTCGGCCTCCCAAAGTGCTGGGATTACAGGCATGAGCCACTGCGCCTGACCCATTCTATGGTGTTTGCAATTCGAACAATCAGGGTAGAAGTAACTCACTCTTGTGAGCCAGATAAAAATGGAGAAGTCACACTCAGGTGTGGCCTTGGGGAATGCCAAAATTGTAATCAAGAAGAAAAGACTAACAGAGGTTCCAGAATCACCAAAACTAAACTTCATAATTGGTCCTCCCGAAAAATCTCCAAATATGTTTTTCAGGAATGCCACAAGTAAAACATAATTACACTTTCGTGTATAGCTATCCTTTGGTGCAATCAGGGCGGCATTTATAATAGGCAAAATATGACTAAGCATAATCTTTTTCTTTTTCTTTTTTTTTTTTTTCAGACAGAGTCTTGCTCTATCGCCCAGGATGGAGTGCAGTGGCATGATCTTGACTCAATGCAGCCTCCGCCTCCTAGGTTCAAGAGATTCTCCTGCCTCAGCCTGTAGTCTCTGGGACTACAGGCATGCACCACTATGCCTGGCTAATGTTTTGTATTTTGAGTAGAGACGGGGTTTCGCCATGTTGCCCTGCCTGGTCTCGAACTCCTGAGCTCAGGAGATCTGCCTGCCTCGGCTTCCCAAAATGCTAGGATTACAGCCGTGAGCCACCATGCCTGGCCTGACCTATATATTTTAAATAAATTCTTCAGTTTTCAAATGAATACCTCCCAGCACTGATTTAAAAATACTGTCAACCTCCCAGTCTTAAATTCTAGCTGTTATTTATTTATTTATCTGTGAACATCTCTCAAACATTAAAAGGAGATAGAAATTTCAGTCAAAGATTTAATAATTCATATTTGCCACTCTTTTAAGATAAAAAGGTAAAATGCTGTTTTTCAGTTCAACAGTTCCATCCCAGTTATTATTCCTCTCTAGATAAAAAACACGGTAGCACATAAGAAAAGACAATGAGGAGTCCACACTGAGTGGCTGAAAGGCAGCAGAATTCTGGGATTAAAAATAAACAGATCTGGGCCAGGTGCTGTGGCTCATACTTGTAATCCCGGCTCTTTGGGAGGCTGAGGTGGATGGATCACTTGGGGGTAGGAGTTCAAGACCAGCCTGGCCAACATGACAAAACCCTGTCTCTACTAAAAATGCAAAATTAGCTGGGCATGGTGTTGTGTACCTGTAACCCCAGGTATTCGGGAGGCTGAGGCGGGAGAATCGCCAGGAGGCAGAGGTTGCAGCAAGCCAAGACTGAGTCACTGCACTCCAGCCTGGGTAACAGAAGGAGACTCCGCCTCTAAATAAATAAATAAATAAATAGGTCTGTGGTGGTCGTATAACACTGTGAATGTAGTAAATGTTGCTGACTTGTACACTTCAAAATGGTGGTTTGAGGCCGGGCGTGGTGGCTCATGCCTGCACTCGCAGCACTTTGGGAGGCTGAGGTGGGCAGATCACCTGACATCAGCAATTTGAGACCAGCCTGGCCAACCTGGTAAAACCCTGTTTCTACTAAAAATACAAAAAATTAGCTGGGCATGGTGGCAGGTGCCTGTAATCCCAGCTACTCGGGAGGCTGAAGCATGAGAATCGCTTGAACCCGGGAGGCGGAGGTTGCAGTGAGCCGAGATCATGCCATTGCACTCCAGCCTGGGCAACAAGAGTGAAACTCAGTCTCAAAAAAAAAAGAGAGAGACTTGATGCTATATGAATTTCATCTAAATTTTAAAAATGCAGGGCTTCTCTATCCAAAGCTGGGGACGGGGGAAAAAACAAACAGAAAACACTCAGAGGTCATTTCATAACCTCTTGTTTAGGCTTGTTTATGAATAAAGTAGGCTCAATATACCCCTTACAGATGTTCACTGGGCTGATTTTATATAGCAGGAACTACTCCATTCCTCAAGTAATGTCTTCTTGAATAGGAAAAGTTTTCTGATTACTGCCCATTACATCTCTAATGTAGTGCATCTCTTAAACCTTCCAAGACAGTGATTTATTTTCCTCAGAGTTCACTTATCCTTCTAGAGAAGAAAAGCTCACTATGTTTCCATTAATATTTCCATAAGTCAATAACATCATCATTTAAGATAAACAGTGAATTCCAGACAGAGTACATAACACTAACTGGAATTTTTATTCTTGAATCCTGGCTGCTTCTTTTACAAATATTTTGAAGACTAATGAAAACACAATTCCCCAAGAATTCAAAGGTTTTAAAATTAACAGTTATAAATAATCTTAGGTATAAAACAGAGTGAAAGGAATCATACCAATTATAGCTATTGCCTCTGTTATTCTCTGTAGTCACAAAAAAGGAAGTGATGATACAGCAAACTGTAAGAAAATTTGATAAAAACCCTTTCATCAGGGAAAAAAACTTGTGTGAAAGCTGCTAAGGCAAAGAGCTTACTTTCCCAAACAAGTCCTTAAAACAGCAATGTTAATGACAGAGTTTCACCTTGGAAGAAACCTTCAATATTATGTAGGCAGCTTTATTTTTAAGCACTACATATCTGCATCTTCACTTGGCTTTACACAGTAAGATACCAAAACAATGTATAAATATCCAATGAAATAATTAGTAAGACATGAGCCATCTTTCCTAGTTTAGTGGGAAGAAGACAAATATTCTATATGGCATGCAGGCTGCCAATGAGCTAATATGGTTATTAATCTTACAAACTCAGAGAAGGGATTTTTGATACTATTTATCTGGCAAATGCACATCATGCCTTATGCTGTCTCTGGGTATTCTTGTTTTAAAAGCTCCTTGAAATCAGGAACAGGGCCGTATATATTTTTTTCTTATTGCCCAAAGTACCTAGCGTAGACCTTGTTTAAAAGATAGATGTTTGACTGATTCATTGAAGTGGACACATGATTTGAACAATGCAGCTGTCAATGCGATTTTCTTCAAAAGAATCTTGGGTTGGCCTCATCTCTAAGCAACTGACACATGGATGTTTGAATTCAGGCAGAAGTTTTCAATATATGGTGTATTCAGAAATTAGCCTTGGCATAGAGGCTCTCAGGCTAAAATTTGCAAGAGGAAACTCATACGACCGTACCTGCTTGAACACTTCTTCATCCTGGTGAGTGGTTCTCACCAGTTCCTGAATGAAGCCATATGGGAGATTCCTACACAGCATATACGGCACTAGGAAGGACGGCTGCTGCAAGGACCTGTGGACCCATGAACATTAGGGACGGTGATGAAGTCAACTCACTACACAATCACGTGAAATGTCATGTCAGCAACAACTGCCCAGTCAAAAGTCAAACTTGACATCTCCCAAACATTCTGCAAGACAGTTTTAGGCAAAAGCTAACCCTTCTTACCAACAGTAATCACTTTTTAGTCTTTTTAGTGAGATACTATGGGAAGTTTCAAAGACTTCATCTTTTCCCACACAGAACCCTTTAAAAATGAAGCACTGAATAAAGGAAGCATGGCCAGGCACGGTGGCTCACGCTGCAATCCCAGCACTTTGGGAGGCTGAGGTAGGAGGATCACCTGGGGCCAGAAGTCGAAGACCAGCCTGGGCAATGCAGCAAGACTCTGTTTCTACAAAAAATGAAAATATTAACTGGCCAAGACTGTGTGTGCCTGGAGTCCTAGCTACTTGGGAGGCCAAGGCAGGAGAACTGCTTGAACCCAGGAGGAGTTTGAGGTTATAGTGAGCACTCCAGCCTAGGCAATAGAGTGAGATCCTATCTCTTAAAAAAAAAAAAAAAAGCATTATATGTTGTTTTTTTTTTTTTTTGAGATGGAATCTCACTCTCGTCCAGGCTGGAGTGCAATGGCATGAACTTGGCTCACTGCAATCTCTGCCTCCCGGGTTCAAGCGATTCTCCTGCCTCAGCCTCTCGAGTAGCTGGGATTAGAGGTGCCCACCACCAGGCCCAGCTAATTTTTGTGTTTTTAGCAGAGATGGGGTTTCACCACATTGGTCAGGCTGGTCTTGAACTCCTGACCTCAGATGATCCACCTGCCTCTGCCTCCCAAAGTGCTGGGATTATAGGCATGAGCCACCATGCCCGGCCACATTATATGTTTCTTTTACTTTTTTTATGCCTCATCCAAATTGGGGGGAAAAAAAGATTGGTAGTGGCTGAGGACTTTTAAAAAGTCATTAATTTTAATCATGGGATTTTTTAAAAGTTTTGGTATATGTATATAATTTTCCTTCTTTTTGAAAAGTTTCAAAAACATATGGTTATGGCATAGAAAATTATATAAGAACAGCTAGCATAAATAAATGTAACATTATGTTTGTGAGCTTTTATATTATTCATTTCTTCTTATTTTTTGAGACAGTCTTGCTCTGTTGCCCAGGCTGGAGTGAAGTAGAGTGATCTTGGCTCCCTGCAACCTCCACCTCCCGGGTTCAAGTGATTCTCGTGCCCCAACCTCCCCAGTAGTTGGGATTACAGGTGCATCCACCATGCCCAGCTAATGTTTTCTATTTTTAGTAGAGACGGGGTTTCACTGTGTTGCCCAGGCTGGTCTTGAAGTCCTGAGGCAATCCATCCGCCTCGGCCTCCCAAAGTGCCAGGATTACAAGCGTGAGCCTGGCCTGTAAACTTTTACTTTATTATTATTATTATTATTATTTTATTTTTTGAGATGGAGCCCTGCTCTGTCACTTAGGCTAAAGTGCAGTGGCGTGATCTTGGCTTCCTGCAACCTCCAGCTCCCTGGTTCAAGTGAGTCTCTGGCCTCAGTGTCCAAGTAGCCAGGATTACAGGTGTGGGCCACGATGCCAGGATAAGCTTTTTCTGTTTTTAGTAGAGATGGGATTCGCCACGTTGGCCAGGCCAGTCTCAAACTCCTGACCTCAGGTGATCCACCAGCCTCAGCCTCCCAAAGTGCTGAGATTACAGATGTGAGTCACCATGCCTGGCCTGAACTTTTAGATGTAAACTTTTTCTTTAGATATTTCTTATATAAAAGAAATGAAATATACATGATTTAAAAAAAAAAACCTGCAACCTTTAGAAGACTGAGAGGCAAAGAAAAGAATTTTAAAGACCACAAGAGGCCAGGCGCGGTGGCTCATGCTTGTAATACCAGCACTTTGGGAGGCCAAGGCTCGCGGATCAAGAGGTGAGGAGATGGAGACCATCCTGGTTAGCACGATGAAACCCCGTCTCTACTAAAATTACAAAAAAAAAAAAAAATTAGCCAGGCATGGTGGCACACGCCTGTAGTCCCAGCTACTTGGGAGGCTGAGGAAGAGAATCACTTGAACCTGGGAGGCGGAGGTTACAGTAAACCGAGATCATGCCACTACAATCCAGCCTGGGCAACAGAGTGAGACTCTGTCTCAAAAAAGCAAAAACAAAAATGTGTAACCTTTATGGGATTCTCAGAAGCAAATAACGTAGCACTTTGGTTGGATTCCTAAGCTATCCATTCCATTGCTCTCCTTTATTACTCAATAACAGAAACTGACCGTGTTATACATGGAAGGTGATGCTCCACACATTTTATCAAATACCTCCACCAACTTTAGGCAGGTGCTATGCAGTGAGTTACTAATTTTCTGCCTTGCTTGTCCACATATTTCAACACGGTCTATTTCAAAAAGCAGGCAGAATTCTTCAGACATAACAAATTTCTTTTTAAAATATGCTTTGCACTACTTTAGAAGATGAGGAAGAAAGGAGTGTTTTATTTTCACAGTATTTTAGGGAAGGAAAGGGACCTTCATTTTACAGGTGAGGAGGGGAGTTATCCAAGGTGGTGCAAGAATGGCCGGGAAGCCTGATGTCCACTGCTGACTAGCGCCTTCCGCCTGCTTAACGTCACGCGTGCCACGGGCCCTCATACCTGGGCTGCGTCAGGGAGCCTTGCAGTACTAAAGCGGTATGGGATATGCACTGCGAGCGGATGTTGCTCAGAAGCTGGCTGACTGCTGGCTGGCTGCACATCTGAAAAGGAAAGGTAGAAATGAGGCCAACAAGAAACAAACAATACAATTTCATGCTGTAAAAACAAGAGATAAAAGAGATGGACCATCAGTCAACAGCGTGCTTTCTTCTTCCTTTATTCTTAGTGAATGAGCCACAGTAACTATGCCTTCCAAGTGTACTGCCTCTGCAGAAATTGATGTCAGAGAAGAAGGAGCGTAAGTTTGAGGTGACCAAACTCACACTTAAGAACCTTGAAGGTCAGGCACAGTGGCTCACACCTGTAATTCCAGCACTTTGGGAGGCTAAGGTGAGAGGATCACTTGAGGTCAGGAGTTTGAGACCAGCCTGGCCAACATGGTGAAACCCCATCTCTACTAAAAAAATACAAAAATTAGCTAGGTGTGGTGGGAGGTGCCTGTAATCCCAGCTACTCAGGAGGCAGAGGCAGGAGAAGTGCTGGAGTCCAGGAGGGGGAGGCTGCAGTGAGCAGAGATAGTACCACTGCACTCCAGCCTGGCGACAGAGAGTAAGACTCCATCTCAAAAAACAAAAACCAAAACACTTTGGAGACAAGCCCACTCATTTTGCTTCTGCTAAGGTTAAGTACAACAAAGCCCAAAGAGGGCCCTTTACAAATATGAAACTAAACAGTGGACAACCAGATCAGTTTCTAATGTAAAACTACAATCAGAAAGTGAAACAGGAATAAAGTGAGAAAACAGTGAAGCCAGTCCAAAGAAGTGATGGGAAAAGGGTAGCTTACTGAGTTTAAGCCCAGCCTTGCAACTTATTATTTATGTGACTCTGGACAAGTACTTAGTCTCTCTGAGGGTCATTTCCTTATTCATACAATGGAAAAAGAATGCCTATCATATACCGGGCTTCGCTGCACTAACAGAACAACTGTGTGGATACGAGCCAACGTAGACCCGGCACAGTCCTTGGCAATCTACAGAGGCTCCATAATGTTGCTCATTATAACAAACCAGCAGAATTACCAGGGCCATGTGAGTCATTGGTGGTACCCAGCTACGGTGTGGTCAAGAGAGGACTCCGAAGCCAGGCCACCTAGGTTCACACCTTGGCCCTGTCTCCACTAGAATGTGAGTTCCATGAGGGCAGGGATCTCTGTTTTATTCATTGACACATCCTAAGTTCCCAGTACTGTGCCTGGCATATAGCAAATGCTCAATAATGACTTTACTGATTGAATAAATAAATGAATGCTCCAGGGGTAGGTATAATCAAACAATAACTAGGCTTTTTTAAAATTTTAAGTGAATCCATTTCATATTACCTTTGGTGCTTTTTTTTCCTCTATTCCAACTCGGTCGAACACTCGATGAGGTAGTTCAGCATATCTGTCTCTTTGCAGGTTTCAATGGTGAAATGGTCACTGTAGGAATCCCAATTACTTGCTCCACCAGAGGCTCCCAAACTTTGGAGAAGATACAAAGAAATTATGACTCTCATCTCTCGATTGTTTTTGGCAGAGTTTGCGTTTCTACAGCAGAAAGCCTGTTAGGATCCCTGCACACGTAACAAAGCACAAATACCCATGCGGCCAAGATTCACCCTGACTGCTTGTCTCACCTGCTCCAAATCCAACAAGAGCAACTTTTGGTAACATTTTAGGGACCTAAGAAGGGGGCTTTATCTTCCTGCAGATGGCAACTTATAAAACCAGAAGCACTAAGAACTGCTACCAAGTGTTAAGCACTGGAAGAGACATCACAGGCACTTTAACCAAAAAGAATGGCATCGCTCAGAGACCTGTGGGTTAAAGCCAGACACTATGCCGCTGCTGTAATCGAACTGTTTAGAAGTTATAAAGGACTAACGAAATAGCCCTCATCTTTGTGACTTCTACTGTAGATCTCAAAAGCCCTCATCTAGCATTTGGCAAGAGAACCAGAGCTTAAGAAAACTGTCCAGTTAGGAGGAGACATGAACATATCTGCTACTAACATAAACAACTCCAAAACTATGAGTGAAAAAGGCAAAGCAGTATAGTAAACAACAAAACAAAAATATTGTACTAGGAGTAACCAGACGTGGGTGCTCAATCCCACTGTTTACTTGTCACCTGAACCTAGAACCTCTATCTCTTCCGCAGCGGGGCTTCAGTGAAGTAATGTGGAGGTGCTTTGTAAAATATAAGCAGCATACGACGTGAAGTACTGTGACGTTAGTAATAACTATCCTGAGACAAAAACCAAACACAATCACAAGGGTTGAATTTCCTCAAATCTAACAGGCCGCATAACAAATCTGGTGTTTAACTCACAAACTGACTTGATATACACAAAATATACACAGGGATTAATTACAACAAAGGAAAAAGCAAGGAGTACTGAAATGAAGGAAATAAAACATAAACTTAGCAAAAAAGAAACTACATACAGAGATGATAAAGAATGGGAATATGGCCAGGTACGGTGGCTCACGTCTGTAATTCAGTACTTTGGTAGGCCAAGGCAGGTGGATCACTTGAGGCCAGGAATTGAAGACCTGCCTGACCAACATGGCGAAACCCT
Organism: Ateles fusciceps; assembly: GCA_036589455.1. NCBI lineage: Eukaryota > Metazoa > Chordata > Mammalia > Primates > Atelidae > Ateles > Ateles fusciceps. The sequence goes on from JAZHEH010001321.1 coordinate 16,415,353, forward strand.
GCTTCTACTAAAAATACAAAAATTAGTTGGGCGTGGTGGCGCACATCTGTAATCCCAGCTACTCAGAAGGCTGAGGCACAAGAATCACTTGAACCTGGAGGAGGTTGCTGCAGTGATCCGCGATCATGCCACTGCACTCCTGCCTGGGTGACAGAGAGAGATGCTGTCTCAAAAAAAACAAAAAAGAAAAAAGTATGGGAATGTCAGGAGACACATCTCTACTTCAACCCAGAACACATAATTAATGTCTAAAAACTAACAGGACCAAGAGGAATTGACATGTTTTACAGAAAGACAGATATGCGTAATTAATTTTGGAACATGTTTAGAACACATGTGCCACATAACAGTTTAAGTCTATGACGGACCACATATACCATAATGGTCCCACAAGGTTACAATGCCACATTTTTACCATATCTTTTCCATATTTAGATATGTCTAAATATACAAATACTTACCATATGTTCTAATTGCCCACAGTGTTCAGTACAATAACATGCTGTGCAGGCTCTTAGCCTAAGAGAACAGGCTATATATTACATAGCCTAGGTGTATAGTAGGCTGTACCATCTAGGTTTGTGTAAGTCTATTTTATGATGTTCACACAATGACCAACCTGCCTAACGATGCATTTCTCAGAATGTATCTACTTCGTTAAGGGACACATGACTGTATGCACATAACTGTCTTTAGACTTTGGAAAGATACAGACAACTGACCTTGGAATATTGGCCAGGCGCAGTGGCTCCTGTCTATAATCCCAGCACTTTGGGAGGCTAATGTGGGTGTATCACTTGAGGTACAGGAATTCGAGACCAGCCTGGCCAACATGGTAAAACCCCATCTCTACTATAAATGCAAAAATATTAGCTGGGCATGGTGGCATGTGCCTATAATCCCAGATGCTCCGGAGGCTGAGGCAGGAGAATCTCTTGAACCTGGGAGGTAGAGGCTTCAGTGAGCTGAGATCGCACCACTGCAATCCAGCCTGGGCAACAGAGCAACTACGATATTGGCTGGGCACAGTGGCTCATGCCTGTAATCCCAGCACTTCTGGGAGGCCAAGGTGGGCACATCACTTGAGGTCAGGAGTTCAACACCAGCCTGGCATCAAAAAAAAAAAAAAAAAAAAGAAAGTATGATATTAAAGTATTTCAGTAAGAAGGTGAAAACAATGCCACTTTGAAATCCAAGGCATTCAGCCCAGAATCTAGTAAATTTGAACTCCAGTCACTTATAAAATAGGTCTGACAGGTGGAAGGGAAGGGAGGCAATGAGACTGAGAAGGCATAAGGCAGCCAACTCCCTGCCGACTGAGCAGGTAACTAAGCCACCCACAAAGCACCTCACCAGAGTCATGACAAGGTTGGGCAGGTCAGTGTGGGATCCCTTAAAAAACAAAGGCAGGCCAGGTGTGGTGGCTCACGCCTGTAATCCCAGCACTTTGGGAGGCTGAGGCGGGTGGATCACGAGGTCAAATGTTCAAGATCAGCCTGACCAACATGGTAAAACCCGGTCCCTACTAAAAATAGAAAAATTAGCCAGGCATGGTGGCGTGCGCTTGTAATCCCAGCTACTCAGGAGGCTGAGGAAGAAGAATCACTTAAACCTGGGAGGCAGAGGTTGCTGTGAGCCGAGATTACACCACTGCACTTCAGCCTGGCAACAGAGCAAGACTCTGTCTCAAAAAAAAAAAAAACAAAAAAAACAAAGGCAATTAATTACTGTGTCTTTTTTTTTTTTTTTTTGAGATGGAGTCTCGCTTTGTCACCCAGGCTGGAGAACAGTGGTGCAATCTCCACTGAGTGCAGCCTCCACCTCCTGGATTCAAGCGATTCTCCTGCCTCAGCCTCCCAAGCAGCTGTGACTACAGGCGCTCACCACCATGTGCAGCTAATTTTTGTATTTTTGGTAGAGATGGTATTTTACCATGTTGGCCAGGATGGTTTCAAATTCCTGACTTCAAGTGATCCACCTGCCTCCAAGTGATCCACCCGCCTCGGCCTCCCAAAGTGCTGGGATTACAGGCATGAGCCACAGTGTCGGCCAATTACTGTGTGTTTATAGCAGCTAATTTTTTGGTATACTTTATTAATTAATGGCAGGATCTGCTATCTTCTGATTGGCTTGATAACTGAAAAGTGAGTACTGTAATAAAGCACAGGAAAAACATGTACAAGGACAAATGGAAAAAGCCATCAACCAGTGGGAGAAGTGCAGGGAACCCCGCGAAAGGGAAAAAATATATATCTATCTTTCCTTGTAGCAATTTTAGTTAGTTTCAAGCTACCTGTGATCCCTCCTCTGCCTCTGACATTCATGACTCCGTGACTATATTCATTGCACTTTGTAAGGATGAACTTTCCTAAAACAGGTTTGTACCTACACACAATTAAGGGTAATTTTCTCATGAGCAGCTCTTGCAGATGACAATGAAAATAGTTCTGCCTCATGTTTAAAAAGAAAATCTGAAACTCTATTTCTTGATAATAAGCCCCATTTTTCTCACATCTTTACATTTCTGGGAAGAAAAACATCTTTTTATAAAATTTTTTATTTTTTTTTGAGACAAGAGTCTCACTCTGTCACCCAGGCTGGAGTGCAGTGGCGCGATCTCAGCTCACTGCAACCTCCACCTCCCAGGTTCAAGGGATTCTCCTGCCTCAGTCTTCTGAGTAGCTGGGACTACAGGCACATGCCAGCATGCCTGGCTAACTTCTGTAATTTTAGTAGAGATGGTGTTTCACCATGTTGGCCAGGATGGTCTTGATCTCCTGACCTCGTGATCCACCTTGCCTCAGCCTCCCAAAGTGCTGGGATTTCAAGCGTGAGCCACCGCGTCAGGCAAAAAGCATCTTATGTTTAATGTCAATAGGCCCTTGCCAGCTGCCAGGCCTCAGTCTGATGCAGCACCCACACCCAGCATGTGAGCATGCATGTGACCTCAGCATGCTTGGATGGCACTGGCTTATGCAAATGCCACTGAAATTACTTCCATTCCTACCAATACATCCCACTTCATTTTCACTTAAATTTTATACCCTCACTGTCACTTGATATTTGTCCCCTCCAAATCTCATGTTGAAATGTAATTCCCAGTGTTGGAGTGGGGGCCTAGTGGGGAGGTGACTGGATCATGGAAGCACAGATCCCTCACAATTGGCTTAGCACCATCTCCTTGGTGATGAGTGAATTTTCGCTCAGTTCACATGAGATCCGGTTGTTTAAAGAGTCTGGGACATCCTCCTCCTCTCTGTTGCCTGCTCTCGTCATGTGACCTACCTGCTACCCTTTCACTTCCTGCCATGACTGGAAGCTTCCTGAGGCCCTCACGAGAAGCAGATGCTGTTGTCATGCTTCTTGGACAGCTTGAGGTACCGTGAGCCAATTAAACCTCTTTTCATTATAAACTGCCCTTTCTGTATGGCAATGCAAATGGACTAACATGGTGATCACCAGCCAGGCACCAAACAAGCTGACTCTGAAGAGGAGAGGGAGGAAAAGTGAAACAAAACTTTAACCAAACAGGAAATGTAGCATCAACCTCAGTATTTGTCAGTATGTTTCAAAATTTTAACATCAATCCTAAAGGTGCCAGAGTAAACCATGGTCGCAAGTAAGAAAAGTGGCCAGTTTCACTAACACAAGCATAAGTGTCAATGGTCAAAAACTGATTTACAAGAATTTTTAGATTTAAACTGAAAGAGGTAGATTCAAATTTTGAGTGTGATACTGAAGGAGGAAGCGGTATATAGTTTGCATGCATACATTTATGGTATGGAGAAATATTTCTACACTTTGGGAGGCTGAGGTGGGTGGATCACTTGAGGTCAGGAGTTCGAGCCCAGCCTGGCCAATGTGGTGAAACCCCGTCTCTAATAAAAACATAAAAATTAGCCAGCTGTGGTGGCGCACACCCGTAATGCCAGCTACTTGGGAGGCTGAGGAATGAGATTTGCTTGAACCTGGGAGATGAAAGTTGCAGTGAGCTGAGATCACGCCACTGCACTCCAGCCTAGGAGACAGAGCGAGACTCTGTCTAAAAAAAAAAAATATATATATATATGTTTCTAAATGTTTAAAACAGTATTTAATATTTTCCCTCAGAAAGCTGTTACAAAATTCATGATGCTTTTACAACTGTGACATCCTAAATTCTTAGAAATATGTCATATTTAAGTCCTAAGAGCATCTAAAAAATTATACCTCCCGCTGGGAAAATATGCAAACCATTTTTTGATAACTACATTAGCAGTCCAATGTAACCACATAATTACTTCACATAATGGAAACAGAGCTGCATCCTTCTGAAGCCACACTGAAAACGTCCCTAGGAATTACACGTGCATCAGATCTGTGCAGGCTGAATCCCATTTTAAATGCACCAATAAAACTTGCCCTTAAAGGGACTCTGTTTCTAGTTTCTTCTATAATCACCCTCCCATTTACTGATCTCTCAAATGCAGACTTCAGAATCTGCATTTTCGGTTTTTTTGTTTGTTTGTTTGTTTGTTTGTTTTGAGACAGAGTCTTGCTCTGTGGCCCAGGCGGGAGTGCAGTAGTGCGATCTTGGCTCACTGCAACCTCCACCTCCCGTGTTCAAGTGATTCTCCTGCCTCAGCCTCTCTAAGAGCTGGGATTATAGGCATATGCCACAACACCTGGCTAACTTTTATATTTTTAGTAGAGATGGGGTTTTGCCATGTTGGCCAGGCTGGTCTTGAAATCCTGACCTCAGGTGATCCGCCTACCTCGGCCTCCCAAACTGCTGGGATTACAGGTGTTAGCCACCGTGGCTAGCCTTGCATTTTCTTATAGCAAGGCAAAGTCAGAGCTGTGCAGGTTTAAGCACTATAAATTCATTTAATAAATGTTGCTAAGGGACCTTCTGTGTTCTAGGCACTGCTGTACGTCCTGGGATAGTGCACGGAACCAGACAGATGATGAGGGACAGCATGCGTATGTGTGGGTTTTTTTGTTTTTTTTTGAGATGACATCTCTCTCAGGCTGGAGTGCAATGGTGCGATCTCGGTTCACTGCAACCTCTGCCCCCCCGGGTTCAAGCGATTCTCCTGCCTCAGCCTCCCGAGTAACTGGGACTACAGGCGTGTGCCACCACACCCAGCTAATTTTTGTGTTTTTAGTAGAGACGGGGTTTCACCATGTTGGTCAGGATGGTCTCGATCTCTGGACCTCATGATCTGCCTGCCTTGGCCTCCCAAAGTGTTGGGATTACAGGCGTGAGCCACTGCGCCTGACATAGTGTATGTGTGTTCTATATAATGTGATACAATGATGTCAGGGACCACCCTCTGAAAGAGATTAGGAGAGTGAGGGAGCCAGCCACACAGCTATCTGGTGGGAGAGTGGTCTGAAGGGGGAGAAACAAGTACAAAGGCCTAAGGCAGGAGGGACTATTACGTGCAAAGAACAGGAGCCCAGTGTATGAGCTAGGGGAAGAGTAGATGGAGATTAAGTTAGAATGGGGCATGTGTGTGCATGTGTGCTTGATGTGGGGTGCGTGTGTGTAGTATATGGGGGGTGTGTTGTGTAGTATGTAGAGTGTACATGAGACGTAGGGCCTTGTAGACCATGATAAGAGGCTTTGGATTTTACTCTGTGTGAGAAGGGAAATCACTGGAGGATTTTAGGGATACACATGGTGGAAGGTTTGTGTGTGTGTGTGTGTGTGTGTGTGTATGTGTGGACAGAGGCAGCGTTTCACTAGAGAGAGAGAGACAGAGAGAGGGTTTCACTCTGTCACCCAGGCTGTAGTAGGCTGGAGTACAGTGGCATGATCATGACTTACTTGTAGCCTCTAACTCCTGGGCTCAGGCAAGCCTCCCACCCTCAGCCTCCAAAGTGGTAGGATTACCTGTGCTTGCCACTGTGCCCAGCCAGAAGGACTTCTTTTCCACCATTTCTATGTTTCATCCCCCAAGCAGTGATAATGCAGCAAAAAGAGGAGGGTGAACGTCAATGTTTTCACTATTCCCTAATTTTCCCTTTGTCTACTCAGAAGGCTCATGGCGTTCAAGATTTGACCTCCTTCACTGAAATATTACACAGTCACAAAACAAACCAAAACCACCAAATTTCTAGTCATCAGCTTCCTAGGAAACAATCAGAAACATTTTCCTCAGGATAACCTCTCTGGTATCTTTATCACAGGATGCTTTTTTTTCCCCAGATCAACTTCCAGCTTTTATTTATTGACTTATTGATTTATTTTTATTTACTTTTATTTTGGGTTTGGGTACATGTGAAGGTTTGTTACACAGGCAAATTCCTGTTACGGAGGTCTGTTGTACAGATGATTCCATCACCCGTGCATTAAGCCCAGCATCTAACAGTTACCTTTTCACACCCGGTAATTCTCACTTCACTCACTTTTGCCACTCCTGCAAAAAGCAGTTCCTTAGAACTCACACAGTTCTTTTCTCAAAAGTCTGCAAAACATTACAGAAGGAATGTTTTACCTTTTTTTTTTTTTTTTTTGAGACGGAGTCTTGCTCTGTCGCCAGGTGCCAGGCTGGAGTGCAGTGGCACAACATCGGCTCACTGCAATCTCCGCCTCCTGGGTTCCAGCAATTCTCCCACCTCAGCCTCCTGAGTAGCTGGGACTACAGGCGCACTGTTTTACCTTTTTAAAATTAATCCTTATTATCACCCCTATAAATAGATAAATAGACATCGACTCCGCTGGGCCAGCAGATGGAGAGTGATCCAACCCCTGATGATTCTTTCTTCTATGACATTAGTCTTACCAGGTAAGAAGTGGGTGTTAAAATTGCTTACTTCAGAGTAAACAAAATTTTGGGAAGATCAATTAGAAAGCGGGAAGGAAAATACTATTTCTTTGCTGACTACTACGAGGTTTTGGCTGGACGCAGTGGCTCACGCCCGTAATCCCAGCACTTTGGGAGGCCGAGGTGGGCAGAACACCTGAGGTCAGGAGTTTGAGACCATCCTGGCCAACATGGTGAAACCCCATCTCTACTAAAAATACAAAAATTAACTGGGTGTGGTGGCGTGCGGTTGTAATCCCAGCTACTCGGGAGGCTGAGGAATGAGATTTGCTTGAATCTGGGAGGTGGAGGTTGCAGTGAGCCAAGACCACTCCACCGCATTCCAGCTTGGGTGACAAAGCAAGACTCCGCCTCAAAAAAAAAAAAAAAGTAACAAGATTTTTTGCTAGCTCTTCTTGGCTCTGACCCTACTTAGAAGAACCCTCAGTTCTTCTATATGTTTAAATAGTTACGTATTTTTACCCATTCTGTGGCATTCTTTTCTTCATATCAACTAAGAACCTATAAACTGGGGGGGGAAAAGGGGAGGGGATAGTGGGGGGGTGGGGAGTTGGGGGAGGGATAGCATGGGGGAGAAATGCCAGATATAGGTGATGGGGAGGAAGGCAGCAAATCACACTGCCATGTGTGTACCTATGCAACAATCTTCCTTGTTCTTTACATGTACCCCCAAACCTAAAATGCAATAAAAAAAAAAAGTATGAAAAAAAAAAAAGAACCTATAAACTGCCAAAATCTGGATGATCACAGTTCACTGTAACAGCCAACAAGGGCCCTATCAACTGACTGGGATGGCATTTTGTAATTAAGGAGCGAAATGCTGGCACTTCCTTGCTGAAGGCACCGAGTACACGCACAGACTCTCGGCAGCAAAATCAGTAGTAAGGCACAAGCAAAAAAGACCTATTTGGGCAAAAATAGAAACGTGGGTGGCAGCATGGTGTGATGAAGAACCTGAGCCTGGATTCAGGATGCTCGAGTCTGAATGCAGTTCTGTGGCTCTGACCCTCTTGTCCGTCCCCCACTCCCCTCCACTTCCTCATAGCAGGCTACAGCAAGGAGTAAAGGAGCTGACGTTGCACAGCACTGACCCCGTATCTGGCACACAATGCTCCATGAGTATTTGTAGCTATTTTTATACACTCGGTAAATTTTATTCCTCCTAGCAGGTAGAGGATTTAGATCTGAGGCAAGGTTAGGGTGTCAGAAGTCCAGAAAGAGAGGTATTAGTAAAAGCAGTACACAATCTGATACAGCTGTTAGAGAAACTCACAACTAAAGCCAAGGAGACTTCTCCCACAAATCATTTACAGTAAAACAGGTAACAAGCACTTTTACCCTGTGGAAACTGATTTCTGAGAAGGATGCCCGCTTTACTACTATCATCATGCAACAGGATCTTATCTACATGAAAAAGACACTTTCACCTCTGGGAAATTTACTTAAGAAATAGTGATAAAATCTTCAACATAATACAAATATCAACCTTCCTCAATCAATATTCAACCTTGTATCAACATTCTCTGTCTCTTTGTATATTCTCTGATGATTCTTCTGAACACCATTGAATTGAATGAAGTGTACCTAATTCTACTGCAGTCTCTATTTATAGCCTAGAGGTATTTTTGAACAGTGCTGGGTACAAACACCAACTCAGTCCAGAGGGAAACTTCAATTTAAGAGCAAAATTGTAAGACGATGAGTCAGAGGATTAGAAGGAAGGTGCTATTATATTCCTTTGCTCAAAGTCACCTACAAAACCCAAGTAGTGTTTTTCACTTGGGTTTCCAGAGGTAAACATTCTGCAATATCCGGAACTATGTTTCAGCCTCTGCGGTCATTTTAAAGCTCTTTAAACAAATGGGGTCTGGTTTCACTGAGGCCCAGGAAGTGCTTAGAGAAATTTAAGGCTAGACATGAAAGCAGAATCACCGTTATACCACACAGTATGACCTTGGATGCTCTTTGATGGATTGCCCAGACTGAACTTGATGGGGGTGAACGGGGGCCGGGGGGGAGAGAAGGGAACACATACATACACACACCAAATCCCAGCCCCTCTCCCACTCCTAAATAGCAGCAATCCATGCAACTGTACTTAAGAAAACATGCCTCAGAGAGTACAAGTTGTCACATCTGGTAGTTCACAATAACATTCTTGCAATAGATAAATAAAGGGTCTCTCATTTTAGATCTAAAGGTGGATAAACTTGGTGACTGATCTTTAATCTGTTTTCATGCTTTTGAATAATGATTATACATAAGTTTTCCTCCAAACTTGCCAGGCAGCAACTACAAAAATTCTCAGGCCAGGCACGGTGGCTCACGCCTATAATCTGAGCAATTTGGTAGGCTGAGGAGGGTGAACACCTGAGGCCAGGAGTTCAAAACCAGCCTGGACAACATGGCATAACCCTGTCTCTACTAAAAATACAAAAATTAGCTGGGTGAGGTGGCAGGCACCTGTAATCCCAGCTACTTGGGAGGCTGAGGCAGGAGAATCGCTTGAACCCAGGAAGCAGAGGTTGCAGTGAGTGAAGATTGTGATATTGCACTCCAGCCTGGGCAACAAGAGTGAAACTCCCTCAGAAAAAAAAAAAAGAAAGAAAGAAAAGAAAAACAAAAAAGAGAGAAGAGGGGGAGGGGAGGGGGAGGGGGAGGCGAGGGGGGGAGGGCGAGGGGGAGGGGAGGGGGGGGAGGGGAGGGGAGGGAGGGAGGGGAGGGAGGGAGGAAGGAAGGAGGAAGGAAGGAAGGAAGGAAGGAAGGAAGGAAGGAAGTTCTCCTATGTGCTATTTTATCCCATGAAAAGGTCTGAACATGTCAAAATACTCTCAAGCCCACCTCATTTGACCCTATCCTGCCTGGATTCAAAGCACACCCCTTGTTAGAGCTTACAGAAGTTAGTTCCTAAGCATCTATGCACATGCAGGGGTAAGACTCCATTCCGCTGATACCTGGACCCAAACTGGACACAAGAAAATCATCACCACCACCACCACCACCTTCATCATCACCATCATCATCATCTTCTTCATCTTCTTCATCACTACTGTCCCCAGAAAGTGCGAGGAAGAGGAAGGAGAAAGGATTGTCGTACATACTACCACAACAAAAGCAAAAAAGGCCATCAGAGAACAAAGAAAAAACAAGAGGAGGAGAAACTTTTGCAAATGCTGACCTTTTAAATAAATCTTACACTAAAACTTCTGTCCACTGACATGCAGAAACATAATTCACCTAAAATTATACAAACACATATAGGTACATTTGAGAGAGGGGCCACTGGATTCGTGGAATTCTGATACTGCTTCCTTCTAAGAGACTGAACTTATTGTATAACTAAATCTCAACATGTCAGGGCATGAACCGACCCACCCCACTCACCAGAAGTAAAAAACACCAGGCCCAGATTTGCTCCCACACCCTGTTGGTCTGACTCCATTTCAATTACCACTGGCAACAGGACAAAAAGCCAAAAAGGGTTCCTGTGATCCCCAACTCTCAAAGGGAAGAAAAGGACTCACAATAGAGCAACTCAAACTTTCCGGCATGATCTCAGGGTACGTGCCTACCAAACTAGTTAGCCACACAAGTTAATAACCCAAAACAACAACAATTAAACAGAGTCAGTGTCACACAGCAGCTCTTCCAAATCGTGTTAATCTCCTTTCCCTGCACGGCAAACACACATGCAATTCTCCTGCGGGATAAATACCTAGGAGAGATCCGCAGGGAGGAGGGGCGTCTGTACGTGGCACTGGGTGAGGCGGGTGGTAGGGGTGGACCCGTGCTGCTGGGCCTCTGTCTGGAACTGCTGATGGGCACTGCCTGGGGGTTACTGGTGAGAGCAGGGGGGACTTGGGGAGGTTGACAGAATGGAGACGCCTGAGGATGCCCACGGGTGAGTGACAGTGTAGGGACGATACCGTGGGGGATGAGGGCTGGCTTCCTGCAGCCGTTCCAGAGGCTGCACTGTGAGGACTGAGGGGAGTGGAAGGCACAGCCAACTGGCTGGCTGCACGGGAAGGTGAGGCAAAAGACGGGCCCATCACGGGCACAGAGCTCCAGAAACTGGGAGTGGGAGCCGGACTAGTTTCATAGAGGCTAAATGAGTTGAGAAAGGGAGGAAAGAAGAGAAAAATCAAAGAAAAATTTGAGATAACTAACTAAAAGAGAAAACATCAAGCTTTTAAAGGATAGAATAATTTCAGTTTAAGTATACATCTATCAGATAAACATCTAAATAATTATAATCTAATTGCTCTATTGACCTAGAGGCTACACTTACAAGCCAATAAAGGCCCCCTTTCAAAGAACGATGTAGTACACACAGCCTACTGGTTCTAAAATTTAATCCACCAATGGCTTAACCATAGGGAGTCAAAAAATAACAATCTAAAAAAGAGAGTTCCACTTTCAGTGACTAAAACCACCTCCCCAAATACGATACATGCCATACCCTCTATGACACAGATCAACATTGTAAACAAATGTTCCCTTCACCTGTATACTTCATGACTCTTTTACTAGCAGTTAGATGTGCAAAGAGAACCGCACTGACCTAGACAAAGAGCTGGCACCAAAGGAACCCACGTTGCAGAACATGGGGCTTGTTCCCGGATTGGAGCCAGTGTTTAGCATGAGATTTCTGTCTGGTGACCGCGCTGCTGCAGCAATTGGTTGTGAGGTGGCTGTCAGACTGGCAAATGGGTTTTCATCTCTAGTCTGAGTGGACATCATTAGCACTTCCATTAAAATCTGACCAATCAAGTCCTTAAAATCGGAGAATACTGTTGGAAAGAGAATAAAGAATAAAGAACAGGTTATACACAGTTCTTCATGTACACAGCCCTCAAATAAGCCAAACTGACCCCGAGTGGTTTGATGCAGTATCCTGGTTTGGATTCTGGAAGGGAAAAAAAGGATATTAGTGGAAAACCTGGTGCAACTTAAATAAAGCCTTGTGTTTAGTTAGTAATAATTTCTTAGTTTTGACAAATGTACCATGCTTATATAAGATATTAACATCGGGGGGGAACTGGGTAAAGTATACGCAGGAACTCCTTGCATTAGCTGAAATGATTCCAAAATTAAAAGTTTATTAAGAAAAAAATATTGTGTTACAGTCAATGAGAGTTAACGCTAATGTGCATTAACTGTAAAAAGAAGCTAGGCTGGACGTGGTGGCTCACGGCCGTAAACACAGCACTTTGGGAGGCCAAGGCAGGCGGATCACAAGGTTAGGAGTGCAAGACCAGCCTGACCAACACGGTAAAACCCCGTCTCTACTATAAATACAAAAATTAGCCGGGTGTGGTGGCGAATGCCTGTAGTCCCAGCTACTTAGGAGGCTGAGGCAGGAGAATTGCTTGAACCCGGGAGGTGGAGGTTGCAGTGAGCTGAGATCATGCCACTGCACTCCAGCCTGGGCAACAGAGTGAGACCCTGTCTCAATAAAAAAAAAAAAAAAAAAAAAAAAAGAAGCTACTCCCAACCACAGAAGTGACTTTATTATACTACAAATACAACTGGGTTAGGATTTCTTAGTCTAGATAAATTTTATATATAGTAATAAAACTATTAAGTCCAAGGTTCAAAAGATTTTATAAAGGGTCCAATATCTAGTCACCATCTGGCTTTCAGGAGCAAATGCTAGTCTAGCTTCCTTCTTCCTCTTTGCAGCTCCCAGTTGATTTACTGTTGGTCTTTAGATACATTTTAAACATCACTAAAAAAAATTTAACGCATGGAAATTTTATCTGATTTGGTTATTTTAAATTACCACTTACATGTATAAGACAGATTTGGAATCTTAAGATTTATGATAAGAATAACAAGTAGCAGAGTCTTAAGATACATGCTCTGCTCCATGAGCAGAGTTAATAAGAAGATGCCAGTAAAATCAGAAATAGTCTTATCTACCCTACAGAAACACAAAGGACTTTTCTCCCCCTCCCCAGAAGACAGGCATCATAGAAAACAGAAAGGCAATCTTCTTGATATTCACTCATCCATTTAAAATGTATCTATTGAGGGACTATTTTGTGCAAGATATCCTTCTAGGCATTGGGGATATATCAATGAGCAAAACAGACAAAAATCCCTACCATGAGGGAGGTTATATTCCAGTGAGAGGCAAAAAGACCACTCCAGCATACCTCCCATACCTCTGCTGCATTCCAAATGACTGCAGTAAAAAAAAAATCATAATGCCCTATGATGCTGATAACTTACTAAGAGTTTTATTATTTTGTGACAAGTGGGGCCTCTTACAGTAGAACACCGGAAACACAGCAAAATGTCATTATGTTCTATCTTGCTAAGCAATTTAACCAAATAGATCAATTCCACTGTCTATACATGGCTTCATAGGCACTTACAGCAGGTAGGGTCATACAGAACAAATCTCTCAGGATCCCTGGAGACCACCCAGTGTATCTCTACTTCATAAGAGAAGGTAAGGCTGGGATCGGTGGCTCTAGCCTGTAAATCCAGCACTTTGGGAGGCTGAGGCGGGCGGATCACAAGGTCAAGAGATGGAGACCATCCTGGCCAACATGGTGAAACCTCGTCTCTACTAAAAATACAGAAATTAGCGGGGTGTGGTGACATGCACCTGTAGTCCCAGTTACTTGGGAGGCTGAGGCAGGAGAATTGCTGGAACACAGGAGGCAGAGGTTGCAGTGAGTCAAGACTGTGCCACTGCATTTCAGCCTGGTGACAGAGTGAGACTCTGTCTCAAAAAAAAAAAAAAAAAAAAAAGGAGGTTATGCTCTAAGCACCTTCTTACCACAAAGGGAAAAATTCCAACCCTGAGAAAATGGAGACCATTAACTTATTTACGTAGTTTTGTAGAAATCATAAAGTGAAAAATAAGTTATCAATAAGATCAGTGGAAAGCGAAGAAAGTGGTCAAACAGCTGTGTCCTCATCAAGATGTTTCCCTGTCATCAAAAATACAACCCAAGAGCAAGATGGAGTGAACATGGATAATGGGGGAGGACAAAGATCTCATGTCTAATTTTCTTGTTAAGTACTCTGCAGTAAGATTGCTGAGCTAGATTCCTACCTTCTTTTGGGTTCTGCTTAAACTGTGCAGAAAGAGAAGAAAGAAAGATGACATCTCTGTCCCGGTCCTTCCAAGAGACACGAAAGATCTTACAGACCAGCTGTAAGGCCTGCTCTTCAGACACTTCAGGGCCCGAGGAAGGCTCCTGGTGAAGAAGAAGACTTACAGGTTAATTTCAAATAAGAGGTATGAGTTAGGTACTTCAATAGAAATACGTTATTCTGATTTAATTCATTATTAGTGATGGTATTTTTAAAATGCATGAAACCTTTCACCCACTGATTAGGGGAAAAGTAGGCCTGTTACTATGGCATCAAAATTATAACATCTAAGTCTCATGAGCTTACAATACAATCTATGGGGAGCATAAAAGAGCAAAGGTGGCCAGGTGCAGTGGCTCACAAGTGTAATCCCAGCACTTTGGGAGGCCAAGGCGGGTGGATCACCTGAGGTCAGGAGTTCAAGCCCTGACCAACATGGTGAAACCCGGTCTCTACTAAAAATAAAAAAATTAGCTGGGTGTGGTGGTGGGCGCCTGTAATCCCAGCTACTCGGGAGGCTGAGGCAGGGGCATCACTTGAACCCAGAGGCGGAGGTTGCAGTGAGCCGAGATCATGCCACTGCACTCTAGCCTGGGTGACAGAGTGAGACCCTATCTCAAAAAAAAAAAAAAAAAAAAAAAAGAGCAAAGGCATTATCAAAAGTTACCAAGAAAAAAAATGTGACAGAAGATGTACATATCCTATTTATTTACTTTTCTGAATTCCACAGGACCAGGTTAACATTGTAGGTGCATACTCAATTTTCCTCCAGAAATTTTTCAAAAATGGAACATTTCTCATTCCATGCCATCACAGATAAAATGTCATATATAATTTTGTAAACATTAAAGAACTGTACAAAATAAAGCACTGCACTACTACGAGGCTTCAATGCTTCTTTTTGTTTGTCTTTTTTATTTTTGTTTACAATGCAACTTCAAATAATCATTAACATGTGTTGCTAAAGGATTCCTAATAATTTACTGAACAGAAAGTGACATAATTATCTATCTATATAAACACACACACACACACACACCCTAAATACAGAGCACTAAGCTCAGGTGGTAATCAAACATAAAGGCTTCATGTTTTCAAAACCTTTCCACTTGCTACTGGATTTTACATACTCTTGCTTCATTCCCAGCCATTTCCCTCAGAATACTGCTAAAGATGTGATGACCTACTTGCTTAAAAGCAAAAGATCAACAGAGAGAACTCTAATTACCTCTCAATTAGTTCCTATTACAAACTAAATTTACTGATAAAACCATGGCCCTGAACCAGAAACAGATGGATATCATCAGATCAAAGGAGTGAGTTACATTTCCATGAATAAGGGTAATCTAGGTTATTCACTTTTCCTCAAAAGAATAAAAATAATCACCTGCCTAGGACTTCCTGATTTGGAGTGACCCCACACTAATAGATACAAGACATGAAATGGTTTTATTTATATTACCTGTACCAAGGGCTTCATCGCTTACCAACCTTATCACTGAGGCTCCGTTTTTCTCTTCGATCATTTTCATCAACCTCCATGTTTTCAATTCCTGAATCCACATCTACCTGGGACATGCTTAAAGTACAAAAGACAAGCCTTTTACCTTTTATAAATCCATACAATGTCACTGTAGCTGCTGGTTGAGGAAAAGTTTTAAAATATCAATTAAATTAAAAAAAATACATATATATATATCAATTAATCAGGAAAGCAAAATGATGACGGTCCATCTTTTTTTCTTATTAATTTTTAAGAGTTCTTCATAAATTAGGATCTAAACATTCTGTCTCTCATACATGTTGAAAATATTTTTCCTAAGTTGTCATTTTCTTGGGCTCACTTTTAAAAAGTGTATCATTAAAGTAGGTTCTTTATTATTTTTAAATGACATAAAATTAACCAGGCCAGTACAGTGGCATGCGCCTATAGTCAAGCTACCTAAGGAGGCTGAAGCTGGAGGATCACTTTAGCCCAGAAGTTTGAGGCTGTAGGCACTATCACTGTGCCTGCAAATAACCACGGTATTCCAGCCTGGGCAGCACAGCAAGACTCTGTCTCTAAAAAAAAATTTAATAAAAATTTTTAAAAATGTAATTAAGAAAATAAAAAACTCAACTGAAGCCTTATTACAAAAACTGGCTAAGTACACATTATTTCCCCCAATTAAACAATTGCTCTAGCACCATTTATTGGAAAGATCATCCTTTTTACATTAATGTGAAATCTCCTATGTCACATGTCCAATTTTCATTAATAAGAAACGACTGATTTCTGTTCTGTTAGACAATGTGTCTGTTCCTGACCAATACCTCTCTGTCTGAATTACTAAAACTGCAAAGTCTTGATATCTGCTAGGTCAATGTCTCCACCTTATTCTTCTACTTTAAGGGGTCTTAGCCATCCTTTGCTCTTTCCTCTTCTATACATACTTAAGAATCAGCCTGAGGAATTCTTTTAAAACCCTCCTGGGATTTTGACAAGAATTTCTTTGACTCTTAAGAGATCAAATTAGGGAGAAGTAATATAATTATGTTACTGAGGTTTTTATTACTCTCCAAGTATTAAGACCTTCTTTAAGGACTATCAGTAAACTTTAATACTTTTCTCCAAAAAATTTTACATTTCTTTTGCTAAATTTATTCCAAGGTACCATATGTTAACATTTTTTAATGAAATTGTGAATGGTACCTTTTTAAAAATTAAGTTTTCTAATTTTTTTGTTGTTGGCAGACAGAAATGTAACTGATTTTAAATATACACTTCTTATAAGCAACTTGTTTATATATACATAGAAAGTTTACCATGTAAATAATCTTTTTTTTTTTTTTGAGACAGAGTCTTGCTCTGTCACCCAGGCTGGAGCGCAGTGGTGTGATCTCAGCTCACCGCAACCTCCACCTCCCAGGTTCAAGCAATTCTCCTGCCTTAGCCCCCCGAGTAGCTGGGATTACAGGCATGTGCCACCATGTCCGGCTAGTGTTTTTTGTATTTTTAGTAGACACGGGATTTTACCATGTTGGCCAGGCTGGTCTCGAACTCCTGACCTTGTGATCCGCCCGCCTCAGCCTCCCAAAGTGCTGGGATTACAGGCGTGACCCACTGTACCCGGCCACCATGTAAATAATTTATCTGCAAATTATAACTGCTGTTTCTTCCATTCCAATCCTTACTTGTTTTACTGTACTGCTGAATACAAGAAGAAACAGCAGTCATCTTTGTTCTTATTGCTGATTTTACAGAAAATGATGCTAACTTCTTACCACTGAATATGAGAACTACTGTAGTTTTTTGGTAGATGCCCTTTATATTAGAGTAAGACAGGCTATACTATCGTAACACATACCCTCTGAAATCTTAGAGGCTTAACACTGTAAGGATTTAGTTCTTGCTTACACAAAGTCTGATGAGAGTGAAGCATCCTTACTCCATCTTTAATCTATGCCATCTGCAATACACAGCCTCCAAGGTCACTGGAGCAAGAGAAGAGAGGGATGGAGGAGGAAGATCGGCTCAACTGCCTTCATCTAAAAGTGACACATGTCACTCTAGTTCATAGTCTACTGGACAGAACTAGTCACTTGGCCCCAATCTAACTAACTGTAAAAGAGAATGGGAAACGCTGAGGAGCATGTGGAATATTTGGTGAACTTTGTCTGTGCCACACTGTGAGTTTAAGGATACTCCTTTCTGTTCCTCGTTTGCTTACTATCATGAATTAATGTGGAATTTTATCAAACTCTTGCAACTACCAACATAAGGATTTTCTTTTTAACATACAATATGGTAGATAATATTTATAGATGTTCTAATGTCAATGCATCCTTGCATTCCTAAAATCAATTTATCACATTATATTGTATTATTTTAAAGCAAACTTTTAATTGAAATATAAAACACCTGTAATCCCAGCACTTTGGGAGGCCGAGGCAAAGATCGTACGAGGCAAGGAGTTAGAGACCAGCCTGGTCAATATGGTGAAACTCCATCTCTACTAAAAATACAAAAATGCACTGCATGCCAGCCTGGGTGACAGAGCAAGACTCTGTCTCAAAAAAAAAAAAATTACGTGTACAGAAATGTGCACAGATATGTTTGACCAAATATACTTCCACAAAGTAAACATACCAATTTAATCAGCACCCAGATCAGGAAACAGAACATTACCAGTACTCCAAAAGCCCCGTTGTGATCTTCCCAATCCCTGCCGTTCTGGCTCACAGTAATTATCGCCCTGGCACCTAACCCCACAGAATAGTTTTGCCGTTTTTTTGTTGTTGTTGTTGTGATGTATTGCAGTATTTAATCTGTGAGCATTTTAAGATTTTTGCAAATATATTCATGAGTATATGTATCATATAGTTACTTTTCTCCTTTTACATTATTCTTGTATGGTTTTAATATTAGCATCACATTAGCCTCATAAATTGAGTTGAAGTGTACATTATTTTTTAAAAAATTACTGGAAAAAAATGCATAAAACCGATAATTGGAATTAGGGCAAAATCACGAGAGAACTCATGCAGAAAGAGAATAGAAGGCTGGTTACCGGAAGCTGAAAAAGGCAGTGGGAAGCAGGGATGGTTAATGGGCACCAAAAATAAAAGTCAGAAGGAATGAATAAGATCTAGCATTTGATAGTACAACAGAGGTACTATAGTCAATAATAATTTAATTGTACATTTAAAAATGACTAAATGAGGCTGGGGGTGGTGGATCACTTGAGGTCAGGAGTTCAAGACCAGCCTGGTCAACATGGTGAAACCCTGTCTGTACTAAAAATACAAAAATTAGCTAGGGGTGGCATGTGCCTGTAGTCCCAGCTACTCAGGAGGCTGAGGTATAAGAAATGGTTGAACCTGGGAGGCGGAGGATGCAGTGAGCCAAGATTGCAGCACGACACTCCAGTCTGCGAGACAGAGTGAGACTCTGTTTCCAAAAAACAAATAAATAAAAGACATAATTTGATTGTTTGTAACAAAAAGGATAGATGCTTGAGACGATGGACACCCAATTTTCCCTGTTGTAATTATTATACACTGCATGTCTGTACCAAAATATCTCAGGTACCCCATAAATATATATACCTACTATGTACCTACTAAAATTAAAAATTAAAAAAAAAACCAAAAATCAAAAAACAGGTTCAGCTTGTTTGTTGTCTAAATCTGTAAATGTCTTTATTTCCCTTTGCTTTAAGCAGTTCCAAGCCAGGCGTGGTGGCCCATGCCTGTAATCCTAGCACTCTGGAAGGGCAGGACGATCACTTGAGACCAGGAGTTTGAGAACAGCCTGTGCAACATAAGGAGACCCTGTCTCTACCAAAAATTTAAAAATTAACCAGGTATGGTGGCACATGCCCATAGTCCAAGCTACTTTGGAGGTTGAGGTGGGAGGACTGCATGAGCCTGGGGTTTCACAAGGCTGCAGTGAGCCGTGAATGTAGCAATATACTCCCGCCTGAGCAAAAGAGTGACAACCTGTCTCAAAAAATAGTCAGGAGTTCAAGACCAGCCTGGCCAATACGGTGAAACCCTGTCTCTACCAAAAAAAATACAAAAATTATTGCGTGGTGGCATGCACCTGAAGTGCCAGCTACTAGGGAGGCTGACGGCATGAGAACGTTAGAATCCTGGAGGCAGAGGCTGCAGTCAGCCGAGATTTTGCACCACTGCACCCCAGCCTGGGTGACAGAGTGAGGCCCTGTCTCAAAATAAATAAATTAAAAAATAATAATAAAATAAAATAAAAAAGAAAACAGAAAAAAGAAAGAAAAGGGGCAGTTCCACAGGAGTACACATTTCCCAGTTGACAGTTACTTTCTTTCAACTGTTATTCTGCCATCCTCTGGCCTCCATCAGTGAGATATTTGGCTGCAATTTCTTTTATAGATAATCTCTCTTTTCTCTCTGGCTGCTTTAATGGTCTTTTTCTCTGCAAGGAGTGGGGATATTTATATTTAAATAAATAAAAAGGTTTTTGTCACTGGTGTTCTAAAATTTCACTATAAAACGTGTAGATACGACTTTCTCTTTGTTTATTCTGCTTGGGATTTATTAGGCTTCCTAAATCTGAAGATTCATATAATTTACCAACTATCAAGAGAAATTCAGTCATTGATTTTTTTTTTTTTTTAAGACAGAGTCTCACTCTGTTGCTCAGGCTGGAGTGCAGTGGTGTGATCTTGGCTTATTGCAACCTCCACTTCCTGGGTTCAAGCGATTCTCCTGCCTGAGCCTACCGAGTAGCTGGGATTACAGGTGCATGCCCCATGTCCTGATAATTTTTGCATTTTTAGTAGATATGAGATTTCAACATGTTAGCCAGGCTGGTCTCTGACTCTTGACCTCAAGTGAATGGCTGTCTTGGACTCCCAAAGTGCTGGGATTACAGGCGTGAGCCACTGCGCCCGGACTCAATTCCCCTTTTCATCTGTTTAGCCCACTGACGCAAACCGAGGGGACTGCTTGAGGGCAGAGAAGCCAGGTCTAAGGAGTCTGACTTGCTCAGTCATTAAAGGAATCAATACCTCAGCCGTTCTATCACCCATTTTTGGCACATATGCAGCACAGGAGGGCTGTTTCAAGACACCCTAATCCTTATGAAGCAAATAGAGTATTTGGCTTACCTATTTGAAATATTCCAAACTTTAAAATTTCATTAATCAGTAAAAGTTTTAGGGAAACGCATACGCTTGCCAACTTTATATTTACAAAATGAGAATAATTTTTTTTTTTTTTTTTTTTTTACCAACTACACCATTATTTCATAAAAGATATTTAACACACAAGTATAGTGGGCCAGGTTCGGTGGCTTATACCTGTAATCTCAGTCCTTTGGGAGGCTGAGGCAGGCAGATCTCTTGAGGCCAGGAGTTTGAGACAAGCCTGGCCAACATGGTGAAACCCTGTCTCTATTAAAAATACAGAAATTAGCCAGCCATGGTGGTGCACGCCTATAATCCCAGCTACTCAGGTGGCTGAGGCAGAAGAATCACTTGAACCTGGGAGGTGGAGGTTGCAGTGAGCCAAGACTGCACCACTGCACTCCAGCCTGGGCGACAGAGGGAGACTCAACAACAACAACAACAACAACAAAAGTATGAAGAACATTTCTGAATAATACAAAACCTTTAAATTTAATAAATTTGATACCGATTTGCTAAGGAATGGCGTGGTCTCTAGCTGGCAATTTACGACTACTGGACTAAAGTGAATGGAACTTTCTCTTTCCCTAAATAAAACAGCATGTAAGAAAACTGGCTTCACTTTACCTTTTCTCGCATGAGACACCATCGATATCCATGCTCTGGGAACGTGAGAGAGACTGAGACTGTGTTTCAAGGCTATTAGAGGGTGAGCTGCTGAGAGAACTGACTCCTTCACTGCTCTGGCTTCGATGCGCTACTCCTAGACGGGAAACACAGTAAGGATGAAGCCCCATGTGAAATAACGTTAAAGCTGTTTGTAATAGCGGCAGTAAACACGCACAATCTGCGGTCACACCATCATGATATTGCAGCAACCTAGGAATTTCTATCAGGTTATATAAAAAGCTGGAAACAATATTAAAATCATAGGAACATTACTAAGAAATCATAAGTTATCAATATACTTCATATGAGGTCAGTAACAGCTACACCTAATGCCTAAAACTCACTCCTCATCACCTCTCTTGCACCAAAATTCAAACTACGGTTCACAAATACAAAGCGGAAATACAAATTAACTTCCATGATAGTCCAGAAAGATCCTTGCAATGTATGCAAAATAAGATATATTAATAAACCAGGCCAGTGCAGTGGCTCACACTTGTAATCCCAACACTTTGGGAGGCCGAGGCAGGTGGACCACCTGAGTTTGGGAGTTCAAGACCAGCCTGGCCAACACGGTGAAACCTCGTCTCTACTAAAAATACAAAAATTAGCCGGGTGCCTGTAATGCCAGCTACTCAGGAGACTGAGGCAGGAGAATCACTTGAATCCGGGAGGCAGAGGTTGCAGTGAGCTAAGATCGCACCAGTGTACTCCAGCCTGGGCAACAGAGTAAGAGGATATATTAATTAACTTACAGAAAAATATGTGATAAAGCGAGTATAATAAAATGTTAATGGTAGAATCTGGATGGTGAGTATATGGATCTTCCTTGCAAAATTCTCTTAACTTTACTGTATGTTTAAAATTTTGGTAATAAAATGTCGAAAAAAATACAAGTGGACTACTCAACAATGTCCTTTGATATAGATCGATCCATTTATTGATGGAACACCTTAGTGAAAATTAAAAACCTGATACTTTGTTGCCCTCACAGAGCTTACAGTACAGTGAAACTGTAGACATTAGTATAGGGACAGACGATTTCTCACAGCAATTTCCTCATCAATGCCTTTAAAATCATGTTTTACATTGAAGTTTTAAAAATTACTTTAACTCAATGAATATCTTCCTATGAAAACAGAAGAATGTTTACCCAAGCATTTGCAAATACTTTAAAATATATACACCTATGGAGCTGAAAGAAAAATGACACGCTTAAAAAAACCATTGGCTGGGCATGGTGGCTCACGCCTGTAATCCCAGCACTTTGGGAGGATGAAGAAGTCGGATCACTTGAGATCAGGAGCTTGAGACCAGCCTGGCCAATGTGGTGAAACCCTGTTTCTACTAAAAATACAAAAATTAGCCAGGTGTGGTGGCACACACCTGTAATCCCAGCTACATGGGAGGCTCAGGCAGGAGAATCGCATTAACTTGGGAGGTGGAGGTTGCAGTTAGCCAAGATGGCGCCACTGCACTGCAGCCTGGGTGACAGAGTGGGACTCCATCTCAAAAAAAATAAAAAAGATATGAGAAAAAAAAACCCAGAGAAACCTGAGAGTTACCAGTTGCAGTGAAAACAATTACTGAATAAACACAATTTTAACCCTTCCAGCATTCTATGAAAGTAAACTTGCCACCTTTTAATGTTTTTCTTCATTGAAGAATATTACAAAACATTTATCCATTCTTGAAAGCAGTTCTTTGCATGTACTAATTTATTAAAACTTTCGCAGGACTTATGAAGAAAATAAAATGCTAAATTTTCTCTCTTCCTAAGACTCAGTAAAATACAAAAGGCATCTAATGTAGTGAGACTTCTGAAACAAACTCGTAGAAGACAGTAAAACTTTTAATTCATTAGTTTCAAGAAATATAACCCAAAGTAAGTTCTGAAAAAAATATTTATTGAAGGAATAAATAACAGAGCATCAACAAGGTTCTTAGGAGAATATTATTTTACCTATCACAAGTAAAAGTCAAGTAACTTTTAAGTTAAAATTAATCAATAATAAAGTTCAATGATCATTATGGTAGCAAATAAGCAGGCTTTAAAATTTCTACCCATAAAACCAGTTCTAAAATTAAACTCTAATATAAATTGTTTTAAGAACTATATCTGTAACACAGTATAGTATGTGTACAATATACTGTAGTAATAGAGCACCAGTGTGTATCACACAGTGTAATCTACTGCATTTGTAATATTTTTATGAGACATCAAAGAGATCATGTGAATTCATTTTTTCCTGTATCTTCCACATGATCTTCACATTTCGGGTCAAGTGGTGCAATTCTGCAGCAATGGCAACAATATATTATGTATACAAGTGTTCCTCAATCTCTGAACACCATGGGATTCCATTCATTCTTTTTATTTATTTATTTATTTTTTGAGACAGAGTTTCACCCTTGTTGCCCAGGCTGAGGCGCTATGGCATGATCTCGGCTCACCACAACCTCCACCTCCTGGGTTCAAGCAACTCTCATGCCTCTGCCTCCCGAGGAGCTGGGATTACAGGCATGCACTACCACGCCTGGCTAATTTTTGTACTTTTAGTAGAGAAGGACTTTAACCATGTTGGTCAGGCTGATCTTGAACTCCTGAGCTCAGGTGATCCACCTGCCTCAGCTTCTCAAAGTGCTAAGAATACAGGCGACATAGTGCCCAGCCTCCTTATTTTCTCTTAAGAGATGAGTCTCGCGGCCGGGTGCAGTGGCTCACGCCTGTAATCCTAACACTTGGGAGGCCGAGAAAGGCAGATCACCTGAGGTCAGGATTTCAAGACCAGTCTGGCCAACAACATGGTAAAACCCCATCTCTACAAAAATACAAAAATCAGCTGAGCATAGTGGCGGGCACCTGTAATCCCAGCTACTCAGGAGACTGAGGCAAGAGAACTGCTTGAACCCAGGAGGCAGAGGTTGCAGTGAGCCAAGATAGTGCCATTGCACTCCAGCCTAGGCGACATGCAGTGAGCCATGATTGCATTACTGCCCTCCAGCCAGGGTGACAAAGGGAGACTCTGTTTCAAAAATAAAATAATAAAATTCAGCCAGGCGCGGTGGCTTACACCTGTAATCCTAACATTTTGCGAAGCCAAGGCAGGTGGATCACCTGAGGAGTTCAAGACCAACCTGGCCAACATGGCGAAACCCCATCTCTAACTAAAAATATAAAAATTAGCCAGGCATGGTGGTGGGCGTCTGTAATCCCAGCTACTTGGGAGGCTGAGGCAGGAGAATTGCTTGAACCCAGGAGGCAGAGTTTGCAGTGAGCCGAGATCATGCCCCGCATGCCGGCCTGGGCAACAGAGCAAGACTCCATCTCAAAAAAATATATAAACAAAAATAAAATAAAATAAAATGACATTTCAAGTCTGTGAAAAACAATAATGGTATCTTAAATACTGGGATAAGAAAACCAACAGCCAGAATTAGAAAATTACTTTGATCTTCACATTCATAAGATAGAATATCCTTTCCTTAGTGTCAAAAGGCAGAATCACGCATAGAATCATACACGTGGAGTCGTAGACCAGGATTGCTCCTTGGAGAACTGGCTGATTTCTAGAGCTGGGGCAGGAAAAATCCAAGGTAAGTCTAGAGCATCTTACAGTGCCAGAAAGACCGTGTTCAAAAAAAAAAAAAAAAGAAAAGGCATGTCAAATGGACCAAGGATCCAACTTGAAAGAGCTCCCATGGTCAAAGCTGGAATAATTTCTGAAAAACAAGTAATGCTGCTATTGAAATCATAACCCAAAGTATAAAATAAATGTGTGTGAGTTCAACTGATCTAAGAGATTAAATACATAACAGGGGAGAAGGGACAAGTTTTCCTTACAGAATTCCGGATTATATATGTGTACTTACCCATTCCAGGAGGTAAAGTTTAATTCCCAACCCCTTAAAACAAAAAAGTCACTTGATACCGAAGAACTGAGTATGGAAAGGGAAAAACAGTAACTTTACGTGGAGAAACCTGGCCAGCACTAACTTAGGCATGTGGTGATGGTTATCAGCACCAGGGACATCATGTGGATACTACACACCCCGATACGATGTGACAGGAAGGGCACTTCACCTGTGTGACATTCTTCCCCAAAACCCATAACCCCAGTCTAATCGTGAGGAAAACACCAGACAAAGCCAAATTAAGGGACATTCTACAAAGTACTGACTAGTATTCTTCAAGACTGTCAAGATCATGAAAACAAGACTGAGATGCTCCCATAGACCAGTGGAGACTGAGGAGGCTCATGTTTAGTTAAAATCATATCCAGGCCAATTCCTTCGTTTTCACAAATGAACCAGATATTAACATTAGGGGAAACTGGATGAAGGGTACACAGGAATCCTATATACTATCTTCGTAATTTTTCTATATATCAAAAATTATTCTGAAATAAATGTTTATTTTACCAAAAAACTAGGAATGAACCCTGGTTCCATCATTTCTAGTTTTGTAATCTTAAGCAAGTCTTTTTACTTAATATTTTTACCTATGCTGTGGTAATACTGGCATCTGTGCAACCTACTTCATAGTTCTACTTTGAGGAGCCAATGGAAAAAACCAATGTGAACATATTTACAAGGTCTATAGATACACCTGTATGAGTCAGACAAGAACAGAATGAGAAGTCAGGGCAAACCCGAGTGTAAAGAACAGATTCACCTAGTTACCACAACATCTGCTCTGGTGTTGTCCACTTTTAGCATACCTAAGAACTAAAAGAGAGGGGGGAGGCCAGGCCCAGTGGCTCACACCTGTAATCCCAGCACTTTTGGAGGCTGAGATGGGCAGATCACTTGAGGTCAGGAGTTTGACAACAGCCTGGCCAACATGGTGAAACCCCGTGTCTACTAAAAATATAAAAATTAGCCGGGCGTGGTGGCATGTGGCTGTACTCCCAGCTACTCAGGAGGCTGAGGCACGAGAATTGCTTGAATCTGGGAGGTGGAAGCTGCAGTGAAGTAATGCCACTGCACTCCAGCCTGGGCAACAGATTGAGACTCCATCTCAAAAAAAGAGAAAGAGAGGTGGAACTTTATCCCACCACTGTTCAATGACTTTTCCCCTCTCAACCTATCGGTTCAAATAATCTCACTAGCGTAATTCCTGTGTATCTACTGATACTTCTATATTAACATTACTTGTTACAAACAATTCACAATGAACAAACAGATATAAATTACAATCTACCTAACTCTTGTAGCCAAAAAGGATATATGCCTATAACTGGATTTTTATTCCCCCCCAGTCACCACACCTCATTTATCTCCATATCTAAGGTCACTTCTCTACCCTGCACCCTTCCCTTGATAACTAAGAATACATTTCACAGTGGGTATTTAATAGTCACTGAACACTTTGGGAGGCTGAGGCGGGTGGATCACCTGAGGTCAGGAGTTCAAGACCAGACTGGCCAACATGGTGAAACACCGTCTGCACTAAAAAATACAAAAAATCAGCTGGGTGTGGTGGCGGGCACCTATAATCCCAGATACTCAGGAGACTGACAAAGGAGAATCTCTTGAATCTGGGAGGTGGTGGTTGCAATGAGTTTAGATTGCACAACTGTACTCCAGCCTGGGCAACAAAGCGAGACTCTATCTCAAAAAAAAAAAAGTCACTGAATACAGGAGGGCTTTGGGACTATTTTCTAAAGTGAACTCTGTACTTGTTCTTAATACCTCAGTTTCTCTGTAAAATGGTAAAACTGAGGTAAAAAAAAAAAACTCTAATGCTTTACAGTTCCGTCAAAGTTAGAAATTACGTGTTCAGGCCGGGCGCAGTGGCTCACACCTGTAATCCCAGCACTGTGGGAGGCTGAGAGGGACAGACCACGAGGTCAAGAGATCAAGACCATCCTGGCCAACATGGTGAAACCCCGTCTCTACTAAAAATGCAAAAATTAGCTGGGCTTGCTGGCATGCGCCTGTAGTCCTAACTACTCAGGAGGCTGAGGCAGAAGAATCGCCTGAACCCAGGAGGTAGAGGTTGCAGTGAGCCAAGATGGTGCCACTGCACTCCAGCCTGGTGACAGAGTAAGACTCCATCTCAAAAAAATAAAAAAGAAAAAGAAAATAAATTATGTGTTCAACTACTTTTTGAGTACCATGCTGCATGCTTTACAATAACAAATCTCGACAAATTTTAGAAACAAAAGAAGAAACAGAACCACACATCCTTGGCTGGTGAACATTTTCTGACCCTTCCTAAAGGCTTTCTCTCAGGTCAGGGTTGAGCTAGTCTCTTTCATCTACCACATTCAGGCAGCCCGGGAAGATGCGTCACCCTGATTAAACAGAACTGCCTGAAGTCAAGAGGCCTGGAGCTAAGAGGTAAAATGTCATTTTCTTTCTTTAGGATCACGGTATTTCCTGTCACTAAGGAGAAGGGAACAAAGCGTTTTGCTTCACTAAGGATAGGGGATGGGTATAGTGACAGGGGAAGGGTGTGGCTCTCAGTCCACTTCAGGGGATGAAATCCTGCCAAACCTGACCAATGTCCACTTGCTGGAGGCTGGCTAGGGCTTAATGTTAAGGCTCTCAAGGTACGGACATTCAACTCTAGGTGTTAAAGGTGACAAATTGTTCTGAATCCAAAGATTTCAAAGTCGTAACTTTTTCTTAAACTTACTTCCCTTGGATTCTAATTGGAAAACCAGAGAAAGGCTGGGTACAGTGGCTCCTGCCTGTAATCCTAACCCTTTGGGAGGCTGAGGCAGGAGGACTGCTTGACACCAGGAGTCTGAGACCAGCATCACCAAGATGGTGAAACCCCATCTCTACTAAATATACAAAAAAATTAGCCAGACACTTGGTGGTGGGCACCTGTAATTCAAGCTACCTGGGAGGCTGAGGAAGAAGAATTGCTTGAACCCAGGAGGCGGAGGCTGCAGTGAGCTGAGATCACGCCCTGCACTCCAGCCTGGGCAACTCAGCAAGACTCTGTCTCAGAAAAAAAAAAAAAAAAGGTCAGGCACAGTAGCTTACGCCTGTAATCCCAGCACTTTGGGAGGCCCAGGTGGGTGGATTATGAGGTCAAGAGATCGAGACCATCCTGGCCAATATAGTGAAACCCCGTTTCTACTAAAAATACAAAAATTAGCTGAGTGTGATGGTGTGCGCCTGTAGTCCCAGCTACTCGGGAGGCTGAGGCAGGAGAATTGCTTGAACGTGGGAGGCTGAGGTTGCAGTGAGCTGAGCTCGCGCCACTGCACTCCAGCCTGGTGCTGGCGACAGAGTGAGACTCCGTCTTGAAAGAAAGAGAGAAAGAGAGAGAGAGAGAGGATAGAAGGGGGGGTGAGAGAGAGAGAGGATAGAAGGGGGGTGAGAGAGAGAGAGAGGATAGAAGGGGGGTGAGAGAGAGAGAGAGAGAGAGACAGACAGACACTGAGGCCGGGCGTGGTGGCTCATGCCTGTAATCCCAGCACTTTGGGAGGCCGAGGCAGGCAGATCACGAGGTCAAGAGATCGAGACCATCCTGGCCAACATGGTGAAACCCTGTCTCTACTAAAAATACAAAAAAAAAAAAAAAATTAGCTGGGCGTACTGACGCGAGCCTGTAGTCCCAGCTGCTCGGGAGGCTGAGGCAGGAGAATCACCTGCACCTGAGATGGAGGTTGCAGTGAGTTGAGATCGCGCTACTGCACTCCAGCCTGGCGGGAGAGCAAGATGGCGGCAAAGCGAGACTCAGTACGAAAAGGGACAGAGGGGACGGGAGGGGGAGGGAGGGACGGACGGAAGGAAGGAGGGGGAGGGGAGGCAGGGAGGGACGGAGGAAGGAGGGGAGGGGGGAGGCAGGGAGGGGGGGAAGGAGGAGGGGAGGGGAGGGAGGGAGGGACGGAAGGAGGGGGAGGGGAGGGAGGGAGGGAGGAAGGAAGGAGGGGGAGGGGAGGGAGGGACGGAAGGAAGGAGGGGAGGGGAGGGAGGGAGGGACGGAGGAAGGAGGGGGAGGGGGAGGGAGGGAGGGACGGAAGGAAGGAGGGGGGAGGGGAGGGGAGGGAGGGACGGAGGAAGGAGGGGGAGGGAGGGGAGGGAGGGAGGGACGGAAGGAAGGAGGGGGGGGGAGGGGAGGGACGGAAGAAGGAGGGGAGGGGAGGGAGGGAGGGAAGGAAGGAGGGGAGGGGAGGGAGGGAGGGAGGGAAGGAAGGAGGGGAGGGGAGGGAGGGAGGGACGGAGGAAGGAGGGGGAGGGGAGGGAGGGAGGGACGGAAGGAAGGAGGGGAGGGGAGGCGAGGGAGGGAGGGACGGAGGAAGGAGGGGAGGGGAGGGAGGGAGGAGGACGGAGGAGGGAGGGGAGGGGAGGGAGGGAGGGAGGGACGGAGGAGGGAGGGAGGGGAGGGGAGGGGAGGGAGGGAGGGACGGAAGGAGGGAGGGGAGGGAGGGAGGGAGGGACGGAGGAAGAGGGGAGGGGAGGGAGGGAGGGACGGAAGGAAGGAGGGGAGGGGAGGGAGGGAGGGAGGGAGGAGGAGGGAGGGGAGGGGAGGGGAGGGAGGGAGGGAGGGACGGAAGGAGGGAGGGGGAGGGAGGGGAGGGAGGGAGGGATTGGAGGAGGGAGGGGAGGGGAGGGAGGGAGGGAAGGAAGGAAGGGAGGGGAGGGAGGGAGGGACGGAAGGAAGGAGGGGAGGGAGGGAGGGATGGAAGGAAGGAGGGGGAGGGGAGGGAGGGAGGGACGGAAGGAAAGAGGGGAGGGGAGGGAGGGAGGGACGGACGGAAGGAGGGGAGGGGAGGGGAGGGAGGAGGGGAGGGGAGGGAGGGAGGGAGGAGGAAGGGAGGGGAGGGAGGGAGGGAAGGAAGGAGGGGGAGGGGAGGGAGGGAGGGAAGGAAGGAGGGGAGGGGAGGGAGGGAGGGACGGAAGGAAGGAGAGGAGGGAGGGAGGGAGGGACGGAAGGAGGGAGGGGGAGGGAGGGAGGGAGGGACGGAAGGAGGGAGGGGAGGGGAGGGAGGGAGGGACGGAAGGAAGGAATGAGGGGAGGGAGGGAGGGACGGAAGGAAGGAATGAGGGGTGGGAGGGAGGGACGGAGGAAGGAGGGGGAGGGAGGGAGGGAGGGACGGAAGGAAGGAGGGGGAGGGAGGGAGGGACGGACGGAAGGAGGGGAGGAGGGAGGGAGGGACGGAAGGAAGGAGGGGAGGGAGGGAGGGACGGAAGGAAGGAGGGGAGGGAGGGAGGGACGGAGGAAGGAATGAGGGAGGGAGGGAGGGACGGAGGAAGGAATGAGGGGAGGGAGGGAGGGACGGAAGGAAGGAATGGGGGAGGGAGGGAGGGACGGAAGGAAGGAATGAGGGAGGGAGGGAGGGACGGAAGGAAGGAATGAGGGGGAGGGAGGGAGGGACGGAGGAAGGAATGAGGGGGAGGGAGGGAGGGACGGAAGGAAGGAATGAGGGGAGGGAGGGAGGGACGGAAGGAAGGAGGGGAGGGAGGGAGGGAGGGACGGAAGGAAGGAGGGGGAGGGAGGGAGGGAGGGACGGAAGGAAGGAGGGGGAGGGAGGGAGGGAGGGACGGAAGGAAGGAATGAGGGGAGGGAGGGAGGGAGGAGGAGGAGGGAGGGAGGGAGGGACGGAAGGAAGGAGGGGAGGGAGGGAGGGAGGGACGGAAGGAAGGAGGGGGAGGGAGGGAGGGAGGGACGGAGGAAGGAGGGGAGGGAGGGAGGGAGGGACGGAAGAAGGAGGGGGAGGGAGGGAGGGAGGGACGGACGGAAGGAAGGACGGGAGGGAGGGAGGGACGGACGGAAGGAAGGACGGGAGGGAGGGAGGGATGAGAGGGAGGGAGGGACGGAAGGAAGGAGGGGAGGGAGGGAGGGAGGGACGGAAAGAAGGAGGGGGAGGGAGGGAGGGACGGAAGAAGGAGGGAGGGAGGGAGGGAGGGACGGAAGGAAGGAAGGAGGGAGGGACGGAAGGAAGGACAGGAGGGAGGGACGGAAGGAAGGAGGGAGGGAGGGACGGAAGGAAGGACGGGAGGGAGGGAGGGAGGGACGGACGGAAGGAAGGAGGGGAGGGAGGGAGGGACGGAAGGAAGGACGGGAGGGAGGGAGGGAGGGACGGACGGAAGGAAGGAGGGGAGGGACAGAAGGAAGGAGGGGAGGGAGGGAGGGAGGGAAAAGAAAACTCCCAGTGTACTCCCAAATCAATGCAGTCAACCCAACTACTTCCTGGACGCCTACTATGACTCAATATACAGAAATACAAGATACTTTTTTTTTCAGAGCTTTCAATGTAGATTGGAAGATAATACAAATGTACCTAAAACTAAGAGTGGTTTGTGTGGCACAGTCTCTACTGGTTATAGGCCTTTTGGGGAAATCAAGACACCTAATTACATGAAGAGGTTGGAATACCATTACAGAGCACCTTGAAAGCCCTTGGATTAGAATGTAATTGGAAATAAGGAGACGAGGAAGGCTTTCAAGCAGGTGAGTGACATGTATTATCTCTCCTACCAAGCCACAAGATCCTCACAGGATAGGGAACCCATAGTACAGAAACCACTCTCACACACAATTATTTGTCCCTGCACCTTTGCTAGGCTTGGGAGTATGACAAAGGCCATGAAAGCACTACCGTGGCACAAGTTCACGTCCCACTGTGTGGGCAGAGTGCTAGTGGGCAGTTTGGAGTCGCAAGCAGGGAGCTGGTAAAACTAGAAGCACAGCAGAGGTTGCAGGACCAGGTTAGCAAACATGGGGCAGGGGGTGGGGGCTGCAGGTAGGGAGAAGTCCAAGAATCAACCCCAAGTCAAAAAAGGAAGTGGACGGATTCCCAGCACTGCATGCCTCTCATGAACAAGACACCAACAGCACTTTCACCAGATTCATGAAGTAATTAGTATGACCCTAGGAATAATGCTGTAAGATTAAGCCCAGAACTAATAAAAATACCCCTTTGGTGGCCTAAAGACCACTCCAATTGGATGAAGTAACCATGCCAGCATAGGACACACCTGTTCCAACTCAGAAAAGGTAAAATGTACAAACCAAAGCAAAGGATTTCAACCACATCTAGGAGCCTCCTGAGCCCAGTAGCCTTTTAGGGGTCCTGCTGCAGCCTTCAGGCCTTGGGGCTTCTGTCTGAGCCTCTATCTATAGCCAGCTGCTCAACCACCCTTGAATTCTCTCCTCTCTCAAGCTGTGGACCAAGTAGAAGAGAGAAAACAAAAAACAAAAAACAACGACGACAACAAAAAAGGATTTTAATGTAGCAATCAATGATAGGACCAAAGTTAAAGAATGACTTTGATTTTGTTGAAATTCCTACAGGTGTATTAAAAAGCAATCATAATGTTCATTAAGGACTCAACATTTGAGAAGGAAATTGAGGGGGAAATTGAAGATGACTGCTTCAGCCCTGCCTTCCATCAGTCACCAACAAGTTCATTCTCACCCCAGAGCTTTGCATCTGTTTTTCTTCTGTCTGCAAAGATTGCCCCACAGATATCCACCTGGTTTGCTCCCTCACTTGATTCAGGCCTCTGCTAAAAATGTCACATTATTCTAGAACCAGAAATACCATTTGACCCAGTAATCCCATTACTGGGTATATACCCAAAGGAATATAAATTATTCTATTATAAAGACACATGCACTTGTATGTTTACTGCAGCACTGTTTACAATAGCAAAGACAAGGAACCAACCCAAATGCCCATCAATGATACACTAGATAAAGAAAATGTGAGATATATATATATATATATATATATATATGGAATACTATGCAGCCATAAAAAAGAATGAGATCATGTCCTTTGCAGGGACATGGATGAAGCTGGAAGCCATCATCCTCAGCAAACTAACAAAGGAACAGAAAACCAAACACTGCATGTTTTCACTCGTAAGTTGGAGTTGAACAATGAGAACACAGGGAGGAGAGCGACACACTGGGGACTATGGTGGGGGTACAGGAGAATGGGAGAAATACCTAATGCTCTAGGCTTAAAACCTAGATAACAGGTTGATAGGTGCAGCAAACCACCGTGGCACACATATACCTATGCCACAAACTTGCACGTTCTGCACATGTATCCTGGAACTTAAAGTAAAACAAAAAAATAAAATAACATAAAAATGTCACCTTCTTAATAGAGCCTACAGTGATTATGTACACACCCCCAGCGGTACTTAACCCAACACACTGTTCTCTTTTCTTCTACAGTTATCACCATCTGACAGATTTCAGGGTTTTGTTTGTTTGTTTTTGTTTTTTGAGACAGGCTGCAGTGCACGGCACAATCTTGGCTCACTGCTACCTCTACTTCCCAGGTTCAAGCGATTCTCATGCCTCAGCCTCCACAGTAGCTGGGCTTACAGGCACACACCACCACACCCAACTAACTTTTGTATTTTTTGTACAAGTAAGATCTCACTATGTTGTCAGGTTGGTCTTAAAAAAACCCCTGGGCTCAAGCAATCTTACCACCTAGACCTCCCAAAGCGCTGGGATTACAGGCATGAGCCGCCATGCCCAACAGGGTTTTTAAATTGTTTTCTCTCACTAAAATATAAGCCACATATCCTAAAACAGAACCTACGGCATAGGGGGATTTAAATAAATATGTATTAAGTGAAGACTATGTGAATTCAGACCATTCAATAAATCAGTGTAATAACCAACACTGACATGTAAAACAGCTAAAACAGATCAAATTTGGAGGGACAAGAATAACAACTGTAGGAAAGGCACAGGGAATCACACCTGTCATCCCAGTACATTCGGAGGCCAAGGTGGGAGCATCACTTGAGCCCAGGAGTTCAAACCAACATGGATAACATAGTGAGAATTCGTCTCCATAAATAATTAAAATAATTAGGGCCAGGTGCTGTGGCTCATGCCTGTAATCCCAGCACTTTCAGAGGCCCAGGCGGGCAGATCACTTGAGGGCAGGAGTTCGAGACCAGCCTGACCAACATGGAGAAACCCTGTGTCTACTAAAATACAAAATTAGCCAGGTGTGGTGGTGCATGCCTGTAATCCCAGCTATTCAGGAGGCTGAGGCAGGAGAATCGCTTGAACTCAGGAGGTAGAGGTTATGGTGACCGCAGATCCCAGCTATTCAGGAGGCTGAGGCAGGAGAATCGCTTGAACCCAGGAGGCAGAAGTTATGGGGACCCCAGATCATACCATTGCACTGCAGCCTGGGCAACAAGAGTAAAACTCTGTCTCAAAAAAAAAAAAAAAAAAAAAATTAGGCTGGGCGCAGTGGCTCACGCCTGTAATCCCAGCACTTTGAGAGGCCAAGAGGGGCAGATCACCTGAGTTCAGGAGTTCAAGACCATCCTGGCCAACACAGTGAAACCCCGTCTCTACTAAAAATACAAAAATTGGCTGGATATGGTGGTAGGTGCCTGTAATCCCAGCTACTTGGGAGGCTGAGGCAGGAGAATTGCTTGAATCCAGGAGGCCGAGGTTGCAATGCGCCAAGATTGTGCCATTACATTCCAGCCTGGGCAACAAGAGCAAAACTCCGTCTCAAAAAAAAAAAAAAAAAAATAGCCAGGTATGGTGGCACATGCCTGTAGTCCCAGCTACTTGGGAGGCTGAGGTGGAAGGATCACTTGAGCCTGGGAGGTTGAGACTGCAGTGAGTCAAGATTCCATCGCTGCACTCCAGCCTGGGTGACAGTGGGACCGTCTCAAAATAAAAAAAAATTTTAAAAAGGCCGGGTGTGGTGGCTCATGCCTGTAATCCAAGCACTTTGGAGGCCAAGGTGGGCGGATCACCTGAGGTCGGGAGCTCAAGACCAGCCTGACCAACATGGTGAAACCCCGTCTTTAAAAAAACAAAAACAATTGTAATAGGATATGGAAGAATGTTGTTCCCTATAGTGTATAAAGTAATAATACTGTTGTTTTTAAAAAGTAACATTTTTAAAAATATGTAAAACGTTATTATGACAGCACATCTGAGCAATAGATCACTAAAGCTTATTACTCTGATCTAAGTGAAATTTTGTACCCTTTGATCAATATCTCTTCCTGCCTTTCCACCCCCATTCCCCAGCCTCTGGTAACCACCATCTACTCTCTATTTGTATGAGTTCAACTTTTTAAGCTCCCACATATGAGTGAAAACATGCAATATTTGTCTTTCTGTGCCTGGCTTATTTTACTTAGCATGGTGTCTTCCAAGTTCATCCATGTTGCCACAAATGACAGAATTTCTTTCTTTTCAAAGGCTGAATAATATTCCATTGTGGATACATACCACAGCTTCTTTTCCCATTCATCTGAGGATGGACGTCTAGGTTGCTTCCATATCTTGGCTATTTGGAATAATGCTGCAATGAACACGAGTGCAGATATGTCCTCTGCATACGAATCTATTTCCTTTGGATATATACTCAGAAGTGGGATTGCCAGATCATATGGTAGCTCTATTTTTAGTTTACTGAGGGACCTCCATATTGTTTTCTATAATGGCTATATTAATTTACATTCCCACCAAGGTAGAATTTTCAATCAGATAAATGCCTATGTGAAAATGCTCCCCCAAAAAAATAATGCATAGCTGTGAGCCTGAGAAAGTGACTATTTGTGGCTGTCCTGTCAAATACAGGACGTCAGCATCTGCACCTCTTCATAGGTTTGTGTCCTCATGCTAAACAGTGAGCCCTTGGAGGTCCCTAACTGAGACTCACCCATCCTTGCAACCCTAGCTCTCAATACAGTGCCCAACAGACAGAAGCCATTTATTAACTATTCAAGTGCATGAATGGAAGCAGGAAGAAGGGTTTAACATGTTGAGCCAACATGTTAATGAATAACTGTAAGTTAAATAATCATTGAGTAGGTTAAAAACTGGCAGCCAAAGAAAAGAAACAAATTCTGTTTCTGATCCAGACCCCAGAGCTAGCCCAGAGGCCAAACATGTCATCTGACTTCTCACTAGTTCCAAACAGGCCCCACTATTCATTTCTGCTCCAGAGCAGAGGATCTTTACCTGTGGTCTACAGATGAAAACAGAAGCCAAGGGGCTGAAATTACAGTAGTTATCTGACTAGCTGCTAAGTCTTTTATTTAAATCATTAATAAAGAAGCATATAAAGAACTATATTACAATCTTTAAAAATATGTTGATAACTATATTCCTACATAATTGTGTAATCCTATTTTAATGTACATATTTAAAAGTAAGTTTTGAGGTCAGGTACCGTGGCTCACACCTGTAATCACAGCACTTTGGGGGCCCGAGGCAGGAGGATCACTTGAGGTCAGAAGTTCAAGACAAGTCTGGCCAACATGGTGAAACCCTGTCTCTATTAAAAATCAAAACAAATTAGCTGAGTGTGGTGGCGCATGCCTGTAATTCCAGCTACTCAGGAGAGTCAGGCAGGAGTATCACTTGAGCCCGGGAGGCAGACTACGCTGCTGCACTCTAGCCTGGGCAACAGAGCGAGACTCCATCTCAAAAAAATAAAATAAAATAAAAGTATATTTTAAGAAGCCAATCAAAGGCTTCCCCAATTTGCCAAAGGGCACCATGGAATGAAAACAATTAGGAACTCCACTCCTGTAATCCCAACACTTTGAGAATGAGGCGGGAGATCGCTTGAGGCCAGGAGTTCAAGACCAGCCTAGGCAACATAGTGAGACTTCATCTCTACAAAAAATTAAAAAATTAGCCGGGCATGGTGGCGCGCACCTGTAGTCACAAAGGAGGATCACTTAAGCCCAGGAGTTTGTGGCTACAATGAGCTATGGTCGCACCACTGCATTCCAGCCTTACTTTGTCTTAGAAAAACAAAAATAAAACCTTCCAGCTCTAGAAAGAGAATATACAGGCAACTGGAAGACCTGTTCCACTAGACCCAATAATTCTGTCAAGATGAAAACGGTTGATAAAGGACCTGCTGGGGGACTCTTGAGCAATCATGACCTCCTCTTCAGAGGTCACAACAGCCAGGAAGGGTAAGGCCTTCATCAGATATACTCCAGATGTTTGATGGGCAAACATCAAAAGGAAGACAAGCATAATTCCAAAACAAGGCTGTAAAATAAAATCATCCGAGACAGTTAAGAGATTCTAAAGATGAAACAATCACAAATCATCTAAAGATAAGGTAAGGAACTAAGAAAACTAGAATGTCCTCCAAAAAATTTAATAAACAGATATTAAAAAGGAAATGTAAGAACACTTCCTCCCCCACTAGACTAAGCTCTTTAAGAAAAGAAACTGAGTCTCACTCATCTTTGCATTCTCATGACCAAGTACTATGTTTGACCTGCAGTAAGCCCTACATTTAAAAATGCAAAAGTAGCATAATCAGCCAGGCATGGTGGCTCACGTCTGTAATACGAGTACTTTGGGAGGCTGAGGCGGGCAAATCACCTGAGGTCAGGAGTTCAAGACCAGCCTGGCCAACATGATGAAACCCCGTCTCTACTAAAAATACAAAAATTAGCCGGGTGTGGTGGCGCACACCTGTAATCCCAGCTACTCAGAGGCTGAGGTGGGAGAATCACTTGAACCCAGGTCAGGTTGCAGTGAGCCGAGATCGTGTCCCTGTACTCCAGCCTAGGTGACAGAGAGAGATTCTGTCTTAAAAAAAAAAAAAAAGTAGCATAATCAGTGTTAACTATAAAAAGGTGGCATTCATCCATAGGAAAAGCATCACCCATATATATAAGGTTCTAAGAGAGGCAAGAGCAGTGCCACATAACAATGCAGTAAAAAATGAAGAAATGTCTAGAATAATAAATGGAAAGTCTGGAACAGCAGTGACCTGTGAACTTGGTTCCACAGGCACCAGTTATGTTACCATGTACATCTGAAACATTTTGGAATAACTTTTTCTAATTTTAGAAGAAAATAAACGGGCTGAGGACTTTTAAAATTCTGCTCAGTGTACCAGGAAAAACAGAGAGAGAATCCAGCTGGTCAGGGTAAGAGGAACAATGTCAGCCAGTTGTTTTTCAGAAGAACTCAAATCTTACTTCGCTTCTAACATTTCCAACAAGAAATACTTCTTTCATTCATTTAGCCACATAACACCTGGCATTTCCATAGTGCTCTCCATGTGCTAAGCACGGTGCTGGGGGTAAGGGAATGAGCAACACTGGCAAGGCTCCTGCCTAACCTTACATTCAACGGGAAGAGGGGACGCACATCAAAAACAAAGAAGTAATATTCCTATTTGCAAGGAGGGTCTTAGCAGATGTAAGCAAGTTAAAATGAGCTCATACTCAATTAGTGTGGTCCCTAATCCAGTGGCTGACATGGTAAGAGGGAAATTTGGACGCAGACACACACACAACAAAGACGGCCATGTGAAGACGGAAATGAAGACTGGAGTTATGCTGCCACAAGCCGAGAAATGCCAAGGACTGCCAGCAACCATCAGAAGGCAGAAGAAAGGATTCTTCCCTTCAGAGGGAGCATGGCGCTGCCAACACCTGGACTTTGAACTTCTAGTCTCTAGAACTGTGAAAATAATACTGCTGCTGTAAGCCTTCAAACATTTGTAATATGTAGTTACAGCAGCCCTGGGAAACTAATACAGAAGCAGATGGCAATGTAAGAAGCTGAGACTACAGATGGGAAAAGCAACTGGAAAGATGCCCTACAGCTTCTCAATCCTTGCTTTAGTTACTTGCATCTGAAAACAGCCCAACTAAGAGGGTCACCAAATGACTGCCGCCAAGCACTCATGGATGAAGGACTCTTTACCACAGGTGAAACCCCACTAGTATTTGTCTCTGATAGCACTTCTTGGCCAGGCTCAGTGGCTCATATCTGTAATCCCAGCACTTTGGGAGGCTGAGGCAGGCAGATCACCTGAGATCAGGAGTTGGAGACCAGCCTGGCCAACATGGTGAAACCCCATCTCTACGAAAAATACAAAAATTAGCCAGGCATGGTGGTGCACATCTGTAATCCCAGCTACTTGGGAGGCTGGGGCAGGAGAACAGCTTGAACCCGGGAGGCAGAGGTTGCAGTGAGCAGAGATGATGCCACTGCACTCCAGCCTGGGCAACACAGCAAGACTCTGTCTCAAAAAAAAAAAAAGTTAGCTGGGCATGCTGGTGGGCTCCTGCAATCCCAGCTACTCAGGTGGCGGAGGTAGGAGAGATGCTTGAACCCAGGAGGCGAAGGCTGCAGTGAGATGAGATCATGCTATTGCACTCCAGCCTCGGCAACAGAACAAGGCTGTGTCTCAAAAAAAAAAAAAAAAAAAAAAGCAAGCAAGCACTTTTTGAGTTTGGAACAAAAATCTCTCAATCACATTCAGTGGATAATAAATCTACCCACTGGCCCTATGTCTAATTTCTAGGACCACAGAAAACAAATACAAGCTATC
Organism: Ateles fusciceps; assembly: GCA_036589455.1. Taxonomy (NCBI): domain Eukaryota; kingdom Metazoa; phylum Chordata; class Mammalia; order Primates; family Atelidae; genus Ateles; species Ateles fusciceps. The sequence continues at coordinate 16,454,887 of JAZHEH010001321.1, forward strand.
ACCTTCCTCATGACAACTTTTCATACTCTTCAATGGACAGCTATCATATTTTCTTGAAATTTCTTTTTCTGGCCGGGCATGGTGGCTCACGCCTGTAATCCCAAGCACTTTGGAGGCCAAGACGGGCGGATCACCTGAGGTCGGGAGTTCAAGACCAGCCTGACCAACATGGTGAAACCCCGTCTTTATAAATAAATAAATAAATAAAATAAAAAATAAAAAAATTTTTAAAAAGAAATTTTTTTCTTTTTTGAGACAGGGTCTCACTGTTGCCCAGGCTGGAATGCAGTGGTGTGATCACGGCTCACTGCAGCCTCCACCTCCTGGGCTCAAGCAATTATCCCACCTCAGCCTCCCGAGTAGCTGGGACTACAGGTGTACACCACCACGCCCAGCTAATTTTTTGAATTTTTTGTAGAGACAGGGTTTCGCTATGTCATCCAGACTGGTCTTGAACTCGTAGGCTCAAGGGATCCTCCCATCTTGGCTTCCCAAAGTGTTATGATTACAGGCAGGAGCCACTGCACCTGGCCTGAACAGAGATTTTTCTGTTTGTTTTTTCACTTGTTTATTTAGTAAATCATGAAAATCTGTTTATCCAACCCACCAAAGCATGGCTAATAATATCCAACTGTTTGTGATTATGAATAATGGTGACTATGTGAGAAACGTAATCAGGACTACTTAGCATGGAGTTGCACTGGCAAGAACTACCCATGTAGGGAATGCCCGAGCCTTTCTGTTAGCTTGTGATAACAGCACAGGGAGCCTGCTGTTACACAATGTTGCACTTAGGCTTTAGTGGGGCCCCTCTGGCTCTACACTGAGAACAGACTCAAGTGAAGCAAGGGTGGGCATGAGAAGACCAGTTAGGAGGCTGTTCCAGAAATCCAGGGAAGAGATGCTGGTGCTTGGACCTAGGTGACAGCGGCAGAGGTGATGAGAAAGAGGTGGTGAGAATCTGGTCTGCTCCTAGTTTTCTGACAGGTCTAGAGCAGGGCCAGTGCAAGCTCTGGTCCACAGGCCAAATAAATCTAGGCCACTGTTTTCGTGAGTGAAGTTTTACCGGAACACAGCTATGCTTGTTCACTGACATACGGTCTACGGCTGCTTTTGTGTTACAGAGCTGAGATAAACGGTTCTGACCTTACAGCCTCCAAAGCCAAAAATATTTACTATCTGTACCTTAACAGAAAGAGTCTGCCAATCCCAGGTCTACAAAACATGAATTGTCATTTATTGAGATGGAAACCTAGAAGATAAAATGTGAGGAAATAGCAAAGCTTGATTTGGGGCACGCTAGCTGTGAGATGCCTATTAAGACATCCAAGCAGAGACGTCAGGTAAGGTCCTGGATGTGTGAGTCTGAGGTTCAAGGAGCAGGTCCAAGTTGGAGATATAAGCTTAGGAATCATCCAATGAAGGTAATTAAAGCCAGGACACTGGATGACATCAGCAAGAGAATAAACCTGGATAGAAAGGACAAGAGGTTAACGACTGGGCCCTCGAATCCTAACATTTAGAAGTCAGCGAAATGAAAAGGAACCAGGCAAAGAGTGAAAAAGAAACAGACAGAGACAGCATGAAAATGAGGAGAATGTGCTGTTCTGGAAGCCAAAAGGAAAACGTGTTTCCAGGAGAAGAGGGTGAAAGCCATGTCTAATGAGGCGGCTGGATCAGACCAGACAGTGACTCAGAGCAACCAAGGGAGGCCTCACCTGACTGGAGTTGATTCAGCAAAGGGTGCAAGGGCAAAAGGGGACGGAGAGAACAGGCAACTCATTCCAGAAGTTCTGTTGCAAAGGTTTTGGAGCAGAGATGTGGGGTAGAAGCTGGCAGGGGGAATTATATCGAGAGTTCCTTTTGTTCATTCCCATGATGGGAAAATAATTGCATTATATAGGCTGTTAAAAAAAAAGTCCATATGATGAAGCAAGAGAAAAAAAGGAACTGCTGGAGTGAAGGCTGAGTAACTGAGGGGAGATGGGATCTAGGGTCCAGGCTTCAACAGAAGCAGGGACATTTCACGCATAGCAAGAACTGGGCTCACATAGAGGCAGGCAGACGGATGTGATGAATGGGGCTGATGGAGTTTCCCTGCCTAGGTTCTGCCTGTGTCTGTTTTCTCAATAAAATATGAAGCCAGAGTTAAGTGTGGTGGCACATGACTATAGTCCCAGCTACAAGGGAGACTGAGGGAGATGGATCATTTGAGCCTAGGAGTTTGAAGCTATAGTACACGATGATCACGCCGATGAACAGCCACCACACTCCAGCCTGGGCAACACAGTGAGACCCCATCTCCAGGAAAAAAAAAAAGAAAAAGAAATGGGAAGCCAGGCCAGGCCATCAGCTAAGAGAGTGAGCATGGAGAATGAGGTCCTGCACACTGGAGAAGAAGGTATGAAATCAATCAGCAGAGTGAGTGAAGTGGGAAACATGGTATAGCTGCCTGCCAGTATCAAGAGTCTACTTGAGTTTGTGATCATGAATTTGATTTTTTGTTGTTGTGGTTGTTGTTTTTGAGACAGAGTCTCATTCCATCACCCAGGCTGGTGTGCCGTGGTACCATATTGGCTCACTGCAATCTCCACCTCCTGGGTTATGCAATTCTCATGCATCAGCCTCCTTTGTAGCTGGAATTATAGGCAGGCAGCACCATGCCCACCTTTTCGTAATTTTTGTGAGACGAGATTTTCCCATGTTGGCTAGGCTAGTCTCGAACTCCTGACCTGAAGTGATCTGCCCACCTTGGCTTCCCAAAGTGCTGGGATTACAGGCATGAGCCACCGCGCCCAGTCATGTGATCATGAATTTGAAATGAGACAGATATTTCAAACGTTTTCAATTAGTTCAAATGGTTTCAAATGGTTCTGAGTTTTTCTACAGTCTTATTCTACTGCATGAGAGAGTAGGTGGGGAATGGGATTTAACCAGGACTCTGGTTTAAATAAGCAAGTAAGGCAAAGTGAGAGAGGGTCTCTCCAAGACAGATTCCAGCAGTGGCCTGACCAGGGTGAGGCAAAGGGCACTGTTGTCAATACTATACCCAAGGAAAAAATCACATTTTGAAGCCTGAACCCTTCAATCCTACCAGAAGACCAACAGAGCTTCTCAGAGACATACAGACAAGACATTATAGGCAAGGGCATTCTTTATTACTATGTTTTGGCTGAACCTCATTGGGCATAGACATTTATATATACCCGGGGAGTAGTGTGCATTGATACCTAATGAGAAGTACAGCAACAAAAACTCTGCAAATACTTTCGATTGACACATGATTCTAGATCAAGAAGACAGATGATTTGGAAGGCTACCAAATTATTAGATGATATTATGATCAATGCAGGCCTCTTAGCACCAGCTCTACCCAACTATAATCCTAAGTAATCATAAAATAATAATAATACTTACATGACAATATTATGTTTGATAGAAAAGTTCACAGACAGAGAGATGTTTTCAAATATACAGTATGAAGAAATATCATCATTTCCCAACAAAGACAGTCCTGGATATCAAGCATCAGTTCATTTATTATAAAGAAACTTTTACCATAGTTGAATAGTTGTCAATGAGATAGTTCTAAAACATCCTATCAGGGAGTCTTATCCTCTGAAAAGTTAGAGAAAAAGTTCTGTGCCAATGTAGAATGAAGACGAGGAAATCTGCAATTAGAGGTTTTGATTTTGACCATTATTTTTATCTTGCACTTTCAGATTTTTATCCTAAAACCATCAACCAAATTCATAAAATCAGCTGAACCAAATTCAGTCTTAATCATCTTGTCATCAGAGATAATACCTAAACCTGTTCGGAAAAAAAAAAGATGGCAGTTATGGAAAGAAAAGCAATTGGTTTTAACAGATTGCAATAAAAAAAAAGGCAGTAACACAACATACTGCAATGATATTTAAACCACTGCTTGGAGGATTTTAAAGAGCTGATGTCTGCTTCATTTCAATCTGTTGTAGAAACCGCAACCATCAGCTAAACAACAAGCTAAGAAGAATTACAAAAGAATCCCAGGTATGAAGCTCAGGCTTACCTGATGCACCTATTGGGGGAGGTAGCTGGGGTCATGTTGTGGACATTGAGACCAAGACTCTGAGAGGGTCCTGGGGCTGATGCCGCTATGGGAGGCCCCGGGGGTTCTCCCTCTGGGGGAGAAGTGAGTGGGGTGGTCGGCTGAGAGGTCTGTCCACCAGCAAGTCGTGCAAGGCGCCTCCGTCGAATCTACAACATAAGGGGAAAAGGGCTTTCTATAACTAAACAGCAGAAACACAATTCTGCCAGAGAATGACATTATCCATAAGCATACCAGAGCTTAACAACTAAATATGCCTTGAGCAAAAGTACTCTTCTGAGAAAATAACTCGCTCTATCAGTATTCTTACAAGCTCTACCACCTCAGTTTTTAACAACTATATTTTGGCCAGGTACACTGGTGCCTGCCTACAGTCTCAGCTACTTTGGAGGCTGAGGTGGGGGTATCGCTTGAGTCTAAGGAGTTCAAGATCGGCCTGAGCAAAGCAGTGAGACTCCACCTCTAATTCATACATTCATAAATACAGACATATATACTGTATCTTTGTTGCTTTACCCTCTGTTTATCATACCTCTTGGCTGATACGGTGAATTTACAGTACACACCCTATACTTTTTTTTTGGAGAGAGTCTCTCTATCACCCAAGCTGGAATGCAGAATTTCAATCGTAGCTAACTGCAGTCTTGAATTCCTGGGCTCAAGTAATCCTCCCGCCTCAGCCTCCCAAGTATCTAAGATTACACGTACGTGCCACCATGCCCAGCTAATTAATTTTTTTAATTTTTGGCAAAGACGAGGTCTCACTATGTTGCCCAGGCTGGTTTCAATCTCCTGGCCCCAAGCGATCCTCTCACCTCGGCCTCTCGGAGTGCTAGGATTATAAGCATGAAGCACCACAGCCCGCCTACGCTTGTAACACACTAAAGCTTGCTGTTATTTAAATAAAATGACCTAACTTGGTCATTTCAAATAGGTAAGATTTTAAAAGAAATAGCCAATTGGCCGGGCGTGGTGTCTCATGCCTGTAATCCCAACACTTTGGGAGGCCATGGTGGGCGGATCACGAGGTCAGGAGTTCAAGACCAGTCTGACCAACATGGTGAAACCTCGTCTCTACTAAAAATACAAAAATTAGCCGGGCATGGTGGCACATGCCTATAATCCCAGTTACTCAGGAGGCTGAGGCAGGAGAATCACTTGAACTCGGGAGGTGGAGGTTGCAGTGAGCCAAGATCATGCCACTGCATTCCAGTCTGGGCAACAGAGCAAGACTCCATCTCAAAATAAATAAATAAATAAATAGCCAATTTAATTCACTAAAACAATGAGAAACAAAAGTTACACTAAGATACAAATTTAACCATCACTTGTAGGAGGAAAATGATCAGGGGTGTTTTTTTTTACTTGATTGAAATAAAAATACAATTTGCCACTTCTTCCCTTTAACATACAATTAAAGAGCAACACCTTATTGAAAGAGAGAAATTAACCCATTCATTGAAAATATATTTGTTGAACTCTAACAGCAGGGCCTCTGAAAAAGCTAATAGATTTACCCATGTCCCCTGAGCAAAAGAAGCCAGATGTAAAAAAACATAGACTGTATGATTCCATTTCTGTAAAGTCTGAAAATAAGAAAAACTAAACTATACCATTAGTTTGGATAATGGTTATCCTTGGTGGGGAAGGGGGCAAAAAGAAGCTTGGGAGAGGCAGGAGTGAGATTCTAGGGGTCTGGTAATGGTGTTTTTTTGTTTTTTTGTTTTTTAAATTTTAGCTGGATACTAGTATCACAGGTAGATCCACTCTATGAAAATTCACCGGGTTGTATACTTACAACTATGAGTAATCAGGTCACGGTTATTCATCTTATTCTTCTTCATAATTTATATATTAAATGTAGTCTTCTGTATAGAATGTAATTTTTTTTTTTGAGACGGAGTCTTGCCACCCAGGCTGGAGTGCAATGACACCATCTTGGCTTACTGCAACCTCCCCGACCCAGGTTCACCTCCCGCCTCAGCCTCCCAAATACCTGGGACACCTAATTTTTATTTTTTTGTAGAGATGGCATCTGACCATGTTGCCCAGGCTGGTCTCAAATTCCTGGGCTCAAACAATCCTCCCACCTCGGCCCCCTCAAAGTGCTGGGATTACAAGTGTGAGCCGCCATGCTGGGCCGAGTTTCATTATCTTACAGACAGCAAAATTTAGGAGCTCATGGTTGATTTCTAATTCAAATTTAACCTTTATTACTGACTACTTTATCTGGAGCCTATCTGGATAAGTCACTTAACGGCTCTGTGCTTCAGTTTCTGCACAATGGACATCTGTACATGCACGTCCGTACAATGGGCATGAAATCATCAGCTGAGTGTAGTCGCTCTTGCCTGTAATCTCAGCACTCTGGGAGTCCGAGGCGGATGAATCATTTGGGCTCAGGAGTTCGAAACTAGCCTGGCCAACACGGCAAAACCCTATCTTGACTAAAAATACAAAAATTAGGCCAGGCGCGATGGCTCATGCCTGTAATCCCAGCACTTTGAGAGGCCAAGGCAAGCGGATCACAAGGTCAGGAGTTCAAGACCAGCCTGGCCAACACAGTAAAACCCCGTCTCTATTAAAAATACAAAAATTAGCCGGGTGTGGTGGTGGCATGTGCCTATAGTCCCAGCTACTCCGAAGGCTGAGGCAGGAGAATTGATTTAAACTTGGGAGGCGGAGATTGCAGTGAGCTGAGGTGGCACCATGGCACTCCAGCCTGAGCACAGGGTGAGACCCTATCTCAAAAAAATATATATATATATACAAAAAATTAGCTGGGCATGGTGGAACACAACTGTAATCCCAGCTACTCTGGAGGCTGAGGCAGAAGCATCACTTGAACCCGGGAGGAGGAGGTTGCAGTGAGCTGGTATCGCACCACTGCACTCCAGCCTGGGCAATGGAGACTCCATCTCAAAAAATAAGAAGAAAAAGCAGTATCTTCCTCATAGAGTTGTGAGAAGATCACCACCCTGTCCCTTTCCCTACTTGTTTTTTCCTCCATGGCTCTCATCTGCCCTATGACATGGGTGATATATTTATTTGTGTACTGCTTAGTTACCATCCCCCTACTTGAAGTTTCTTAAAGGCAAGGACTTCTGTTCCTCTTTCTCTGACGTATCACCAGTGCCTAGAACAGTGCCTGAGACATGGTAGGTGCTCTCTAAATATTTGCTGAATAAATAAAAAATACTAGAAAAATGTACTGAACATAAAATTGACTAATTTATTAGCCGACATAAATTATCATTATCATCGAAAGAGCATACGTACTATTCTTGGCAAAAACATGAAGTCACCTTAAACCTGAATGCCAAGTTCAGCCCAAGATGTTAAATTCGGATGTTCTACTCAGTGATATAAACAGAGAATAAATGTTCTGACTCACTGCAATACGGGGTTGAAGAAAGGAAGGATTCTAAGGTTTCCAAAAAGGTTGAAGAATCAAGACTTTGTGAAGCATAATGCAGACTGTTAAGCAGGAAGAAAGAATTAAGAGGCAGAGGCAGGTCCATACACGATATAAGGGGTAGGAGAAGACTGGGGGAATACATCCTGCCTCATCTTAAATATCTGTTGGAAACATCAGGAAGAGCCATGCATGGGGCAGTGTTCTGGGCTGCCCACAGCAGGGCTCTCAGTAGAGGACAATGCCCTTTGGTGGTCTGACCGCCTTCTACACTGGTAGCTTTGAACTGGTTTAGCAAACTGAGGCCCTGGGAATATCTGGATAGCGGACTCACAAGAGAATGGTTTTACGCAATCACAGGTATAAAGGCTTTATCTCCAGCCTGAGCAACAGGGCGAAACACCAACTCTACTAAAAACACAAAAACTAGGCCAGTTGCAGTGGCTAATGCTTGTAATCCCAGCACTTTGGAAGGCCGAGGTGGGCGAGATCACTTGAGGTCAGGAGTTTGAGACCAGCCTGACCAGCACGCTGAGACCCCATCTCTACTAAAAATACAAAAATTAGCCAGGCGTGGTGGTGGGCACCTGTAATCCCAGCTATTCGGGAGGCTGAGGCAGGAGAATCACTTGAACCTGGGAGATAGAGGCTGCAGTGAGTCAAGACTGTGCCATTACGCTCCAGCCTGGGCAACAGAGCAAGACCCTCTCAAAAACGAAAAGAAAACAAAACAAAAAAACTGAGTCGGGAGACCACCTGAGCCTGGGGAGGTGAAGGCTGCAGTGAGCCATGAACTCCAGCCTGTGCCACACAGTGAGACCCAGTCTCAAAAAATAAAATTAAATTAAAAAGTTTAATTAATTTGATTACTAAGAGATGCAACCTCACTTTTTATCACAAACAGAACATAAAGGATAGACACTAAAAATAGTCACAACACACCAAAATATGATTAAACATTTTTCTCTGTTTACTTTTTTAACATTAAGCCCAGAGGACTGGCATAATCTCCCTTAAGTTAAACAAAAGTCCTTTTTAAGAGAATTTTGTTTTCCCATATCTCATAGAGTAAAAAACAAAAGCATACAAAAAAAGACTTCCAATTCCTCAATTTATGTCCTAAACCACAACTCAAAGCCGCACATACTAATCATGAAATCTCGTTCCTAGAATTTTTCCTGTCTTGTCTGTTTCAGTTCTTATTTCACAAATGATGTTAAAATAGGGCTTTCTCCTAATTTGTTATATCATGAAGCAGCACTTCCTACCCTCACGTTCCTGATGAACTAAAAATAGATTCAAAACAGCAAAGGCCATTGTGATTTCAGGCAGAAGCTAAGACAGGATGAACCAAACTGTTCCTCTTATTTTTAGCAGTTTGTGGAGAAAAACACCCATAAAACATTGATATAAGGTTAATAAATAGTCATTCTACTCAAGCGTCTTATTTTCTACTTTTAAAAAAAATTAAATTCCAATATAAAAAAAAAATAATTGCAAATGCTTCCTCTTTGGGGTAGTCTCCTTATAAAGATAAAGATAACTCCTAGTTTTATTATTGGTTTTTCTTTTTCACAGCTGGCTACATTTAAAACTTATTAAATGCTATGACAATTTCACAATATGCCTAATCTAAGTCCAACAGTGTTTCTCCAGAAAATGCATTTACATGCAAACATCACAGCTCTGTGATCTAAAATTCGTCAGTTTCCTTTAAAAAAAATATATCATGGTCAGATGCGGTGGCTCACACCTGTAACCTCAGCACTTTGGGAGGCTGAGGCAGGGGGATCACTTGAGCCCACAAGTTCAAAACCAGTCTGGGCAACATGGTAAGACCACCTCATCCCTACAAAAAATTTAAAAATTAGCCGGGCGCGGTGGCTCACGCCTGTAATCCCAGCACTTTGGGAGGCTGAGGCGGGTGGATCACCTGAGGTCAGAAGTTCGAGACCAGCCTGACCAATATGGTGAAACCCCGTCTTTAAAAAAAAAAAAAAAAAAATAAAAAAAAGAATTAAAAAAAAAAAAGAAAAAAAAAATTTAAAAATTAGCTGGGCATGGTGGCACACACGACATGTTAATGCCAGCTATCAGGGAGGCTGAGGCAGGAGGTCAATACTGCAGTGAGCTATGATTGTACCACTGCACTCCAGCCTGGGTGTCAAAGTGAGACCCTACCTCTAAGTAAAAAGAAAAGGGAAAGAAGGAAGGAAGGGAGGGAGGGAGGGAGGGAAGGAGGGAGGGAGGGAGGGACAATGATATATGTTATATTCACTTCAATGTCTACTGCTTTTAAAATGAGGTATATTTATGTTATGTGTATTTTACCACACTTTTTTAAAAACTGAATTGAAAAAGCCACTTGTAAAAGGGTACACATAGTGATTCCATTTATTTTTAAAAAGGAGGTAGATTTACATTATAATGGACAATGTTAGTGCAAATTATACATAAATGCAAATGGCAATGACATGATAAATTTCCATTTTTCCTCATCTTTCTTCTTTCACATATTTTCTGATGAAAACAATAAAAACCATTATTTCCCTCTACGCCTACCGTGGGAAAACATTCAGATGAAAGTGCAGCCTTGCTCCATATCGTCTTCACTCCAAGACCCAGGGTGACGGAGCAGCTTCTACTGGGAACACTAGCAATCGCCCAGGCAAAGGGCAAGAGGAAGGGCAAACTCCACCCTGGCCCAGCGGTGGCACATTCAATTCTGTTCCGGTTTCATTGGCCAAAACAAGTCACAGGGCTGAAACTACCCCCAGCAGGGTGGGGAAACAGATCCTTCCCCAGAAGGGTAGTGAATATGTGGACAATACAGTGAGGTCCAGCAGTCCCCTCTTCCTTCAACACACAGCTGGGCACGGGTGGTCACTTGCTGTGTGGTTGCCCTTCCTCCTCCACATGCTCCTCCCCCTCCACTTGCCCCATAACTGCTCTATATCCTGCCCTGCACCTGGCTCTTTGCTCAAATGTTACCTTCTCAATGAAGCCTTCTCTTCCTTCTTCCTAGTTCCCATCTGCTTTAGTGGTTCTCCATACTTTCAAATAGTTCAGCCAAAACCAACAAGTATGTGTGTGTGTATATTTGTATACACACACACATTTATATACAGAGAAAGCGAATGTGGCAAAAAATAAACTGATGAATCTAGGTGTCATTCAAACTTTTTGCAGATTTAAAAATTTTCAGGGCAGGGCGTGGTGGCTCACACCTTAATCCCAGCACTTTGGGAGGCCGAGGTGGATGGATCATGAGGTCAGGAGTTCAAGACCAGCCTGACCAACATGGTGAAACCCTGTCTCTACTAAGAATACAGAAATTAGCCGGGCGTGGTGGCACGAACCTGTAATCCCAGCTACTCGGGAGGCTGAGGCAGGAGAACAGCTTCAACCCTTGGAGGCTGCAGTGAGCCGACATCGAGCCACTGCACTACAGCCGGGGTGACAGACCAAGACTCCACCTCAAAAAAAAAAAAAAAAAAAAAATTAGCTGGGAATGGCAGCAAGCGCCTATAATCCCAGCTACTCAGGAGGCCAAGGCAGGAGAAATCGTCTGAACCCAGGAGGTGGAGTTGCAGTGAGCCGAGATCATGCCACTACACTCCAGCCTGGGTGATATAGCAAGTCTCTGTCTCAAAAAAAAAAAAAAAAAAATCAGAAAGTTGAGGGAAAAGTTAGACCCACCAGCATGGTTTTTGTTTTTTTCTCTAGCCATGTGCAGCTGCACACAGTAGGCACAGAGACGGCCTAGCCAGGGTTGCTGAGAGAGGAAAAGGAAGTGAGAAAGACACGAAGTGACAGAGAGTGGAACGGAAGGGTAACGATCGCAATGCAGACACAGGAAGCCCTGGCAGCACCTGGATTCTTGATTCCAGTCTCTTCCCCGTGACCCAGCTATCTTTCTGTCCCTAGGTTCAGAAAGAAGACTCCTGTATCCTTAAAATAAATCCTATTTTTGGCTTAAGCTCAATAAGGTGTTATACTACTTACTGCACGTATGCGTAGAAATACTTCCATTCCCCAGAGATGCGACCAGCAGTTTGCTTGTGTATGGAGTATCACCTTACTTTTTTGTACTACATTAAATTAGGTTTTCAGGATTCAAATTCATTTATGCTAACTGTATATTCATGTAGTAACTGAATCATCCCAGAGAGCAATTCTGAAAATCTAGCAACATACAAATGCTATGTGCTTATTACGTGACTTGAGTTTCTTTTCAGGACAGGTAGGGGTTAGGCAGATGAGGGACAAAGGAGGCCGGCAGAGGTCGGGAGACTTTGTGAGCACACGCACTGTTTAAGGAACGCTGAGCAGTTGGTAGGAATGAGTGTGTGTGGACATGGTGAGACACAGGCAAGAAAGGCAAGCAGCAACAAGCTCGTGACGAGCTGTGAATACCATCCTAAGACTCTGAACTTGTTCAGGAAGGCAAGGAAGAGACTTGGAAAGATTTAAGCAGGGGAATAACTGGGTTAGATGTACCTTTTTTTTTTTCTTTTTAAATTGAGACAGTTTCATTCTTGTTGCCCAGGCTGAAATGAAATGGCACGGTCTCGGCTCACTGCAGCCTCCACCTCCTGGGTTCAAGGATTAGAGGTGTGAGCCACCTTGCCCAGATGTACCTTTGAAAACAAATCACTCTGGCTGCTGTGTGGAGAATGAATGGAGGCAGGCCACAAGCAAGCCTGAGCAATGGGGATGGGAAAGGGACAGCTCCAGAGATACTTCATGTGTATCCCCAACAGAACTTGGCTGTTATTTGGAAGTGAAAAGTGAGGAAGATGGAGAATCTGCACTTCAGGCCTGGATACCTAAATGAATGCTAAAATACCCTAAAACTGAGAATATAGAAGGAGATTTTTTTTTTTTTTTGAGACAGAGTCTTGCTCTGTCACCCAGGCGGGAGTGTACTGGCATGATCTCAGCTCACTGCAAGCTCCAGCTCCCGGGTTGAAGTGATTCTCCTGCCTCCGCCTCCCAAGTAGCTAGGACTACAGGTGGGTGCCACCATGCCCGGTTAATTTTTTATATTTTTAGTAGAGACGGGATTTCACTGTGTTAGCCAGGATGGTCTCGATCTCCCGATCTTGTGACCTTTCAGCCTCCCAAAATGCTGGGATTACAGGTGTGAGCCACCAAGCCCAGGCCAGAAGGAGATTTTAAGAAGATGGGTTATGATTAGATTACCAAGTATGAGGTACCTGGAAGAACTGCCAACCGAAAATGTCCCATAGGCTTCTGATACTGTTTTGTTTTTGTTTTTGTTTTTTTGAGACAGAATTTCATTCTCTGTCACCCAGGCTGGAGGGCAGAGGCGCAATCTCAGCTCACTGCAACCACTACCTCCTGCGTTCAAGCGATTCTCCTGCCTCAGCCTCTTGAGTAGCTGGGACTATGTGCATGCGCCACCACACCCGGCTAATTTTTGTATTTTTATTAGAGACGAGGTTTTGCCATATTGGTGAGGCCAGTCTCGAACTCCTGACTTCAGGTGATCCCCCCTGCCTCGGCCTCCCAAAGTGTGCCCAGACCCAACATCTGTTTTATTCACCATGACTACTTTCTTGTTCGAGGAAAGACTTAAAGTGATTAACAAAAAACACATTAAAAAGGCTGGGTGCAGTGGCTTACACCTGTAATCCCAACACTTTGGGAGGCCAAGGCAGGTGGATTACCTGAGGTCAGGAGTTCAAGACCAGCCTGGCCAACATAGTGAAACCCCATCTATACAAAAATCTGCTGGGTATGGCAGCTCATGCCTATAATCCCAGCTACCTGGGAGGCTGAGGGTAGAGAATCGCTTGAACCCAGGAGGCGGTTTCAGTGAGCTGAGATCACACCATGGCACTCCAGCCTGGGTGACAGAGCAAGACTCCATCTCAAAAGAAACAAACAAACAAAATACACATTAGATGTATTTTCAATTTAATTAAATTAACAAATTTAATTCAAAAAAATAAGGAAATTAGGACAGAAGCAAAATGATGGTAGGAAAAAAAAAAAAAGATAAAGCCAGGAGTGAGATCAGCACACACTACACACTTACAGCAACACATTAAGTAACTGACAGCACTCCTCAACATCAGCGGATGCCTAATGGCAAAACACAATTCACCGGAACAAGTTTAGAGCGACCCAAATGAAGAGATCCACGCATCAGCTTTGCTGGTGCGGCCTGATTTCAGGGTAGAGTTGAGAGTACCTAGGTCAAGCATTCAAATCCTGGGACCTGTAAAGGCGAGGAGGACCTTCAATTCTCTCAAGATTTTCAAGGAGATCCCTTACTCAAAAAAAATTTTAAAAGATGACTCTCCCAGGGAATGCCCTTCACTCAATCCTCCATAAAAACTTGCTCTCTGGCCAGGCATGGTGGCTCATGCCCCTAATCCCAGCACTTTGGGAGGTGGGCAGATCACCTGAGGTCAGGAGTTCCAGACCAGCCTGGGCAACATGGTGAAACCCCGTCTCTAATAAAAATATAAAAGATTAGCTGGGTGTGGTGGCGCACGCCTGTAATCCCAGCTACTCAGAAGGCTGAGGCAGGAGAATTGCTTAAATCCAGGAGGCGGAGGTTGTAGTGAGCTGAGCTGAGCTAATGACACTTGCACTCCAGCCTGGACAACAGAGAAAGAACTCCATCTCAAAAAAAAAAAAACAAAAAAAACTAGTTTTGCACAATTACAGAAATGTGGTGAGTTGTCTGTTCCTCTCTTCTGATATCGCCATTTTATGCCTTATTATTAAAGGATGGATTCAAATACTATAAATTCTATAAGTAAATATGCCGTAGGTTTGTAGTATGCTTCATTTATGCATCTCATTTACATCTCATTGTCTTTTGAGGTAAAAATAAAAACAGAAGACAGAAGGTAGAAACAAACTCTTGCCCAGGGGCAGGTGTGGTGGCTTACACTTGTAATCCCAGCGTTTTGTGAAGCCAAGGTGGGAGGATCACTTGAGGCCAGGAGCTGGAGACCAGCCTGAGCAGGATAGTAAGATGCCATCTCTACAAAAATATTTTTAAAATTAGCCGCCATGGTGGCACGTGCCTGTGGTCCCAGCTACTCAGGAAGCTGAAGCAGGAGATCACTTGAGCGTAGTGAGCTACAATTGTGCCACCGCACTCTAGCCTGGGCAACAGAATGAGACTGTCTCCAAAAAAAAGAAACAATTGTCCAGAATCTCACTAGCCCACTAGGGATTCTAAAATACACAGCAAAACGAACCTCTATCCCTTGGAAGTCAAGAAGCTTGAGGGATGGCTTATTTTCTGATGACCACATGTAGGAGTATTTCAATGGCTACTAAAACCCCAGAAAGGTTTTCATTTTGTTTTGTTTTGTTTTGTTTTAGTAAAGGCAAATGCCATACATAAACATTCAGGACTGATTGGAATCTTCTGAAGCCGGCTCCTCTGGGGAGGTCAGAGAGGAAATACAGTCAGGGGCTGCATAGGACAGACCACATACACCACAGTGGTCTGGTAAGATTATAATACCATATTTTTACTGTGCCTTTTCTATGTTTAGATATACAAATACTCACCTTACAACTGCCTACAGGATTCAGTACAGTCACATGCTGTACAGTTTGTTGCCCCAGGAGCAATACCCAGGCTATACCATAAGTATCCTAGGAGTTATACTACAGAGCCTCAGTGCGGAATAGGCTATGCCATCTAGGTTTGTGTAACTACACCCTATGGTGTTCACATAATGGTGCATTTCTGTCGTTAAGTGATGCATGACTGTAGTTGCTTGATTTAAATCACCATGCAAGTTACACTCATCTACCCCCAACCTTTTCCAACCCCCTCCACACACACACAGGGACCTCACTACGGACTAGTACAGGACTGGCTCCCAGGAATACCAACAGGCTTTCCTGCTTCTCCTCATTGGTCATGCCTTAGCATGGTTCCTCCATACCCCCTACTAAAGCAGGTCCTTGGCAAACAAGTAAACAAAGCACTAGCAAAGTCCCCCAGAGTTGCCACCCCTCAGCTCTCTTGGATAAGAGGAGCCTTCCCTTGGCGTGAGCTGAAGACTTATGCCCCAGAAGTGCCATTCTGATTGTGAGAAAGGAGTGGAGACAAAAATGCCTAAACTAAAAATGGGAGCCTCCAGATCTCCACCTCAGACGCCTACACCTGTGGTCACTGTGACATGTGGAGGTGAGAGGCATAGAGGAATGGGATGGACCAGGAGGGTGTTCTTGGGATGGGATTGGGCTGCTGGCCTTCACACCTCGGCCTTGCCCTAAGCATCCATGGCTTTATGCACAGCCTCTTCGTCTCCCAGGAACCGCATGAGCTCAATGGGCTTCAAGCTCCTGTTCAATGCATAGACAATGGAAATACCCAGGCTCAGCTCCATGATGCCCTATTCCAGGAGACCCTCCCAAGGCTCAACCATGCCAGGAAAGCTGCTGCCAGGGGCCTCAATCAACACCTGTTTCCTCTCCTGGGTGTGATGAATTATTTCTTCATTCCAAAAGGCCAGAGCTCCAACAACAGTGCCCTTCAGACTCTTACAGAAAAGCAGGTGCCCTATAGTGAAGTCTGCGCACCAGCAAGCCTTGCTGCTGTTACTATATAAGAGATGTTCAGCTCCATCAGAGGCATCCAGATCTTTAACTGGGCCTCATGGTTCTTGGCAACAGCTTCTGCTTTTTGAGGCCAGTCAGACCCTCACAGTGCCACTTCATTAGGTGCACCTACTGGCAGCCACATCTGGTCAGTGGCATCCAGTCTTGTCCAGAGGGTCCGCACTGCTGTCTTCCACCCTGAGGTGACGCAGATGTCAAACTCACAGCCAGCATTTCTCAGTGCCTCCCAGAAGGCTCAGGTCGGTGTCACACCAGCTGCTGGAATGGTTCTCCAGGTGCCAGGTACCCTTGCAGTACCAGTCAGCACCACCTGCAGGAAGCAGCTAAGGTGGGCTCAGGATGCAGTACTGACTATGGTCACTGAGATTCCATAGTCCCCACTGCCTGGCTCCCAGTGCACACCAGCTCTGCACCCCATAACCCCTACCCAGCTTCTAGTGCCCCTGGCCCACCACCCAGCAACCCATGTGCCACTGCCTGGCTCCTGTGCACTTTCTCCAGCACAAGTTTTAACACATGAAAACCTAACAGCTCAACAAGCCCAGCTTCCCTATGTCTGTATTAACAAGTGAAGTACCAAGGCGTCCAAGCAATTGAGAAACATTATAGGATGAATATGACAGAGCAGAAAGAGACAAGGGCAGAACAGCACAGTCACCTTGCAACCGCATTTTTCCAATCAATTTCTGCTTCACGTTCCAGGTTACTTACCCAACTCAAAAAATGTTTACTTAACGGTTACAAAAAGCTTGATTGCTCAACCACATTTCTTCTCCAAAGAATATTGTGACCATGTCCAGGACTTACTCCCAAATCAAAACCCTAAAGCATCTAGTGCTTTTACCCAAGCACTCCCCTACAGCTCAAACGTGTCACCTCCAGAAGGGGACCATCCATGTCGACTCCTGGCCTCAGCCAGGGTACTCCTGGCACTCCACTTTAACTGTAATAGAGCCCCTTTCACCCTCATAAGAGTCCTGGTGTGGACATGACCTGAGGAGGTCACCCCACATCTGACAGCCCAGGTGTTCCTTCTACTCTAACCTCTCTTTACCTACATATCCTCCACTGCCTCTCATGCTTCCCTTCCCTGCCAAAGGAATGCAGGCAAGGTGAGTCACCTTCCTCCATGAGAACTTTCCCAGGCGAGTCAATCTCTCAAAAATAAAGCACAAAATACTTACAAAGGCCAACTTCTGGCAATTACTAGCAAAATACACATTTTTCTTTTCTTTTTTTTTCTTTTTTGAGACAGGGTCTTGTTCGGTTGCCCAGGCTGGAGTGCAGAGGCATGATTTCAATTCACTGCAGCCTCCACCTCCCAGGGAAGAACTGCTTGAGTGCAGAAGTTAGAGACCAGCCTGGGGAACACAGCAAGACTCTATCTCTATAAAAAATCAAAAAACTGGCCAGGCATGGTGGCTCACGCTTGTAATCCCAGCACTTTGGGAGGCCGAGGCAGGTGGATTGCTTCAGGTCAGGAGTTCAAAACCAGCCTGGCCAACATGGTGAAACCCCGTCTTTAAAAAAATAAAAATCAAAAAATCAAAAAATTAGCCTGGCATGGTGGCATGTGCCTACTCAGAGGCTAAGGCAGGAAAATCGCTTGAGCATAGTAGTTTGGGGCTGCAGTGAGCCATGATTATGCCACTGCCCTCCAGCCTAGGCAACAGACACTCCGTCTCAAAAAATACATATATATAAGGAATTTTATAAACTATAACAAAAATTGTTAATTGTGTTTTTTGTATCTAATCAATAACATGAAGAACGTTAAATATACTTAAACCCATTCTGCCAGCTGGTGAGAACTAAGGACCAAAGGCATAAAACTGCCTAATTAAAGTGCTTTCTTGAGTCACCCATGACACTTAAAATATTAATATTACTACTTCAAATTAGAATAATAAGGGGCCACGCGTGGTGGCTCACATCTGCAATCCCAGCATTTTGGGAGGCTGAGGTGGGCAGATAACCTTAGCCCAGGAGTTTAAGACCAACGTGGCAAAACCCCATCTCTACGAAAAAATACAAAAATTAGCCAGGTGTGGTGGCACATGCCTGTAGTCCCAGCTACTCAGGAGGCTGGGGTAAGAAGAACACCTGGGTCCGGGGAGGCTGAGGCTACAGTGAGCCATGAGTGTGCCTCTGCACTTCAGCCTGGGTGGCAGAGTGAGGCCTTGTCTCATGAATAAAGGAATGAAGCAGTCCACCTGAAAGTGAATTAGAGAGCCAACCATGTGCAATGGGTGAGTGAAGTGCTACCCCAGACCCCATCTTTCCAAGCTTTCTACACAATGAGGAACCGCATGGCTACTGCTGGCCAGAATCCCAGCTGCACCTGTTTCCAGCTGGGTTTATTTCTCTAAGCCTCGATTTCTCCATTTATAAGAAGGTGACAAAATATCCTTTTTTTTTTTTTTTTTTTTTTGAGACGGAGTTTTGCTCTTGTTACCCAGGCTGGAGCGCAGTGGCGCAATCTCAGCTGACTGTAACCTCCGCCTCTTGGGTTCAAGAGATTCTCCTGCCTCAGCCTCCCGAGTAGCTGGGATTACAGGCACCCGCCACCATGCCCAGCTAATTTTTTTTCTGTATTTTTGGTAGAGACAGGGTTTCACCAAGTTGGCAGGCTGGTCTCGAACTCCTGACCTGAGGTGATTCACCCTCCTTGGCCTCCCAGCATGCTGGGATTAGAAGCGTGAGCCACCGTACCCAGCCTCCAAAATATCTCTAATCTTGTAAAACGCTCATCAGAAATAAAGTTAACACAGAATACAACTTGAATTAGTATGTATTTATCAGTTTATAGTCTATCCCCACCCAGCACAATACGAGCCCGAAGAGAGCAGGGATTTGGTCTATTATATTCACTACTGTATTCCCAGCAACTATAACAGTACCTAACTCCCAGACAGCACTTGGCAAATATTTGCTGAACAAATGAAAAGTGTCTATGTGACACACAGTAAATACTCTTTTTTAAAAAATAACTTAAACCTACTAGTTTTTTCCATTCCTTTGCTCTTTTAGTCTTCCTTTTAGGGTCAGACACCGTTTCCCCCTTTGTGGAGGGCTCTGCTTTATCTAAATAACATGAATGTTTACAAAACTACTAAAAAGCACCTCACATGTCAGCTAATTGTGACACCGAAAGATCAAGAGCCTAAAACTGCCAAACATTACATGGCAGAGAAACATGCTGAGAGTAGAATAATGTCAATTGCATTCTGCTATTTAAAAAAGGTTTCTTGCCGGCCGGGCGTGGTGGCTCACGTCTGTAATCCAAGCACTCTGGAGGCCAAGGCGGGCAGATCACCTGAGGTCGGGAGTTCAAGACCAGCCTGACCAACATGATGAAACCCCATCTTTAAATAAATAAATAAATAAATAAATAAATAAATAAATAAAAAGGTTTCTTGCTGCAGCAACTTCAAGCCTTTTATAACCAAAAACCTCTCAGGGAATAGAAGTGGATGGTATTGTCTTCATTCTCATCTTTGATCCTACTTGGTTCAACAGACAAGATGAACTGAGTCAGACAACTAAGCATCCACCACTTCTACTTCTGGTTTTGTTTTGTTTTTTTGAGACAAATTCTCACTCTGTCATCCAGGCTGGAGTGCAGTGGTGCAATCTCGGCTGACTGCCACCTCTGTCCCCCAGCTTCAAGTGATTCTCCTGCCTCAGCCTCCCAAGTAGCTAGGACTACAGGAACATGCCACTACGCCCAGCTAACTTCTGTATTTTTAGTAGAGACAGGGTTTTACCATGTTGGTGAGGCTGGTCTCAAACTCCTGATTTCAAGTGATCCATTCACCTTGGCTCCCAAAGTGCTGGGATAACAGGCATGAGCCACTGCTCATGGCCAGCATCCACTACTTCTAACACTATTCCATAAAACTGATTCTGGTAACTTTTGCCCCATGTTGGCTGGGTGTGGTGGCTCATGCCTATAATCCCAGCACTTTGGGAGGCTGAGGGAGGAAGGCTTGTGGCCAGCCTGGGTAATATAATGAGACTCCATCCCTACAAAAGAAAAAAAATTTTTTTAAACGGAGTCACACTCTGACACCAGACTGGAGTGCAGTGGCACAATCTTGGCTCACTACAAACTCCGCCTTCAAGTGATTCTCCGCCTCAGCCTCCCGAGTAGCTGAGACTACAAGCGTGTGCCACCACGCCCAGCTAATTTTTGTTTTTGTTTTTTTTTTTTTTGGTAGAGATGGGGTTTCACCATTTGGTCAGGATGGTCTCGATCTCTTGACCTCGTGATCTGCCCGCCTTGGCCTCCCAAAGTGCTGGGATTACAAGTGTGAGCCACCGCACCTCGACCAAAAAAAATTTTTTTAATTAGCTGGGTGTGGTGGCACACACCTGAAGTCCTAGCTACTCGGGAGGTTAAGGCAGAAGGATCACCTGAGCCCAAAAGTTCGAGGCTACAGTGAGCCATGATACTGCCAGTGCACTCCAGCCTGGGCAACAGAGCAAGATTCTGTCTCAAAAAAAAAAAAAAAAAAAGAATGTGGATCCTGGCTGGGCACAGTGGCTCATGCCTGTAATCCCAGCACTTTGGGAGGCTGAGGTGGGAGGATCGCTTGAGACCAGGAGTGCAAAACCAGCCTGGGAAACATTGCCAAGACCCATCTCTTAAAAAACAAAAAAACAAAAAGAATGTGGATCCTTTCAGTCGGTCAGAACTGCCATTTCCAGTAATGAAAACACAAGGGAAAGAAGAGAGGCACCCAATATATGTTCTCTAGGCCTTTTAGGAAACATAAACTTGTTCCTTGGCCACATATCACAAGTCTATAAGAAAGGTGATATTGCAGACACCAAGGGAATGGGTACTATTCCAAAAAAAAAAATGCCCCACGAGTGTTACCATGGCTAGACTGGAAGAGTCTACAATGTTCCCCGGCATGCTGCTGGCATTGTAGTAAATGAACAAGGGCAACAGTCTTGCCAAGACAATTAATATGCATATTGAGCACATTAAGCACTCAAAGAGCAGACATCACTTCCTAAAACGCGTGAAGGAAAATGATCAGAAAAAGAAGAAAGCCAAAGCCGGGCGTGGTGGCTCATGCATCTAATCCCAGCACTTTGGGAGGCGGCGGATCACCTGAGGTCAGGAGTTTGAGACCAACCTGGCCAACATGGTGAAACCCCATCTCTAATAAATATACAAAAAATTAGCCAGGCATGGTGGCATATGCCTGTTATTCCAGCTACTCAGGAGGCTGAGGCAGGAGAATTGTTTAAACTGGGAGGCGGAGGTTGCGGTGAGCCAAGATCTTGCCATTGCATTCCAGCCTGGGCAATAAGAGCAAAACTCTGCCTCAAAAAAAAATAAAAAAAAAAGAGAAGAAAGCCAAAGAGAAAGGTACCTGGATTCAACTGAAGTGCTTGCCTGCTCCACCCAGAGAAGCACACTGTGTGAGAACTAAAGGGAAGAAGCCTGAGCTGCTGGAACCTTTTACCTATGAATTCACGGCATAAGAGGGGTTAAAAAAAATAAAAGATGGCCAGGCGCGGTGGCTCACGCCTGTAATCCCAGCATTTTGGGAGGCCGATGAGGGCAGATCACTTGAGGTCGGAGTTTGAGATCAGCCTGACCAACATGGAGAAACCCCGTCTCTACTAAAAATACAAAATTAACCAGGCGTGGTGGCGCATCCCTGTATTCCCAGCTACTCGGGAGGCTAAGGCAAAAGAAGCACTTAAACCCGGGAGGTGGAGGTTGCCGAAATCACACCACTGCAGTCCAGCCTGGGCAACAAGAGGGAAACTTCATCTCAAAAAATAAATAAAAAAAGACCTCTGAACTATAAAAATGTCTCTCTTCATTGAGTACAAGTGTGGTGCCCCCTCCCTCAAAGAACTATTTAAAGTAAACTTTAATTGTGTCCTGATTCATTATGTAATGTCTTTATTATTCAAATTTAATGTATTTCTAGCTGAAAGATGTGAGGTAGCTTACTGTGCAACAAATTACTCAATTGGCTAGAAATGGCCAGATATTATATATATATTTGTATTGATTTGGAAATAGTTCCTCTAAATCATGGAAGAAATGAAACAGCTTACAAAAGAAAAATAAAAAAATAAAAAGAATGTGGAAATAAATGCTTACGTGTCAAAAATCTTGATTTTTTTAAAAAAGAAGAAATCTAATATTTCTAATTACTACCCCAACAACAAAAAAGATTTGATGAAGTAAAATGATTTATCTAAAGATTCAATGTCAGCCGGACATGGTGGCTCATGCCAGTAATCCCAGCACTTTAGGAGGCCACGGTAGGAGGATCGCTTGAGGCCAGGTGTTCAAGACCAGCCTGGAGAACATGGCAAGACATCATGACGACAAAGAAGTTTTGTTTTGTTTTGTTTTGTTTTTGAGACGGAGTTTTGCTCTTGTTGCCCAGGCTGGAGTGTAATGGTGAGATCTCGGCTCACTGCAACCTTCACCTCCCGGATTCAAGTGATTCTTCTGCCTCAGCCTCCCGAGTAGCTGGGATTACAGACATGTGCCACCGCACCCAGCTAATTTTGTATTTTTTTTCGTAGAGATGGAGTTTCTCCATGTTGGTCAGGCTGGTCTCGCACTCGTGACCTCAGGTGATCTGCCCGCCTCGGCCTCCCAAAGTGCTGGGATTATAGGCGTGAGCCACTGCACCCGGCCTACAAAAAAGTTTTTAAGGGCTGGGTGCCATGGTTCATGCCTGTAATCCCAGCACTTTAGGAGGCCAAGGCAGGAGGATCACTTGAACACAGGAATTCAAGACCAGCCTGGACAACATAGCGAGAGTTTGTCTACAAATAATAAAAGAATTAGCTAGCCATGGTGGCACCACCTGTGGTCCCAGATGCTCAGAAGGCTGAGGTGGGAGAATCACTTGAGCCCGAAACGTCAAGGCTGAAGTGAGCTGTGATCACGCCACTGCATTCCAGCACTCCAGCCTTGGTGACACAGAACAAGACCCTACCTCAGAAAAAAAAAAAATTTCACAACTGGCCATGCAGTGGGTACGGAGAGCTAATGGAAAAATAGCTTGCTGGGCACGGTGACTCACGCCTGCAATCCCAGCACTTTGGGAGGCGGAGGTGGGCAGATCACCTGAGGTCAGGAGTTTGAGACAAGCATGACTAACATGGTGAAACCCTGTCTCTACTAAAAATACAAAAATTAGCCAGGCATAGTGGTGGGTGCCTGTAATTCCAGTTCTCGGGAGGCCCAGGCAGGAGAACCACTTGAACTTGGAAGGCAGAGGTTGCAGTGAGTTGAGATCATGCCTTTGCACTCCAGCATGGGCAACAGAGCAAGACTCTGTCTCAAAAAAGAAAAAAAAAAAAAAAGCTAATGCATGCTGGGCTCAATAAGTGATGGGTTGACAGGTGTAGCAAATCACCATAGCACATACTTACCTATATAACAAACCTACACATCTGCACATGTACCCCAGAACTTAAAAATTAAAATTAAAAAAAAACAGCCATGCATGGTTGTGCACACCTGTAGTCCCAGTTACTCGAGAGGCTGAGGTGGGAGGGTCGCTGACAGAATTAGGAGATGGGGCCTTTGGGATGTGATTAAGTCATGAAGGCAGAATCCCTCATGACCTATGGATTAATGCCCTTATAAAAGAAGGCCCAGAGGGGCAGGCATGGTGGCTCACACCTGTAATCCCAGCACTTTGGGAGGCTGAGGTGGGCGGATCACAAGATCAGGAGTTTGAGACCAGCCTGACCAATATGGTGAAACCCTGTCCCTACTAAAAATACAAAACTTAGCTGTGGATTGTGGCTCGTGCCTGTAATCCCAGCTACTCGGGAGGCCGAGGCAGGAGAATAGCCTGAACCTGGGAAGTGGAGGATGAAGTGAGCCAGTATCACACCATTACACTCCAGCCTAGGTAAGAGTAAGACTCCATCTACAAAAAGAAGGCCCAGGGGACTCCTCTGTGCCTTCCTCCAAGGGAGGACGCAGTGAGAAAACAGGTACCTGTGAACCAAGAGGCTGGCTCTCAACAGACACTGAATCTCTTAGCACCTTGATCTTGAGACTTCTCAGCCTCCAGAATGGTGAGTAATACATTGCTGCTGTGTACAAGCTACCCACTTTATAGCATTTTTTATAATAGTCCAAATGAACTACAACATCTACC
The DNA here is from genome assembly GCA_036589455.1 of Ateles fusciceps. Classification (NCBI taxonomy): domain Eukaryota; kingdom Metazoa; phylum Chordata; class Mammalia; order Primates; family Atelidae; genus Ateles; species Ateles fusciceps. Next base: position 16,479,182 of record JAZHEH010001321.1, read on the forward strand.
CAGGCATATATCCACCTACACAGAAAAAGTCAATGACAACCAAGACCAGCTATAGAATTTTCAGGGCCCCATGCCAAATGAAAATGCAGGCTGCCTTGTTCAAATGTATTAAGAATTTCAAGATAGCAACAGCAGAGCATTAAACCAAGTGTGGGGCACCTCTGCCTGCAGTCACATGCCTGTGAAGCTGGCCCTGGTGACAAGTATAGACACAGGTCTGACGAAATACTATGATCACAGACCAATTTGTTGGTCCAAATAAAATCCAGGTAAGAACCAGGGACAGTGCCATGCCTGTAGTCCCAGCTACTCAGGAGGCTTAGGCAGGAAGATCATTTGAGCCCAGGAGTTTGAGGCTGCCCTGAGCTATGATAATGCCACTGCACTCCAGCCGGGGCCTGTCTCAAAACAAAAAGCAAACAACCTAAAACTCCTGAAGGTATGTCTGATTCTGAATTAGAACTATGACAATGAGGCTTCTTTCAAGTGCCTACCTGAACCTAATAACACAACTTAATATAGCAAACAAATAAACTATTGCAATACAAGAATCAGGAGTCAGGCCGGTTGTGGTGGCTCACGCCTATCATCTCAACACTTTGGGAGGCTGAGGAGGGAAGATGGCCTGAGGCCAGGAGTTGGAAACCAGCCTGGGCACCATAGTGAAACTCCCTCTCTATTTAAAAAACAAACAAACAAACTGAGAGTCATGAAAAGACATGTTGTATTGCTGTATTCATTCGACAGTATTTGTTTTGAGCCACTCTGTGCCAAGCCCTGTGCTAGGACTTGGATAAAAAGCAGTGAACAAGAAGAGCCAGGAGTTTACATCCCAGTAGGAGATACACCAAGTGAATAGATAATCCAGTGCCGTGTGCTTAACATTAGGAGAGAATTTTAATAAAACACCTTTCCTGTTCCTCCAACTTCCCCCCCAATCTTCCTACTCTTCAGCTGCTGCAGACCCTTAGTAGTTTTGGGGGAGCCTGGGGTCACACATTTGGCTTTGCCTAATACATCTCAAAACCTTTCAGATCAGGTCGGGTGAGGTGACTCACACCTGTAATCCTAGCACTTTGGGAGGCCAAGGCAGGCAGATCACTTGAGGTCAGGAGTTCAAGATCAACCTAGCCAACATGGCAAAACCCCATCTCTACTAAATATACAAAAATCAGCCAGGTGTGATGGTACATGCCTATAATCCCAGCTACTCAGAAGGCTGAGGCAGGAGAATTGCTTGAACCCTGGAAGTGGAGTTTGCGGTGAGCCAAGATCACGCCACTGCACTGCAGCCTGGGTGACAAAGCCAGACTGTTTCAAAAAAAAAAAAAAAAAACCTTTCAGATCCACAAGCAGCTACCAATATCCCATATCTGTCACCATCTTCAGTTTTTCTTCAATGGTTCTCATATTTCAAAAGAATGAATATAAAGAGTTTGGCCAGAGTAAGAAGCAAATGAAACATTTCTCTTCACCACAGACTTGTTTTTCTCACTTTTTTTTTTTTTTGTTTTTTTAGACAAGGTCTCATTCTCTCACCCAGACTGGAGTGCAGTGACACAGATCATGGATCACTGCACCCTGGACCTCCTAGGCTCAAGCGATTCTCCCACCTCAGCCTCCTGAGTAGCTGCGACCACAGGTGCATGCCACCACTCCTGGCTAATTTTTTTTTTTAAATAGCGGGTCTCCCTATGTTGCTCAGGTTGGTCTCAAACTTCTGGACTCAAGTGATCTGCCCACCTTGGCCTCTCAAAATTTTTAAAATTTTTTAGCCAGGCACAGTGGCTCACGCTTGTAATCCCAGCACCTTGGGAGGCCAAGGCGGGCAGATCACCTCAGGTCAGGAGTTCAAGACCAACATGACCAACATGGTGAAACCCTGTCTCTACTAAAAATACAAAAATTAGCCGGGCATGATTGCGGGCACCTGTAATCTCAGCTACTCGGGAGGCTGAGGCAGAAGAATCACTTGAATCTGGGAGGCAGAGTTGGCAGTGAGCTGAAATTGCACCACTGTACTCCAGCCTGGGCGACAGAGTCAGATCTGTCTCAAAAAAAAAAAAAAAAAAAAAATTTTTTTTTCTTTTAGAGAAAGGTCTTATTATGTTGCCTAGGCTGCCCTCAAACTACTGGGTCCAAGTGATCCTCCTGCCTTGGCCTCCCAAGTAGCTGGGATTACAGGCATGCCTCATTCCACCTGGCTACAGTGTTCCAAATGTCAAAATCCTAATTATCTTTAAAGACTAATTCAAATCTTCCCAGTCCCCTCCTTACATTTCCCATAAGAATTAACTGCTCCACCAACTGCACCCCCTTTACTGAAATGTTTCTTTAGCACTTGAAGTCTAGCTGGCTGTGTTCCTGTCTCCCCCACCTGGAGAGTGAGGGCACTGAAGGTAGACCAGGTGTTAGTCATATTCAAGCAGCATCTCCACGTGTACATCCCTCAGTACCTGGCACATTGTCCAAAAATATTTGTTGAAATTAAGCAAACAAATTAAATAATATTCAAGTCTCCCACCCTTAAATATTTGCCACGCAGCTATTTTTTTTTAAAGCTCTAAAAACTATAATATGATCCAATGTTCCCCATACTATGACTCAAAACTTATTATTTGGTACTCTTCAGGCCCAAAACATCATGCTAGGAATGATATACAAATCTATCTGCTTCCTCCCTGGGGGGAAAGAGAGAGAAATAGAGTGAGTGTTGAATGAATAAAGAAAGTAGTGATTATAGCAGAGAATGGGAAAAGTTAAAACCAAAAAAGATATGCTCACCACATGTTTTCTTTAAAATCCATGGCTTCCGCCATCTACAGATGGCCTCCCAGTGCACCCCTGGAGCCTACACCTCACTCCCGAGCGCCCTCCCCCTCCTCCCATTCTCTCTTGAACCTGCTCCAGTGAGCAGTGAAATCAGTCCTGTCAAGGTAACCAAAGGCCTCCATGTTACCAAATCCCACAGTCAAGTCTTGGTCCTCCTCTGATTTTACCAACATCAGACACAGCTGAGCATTCCCCCTACATCATGAAATACTTTCTTTCCCTGGACACCAGATTCCATGCTCTCTAGACTGCCCTCCAACCTCAGTGCCTGTCCTTATCAGTCTCCTTTTCTGAGTCCTCCTGATGGCCCAGCTTTTAATTGCTGGAAGGGCTGGAGGCTCAGTCCTCTTCTCTTCTGCATTTATGCTCACTCTCTAGGTAAAATCTGTCCATTCTCGTGATTTTAAATACGATGACAACTTCCGGATTAGGAGCCCTAACCCCACCTCCGCAGGAACTGCAAACTTCTATACAACAACCTACTTAACAGCTCCACGTGGATAAGAAACTGGAAACAGATTAATAATATGTTCAAATCAGACGATAATGTCTCCCTCCCAATCGTCTCTTTCCATTTTCCCCCATCTCAAATGGAACTAAAAACTCCATTTTCTGAGCTGCTTAAGCCAAAATTCCTGGTAACCCTGTAATAGAGAAGCTAGTTGCCTCCTAAAACACATTCAGGCAGGACACGGTGGCTCATGTCTATAATCCTAGGGCCCTGGGAAACCAAGGAAGAGGACTGTTTGAAGCCAGGAGTTCAAGACCAGCCTGGGCAACACAGTGAGGCCCTCATCTCTAACAAAAATTTAAAAATTAGCTGGGCACAGTGGCACACATCTCCCAGCTACTCAGGAAACTGAGGCAGGAGGATCACTTGAGCCAAGGAGTTAGAGGCTAGTACCCTAGGCTGGGTGACAGAAAAGAGCTTGTCTCTAAAAAAATAAAATAAAATGTGGCCAGGCACGGTGGCTCACACCTGTAATCCCAGCACTTTGGGAGGCCAAGGTGGGCAGATAACCTGAGGTCGGGAGTTCGAGACCAGCCTGACCAATACGGTGAAACCCCATCTCTATTAAAAATACAAAATTAGCCAGGCATGGTAGTACATGCCTGTAATCCCAGCTACTCAGGAGGCTGAGGCAGGAGAATCTCTTGAACCCAGGAGGCAGAGGTTACAGTGAGCTGAGATGGCACCATTGCATTCCAGCTTGGGCAACAAGAGCAAAACTCCATCTCAAAAAAAATAAAATAAATAAATAAATAAAATAAAACGCATTCAGCCATGTTTGCATTTGAGTGTGGCCAGGAGACTAAGTTGTAGCCAAGGAGACATAAGTAATGATATATGCAGCTTGCTGGCCACGCTCTTAAAGGAAAGAACATGCCCTCTTCTCCCACTTGAGTCCCATCCTGAGGACTGGGGACGTAAATTTCCTCAAAGAAGCTGGAGCAGCCCTCCTGGACTATAAGCTAGAGGATGACAGTGCACAAACAGAATGAGTCTGGCCCCCTAGCAGTCACAGAGTTACTAGGCCAGCTCTCAACCACCTAACCAGATTTTCACTTGAAGTCGAAAAAAATTAACTTGTATCTTGTTTAAGCCATTATTATTTCCAATCTCTGCCACAGCAGTCAAATCAATATCCTAACCAATACACAGAATTTGGAAGCTGGAAGTAATCAACCTTAACAGAATACAAACAGGTAGAAGTGGCTTAGAGGTGGGCATGGGCATAGAGGTGGGCATGGGCATAGAGGTGGGCATGGGCACAGATATTGTAGGATGGAAGAATGGCAACCCTCATAGGTCACATTAAAACATTTGGCAAAACCCATGATATCTTAGAAAACAGCCTGTATGCCACCATGGCCTGTAATTCTAGGGAAACTGGTTGAACAATACAAAATTTGCGTGCTTATTGGCTTCGTGCCACTTTAAGCAAGAAATCCAGCAAGCGTGAAACAGACTCAAGCCAAAGCTTACCAATTCGTGTGCACAGATAAAAAGGACTATAGATCTGCCTAAGGAATGTCCGTGGTCGACAATCAAAGTTTACACAGAGTCTGGTCATTTGGGGCTACGGAGGGTTGAGAAGGCCTACTCCTGGCCCCCTTCCCCTGCTCCCTCTGCCCCACTGCAAATAAAAAAAAAGAAGAAAAAAAAGCCTATCCCTTCAATATCCAACAGGAAGCAAGCTGGACAAACTCTTCAGCCCTACAAAGAGGATTGCCTCCAACGTCCACTTCAGACCTGACCCCAGAGGAACAAATCCACAGAAAAACTGCCCAGAGAGTAAAGTCAGAGGCTACAGAGGGCCAGGCACAAGGGAGCTCCTCCAAGGGACCAGAATCAAGGCTGCCAGAAAGCCAAGGTCAGAACCTCACAGTACTGCAAAGCCAGAAAGCGCTCACAGCTCAGCCCGGCAGGAGTTAACAACGGCTATGGACCGGTGCAGGGTGCATACTCCCCATTCTTCCCTTTTCCAAACAGGGGTTTCTACTTCCATTATCCTCTCCTCTCCTCTCTATCACTGTATGGTGGTGAGCAGAGCCACTGATAACTCTGTTTTAAACTAAAGATTCCTGGAATGTACATCACCCAGAGATTCTGGACCCCCGAAATTGATCTGGGGTTGTCCCCTTGGGAGAAGGGTTTGGAAAGAAAGGCACAGACTGTTCTCCCTTTCTAATGAAGAGAACGTACAGCTGAATACATGGCTGCCCGATAAACACTGTATTTCTCAACCTTCTCAGCAAGTAGCTGTAACCATGTGACTTAGGTTCCAGCCCGTGAGAGGTAAACAGGAGTGATCTGTGCAACTTTCAAGCTGTGCCATGAAAGAGGCACATGACCTCCCCCTCCCCCTCTCTGGCCAGAATGCAGACATACAAGGGCCAAAAGATGGAAGCCATATGGTAGGAAAGTTGGTACAAGACAGGAGGCACCTGAGCTCCTAATGAGCACAGAGCTGCCATACCAGCCCCGGCCTCCTACCCAGACTTCTATTTAGAGAGAAATAAACAGCTATCTGCCTTACGCAGCTGCCACTTCATGTCTGTTACAACAATCAACTCGATGATAACCTAATTCATCCTGGCACTTTCAACTCCACTCTTTCATACCCCACATGCAACCTACTACCCAATCCTATTGGCTCTACCCACAAAATGTATCTGACCATCTAGTGTTTGACCCTTTCTGCCCCTCTCGACCACTGACTCCAGTTGGTGGCCCCCACACCTTCTCCCACTGGGACTCCTTCGATGGCCTCCTGTCTCTCTGCTTTTGCTCTTTCTTCCTTATCTAGTCTCTTCACAGCAGCCTGAATGCCCAGGAGGGCAGAGATTTCTGCCTGTTTTCCTCCCTGGTATATCCTCATGGTCTAGAACAATGCTGGACCTAAACTGTATTTCATCAAATATGTCAGATTGTAAACTACCATTATTTTTCATCACCAAGAAAAAAAAATACTGCAAATTAAACCACAACAAAATGCCTTAACAACAGACAAGGACAGAGCTGTCATCAGTTACACCAGGCTCTCATAGCTCTGAAATTTCTTTCTGAGGAATGTGGAGTGTCTCTGACCTAAGGTTGCATTGCCTGAGTGTGAAATGCAATCCTCCTAACTGCATGTTCAGTTACAAAATGTGACATGACTTCAGAGACTTATGGATTTCTGCCCCTGAAGCCCCCTAACGCAGGGGTCCCCAACCCCTGGGCCATAGACCAGTACCAATCGAGCAAGTGAGTGAGGGAGTAAAGCTTCATCTGTATTTACAGTCACTCCCCATCACTGGCATTACCACCTGAGCTCCGCCTCCTATAAGATCAGCAGTGGCATTAGATTCTCACGGGAGCATGAACCCTACATTGAGCTCTGCATTTGCGGGATCTACGCTGCACCCTCCTTATGAGAATCTAATGCCTGATGATCTGTCACTTCCTCCCATCACCCCCAGAAAAACAAGGTCAGAGCTCCCCACTGATTCTACATTATGGTGAGTTGTATAATTATTTCACTATATATTACAATATAATAATAATAAAAATAAAGTGCACAGGTCGGGCATGGTGGCTTATGCCTGTAATCCCAGCACTTTGGGAGGCTGAGGTGGGCAGACTGCTTAAGCTTAGGAGTTCAAGATCAGCCTGGCCAACATAGTGAAACTCTGTCCTACCAAAAATACAAAAAATTAGCCAGGCATGATGGCATGCACCTATGGTCCCAACTAATCAGGAGGACAAGGTGGGAGTATCGCTTGAGCCCAGGAGGCAGAAGTTGCATTGAGCTAAGATCACGCCATTGCACTCTAGCCTAGTGACAGAGCAAGACCTCGTCTTCAAAAAAAAAAAGAAAGGAAATGAAAGGAAAGGAAAGGAAGAGAAAGAGAGAAAGAAAAGAAAGAAAGAAAAAGAAAGCGCAAGCACAATAAATGTGCTTGAATCATCTCAAAACCATCTCTGGCTGGGTACAGTGGCTCATGCCTGTAATCCCAGCACTTTGGGAGGCCGAGGCAGATGGATCACGAGGTCAGGAGTTCAAGACCTGCCTGGCCAAGATGGTGAAACGCTGTCTCTACTAAAAATACGAAAATTAGCCGGGCGTGGTAGCAGGTACCTGTAATCCCAGCTACTTGAGAGGTGAGGCAGAGTATTGCTTGAACCCAGGAGGTGGAGGTTGCAGTGAGCCAAGACCGCGCCACTGTACACCAGCCTGAGTGACAGAACAAAACTCCGTCTCAAAAAAAAAAACCCTTCCCCTCCCCACATTACACCATCACCCATTGAAAAACTGTCTTCCATGAAAACCAGTCCCTGGTACCTAAAAGGCTGGGGACTGCTGCCCTAATTTACTTGCTGGTATTATGCAATGAAATATGAAATTGGGCTGGGCGCGGTGGCTCAAACCTGTAATCCCAGCACCTTGGGAGGCTGAGGCAGGTGGATCACTTGAGGTCAGGAATTCAAGGTCAGCCTGGCCAACAATGGCAAAATTCTGTCTCTACTAAAAATACAAAAATTAGCCGGGCATGGTGGCACACGCCTATAGTTCCAGCTACTGGGGAGGCTGAGGCAAGAGAATCAATTGCTTGAACCCGGGAGTGTAGGTTGCAGTGAGCCAAGATTGTGCCCCTGCACTCCAGCCTGGGTGATAGAGCAAAACTCTGTCTCAAAAAAAAAGAAACACAGAAATGTGGTCATTCCTCCAACAACACATATTTTCTTTAGAAATATCAAATACACACCTCACCTGCTGTTTCCATTCCACTCTGCATACAAAGCAACATTTGCTTTCATTGCTGAATCTAAGTGTAATTTTTTTGGAAGGCATTTAAAATAGCAACTAAATTTAACATTGTAGCACTCAACTGAAGGGGTAATTACATGAACAGGTATAACCAGGTTCACGCCTAAACAGGAAATGACAGCTGTGTCACAACTGCCACCTAGCCAACAGTGATTACACCATCTATTTATAAGAAGCATCTCAATTTCAAAGATATTAAAATGTGATGAAAACAAGAAGGAGGGGAGTACAGCTCAGAATTAATTGAAAAACAGTTATGAGAACTCAGTAAGTTTTTACTGAAAGATGGCCAGGCACAGTGGCTCACGCCTATAATCCCAGCACTTTGGGAGGCTGAGGTGGGCGGATCACCTGAGGTCAGGAGCTCAAGACTAACCTGGTCAACATGGTAAAACCCCATCTCTACTAAGAAATACAAAATTAGTTGGATGTGGTGGCACACACCTGTAATCCCGGCTACTTGGGAGGCTGAGGCAGGAGAATAGCTTGAACCCAGGAGGTGGAGGTTGCAGTGAGCTGACATTGGGCCACTGTCCTCCAGCCTGGGTGACAGAGTGAGACTCTGCCTAAAAAAAAAAAAAAAAAGAATGAATGACTCCCTCCCGCCACTGTGCCCCTTGCACAGCAGGCTTCAACCATGCTTGGCCTCCTTGCTATTCCTGGAACAGCTCAAGAATGTGTCCACTTCAAGGCCTTCTGTACCTGCTGTTCCCCGTACCTGGGAACATTTCTTCCCTGAGCAAGCTCCCAGCCACCCCTGAAATTCTTTTCAAGACCACCTCCTAAAAGTGCACACACTAAACACATCTAATTGTTCTCTGTCCCTTTAGCCAGAGAAATATTCCGTAACAATATTCCGTTCCTAAGTATTTCTCTTCACAGCACTACTTATCAAATGACCTCTTATGTGAACATGCTGGTTTTTATCCCTCTCCTCCCACTAGAATGAAGCTCCACAGAAGCGGCATTTGTCTGGGATCAGGCATGCAGCTAGTAAACTGAAAGCGCTGTTGAACGAACTGTTTACAGGAAAACATCTCCACTAGATACAAGTGCCTTGCAAGAAAATATACTTTGCACAGAGAAGTCTTCCTGCTTTCTTTCCCTACAAGAGCAGGGGGCTATTGAGGGCTGGGCGCCTGTAATCCCAGCTATTCAAGAGGCTGAGGCAGAGACAATCGCTTGAACCTGGGAGTCAGAGGTTGCAGTGAGCCAAGATGGTGCCACTGCACTCCAGCTTGGGTAACAGCGTGAGACTCCGTCTCAAAAAAAAAAAGACCAGGTGAGATGGCTCATGCCTGTAATCCCAGCACTTTGGGAGACTGAGGCAGGTGGATCATTTGAGGTCAGGAGTTCTAGACCAGCCTGGCCAACATGGTGAAACCCCTCTACTGAAAGTACAAAAATTGGCCGGCAGTAGTGGCATTACACCTGTAGTAATCCCAGCTACTCAGGAGGCTGAGGCAAGAGAATCGCTTGAGCCTGGGAGGTGGAGTTTGAGGTCAGCCAAGATCAGGCCACTGCATCCCAGTCTGGAAGAGAGAGTGAGACCCTGCCTCAAAAAAAAAAAAAAAAAAAAAAAAGAAAGAAAAAAGAAAAGAAAGAAAGAACTGAGGCTTCCACTTCCTATCTCAGAAGGGACAGTAAAAATGCTATAAATGTGGCCAGGCGCAGTGGCTCACGCCTGTAATCCCAACACTTTGGGAGGCCAAGATGGGCGGATCACCTGAGGTCAGAAGTTCGAGACCAGCCTGGCTAACATGGTGAAACCCTGTCTCTATTAAAAATATAAAAATTAGCTGGCATGGTGGTGGGCACCTGTAATCCCAGCTTCTCGGGAGGCTGAGGCAGGAGAACTGCTTGAATCAGCAGGCAGAGGTTGCAGTGAACGCCATTGCACTCCAGTCTGGGCAACAAAAGCGAAACTCCGTCTCAAATGAAAAAAAAAAAAAATGCTATAAATGTTACAATTGTCTCAGGTTAGTTCTGTTTTAGAGGTAGTTTAGTAAAGAGATAGAAAACTCTGGAGTCAGACTCTGGATTAGAATTCAGGTTCTACCACTTACTAGTTGTGTGCCTTTCAATACGCCTTTCAATAAATTAATTTCTATTAGTCTCCATTTTCTTATCTGTAAAACAGGGGATAAGAATGCAGACCTTGTGGAACAAGTTAAGTGTGTAGCTAATATCCTTACTATTATCATTCTCTATCTCTTGTCTACAATGAACAAAAGGAGTGGAGAAAGGGTCTGGCAGACTACATCCCACCATCCTCCCAGACTTGGGAAGAAGAGACCTGGTTATAAAGCGAACGGTAGGAACTCTCTACTGAGGAAAAAAGGGACCTCAGGTCCTGAGGCCTGTTGCAAGGAAAGAAAAGGTCAAAGAAGTGGGGGATGTTAGAGCAGCAAGGCCAGAGTGGGGGTCTACATGTGGACTCACCTCTTTGGTGGTCCAAAACCAAACCTGTAATCCCAGCACTCTGGGAGGCTGGGGCAGGCGGATCACTTGAGCCCAGGAGTTTGAGACCTGCCTGGGCAACACGGCGAGACCCTATCTCTACAACATATACAAAAATTAAGGCTGGGCACGGTGGCTCACGCCTGTAATCCCAGCACTTTGGGAGGTCAGGAGTTCGAGACCACCCTGGCCAACATGGTGAAACCCCATCTTTATATTAAAAAAAATAAAAATAAAAAAACAAAAATTAGCCAAAGGCTGGGCGCAGTAGCTCACACTTGTAATCCTAGCACTTTGGGAGGCCGAGGCAGGCAGATCACTGAGGTCAGGAGTTCGAGATCAGCCTGGTCAATATGGTGAAACACCACCTCTACTAAAAACACAAAAATTAGCCAGGCATGGCTGGCATGTGCCTGTAATCCCAGCTACTTGGAAGGCTGAGGCAGGAGAATGACTTGAACCTGGGAGGCAGAGGTTGCAGTGAGACGAGATCGTGCCATTGCACTCCAGCCTGGGCGACAGAGGGAGACCCTGTCTCAAAAGAAAAAACAAAGAAACATCTGCTTTCTCCAAAATCTATTGCTTCTCTGGAATCCTTATTTGACTCCTGTATTTCTCCATAGCTAGAAACCAAGGCGTCACTTCTCCACCTCTCCTCCTCTTCCTCCTTCACAGCTAAGTGATCAACACTGGGTTAACTTCAGTCCTTGGTATTTCTGGTGTCTGTCTGCTCCCCTCATTCGGACAGGCAATGCCTTAGTTCCCTCAGACTCCACTGCCTCACTCCTATACAGCAACAACAGCCTCCTAATTTGTCTTACAGTCTGTAGCCACCTTCTTCCAAACTAACGTCTACTCCCTTGCCAGGCATCTTTCTAATCTCTTAAAATACCTAAAAGGCATTTTACAGAGAAAGTTCAAACTCTGGCTGGGCACAGGGGCTCACACCTGTAATCCCAGCTTTTGGGAGACAGAGGCAGGCGGATCACTTGAGGTCAGGAGTTCGAAACCAGCCTAGTCAAGATGGTGAAACCCCATCTCTACTAAAAATACAAAAACAAATTAGCAGGGCATCGTGGTACACACCTGTAATCCCAGCTACTTGGGAGGCTGAGGCAGGAGAATCGCTTGAACCAGGAGGCGGAGGCTGCAATGAGCTGACATTATGCCACTGCACTCCAGTCTGGGGGACAGAGCAAGATTCTGTCCCAAAAACAACAACAAAAAGAAAGTTCGAACTCCTAAATGTTTCCAACAGCCCTCCGAGAACAGATGCCTGCCACACACCCGAGGTAAAACCCACCTCTCCAGTTGCACTATGTGGTGCATTTCTTGAGCTCCCCAATTTCAGAGCCAGTTTCCAGGGCAACTGCTACTCAGCATAAGTATCACTTTTTTTTTTTAAGTATTCACTAAGACCCTCTCCCCCTCCAGGGGTCCCTTTTCATGTTTCTTTCTTTCTTTTTTTTTTTTTTAGACGGAGTTTCCTCTTGCTGCCCAGGCTGGAGTGCAATGGTGTGATCTCAGCTCACTGCAACCTCCGCCTCCCAGGTTCAAGTGATTCTCCTGCCTCAGCCTCCCAAGTAGCTGGGATTACAGACATGCGCCACCACATCTGGCTAACTTTTTGTATTTTTAGCAGAGACGAGGTTTCTCCAAGTTGGTCATGCTGGTCTCGAACTCCTGACCTCAGGTGATTCCCGATCCTCCCCCCAACCCCACCGCCTTGGCGTCCCAAAGTGCTGGGATTATAGGTGTGAGCCACCGTGCCTGGCCCCCTATTCATGTTTCTTCAGTGAGTTGCACAAAGCTCCACAATAGCACCTGGCACTATTTTATAATTGTTGGATTCCAAAAAAAAAAAAAAATTGTTGGATTCCCATCTGTCTCTCTAATCCAATTTAATTATAATTTCTTTCTTTTTTTTTTTTTTTTTTTTGAGATGGTGTCTCATTCTGTCTCCCAGGCTGGAGTGCAGTGGTGCAATCTCAACTCACTGCAACCTCCACCTCCTGAGTTAGAGTGATTCTCTTAGCTCAGCCTTCTGAAGAGCTGTAATTACAGGTGTGCACCACCACACCCAGTTAATTTTTTTATTTTTAGTAGGGATGAGGTTTCACCATGTTGGACAGGCTGGCTTCGAACTCCTGACCTCAGGCTATCTGCCCACCTTGGCCCCGAAAAGTGCTGGGATTACAGACTTAAGCCACTGCGCCCAGCCATTTTTCTGGATTTCTTTTTTTTTTTGAAATAGAGTCTCGCTCTGTTGTCCAGGCTAGAGTGTGCAGTGGCGCAACCTCAGTTCACTTCGACCTCCGACACCTTGGTTCAAGCGATTCTCATGCCTCAGCCTCCCTTATAGCTGGGATTACTGGTGCCTACCACCACACCCGGCTATTTTTTGTATTTTTCATAGAGACTGGGTTTCACCATTTTGGCTAGGCTGGTCTCAGACTCCTGAACTCAGGTAATCTGCCTGCCTCGGCATCCCAAAAAATTTGGGGATGGGAGGACCAGTACCAAAAAGCCCTGATCACATCATGAATGGATTCATGCAAAACATCACTTCTACAGAAAAACTATGTATATCAAAGCAGAGTGGGTCAATGTTACGTAGAATATTTACATAGAGACCGTGGTGAATTTATGTCAGTTGTTGAGCAATAAAATGTAGTAAAAAGGGCTTTGGAGTCAAGAGCACTGGGTTTGAATTCCAAACCTGTCACTTCGAAGCCAGGTCGCTATGGACAAGTTACTTAACCTAAATCTCAGTTTCCTGGCTTCTAAAATTAGGAAAATATTACTTGGTATATTCTTAAAAAAAAAAAGAAAAATAAATAAAAAATAAAATTACAAAAATAGTACCTGCTTGATTATAATGCTTTATCTAATGAGACAGAGCTATAAAGTACCTGGCACAGAACAGGCTTCTAAGGCTGTCGTTAAATGTCAATTTTCTTCCACTTACGGAACACTGCTAAAAAGTCCAAGGTCACATATTCTGCCTATGGGAAAGAACACTTACACTTTCTAAAATCTTGACCACACCCTGAATCCCAGCCAACCATCTTTCAGATGAACTAGGTCATAAAGAAGACTTTGGAGGAGGGCCGAGCACGGTGGCTCACGCCTGTAACCCCATAACTTTGAGAGGCTGAGGCAAGCCCATCACCTTAGTTCAGGAGTTCGAGACCAGCCTCACCAACATGGAGAAACCCCATCTCTACCAAAAATACAAAATTAGCTAGGCGTGGTGGCACACGCCTGTAATCCCAGCTACTGGGGAGGCTGAGGCAGAAGAATCACTTGAACCCAGGAGGCGGAGGCTGGTGAGCCAAGATCGCACCATTGCACTCCAATCTGAGTGCAAGAGCGAGAAACTCCATCTCAAAAAAAAAAAAAAAAAATGAAGAGAGGAGGGAAAAATCACTTCAATGCAATCTCATTACCGCTGTTGAAAACAGTTTAAAACACCTACTCAGCTGGGCCCAGTGGCTCACCCCTCTAATCCCAGCACTCTGGGAGGCTGAGGCAAGCAGATCACTAGAGCCCAGGAGTTTGAGACCAGCCTGGGCAACATGGTGAAACCCCGTCTCTAGAAAAAAATACAAAAATTAGCTGGGTATGGTGGCATGAGCCTGTAGTCCTAGCTTGGGAGGCTGAGGTGGGAAGATCATTTGAGCCCAGGCGGCAGAGGCAAGATCGTGCCACTGCACTCTAGGCCGGGCAACAGAGCCAGATCCTGTCTCAAAAACAAACACAACACCTACTCACAGCACCATCTTGAGATATGAAAAACAACATGAGTAGGTTACAGAATTAATATAACGTAAATAATGATGGCTTGGAATGTAGGTTCCTGAAGAGAATGAACTTAGTCATGGTTCTGCAATGAACTATAGGCAGTGAGCTACAGGGCAATGAACTCACTGTAATACACTATATAAATAACAAACAGCCATGAAGTTAAAGTACTCTACTTAAAAGCACACGAATTCTAGGTGATCTATGAAAGGGACCAAAAAGTGCACATAACGTAAAAGTTCCTAAAGCTACCAGTCTGGTTAGATCAGCCTTTGTTTTTCAACAACTGTGTAATTACACATTTTCATTTTGTGAAAATATGAAACTCTGCCTTACCTAATTTCCTAAATTAGATTAAAAGATCACTGTCTTGCCTGTTTTAACCCTGAAATATAAGCTTGAAGTTTCAATAATATATTATTTTGTAACCAAATCAATGTCACCTACCATATCTGACACAAGTTTCCAACGACAGAGTGACAATACAAAGGCAAAAGCTTTGGAAATGTCTCTTGAGAACTGCTTACCTAACGTCAAAAATTTTTAACTGAATTTAAAAAACTTTAAAGATATTTTTCCAAAAAAACTGTTTGGCTCCCTCTTTGGGAGGCTGAAGTGGGAGGATCACTTGAGGTCAGGAGTTTGAGACCATCCTGGGCAACATGGCAAGACCCCTGTCTCTACAAAAAAATTAAAAATTTTAAAATTAAAAACAAATATTATTTGTTGTAGGTTCTGCTGAGAGTAAAATTAACAGTTACTGAGCCAGCCCTTTGTGTTGAGGACAAATAATTTGCTGAAGATAATTTTACACTGATCCTGTATGAGTGAATGAGTATGAGTGAATTTAATTTTTCTCATTTACTTTAATAATCTGTTGACCTTGAAAAGTTTCTTCTATTTCTTCCACAAAGGTTACATGTGTTCCTTATATGGTCACAAAAAGCTACACCTTCCTCAAGGACTGGGTAAAGTGAAGAGACACATTTTAGATTATACAATATCTCCACTGGTCTATAAGGCCTCACTGGTTTGAAAAGAATTTCTTGGTGAAACAACTATGCAAAAGTCTCTAAACCAAGAACTATTAACAGATCATCACACACACAAAAAAGTAATTTCTAGGAGTAAAGGACTACTAAGAAACAGTATCTGCCTTAAGAGAAATTACTCACTAGAATTCACATTAATGAAAAATGAGGGAGGGTAAAGAAACTTTTAAAAACTACATAAAACAAAGTGATTCTAAGGAGATCTCTTGATATTTTCTACCGAATGAAAGAAACGGTTCAATATTCTCTTAAGATCATATTTCTGATGTTTTGAAAAAAACAAAGTCAGTAACGCAGAATGGTTAATCTTGATTTTCCAAACCAAGTATCCAAGTATCACAACCAACAAAATCATTTGCTTTCTTTTCTACCTGACCCTTAACACACCACTGCATGTCCCATGCCTGGAGAATTTCAGTCCCTAAGTAAACACACTAAGTACTCTGTAGCTAAAACTGGAGCATGGAAGTCTTATAGCACAATCAACCTGATAGATGACTGCTTTCCTAATACTGTAAGAAAGGAAGTTTATATGCTGAACCAGTGGAAGAAATGTGAAGGTAGACTGAAGAGGGCATAGCCAGCAGGGGTCCTGAAAGGGAAGCCCCCAATTTGTAAAAAGGCAGAGAAAAGGCAGCGGAACCATAGGAAATTCCTTGTACCCTAATTGCCACTATTTTTTTTTTTACAACAACCTAATTTATTAAAGAATCTTTTTTTTTTTTTTTTTAAAGATGGGGTTTCACCATGTTGGTCAGGCTGGTCTTGAACTCCCGACCTCAGGTGATCCGCCCACCTTGGCCTCCAAAGTGCTTGGATTACAGGCGTGAGCCACCGCGCCCGGCCTAAAGAATCTTTAAAACATCAATAAGTAGATCTGTATAACTCCTTTAAGATATGAGAACAGGAGAGTTTACAAAGCCATTTGCTTCCATTTGCTTCCACTTGCTTCCACTTGCTTCCCGTTCAGTCTCTGCTACAGCAAAACACAAGTTTGAAAGATAGAAGAAGTAGGAAAAACAGAATGTAATAGAAGAATGCCAGAAGTCGTTAGTGGTCTATTAAGTCACTAAAATATAACTGGAATTCTCTAAACTGTTAAGAAGATACATATTTTGTTAAACATCAAAGAATCTGTCTGTAAACCACCACTCAAGCAAAAAGATATGTTTAATCAACTTATACAGTGAAATAACCACACATATTTGGAATTTCAAAGCCTCCTTTAAAATTATTCACCTACCATACATTCTCATTCCATCCAAAATTGTTCTTTAAATTCCAAAGACACAGACACACACACTTTAGCTTGATATGTAAATCTAGCCCTTCTTGCTTGCACACCCTGAAGAAAAGAATAAACACCTCGGCATGCTCTCTCTTTTCAGACCCTAAGAGAACACTCGGAAAGCAGCTAATGGAGTTCAGAATGAAGAAGGAAGGCAAAAGAATAAAGGAGAATAAAACCAGAGACCCTATCGGGAAGTCATGTTACTCTTGGAAATATCATCTCCGTTCCTTCCCCAAGCCCAAAGGCCAGGCAGCACTGGCGCAATATCATCCCTGTCCAAAGCGCTAAAGAGTTGCCAACTTAATCCCTCAAGGTGTCCCCCAATCTCCTCACCTCATCAGCGCTCAGCTCCTCCATCGCTTTCCTCTTAATGGTGAAAGGCGTTAGGGAGAGATCCTTCTGTTCTCGAGACCACGGCGGGAGGAAGGAGAGTGGAAGGTGTCTATCAGGATGTCTGGTCCCCCCGAATGGGGGAGGTTTCAGAATTGCATAGTCAGAGGTTAAAAAATAAGAACACGAGAGGCACTGAACTGCCTTGGCTTCAGTCACTCCAATCGCCCCAGAGACTACTACAGCCGCTTGTTCCCTAAGCAGCCTCCTTTGGCCGCCAATGCTGCTGCTACACGGTTATCTTAAGGCGCCACTTATTACCCTCTGCTTCCCAGGTTACCCAGACTAGGCAGCGCGGTCTCCAGCTCGTCTCGTGCCCCGAGTCTGCTGTGTCTTCGTGATGGTGGCGCGGTAACTGCGTTTCCTACAGCAGATCCTGCTCTCCTTCCTACCCTTTGCCCCGGGCGGGAACTAGTCGACTGCAGAGTGGATACCCCGAGGTAAGGCGACCCCCACAGCCGTCCTGGCAGAGCCCAGCACTGGAAGGGAAGCCCCTCCCCTCCCAAAGCAGGCCGGCCACGCCCCGCCTCCACGCCGGAGTCCGGGTAGGGGGGAGGGGGAGGATGGGACGCGCGTAGCTCTCGCTGGAAGAGTAAATCCTCCTACCCCTCCACCCCTACTCTTTCCCCCTCGCCCCACCAAGTATTATTCATCAAAACAACAGGGCGGCCATCTTTGAAAGGGATCACGTGGCCACCGTCAGGGAGGCGGGGCTTCTGGCGCCAGGACGTGGCAGCCAATAGACCGCGTGCGTCGCGCCGCCGAGTTCCTCTAGCTTGCGTCCTCTCCCCGCCCCCGTCCCCACCCCCCTCCCGCGCAGCCGCGCCGGGCGGGGGGAGGGGGCAGGGGAGGCGGGCGGCAGGGCGGGGCGTTGCCAGGGCGACCATGCAGGGGCGGTGGGGAGCGGCGGGCCCAGGACAGGTAGGCTGGCCGCGGGAGGGACAGCGGCCGAACGCGCTCCAGGAAAGATCCGCCTGAAGGTGGCGCTGGCCCGCAGCCCCGTGGCCTGCACCGCCTCCGTTGTTCCCCCCAGTCGCCTGCTTTTCTGTGACCTGGGAGCCCAGGAAACCCCCCCCCATCGCTCCCTCTGGACTCTGCGCGCCCGCCGCCTAAGCGAGGGAAAAGAAAACGGAAAACCTCTCTTTGTCCCTAGGAGCGTCATCTACCGTATTGAGCGCTCATTTTCTGAAACATCTGCTACACACTCTTCCACCTCCTCCAGAAAAGCCCAGTTGGAAGAAAACTCGAACACAAGAACTCCCATTCATTTTGTTTTACCTTGGCCTTTTAGTGAGATACTTCTTGGGTTTTTTTTTTTTTTCTTCTAAGATGGGGTTTCACCCTGATGACCAGGCTGGTCTTAAACTCCTAACCTCAGGTGATCCACCCACCTCGGCCTCCCAAAGTGCTAGGATTACAGGCGTGAGCCACCGCGCCCAGCCGGTTTTTTTTTTATAAGTGCGTTCAAAAAGCATTGGTAAAATTAGAAAGTGTAAATGGATGAGAGACCCAGATAACTTTGAATTGTACACAACATATGCAAGGAAGACTTTTGGAGTGAGTGGGGGAAAACCATCCTCAGGTGCACAAGAATACAAATATTTTCTAAAATATAAATCTATTATAGCTTTTCAGAAACAAAAGGAAAAAAAAGAAAAAAAATATATATATATACATAAATCTGGCCTGGCGCGAGTGGCTCACGCCTGTAATCCCAGCACTTTGGGAGGCCGAGGCGAGCGGATCACGAGGTCAGGGGTTCGAAACCAGCCGGGCCAGCATGGTGAACCCTGTCTCTACTAAAAATACCAAAAATTAGCTGAGCATTGTGGCGCGCGCCTGTAATCTCAGCTACTCAGAAGGCTGAGGCAGGAGAATGGCTTGAGCCCGCGAGGCGGAGGTTGTAGTGAGCCAAAATCACGCCATGGCCTCCCAAAGTGCTAGGATTACAGGCGTGAGCCACCATGCCCAGCTTTTTGTTTTGTTTTGTTTTGTTTTTGAGACAGAGTCTTGCTCTGTCATCCAGGCTGGAGTTCAGTGGCACAGTCTTGTCTCACTGCAACCTCTGCTTCCTGGGTTCAAGCGATTCTCCTGCCTCAGCCTTCCGAGTAGCTGGGATTACACACATGCGCCACCACGCCTGGCGGTGAACTCCGCCACCCAAGTTCAAGCGATTCTCCTGCCTCAGCCTCAAAAAAATTAATTAATTAAATAAAATGGCCTGAGGCCGGGCGTGGTGGCTCACGCCTGTAATCCAAGCACTTTGGAGGCCAAGGTGGGCGGATCACCTGAGGTCGGGAGTTCAAGACCAGCCTGACCAACATGGTGACACCCCGTCTTTAAAAAAAAAAAAATGGCCTGGTGCGGTGGCTCACGCCTGTCATTGCAGCACTTTGGGAAGCTGAGGCGGGTGGATCACCTGAGGTCAGGAGTTCGAGACCAGGTTGGCCAACATAGCAAAACCCCATTTCTACTAAAAATACAAAAAATAAAAATAAAATATAAATCTAATTTGAGCGGTCAAAATAACAGTACCATGAAATTCCAGATTTTGCCACGGACGAGGACTACAAGTGGATTGGATGGCTCACTACACCATAAAGACTGCATTCCAGAATTAAGAGTTACAATGTCTTTGCTACATGCTTAAAATAGGAACCTGACTACCAAATATGTAAGGAATTTGTGAGTAAAAATAAACCACTGCGGCCTGTGCATATTATCTGCTCTCCAGGAAAGGAATTCTGTACAAGCCAGAACTGAACCGCTGGTGACACTGATGTTAAAAGTTTACTTCTTTTTTAACCTCATTATTGCCATCTAATTTACATACCATACAATTCAGCCAATTAAGGTGTACAATGGTTTTATTATGTTCACAGTTCAGCCATCCTCACTGTACAATTTCAGTACATTTTCATCATCCCAAGAAGAAATCCTCAAAGTCATTAACAGTCACTCCCCATACTCCTGCAGGATAAGGACCTTCTGTCTCAGCGAAGTTGCCTATTCTGGACATTTCGCATCAATGGCGCAATCCACCATGTGGCCTTCAGGGTCTGGCTTCTTTCACTTAGCATATGTTTTCAAGGTTCATCCATATTGTGGCATATATCTGCACTTCATTTCTTTAATGCCAAATGTTTCGCTGTACTGCTGTGGCACATTTTGTTTATCAATTCATAGTGACATTTGGGTTGTTTCCACCTTTTGACAATTTTGAGTAATGCTGCTATAAACATTCATGTACAATTTTTTGTTTTGACGTGTGTTATTATTTTTATTCCTTTTAGGCATATACCTAGGAGGGGAATTGCTAGGTTACATGTTTGACTTTTTGAGAAACTGCCAAACTCTTTTCCAAAGCAGCTGCACTGCCACCAGCAATGTTATTGTTATCGTCTGTCTTTTTCACTGTAGCCACGCTAGTAGATGTGAAATGGTATCTCTTCGTGGTTTTGTTTTGTTTTTCATTTTCCTAGGAGCTGATGATGTTGAACATCTGCTTGGGTTTATCTTCCTTGGGCAAATACCTATTCATATTCTCTGTTTTTCTTTTTTTCTTTTTTTCTTTTTTTTTGTGAGACAGATCCTGGCTCTGTCGCCACGCTGGAGTGCAGTGGCATGATCTCGGCTCACTGCAACCTCCACCTCAAAGGTTGAAGCGATTCTCCTGCTTCAGCCTCCCAAGTAGCTGGGACTACAGGTGTGTACCACCATGCCAAGCTAATTTTTATATTTTCAGTAGAGACAGGTTTTACCATGTTGGCCAGGATGGTCTCCATCTCTTGACCTTGTGATCTACCCACCACGGGCTCCCAAAGTGCTGGGATTACAGGCGTGATCCACCATGCCCAGCTTTTTTTTTTTTTTTTTGAGACGGTCTTGCTGTCACCCAGGCTGGAATGTAGTGGCACAATCTTGTCTCACTGTAACCTCTGCCTCCTGGATTCAAGCGATCCTCCTGCCTCAGCCTTCTGGGTAGCTGGGATTATTACAGGCGTGCGCCACCATGACAGGCTAATTTTTGTATTTTTAGTAGAGATAGATTTTGCCAAATTGGCCAGGCTGCTCTCAAACTCCAAACCTCAAGTGATCCGCCCACCTCCACCTTCCAAAGTGCTGGGATTACAGGCGTAAGCCACTGTTCCCAACCCTCTGTTCATTTTTAATTCGGTTATCTGTCTTCTTATTGTTGAGTTGTAAGAGTTATTTTGTTTGCTTGTTTTTATGTTGTTTCTATTTATATGATTCCCAAACTGTTTTTCTTTTATTATTATTTTTTGAGTTGTAAGAGTTCTTTACATATTCTAGATACTAGTCCTTTATCAGATATATGATTTGCAAATATTGTCTCCTATTCTGTGGACGTCTTTTTGCTTTCTTGATTGTATAATTTGCAGGGCACACACAGACACTCACACAATTTTAATTTGGGCCTGGTGCAATGGCTCACACCTGTAATCCCAGCACTTTGGTAGACTGAGGTGGGAGGATCACCTGAGACCAGGACCCACCTGGGCGACATAGCAACCCTGCCTCTACGGAAAAAAAATAAAAATAAAAATAAATAGCCAGGCTCATTGGTGTCTGCCTATAGTCCCAGCTACCCAGGAGGCTTAGGCAGGATGATCACTTGAGTCCATGAGATGATGGCTGCAGTGAGCTATTATCATGCCACAGCACTCCAGCCTGGATGAGTGAGACCCTGCCTCTAAAAACTAAATTGAAATTTTTTTTTTAATTTGATATAGTCGTCCAACTTATCTGTTTTTTCTTTTGTTACTTCTGCTTTTACTGTAATACATTTGCTTTTACAAGTCATATTTAATAGTTTAATATTCAGATATTATAAGAAAGTATCCTGGCCAGGCACAGTGGCTCATGCCTGTAATGCCAGCACTTTGGGAGTCTGAGGCAGGTGGATCAGGAGTTCAAGACCAGCCTGGCCAAGATGGTGAAACCCCATTTCTACTAAAAATAAAAAAATTAGCCAGGTGCAGTGGCGGGTGCCTGGAATCCCAGCAACTCGGGAGGCTGAGGCAGAGAGTTGCTTGAACCTGGGATGCAGGGGTTGCAGTGAGCCGAGATAGCACTGCTGCACGCCAGCCTGGGCAACAGAGCGAGACTCCATCTCAAAAAACAAACAAATAAATAAATAAATAAAGTATCCTTCCCATTTTGTGGTTGTAGCAAGTGAAAGGTACAATATCTAATATATAGCGAGTATTCAGGAAAATGCAAGATAAAGTAGTGTTGTACATGTATTTGCTGAGTTAGTGATATTGTAAAGATTATACCACAGGATTTTGTTCACCATAAATTCCATATTCTATCTAGTTTATCAGTGATTCAACTTTTTATTGTGATAGATGGATTTTCTGGCATAGGGTTGATTTTTTTCAAGATGTTTCACTATTTTAAGGCTAAGAAATACATGGATGTTTTTACTGTTTACAGGGGGAATTCCACTCCCTTTCTTTTTCTTCAACTCTAAAGTGTTCTTTCTGCAAATTTAATGTAATTTTATAAAATCAGAAAAATTAGAGGCCAGGCGCAGTGGCTCACGCCTGTAATCCCAGCACTTCGGGAAGCTGAGTCAGGCAGATCACTTGAGGTCAGGAGCTGGAGACTAGCCCGGCCAACATGGTGAAACCCCATCTCTACTAAAAATAGAAAAATTAGGGGTGGGTGCCGTGGCTCACGCCTGTAGTCCCAGCACTTTGGGAGGCCAAAGTGGGCATATCATGAGGTCAGGTGTTTGAGACCGGCCTGGACAACATGGTGAAACCCCATCTCTACTAAAAATATAAAAAGTAGCCAGCTGTGGGGGCGGGTGCCTGTAATCCCAGAACTCTGGGAGGCCGAGGCAGGTGGATCACCTGAGGTCAGGAGTTTGAGACCAGCCTGGCCAAATGGTAAAACCCTGTCTCTACTAAAAATACAACAATTAGCTGGGCATGGTGGTGGGCGCCTGTAATCCCAGCTACTCGGGAGGCTGAGGCAGGAGAATCACTTGAACCCAGGAAGTGGAGGTTGCAGTGAGCTGAGGTTGCGCCACTGCACTCCAGCCTGAGTGACAAGAGTTAAACTCTGTCTCATAAAAAAAAAAATGAGCTGGTGTGGCAGCTCATGCCTGTAGTCCCAGCTACTAGGGAGGCTGAGGCAGGAGAATCGCTAGAACCTGGGAGGCAGGGTTGCAGTGAGCCGAGATTGCACCACTGCACTCCAGCCTGGACAATACAGCAAGACTGCATCTCAAAAAAAAAAAATAGAAAAATTAGAAATGAAGTCTCTAGCCATATAATGTACTTCTCAGGGTGTTTGTTTGTTTGTTTGTTTGTTTGTTTTTTTGAGACAGGGTCTTGCTCTGTTGCCGAGCCTTGAGTGCAATGGTGCAAACATGGCTCACCTCTGGGCTCAAGCAATTCTCTCACCTCAGCCTCCCAAGTAGCTGGGATCATAGGTATATGCCACCATACCAGGCTAACTTGTTAATTTTTGTGGAGATGGGGTCTCTCACTATGTTACCCAGGCTGGTCTCAAACTTCCGGGTTCAAGTGATCCTTCTGCTTCAGCCTCCCAAAGTGTTAGAACTACAGGCATGAGCCACTGCACTCAGCCCCCAGGGTCTTTTACAGAACGACTCTCTCTAATACAATTTTTAGTACCTTTACAGTTGTATTCTAACTTGTCTAAGTGATGGAGTTTCCACCACTTTCCTTAGGAGAATCTTTCCCATAATATCATAAATAACAGGGTTCACAGTTGTCTGTAATATGTAGCCCATATTTTTATTGTTTGGTTCAGTTTCTTCCATTTAAGCATTACATTACCACCTTTGGACTGTGCACAGTACTCTGTCTGCCTCCCTTGGGAACTACCAAGCATCAGGACCTTAGTTAGTTATTAGAATTACCTGGAAACCAGCAAAAAAAAAAAAAAAGAAAGAAAGAAAAAAAAATTTTTTTAACTGGTAACAAATAAACGAGGAGACCATAGAACAAACTGAAACATGAGACTGAAATAAAAGGTATGCCTCAGTGGGTGGATCACCTGAGGTCAGGAGTTCGAGACCACCCTGGCCAATACAGTGAAACCCCGTCTCCACTAAAAATACAAAAATTAGCTGGGCGTGGTAGCACACTCCTGTAATCCCAGCTACTCGGGAGGCTGAGGCAGGAGAATCACATGAACTCGGAGGCAGAGGTTGCAGTTAGCCTAGATGGTGCCACGGCAGTCCAGCCTAAGTGCAAGATTCCATATCCAAAAACAAAAGCCTTCTAGTTAAAGAAAAGGTGTTTGTGAAGGTAAATTCTGGAATTTATAATATTTTAGGATAGCTTTTATTCAAGTGCCAGAACATAGAGAGCCCACTGGGTCAAGATATGTTTTTCTGATAATCTTCCTGATAATCTATAAAACTAGAGCTGGCAAGCTTCCTGATCCTCTTAGATCTACAAAACCACCTACAACTGTAAGGATATGCTGTTATCTCTGCTGCTGTCAGAGATCAACTCCTGCATCTGGACTCTGGATTCCTTTCCCTCTCACCTTCTGAAGGCCTTTGGTCCAGCGTCATCCTCTCGTCTGCACATCACACTCCCTCTCCTCACTGGACACACCTGTGGTAGGAACACCAACTTTCTTTCATTTATGTATTTCTTTGTTTGAGATAGGGGTTTGTTCTGTCATCTAGGCTGGAGTGTACTGGCATGGTCACTGGCTCACCACAGCCACAACTTCCTGGGCCCAAGCAATCCTCCCACCTCAGCCTCCTGAGTAGCTGACACTACAGGCATGCACCACGACACCCAGCTCATTTTTGTATGTTTTGTAGAGACAGGGTCTCCCTATGTTGCCTAGGCTGGTCTCAAACTCCTGGCCCCAAGTGATCTTCCTACATCAGCCTCCCAAAGTGCTGGGATTACAAGTGTAATCTTTAAAAACATACCAATTAAAAAAATTCTGCTATGGCCAGCCTACAGTATGTTGTTATAGCAGCCTAAACAGATTAAGACAGGGAACAAAGGTAGAAGCACAGAGACCCGCCGGGCACAGTGGCTCACACTTGTAATCATAGCACTTTGGGAGGATGAGGCAGGTGGATCTCCTGAGGTCATGAGTTCGAGACCAGCCTGACCAACATGGAAAAATCCCATCTCTACTAAAAATACAAAAAAATTAGCTGGGCGTGGTGGCAGGTTACTGTAATCTCAGCTACTCAGGAGGCTGAGGCAGGAGAATCACTTGATCTCGGGAGGTGGAGGTTGCAATGAGCTGAGATCACATCATTGCACTCCAGCCTGGGCAATAGAGCGAGATTCCATCTCAAAAAAAAAAGAAGCACAGCGACCAGTTTTCAGGTGAGTGGTATAGTGATCCAAGGGCCAGGTACTGGGGGTTCAAACTGACAGGGCAGCAATAAAGGTAGGGAGAAGTGGTTGGATTCTGGATATATTTTTTCTTTGTTTCTTTCTTTCTTTCTCTCTCTCTCTCTTCTTCCTCTTCTTCTTTCTTTCTTTATTGAGACAAAGTCTGGCTCTGTCAACCCGGCTGGAGTACAATGGTGTGATCTCAGCTTACTGCAATCTCTGCCTCCCCGGTTCAAGCAATTCTCCTGCCTCAGCCTCCCGAGTAGCTGGGATTACAGGTGCACAGCACCACACCCAGCTAATTTTTGTTTTTGTTTTTGTTTTTTTTTTAAAACGGGGTTTCACCATGTTGGTCAGGCTGGTCTTGAACTCCCGACCTCAGGTGATTCGCCCGCCTTGGCCTCCAAAGTGCTTGGATTACAGGCGTGAGCCACCACGCCCAGCCGTTTTTGTTTTTTTTAAATAGAGATGGGGTGTCACCATGTTGGCCAGGCTGGTCTCAAACTCCTGACCTCAGGCAATGCACCCATCTCGGCCTCTCAAAGTGTTGGGATTACAGGTGTGAGCCACCATGCCTGGCCTAATTTTTGTATTTTTAGCAGAGACAGTGTTTCACCATGTTAGCCAGGATAGTCTCGATCTCCTGACCTCGTGATCTGCCCACCTCGGCCTCCCAAATTGCTGGGATTACAGGCGCGAGCCACCGCGCCTAGCCTCTGGATATATTTTCAAGAAGAGCCAACAGGATTTGTGGGCGGTGTGTAAAAATGAATATAAAAGAGAGAAGCAAAGGATGACTGTAACTATTAGTAGAAGGGTGAGTTGCCTTTGATCGAGATAGAGAAGGCTATGGGCAGATCAGATTTGGAGGGGAAGATACAGAGTTCAGTTTGGGGTATGTTAAGTGTTAAGATATCTGGTAGACCTTGAAGTAAAGGTGTCAAGTAGACAATTGAGCATCTTTGGTGCATAAATAAAATGTAAATTATTGAGGCAGGATGAGATTACCAAAGGAGTGACTATATCAAGAGAAGAGATCTGGGCCAGGTGTGGTGGCTCACGCCTGTAATCCCAGCATTTTGGGAGGCCAAGGTGGGCGGATCACAAGGTCAAGAGATCAAGACCATCCTGGCCAACGTGGTGAAACCCCCATCTCTACTAAAAATACAAAAATTAGCTGGGCGTGGTGGCACTCACCTGTGGTCCCAGCTACTCGGGAGGCTGAGGTGGAAGAATCGCTTGAACCCAGGAGGCGGAGGTTGCAGTGAGCCGAGACTGTGCCACTGCACTCCAGCCTGGCAACAGAGCAAGACTCTGTCTCAAAAAAAAAAAAAAAAAAAGAGAGAGAAGAGATCTCTCAACTGAGAACTGAGCCCTTGGGGTCTTCATCATTCGGAAGCAAGGAGTCATGAAGGTGCCAGCAAAGGAGATAAGAAAGACTCTGGCCAGGCGGGGTGGCTCGTGCCTGTAATCTCATCTCTTTGGGAGGCGGGCAGATTACCAGAGGTCAGGAGTTCGAGACCACCATGGTCAACATGGTGAAAACCCGTCTCTACTAAAAATACAAAAAACAGCCAGGTGTGGTAGCGAGTACCTGTAATCCTTGCTACTGGGGGAGGCTGAGGCACGAGAATCACTAGAACACAAAAGGCAGAGGTTGCAGTGAGCTGAGATTGTGCCACTGCACTCCATCTCAAAAAATAAATTAAATAAATAAATACATAATTTTTTTAAAGCTACTATGGACTAGACGTAGTTTGCTATTGCTATTGATTTGATGCTAACAATCTTCTAGATTTCTAACCTTCTTCCTGCCGAAAATGATGCAGCATGCCTTCCAAGGAACGCCCGCCGCATTATCAGGTCTCGTTGACACCTATACATTGTTTGTGGCCATAACCACAGAAACACGTGTGATCGACTTACAGTCTCTAAATGTTCACTATTTAAATTTTTTCCATTGTGACCTTTACTTGGCTTTAAGATTCAGAATTCCTCTTGCTTGGGGTGGGATTTTATTTCCATAGGATTTCATGGTTATGCCTAATGACCGGATGTTTGCTATTCTCAGCAGATGTGGTTGGTAATGCCAGGAAAGATAGCCAGTGCAGCTGACACAATCTCACCTATTCTTGCATTTGGTGACCACTTATTAAACACCCGTAAGGGCTAAAGCACTGTGCAAGATACAAAGAATACAGGTGGCAATACCTAGAGTCCCAGCTACTCAGGCTGAGGCCGGAGGGTCACTGGAGTCCACGAGTTTGAGTCCAGCTTGGGCAACACAATGAGATCCTATCTCTTTAAAAAAAAAAAAAAAAAAAAGGCCAGGCGCGGTGGCTCACGCCTGTAATCCAAGCACTTTGGAGGCCAAGGCAGGCGGATCACCTGAGGTCGGGAGTTCAAGACCAGCCTGACCAACATGGTGAAACCCCGTCTTGAAAAAAAAAATAATAATAAATAAATAAATAAATAAATAAAAATAAAACAGCCAGGTGCAGTGGCTCACGCCTATAATCCCAGCACGTTGGGAGGCCAAGGTGGGTGGATCGCCTGAGGTCAGGAGGTCGAGACCAGCCTGGCCAACATGGTGAAACCTTGTCTCTACTAAAAATACAAAAATTAGCTGGCTGTGGTGTTGCATGCCTGTAATCCCAGCTACTGGGGAGGCTGAGGCAGGAGAGTCACTTGAATCCAGGAGGCGGAGGTTACAGTGAGCCCAGACCGTGCCATTGGTGCCATTGCACTCCAGACTGAGCAACAAGAATGAGACTTCGTCTCAAAATAAAAAAAATAAAATAAACAAAAGTAGATATGACTCTGTGCATAAGGTACTTACAGTCAAGGACAGAGATAAAACACAGACTATGATACATGATACAAAGTGTTATGTGCCATAAAATGTCCAAGAAAAAACTAGAGAGGACCGGGCACAGTGGCTCATGCCCATAATCCCAACACTTTGGGAGGCAGAGGTGAGTAGATCCCCTGAGGTCAGGAGTTCGAGACCAGCCTGGCCAACATAGTGAAACCTTGTCTACTAAAAATACAAATCCCAAAGTGCTGGGAGAATCACTTGAACCTGGGAGGTGGAGGTTGCGGTGAGCCGAGATTGCGCCATTGCACTCCAGCCTGGGCAACAAGAGCGAAAATCCATCTCAAAAAAAAAAAAAAAAAAAAAAACACCTACAGAAGTCCGAAGGCTAAAGAAAAAGCAATGATTACTTCTGATTTGGAGGACACAGCTTTGGACTGACTGAATGAGACAGTTTTTCTGAAGAAAATCTACCCAGTGGCTTTCCTTACAATGATCTCAACTTAACATCAATATTTTCCCACATTTTAGCTTATTTATTTATTATGTATTTATTTATGTACTTATTTGAGATGGACTCTCACTCTGTCCCCCAGGCTGGAGTGCAGGGGCGCCAACTCAGCGCACTGCAACCTCCACCTCCCCAGTTCAAGCCATTCTCCTGCCTCAGACTCCAGATAGGCGTGTGCCAACACGCCCGGCTAAATTTTGTATTTTTAGTAGAGACGGGGTTTCACCATGCTGTCCAGGCTGGTCTCCAATTCCTGACCTCTGGTGATCCACTCCCCCTCAGCTTCCCAAAGGGCTGGGACTTCAGGCAGGAGCCACTGTGCCGTCCGATACTAAACTATTTTATTGATCCATCTGATTTGAAGAAAAAGCAAGAGAGGAGAGGTAGGGAGGAGGCAATGAAGCTTCTTCCTACTATCAGTAAATAAAAAGCCTTCACTCTGGGCTGGGTGTGGTGGCTCATGCCTGTAATCCCAGCAATTCAGGAGGCCAAGATGGGCAGATCTCAAGGTCAGGAGTTCGACACCAGCCTGTAATCCCAGCTACTCCGGAGACTGAGGCAGGAGAATCGCTTTAACCTGGAGGCGGAAGTTGCAGTGAGCCGAGATCACGCATGCACTCCAGCCTGGATGACAGAGGGAGAATCTGTGTCCAAAAAAAAAAAAAAAAAGTTCTTCACTCCAGTAGAGTGTGATGATTCATGCCTGTAATCCCAGCACTTTGAGAGGCCTAGGCAGATGTATCTCTTGAGCCCAGGGTTTGGAGACCAGCCCGAGCAACATGGTAAAACCCTGTCTCTACTAAAAATATAAAAATTAGCTGAGTGTAGTGATGCCTGCCTCTAATCCCAGCTACTCAGGAGGCTGAGCACGAGAATTGCTTGAACCCGGGAGGTAGAGGCTGCAGTGAGCCAAGATCTTGCCACTGCGCTCCAGCCAGGTAGTGACAGAGTGAAACTCCCTCTCAAAAAAAAAAAAAATTCCTCACTCTGATTGGACCAACTGTGTTCATGTTACTTGCTCCCAAGCGAATCACCTATTCATGTGAGAAATGCCAACCGTGATTAAACCAATCAGAAACCACCCACAGAACTAGGGATGTGGTCAGTGCCACTCCAGTAACGTGGCTGGGGCAAAACAAGACAAAACAGATGATAGGGAGACAAAAAAAGACAATATCCATTCTACCAGACTTAACAAGAATACAGGGCACAGTTTACTGACTGACCCACAGATAGTGCTCATCATTCTAGAAGCTGCTAGCATTCCCTCCCTTGTCTGTCATTCTTTTTTTTTTTCCTTTTTTTTTTTAAAAAGATGGGGTTTCACCATGTTGGTCAGGCTGGTCTTGAACTCCTGACCTCGGGTGATCCGCCCACCTTGGCCTCCCAAAGTGCTTGGGTTGCAGGCGTGAGCCACCACACCCGGCCATCTGTCATTCTTAATACTCAGATAAGCACTTCCCAAAGTGATGAGATAAACGCATATCCCATCACAGGAGGAAAACAAAAAACATTATTCTGTAATTTTATGACTACCAATTTTTTTTTTTTTTTTTTTTTTTTTTTTTTTGAGACACAGTCTTGCCAGAGTGCAGTGATACTATCTCTTGGCTCACTGCAACCTCCACCTCCTGGGTTCAAGCAATTCTCCTGCCTCAGCCTCCCGAGTATCTGGAATTACAGGTGCCCACCACCACACCCAGCTAAGTTTTGCATTTTTAGTAAAGACGGGGTTTCATCATGTTGGCCAGGCTGGTCTCGAACTCCTGACCTCAGGTGATCCACCTGCCTTGGCCTCCCAAAGTGTTGGGATTACAAGTGTGAGCCACCGCGCCCAGCCTATGACTAATGATTCTGGTAATCACAGAAAACATTTTCACAGAAGGAAGAGGATTGGAACTGTGCCTGTTACTTACAACCTAAACCCAAAGCTAGTTGTTTTTGTTGTTGTTTTTTTGAGACAGTTTCACTCTTGTCACCCAGGCTGGAGTGCAATGGCAGATCTCAGCTCACTGCAACCTCCATCTCTTGGGTTCAAGCAATTTTCCTGCCTCAGCCTCCCCAGTAGCTGGGATTACAGGCTCCCACCACCACGCCCGACTAATTTTTGTATTTTTAGTAGAGATGAGGTTTCACCATATTGGTCAGGCTGGTCTTGAACTCCTGACCTCAGGTGATCCACCCGCCTCAGCCTCCCAAAGTGCTGGGATTATGGGCATGAGCCACCCCGCCCAGCTTAGCTTGTTTATTGATAGTAATTAGAAGACTGTTTTGAGACTCCATCTCAAAAAAAAAAAAAGGAGTTGAGACCAGCCTGGGTGACATGGTGAAACCTGTCTCTACTAAAAATAGAAAAATTAGCATGCACCTGTAATCCCAGCTACTTGGGAGGTGGAGATTGCAGTGAGCCAAGATCTCCAAGATCTCACCAATACACTCCAGCCTGAGTGACAGAGGGAGACTCTGTCTCAAAAAAAAAAAAAAAAAAAAAAGGTGTTTGCTATAAATATATTGACTGACCAGGTACGGTGGCTCACGCCTATAATCCCAGCACTTTGGGAGGCCCACGTGGGTGGATCACAAGGTCAGGAGTTCAAGACCAGCCTGACCAATATGGTGAAACCCCATCTCTACTAAAAATACAAAAATTAGCCGGGCATGGTGACATGCTGCTGTAGTCCCAGCTACTCAGGAGGTTGAGGCAGGAGAATCCCTTGAACCCGGGGGCCAAGGTTGCAGTGAGCCGAGATCACGCCACTGCACTCCAGCCTGGGCAATAGAGAGAAACTCTCTCAAAAAAAAAAAAAAAAAAAAAAAAATATATATATATATATGTATATATATATATGTAGCCTGTAATCCCAGCTACTCAGGAGGCTGAGGCAGTTTATATATATATATACATATATATAAACTGAATTTCACTGCCTGAGACTCCAAATGAAAAGGCTAGGCCGGGCACAGCAGCTCATGCCTGTAATCCCAGCAGTTTGGGAGGCTGTGGCAGGCAAATCACTTGAGGTCAGGAGTTTGAGATCCGCCTGGCCAACAACGCAAAACCCCATATCTACTAAAAATGAAAAATTAGCTGGGTATGGTAGCATGTGTCTGTAATCCCTCTTGGGAGGCTGAGGCAGGAGAATCACTTGAACCCACGAAGTGGAAGTTGCAGTGAGCTGAGATTGTGCCACTGTCTCAAAAAGAAACAAAAAAAAGAAAAAGAAAAGGCTATAAAATAATAGTTGTCAGCACATAGCCTCTGGGGAATGTTTTGGAGTGATTGGCTTGTTCTGAAACTGGATTGTGGGAATGGCTGTACACCTGTCTACATTTACTAGAAATTATCAAACAGCCCGACGTGGTGGCTCACGCCTGTACTTCTAGTACTTTGGGAGACCGAGGCAGGTGGATCACCTGAGGTCAGGAGTTCAAGACCAGCCTGGCCAACATGGTGAAACCCCGTCTCTACTAAAAATACAAAAATTAGCTGGCTATGGTGGTGCGCCCTTGTAATCCCAGCTACTCAGAGGCTAAGGCAGGAGAATAGCTTGAACCCAGGAGGTGGAGGTTGCAGTGAGCGGAGATCGCACCATTGCACTACAGCCTGGATGACAGAGTGAGACTTTGTTTGAAAAAAAAAAAAAATTATTACAAGCAGAATTGAAATGCTGTTTCTCCTCCTCCTCCCTTCTCTTCCTCTCCCCTTTTTTTTCTTTAAGAGCATCCAGTGTATGTGGATCGTGGAAGTGCCTGCTTTGAAGATATTTCTTTGCTAAGGATGAAGCTTTCCAGCTGGTGGTGCTCAAGGGCCAACATCTGGTAGTAATTTCATGAAAAGGTTTTTTTTTTTTTTTTTTTTTTTGAGACGGAGTTTCGCTCTTGTTGCCTAGGCTAGAGTACTCTTGGCTCACTGCAGCCTCCGCCTCCCGGGTTCAAGCGATTCTCCTGCCTCAGCCTCCCAAGTAGCAGGGATAACAGGCATGTGCCACTTCACCTGGCTAATTTTTTTGCATTTTTAGTAGAGACCGGGTTTCACCATGTTGGCCAGCCTGGTCTCGGACTCCTGACCTCAGGTGATCCACCCACCTTAGCCTCCCAAAGTGCTGGGATTATAGGCATGAGCCACCGTGCCTGGCCCATGGGAATTTTTTTTTTTTTTTTTTTGAAATGGAGTCTCACTCTGTTGCCCAGCCTGGAGTGCAGTGGCACCATCTTGGCTCACTGCAACCTCCGCCTCCCGGGTTCAAGTGATCCTCCTGCCTCAGCGCCCCCAGTAGCTGGGATTATAGGCATGCGTCACCACACACCTGCCTGTACATGCACAAAGATTATGTCTCTTCTGTGACCCCAAATATTCCAATGGCTTCTCAGTCCCCTCAACATAAAAGAAATCCTGGGCAGGCGTGTTGGCTCCCACCTATAATCCCAACACTTTGGGAGACTGAGGCAGGTGGATCACTGGGAGTCAGGAGTTGGAGATCGGCCTGGCCAACATGGTGAAACCCTGTCTCTACTAAAAATACAGAAAAGTTAGCCGGTGGTGTGGTGCGCACCTGTAATCCCAACTACTTGGGAGGCTGAGGCAGGAGAATTGCTTGAGCCTGGGAAACGGAGGTTGCCGTGAGCCGAGATCTCACCATAGCACTCTAGCCTGGAGACAGGAGACTGTCTCCAAAAAAAAAATTACTTATTATTCATAGTTGAGGAAATTTCCTTTTGGTAATGACAAAGAGTCTTTGCTTGGCCAAACTTTAGTTTGGCTCCTGAAACTTCTCCAAGGCTCACCTGTGCACTTCCTTGTAAAGTCCAGTTTTAGCAAATAATTCTGCTTAAGTCATTTGGCAAGATCCCACAACGCTCGATGTCCGATCACCTTCAATATTTGGCCACCTTCAGTGTCTGATTACCGTCCATATCTGATGGCTTCTTCATCCTCCACCATCCCCCCGGGACGATGTCTGATCACCGTGGTCTGTCTTCAGCAAGAATCTTGTTATGTGGGTTTAGCTAGAATCCTCCATAGCCTAGAAGTTTCCCCTTAGTGATTCTTTCTTTCTTTCTTTTTCTTTCTTTCTTCTTTCTTTTTCTTCCTTCCTTCCTTCTTTCTTTTTCTTTTTTTTTTTTTTGATACACAGCCTTACTCTGTCGCCCAGGCTGAAACGCAAGTGGTACGATCTCTGCTCACTGCAACCTTTACCTCCAGGGTTCAAGTGGTTCTCATGCCTCAAACTCGAGTAGCTGGGATGCACTTCTTTCTTTACTTTTCTTCTCTGTTTTTTCTGGAGACACGGTTTCACTCTCTCATCCAGGCTGGAGTGCAGTGGCGAGATCTCAGTTCACTGTAACCTATGTGCCCCAGGCTCAAGTGATCCTCCCACCTTAGCCCCCTGAGTAGCTGGGACACCGTGGACACGTGCTGCCATGCCCAGCTAATTTTTGAATTTTTAGTAGAGATGGGGTTTCACCATGTTTCCCCCGGCTGGTCTCAAACTCCTGGCCTCAAGTGATCCTCCCATCTTGTCCTCCTAAAGTGCTGAGATTACAGGTGTCAACCACAGTGCTGGCCTCTTTTTTTTTTTTGAGATGGAGTCTCACTCTGTTGCCCAGGCTGGAGTGCAGTGGCACGATCTCAGGTCACTGCAATCGCTTGAACCTCCGCCTCCCAGGTTCAAGCGATTCTCCTGCCTCAGCCTCCCGAGTAGCTGGGACTACAGGCACATGCCACCACACCCAGCTAATTTTTGTATTTTTAGTAGAGATGGGGTTTCACCATGTTGGCCAAGATGGTCTTGATCTCTTGACCTCGTGATCCACCTGCCTCAGCCTCCCAAAGTGCTGGGATTAAAGGAGTGAGCCACCACGCCTGACCGCCTGGCCCCTCTTAGTGATTTTTCCTGCAGTGACCCCCACCCTTCTCTTGGCTATAAATGCCCACTTGCCCATTCTGTTTTCAGAGTTAAGTCCACTTTCTTTCACCCACTGCAGCTTCCTATTACAGTGGTCCCTATACCTATTACGATGGTCCTGAATAGTCATCCTGGCCAGGTGCCATGGCTCATATCTGTAATCTTAACACTTTGGGAGGTTGAGGCAGGAGTATCTCTTGAGGCCAGGAGTTGGAGACTAGCCTGGGCAATATAGTGAGAACCTGACTCTACACAAAAATTAAAAAATTAGCCAGGTGTGGTGGTCCATGCCTATAGTCCCAGCTACTTGGGGGGCTGAGGCAGGAAGATTCCTTGTCCTCAGGAGTTCAAGGCTATAGTGAGCTATGACCACACCATTGTACTCCATCTTGGGCCACAGAACAAGACTCTGTCTCTATTTAAAATTTAAAAAAAAAAAAAAAAAAGGAATAAAAGGCAGGGCATGGAGACTCTCACTCGTAATCCCAGCCCTCTATGAGGCCAAGGCAGACAGATCACTTGTGCCCAGGAATTCAAGACCAGTCTGGGGAACATGGCAAAACTCTGTCTCTACAAAAAATACAAAAATTAGCTGGGTGTGGTGGTGCGCAACCGTAGTCCCAGTTACTCATGAGGCTGGCTGAGAATACTGCTTGAGCCCAGGATGGAGGGGTTGCAGTGAGCCAAGATTCTGCTACTGCACTCCAGCCTGGCAACAGAATGAGACCCAGTTTCAAAAATAAAGTAATTTTTTTAAAAGCCTTCCTTACCATGCTTTAGCAAATGTCATTGAATACTTTTTTTCTTTAATAGTTAATACATGGCCAGGCACGGTAGCTCACACCTGTAATCTCAGCAGTTTGGGAAGCCGAGGTGGGTGGGTCGAGGTCAGGAGTTCCAGACCAGCCTGACCAACATGGTGAAATCCCGTCTCTACTAAAATTACAAAAGTTAGCCAGGCATGGTGGCACGCACCTGTAGTCCCAACTATTCAGGAGTCTGAGGCAGGAGAATCGCTTGAACCTGGGAGGCATAGGTTGCACTGAGCCAAGATTGTGCCATTGCACTCCAGCCTGGTCTCGAAAAAAAAAAAAGGTTAATACATGTAAGTTTTTAGAAATTTTTTTTTTTCAAGATGGGGGTTTCACCATGATGGCCAGGCTGGTCTTGAACTCCTGACCTCAGGTAATCCACCCACCTTGACCTCCCAAAGTGCTAGGATTACAGGCGTGAGCCACCGTGCCCGGCCTTAGAAATGTTTTAAAATTTGTGAATATTTCTGTGAAGTTTCAGAGATGACCTGTAAGATTTCAGGGCAAAAAAAAAAAAAAAAAAAAAAAGATTTCAGGACATTTCAAGTTTTCTTATGCTATAATTAGTAGTAATAAGGCCGGGAGCAGTGGCTCATGCCTGTAATCCCAGCACTTTGGGAGGCCAAGGCGGGTGGCTCACAAGGTCAGGAGCTCGAGACCAGCCTGGCCAACATGGTGAAACCCCATTTCTACTAAAAATACAAAAATCAGCTGGGTGTGGTGGCAGTCACCTGTAATCCCAGCTACTCAGGATGCTGAGGCAGGAGAATCCCTTGAACCTGGGAGGCAGAGGTTGCAGTAAGCCAAGATCATGCCATTGCACTCCAGCCTGGGCGATAGAGTGAGACTCCATCTCAAAAACCAAAAAATAGTCATACTGCGAATCAATGACTTGCATTCCCTAACTTGGCCTTGCTGATAGTGTGGTATATTACGATTTACACTAACCCCATCAGTGTCAGTATTTTAACTACAAACTTAAATCTTTTGCTTCACTCATTATTTGGATTATTAAACAATTCAAGAACTTATTTATTGCATCTATTCAAAATTTATACTCATAATGAATTATTATTTTTGGTATGACCTAGAAACTTGGGTTTTTTTTGTTACCATTTACTTCTCAGTGTCAGAATCATATATACTGAATTCATCATTCTTTTTTTTTCTGGGTCGGGGGAAGGAGCCTTGCTCTGTCGCCCAGGCTGGAGTGCAATGGCACAATCTCGGCTCACTGCAACCTCTGCCTCCCAAGTTCAAGCGATTCTCCTGCCTCAGCCTCCTGAGTAGCTGGGATTACAGGTGACTGCCACCACACCCAGCTGATTTTTGTATTTTTAGTAGAAATGGGGTTTCACCATGTTGGCCAAGATGGTCTTGATCTCCTGACCTTATGATCCGCCCGCCTTGGCCTCCCAAAGTGCTGGGATTACAGGCATCACTACGCCCAGCCTTTTCTGTTTTTCATAGATACAAGGTCTTATTATGTTGTTCAGGCTGGTCTCCAATTCCTGGGCTCAAGGAATCCTCCTGCCTCAGCCTCCCAAAATGCTAGGATTACAGGTGTGAACCACCATGCCCAGCTACCTCTTGTATTTTGAAATGACAAAAAGACCTTTTACGTATTTTCTCACTTGTTTTGCTCAACCATTCCTGCTTTTCCAAACTGCACTTTGTATCATGTAGTAAAGTTTAATAAAAGTATATTTGGTCTTTGTCCCTGGTTTCTGGCACAGGGCTCCTAAAATCCCTGGAATTTCCTGATAGGAACGTCTTTTGCTGTTCATAAGGATCCTCTTTAGACCACACCAGAGTCTATGCTAATAATGTGACTCAGCGTGGGGGGCTGCCCACTGGAAAGACCAAATTAGAGGGTGGGAACCGTTAGCCCCACCCCAACCTCCTGGGAGGGAAGGGGGCTGGAGATAAGAGTTCCGAGAACTCCTGAACAATGAAGTTAAGTGAACTTCCAGATTGGTGAACATGTTACCAGTGTGTCTTTGTCACCGAGAAGGCTTTTAAATTTTTTTTTTTTGAGACGGAGTCTCACTCTATCACCAGGCTGGAGTGCAGTGGCGCAGTCTTGGCTCACTGCAACCTCTGCCTGCCAGGTTCAAGCTATTTTCCTGCCTCAGCCTCCCAGGTAGCTGGGACTATAGATGCATGCCACTACATCCAGCTAATTTTTGTATTTTTACAAAAAATTAGGGGTTTCACCATGTTGGCCAGGATGGTCTCAATCTCTTGACCTTGTGATCTGCCCGCAACAGCCTCCCAAAGTGCTGGGATTACAAGCGTGAGCCACTGTGCCCGGCCTCAGAGATTTCTTTAAATGCTGGAATTTGCTAAATTTAAAAGGAAAAACTTCAGAGTCATTTGTACAGGTTTATTGAAGCTGAGCAGTTTCCCTGTAATCTAGGTGACTTCAGATTACAGGCTGTGTGACTCTCTCCAGCCGTGAGTCCTTGTCACCAAATGGGACAGATGAACATCTGTTCGATCTGCAATATAATTTGGCATAAAGCTGCAGCCACAAGTGGGTTCTGCTGCTGGGTATGGATCAGGCTCTCTGGAAAGTCTGTTTGCACACTTGACCTTCACAGAACATTTCCTAGGGTATCAGGAGAAGGGAAGAAGAAAGATGAGTTTGCATGTGGTCTGTTTTCACTCTCAACACTTATTTTTTATTTTATTTCATTTTAACCCCTAACCCTTTTTTCTGGAACACCCTTTTTTTCTTTTATTCTTTTTTTTTTGAGGTGGGGCCTCACTCTGTTGTCCTGGTTGGAGTATGGTGGCAAGATCTCGGCTCACTGTAACCTCTGCCTCCCAGGCTCAAGTGATCCTCTCACCTCAGCCTCCAAGTAGCCAGGACACTACAGGCACGTGCCACCGTGCCCGGCTAATTTCTGTATATATTGTAGAGAGAGGGTTTCGCCGCTGCTTAGGCTGCTCTTGAACTCCTAGCCTCAAATGATTTTCCTGCCCTCCTCCCAAAGTGCTAGAATTACAGGTATAAGCCACGGCACCTGGCCTACTCTCAACACTTCTGACACCAAATGTGTGGGTTTTTAAACTCCTGACACCAATTGTGTGGTGTCTTTTCCAACCCCACTTCTCCACCTCTCTGACACCAACTGAGTGTCCAGTAATCCAGTTTAATTCTGGCACTAACCACCTACAGTTAGCACAGACCGCAGAGGTTAAGGATGTAGTCTCAGAAGACTGCCCCCAACTTCAGACACCTGTTGCAAGTTCTGGACCGCCTGTATTTCTCACTGACCAGCTACAAATCTGATTTTCCCACAACCCCTCCTTGGGCTTGATACTTTGCTAGAAGGGCTCACAGAACTCAGAAAGTCCCTTTACTTAGTATTACAGTTTATTATAAAATAAATAACTCAGAAACAGCTTGATGTGGCTGGGCATGCTGGCTCACGCCTGTAATCCCAGCACTTTTGGAGGCCAAGGTAGGCAGATCACCTGAAAAGTCAGGAGTTTGAGACCAGCTTGACCAACATGGTAAAACCGCATATCTACTAAAAGTACAAAAATTAGCTGGGCATGGTGGCAGGCCCTACTTGGGAGATTTGAGGCAGGAGAATCACTTGAACCCAGGAGGCAGAGGTTGCAGTGAGCCAAGATCATGCCACTGCACTCCAGCCTGGGCAGCAGAGCAAGACTCCATCTCCAAAAAAAAAAGAAACAGCCTGGCTGGGCGTGGTAGTTCACACCTGCAATCCCAGCACTTTGGGAGGCCGAGGCGGACGGATCACAAGGTCAAGAGATCGAGACCATCCTGGCCAACATGGTGAAATCCCATCTCTACTAAAAATACAAAAATTAGCTCTGTGTGGTGGCGTGTGCCTGTAGTCCCAGCTACTCAGGAGGCTGAGACGGAAGAATAGCTTGAACCTGGGAGGCGGAGGTTGCAGTGAGCCGAGATTGCGCCATTGTGCTACAGCCTGGCAACAAAGCAAGACTCCATCTCCAAAAAAAAAAAAAAAGAAAGAAAAAGAAAAGGAACAGCCTGGTGGAAGAGATGCATAGGGCAAAGTGTGAACGGGGAGCCTACCACCCTCCCAGCACCTGAATGTTTTCACTACACACGTGAACGCTGACCAACGTGGAAGCTCTCCAAACCCCGTTGTGTAGTTTTTAGCGTACATTTAGGCACATAGGAATGATCGATTAAGTCATTGGCTATTGGTGATTAGTTCAATCTCCAGCCCTTCTTCCCTTAGGAATGAGGCTGAAAGTTCCAACCCTCTGATCTTGCCTTGGGTTTTCTGGTGACCAGCCTCCATCCTGAAGCTATCTAAGGACCCTCAGTAGCCAGCCATGTCATTAGCTCACAAAAGATCCTTTTTAAAATTTGGAGACGGGGTCTTACTCTGTCGCCCAGGCTGGACTGCAGGGGTGCAGTCATGGCTCCCCTTAGCCTCAACTTCCTGGGCTTAAGTGATCCTCCTACCTCAGCCTCCCAAGTTGCTGGGACTGCAGGTGTAAACCACCACGCCCAGCTAATATTTCTTTTATTTATTTTTATTTTTTTGATGGGGTCTCGTCTTGTCACCCAGGGTGGAGTGCAATGGTTCAATCTCAGTTCACTGCAACCTCCGCCTCCTGGTTTCAAGCAATTATCCTACCTCAGCCTCCTGAGTAGCTAGGACTACAGGCACCCACCACCACACCAGCTAATTTTTGCATTTTTAGTAGAGACAGGGTGTCACCATGTTAGCCAGGCTGGTTTCTAACTCCAGACCTCAGATGATCCACCTGCCTCAGCCTCCCAAAATGCTGGGATTACAGGCATGAGCCACTGCCCCGGCCAATTTTTTGTAGAGACAGAGTCACACTGTATTGCCCAGGCTGGTATTAAACTCCTGAACTCCAGTGCCCCTCTTGCCTTGTCCTCCCAAAGTGCTGGGATTATGGGAGTGAACCACCACACCCAGCAACCAATTTTTTTTTTTTTTTTTTGAGATGGAGTCTCCCTCTGTCGCCCAGGCTGGAATTCAGTGGCTCAATCTCGGTTCACTGCAACCTCTGCCTCCCGGATCAAGCCATTCTCCTGCCTCAGCCTCCCAAGTAGCTGGGATTACAGGTGTCTGCCATCATGCCCGGCTAATTTTTGTATATTTGTAGAGACGGGTTTCACCATGTTGGCCAGGCTGGTCTTGAACTCCTAACCTCAGGTGATCCACCCACCTCGGCTTCCCAAAGTGCTGGGATTACAGGCATGAGCCACTGCACCCAGCCACCATGATAAATTTTAAAATATTGGCCAGGCATGGTGGCTCGTAAGACTTTGTTTCAAAAACAACAAAAAATTCAGGTACGGTGGCTTGTGCCTGTAATCCCAGCACTTTGGGAGGCTGAGGCAGGCAGATCACGAGGTCAGGAGCTTGAGACCATCCTGGCCAACAGGGTGAAACCCCATCTCTACTAAAACAAAAAATTAGCTGGGCATGGTGATGCGTGCCTGTAGTCCCAGCTACCCAGGAGGCTGAGGCAGGGGGAATAACTTGAACCCAGGAGGTGGATATTGCAGTGAGCCGAGATCATGCCACTGCACTCCAGCCCAGTGAAAGAGCGAGACTCTGTCTCAAAAAAAAAAAACAAAAAAGGAAAAGTAAAAGAAAGAGAGATACCAAATTATATACATCCTTCTCTAGCATATCCAGGAAATCTACCAAAGCAGGGCATAGAAACACCTTTGTTCTAAAGATACTCATGGAATGATTCTTACTTACCATGATTTTTTTCTTTTTCTTTTTTTTTTTTTTGAGACAGAATCACACTCTGTTGCCCAGGCTGGAGTGCAGTGGCTTGATCTTCGCTCACTGCAACCTCCGCCTCCCAGGTTCAAGCGATTCTCGTGCCTCAGTCTCCCAAGTAGCTGGGATTACAAGCACCTGCCAGGGTTTTGCCATGTTGGCCAGGCTTGTCTCAAACTCCTGACCTCAGGTGATCCACCTGCCTCAGCCTCCCAAAGTGCTGGGATTACAGGCGTGAGCCACTGTGCCTGATCTTTTTTTTTTTTTAAGAGACACAGGCTGTTTCCTGCTTCAGCCTCCCCAATAACTGAGACTACAGGCGAGTGCTACCACACCCAGCTGCTGTACATAATTTGAACATTACTTCTTACAACCAACTAATCTAAAGCCTCAAACATATACATTTTTTCTTTGCAATTCCGTATTACATATTTGTGAGGGCAAGTTTCTTAGTTTGTTTTTTTTATGGAGACAGAGTCTTGGTCTATCCCCAAGCTGGAGTGCAGTGGCAAGATCTTGGCTCACTGCAACCTCCACCTCCCGGGTCCAAACAATTCTTATGCCTCAGCCTCCTGAGTAGCTGGGATTACAGGCGCCTGCCACCATGCCTGGCTAATTTTTGCATTTTTAGTAGAGATGGGGTTTCACCATGGTAGCTAGGCAGGTCTTGAACTCCTGACCTCAGGTGATCCACCTGCCTCAGGCTCCCAAAGTGTTGGGATTACAGACGTGAGCCCATAATCCCACGCCCGGCCTCTTACTTTGTTTTTATTGTCAGAAGAGTGTGAGATTTGTCCATCTAGAATAAAAATATCTTCAAGGCCTTTGTAATCAAAGACTACCCAGGCCCAACTTTAAGGAAACTGCTCTAATTTTGTTGTCATGGGTCTCACCTAGATTTCACACATACAGTGAGAAAAAAAGCCCAGAGCTGAGAGCACATTCTTGTCAGACCCGTATTTGAATCTTCCCTCTACAGTGTGAAAATACATAATTCACGATCAAAGCTGTTGAAACTTTAAATTATTTTGAGTCTTACAGGAATGCGATTATGGGACCGAGTCATGGTAGAGGCAGCTGTAACCTAGACAGCTATACCCTTAATTTCTCTGATTATAGATTAGCCTTTTTCTTTACCTACACTGTTTTGTAAAAGACTAAAGGGTACCAGAGAAGACTCCCCTCCATTATTGATCTTAATTACAGATTCACTTCCCTGTTTCTTCTTTTTTTTTTCCCCAAAGCAAGTGAACCTCTTCCTTCTCTCTCTCTCTCTTTTTTTTTTTTTTTTAATAAAGACGGGGTTTCACCATGCTGGTCAGGCTGGTCTTGAACTCCCGACCTCAGGTGATCTGCCCGCCTTGGCCTCCAAAGTGCTTGGATTACAGGTGTGAGCCACCATGCCCGGCCAAACGCCTTTTTTTTTTTTTTTTAAAGACGGGGTTTCACCATGTTGGTCAGGCTGGTCTTGAACTCCTGACCTCAGGTGATCCGCCCCACCTTGGCCTCCCAAAGTGCTTGGATTACAGGCGTGAGCCACCACGCCCAGCCTCTCTTCCTTCTCTTATACAAAAACCTATGGCTGTCACATTGTCTAAGATGGAATGTTAAATATACTCTTAGATGACAGCAAGAATGAGGGGGGAAGAAAAAAGAAAATAAAGAATGTTAAATATGCTCTTTAAACTGGAAAGAAAAAGGAAAAAACTAAGCTGTAACTAATCAAATTGCTGTAACTCAGAAAACAGCTTTGTAGAGAAAATGTTGTAATCCTGCAAAATTTCTTAGTTTTTTGTTGATGTAAGACCTTGATGGGGCGCAGCAGCTCACGCCTGTAATCCCAGCACTTTAGGAGGCCGAGGTGGGCGGATCACCTGAGGTCAGGAATTCGAGACCAACCTACCAACATGGCAAAACCCTGTCTCTACTAAAAATCCAAAAATTAGCTGGGTTTGGTGGCAGGCACCTGTAATCCCAGCTACTTGGGAGGCTGAGGCAGGAGAATCCCTTGAACCCAGGAGGTGGAGGTTTCAGTGAGCCGAGATTTCACCACTGCACTCCAGCCTGGGTGGCAGAGAGACTCTGTCTCAAAAACAAAAACAAAAACAAAAGCAGGCCAAGCGTAAAAACATTACAGGCTCATGCCTGTAATCCCAGCACTTTGGGAGGCCGAGGTGGGTGGATCACCTGAGGTCAGGAGTTCGAGACCAGCCTGACCAATATGGTGAAACCCTGTCTCTACTAAAAATACAAAAATTAGCTGGGCATCATAGCATTCTCCTGTAGTCCCAGCTACTCAGGAGGCTGAGACAGGAGAATTGCTTGAGCCCAGGAGGCGGAGTTTGCAGTGAGCTGAGATGGCGCCACTGCACTCCAGCCTGGGCGACAGGGTGAGACTCCGTCTCAAAAACAAAACAAAACAAAAAATCAAAAACAAAGAGCAAAAGAAAAGGCTATAAAATAATAGTTGCCAGCACATGGCCTCAGGGGAACGTTTCAGAGTGACTGACTTGTTCTGAAGCTGGGTTATGGGAATGGTTGTACACCTGTATACATTTACTAGAAATTATCAAACTGTATACTTATAATAGGTGTATTTTGTGGTACATAAATTATACCTCAGTAAAGCTATTAAAGAAAAACACCTCAAGTCCAACAGCTTAAAAGTAAAAGAAGAAAATGAAAAAGATAGAAAAAGAAAAACTCCGAGAGTCATATCCAAGAAATTAAATTTTTATTACAAATGGCCAAGCCTGTAATCCCAGCACTTTGGGAGGCCTAGGTGGGCTGATCACTTGAGGCCAGGAGTTCGAGAACAGCCTGGCCAAGAAGGTG
Source organism: Ateles fusciceps (assembly GCA_036589455.1). NCBI lineage: Eukaryota > Metazoa > Chordata > Mammalia > Primates > Atelidae > Ateles > Ateles fusciceps. Next base: position 16,523,360 of record JAZHEH010001321.1, read on the forward strand.
AAACCCCACCTCTTCTAAAAATACAAAAATTAGCTGGGTGTGGTGGCAGGCACCTGTAACCCCAGTTACTCAGGAGGCTGAGGTGAGAGAATCGCTTGAACCAGGGAGGCAGAGGTTGCAGTGAGCTGAGATCGCGCCACTGCACTCTAGCTCAGGTGACACTGGGTGACAGAGGGAGAGATTCTGTCTCAAAAAGAAAAAAAGTGAGACATTAACTTTTCAGCTTGGGTGTACTGACCCCATTCCTTTGGAGCCTGTGTTTCCTGGATGACTGTCCTCAGCTTCGTGCTTGAATAAACCCCTGCCCGCCTTTTTTTTTTTTTTTAGACAGAGCCTCGCTCTATTGCCAGGCTGGAGTGCAGTGGCACGATTTCAGCTCACTGTAACTTCCTACTCCCTGGTTCAAGCAATTCTCCTGCCTCAGCCTCCTGAGTAGGTGGATTATGGGCATGCACCACCACACCCAGCTTGTTCTGTATTTTTATTAATAGTAGAGATGGGGTTTCACCATGTTGGTCAGGCTGGTCTTGAACTCATGACCTCAAGTGATCCGCCTGCCTCGGCCTCCCAAAGCGCTGGGATTACAGGCATGAGCCACTGTGCCCAGTCTGAATAAACCCGTTTAAACTGGATTCTGATCCCTTTGACAGCAGCCTTGGGGAATTTCAAAATCCCAATTTCTTTATTTGTGAGTGGGAAAAATAGTGTCCTTTTCACAGGCTTGTGATGAAGATTAAATGAGATAATGCACTTAAAGGATTGAGCACAGTAATTGGGCCCCAAGTCATCACTCTAAAGATATCAGCCACTATGTCTGTCTATGCCTACCTACCTATATCTATCTACCTACCCATCATCTATCTAAAGTAGCTATTATACATAATAGGTGAAAATCGTCCCGTGACTATTTGCATGCTGTCTTCTTGCCTCTGTCAGAATATTCGGCTGTTTCACCAGGCTAATTTTTGCATTTTTAGCAGAGATGGGGTTTCACCATGTTGGCCAGGCTGGTCTCAAATTCCTGACCTCAAGTGATCCACCCACCTTGGCCTCCTAAAGTTTTAGGATTACAGCATGAGCCACCATGCTTGGCCTGATGTTTCCTCTAATACCGTATCATCTCATTAAAAATAAGAACAAATTGTGGCAAATACCAGGTAGAGTTTGTCCCCTTCGATCCAATGGGTCCAGCCTCTGTTCTTCTTTTCTCCCTTCTGGACACAGGTGAGTCTGTCATTGTCCCAGATAACCAAGCTCTGCATGAGGGAGAGGAGAAAATATTGGCTATCCTGCTCTGGCAGGATCCTTAACCGTTACCAAGGAGAATGCCAAGTTAGCCTACTTGTTGCTTTAATTTTTTTTTTTTTTAGACAGAGTCCCACTCTGTCACCCAGGCTGGAGTGCAGTGGCACGATCTTGGCTCACTGCAACCTCCACCTCCCAGGATCAAGGGATTCTCCTGCCTCAGCCTCCCAAGTAGCTGGGATTACAGGCGCCTGCCACCATGCCTGCCTAATTTTTGTATTTTTTGTAAAGACAGGGTTTTGCCGTGTTGCCCAGGCTGGTCTCGAACTCCCAACCTCAGGTGATCCGCCCACCTTGGCCTCCCAAAGTGTTGAGATTACAGGCGTAAGCCACCGCACCCAGCATTGCTTTAAATTTTACCTTGCATTTTCTGTTGTCCAGGCCTTTGTTATCTTCATTGAATTCTTCTCCAACTTTAAATTTCACAAAGTAGTTCCTTAGGCTGCTGTTTGTGTGGATGGTAAAAGAATCCCCATTCTGCTCGATCACTTTCTGTGGCTTCAGCAACTTGGCTATCTTACGAGTGGCGAAGTCGATACCTTAAAAATAATTTTAAAAAATATTTGAACATTCACTTGAGGTGCAAAGGGAAGAATTTGGCAACTGTTCTCAAAATCACCACATGTAATTGTTAGTGTTTCCTGTACGACTTCAATGTTGTTTGCTGTCGAAAACACATCTAGGGGAACCATCCAACCACAGCTTGATTAAAAAGCTTGCACACATAGCTGGGTGCGGTGGCTCACACTGTAATCCCAGCACTTTGGGAGGCCAAGGTGGGCGGATCACCTGAGATCAGGAGTTCCAGACCAGCCTGACCAACATGGAGAAACCGTCTCTAATAAAAATACAAAATTAGCTGGGTGTGGTGGTGCATGCCTGTAATCCCAGCTACTTGGGAGGCTGAGGAAGGAGAATCACTTGAACCCAGGAGACAGAGGTTGCAGTGAGCCAAGATTGTGCCATTGCACTCCAGCCTGGGCAACTCTGTCTAAAAAAAAAAAAAAAAAAAGACAAAGGAGGGAATACTAGCAGCTCCTAGAACGATGAACACTAACTGTGGGTCAGTCAGTAAACTGTGACCCGTACTCTCATTATTCATTAAAAAAAAAAAAAAAAGCTTGCACACGCTAGGTGCCACAGAGACAAGAGACACGCTGGGACACAGAGACAAGAGGATTGTTTGAGCTCTGGAGTTTGAGACCAGCCTGGGCAACATAGCAAGATCCTGTCTCTATAAAAAAATATATAAACTGTCATGGTGCTGGCGGGTGAAAAAACAATAATTTTTTAAAAGCTTGCACAGCTTTCAGGAAAGATTAATTAGCCTAGCTGTGATTTGGGTAATGGATTTTTAGCTGGGTATGGCAGAAATGTTCTGAAAATCACCCCAGAGGCCACCAAAAGAAAAAGAAAACCAAGGGGACAGGGCTTAAGCCTCCCAACCCAGCCTCAGTCTTAACACTGCCTTTTTCTGCCTCATGTATTTACACTCCGAATTAAGCGAGCATTTGAACCGTTTCTCAACAACAATGAAAACAGAATTCAAAAACCACTGAATTCATGTATATACTACTCTCTCTCTCCATATATGTGTGTGTGTGTGTATATATATATATATGTATATATATATATATACACACACATTTTTTTTTTTTTTTTTTTTGGCGGGGGTGTGCAGTGACATGATTTCAGCTCACTGCAGCCTGCACTCCTGGGTTTAAGCAATTCTCCTGCCTCAGCCTCCTGAGTAACTGGAATTATAGGCTTGCACCACCACACCCAGCTATATACTACCATGTATTTTTTTTTTTTTTTTTTTGAGACAGGATCTCATTCTGTCACCCAAACTGGAGTGCAGTGGTGCAGTCATGGCTCACTGCAGTCTCGACCTTTCAGGCTCAAGTGATTCTCCTATCTCAGCCTCTCGAATAGCTGGGACTACAGGCACATGCCACCATGCCTGGAAATTTTTTGTTTGTTTTGGAGACAAAGTCTCGCTCTTGTCTCCCAGGCCAGAGTGCAATGGTGTAATCTTGGCTCACTGCAACCTCCGCCGCCCAGGTTCAAGAGATTCTCCTTCCTCAGCCTCCTGAGTAGCTGGAATTAGGGATGCCTGCCACCACGCCCAGCTAATTTTTGTATTTTCAGTAGAAATGGGGATTCACCATGTTGGCCAGTTTGGTCTCAAACTCCTGACTTTAGGTGATCCGCCTGCCTCGGCCTCCCAAAGTGCTGAGATTACAGGTGTGAGCCACTGTGCCCGGCCAAATTGGAAATGTTTTAAACATTTTTTTGTAGAGATAGGGTCTCATTGGCCGGGTGTGGTGGCTCACGCCTGTAATCCAAGCACTTTGGAGGCCAAGGCGGGTGGCTCACCAGAGGTCAGGAGTTCAAGACCAGCCTAACCAACATGGTGAAACCCCGTCTTTATAAAAAAAAAAAAAAAAAAAAAAGAGATAGGGTCTCATTATGTTGCCCAGGTTGGTCTCCAACTCTTGGGCTCAAGCAGTCCTCCCATCTCAGCCTCTCAAAGTGCTGGGATTACAGGAATGAACCACCCTGCTCAGCTAGAAATCTTGAATAAGCTTTAAAAAAGAGTTCCACAGGGAAACATGGAATGCTAAGAAGATGAAGATCAGGGTGTGGATTCCCAGTTGCACTTAGTGCCTTTGAGCATATAACTTCGCTAGAAATAAACACCACTATTTTAAATAATGGTCAGGTGACGTCTCAGCAGGGAGCTGAAAGAAGTGAAGAATCAAGCCACGCAGATTTCTGGGAAAACAGTTTAAGGCAGAAATCCAGGGAGCCCAGGGACTCTGAGGAAGGGTGTGCCAGTGTGTTTCGGGAACTCTGAGGACCGTAGGGTGAGTGAGAGGGAAGTCTGATGTGCCCGCTACTATAAATGTGTAACCATATACACTTGAGGGTAGGGTCTCAAAGGAGCCCACACAAATGTACACTTATCTAAGCTTCAGATGTTCATATTAACCTTTCATCTCAAAGCCACTTCTAATTTTGAGGCAACGTGGGGTTGAAGGCAGGAGGAGAATTCTTTAAATCCCAGTGTTGAGCCAGGTGTGGTGGCTCATGCCTGTAATCCCAGCACTTTAGGGGGCCAAGGCAGGCAGGTCACCTATGCTGAGGAGTTTAAGACCAGCCTGGCCAACATAGTGAAACTCTGTCTCTACTGAACATACAAAATTAGCTAGGTGGGGTGGTGTGCGCCTGTAATCCCAGCTACTTGGGAGGCTGAGGCAGGAGAATCGCTCGAACCCAGGAGATGGAGTTGCAGGGAGCCAAGATCCGCGCCACTGCACTCCAGCCTGGGCAACAAAGCGAGATTCTGTCTCAAAAATAAATAAATAAATAAATCACTCAATTAATTAAATAAATAAATAGATCCCAGCCTACACAGTGACATGGGGCAAGTTGGTAGCACCACCACCTTCTCAGGTTCGTAACGGGACTAAAGGCGAGGACATGCACAAGTTGGTCAATATCTGTGGGCATTAAAATGCGGCTTCTCCATGCCTGAGGCGCTGCACCCTGGGTGTCCTTGGCTACTATGGGGGTACACACCAGGAACTCCTAAATCCCAGGTCAGCTCCTCCAGCTATTAAAACCCAAGCAAGGCTGAGGCAGGAGGATGGCATGCGACCAGGAGTTTGGGACCAGCCTGGGCAACGTAGCAAGACACAGTCTCTGCAAAAAAAAATTTTAAAATCAGCCAAGTGTGGTGGCATGCGCCTGTCGTCCGGGCTACTTGGAAGGCTGAGGTGGGAGGATCATCTGAGTCCAGGAAGTCAAGGCTGCAGTAAGCCATGATCACACCACTGCACTCCAGCCTGGGTGACAGAGCAAGACCCTATCTCAAAAAAATCCCAAAAAGCCCAGGTAAACTTTCTTCTTTGTGCAAAGACAAGTTGCCTTTCTTCTCCCTGCGGTTTGGCAGACGCTGGGAGGGAGGGGATACCAGAGCCCCGGTGGGAGCTGCAGGATCAGTTCTAGTTTTTGGATAAAGGGAGTGATTTTCTGCTCTCAAATCAGATGCCAACTGGAGCACATCATGAGATGTGTGCTTCGTGTTTGCTGGTGACTTATTTGAATCTCAGCATCACTACCAACAGGTATTCACCTCACTTCTACTTATAAAAAAGAGGCGATTACTTATTATTTTCCTAGACCTACAATTTAAGGATCTAAGTACTATATTTGTGATTTTTTATGGAATGTATTTTCCTTACATGTACATGAAAAAGTATATAAATTTTTATTTATTTATTTATTTATTTATTATAAAGACGGGTTTTCACCATGTTGGTCAGGCTGGTCTTGAACTCACGACCTCAGGTGATCCGCCCGCCTTGGCCTCCAAAGTGCTTGGATTACAAGCGTGAGCCACCACACCCAGCCAAAAGTATATAAATTTAAAGTAAATTGTATATTCAAGTAAATCAGTAAAATTCAGAATTGCTAGCTCTATTTTTTTTTTTTTAATTTACTTATTTTTTTTTGAGACCAAGTCTCACTCTGTTGCTCAGGCTGGAGTGCAGTGACGTGATCTCAGCTCACTGCAACCTCTGCCTCCCAGGTTCAAGCGATTCTCATGCCTCAGCCTCCCAAGTAGCTGGGACTAGAGGCATAAGTCACCAGGCCCAGCTAATTTTTGTATTTTTAGTAAAAATGAGGCTTCACTATGTTGGCCATGCTCATCTTGAACTCCTGACCTCAGGTAATCCACCACCTCAGCCTCCCAAAGTGCTGGGATTACAGGCGTGAGCCACCGCACCTGGTCTGCTAGCTTAATTCTTTTTTTTTTCCCCAAGATGGAGTCTTGCTCTATCACCCAGGCTGGAGTGCAATGGCACAATCTCGGCTTATCACAACCTCCACCTCCTGGGTCAAGCGATTCTCCTGCCTCAGCCTCCCGAGTAGCTGGGATTACAGGCGTGTGCCACCACATCTGGCTAATTTTTTGTATTTTTAATAGAGGCAGGGTTTCGCCATGTTGGCCAGGCTGGTCTCGAACTCCTGACTTCAGATGATCCACCCGCCTTGGCCTCTCAAAGTGCTGGGATTATAGGCATGAGCCACTGTGCCCGGTCTCCCACTTAATTCTTAAGATAAAATGTATTACAGTATTATACAAACAACCACTCTAGTGCTGTAAGTGTGACCTAAGTACTTAGCACTTTAACAAATTGATGTAACTACTTGGTACTTTAACAAATTAGATCTAAAGTTGAAATAAAGTTGCTGGTTTTCAGAAAACTGCATTGGATTTATGGGGTTCAGGATAGGCTATCTCAAAACATGGCACTTTAATGTATTAGTCTGTTTTCAAGCCGCTAATAAAGACATACCTGAGAGTAGGTAATTTATACAGAAAAAGAGGTTTGGTGGGCATGGTGGCTCATGCCTGTAATCCCAGCACTTTGGGACGCTGAGGCGGGTGGATCACCTGAGGTGAGCAGTTCAAGACCAGCCTGACCAACATGGAGAAACCCTGTCTCTACTAAAAATACAAAAAATTAGCTAAGTTTGGCGGCACATGCCTGTAATCTCAGCTACTCAGGAGGCTGAGGCAGGAGAATTAGTTGAACCTGGGAGGTGGAGGTTCCAGTGAGCCCAGACTGCGCCATTGCACTTCAGGGTTTGATGGACTCACAGTTCCACATGGCTGGGGAAGCCTCGAACTCATGGCAGAAGGTGAAAAGTATGTCTTACATGGCAGGCAAGAGAGAATGAGAGCCAAGTGAAAGGGGAAAACCCTTATAAAACCATCAGATCTCATGAGACATTCACTACCACAACAGTATGGGGAAAACTGCTTCCATGATTCAGTGATCTCGCACGAGTTTCCTCCCACAACACATGAGAATTATGGGAGCTACAACTCAAGATGAGATTTGGGTGGGGACACAACCATACCGTATCACTTGGCATTTGAGGAAATAGCAGAGGCAGGAAGGTCACCCTCAGACCTTCCTCTGCCCCTCTTCCCTGAAGCAAGCCATAAAAGAATTCTCTGCTCTTCCTCTTCTCTCAAGTGAGAAGTGCCTTTCCCATACCCAGAGGAACACTCTTCTTATCTCCTGGGATATGAAAGACCAAAATAAATGCCCCTTTATCAACTAAGATGGACCGACCCTAAGGTTAAGAAAACAAAAATTGCCTGCAGGTCAAGGGTTCAGAGATCAGTTGGCATGGCAACTTCCCAGATTCCTGAAGCTACAAGAAAAACTACACTCGGCCGGCGCGGTGGCTCACGCCTGTAATCCAAGCACTTTGGAGGCCAAGGCAGGTGGATCACCTGAGGTCGGGAGTTCAAGACCAGCCTGACCAACATGGTGAAAACCCGTCTTAAAAAAGAAAAACTACACTCATGGCCGGGTGAGGTGGCTCACACCTGTAATCCCAGCACTTTGGGAGCCCGAGGTAGGTAGATCACCTGAGGTCAGGAGTTTGAGACCTGCCTGACCAATATACAAAATTAGCCGGACACAGTGGCGCAAGCCTATAATCCCAGCTATTTGGGAGGCTGAGGCAGGAGAATCGCTTGAACCTGGGGCGGGGGGGGCGAGGGCGGGGAGAAGGCGGAGGTTGCAATGAGCCGAGAGCCCGCGCACCGTTGGCACCCCGTAAGGGCGGGAAGCACAGCGCGGGCCCCCTGGAGCAAGGACGCCGCGGGCCCCCAGCCCTCGAAGGAGGCGGCGGTCACGGCACGCCCGGGGCCAAACCAGGCTCTGCGCTCCCGCGGGCGCCGGGACCTGCAGGGTCGTCCGCTGGCGCCGGGATTCTGAGTCCCCGACCCGCTCCAGGTGCGCCGAGGCTGCGGGGACGTCGCCGCCAGAGCCAAAGCGCCCCCGGGATCCCGGGGGCCCGCGCGGAAGGCGGCTGCGGGGAGGGTCGCCGGGAAGGGGCTTCGGGCTCTGGCGCCTCCTCCCCGGCCGGACCTCCAGTCCGCAGTCTCCGTTTGGCGGCAGCAGGCAGGTAAAGACCGACGCGGGGCTGGACGCGGGGGACGCGGGGACGGTGGGCAGGGGGGGAGGTTCCGGGGAGACCGGGGGCTTAGAGAGACGGGCGTGGGGGACAGGGGGACGGGTGGGCGTGGGGAAGGACGGACGGGACACGGAAGGACGCGGTCCGAGGCCAATGGACGGAGGCGCCCAGGACCTGCGGACTCGGGGGGCGCCTGGGCGACTGTGGTCACAGCGGGGCGGACGCCCGGATAGCGGACGGACAGACAGGCCCAGCCGCCTTTGGCCAGACCCCAGGACCCCCGCGAGCCCCGCGGCCCTGCTGCCTCCCCTGCGCCCTACCTAGGGCCAGCATGTAGCCCTCGAAGTTGTCGCTGCTGAGCAGGGTCCAGGTACCGCTGAGGTCGGCGGGCATGGTCGGGGTCGCGGGACAAACCCTGGCGGGAGGCTCGGGCCGGACCCTATAAACCAGGCGGGGGATGGCCGGGGCCGGCGTGGAGGCCGCGCGCGGGAGGCGCAGGTGAGGCTGCGTGGGTCTCTCTCGCCGCTAGAAGCCGCCGCGCTCCCGGCCGCCTCCGCCCCGTGATCCTGGCTCCGTCCACCGTGTGCGGCAGCCCCACACCCGGTTTTCCTTGGGGCTTCCTCTCCTCCTGCTTTCTCATGGGCGCGCCCCAGACTGTTCCGGGCCACACTTTCTTTCCTGCTTACATGTTAATGACCAAGGGAGGACCTTCAAACTCATGGCATTGAATACTGTCAGCTTCAAATAACAATATTCCCCCTCAACGTAACTCTCACGGTCTCAATAAATAGGAGTCTTCCTTAACTCCTTCCTTCCTCTCTCTCTCTCTCTCTTCCTTCCTTCCTTCCTTCCTCTCCCTCCCTCCCTCCCTCCTCCCTCCCTTCCTTCCTTCTCTTCTCTCTTTCTTTCTAGACAGAGTCTCGCTCTGTCGCCAGGCTGGAGTGCAGTGGCGCGATCTCGGCTCACTGCACCCTCGGCCTCCCGGGTTCAAGCGATTCTCCTGCCTCACCCTCCTGAGTAGCTAGGACTACAGGCATGCACCACGACATCCAGCTTATGTTTTGTATTTTTAGTAGAGACGGAGTTTCACCATGTTGGCTAAGCTGGTCCCTGACCTCAGGTGATCCGCCCACCTCAGCCTCCCAAAGTGCTGGGATTACAGGCATGAGCCACTGTGTCCACCCCGATTATTTATTTTTATTTTATTTATTTTTTGAGACAGAGTCTCTGTCGCCCAGGCTGGAGTGCAATGGCGCTAACTTGGCTCACTGCAACCTCCGCCACCTGGGTTCAAGCAATTCTCCTGCCTCAGCCTCTTGAGTAGCTGGGATTACAGGCACCCGCCACCACATCTGGCTAATTTTTGTAATTTTTTAATAGAGGCGGGGTTTCACCATGTTGGCCAGGCTGGTCTTGAACTCCTGACCTTAAACGATCTGCCCACCTAAGCTTCCCAAAGTGCTGGAATTACAGGCGTGAGCCACCACACCCGGCCTGATTATTTATTTTTTGAGACAAAGTCTTGCTCTGTTGCCCAGGCTGGAGTGCGGTGATGTGATTATGGTTCACTGCAGCCTCAACCTCCTGAGCTCAAGTGATCTCCTCCCTCAGCCTTCCCAGTAGCTACAATTACGGCATGTGTCACCATGCCTGGCTAATTTTTTAAATTTTTTACAGAGATGAGGTACCCCTGTGTTGCCTGGGTTGTCTCAAACTCCTAGGCCCAAGCAATCCTCCAAACTTGGCCTTCCAGAGTGCTGGGATTACAGGTGTAAGCCACTGTGTTGAGCTCAAGATTTATATGTCAATTTCTGACCTCTCCCATGAGTTCCAGATTTAAATATAATAAAAGCTAACAGGCCAGGCACGGTGGCTCACACCTGTAATCCCAGCACTTTGGGAGGCCGAGGTGATGGATCCGATCACCTGAGGTCAGGAGTTCAAGACCAGCCTGGTCAACATGGTGAAACCCTGTCTCTACTAAAAATACAAAAAATTAGCTGGGTGTGGTGGTGGGCACCTGTAATCCCAACTACTCGGGAGGCTGAGGCAGGAGAATTGCTTGAACCCAGGAGGTGGAGGTTGCAGTAAGCCAAGACCATGCCATTGCACTCCAGCGTGGGCAACAAGAGCAAAATTCTGTCTCAAAAAAAATTAAACAAAAAACAGAAGCTAACATTTGGCTAGGCACAGTGGCTCACACCTATAATCCCAGCACTTTGGGAGGCTGAGGCAGATGGATCTCCTGAGGTCAAGAGTTCGAGACAGGTCTGGCCAACATGGTGAAACCCCATCTCTACTTTAAAAAATACAAAAATTAGCCAAGTGTGGTAGCGCGTGTCTGTAGTCCCAGCTCCTGGAGAGGCTGGGGCAGGAGAATCCCTTGAACTTGGAAGGCCGAGGTTGCAGTGAGCAGAGATCGATCATGCCATTACATTCCAGCCTAGGTGGCAGAGTGAGACTCTGTCTCAAAAAACAAAACAAAACAAAAAACCCCTAACATTTGTTGAATGCTATGTGTATTATTATTTGTTGCAAAATCCTACTTCTCCAATAGTTCTTTTATTATCTTCCTTTGACAGACCTAAAAACTGAGGCATAGAGAGGTTAACTAACTTGCCCAAGGTCATACAGTTGGAAGAGTGTGGATTCACACCCCAGTAACTTGCCTCCACATTCAGTGCCACCGCTCACCTGCTACTTGACGTCTCCACTTGGCTATCTTAAAGGCATCTGAAATTTGACATATCTAAGTTAAAAAGCGTAAGAACGAATTTTTTTCCAGCTCTCCTTGTCTCCATATGTTCCACCATTAGGCACCTGGTTGCTGAAGCTGAGAATCCAGTAGACTTGTGAATTTCCATCTCTGCTGGCTGAAATCCAATCCCTCAGCAAGTCCTGTTGGTTCTACCATCCTAACCCAAGTCCCCATCATCTCTTGCCAGGACCACTTACAAAAGTCTTTTATCTGGACCCGCTGCTTCTCCTCTGAACCCCTCAATTCATTCTCCATACACAGCCATGGCAAGCTTTTAAGGAATATAATTCAGATCTTCTCACTCCTTGCTTTCAGCCCTTTGGTATTGTCCTATTTTTCTTTTTTTATTTTTCTTTTTTATTGTTATATACCTTTGCAAATAGTCCTATTTTTCTTTTCTTTTCTTTTCCTTTTTTTCTTGGAGACGGAGACTCGCTCTGTTGCCCAGGCTGGAGTGCAATGGTGCAATCTCCGCTCACTGTAACCTCCACCTCCCGGGTTCAAGTGATTCTCCTGACTCAGCCTCCTGAGTAGCTGGGATTACAGGCAGGCACCATGGCACCCTGCTAGTTTTTATATTTTTAGTAGAGATGGGGTTTCACCATGTTGTTCAGGCTGGTCTCCATCTCCTGACCTCGTGATCCGCCTACCTCGGCCTCCCAGAGTGCTGGGATTACAGCCTGAGCCACCGCGCCAGGCCCCTATTTTTCTTTAGAGGAAATTTGCACTCTCTCCCACGGTTAGGTTCACAGAGTCCTTCCTGATTTGGCTCCCAGCTACTCCTCCACCAGCGTTACATCCTGTCTCCCCCAGCTCTGTCACTCCAGTCACATCGGTTTTGTGGTGGTGCTTTTGGGCAGAGATCAACCCCTTTTCTTCAGAGTCTTGGTATGTGGTGTTCCCTCTTTCTGGGATGTTATTCCTCCTGGTTTTTGTCTGGTTAGCTCCTTTGGCTTTCAGTTCAAAAGTCACTATTAGGGCAAAAAAATAAAATAAAATAAAAAGTTAAAAAATTCCCAAATGCCTTTGTGGCCAGAGTCAAAAATAAATAAATAAAAATAAAAGTAAAAGTCATTATTGGGGGAACAGTCTTTTCTAGTCATGGTCTCCATGGAGAGGAATTTTCCCAAACACACCTGGCCTCTGCTTATTCTCTTAGGTTTGGAGGAACCAGGACTGAAGGAGTGCCTGGGATATGGAACTCTCACTGCTAAAATTGGAAAAGTCCCTGATAAACTGGAATCAATGCTTGCTCTTGGGGCAACAGGCACTGAACCATTTTTGTCAACTAGGTAGAGGTAATGCATAAAAAATTCTAAACATAGGCTGGGCATGGTGGCACATGCCTATAATCCCAGCATTTTGGGAGGCCGAGGTGGGAGGATCATTTGAGCCCAGAATTTTGAGACCAGCTGGGCAAGATGGCAACATCCATCTCTTTTTTTTTTTTTTCTTCGCCCACTCCCCTCCCCTCCATCCATCTCTTTCTTTTTGTTTTTTTGAGATGGAGTCTCACTCTGTCGCCCAGGCTGGAGTGCAGTGGCACAATCTCAGCTCACTGTAACCTCCACCTCCTGGGTTGAAGCAATTCTCCTGCCTTATCCTCCCGAGTAGCTGGAACTACAGGCGCATGTCACCACGCTTGGCTAATTTTTTGCATTTTTAGTAGAGATGGGGTTTCACCGTGTTAGCCAGGATGGTCTCAGTCTCCTGACCTCATGATCCGCCCGCCTCAACCTCTCAAAGTGCTGGGATCACAGGCGTGAGCCACTGTGCCCAGCCTAACATTCTGTCTCTACAAAAAATAAAAAACTAGCCTCATGTGGTAGTATGCACCTGTAGTCCCAACTACTCAAGAGACTGAGGTGGGACAATCGCTTGAACCGGTGAGGTCGAGGCTGCAGTGAGTCATGATAGAACCATTGCACTCCAGCCTGAACGACACGGTGAGACCATGTCTCGAAAAAAAAATTTAAACCTGAAGTATTTACTTATTTATTTATTTAGAGACAGAGTCTCGCTTTGTCACCCAGGCTGGAGTGACAAATTTTTTATCACTCCTCGACGTCTCCACTCACTGCAACCTCCGCCTCCCAGGTTCAACCTCCACCTCCTGGGTTCAAGCAATTCTCCTGCCTCAGCCTCTGGAGGCTTGCCAGGCACTGTGCTAGACCCTGGAGATACTGGAGTGGTGAATATGGACTATGGATTATAATAACAATGAAGGACGTAGCTGGGATTACAGGTATGAGCCACTGTGCTCAGCCCTCTTGTTGCTTTTTTTTTTTTTTTTAAATAAGATGGGGTTTCACCCTGATGGCCAGGCTGGTCTTGAACTCCTGACCTCAGGTGATCCACCCACCTCAGCCTCCCAAAGTGCTAGGATTACAGGCGTGAGCCACCGCGCCCGGCCCTTGTTGCTTTGTTTTTCTTTTTTTGTTCTTTTTTTTTCAGTTGGTTTAAGATTTGGACAGAAAAGTACTTAAATGTCTTCAAGAACTTGAGAGTCACCTATTCAGAACAGCCTTCTGATATGTTCCTAATACTCACTCCACATCGCATCTCTGCTTACGTACTTCATCAGTATTATAATCCATAATTATTTTTTTTTCTTGTTTATTGACTGCATTTTCCATGCAACTTTCCAGGGCAGAGCCCATGTTCATCTCATTCACCACTCCAGTCTCTCCAGGGTCTAGCACAGTGCCTGGCAAGGACTCAATAAATGTTTGTTGACTGACTATGACCTTTTCCAAAGGAGAAATGCCATTTTCATTGAGAAGCCCGAGTGGCATCACCATGCCTATAATGAGCTAGCTGTTGATTCTCGTAACTAGAAGACATTGATTCCAGACTTGGTGCGGTGGCTCACGCCTGTAATCCCAGCACTTTGGGAGGCCGAGTTAGGCAGATCAGTTGAGATGAAGAGTTCGAGACCAGCCTGGCCAACAGGGTGAAACCCTGTCTCTACTAAAAACACAAAAATTACCCGGGTGTGATGGCACATGCCTGTAATCCCAGCTAGTGGGGAGGCTGGGGCAGGAGAATTGCTTTGACCTGGGAGGCAGAGGTTGCAGTGAGCCAGATCTCGCCCCATTGCACTCCTGCCTGGGCAAAGAAGCAAGACTCTGTCTCAAAAAAAAAAAAAAAGAAAGAAAATTCCAGATGACTAAGAGAACAGGATATGGAGAAATCTTACTTCCCTCCTATCCTTAAAATCTTATTGTTCTAAAACTTGGCCTGAAAATGAAAATCACAGAAAAAAACTAATAATAGTTTTAACCTTCGTGCTGGTTGGCATGGCTTCTGGCCAGCTTGAGCAAGGGTTATCTGGTCATCTATTATGGACAAGATTGAATTTCAGTTGAAGTGGACATAGATTCGACTTGCCATAGGATAAGGAATCATATTTTCCTCTACAATTCTAACATCTTTCTAGATAGGACTCAAGGTTACCTCTGGAAGGAGAGGAGAAACTAATCTGGCCAACTTTGAGCCCTTTCTTTCCTTCTGTTTGGTACTGGCAAAGTAAACCAGCAGATTACACCCAAGACTGAGGTTCTGAACCTGTATACAGGCATTGTTCATTAGCTTTCCCAGTGATTGGCTTTAGGGAGAAGCAGGTTTCAGTGACTGAACTGAATCAGCCAGTGAGATGCGATGAGGATTTTGATAGGGCTGGGAGAGACGTTTCTTTGATTTTAAGAGAGCCATGAGTAGCCATGGGTAGTCACTCCTGAACATGAACAAGGAAGCCTGGCTACTGGTAACCCTCCTATAACTCAAGGGCACTAGAAAAGTAGAGGGATGGACAGAACCCGGGTCCTCGATGACAATGTTGATTCACTGCACTTACAAACCTACAAACCTTCAATCCTGCCCTCTGTCTGTGCTTCTGAATATAAATATCCTTATTGTTCAAAACACTTTGAGTTGAGCTTCCTGCTACTGGCAATGAAAAAAATTCGGATACATTTTGAAGCAGGATATTTCCCTGACCCCTTCATTGGCGGGAACTGGAACGTGGCTGTGCTGGAACCAGCCAGCTGCTTTGGCACTGGGAGGGGCAGTTCCACTCACCTGGACCTGCTGTGCTCCACCCCTCCTGGGACGGGGGCATGCAGGTGAGGAGGTGCAGGAGCCGGCATGAGCGCTTTTGGTACCTGCAGGAGCAAAACTTGTTGTGGGCCCCACAGCAGGGTCTGGTGAGGGCGCCCACAATCCCTGAAGCCCCAGAAGGAGTGTTACAATGCCCTTTTAGCTTTGCTGTTCATGGACAACTTAAGTGTTAACAGCTCAGTGGAGGGTCAGTGTGACAGCCTTTTGCACCCAAGTTCTTGTCCAGTGTCCAGGAGGAATGAGGTAGCACAAATGAATTGAAGATGGTAAATGCACAGAAATTTATTGCCAATGAAAGTGGCTCTCAGTGGGAAGAGGAGCTGAAAAGGGGATGGAGCAGGAAGCTAATATTCCCCTGAAGTCCCCAGCTGGACTCCTCTTCAAAGCCACACCATTAAGCTGGCCCTCTAAAGTCAAGCCACTTCTTTCCGCCGTCCAACCGTAGTCTCCAACATCCGGCTGCTCCTCCTCTCTCTGCTGTTTGTTTGTTTATTTAGTTATTTATTGCGACTGAGTCATGCTGTATCACCTAGGCTGGAGTACAGTGGTGTGATCTCCACTCAGTGCAACCTCCACCTCCTGGGTTCAAGTGATTCTGGTGTTTCAGCCTCCCAAGTAGCTGGAATTACAGGTGCCTGCCACCATGCCTGGCTAATTTTTGTGTTTCAGTAGCGTTGGGGTTTTGCCATGTCGGCCAGGATGGCCTCAAACTCCTGACCTCAGGTGATTTGCCCGCCTTGGCCTCCCAAAGTGCTGGGACTACAGGCATGAGCCACCGTGCCCGGCTGAGCCTGGGTTTTTTGTTTTGTTTTGTTTTTTGAGACAGGGTCTCACTCTGTCACCCAGGCTGGAGTGCAATGGTGCAGTCTCGGCTTACTGCAACCTCCACCTCCCAGGTTCAAGCCATGCTCCTGCCTGAGCCTCCTCAGCCTCCCAAGTAGCTGGGATTACGGATGCCCACCACCACACCTGGCTAATTTTTATATTTTTAGTAGAGATGGGGGTTTCACCATGTTGGCCAGGCTGGTCTTAAACGCCTGACCTTGTGATCCATCCACCTTAGCCTCCCAAAGTGCTGGGATTACAGACGTGAGCCACCACGCCTGGCTGAGGCTGGGGTTTTTATGGGCACAGGACAGGGGGATGGGCCATGGGTGGTTATGGAAAAGGCAACATTCAAGAGGGCAACAGGGATGTAATTTCTTATTTTTGGGCCATAGTATCAGGCTTTTCAGCTTGAGGTGGGGAGCCCTCACCGGGCACTTCCTCTCTTCTGCCCTGAATTTCTTTGCCTCCTTTCCCTATCAATATCATAAGATATTCGTCTGGGCACGGTGGTTTATGCCTGTAATCCCAGCATTTTAGGAGGCAGAGGTGGGAGGAGGATCACTTGAGTCCACAAGTTTGAGACCAGCATGACCAACTTGAAAAAACCCCATCCCTACTAAAAACACAAAAATTAGCTGGGTGGCACACGTGTGATCCCAGCTATTCAGGAGGCTGAGGCATGAAAATCACTTGAACCCAAGACTGTGTCCAAAAAAAAAAAAAAAAAAAAACAAGATGCCCTCTCTTCTTTTTCCTTTTTTTTTTTTTTTTTTTGAGATGGAGTTTCACTCCATCACCCAGGCTAGAGTGCAGTGGTGCAATCTTGGCTTACTGCAACCTCCACCTCCCCAGGTTCAGGCAATTCTCCTGCCTCAGATTCCTGAGTAGCTGAGACTACAGGCGCCTGCCAACATCCTGGCTAATTTTTTTTTTTTTGAGATGGAGTCTCACTGTATGGCCAGGCTGGAGTGCAGTGGCAAAATCCTGGCTCACTGCAAATTTCATTTTCTGGTTTCAAGCAATTCTCCTGCCTCAGCCTCCCAAGTAGCTGAGACTACAGGCATGCACCACCATGCCCAGCTAATTTTTATTTTGTATTTTTAGTAGATACGGAGTTTCACCATGTTGGCTAGGATGGTCTCAATCTCTTGACCTTGTTATCCGCCCGCCTCGGCCTCCCAAAGTGCTGGGATTACAGGCGTGAGCCACTGCGCCTGGCCCCCTGGCTAATTTTTTTGTACTTTTAGTAGAGACAGGGCTTCACCATGTTGGCCAGGCTGGTCTTGAACTCCCAACCTTAGGTGATCCACAAGTGCTTTGGCCTCCCAAAGTGCTGGGATTACAGGCATGAGCCACCACACCCGGCCAAGGTACCCTTTCTTCTTGTGCAACTTTATTACCATTACTTATCTGAGAGCAAAATTATGGTTCAGTTTTGAACATGTTTAAGTTGCTGAAGATACAAGTGTTAAACAAAGTACTACTTCATGCTAGAGCAGCTTATGAAGTGGGAAATAAGTAAATAAAAATGTTGAAAATCACTTGATGAATATTATTGTCTCAACAAGAAGAGTGTGGCTGCAGACTTGGGTCTTCTGCTTTGGTGACATCAATACTTTTAGCTGCACTATTTTATTTTTTTAAAACAGGGTCTCAGTTGTCCAGGCTGGAGTGCAGTGGGGCACAGCTCACTACAGCTTCCGTATCCCAGGCTCAAGCAATCTTCTCACCTCAGCCTCCCAAGTACCTGGGATTATATGCACAAGCTACCATGCCTGGCTAATTAAAAAAAAAAATTGTTAGATACAGGATCTCACTATGTTGCTCATGCTGGTCTTTTTTTTCTTTTTTCCTTTCTAAAACTCTAGACCACAGTCTTTTTTTTTTTTTTTTTTTGAGATGGAATCTCACTCTGTCGCCCAGGCTGGAGTGCAATGGCATAATCTCGGCTCACTGCAACCTCCGCTTCCCAGGTTCAAGCAATTCTCCTGCCTCAGCCTCCAAAGTAGCTGGGATTACAGGCACGTGCCACTGCGCCCAGCTAATTTTTGTATTTTTAGTAGAGATGGGGTTTCACCATCTTGGCCAGGCTGGTCTCGAACTCCTGACCTCATGATCCACCCACCTCAGCCTCCCAAAGTGCTGGGATTACAGGCATGAGCCACCACGCCCGGTGATGCTGGTCTTGAACTCCTGGGCTTAAGTGATCCTCCTATCTTAACCTCCCAAAAGCTGGGATTATAGGTGTGAACCACTGCACGTGACTTAGTACACTTGTTTTGTTTTTCTTTGTTTTTTGAGAGGGAGTTTTTGCTCTTGTTGCCCAGGCTGGAGCGCAGTGTCATGATCTTGGTTCACTGCAACCTCTACCACCTGGGTTCAAGCAATTCTCCTGCCTCAGCCTCCCAAACAGCTGGGATTACAGGTGCCTGCCACCACAACCAGCTAATTTTTTGTATGTTTATTAGAAATGGAGTTTCACCATGTTGGCCAGGCTGGTCTAGAACTCCTGACCTCAGGTGATCCACTCACCTTGGCCTCCCAAAGTGCCAGGATTACAGGCATGAGCCACTACACTCAGCCTTGTTTTGTTTTTTGAGACAGGATCTGGCTCTGTTGCCCCGGCTGGAGTACAATGGCACAATCTCAGCTCACTGTAACCTCCACCTCCTGGGCTCAAACCATTCTCCCACCTCAGCCTCCCGAGTAGCTGGGACTATAGGCACACATCACCACGTCCAGCTAATTTTTGTATTTTTGGTAGAGATGGGGTTTTGCCATGTTGCCCAGGCTAGTCTCAAACTCCTAGGCTCAAGCAATCTGCTGCCTCTGCCTCCCAAAGTTCTAGGATTACAGGCATGAGCCACTGTGCCCTAACCCTAACCCTAAGCCAATACACGTTATTATTTTTTTTCTAAAGATGGGGTCTTGGCCGGGCGCGGTGGCTTATGCCTATAATCCCAGCACTTTGGGAGGCCGAGGCGGGTGGATCACGAGGTCAAGAGATCGAGACCATCCTGGTCAACATGGTGAAACCCCGTCTCTACTACAAATACAAAAAATTAGCTGGGCATGGTGGCGCACGCCTGTAGTCCCAGCTACTTGGGAGGCTGAGGAGGGAGAATCACTTGAACCCAGAAGGCAGAAATTGCAGTGAGCCAAGACTGTACCAATGCACCACTGCACTCCAGCCTGGTGACACAACAAAACTGTCTCAGAAGCAAAAAAAAAAAAAAAAAAAAAAAAAATTAATTATAGCCCATATTACCTTCTCCCTGTGATTCCACTGTCCTAGTTCCAAGGAATTGCTAACACTGGGCAAGTTCAGCCTAGTCCTTCTGTGAAGACCGAACACGTCGGTCTCAACTCCTTGAAAGCTTCATTTGTCCTCACTTAGGGTAAATGAAAATTTCAAGATTTGGCTACAACTTCATTCTTTGAAAAGTAATATTTGACAGAAAGTGAGATTAGGGGTGCTGGCTCTGAAGACAAAGCTTAGATTCAGGCCCAGCTTCACCATTTACACCAGTCCTCTAATTTTGCTGTTTCCTTACAATATAAGGCACTCAGGAACACAGGCCCAGCACAGAGTAAGTGTTCAGTAAATGTTGGCATTATGAAGTTCAAACAGCACCACTGGTAAACTAAGTTCAGATTTCAGAAGTGGAGACTATGTATGCAGCCTCATAGCTAAGTGGATGCCCCTGGTGAAATTTTCAGATCATAGGCCTTTGGGAAGAATTATGAGAATGGCAGAGGAATGGAGCTCCTGTGGCACGCAGAAATAAACATTAAAGGAGGTTATTTCATCATAGACCAACTTCTGGACTTCTAGAAAAGTGAAAAGATTCCACTGTGGAAAAAGAGAGGAAGGAAAAAGCAAAATATTTAAAAAAAAAAAAAAACAAAATAAAAAAAAAATAAAAAATAAAAAGAAAAGTGAAAAGAGAGGCTTGGATAGGGAAGATAAAAGCCCTCCCACCACTCTGCATGCCAACCTAGGGGATGCTTCCTTCTACTCTGTTGTTAGATCCTCAAGATGGCCAAAAAAAGCATTCTTTAACCTAAATCATCCCCATGGCTCAATCTCTACACCTCCATCACCAAGGAAAATCCACTTCTCTCATCTGAAAGGTCTGCTGTTCACAAAGGCAAACACTACCACAAAGGCCCTCCATCCATCCAAACCAAGACCCCAATAAAGGACTTTTACTGCAGGTTTGTTTGCTGCATTCAAATTACACAATGTAAGGGGTAAAATGTAAAACACATAAAACCCCCAGCATCAAACAAGCCAAACAAAATGCCAGCATCACACATTTCCTTTAAACTCACAGTACAAAAGCAAATCATGGAAATGACGCGGAGGGAATAAACAAAGGCATATTTTCTTCACATCAGTCAGTATGTATTCCCCAGTGAAATTCATTGTTCTGTTATTCAAAGGGGAAGTTCTGTCCTTGAGAACACCCAAAACTATGCTATTACGTGGCGGCATCAGCAGCATCCTCGGCATTGGGAGAAAAAGCCAAGCTTGCTCTCCGTACAAAGCTTGTTCTCTACAAAGTTGTTGCTCCATAAATAGTGCAACAATAGGATCAGGCCAGGCACGGCTCAAGCCTGTAATCCCAGCACTTTGGGAGGCCGAGGCAGGTGGATCACCTGAGGTCAGGAGTTCAAGACCAGCCTGGCTAACATGGTGAAAC
Source organism: Ateles fusciceps (assembly GCA_036589455.1). NCBI lineage: Eukaryota > Metazoa > Chordata > Mammalia > Primates > Atelidae > Ateles > Ateles fusciceps. The sequence goes on from JAZHEH010001321.1 coordinate 16,544,084, forward strand.
CCTGTCTTACTAAAAATACAAAATTAGCCTGGCATGGTGGTGGGTGCCTGTAATCCCAGCTACTTGGAAGGCTAAGGTAGGAGAATCATTTGAACCCGGAGGCGGAGTTTGCAGTGACACATGATCTTGGCAACAAGAGCGAAACTCCATCTCAAAAAAATAACAAAAGGATCATTGCACCCTTACCAGGGCTCCTGCAAGGGTCCCCACATGGCTTGTCCAGTGAGGTCCTGAGGTCAGTACAGTCACAGCTGAGCAGAGCACGGGCACTTCTAAGTAGGAAGGCACGACAGTATGAGAAGCTTCCAGCACTGGAACCTTCCTGCAGTTCACACACTTCAGATGAACTAGGTATAGTTTCCCTGAAGAAGTCAAAGTTCAATTCTGACGGCTTCATCTTGCTCAATCATTACTTTACAGGGCTGCTTCAACTCTCTTAAACTCTAAGAAGCTAAATGAGAAAAATGAAGGCCGGGCGCGGTGGCTCACGCCTGTAATCCTAGCACTTTGGGAGGCCAAGGCGGGCGGATCACGAGGTCAAGAGATTGAGACCATCCTGGCCAACATGGTGAAACCCAGTCTCTACTAAAAATACAAAAATTAGCCGGACGTGGTGGCACGCGCCTGTGGTCCCAGCTACTCTGGAGGCTGAGGCGGAGAATTGCTTCAACCCAGCAGGCGGAGGTTGCAGTGAGCCGAGATTGTGCCACTGCACTCCCGGCTGGTGACAGAGCAAGACTCCGTCTCAAAAAAAAAAAAAAAAAAATGAGAAAAATGAGAAAATGAGTCTCATCCGTAGGATTTCAGGCTCCAGCCTTTCATTGACTTGGCAGATGCATCCTGAAACCTGCTAGCTGTCAGATTTTTTTTCTTTTTTCTTTTTCTTTTTTTTTTTTTTTTTTTGAGACAGAGTCTCACTCTGTCACCCAGGCTGGAGTGCAATGGCGCCATCTCGGTTCACTGCAACCTCCACCTCCTGGGTTCAAACAGTTCTCCTGCCTCAGCAACCTGAGTAGCTGAGACTATAGGCACACGCCACCACACCTGGCTTATTTTTTGTATTTTTAGTAGAGATGGGGTTTCACCATGCTGCGCAGGCTGGCCTCAACCTCCTGACCTCAGGTGGTCCACCTGCCTCGGCCTCCCAAAGTGCTGGGATTACAGGCATGAGCCACAGTGCCCAGCCAGCTATCAGGCTTTGCACCCTCCCTGTATCTCAGAGTCGGCCAGGTAGCTTTAGTAAGTTGGGAGCTGTAGCACATACATTTGTTTAAGTGTATTTAACATTTTCCTTTTTTAAACTGTAGATTCAGATCTGACTATACAATTGCACACTTCTAAGCATTTTTTTCTTCCACAGTTACAAACCCTTCATCTGGAGTGGTGTAGGTATGAAATAGAAATTGCAAAAAGCCAAATTATTCTATTTTGTATGTATTAGAATAGTATTAGAATCAGTACTATTTATCCTTCTGAACCGCAGTTCAAAAAAGAACACCAAAAAAAGAATTAATACTATTTAAATGTATTAGAATAGTATGAGGGAAATAGACCCTTTTTGTGCTTAAATTCAGAAATGGCAGATTCACAGCAGGCTGGAACAGAAACAGCAGGAATCTTCAGAAACACCAGAGTTTTTTTAAGTCAAGTTCTCACTATTTTGCCTGGGCAGGTCTCAAACTTCTAGGCTCAAGCTATCCTCCTGCCCCAGCCTCCCACGTAGATGGGATTACAGAGCATGCACCATTGCACCCCACTCACGTCTTCTGATTAATCTATCAATAAGGGCAAAGAGCATTCAGCCTTAGAAAATCTTTGAATGAGATCCCTCATTCTCTGTGGTTCTCTCAATTCAAGGTAGCATGATGTCATCTCTGAAGTTGTCCCTGAAGACAGATAAAGAGAGGATGAATGGTCAGGGCTAGAGCACGACCCACAACAAGGCTAAGTGAATGTGTGTAAAGTGTAAGGCAGCAGCTCTCTCCCTCTGGTGGGCATCAGAAATACCTGTGTACCTTTCTAAACATACGAGGGCTTGGACCTCACTCCCTATACCTCCAAAGGTGGAGCTCCAGGCAGATAGGTCTTGCCAAAGTTTAGTTGGCAATTCTGGTATGTGTCACAGAGAACTATTGGTACAATGTTTCTGGCAGACATATGCATAACCTTCATTTTGTGTAACTGGAGATGATTTATCAATGGTACATTTTACAAGATCACTACTATAAGAATTCCTTTCTTGGCTGGGCTCGATGGCTCACGCCTTTAATCCCAGCACTTTGGATGGCCAAGGCAGGTGGATCACCTGAGGTCAGGAGTTTGAGACCAGCCTGGCCAACATGGTAAAATACCATCTCTACTAAAAATACAAAACATTAGCCAGGCATGGTGGTGCACGCCTGTAATCCCAGCTACTTGGGATGCTGAGAATCGCTTGAACCCAGGTGGTGGAGGTTGCAGTGAGCCAAGATCAAGCCACTGCACTCCAGCCTGGGGAAGAGAGCCAAACTCCGTCTCAAAAAAAAAAAAAAAAAAAAGGAATTCCTTTTTTGTCTACCCTGGCTGCTGCAGATTAACCAGCAACAGGCATACATAAAATGTCAATTCCCTTCATAACCGAAGTTAGAATGTTAGAATTTTATTTTTTTATCACCCCCCATATATATATATATATATATATATATATATATATTTTTTTTTTTTTTTCCCCAAAGTTAGAATTTTAAATGAATGTTTGCTTTTCACATTTTGCTTCTTTTATATGGTAGAGTTAGGATGGACTTTTTAACTTATTTGCAGCTAGTTCCACTGAAAATACTTCTGGTTTTTGTGTGCTACTAATTTCGTCTTAATGTTTTAAAGATAGAGATTAAAATAAGACCATAAGGAAAACATTCATCTTAGCAACTTCTGATAAAAAGGAGAAAAAAACCCTTATTTTAACTTACCATTGATTTTTACTAAACTTTTTTTTTTTTTTTTGAGACAGAGTCTTGCTCTGTTGCCAGGCTAAAGTGCAGTGGTGCAATCTCAGCTCACTGCAACCTCTGCCTCCCGGGTTCAAATGATTCTCTTGCCTCAGCCTCCCGAGTAGCTGGGACTACAGGTGCGCACCACCATGCCCAGCTCATTTTTGTATTTTTAGTAAAGACAGGGTTTCACCATGTTGGCCAGGATAGTCTCGATCTCTTGGCTTTGTGATCTGCCTGCCTTGGCCTCCCGAAGTGCTGAGAATATAGGCGTGAGCCACCGCACCAGGCCAGTTTTTACTCAACTTAAGCTTTAGTTTAGGCAACAGATCACAACTTCTTTCCCCCGGTTACTAATGCCCAGATTGTTTCAGATCCCCAAACAGGAAGTCCAAAATATCATGCTATTGAATTCCTATATCTTAGCTTCTGCAGTGTTTCTCTGCAAAGGGGCCAGGATGACCCCAGCATTCCTGTCTTCACTCTCAGAGCTGTACAAATTATGATTTTCAATGTATTCTTGGACAAGATCTGGTACCAAGTAGCGAATGCTCTGGCCCCTTCTGAGGGCTCTCCGGATTTTTGTGGATGAGATATCATTAGTGATCCATTCATTCACCACGTGAATGTTGCTCCGGTGTTTCCACAGCACATCCGATTCATAGATAAATTTCTGAGCATCATTTCCAGCCCGAGTAACACATACGAGCCCATAGTCGGCCACGATTTGGGTGATGTCTTCACTCTTCCACAAATTGGGAACAGCAAAGGACTCCAGTAAATCTGCCCCACACAGCAGCTTGACCTTGGGTGCAGCTGGGAAGAATAAAACAGAGCTTCAGGGTTTGCTTTTCTTCCCCCTACCTCCTCCAAGTGGAAAGGGGTTTACTTTTCTAATAACCCATTGTATCAAAATGAAGGTATACATGTGCTTTTCAAAATAAGGGTTGGGGCCGGGCACGGTGGCTCACGCCTGTAATCCCAGCACTCTGGGAGGCCAAGGCGGGTGGATCACTTGAGGTTAGGTGTTCAAGACCAGCCTGGCCAACATGGAGAAACCCCATCTCTACTAAAAATACAAAATTAGCCAGGGGTGGTGGTGTATACTCAGGAGGCTGAGGAGGGAGAATTGCTTGAACCCAGGGGGCAGAGGTTACAGTAAGCCGAGATCACACCATCACACTCCAGCCTGGGCAACAATAGCAAAACTCTGTCTCAAAAAATAAAAAAAGAATGAGAGTTCACAGTTTTTATAAGAATCAGATTCCCAAAAGAGATCCAGAACACCTCAAAAATTAGAGACCACTGCAGGAAAAATAAGCTCGGGTGCCTTTTACTCTCCTTTGCTTCATAAAACTAACAAGGGGCATTTTCCAAACACCCACAAGTATGCCATATAAAATGAAAATATAGGCTAGGCTGGGCACAGTGGCTCACATCTATAATCCCAGCACTTTGGGAGGCCAAGGTGGGCAAATCATGGGGTCAGGAGATCGAGACCATCCTGGCTAACATGGTGAAACCCCATCTCTACTAAAAATACAAAAAATTAGCAGGGCGTGGTGGCACATGCCTGTAGTCCCAGCTACTGAGGAGGCTGAGGCAGGAGAATTGTTTGAACCCGGGAGGCAGAGGTTGCAGTGAGCTGAGATTGTGCCACTGCACTCCAGCCTGGGCAACAGAGCAACACTCCATCTCAAAACCAAAAAGAAAAAAGAAAATACAGGCCAGGTGTAGTGGCTCACACCTGTAAACCTAATAAATGGGAGACCAAGGCGGGGAGGACTGCTTGAGGCCAGGAGTTCAGGACCAACCTGGCCAACATAGTGAGATCCCATCTCTAAAAAACAAAAAAATACACAGGGGTTTGCTCAGCTATAGAATCTTATCAGCTCTAGTCCATGAGTCCTGATAAAACATACGAACCTTTTGTTTTTGGATCTAGGGATTTCTTTTGATTAGAATCTTGTTTTTGCTCAGTCCACTTCCTCTTCCGTCCAGGCCTTTCTAGCATAGGTGAATTCTGCTGGTGATCACAGTTACTAGCCTCCAGTTTCTCTTGATGGTGTCTATAAAACAACAGAACAATAGAATGTTCTGCTTTCTCACAATGCTCCATTAGAGTATCATTAACATTGTTTATTTGTTATTTTGAGATGGAGTCTTGCTCTGTCGCCCAAGTTGGAGTGAGTGCAGTGGCACAATTTCAGCTCACTGCAACCTCCGACTCCTGGATTCAAGCAATTCTCCTGCCTCAGCCTCCTGAGCAGCTGGGATTACAGGTCCACACCACCACACTGGGCTATTTTTTTCTGTATTTTTAGTAGAGATGGGATTTCATCACGTTGGCCAGGCTTGTCTCGAACTTCTGACCTCAAGTGATCCGCCCGCCTCTGTCTCCCAAAGTGCTGGGATTACTGGCATGAGCAATCATGCCTGGCCAAAATTATTTATTTATTATGTGCCATACACTACACTCAATCCTTTACATGGATCATCTGATTAAATCTTCTCAACATAAGATGACTGTTGCAGAGGACTAAAAAATATAAAAAATCGAACAGGCGTGGTGGCTCATGCCAGTAATCCCAGCACTTTGGGGGGCTGAGGTGGGCAGATCACAAGGTCAGGAGTTTGAGACCAGCTGACCAACATGGTGAAACCCCATCTCTACTAAAAATACAAAAAAATTAGCCAGTTGTGGTGGTACACACCTGTAATCCCAGCTACTCCGGAGGGTGAGGCAGGAGAATCACTTGAACCCAGGAGGCAGAGGTTGCAGTTAGCCAAGATGGTGCCACTGCACTCCAGCCTGGGTGACAGAGGGAGACTCCATCTCAAAACACACACACACACACACACACACACACACACACACACACACACAAACACACAAAATCTTCTAGGCCAGGCATGGTGGCTCACACCTGTAATCCCAGCACTTTGGGAGCCCGAGGCAGGCGGATCACCTGAGGTCAGGAGTTTGAGACCAGCCTGACCAACATGGAGAAATCTCGTCTCTACAAAAAATACAAAATTAGCCAGGGGTGGTGGTGCATGCTTGTAATCCCAGCTATTTGGGAGGTGGAGGTCAGGAGAATTGCTTGAACCCAGGAGGCAGAGGTTGCGGTGAGCCAAGATCATGCCAGTGCACTTCAGCCTGAGCAACAAGAGCAAAACTCCGTCTCAAAAAAAAAAAAAAATCTTAACATCCTGTATCATAAATATTATTATCTCCATAAGGGAAGGCAAAAAGGCTTACAGTTGCAACTCCAGCTTCTAGCAGAGTCCATGAAACATAGGAGGCATTCAATAATTTGAGAGAATGTTTTGGGGGTTGTTTGTTTTTTTAGAGACACAGGCTCACTCTACTGCCCAGGATAGAGGGCAGTGGCACAATCAGAGCTTGCTGCAACCAAGAACTCCTGGGATCAGGTGATCCTACTGCCTCCACCTCCCACATAGCTGGGACTACAGGCACATGCCACATGTTCAGCTAACTTTGTTTTTTTTTTTTGAGAGATGGGGTCTCACTATCATACTATCACAGAACTGTACACTCAAGTGGTTAAAGTGGGAAATTTTTATGTTATTTATATTTTACCATAATTTCAGTCAATTAATTGATCAATCTGCTAATAAGCTGGAATCCCCAAAGAAAGAGAATCAGTGATTATAAAACAATATTGGCCGGGCATGGTGACTCACGCCTGTAGTCCCAGCACTTTGGGAGGCCGAGACAGGCAGATCACTTGAGGTCAGGAGTTCAAGACCAGCTTAGCTAACATAGTGAAACCCCATCTCTATATTATTGCCACCCTTATATCAGAATTGTTTATTACCCCCATTGAGAGAGGACACTGACTAATTTGCCCAAGGTTATTTAACTTATAAGTATTAATAGCAGAGCCAGGACTTGAACCCCAGCAGTCTAGTCCAGAGCCCACACTCTTGGCCACTGAAGAGTGTGGCTTAACACAATGCCAAGGAGAAGGTCCCAGAGGGGCAAGTGCCTGAGGCCTCAAAGGAAGGGGCCCTCAGCAGGATTTCTGTATAGCTCCATTCTGGGCTGGCACCAGGGTACCCACCGTTTACAAGCTGTGCAATGTTACCCAAATAACATCAACTACATCTGTGGGATCCAACTGTGGGTCCTTTATCCCCCTAAATCCCAACCCTTCTGAACAGCTGAGTTGACCATGTAATGGCTCATAAGTTACTACAAAGCCAGAGGGTTGGTTAGGGCTGTGGCCCAGGAACCTGGTCCCTCATGGGAGAATTTTTTGCCATCAAGCAGTGGAGACTCTTCTCCCTGCCAAGTCTGAAAAGTAAGTCCTCTTAAGAGATCACTGGGCAAGATACTATACTGGCTTAGCCCCCAGTGCTGCCCAGCACCTTTCCCAGAGTTCCTCGCAGCAGGTTCTGGACGTAACTGCCATTCTGTTAATGAGATTCTCTCCTGAGAGTTTTGGAAGGCAGGAGGAGGACAGAGACCATCATCCTGGGGCTGTGGAGCCTGACAAGTCATCCTTTCTAGTGTGGGTGTGGTGGCTAGACTCTGGAGTCCACTGTCCCGTCATTAACTTCAGGAGACTGAGACAGTTCAGTAGCAGCGGAAGCAAAACTGGTTTGTTGAACTCTGACTGCAACTTCAGAAGAGTGATCTTGCCTTCCACTTCTCCAGCTACTTTTTTTTTTTTTTTTTTTTTTGAGACGGAGTCTTGTTGTGTTGCCCAGGCTGGAGTGCAGTTGTGCAATCTCAGTTCAATGCAACCTCCACCTCCCAGGCTCAGGCAATTCTCCCGCCTCAGCCTCCGGAGTAGCTAGAATTACAGGCATGCACCACCACACCCAACTAATCTTTTTATTTTTAGTAGAGATGGGGTTTTGCCATGTTGGCCAGGCTGGTCTTGAACTCCTGGCCTCAGATAATCCGCCTGACTCAGCTTCCCAAAGTGTTGGGATTATAGGCATGAGCCACCACACGCAGACTCAGTTCTTTTACTTTTAAGTACTTTTTGACTAAGAACTTAAATCTCTTTCCACTTAAAATACCCAGAGTTGTTTCTATTTTCTCATCTGAATCCTAACTGATGTGGTCAGTAACTGAAAGGTTCAGAACTCTAAGAACAGATACTAAACAGAAAGTCTTTTCAGAAAGCCCTTTTATTTTAAACTCAAGATAACAACAGGCCAGGCATGGTAGCTCACACTTGTAATCCCAGCACTTTGGGAGGCCTAGGTGGGAGGATTGCTTGAGGCCAGGAGTTTGAGATCAGCCCAGGCAACACAGGAGACACCATGTCCAACAACAACAATAAAGAAAATTTTTAAAAATCAAAATAACATTAAGAAATAATTAGGTGTCGGTTGGGCCTGGTGGCAGGCCTATAATCCCAGCACTTTGGGAGGCTGAGACGGGCAGATCACCTGAGGTCGGGAGTTCAAGACCAGCCTGCCCAACATGATGAAACCCCATCTCTACTGAAAATACAAAAAATTAGCCGGGCCTGGTGCCAGTGCCTGCAATCCCAGCAACTCAGAAGCCTAAGGCAGGGAAATTGCTTGAACCTGGGAGGCAGAAGTTGCAGTGAGCCAAGATCACACCATTGCACTCCAGCCTGGGTGACAAGAGTGAAACTCTGTCTCAAAAAAAAAAAAAGGAATAATTAGGTGTTAGGAGGCCGGGGCAGGTGGATCACCTGAGGTCAGAAGTTCAAGACCAGCCTGGCCAACATGATGAAAACTCATCTCTACTAACAATACAAAAATGAGCCGGGCATGGTGGCGGGCACCTGTAGTCCCAGCTACTCAGGAGGCTGAGGCAGAATTGCTTGAACCCAGGAGGGAGAGGTTGCAGTGAGGCGAGTTTGTGCCACTGCACTTCAGCCTGGGTGACAGAGCGAGACTCTGTCTCAAAAAAAAAAAAGGGGGGGGATATCTCCCAGGCACTGAGGAAATAAATTTAAAAAAAAGGAAGAAAGAAATAATTAGATGTCACTTGCTCTGGTTCCTGAACCCTTAACTAGAACTGCTTCAAGGTATGGGCACAGAGATTTGTGACTCTCTCCAGATGCTGTCACGGAAGCAGCATACAAATCAGGCCTGTCCGTGATCAAGCAACACTTGAAGCTTCTCTTCCTTAAATTATCTGCCTGTCACTTTTATACTTAGGAAGACTGATAATAATAACATCTGCGTGCAGTTTTGCCTCTCTCATTTGGGGCACAGACAGGCCAGGCCAGCTTCCTCTATTTTCTAACAGTGATATCACATAGTAGCAAGCATGCAATGTAACCTCCGCCCCCGGGGTTCAAGCGATTCTCCTGCCTCAGCCTCCCAGGTAGCTGAGATTACAGGCACACATCACCACGCATGGCAAATTTTTGTATGTTTAGTAGAGATGGGTTTTCACCATGTTGGCCAGGCTGGTCTCAAACTCCTGACCTCAAGTGATCCAAACGCCTCTGCCTCTCAAAGTGCTGGGAATACAGGTGTGAGCCACCACGCCCAGCCGCAAACATCTTAAAACATAATGAAAGACACAGAGGGGCTAGGGGATACCCATCCTCTGGTACTGTGCTCTACAGTCTTGTAGTCACCTTCCACAGGAATGGCTTGCAATACACGTGACAGTTTTGCAAATCTGTATGTTCACAGATGTAAGCAACGTGGAAACATGGTAAAAATAAGCTGCCTAGCCATTTACACAGAACTGACAAAGCTGATTCCACCGTAAGTACCTTAGCACCTTAAGAGTCTCTTTCCACTCCTTCTGAAGACTTTCCATGTATCAACTTCCACCCATTTGGAATTCTTGGTGGCAAGCTCTGCCATGATGACCCGGTGATGGGCAGGAATGAGTCCTTTCTTCTTATAGGCATCGCCAACAGGAGAGATGATGCCTTTGACAACTCTATATCTTCCTGGATAAAGAGTTAGGTTTCGCATTAGGTATAACAAATTAGATTTTATGCACAGGAAATATTATGATCAATATTATGTTTTGTTTTGGTTTTTTTGAGACAGAGACTTGCTCTTGTCGCCCAGGCTGGAGTGCAGTGGCATGATCGCTCACTGCAACCTCCACCTCCCAGGTTCAACCAATTCTCCTGACTCAGCCTCCCAAGTAGCTGGGATTACGGATGTGCGCCACCATGCCTGGCTAATTTTTGTATTTTTAGTAGAGATGGGGTTTCACTATGTTAGTCAAGCTGGTCTCGAACTCCTGACCTCAAGTGATCTGCCTGCCTTGGCCTCCCAAAGTACTGGGACTACAGGTGTGGGTCACCACGCCCAGTCAATATTGTTTTATAATCACTGATTCTCTTTCTTTGGGGGATTCCAGCTTATTAGCAGATTGATCAATTAATTGACTGAAATTATGGTAAAATATAAATAACACAAAAATTTCCTATTTTAACCACTTGAGTGTACAGTTCTGTGACAGTAAGTGCAAGCGTGCTGTTCTGCAACTATCGCTCTCATCCCTAGAATGTTTTCATCTTCCCCAACTCAAACTCTGTACCTCACCTCATCCCCCTATACAGTTAAATTTCTATTGATATTGCCAAATTACTTCGTAAAAACCCTTAATTTGTATTGTCTACCTAAAGTGTATGCAAAAGCCCATTTCTCAATGTGATAGGTAAAATATATATCACTTTTTAAGTTAGTTCTCTGGTTATTCGAATTATTAGTCAGCTTTAGCACCCATCCATCCATCTACCTATCAGCATATTATATGATCATTTATGTAACAAAAAAATCTAGGCCAGGTGTGGTGGCTCGCACCTGTAATCCCAGTACTTTGGGAGACCGAGGCAGGCGAATCACTTGAGCCCAGGAGCTTAACAACAACATGGGCAAAACAGTGGGACCCAGTTTCTACAAAAAAGAAAAAAATTAGCCAGATGTGGTGGCATGCCTGTAGTCACAGTTACTCAGGAGGCTTAGGCAGGAGGCTCACTTAAGCCCGGGAGGTCAAGGCTGCAGTGAGCTGTGAACATGCTACTGCACTCCAGCCTGTCCAGCCAGGGTGACAGAGTGAGAACCATTTCAAACAAACGAACAAAAAAAATCTGTCTATACACTCAAATGTTTGCATATAAATTCATACAAAGAAGACTGCAAGGATACACATTAAACATGTTATATTATGTCATGTCATGGTGGTTCATGCCTGTAATTCCAGCACTTTGGGAAGCCAAAGTGGGAGGATCGCTTGAGAACAGGAGTTCGAGACCAGCCTGGCCAACATGGTGAAACCCCATTTCTACTAAAAAGACAAAAATAGGCCAGGTGTGGTGGTGCACACCTGTAATCCCAGTTATTCGAGAGGCTGAGGCAAGAGAATCACTTGAACCTGGAAGGTGGAGGTTGCAGTGAGCCAAGACCGTGCCACTGCATTCCAGCCTGGGCAACAGAGCAAGACTCTGTAGAGGCAGGGTTTCACCACATTGGCCAGGCTGATCTCAAACTCCTCACCTCAAATAATCTGCCCCCCCTCTGCCTCCCGAAGTGCTGGGATTACAGGTGTGAGCCACCATGCCCCCCAGCCTATTCACGCATTGTTTATGAAAAATTTTAAAAGGCTGTACCTGATCCTGGAGGTTTTATGTATGCTAAGTACAAGCTTTCACTTTTTGCCTTAAGTAATGGGAAACTCTGAAGTAGCTTAAGCACAGGGATGACAGAATCAAATTCCATTTTTTGTGGGGAGGATGGTCAAGGTCTTGCTCTGATGCCCAGGCTGGTGAGCAAACGTGTGATCATGGCTCACTGCAGCCTTCACCTCCCAGGCTCAAGGAATCCTCCTACTTCAGTCTCCCAAGTAGCTGGGACCACAGGCACATGCCACCATACCCGACTAATTTTTTTGTAGAGATGGGGACTCTCTCTGTTTTCCAGGTTGGTCTCAAATTCCTGTCCTCAAGTGATCCTCCACCTCGGCCTCCTGAAGCACTTAAATTACAGGTGTGAGCCACTGTATTTGACTGTACTTTCTATTCTATAGACCATAGTCAGATGTTCAATTCTACTCTCATACTTCACCCTCTTTCTTGGCTAAGAAGTCACTGTACAAGAGGGCAGGACAGCATATTTGTGCCTAGTCGATCAAATGTGTATTCTGAAACAGACCCAGCCATACTGCTTCTCTAGTCTTACGCCACTTTTGGTTACTGCTCCTACCTGTCCCATTCAAGTAGTCCTTGGCCAGCTCAAACAACCTGAGGTGCATGTTGGTGATGGGATTGAAGGAACCACAAGCAAGGAGAACCACTTCAGTCTTCTCGGAATTTTCCATGGTAAGAACTTGAAGCTGTTGATCTAAATGGAAAACTGTGACACCTCCCTTCTTGTCTACAAAGGAAAAAAAAATACATTCAGTTACACATTTTTTTTTAAGATGAGGTCTTGCTCTATCACCCTGGCTAGAGTGTAGTGGTGCGACTACAGCTCACTGCACCCTCAAACTCCTGGGCTCAAGTAATGCTCCCACCTCAGCCTCTTAAGCAGCTAGGAACACAGGCACATACCAATAGGCTGGCTAGTTATTTTAAAAATTATTTTTCGTAGAGATGGGGTCTTGCTATGTTGCCCAGGCTGGTCTCAGACTCCTGGGCTCAAGCAATCCTTCTACCTCAGTCTCTCAAAGTGCTGGGATTACGGGCATAACTCACTGCGCTCAGCCCAGTTACAGATCTTTTGATGTCCTTCATGTTCTCATTCCCAATATATGAATGAAAAATATTTGACTTTGGCCAGGTACAGTGGCTCATGCCTATAATCCCAGCACTTTGGGAGGCTGAGGCAGGTGGATCACAAAGCCAAGAGATCAAGACCATCCTGGCCAACATGGTGAAACCCTATCTCTACTAAAAATATAAAAAATTAGCTGGGCATGGTGGCGCATGCCCATAGTCTCAGCTACTTGGGAGGCTGAGGCAGGAGAATCGCTTGAGCCCGGGAGGCAGAGGTTGAGTGAGCCGAGATCGCGCCACTGCACTACAGCCTGGCGACAGAGCAAGATTCCATCTCAAAAAAAAAAATTGGGGGCTTCAATCATTATGCTAAGTGAACTGTAAAAATGCTTCCACGTCTCCATCCCTCCTTTTCGTTTTCTTTTTTTTTTTTTCAAGACGGAATCTCATTCTGTCGCCCTGGCTGGAGTGCAATGGCCTGATCTCAGCTCACTGCAACCTCCACCTCCTGGGTTCAAGCAATTCTCCTGCTTCAGCCTCCTGATTAGCTGGGATTACAGGCGCACACCACCATGCCCAGCTAATTTTTGTATTTTTAGTAGAGATGGAGTTTCACCATGTTGGTCAGGCTGGTCTCGAATTCCTGACTTCGTGATCTGCCTGCCTTGGCCTTCCAAAGTGCTGGAATTGCAGGCATGAGCCAACATACCTGGCCCATCCCTCCTTTTCAATGTGAATTTGCAGCTCCCACCATGAAGAGATGGAAGTGATTTCCCCAAATTTTTTGACTTGCTTTTGCCAAAAGAATGTGGCACAAGTAATAGTGTGGAGGATGCCAGAACACGTGGGAGAAAGCTGATGCTCTCAATGATAGCCATCCAACCGTTCCATACGTGGGGAACACGGCCACCCCCATCAGCCAACAACTACAGTCCATCTGCTGGGACACACGAGCAAACCCAAGTGAGAGCAACCAAACCTGGCTCAGATTGTCAAGCCAACAAGCTGACCCTACTCTCAAAAGCAAAAACGAGCCTTTATTATCAAGTGTTACTCAAGTTTTGTGACCTGCACTATTGCAGACACAGTTAATTAATACATTATCTCTACCAAATACAGCATCTTTGCCTTTTAGTCAACATGACAGTAACATCATAATTTTCCACTGAATAACAGTATATAATTTACAAACTTCTTTTTCATATCAATTATTCCACTGATCCTTCCACAACCTAATGAAGTAATGCAAGGTATCCAATTTTAAATTTTTATTAAATTTTTTTTAAGACAGAATCTCCCTCTGTCACCACGCTGGAGTGCAGTGGCACAATCTTGGCTCACTGCAACCTCTGCCTGCTAGGTTCAAGCAATACTCCTGCCTCAGCGTCCTGAGTAGCTGGGACTATAGGCAGGTACCACTATACCCAGTTAATTATTTGTATTTTTAGTAGAGACGAGGTTTCACCATGTTGGCCAGGATGGTCTTCATCTCCTTACCTCGTGATCTGCCTGCCTCAGCCTCCCAAAGTGCTGGGATTACAGGTGTGAGTTACCTTACCCAGCCTAAAATTTTTTATTCAACTAATTCATATATACGGATCTAGAAAATCACAGCACAAAAAAGGCCCTAATGAAAACCAACAGCCATCAATCATATCCCACTCTCCATCCCTTCCATCCAGCTCCCAGAGGCAACCACTTTTAACTTTTTCAGCTATTTCTTCTGGCAGTTACTGCCATAACTCTATATTATGTGCTTATAATGCCATTTTTTTTTCTTTTTTCTTTTTTTTTTTTTTTTTTTGAGACAAAGTTTCGCTCTTATTGCCCAGGCTGGAGTGCAATGGTGTGATCTTGGCTCTCTGCAACGTCCGCCTCCCAGGTTCAACCATATTGAATTCAGTATGGTTCATGCAGAACCATACCCAGTTAACTTTTGGATTTTTTGTAGAGATGGGGTTTCACCATGTTGGCCAGGCTGGTCTCAAACTCCTGGTCTTAAGTGATCCATTCGCCTTGGCCTCCCAAAGTGCTGGGATTACAGGCGTGAGCCACCATGCCTGGGCTAAAAAATCTCTATTATTTAGAGCTGAAGCATTTAATCATTTTTTCTGTATTTTCCACCACCTGCCTTCATGCTCTAATTTCCAGATAGCCTCAACTTCATCCTCCAGTCTGCCTAGTTTTCATTTCTGTCATTACACTCTTAATTTCCACGAGCCCTATCCTCTGAATATTCCTGTTGATGGTATCCTACTCTTGTTTCCCCAGCAGATTATCTTTCTCTACCAATATTCATAATATATTTTAAAGTTTCTTCAAAAAGAGCTGATAGGACAGGCTGAGTGGGTAGGTAGGGCTTGTGCACAGGGCCATCACTGTTCAGTAGCCTGTCAGTACTACAGGTCTTTCTGCTTGGATTAGTCAGATTCCACAAGAAAGTATACAGAATAGTTAAGAGCCTATGCCCTGAAATTAGGCTACCTGGCTTCAAATTGCAGCTCCAACTGCATGACCTCGGGGCAACCTAACCCTAACTTAACCTTCCTTTTGTCCCAGGTGTTTTTTTTGTTTTGTTTTTTTTTTTGAGACAGATTCTCACTCTGTTACCCAGGCTGGAGTGCAGTGGTGCGATCTCAGCTAACTGCAACCTCCGCCTCCCGACTTCAAGCAATTTTCCCTGCCACAGCCTCCCAAATAGCTGGGATTACAGGTCCCCACCACCACACCTGGCTAATTTTTGTATTTTAAGTAGAGTCGGGGTTTCACCATGTTGGCCAGGCTGATCTCAAACTCCTGACCTTAAATGATCTACCCACCTCGGTCGGCTTCCCAGAGTGCTGGTATTACAGGCATGAGCCACAATGCCCACCTTGTCCCAGTTTTTATCAATCTTAAAACGGAGCAAATAATACTACCTACCTCCTGATTGTTGTGTGAGGATTAAATAAAACAACACATATCCAGGACATAAAACTACATTTGGCAATTAGCAAACATGCTATGAATATAGCTATTATTAATGTTGCACATTACGTTACTACAGTTGTTTTGTCTTTTGTTTTTTAATTTCTCTTGTTTTTTGATTTTTGGGACAGGATCTCACTGTTGCCCAGGCTGGAGTACAGTGGTACAATCTTGGCTCACTGCGACCGCCATCTCCCAGGCTCAAGTAATCCTCCAACCTCAGCCTCCCAAGTAGCTGGGACTACAGGCATATATTAGCTGGGTTTTTTTGGGTTTTTTTTGAGACGGAGTCTCGCACTGTCACCCAGGCTGTAGTGCAGTGATGCAATCTCAGCTCACTGCAATCTCTGCTTCCTGGGTTCAAGCAATTCTCCTGCCTCAGCCTCCTGAGTAGCTGGGACTACAGGTGTGTGCCACCATGCCCAGCTAATTTTTTTGTATTTTTAGTAGAGACAGGGTTTCACCATGTTGGCCAGGATGATCTCAATCTCCTGACCTCGTGATCCACCTGCCTCGGCCTCCCAAAGCGCTGGGATTACAGGCATGGGCCACCACGCCCAGCCCTGGCTAATTGTTTTTTTGTAGAGATGGGGTTTTGCCATATTGCCTACGGTAGTCTCAAACTCCTGGGCCCAGAAACTTGAAGCAACCTGCCCACTTTGGCCTTCCAAAATGATGGGCTTACAGGTGTGAATCACTGTGGCCTACAAGCAATTTTTTTTTAATCAATAAAATGGCCAGGTGTGGTAGCTCACGCCTGTAATCCCAGCATTTTGGGAGGCCGAGGCGGGTGGATCATGAGGTCAGGAGTTCAAGACCAGCCTGGCCAAGATGGTGAAATCCCATCTCTACTAAAAATACAAAAATTAGCCAGGTGTGGTGGCCAATGCCTGTAATTCCAGCTACTCGGGAGGTTGAGGCAGGAGAATGGCTTGAACCCAGGCAGCAGAGATTGTAGTGAGCCAAGATTGTACCACTGCACTCCAGCCTGGGTGACAGAGTGAGACTCTGTCCCAAAAATAAATTTTTTTTTGTAGAGACAAGGTCTCACTATTTTGGCCAGGCTGGTCTAAAACTCCTGGCTTTAACTGATCCTCCTGCCTCAGACTCTCAATGTGCTAATATTACAGGCATGAGCCACCACATCCAGCCTTGACGTTCCTCTTTTTTGAGACAGAATCTTGTTCTATCACCCAGGCTGGGAAAGCTGGGAGGTTCAACTTGAACGTGGCTCACTGCAACTGCGATCTCCTGGGCTCAAGGATCCTCTTGCCTCATCTTCTCATGTAGCTGGGACTGCAGGCACACACCACCACACCCAGCTAATTTTTCTATTTTTTATAGAGATGGAGCCTCATTTTTTTGCCCAGGCTTTGCTTCCCACTTTGGGAAGCCAAGGTGGAAGGATCGCTTGATCCCAGGAGTTCAAGACCCAGGGCTCAAGTGATCCTTCCACCTCAGCTTCTCAAAATGCTGGGATTACAGGTGTGAACCACCATGCCAGGCTTTATAAAAATACTTTCGGCCAGTGCAGTAGCTCACGCCTGTAATCCCAGCACTTTGCGAGGCTGAGGCAGGTGGATCACTTGAGGCCAGGAGTTCGAGACCAGCCTGGCCAACATGGTGAAATCCTGTCTCTACCAAAAATATAAAAAATTAGCCAGGTGTGGTGCCTGGCACCTATAATCCCAGCTACTTCAGAGGCTGAGGCATGAGAATTGCTTAAACCCAGGAGGCGGAGGTTACAGTGAGTTCGAGATTACACCTCAGCACTCTAGGCTGGGTGATAGGGTAACTGTCTCAAAAAAAAAACAAAACAAAAACTTTCATACACATTGTCATTTGATCCTCACAAATAATAATAATAATAATAATAATATGGCCAAAAGCACGTAGCATGTTCCAAATGATCATTTATAGCTATTTAGTTTTTCCAGTTAATCTTCGACCTTTGGACACTCAGGTTTTTCTAATTTTTCACTATTACAAACATCCCAAAAAAGAAATAATGGGTTAAAAACGAATCTGGAAATTAAGGCTATGCAATGCCTCACTGTGTACTTCTAAGACTTGGCAGTACTCAAAACACCTGTGTCATGACTGTTCATCTGTAGCCCAGCAGCAGTCAGTCATAACTGTTAAGCCGACCAACTTGCTTTTGTTCAATTTCATGCTCTCAGTGGACAAAGCTAGTGAATGGTGCATCAGGGCTAGAATTTAGGTTTCCTGACTCTTAAGCTCTCTCACCAAGGAGAAAAATGGGAAATAAACCGGAACAGTGTAGACTGGAATTGAGCCCTCTCATAGCTAAGGAGTTGAGAAATGTAAACTTTAACCCTTTGGACAATGGGAACCTTTGAAGGTTTCTGAGCAATGGAGTGACAACAGGATTCTAAAAATAATGTAACATGGACATTAAAAAGTCTTTTTTGGTTGTGTGATCTTGATCTCTTAACTCTGTCTTTAGGTTCATCCATAAAACGGGGATAATGGGAAGACCAAGCTCTGATTCTGAGGATTAATTCTGAGGATAATACATGGCAAGGAGTTAGCATATTGCCTGGTGCAGTGTGTGAATGGTAACTGTTATTTTTGAGGAAACGGATATTAGCGATGACGGTGATGATATGGAATTCATTGGAGGGGGGTGAAACAAGATTGGAAAGGCAGCCACAAATAGAGTCAGTGGAAATAGAAATAAGAAACATACTTGGGGGCCAGGCGCGGTGGTTCTCCCTTTAATCCCAGACTTTGGGAGGCCGAGGGGGGCCGATCACCAGGTCAGGAGATCAAGACCAGCCTGGCCAACAGTGAAACCCTGTCTCTACTAAAATACAAAAAATTAGCTGGGCATGGTGGCATGCACCAGTAGTCCCAGCTACTCCGAAGGCTGAGGTAGGGGAATCGCTTGAACCTGGGAGGCAGATGTTGCAGTGAGCTGAGATCATGCCACTGTACTACAGCCTGGTGACAGGGTGAGACTCCGTCTCAAAAAAAAAAAAAAAGGAAATAAATAGGCTGGGCGCAGTGGCTCACGCCTGTAATCCCAGCACTTTGGGAGGCTGAGGAAGGCAGATTACCTGAGGTCGGGAGTTCGAGACTAGCCTGACCAACATGGAGAAACCCCATCTCTTCTAATAATACAAAAATTAGTCAGGCGTGGTGGCGCATGCCTGTAATCCCAGCTACCCAGGAGGCTTAGGCACGAGAATCTCTTGAAACCAGGAGGTGGAGGTTGCAGTGAGCTGAGATTGCGCCATTGCACTCCAGCCTGGGCAACAAGAGGGAAATTCCATCTCAAAAAAAAAAAAAAAAAAAAAAAAAAAATATATATATATATATATATATATATATATACTTAGGGCCTTCTCAAAATAAGGCACAGTGGTGGGATCACAGGGACACTGCTAACAGGAAATAAAGGAGAAGGTTCAGTAGTGGTCAGCATGACACTAGAAAAAATGAGTTCATCACTAAGAATGGTTTAAAAGTCTTACCTTTCAGTTATCATCCCAAGTATGATACCAGGATTCACTTGGGGCCTGTACCCATCCCTTTCATCCCTACCCCAGGCCCCCAATTCCCATAAAAACTACCTGTGGTATTATGGGATGCGGTGATGAATATAACATGCCCATAGTACCCTGAGGCCTACAGAGAAATGAGGGTATCCACCAGCCACTGAGCATGCTCTCAAAGACCAGGGGAGGGGCTGGGTTCAGCTGGTGCCAGACAGACAGCTGGCGTCAGACATGACCACCTATCTCAGGTTTCAGGTACTATTCCCAAGAGAGAGATGGAAGGAGAGTAAGGCTTAGTGTAAGAGCCATGGGTCCTCAAGGGAGCTGGTGCAGTTCTGAAACAGACTTCAGGGAAGGATGGAACAAAGAGCTTTTAGCCCTATCCTTGGGGGATGAGCTCAGGTTTCCAAGTGATGCCCAAGGGATGGGGAGGGGCTGGGGGAAGCTGATCTCTCAGCATAAAGGAAGCTGTCTTTCTCTCTTGTCACACCTATAACTTGTCTCAAATATCCAGCTCAGTTCCATTAACTATTAACACAGCCAACTTGAGCTCAGACCAGACTAGAAACCTTCAGAGCCACAGAAGAGTTAAGGTTATGGTGAGCTCCTATTGCTGCCAAAGGTGGGTTTTAAAGAACTAGGATCTGTCCCTTTCCTGAAGAGTACTTCCTCCATATCCCTACAGGGCACACACTCGGAGGGCTGTGATGAATGGTTGTAGTAGTTTGGAAAACTCTAATGGGACTGCCCTGGGTCCTTCTTGTCTTGCTCCAGGTGCTCTGGGCCCATTGTCACTATGATTCACTTTTGTTTGGCCCACACGGCCTATGGCTTGCACTGCTGGCTGCCGAGAACTCACCAACTCAGGCTGTAAGTGTCCCTCCCCAGCTCACTGTGACAATAAGGAGTCCATTTATTTCTGTGGCAGTGTTGAGGCTTAAATTTTACTTTTAAATTTAAATTTACTAATCTTGGGCTGGGAACAGTGGCATGTGGCTGGAGTCCCAGCTACTCGGGAGGCTGAGATTGAGCCACTGCACTCAGGCCTGGTTAATTACTGATCATATATATATATATATATACACACACATATATATATGTGTATATATGTGTGTGTATATATATATGTTTGTTTTTTTTTTGGTAGAGATGGGGTCTCACTGTGTTGCCCAGGCTGGTGTTAAGCTCCTGGCCTCAAGCGAGCCTCCTGCCTTGGCCTCCCATAGTTCTGGGATTAGAGGCATGAACCACCACACCTGGCCAAAATAACTGATCTTTAAGCTTTAAAAACACAGAGGTGTAAATATTAACGTAACATTTTATAAACATTAAGCCAGGTTTTTTGTTTGTTTGTTTTTGAGATAGGGTCTCGCTCTGTTGCCTAGTACAGAGCACTGTAGTACAGTGGCACCATCACTGCTCACTGCAGCCCTGAAATCCCAGGCTCAAGAGATCCTCCCACCTCAGCCTCCCAAGTAGCTACTACTACAAGCGCTCGCCATCACTCCTGGCTAAAAAGTCTGTTTTTTAAAAATTAACTTCTCAAAACAACAAGTAATTCTGTTTGGCTTTCCCTGTCACATATTTCAGGATGCTCAGTATTAAACCTATGTTGGCTAACAGTTAAATAATGTGGCTGACCTCACCATCTCTCAGGATTTACATCTCTAAAAGGATGCTATTTCTTTCAAAACAGTAACTTTAAGCATGTAACTATGTTCTTGTTCCAGCAATGCTGACATTAAATACTCCTGGGGATATATTTTGAAACTGCATTTCTTTTGAGTACCTTCATTGGGGGATAAATCTGTCTTTGGAGGGTATATTTGATTTCTGTGAATGCCCTAAAGTTATTCAGGGCTAAACCCAATTAATAAAATAATCAAGGTGAATTTAATAGTTTATAGTGAAGAAGGGAGTTAGAATGATTAGTCAAAATGGGGAAGATTTGGTCAGGCGTGGTGGCTCACACCTATAATCCCAGCACTTTGGGAGGCTGAGGCGGGTAGATCAGCTGAGGTCAGGAGTTCGAGACCAGCCTGGCCAACATGGTGAAACCCCATCTCTACTAAAAAAAAAAAAAAAAAAAAAAAAAAAAATTAGCTGGGCATGGTGGCACACACCTGTAATCTCAGCTACTTGGGCTGAGCCAGGAGAATCGCTTGAACCTGGTAGGCAGAGGTTGTAGTGAGCCGAGATCGCACCACTGGACTCCAGCCTGGGTGACAAGAGGGAAACTCTGTCTCAGAAAAAAAAAAAAGATATCGAGACCATCCTGGCCAACACAGTGAAAGCCCACCTCTACTAAAAATACAAAAATTAGCTAGGCATGGTGGCGCGTGCCTGTAATTCCAGCTACTCGGGAGGCTGAGGCAGGAGAATTGCTTGAATCCGGGAAGCGGAGGCTGCAGTGAGCCAAGATCACACCATTGCACTCCAGCCTGGGCAACAAGAGTAAAACTCCATCTCAAAAAAAAAAAAAAAAAAAAAAAAAAGATCAGTACCAACAAAGCCTGCTACATAACAGGAGATCAGTAAGTGGTAGCTATTATTAATATTCTTACTGAAGTATTATTAGATGTAGTTTTCTTAGAATGCAATGGATCTCAATTCATCTTCATTCTGTTTAAATCTCTGTGGTTAAATGTAACATTATCACCAAACAGAACCTGAATTTGGTTTCTGGAAGCTATTTCATCACTAAATGAGTAACGTAAAATGTAATTCACTGTGTTCCATGCAGCTGGGCGACAGTGTTCTCGGTTGGGATTACCAGCCTGGCTCTCCAGTTTTGTGTTCTGCTAAGGTAGGTTCTTATACCTGGCAGCTCAACATGCATTTCTTACCTGTGGAGATGGCTTGGGTGCTCTCTGGGATTCCTGTTACATGTTTAATTGCAGCCTGCCCCATTTTTTCTGCCCCTATTATCAAGGGCAATCACCTACTTCACTTCTTTGAAAAGCCAAAAATCTCAATAAGGTGAAGATAGCTGTGGGTAAACTGAGTTTAACTTTTAATCCACACTTACTTCTTCTGGCATAGGAAGCCATTAAATGGGAGACAATGAGGGAACCAATGTCTCAAATTACAGACTCCCCTGGAGACCAGTCCCAACAGTCTAGCATTAGCTAATAACTGCAGGGCTGAGGGCAACAGGCATGCCCAACCTGATTATTACTTAGTATGTTATTTCAGATTCTGTCTTGGAAATTATTCTTAGCAGAAACAGTTAATAACTTTAATTCTAAAAAAACCTGAAAACTGAGAATCTACTTAAGTGATGGGGAAGGACAGGAAGCTGCAACACACATTGCAATTAGCCGAACTCAAACTCACCAGCTTCTACTACAGAAAGTCTGTGCATAGTAAGTCATTTTTCCTTACTACAGGTCAGAATTTCCATGAAATATTTTTTCACCAAAATCGCAAATTAACATGAATTTAAAAAATAGTCAACAAGGCCAGGAGTTGTGGCTCACGCCTGTAATCTCAGCACTTTGGGAGGCCAAGGTGGGCAGATCACCTGAGGTTGGGAATTCAAGACCACCCTGACCAACATGGATAAACCCCATCTCTACCAAAAATACAAAATTAGCCGGGCGTGGTGGCACATGCCTGTAACCCCAGCTAGTCAGGAGGCTGAGGCAGGAGAATCCCTTGAACCCGGGAGGCGGAAGTTGCAGTGAGCCGAGATCAGCCATTGCACTCCAGCCTGGACAAAAAGAGGGAAACTCTATCTCAAAAAAAAAAAAAAAAAAAGAAAAAGAAAAATGGTAAACATTATTTATCTACCAATGATGACATTAATAACTCTTACTATTACTTCTGAACTGTTTTTGTAGCATTCATTTACAGTCATGGTAAGAGAACCAAGGTTCTCAAGAGAAGTGAGTTGCCCAGAGCCAAGATGAACCCAGTGCCAGAATAAGAATGAGAGTTCAAGGATTAGTGCCTTCCGGTGTTAGGCTTATGCCACAGATTTCTTGTAATAAGTAATAAATTAATGTCTCACCCAGTATATTGACTTTTAGGCCCAGATCTTCCCGATTCTGCAGCCAACCTCTCCTGTACAACCTGGTTGGTAATATCATCTTTACCTTCTTCACAATTGGTAAGTGTATCTACTACAAATAGTAGCCAGACACTGCTAGAACAAAAATTGCTAGGACAGGGCTCTCTGCTCTTCAGGAACTCACAGACTAAAACTTAAAAAAAAAAAACTCACATCTAAAATTCAGGTGAAGGGAATCTTTAAAAACTTCATAAGGATCTCTTTTAGTTAGTTTGTTTGTTTTATTTGTTTTGAGATGGAATTTCACTCTTGTTGCCCAGGCTGGAGTGAAATGGTGCAATCTCAGCTCACTGCAACCTCTGCCTCCTGAGTTCAAGTGATTCTCCTGCCTCAGCCTCCCGAGTAGCTGGGATTACAGGCATGTGCACCATGCCCAGCTAATTTTGTACTTTTAGTAGAGACCGGGTTTCACCACCTTGGTTAGGCCGGTCTCAAACTCCTGACCTCAGGTGATCCACCCGCCTCGGCCTTCCAAACTGTTGGGATTACGGGCGTGAGCCACTGCGCCCAGCCTCTCTTTTAGTTGTTCTATAATTTGAGTATGAAACCAAATTAAGTTAAACACAAATTCCTTCTGTTGTAAAATTCTTTACAGTTATAATATTAAAGAATCAGGTTTAGTTTTCATTTAATAAATAGTTATTGATCAAGAGATGATTCTGGGTAGAAAAACAAGGACAATGACAACTTGAAGTCAAAAACTGATATAGGGCTGGGCCCAATGGCTCATGCCTATAACCCGAGCACTTTGAGAGGCTGAGGTGGGAGGATCGTGTGAAGTCAGGAGTTCAAGACCAGCCTGGGCAACATGGTGAGACATCTCTACAAAAAATAGAAAAAGTTAGCTGGGCATGGTGTCCATGCACCTGCAGTCCCAGGTACTTGGGAGGCTGAGGTAAGAGGGTCACTTAAGCCTGGGAGGTGGAAGTTGCAGTGAGTCATGTCATTGTACTCCAGCCTGGGTGACAGAGGGAGGCCTATCTCCAAAAAAAAAAAAAAAAAGCCACAGAAGAGTTGGTCTCCATTCTCAACATTCAGAAATGTGGAGAAGTTTGAGAAATATTTTAGCTAATGGATCTTAGTTATATTTTCCTTTGAAAGCGCTTTTAGGAGTGATGTATAATTTCAGCAAAAATTATGTCCGGATTTTTAAAAATGAAAAAATAGGGCTGGGTATGGTGGCTTACGCCTGTAATCCCAGCACTGTGGGAGGCCAAGGCAGGTGGAGCTAATTCTTATTCTGGCACTGGGTTCATCTTGGCTCTGGGCAACTCACTTCTCTTGAGAACCTTGGTTCCTTTACCATGACTGTAAATGAATGCTCCTGACCTCACTCCTGAGGTCAGGAGTTTGAGACCAACCTGGCCAACATGGTGAAACCCTGTCTCTCCTAAAAATACAAAATTAGTCAGGCATGGTGGCATCTGCCTGAAATACAGCTACTCAGGAGGCTGAGGCAGGAGAATCACTTGAGTCTGGGAGAAGGAGGTTGCAGTGTGCCGAGATCGCGCCACTGCACTCTAGCCTGGGCAACAGTGAAACCCTGTCTCAAAGAAAAAAAAAGGTCGGATGCGGTGGCTCACACCTGTAATCCCAGCACTTTGAGAGGCTGAGTCGACTGGATCACAAGGTCAGGAGTTCGAGACCAGCCTGGCCAATATGGTGAAACCCTGTCTCTACTAGAAAAATACAAAACTCTGCCAGGCATGGTGGCATGCGCCTGTAATCCCAGCTACTAGGGAGGCTGGTGCAGGAGAATTGCTTGAACCTGAGAGGCAGAGATTGCAGTCAGCTGAGATCACGCCACTGCACTCCAGCCTGGGTAACAGAGCAAGACTCCATCTCAAAAAGAAAAAAAAAAGCTGGACGCAGTGGCTCACACCTGTAATCCCAGCACTTTAGGAGGCCGAGGAGATCAAGACCATCCTGGCTAACATGGCAAAACCTAGTCTCTACTAAAAATACAAAAAATTAGCTGGGCATGGTGGCATGTGCCTGTAATTCCAGCTATTTGGGACTCAGCTACTCAGCTGAGGCAGGAGAACTGCTTGATCCTGGGAGGCAGAGGCTGCAGTGAGTCAAGATCACGCCGCTATACTCCAGCCTGGGTAACAGAGCAAGACGCCTTCTCAAAAAAAAAAAAAAAAAAAAAAAAAGGCATACAACCTATGTCAAAGGAAAAATTAGTCTGCCTAGACTGGGCATTTCTGTTCCACAGTAGGAAAGCAAGGAAACAAACTGTATTTAGGTTTGCATTGAAGAATATGTTTCTAGCCAGGCATGGTGGCTCACACCTGTAAACCCAGCACTTTGGGAGGCCAAGGTGGGCAGATCACCTGAGGTCTGAAGTTCAAGACCAGCCTGGCCAACACAGTGAAACCCTGTCTCTACTAAAAATACAAAAGATCAGCCGGGCATGGTGGTGCACGCCTGTAATATCAGGTACTAGGGAGGCTGAGGCAGGAGAATTGCTTGAACCTGGGAGGCAGAGGTCACAATAAGCTAAGATTGAGCCACTATACTCCAGCCTGGGTGACAGAGTGAGACCCTGTCTAAAAAAAAAAAAAAAAAAAAAAAAAGAATATGTTTCTGAGATGACTAAACCTAAAAACTGATGCTGTTCCTCTGTCCTTTCAGGTTTTACTGTGCTGTTTGTTCAGATGGAGCCAGTGCCACAGGCACTGAAGGGGATGTTTTCTGCATTTGCTGTAGGATCCTTCAGTGAAGGAGTCTGCATGGTGGTGTTAACAGTTTTGGCAACAGACTGTGTATGTTTTTAAATACTGAATTTCTAAAGGCTTATATCAATCTGAAAGTTTGGCTATAAATAATATGTCCTCAATATTTATTTTCTATTGACACCAAAAACAGAAATATGTAGATATGAAATTCCTAATTAGGGACATGCCACCGGTAAAACATTTCACTGGGGAAAGTTTAAAAATTCCACAAGAGATTTTTCTTTTGTAGGTGAATTCTACTTTTACTAGAGTTTTGAAAAGTAGTTAAGATATTAATCAACAGTGAAACTGAGGCCGGGCACAGTGGCTCATGCCTATAATCCCAGTACTTTGGAAGGCTGAGGCAGGCGGGTTGCTTGAGCCCAGTAGATGAAGACCAGCATAGACAATGTGGCAAAATCCTATCTCTACAAAAATTAGCTGGCAGGGAGTGGGGAACGGCCAGGCACAGTGGTTCACACTTTTAATCCCAGCACTTTGAAAGGCCAAGGCAGGTGGATCACCTGAGGTCAGGAATTTGAGACCAGTCTGACCAACATGGAGAAACTCTATCTCTAAAAAAAAAGAAAGTAAGAAAGAAAAAAATTAGCTGGGCCTGGTGGCACGGGCCTGTAGTCCCAGTTACTTGGGAGGCTGAGGCAGGAGGATCACATGAACCAGGGAAGTCAAGGCTGCAGTGAGCCATGCTCATACAATTGCACTCCAGCCTGCGTGACAAAGCAAGATCCTGTATCAGAAGAAAGAAAGAAAGAAACAAACAAACAGTGAAGCTGTTGGATTGGGTTTGACACAGTAAACAGCAAGACTTCTCTCTCATACTAAATTGGTACCTCCATTTAAATCCTTGTGGCAAAATATTTTTAACACATCTTCCGATTAAAAGACAAAGTATTCCTTACAGTGTCTTCTCTCTCTCAACTATAGGAAAAAACAACCCCTCAACTTTCCTACTTGTCTGTGCTGCTGTCGGTGAGCAGCTTAGCTTCTACAAGTAAGCAAGAAAACTTCCCAAGTAACCTGTCCTTGTCAAAGGCTTACCAGTCCTTCAAGGCAAGTAACTACTCAACCAGCACTGTGAGGTTGCAAGGGGAATACTAAGCTCCAGTTCCTTTTTTTTTTTTTTTTTTGAAACAGAGTCTCGCTCTGTTGCCCAGGCTGGAGTAAAGTGGCATGATCTTTGTTCACTGCAAACTCCTCCTCCTGGATTAAAGCGATTGATTCTTCTGCCTCAGCCTCCCGAGTAACTACAATTACAGGCGTGTGTGACCACACCTGGCTAATTTTTCTATTTTTAGTAGATACGGGGTTTTGCCATGTTGGCCAGGCTAGTCTTGAACTCCTGACCTCAAGTGATCTGCCCGTCTCAACCTCTCAAAGTGCTGGGATTACAGGCGTGAGCCACCGCATCCAGTCACTCTAGTTCCACTTAAAGCAAGAGATCCAAGAAGCTAAGAAGTATGAAAAGCAAAGCAAAGCAAACAGGGGGAGGGGAAGGGTTAGGATGGGTTATGAAAAGCCCTCCTTCTCACGTTACTTCCCCTGCATTTAATGAGATCCCATCCTTCATCCTGCAGTGCTTTTCTCAGGCCTGGGGCTGATCTGGCTGGTCAGGGTGACCTGTCGAAGGCCAGAGGCTAACCCAACAGTCTGAACCATCTGGGTCTTGTGTTCCTGCCTGAGATACACGTCTCTAGAAGGCTGGGCCTGTCCCAGCAGCACTGCCACCTGTCAGCAATCACACGACCATCTCCTATCCTGCTATTTCAGCTGAATAGCAGAGCCAATGACACAAAGCATGTCAAAACCAGTCATTTAGTAGAAAATTACATCATGCCGGGTGCGGTGGCTCATGCCTGTAATCTCCACACTTTGGGAGGCCAAGGTGGGCGGGTCATTTGAGGTCAGGAGTTCAAGACCAGCCTAGCCAACATGTCGAAACCCTATCTCTACTGAAAATACAAAAATTTGCCAGGTGTGGTTATGGGTGCCTGTAATCCCAGCTACTTGGAATGCTGAGGCAGAGAATCTCTGGAACCCGGGAGGCAGAGGATGCAGTGAGCTGAGATCACACCACTGCCCTCCAGCCTGACAGAGCAAGACTCTGTCCCAAAAGAAAAAAAAAAGTTGCATTTATTAATGAACACTCACTGACAATGGATAAAAAGAACAGTTCTGCTGAAATCACAGGACTGACATCATAATGAGATTCACCTCAAATAAAGATCTCCTAACAAACAGGAGATTATTTCACAATGATTATTTTGACTTTCTAAACCTCATTTTTTGTTCAATGAAGTTTACTGGCATTAGCTGGGAGACTGTTATAGAAATAAGTGCTGAAAAAGAGAAAGGAAAATAGAAATCTTAAAAACGAAGTTTAGTTTCAAAAGAACCCAGTAATTCAGACTGTGTATTTGAACAAGATCAATTTATTGCTTCTTTAAAAATGCAGTGGGGCTGGGAACGGTGGCTCACGTCTATAATCCCAGCACTTTGGGAGGCCGAGGCAGGCGGATCACCTGAGGTCAGGAATTTGAGATCAGCCTGGGCAACAAGAGTAAAACTCTGTTTAAAAATAATAATAATAATAATAATAAAATTCTGAAGTATTTTTGGTAGGGACTAGTTACTCACAGATGGGCTCAGTGTCATTATGGACTGGATACAACTTCATTTTGAGACAGGGTCTTGCTCTGTCATCCAGGCTGGAGTACAATGGCACAATCACTGCAACCTCCACCTCCCGGGCTCAAGTGATCCTTCCACCTCAGCCCTCACCCCAAGAAACTGGGACTGCAGGTATGCCCTGTCAGACCTGGCTACTTTTTTAATTTTTTTATAGAGACAAGGTTTCACTATATTGCCTAGACTGGTCTTGAACTCCTGGGCTCAAGCAATCCACCCGCCTTGGCCTCCCAAAGTGTTGGGATTACAGGCATGAGCCACCTTGCCTGTAGAACTCCATTTCTTGAGGAAAAGAATAGTACTGGCTGGGTTCGGTGGCTCACATCTGTAATCCCATCACTTTGGGAGGCTGAAATGGGCAGATCACAAGGTCAGCAGATCAAGACCATCCTGGCCATGGTGAAATCCCATCTCTACTAAAATACAAAAAATTAGCCAGGGATGGTGGCACGTGCCTGTAGTTGCAGTGAGCCAAGATCATGCCACTGCACTCCAGCCTGACAACAGAGCAAGACTCCATCTCAAAAAAACAAAAAACAGTACTAATGGGCAAGAGGAACATATTGAGTATAAAATCTCCCAAAGCATCTATGATAGACATAGTACCTGAGCAAGTGGAAACGACTGTTCATCTGCTCTCTTCTGGAAAGGAAGTTACCTAATATATACCCACTATCCTTTGACGTCACCAATATTTTCCGATCACCTTCCACATCCTAGACACAGCACTAAGTTAGAAATTAGAAACTCGAGCAATCACACAATAAGAATGAAATTCCTTTGAAGTAATTCTATTACCATGATTAACAGAAATGATTTAGAAACAATACAACTTTTACATTCTCTAGACCTCATCAACCAATTTTTTTTTAGACAGTGTCTCACTCTGTTGCCCAGGATGGAGTGCAGTGGTGTAATCTCAGTTCGCTGCCACCTCCACCTCCTGGGTTCAAGCAATTCTCCCCCTTCAGCCTCCTGAGTAGCTGAGATTACAGGTGCACACAACCACATCCGGCTAATTTTTGTATTTTTAGTACAGACACAGCAGTTTCGCCATGTTGGCCAGGCTGGTCTCAAACTCCTGACCTCAAGTGAGCCGCCCACCTCGGCCTCCCAAAGTGCTGGGAATCCAGGCGTGAGCCACCGCATCCAGCAAGAATGTTCTAAACAAAGGTAATGCAAGAGTCCCAAGGCAGATGTGGGCCTGTCTTGCCGCAGGAACAGATGAAGCCCAGCATGCCTGGAACAGAACAACTGAAGGAGGAGAAATAGCAGACACGAGAGAGGAAAGAGGAAGACACTGCAGGGCTTTGGGCAGAGGAGTGACATGATCTGACATGTTTTTAAGGATCTCTCTGGTAGCTGACGCTGAAAACAAAACGTAGGGAGAGGCAAGGGGGCAAGTGAAGACACAAGATGGGAGGCTACTGCAATAATCCACGTGAGAGGTGATGCTGAACTGGCCCAGATGGTGGCAGCAGAGTGGTAAGAAGAGTCATTAGATTCTGGCTGTATTTGGAACACACAGCCAATGTGATTTGCAATGGATGGAACGTGGGTTGTGAAAGAAAGAGTCAAGGATGACTCCACAAGTTTTTGGCCTAAGCAGCTAAAAGAACAGCACTATCTTTAATTGAGAAGGGAATGATAGTGAAGGATGATGGCGTGTGCCTATAGTACCAGCTATCCGGGACCTTGAGAGCTTGTTTGGAGTTCTAGCAGGGGGAGTGCAGCTACTCATATACCCCGATCGAAGACCGGTCCTCCTCTACTGGGAACAGTCATTCTCTTTGACAGAGGGCGCAGCTTCAGGAGGGACATACATGGAGTGGTGAGGGAGGAAGGGGACACCCGCCTAGCCAGCGAGATCAGCTGGATCAACCCTGGTGATCAACAGCATGACAGACATCACAGCCAGACTGCCCTCACATCCTACTTGGGAGGCTGAGGTGGGAGGATCACCTGAGTCTAGAAGTTCAAGGCTGCAGTGAACCATGATCACCCCATTGCACTCCAGCCTTGGCGACAGAGGAAGCCCACACGTCTCCAAAAAAAAAAGAAGAGTAAGATGGCTATGGAGTAGGCTTGAGGGGGAGTATCAGGAGGTGAGTTTACCAAGTTAAGTCTGAGACACCTATTAGATATCTATCCAAGTGGTGACACTAAGTAGGCAAATGGGAGAACAAGCTGAGTTCAGGGGAGAGGTAGACGTACAACAGACTAGAGATTTGGATATATCTGCATATAGATGGTGGATTTGTCTGCTTGGGCTGTCATATTTAAAATACCACAGACTGGGCCAGGCAAGGTGGCTCAAGCTTGTAATCCTACCACTTTGGGAGGCTGAGGTGGGTGGATCACCTGAGGTCAGGAGTTCAAGACCAGCCTGGCCATCATGGTGAAACCCCATCTTTAAAAAAAAAAAAAAAATACCACGGACTGGGTGACTGGACAGAATTTTACTTTCTCATAGTTCTGGAGATTAGAAGTCTAAGATCAAGCTTTGGCCACGTTGGTCTGTGGTGGGAGCTCTCTTCCTGTCTTGTAGATGGCCACCTTCTTGCTATGTCCTCACATAATCTTTCCTCAGTATGGAGGGGTAAAGGGCAAGTTCTCCATTAATTCTTCTGTTAAGAACACTAGTCCTGGGCCGGGCTCACACCTATAATCCCAGCACTTTGGGAGGCCAAGGCGGGTGGATCACGAGGTCAAGAGATCAAGACCATCCTGGTCAACATGGTGAAACCCCATCTCTACTAAAAATACAAAAATAAGCTGGGATTGGTGGCAGGTGCCTGTACTCCCAGCTACTCAGGAGGCTGAGGCAGGAGAACAGCTTGAACCCGTGAAGTGGAGGTTGCAGTGAGCTGGATCCTGCCACTGCACTCCAGCCTGGGCAACAGAGTGAGACCCTGTCTCAAGAAAACAAAAAATTTATTTCATATCCAAATTGTAACTCTGAAAAACAACTGATGGTAATAAGAGATTCCACAATCAGACATAACTAAGAGAAACAATTAGTTCTGGTAGACTTCTGTGGCAATCAAAGTTAGAAGTCTGTCCTGGGTAGCTGAAATATAACTAACTTCAAAGACTCCAGGCCTGGTGGTGGCTTGTGCTAATAACCACAACACTTTGAGGGACCAAGGCCAGAGGATCACTTGAGCCCAGGAGTTCAAGGCTGCAGTAAGTTGTGATCACACCACTGTATTCCAGCCTGGGCAACACAAGCTCCTGTTTTTTTAGCAAGACATTGCTACTTAAAAAAAAAAAAAAAAAAAAAAAAAAAAAGGCCAGACGTGGTAGCTCACGCCTGTAATCCCAGCACTTTGGGAGGCTGAGGGGGGCGAATCACGGTATCAGGAGTTCCAGACCAGCCTGGCCAACATGGTGAAACCCCATCTCTACTGAAAATACAAAGATTAGCTGGGCGTGGTGGCACGCGCCTATAATCCCAGCTACTCGGAAGATTTGAGACAGGAGAATTACTTGAACCCAGGAGACAGAGGTTGCAAAGAGCCGAGACCATGCCACTGCACCCCAGCCTGGGTGACAGAGTGAGACTTTATCTCAAAAAAAAAATAAAAGACTGCCCCTATGAAACAATTCTACCATGAACACTGATGTTGTACTGTGGACTACTTCAGGAAGATGGACCGAGAACATCATTAAATGGTTTCCACCCAGTTTCTGGGTAACTTTATTTTTAAGTTTTTGATATGGTGGTCTCGCTATGTTGCCCAGGCTGGGCTCAAACGATCCTCCCACCTCGGCCTCTCAAAGTGCTGGGTTTACAGGTGTGAGCCACCGAGCTGGTCAAGGGCAACTTTTTAAGTCCTTCTCAAGGAGCACGAGTGGCAAACCACTTCCAGGAACGTGGAGGTGGTCTTTTACAGATTTGGAAAGAAGGATTTAGGAGAAAAGGGAAGTCATTCAGAATGAAGGATTTCTTCCTCTGACGCCCAGCCATCCCCCGTTAGGCCTAAGGGTGCCAGACCTCAGGACTTTCTAGAAAGGGATTTTTCCTCTCCAAGGTGAATCCATCCGTCCGAAGGTCAGAAGCAATTTTACCGAAGTTTTTGGTTCCACTGAAAAAAATTAAGGGTCAATCAATGCTCCTTGCCCCAAACTTGAATATGAGCCTGCCTCGGGTCATGTTCTACCCTAAAGACTCCACGATCTTGTATTCTCCTATGTCTGGGACGAAAAGGGGGTCCCGTACTGACTCTCCTAGAGACCAATTTCTCAGAGGCTTCTTGCGGGGGAGCTTACCGCGCCCTCACTGTCCGCCGGCCCGAATGCTTCCGGAGACCACCCGCGACCCGGACGCCAGCGAGGGGAACACCTCGGCCGCACTCTCATTGGTTCCAGAAGGCCGGAAGTGCGTGCGTCCGGCGGAAGTGCTCCTCCGGCGCGGTCCGCCAGGCCGGGGCCCTCAGGTAGGCGGGGCCTCTGGCCCTAAACTCTGGGACTAGCGGGCGGGCCGGCGGCACCGCGGGGGATGCCCGGGACCTAAGAAAGTTGTCCCAGTTTTTGTCTGGGAGGGCCGGAAGGAGTTTCGGGGACCGTAGGTTTACGGCTACCTGTGGTAGCAACCGGGGCCTGGTGGAGCCCGCCACCGCGGGATCTACGTGCCGTAGCTTCAAGTTCCCGCGTGGGGTGGGATTTGCTGCGGTGGCCGGAGCTGATTCTTCACCCATTCCGGTTGGTGCTGGGCCCAACGCTGCTCACTTTCAGCCAGGAAGAGACGTGCTCTCCGCCCTCACCTTTTCTATGCCCCTTGGTTTGACGCCTTCCCTCAAGGCTGTCCGGATGCGGGGTTTTCCTCGAAGACCTCGGCGTCGCTAGGAAAAACCTCAGAAAGGCTGCAGTAGGCGCAGTCGGGGAGAAAGTGCCCCCGCCGGTGATGTCTCGGGCTGTTCTAGTGGAAGTTATCTGAACTGCCTTAGGGCAAGTTTATATACAGCAAATAAAATTACTTGTTAATGGTTTCCTTTTTCCAGCCATCTCCACCCCCCAGGTGGTTTGAACTTTGAACCTTTTGTAGTCCTGATGAATAATTTCATTTTTCCTCAAGTTTGTGACATTCGGAACGTCAAGAACTGGAGGTTTCTGCAGTTTGAGACCGGTCAGCACCGTGCAGAGATCAGAATACTAAGAGACAGGTGAGCATGAATGAGTACCTTCCATTCCAGATTACAGTGTCTGAGAGCGGTTTCTGTAATTTCGGTAAAAGTGCACCACCTTGGCCTGGCGCTGTGGCTCACACCTGTAATGCCAGCACTTTGGGAGGCCCAGGCAGGCGGTTCACCTGAGGTCGGGAGTTCAACACCAGCGTGACCAACATGGAGAAACCCCGTATCTACTAAAAATACACAAAGTAGCCGGGCGTGGTGGCACATGCCTGTAATCCCAGTTACTCGGGAGGCTGAGGCAGGAGAATCCCTTGAACCCAGGAGGCGGAGGTTGCAGTGAGCCAAGATCACACCACTGCACACTCCAGCCTGGGCAACAGAGCGAGACTCTCTGTCTCAAAAAAAAAAAAAAAAAAAAGGCCAGGCACGGTGGCTCACGCCTGTAATCCCAGCACTTTGGGAAGCCGAGGCAGGTGGATCACAAGGTCAGGAGTTTGAGACCAGCCTGGCAAACATGGTGAAACCCCTTCTCTACTAAAAATACAAAAATTGGCTGGGCGTAGTGGCGAGCGCCTGTTATCCCAACTGGTCAGAAGGCTGAGACAGGAGAATCACTTGAACCAGGGAGGCGGAGGTTGCAGTGAGCCCAGATAGTGCCTCTGCACTCTAGCCTGGGCAACGAGAGAAACTCTGTCTCAAAGAAAAAAAAGAATGCATGACATTTTTGGAACAGCAAGTCATCCAGTGTGGTTAGACTATAGGAAACTAAATCTGAAAAGACATTGTCAGTTACATCTTGGGTTTGCCTCGACTTTTACTGGAAAGTTCTACAGACTTAAGAGAAATATTAAAATGAACAATTTCCAGGAAAAATGCACTAAACCATTATACGTGAAATGTAGCTATAATAAATTACACTTCAGGGTATAATGCTTGTTTGTATTTGCATATCATTGATGATTTACGCCAATTTTTTTTTTTTTTGGGGGGACAGAGTCTCACTCAGGTGATCTACCCACCAAAAAGATGTTCATCAGCTGGGCTTGGGGGCTCAACACTTATAATCCCAGCATTTTGGGAGGCTGAGGTCAGAGGATCCCTTGAGCCCAGAAGTTCAAGACCAGCTTGGGCAACAGAGGGAGATCCCATCTCTACAAAAAAATAAATTAGCCAGGCATGATGGCGTGTGCCTGTAGTTCCAGCTACTTAAGAGGCTGAGGTGGAAAAATGGCTTGAGCTCGAGAGGTTATGGCTATAGTGAGCTGGGATTGTGTGACTATGCTCCAGCCTGGGTTACGGAGTGAGTCCCTATCTCAGGAAAAAAAAAAAAGGGATGTTCATGCTCATAAGTAATTACATAAATATACATAAGACCAATGAGATAATGTCAGGAGTTTTCGGGTCCTAGAGTATACTTATAAAAATGAAAAAAAAAAAAAAAGCTGTAGTGATTCACTTCATAAAGCAAAACCACATTTGATCTACTTCTTTATATATCTGTATTTCCATTTATCAAATTTGTGTAGAGTAAGATAGACCAATAATGAAGACTTCTAATTAATTTGTCAAGTCACATAATGAGGGCTTTCAGGCATTTTTATGGAATGTTATTACTATGTGAGTTTAAACTTTTATATCTAAATTGATTTTCTTTGTATAACTATCTTTCACACACCTGTAGCTAAGAAAGAGTATAGCCTGTTTTGGCCGGGCGCGGTGGCTCGTGCCTGTAAGCCCAGCACTTTGGGAGGCCAAGGCGGGTGGATCATGAGGTCAAGAGTTTGAGACCGGCCTGGCCAAAATGGTGAAACCCCGTCTTTACTAAAAATACAAAAAATTAGCTGGGCGTAGTGGCACATGCCTGTAATCCCAGCTACTCAGGAGGCTGAGGCAGAAGAATCGCTTGAACCTGGGAGGAGGAGCTTGCAGTGAGCCAAGATAGCACCACCGCACTACAGCCTGGGTGACAGTGCGAGACTCCGTCTCAAAAAAAAAAAAAAAAAAAGAAAGAGTATAGCCTGTTTTTTGAGTCAGGGTCTCGCTCTTGTCAGCCAGGCCAGAGTGCAGTGGCAAGATCATGGCTCACAGTCCAGCCTCAAATTCCTGGACTCAAGCAATCCTCCCACTTCAGCCTCCTGAGTAGCTGGGACTAGAGGCATCCACCACCATGCCTAGCTAAGATTTTCTATTCTTTGTAGAGATGAAGTCTCACTATGTTGGCCAGGCTGGTCTCGAACTCCTGGGCTCAAGTAGTCCTCCCACCTCAGGCTCTCAAAGTGCTGAGATTATAGACAGGCATGAGCCATTGCGCCCAGCTGCCTATTTTTAATTGTACTGGAGACTGGGTGTGATGGCTTATGCCTTTAATCCCACCTCTTTGGGAGTCCAAGATGGGAAGGTCACTTCAGGCTAGGACTTTGAGACCAGCCTAGAAAACATAGCGACACCCTGTCTCTACAAAAACTAAAACTTAAAAAAATTGCACTGTTATGTTAATTTCATATAGTATGTGGGTTTATTGTTTCACACAGATTAAAATGGCTTCCAGAGGAAAGACAGAGACAAGCAAATTAAAGCAGAATTTAGAAGAACAGTTGGATAGACTAATGCAGCAATTACAAGATCTGGAGGAATGCAGGTAAGAGTTTAATTGTATATTGTTAAGCTGTAAAATTGCTTTCTTTCTTTCTTTCTTTTTTTTTTTTGAGATGGCTCTGTCACCAGGCTGGAGTACAATGGTGCGATCTAGGATCATTGCAACCTCCACCTCCCAGGTTCAAATGATTCTCCTGCCTCAGCCTCCCAAGTAGCTGGGACTACAGGCATATGTCACCATGCCCAGCTAATTTTTGTATTATTTATTTATTATTTTATTTTATTTTATTTTTAATTTTTTAAATATAAAGACGGGGTTTCGCCGGGCGCGGTGGCTCACGCCTGTAATCCAAGCACTTTGGAGGCCAAGGTGGATGGATCACCCAAGGTCGGGAGTTCAAGACCAGCCTGACCAACATGGTGAAACCCCGTCTTAAAAAATAATAATAAATAAATAAATAAATAAAAAAAGACGGGGTTTCACCATGTTGGTCAGGCTGGCCTTGAACTCCCGACCTCGGGTGATCAGCCCGCCTTAGCCTCCAAAGTGCTTGGATTACAGGCATGAGCCACCACGCCTGGCCGTATTTTTTTTTTTTTTTTCTTAAAGATGCGGTTTCACCATGATGGCCAGGCTGGTGTTGAACTCCTGACCTCAAGTGATCCACCCACCTCGGCCTCCCAAAGTGCTAGGATTACAGGCGTGAGCCACCGCGCCTGGCCTAATTTTTGTATTTTTATTTATTTATTTATTTTATTTATTTTTTGGGAGGTTGAGTCTTGCTCTGTCACCCAGGCTGGAGTACAGTGGCACGATCTTAGCTCACTGCAACCTCCGCCTCCCAGGTTCAAGCATTCTCCTTCCTCAACCTCCTGAGTAGTTGGGACTACAGGCGCATGCCACCATGCCCAGCTAATTTTTTGTATTTTAGTAGAGAGAGGTTTCACTGTGTTGCCCAGTCTGGCTTTGAACTCCTGAGCTCAGGCAATCTGTCCACCTCGGCCTCCCAAAGTGCTGGGATTACAGGCGTGAGACACTGTGCCCAGCCAAGTTTGTATTTTTAGTAGAGACGAGGTTTCACCATGATGGTCTCGATCTCTTGACCTCATGATCCACCTGCCTTGGCCTCCCAAAGTGCTGGGATTACAGGCATGAGCCATCACGCCCAGCGAAAATGGCTTTTTTTCTGCAGCTAGCTCTATGGATGCAGCCCCATGTGTGATTTGCATTCCCCTGTAGTGTTCTTCAGTGCTTTGTCTGGTAGAGAAGTAAACTCATTGCAGGCTTTGGAGTCATAAAGGCTGGGGGATATGAAATTCATTCAATTAATTAACAAGTACATGCGAACTTGGGCAAAATGCTTAACCTTGAGGTTGAGGTAGAAATAACACCTACCTTATCTTTAGTGTTTAAAACAGCCCTGCTTGCTGTCAGGCTGAGAAGGTACTACTTGAACTTCTGTAGTGTAGTTTCAGCCTTATTTGCACAAAGGACTCCTTTTTTTTTTTTTTTTTTTTTTGAGACACAGAGTCGCTGTGTTGCCCAGACTGGAGTGCTGTGGCAAATCTCAGCTCACTGGATCCTTCACCTCCCAGGTTCAAGCGAGTCTCCTGCTTCAGCCTCCCGAGTAGCTGGGATTACAGGCATGCACTACCACCCCCTCCCCCAGCTAATTTTTGTATTTTTTTGTAGAGACAGGGTGTCACCATGTTGGCCAGGCTGGCCTCGAACTCCTGACCTCAGGTGATCTGCCCACTTCAGCCTCCCAAAGTGCTGGGATTACAGGTGTGACCTAAGGCACCTGGCCTTATTATGTGGTCTCTTTTAGTATGCCTCGTTTTGGTAAAAGAAAAATGTTTAATTATCAAAGTAACCATATCGTAGGAAAATGCCCATACTGTACTGTGTGAACACATTCATTGTTAGCATTTTGATACTTCCCTTCAGCTTTTCTCTAATGTGCAAGTACAAAGATTGCATTTTTTACTTGGAACTCTGTATTTTTCCATATCACGATGTTCACCTACTTCAGAGAGGAACTTGATACAGATGAATATGAAGAAACCAAAAAGGAAACTCTGGAGCAACTAAGTGAATTTAATGATTCACTGAAGAAAATTATGTCTGGAAATATGACTTTGGTAGATGAACTAAGTGGAATGCAGTTGGTAAGTATAACATATGAGTGACAGAGGCCTGACGTTGTTTTTTGCCTTTTTTTTTTTTTTTTTTTTTTTGAGACAGAGTCTTACTCTGTCACCCAGGCTGGAGTGTAGTGGCACAGTCTTGGCTCACTGCAACCTCCACCTCCTGGGTTCAAGCAATTCTTCTACTCAGCCTTCCGAGTAGCTGGGATTATAGGCACCCGCCTCCACGCCCAACTAATTTTTATATTTTTAGTAGAGGTGGGGTTTCACAATGTTGGCCAGGCTGGTTTTGAACTCCTGACCTCAAGTTATCTCCCCACCTTGGCCTTCCAAAGTGCTGTGATTATAGGCATGAGCCACTGTGCCCAGCCGGTTCTTTTTTTTTTTTTTTTTTTTTAAGATGGGGTTTCACCATGATGGCCAGGCTGGTCTTGAACTCCTGACCTCAGGTGATCCACCCACCTCGGCCTCCCAAAGTGCTAGGATTACAGGCGTGAGCCACCACACCCAGCCTTTTTTTTTTTTTTTTTTGAGTCAGGTTCTCTCTGTCACCCAGGCTGGAGTGCAGTGACATGATCATGGCTCATTACAGCCTTGTCCTTCAGGGCTCAAGTGATCCTCCTGCCTCAGCCTTCCAAAGATTATAGGCATAAACTACCATACCCAGCTTTTTTATAAGTATATTTCAAGCCGGGTGTGGTGGTGCCTGCTTGTAATCCCAGCTACTGCAGGGGCTGAGGCATGCGGCAGGAGGATTGCTTACAGCCCAGGAGTTCAACACCAGCCTGGGCAACATAGACCCCCATCTCTAAATACAAAATAATAATAGTAATAAATTAAGTATATTTCTGATAGAAAATATACCATGTTTTATGTTTTGCGTGTAACTTTTTTTTTTTTTTTTTTTTTGAGACAGTCTTGCTCTGTCACCAGGCTGGAGTACAGTGTCTTGATCTCAGCTCACTGCAACCTCCCCCTCCACCTGGTTCAAGCAATTCTCCTGCCTGAGCCTCCCAAATAGCTGTGACTACAGGCACGTACCACCATGCCCAGCTAATTGTTGTATTTTTAGTAGAGACGGGGTTTCATCATGTTGGCAGGAAGGTCTCCATCTCTTGACCTTGTGATCCACCTGCCTCAGCCTCCCAAAGTGCTGGGATTACAGGTGTGAGCCAGCATGCCTGGCTTTTTTTTTTTTTTTTTTTTTTTTTTGAGACGGAGTTTTGCTCTGTCGCCCAGGCTAGAATACAGTGGCATGATCTCAGCTCATTGCAACCTCTACCTTCCAGGTTTAAGCTATTCTGCCTCAGCCTCCTGAGTAGCTGGGACCACAGGCGCACGCCACCACGCCTGGCTAATTTTTGTATTACTAGTAGAAACGGGATTTCACCATATTGCCCAGGCTGGTCTTGAACTCCTGAATTCATGATCCGCCTGTCTCAGCCTCCCAAAGTGCTGGGATTACAGACGTGAGTCACTGTGACCGAACTTTGCCTTTTTTTTTTTTTTTTTTTAAAGAAATAGGGTCACCCAGGCTAGCATGCAGGGGTGGTGCTTTCACCCCCTCAGTCTTTCAAGTACCTGGGACCACGGGCATGCGCCACCACACCTGGCTATTTAAAAAAATTTTTTTAGACACAGGGTCTTGCAGACCGGGCGCAGTGGCTCACGCCTGTAATCCTAGCACTTTGGGAGGCCGAGGTGGGTGGATTACCTGAGGTCAGGAGTTCAAGACCAGCCTGGCCATCATGGTGAAACCCCATCTTAAAAAAAAAAAAAAAGAAAAAAGAAATTAAATAGAGACAGGGTCTTGCTACATTGCTGAGGCTGGTCTCAAACTTATGGGCTCAAGCAATCCTCCTGCCTTGGCCACCCAAGATGTAACTTCTACATAAGTGTCTGCTTATGCATAAACAACATATTCTTCCAGATTTTCATTTAGTTATGTAATTATTTCCAGTGACAGGAACCAGTAAACCTTGATAAACAAAGATTAAAGAGCCATCAGTCAGTTATTGCAGTATCTGATTTGTTCGACTGTTTTGGTTAGTTTTTGCCTTCTTGTGTCTCTAGGCTATTCAGGCAGCTATCAGCCAGGCCTTTAAAACCCCAGAGGTCATCAGATTATTTGCAAAGAAACAACCAGGTCAGCTTCGGACAAGGTTAGCAGAGGTAAAATTTCTTTAAATTGATTCAGTTGCTGTGTGCGTTTCATTTCCTAGGCCAATTCATTATGATATCCTATGGCTTAAAAATTGGCCAGTTGATTGTAGAGCCATAACTGACAATTTTCTGACAAAATTAGTACTTAGAGCAATTATGGTTGATAAGAAATGTAAGGCTTTAAACAGCATACGGCAGTTTAAATTGCCACTGATCACTTCTACCTGGACTCCACCTTTAATATTTTACCATTTACTTCTGGAGCTCTAATTTGAAATCACATTGAGAATTCATTAGCAGTATTGCTTGTATGCATGTGTGGCCTATCTCATCTAAGAATTTCAAGTATCTTTATGAACCTGATAACTTCCAGAAGTCTGCTAATAGGCTTTTTTGTTTCTTTGTTTGTTTGTTTTGAGATGGGGTCTTGTTCTGTTGCCCAGGCTGGAGTGCAGTGGCACAATCTTGGCTCCCTGCAACCTCCGCCTCCCGGATTCAAGCGATTCTCCTACCTCAGCCTCCTTCAGTCCCTAGCTGGGACTACAGGAGCACACCACCATGCCTGGCCAAATTTTGTATTTTCAGTAGAAACGGGTTTCAACATGTTGTCCAGGCTGGTCTTGGAACTCCTGACCTCAAGTGATCCACCTGCCTTGGCCTCCCAAAATGCTGGGATTATAGGTGTGAGCCACTGTGCCTAGTCTTTTGTGTTTTTTGTTTTGTTTTGTTTTTGTTTTTGAGATGGGGTCTTGTTCTGTTGCCCAGGCTGGAGTGCAGTGGCGCAATCTTGGCTCACTACAACCTCTGCCTCCCAGGTTCAAGCCATTCTCCTGCCTCTGCCTCCCAAGTAGCTGGGCCCACAGGTGCACACCACCCCTAGCTAATTTTTGTGTTTTTCATAGTGACGGGGTTTCACCATGTTGGCCAGGCTGGTCTCGAACGCCTAATCTCAGGCAATCCACCCACCTCAGCCTTCCAAAGTGCTGAGATTACAGGTGTGAGCCATTGCACCAGGCCTGGACAAGTTATTTTACTCATCTCCTTTATGCCTAGGTTTCTCTGTCTGTAAAAAGGTGCCAATGATAGTCCCTACCTCTTATGGTTGTTATGAAGATTAAGAGAAGTAATAGGCATAAAAGTGCTTTGAATAGTCCCAATGTATAGTACATGCTATTGTTTCAGGTGAAAGGGGTGATATTTTACTAGATAATTTATTAGAACTGCATTTAACATTCATTCATTCATTTATTTATTTTGCTTTTCCATAAGGATATTCACACTGGATAAGCATTTAACATTTCTATCATATTTGCCTTGGATTATTTCTGTAGTTCTTTACAATATTAATCAGCTAGAGGATTTTTTTTTTTAAATAGTAGGTCTGAAAAGCTGTATTTTGTATATAGAATATTTTTCACTTAAGTAACATATGCCTTGCATTCATACGTTTTAGATGGATAGAGATCTGATGGTAGGAAAGCTGGAAAGAGACCTGTACACTCAACAGAAAGTGGAGATACTAACAGCTCTCAGGAAACTTGGAGAAAAGGTACCAGTATTTAATATATTAGGTGTAAGGGTTATTGCCGAGTTTAAAATGAGGAAACTGAGACCAGCATAGGAAAATTAAATGCCAATTTATTAAGCTCCCAGGAGAGGTTCTATAGTCCAGGAAAGGTGGGCCAGAGAAGTCGTGCTTGACTCCTCTTGGGCGTGGGGGTTTTATAGGGAGTGAAGGCGTTTGATTGGTTGTGGAGAAACAGGACGTGGACGGCACAAGGTAGGCAGGATTTCCGGTGAGCGGGCCGCCCAGGGGGGAGTGGGACCTGGACGGAGCAAAATGCTATTGGGCAGGTTTTGGCAGGGCTTCTTTTAAATTTTGGCGGGGTTTTTCCAAGGGCGGGCTAGGTGCCGGGTGCAGAGTTTAGTGTTGAGTGCAGAGGTGGGTGTTGAGGGGTGCAGAGGTGGGTGTCGCGTGCAGAGGTGGGTGTGTCCGGCCTCCTGGCGAGGCAACCAGCCTTACGTTATGTACAAAGAGAAAGTATGAATTTGTCGTACAGAACATCTTGATCTGTGGTCTAGTTTGTGGTCCTAAGACATTTTTTTTTTTTTTTGAGATGGAGTTTCGCTCTTGTTGCCCAGGCTGGAGTGCAGTGGTGTGATCTCAGCTCACTGCAACCTCCGCCTCCCAGGTTTAGGTGATTCTCCTGCCTCAGCCTCCCAAGTAGTTGGAATTACAGGTGCCCGCCACCTTGCCTGGCTAATTTGTGTGTTTTTAGTAGAGACGGGGTTTTGCCTTCTTGTCCAGGCTGGTCTTGAACTCCTGACCTCAGGTGATTCACCCGCCTCAGCCTCCCAAAGTGCTGGGATTACAGGCGTGAGCCACCATGCCCGGCTCCCTCTTTTTTTTTTTTTTTTTT
The DNA here is from genome assembly GCA_036589455.1 of Ateles fusciceps. Lineage (NCBI taxonomy): Eukaryota > Metazoa > Chordata > Mammalia > Primates > Atelidae > Ateles > Ateles fusciceps. The sequence goes on from JAZHEH010001321.1 coordinate 16,587,204, forward strand.
TTTGAGACAAAGTTTTGCTTTTGTTCCCCAGGCTGGAGTCCAATGGTGAGATCTCAGCCCATTGCAACCTCTGCCTCCCAGGTTCAAGTGATTCTCCTGTCTCAGCCTCCTGAGTAGCTGGGATTATAGGCAAGCATCACCATGTCCAGCTAATTTTTTGTATTTTTAGTAGAGATGGGGGTTTCATCATGTTGGCCAGGCTGGTCTCGAACTCCTGACCTCAGGTGATCCACCCGCCTCGGCCTCCCAAAGTGCAGGGATTACAGATGTGAGCCACAGCACGCAGCCTCCTAAGACATTCTTAACTGGTTTCTAGAACCTCCTGTAACATTTACTCACTCAACTAGACTTCATTTCATTTTGTTTAGCTGACTGCAGATGATGAGGCCTTCTTGTCAGCAAATGCAGGTGCTATACTCAGCCAGTTTGAGAAAGTCTCTACAGACCTTGGTGAGTGCCCTCATATTTCTGAAAGTTGGTCATATACTATTGCTCTAAATTGATGGACAGTGTGGTTGAAATAATATAATAACCTTTTCTTGAGCTTAAGAGTGAAACCAGAATTGTTTTGTTTATAAATCCATGGTATTGGTTTTATTTCCCAATATTAAAAATAAATTAATGCAGCCTAATATTTTTAAAATACTTGTCAGGTAAATGTAACTATAACAATAAACTAAAATTATATGCTTGAGGCCAGGAGTTCTAGACCAGCCCGGGCAACATGTTGAGACACTTGGTCTACAAAATTAAAAAGAGGGCTGGGCGCGGTGGCTCACGCCTGTAATCCCAGCACTTTGGGAGGCCAAGGTGGGCAGATCACGAAGTCAAGAGATCGAGACCATGGTGAAACCCCGTCTTTTCAAAAACTAATAATAATAATTAAAAAGAAAAAAATTAGCCAGGCGTAGTGGCATGCACCTATAGTTCTAGCTACTTGAGAGGTTGAGGCAGGAGGGTCACTTGAGCCCAGGCATTTGAGGCTGCAGTAAGCCAAGATCACGCCATTGCTCCAGCCTGGGTGACAGAGCAAGACCTGTCTCCCCCACAAAAAATTTTTAAAATAAAATTTTACATATTTATTTCATAGCTAGAGCTGGAGTAAGGATTTATAACTACTACGTCCCCCTTTATAGCTGGATTGTTTGTGCAGAGGGAAGGAAATGGGGGATGGCAGTGGGAGCATGTAGGGGTTAATATACCAATAATGGAGGCTAATTATATTTTTTGTTTTAATATCTATATGATAGATTTTTTCCCACTTTACCAGGAATTGTAACTGCACTTGAAATAATCTTTTTGTTTATTATGTGTCTTTCTTCTTAGGCTCTGGAGACAAAGTCCTTGCTCTGGCAAGTTTTGAGGTTGAAAAAGCAAAAAAATGACATGGTGCAGAAGCTTGTAACATAGATCACATTCTTATTGTAAATGGCGTCTTTCCTCTGGGGGTTTTCAGTTATGCAAAGAAATGAAGAGATTCTGGAAATGCATCAATAACCTAAGAAAAAGTGACATAAAAGTACACTTATGGCTTGTGTTTATGCTGTTCGTCATTGTGCATTGTGTGGGGTTACCTGCTCGAGTGATCCTGAACTTGCTGTGACAGGGACTCACCGAACTCTACTCCTTGTGATTTGTCTAAAAGAGAAAACAAAGTAGACTTGGTTTTTAATAAGGCTGTTTAAGTGTTGATAGTGAATGAAAAGATGTGTAGTAATGATATTTTTCTGCTTATAACTTATCCCCCACTCATTGGAGTGAACAGTGAAGCAAGCTCAGTAGACTTCATATGTGTTCATAGAATTTTAGAGTTCCAAGGGATCTTAGAAATCATTTCTGTTTTTACAAACAAGGAAACTGAGGTCCAGAAAGAGCAAGTGACTTGCTTTAAGTTACATTAGAGAGCTAATGGTAAAACTCAGGTGTCCTGGCTCCCAGTTTAATATCTTGAATTTTATTTCTGTACCATTTTATAAAAAATAATTAACACTATTTGTGCAAGTCAGTGTTTTTGAAAATTCAGTGTCCCAATAAAAAGTTGACTGCACATGAAGGGACCATCCCCCAGCCTGTAAGCTGTCTGTATGAATGGGGCCCCTTGTATCTCAGAATTTTGAGGTTGGAACAATGGGAGCCCTGTTGAGCGTCTCCTAAAGTGACTTACCAGCCTGGTTGTTTCACCAGGGAAGCAATAGGAAATGGCAGCTAGAGGCCCTCCCTGTGTGTGACCTCTTGTCACACTCAGAGGGTGGTAACTGTCAGCTGTTATCTACTCTTCAGTTTTTGGAGAAACACAAAATAAGAGGAAAAGCAAGTTTCTCTCCTGAGTATTTACATGTCTCTGCATGCTCAAATATGTGGATATGTCCATATGCGTGTATATTAGTTTATTTCTTAGGCTCTGGCCATTTTATATCCTTTCATGTGCTTCTCTTTTTTTTTTTCTTTTTTTTAACTAAGTATTCTGGGGATCATGTGCTTCTCAGTATTTTTTCTTTGAACTTTATACAAATTAAAAGCATTTTTAAAGCTTCTTCTATACTGTAAACTACTAGGTGCTTTGCCAACCAGATTAGAGGACCTCAGCTACTACACTGATGCCTTATTTGGAACTTTTAGTGGGTTTTTTTTTTTTTAGATGGAGTTTTGCTCTTTTTGCCCAGGCCCGACTGCAACGGTGTGATCTTGGCTCACCACAACTCCACCTCCTGAGTTCAAGCGATTCTCCTGCCTCAGCCTCCCGAGTAGCTGGGATTACAGGCATGTGTCACCATGCCTGGCTAATTTTGTAATTTTGGTAGAAACAGGGTTTCTCCATGTTGGTCAGGCTCATCTCAAACTCCCAATCTCAGGTGATCCACCCGCCTTGGCCTCCCAAAGTGCTGGGATTACAGGCATGAGCCACCTCTCCCGGCATGTTATTTTTACATATTGATTTATGACTGTAAAACTCAGGCTGGGTGTGGTGGCTTATACCTGTAATCCCAGCACTTTGGGAAGCCGAGGCGGGTGGATCACCTGAGGTCAGGAGTTCGAGACCAGCCTGGCCAACATGGTGAAACCTCATCTCTACTAAAAATAGAAAAATTAGCCAGGCATGGTAGCGCATACCTGTAACCCCAGCTGCTCAGGAATCTGAGGCAGGAGGATCGCTTCAACCTGGGAGGCAGAGGTTGCAGTGAGCCGAGATCACGCCACTGCACTCCAGCCTGGGGGACACAGCGAGACTCCATCTCAAAAATTATAATTAAAAACAAAAAACTCACTGAAATTGTGACAAACCAAGAAAAAGCAAATTACCTACTATTCATCTAAGGCTTTATGGTCGATCCTTCATTTTTCTGTATTTATTTTAAAGGAGGTGAAATTCATATATCGTAAGATTCACCATTTTAAAGTGTACCCTTCAGTGGGAGAACATTCCCAGTGTTGTGCAACAGTCACTACTCTCTAGTGCCCGAACATTCATATCACCCCCAAAGGAGGCCCTATAGCTATTAAGCAGTTATTCCCCAGTCCCTTCTCCTCCGTCTGCTAACAGCCACTAATCTGCCCCATCTTTATGGATTTACCTATTCTGGATATTTCATATAAATGGAATCATAAGATACATGGCCTTTTTATGTGTCTGGCTTCTTTCATTTAGCATAATATTTTCTTTTTTTTGGTACAGAGTTTCACTCTTGTTGCCCAGGCTGGAGTGCAATGGCACAATCTTGACTCACTGCAGCCTCTGCCTCCCAGGTTCAAGCAACTCTCCTGCCTCAGCCTCCCAAGCAGCTGGGATTATAGGCATGTGCCACCATGACCAGCTAATTTTGTATTTTTAGTAGAGACGGGATTTCACCCTGTTGGTCAGGCTGGTCTTTTTTTTTTTTTTTTTTTTTTCCGATGGAGTCTCACTCTGTCACTCAGGCTGGAGTCCAGTGGTGTGATCTCGGCTCACTGCAACCTCCTCTTCCCGGGTTTAAGCAATTCTGCCTCAGCCTCCCAAGTAGCTGGGATTACAGGCATGTACTACCACGCCTGACTTCTTTTTGTATTTTTAGTAGACACAAGGTTTCACCATGTTGGCCAGGCCCATCTCGACCTCAAATGATCCACAAGCCTCAGCCTCCCAAAGTGCTGGGATTACAGGCGTGAGCCACTGTGCCAGGCTGGTCAGGCTGATCTTGAACTGACCTCAGGTAATTCACCTGCCTTGGCCTCTCAAAGTGCTGGGATTATAGGTGTGAGCCACTGCACCCAGCCATCATCATATATTCAAGGTTAATCAATATTATAGCATGTATCAGTACTTTATTCCTTTTTACAGCTAAGTAATAGTCCATTGTATGGATATCACATTTTGTTTAATTCAGTATCTGTTGATGATTTGGGTTGTTTCCTTCTTTTGGCTATCATGAATAATGCTTCAGTGAACATTTGTGTACAAATACTTGTTTGACTGGCTGGTTTTTTTTTTTTGAGACAGAGTCTCACTCCGTCACCAGGCGCCAGGCTGGAGTGCAGTGGCGCGACCTCAGCTCACTGCAACCTCCGCCCGCCGGGTCCAAGCAATTCTCCTGCCTCAGCCTCCTGAGTAGCTGGGACTACAGGCGTGTGCCACTACGCACAGCTAATTTTTTTGTATTTTTAGTAGAGACGGGATTTCACCATGTTGGCCAGGGTGGTCTCAATCTCTTGGCCTCGTGATCTGCCCGCCTCGGCTTCCCAAAGTGCTGGGATTACAGGCGTGAGCCACCGCACCCGGCAGCTGTTTTCAATTATTTTGGGTGTATATCTAGGAATGGAATTGCTACATTTGTTTTTTAAGCCATAGAAGATTCTTCCCATCAGCTGGGCACAGTGGCTTACACCTGTAATCCCAACACTGAGAGGCCAAGACGGGCAGATCACAAGGCAGGAGTCCAAGACCAGTGTGACCAATATAGTGAAACACCATCTCTACAAAAATTAGTTGGGTGTAGTGGCGGGAGCCTATAGTAGCTGAGAGGCAAGAGAATCTCCTGAACCCGGGAGGTGGAGGTTGCAGTGAGATCGTGCCACTGCACTCCAGCCTGGGCGACAGCCCCAGCAACAGCCCATCTCAAAAAAAAAAAATTATCTTACTTTAAAAGTGGCCTAGTTTGCGTTGCCCAACAAGACATTGACAGTCACAGCTGTGTTACCTTTTGTGAGTTACTTAAACTTTTTGAGCCTCCTTTTCTACTCAATGGGGATAATAGGACCTACCTCATAGGATTATCGTGCATTCCCCTCTCTTTGTTAATGCAGATACAGTTTTTACTTGGAAAGCTAACTCACCATTTAACAGCCCTCCTAAGAACCATTGGATATATTTTGTTTCACAAATTTGGTATTCATTCAGAAAAAGTGTTTGAAAAGTGAGTAAATTCTATGCAATTATAGTTATTAAATGACTTATAAACTGTGTTTCTCTTCCACTTTTTGCTACATTTAAAATCTAGGTGTTCAGATGTCTTTGGAGGTTACAGGCAGCAATAATGCTAAGGCAGCTAACTTTTCAACATTCTTGTGTCAGGCTAATATTTTGGTGAAAAGAATTCCTGTATTTCTCAAATAACTACAGCTGAAGCAGAAATAAGCTTCAATGAGCAAGTGTCCAATTGGGCCATTGAATGAAATCTAGTGTTTTAAACAACTCTGATGTTTCAATGTTTTGTTTGTTTTCTTTTGATCCTGTGAGCAGTAAGACATGTTAGGTGGGTGGTAAAGGAAGAAATTCAGGAACAGAATGAGGAATTGTTGCCAGGAAGAGGTGGAGTTGGGACAAATGGGTTGTTAACTTTGAGTTTCAGATCTTCTACTGAAGACATTAAACATGGAATGGTCATCTTTAGAAAAATAAAAGACTATGCAACTCCACAATTGAAGTGGTATCTTTTTACAGTGAATGATGGATAATTGGAAATTCTTAGAGAAAAAAATCAACACAGACCATTTTGTCTAGAGCCTTTCACACCTTCCTGTCCATGTTTTTCTTTCTTACTCTGTTTATTGCTAAGACCAATAAATGTTCTTTGCCTCCTAAAATGTTTTTCAGCATTAGTATGTAAATTAAAACTGTTGGCTGGGCGAGGTGGCTCATGTCTGTAATCCCAGCACTTTGGAAGGCCGAGGTGGGCGGACATGAGATCAGGAGTTCGAAACCAGCCTGGCCAGAATGGTAAAATCCTGTCTCTACTAAAAATACAAAAATTAGCTGAGCATGGTGGCAGGTGCCTGTAGTTGCAGCTACTCGGGAGTCTGAGACAGGAGAATCGCTTAAACTCAGGAGGCGGAGGTTGCGGTGAGCCAAGATTGTACCACTGTACTCCAGCCTGGACAACAGAGTGAAACTTCATCTCAAAAAAAAAGTATCGGCATTCCTACAGAACTCCATGAACAAGTTACAAGATATAATTGCTTCCACTCTATCTGGCCCTAGAATTAAAGCGATTTTAGAAACTGGAGAAACTGAGGCTGGACGTGGTGGCTCACGCCTGTAATCCTAGTACTATGGGATACCAAGGCGGGCGGATCATGAGGTCAGGAGATCGAGACCATCCTGGCTAACATGAAACCTCATCTCTAGTAAAAATACAAAAATATAAAAAACATTAGCTGGGCTTGGTGGCATGTGCCTGTAGTTCCAGCAACTCAGGAGGCTGAGGCAGGAGAATCCCTTGAACCTGGAGGTGGAGGTTGCAGTGAGCCGAGATCGTGCCACTGCACTCTAGCCCGAATGACAGAGGGAGACTCCATTTCAAAAAAAAAAAATGGAGAAACACATTTAATATTTCATCAGGCTGCAAAAAGCAGGTTAAATATGTGGCTGTTGTAGATATTCTCCTAAAATAGGCCTTTTGACATACTAAGTCATTTTCTTTTTGAAATCTCTCTCCATGCTCACAGTAATAGTAGAGATTGTATTATTGAAAGGGCCTCAAACACAAGAGATCAACAGTGTTCTCAAGAGTTCACAATGGACTGGGCACAGTGGCTCACGCCTGTAATCTCAGCACTTTGGGAGGCAGAGGTGGGTGGATCACCTGAGGTGAGGAGTTCGAGACCAGCTGGCCAACATGGTAAAACCCCATCTCAACTAAAAATACAAAAATTATCCAGGCATGGTGGCCTGTGCCTGTAATCCCAGCTACTCTCGAGGCTGAGGCAGGAGAATCTCTTGAACCTGGGAGGCAGAGGTAGTGAGCCGAGACTGTGCCATCACACTTCAGCCTGGGAGACAGAGGGAGACTCCCTCTCAAAAAAAAAAAAAAAAAAAAAAAAAAAAGAGTTCACATTGGAAATTGATACTGTTGCAGAGCTTCAGCAAAGTTGACAGGTTTGAGGCTGTCAATTGGGAGCTTCCTAATGCTTGGTGGTTTTTCTACCAGATCACACCGCATAGGAGTTGAATACAATTAAAAATAAACGAGCAAAAATTTCATTTATTATAAAAGAAGTCAAGGAGAGCCATCGAGCTTTTTTATGTGTTTGTTTTTTTGAGTGAAGATAATGCTGGTAAGGGTTATTTCTAAGATTATATATCAGCCACGACTCCTCTGTTTCACCCTCCGGTGACTGTGACTGTGAACTTTTGAAGCCTCCTGGAAAACCCTCTGCTGAAGCTGTGTTTCAGTCATGACTTAAATACATGGTGTGAGAGTTTCTGCTACCTTGTCTATTGCCTGTAAAACAGCAGGTCAGGTACTATTTTTTTTTGTCACTGCAAATTGTCATATTACATGAGGCTATTCTTTACTACTAAAAGAGCTTAATTTGGGTTTTTGGGTTTTTTTTGACCCAAAATTATTCTTCCAATACTCATTAACCAGCCCACATTGAAAACTGAGCCAGCCTGGGCAACGTGGCAGAATGCCATCTCTACAAAACAATACAAAAATGAGCTGAGTGTGGTGGTGCGTGCCTGTAGTCCCAGTGACTCAGGAGGCTGGGGTGGAAGGATCGATTCAGCCCAGAAGGTTGAGGCAGCAGTGAGCCATGATCTCTCCACTGCACTCCAGCTTAGGCAACAGAACAAGACCTTGTCTCAAACAAAAACAGAAATAATAAACAAAAACTGAGGTAGTCACCCTCAATGATAATCACAGAGGCAGATAATCTAGGTAAAAGCAAATATTTGATCTGCATTAGATTATAACTAATTCTAATAGCTCTATGGTTTGGCCATGATCTTAGAAAATATGGTAATTTGCTATTTTATCTTTTATTTTTCAAAAAAGGTAACTTTGGTGGCTGGGCATGGTGGCTCATGCCTGTAATCCCAGCACTTTGGGAGACTGAGGCGGGCAGATCACGAGGTCAAGAAATCGAGACCATCCTGACCAACATGGTGAAACTCTGTCTCTACTAAAAATACAAAATTAGCTGGGTGTGGTGGCACGAGCCTGTAGCCCCAGCTACTTGGAAGGCTGAGGCAGGAGAATCGCTTGAACCTGGGAGGTGGAGGTTGCAGTGAGCTGAGATCATTCCACTGTACTCCAGCCTGATGACAGAGTGAGACTCCATCTCAAAAAAAAAAAAAAAAAAGGCAATTTTAGGCTTGTACTTATAATCTCAACACTTTGGGAGGCTGAGGTGGAAGGATTGCTTGAGTGCAGGAGTTTGAGACCAGCCTGAGCAACATATTAATAGCTAGACTTCATCTCTACAAAAAAATGTAAAAGTTAGCTGGGCATGGTGGTGTGCGTTTATGGTCTGAGCTATCTTGGAGGCTGAGATGGGAGCATTGCTTGAACCCAGGAGGTTGAAGCTTTACTGAGCCGTGATTGTACCACTGCACTCTGTCCTTGACAACAGAGGGAGACACTATCTCAGAAAAAAAAAGGCGGGGGAGGTAATTTTGTTAGCAGTGAGCCAAGACCACACCATCGCACTCCAGCCTGGCAACAGGGCAAGACTCCATCTCAAAAAAAAAAAAGGAAAAACAACTTTCTGTGGCTGTTTTAGTTAGCTGCACTTGGAAATAGTCCTGATCTATACAATTTGATCTAAATGAACTCTTTCAACTATAATTTTTTACCTCACTTTTAATCTGATAAAATACATATCTCATTAAGATATTTTTCTATTAAGCTGTTTTGAAGAATGATTAAATGGAGAGAAAGTTGGAATACATTACTTCTTTTTTTTTTTTCTTTTAAGATGAGGTTTCACCATGATGGCCAGGCTGGTCTTGAACTCCTGACCTCAAGTGATCCACCCACCTTGGCCTCCCAAAGTGCTAGGATTACAGGCGTGAGCCACTGCGCCCGGACTTTTTTTTTTTTTTTTAAGACAGTCTCGCTCAGGCTGGAGTGCAGTGTCACGATCTCAGCTCACTGCAACCTCCACCTCCCAGGTTCAAGCGATTCTCCTGCCTCAGCCTCCCAACTAGCTGTGACTACAGACACCTGCCACCATACCCGGCTAATTTTTATAATTTTAGTAGAGACAGGGTTTCACCATGTTGGCCAGGATGGTCTAGATCTCTTGACCTCGTGATCTGCCCGCCTCGGCCTCCCAGAGTGCTGGGATTACAGGTGTTAGTCACCACGCCTGGCCCAGAATACCCTATTTCAAATCTTAATTCCACCACTCTTTTATACTTAATTTTTGTCTCACTCTGTCAAGTGGCCTCCCATATACGTATGTAGATTTTTTTATGAAGCATGGTTATTAAGTGGGTGGATCACTTGAGGTCAGGAGTTCAAGACCAACCTGGGCAACATGGTGAAACCCCATCTGCACAAAAAATACAAAAATTAGCCAGGTGTGGTGGCCTGTGGTCCTAGCTACTCAGGAAGTGGAGGTAGGAAGATCACCTGAGCCCTGGGAGGTTGAGGCTGCAGTGAGCCATGATGCTACCACTGCACTCCACCCTGGACAACAGAGTGATACCTTGTCTATATATAAAAAAAAAGTGCAGTGGCTCACACCTGTAATCCCAGTACTTTTGGAGGCCGAGGCAGGTGGATCACATGAAGTCAGGAGTTCAAGATCAGCCTGGCCAACAGGTGAAACCCCGTCTCTACTAAAAAAATTAAAAAATTGGCCCGGCACGGTGACTCACGCCTGTAATCCCAGCAATTTGGGAGGCCGAGGCGGACGGAACACGAGGTCAAGAGATCGAGACCATCCTGGCCAACATGGTGAAACCCCATCTCTACTAAAAATACAAAAATTAGCTGGGCATGGTGGCGTGCACCTGTAGTCCCAGCTACTCGGGAGGCTGAGGCAGGAGAATTGCTTGAAGCTGGGAAGCAGAGGTTGCAGTGAGCCAAGATCATGCCACTGCACTCCAGCCTGGTGTCTGGCGACAGAGCGAGACTCTGTCTCCAAAAAAAAAAAAAAAAAAAAAAATACAAAAATTAGCTGGGTGTGGTGGCAAGCACCTGTAATCCCAGTTACTCAGGAGGCTGAGGCAGGAGAATTGCTTGAACCCAAGAGGTGGAGGGTGCAGTGAGCTGAGATCATGTCATCGCACTCCAGCCTGGGCAACAAAACGAAACTCCATCCTCAAAAAAATAAATACATAAACATAAAAATAAAAATACAAAAACTAGCCAGGCATGGTGGCATGCACCTGTAATCCCAGCAACTTGGGAGGCTGAGGCAGTAGAATTGCTTAAACCCAGGAGGCGGAGGTTGCAGTGAGCCAGGATTGTGCCACTGCCCTCCAGCCTGGGCAATAGAGTGAGACTCTGTCTCGAAAAAATAAACAATAGTAAATAACATAAAAGTAATATAATGTTACTTTCATAAAATATTTAAAGTCTTTTTTTTCTTGACCCAATGCCAGCTGAAAAACACAAAATCTTTTTTTTTTCTTTTTAGTCTTCGAAATATTCATTTTACAAGAACAAAATCTTAAAATACAGTCGGGCGCAGTGGCTCATGCCTGTAATCCCAGCACTTTGGGAGGCCGAGGCAGGTGGATCACGAGGTCAAGAGATCAAGACCATCCTGACCAACATGGTGAAACCCCATCTCTACTAAAAATACAAAAAAATTAGCTGGGCGTTGTGGCGCCCCTGTAGTCCCAGCTACTCCGGGAGGCTGAGGCAGGAGAATTGCTTGGACCCGGGAAACAGAGGTTGCAGTGAGCCGAGACTGCGCCACTGCACTCCAGCCTGGTGCCTGGCGACGGAGCAAACTCTGTCTCAAAAAAAAAAAGAAAAATCTTAAAATACACACTTTTTTTTTTTAGGCTAGTCAAGTGAAGCAGTGGGAGTGGAGCACATTTTTAAAATACTATACTATACTTGGGAGGCTGAAGCTGGAGGACCACTTGAGCCCTAGAGTTCTAGTCCAGCCTGGGCATTATAGTGAGACCCCATATCTAAAAAAAAAAAAAAAAAAGGATATTAAGCCAGGCGCCGTGGCTCACGCCTGTAATCCCAGCACTTGGGGAGGTCTCAGGAGGTAGAGACCATCCTGGCCAACACAGTGAAACCCCATCTCTACTAAAATACAAAAAACTAGCCAGGCGTGGTGATGTATGCCTGTAGTCGCAGCTACTCGGGAGGCTGAGGCAGCAGAATCACTTGAACCCAGGAGGTGGATGTTGCAGTGAGCCGAGATTGAGCCACTGCATTCCAGGGCCAGGCGCGTTGGCTCATGCCTGTAATCCCAGCCCTTTGGGAGGCTGAGGCAGGCAGATCCCAAGGTCAGGAGATCAAGACCATCCTGGCCAACATGGTGAAACCTCATCTCTACTAAAAATACAAAAAAAATTAGCTGAGTGTGGTGGTGGGTGCCTGTAACCCCAGCTACTTGGGAGGCTGAGGCAGGAGAATCACTTGAACCCGGGAGACAGAAGTTGCAGTGAGCCAAGATCGAGCCATTGCACTCCAACCTGGTGACAGAGTGAGACTCCACCTCAAAAAAATAAAAAATAAAACGGAAGCATTGTATTTGGGTTGACCAAGGGAAGCCTGTGTATTCATGGTCTTGCTATTTGAAATAACGGGAAATTAAGATCATAAAATTAACTGGGAGTGCCTACTGTGGGAGAAAGCCTGCAATTCTATTACTCCTGTCTTTTCCTTTCCTGGAGGTGAGGTAAATTACTTTTTCTGTTACATTTCCTTCTACTCCTAAAAGTTGTGCTAAAAAGATATTATAATAGCCCAAGACATCCTAATGAAAGAATGCGATTGAGTTGATGGGAATTTGTGTATTAATAGTATAGTCTGTCTCAGTAGGGTGTCATTAGCAGCAGAAATGGAAGGCAAATTAAAACAAGTTCCTTTATCCTTTTCAGACCCTGCAGCCCCTTTAGCATGCTGCTTCTATATGTTTCCTACTCTGAAAAGAAATTAAATGGAAATTGCCTACTCAAAGCTGTTTTGAAAAGTCCTAAGTGTCACCTGGATGCTTGTTTAAGGACTGCCTGCATCCTCCTCTGTGAGCCTGCCTTCCTCTCTTTCCTAGTACTCTTCCGCGTGTTAGTGAAATAAGTGCTTCTTTCTGTTCTGTCTATACTTAGCCACCAATTAATAAGATGAGCAGAAATGCTTCCATGCTGAGCACTGTGCTAGGGGCAGGGAAGAAGCTGACACTACTTCATGAGGCAAGCTATGTAAGCGCCTTTTTATCTCCTAGGAGAGGCCCTCAATAGGTTCGGTCTACCCCCCTGGAGCCTGTAACTATTTCAGGCTACTCATTAAAGTCAATCTAAGAAATATCTAAAGCCTTTGAATTCTTTAAGTGAATTGCCTCCACTTGAATTCAGCTAAAAATAGTTCACTCTGGCTCCCCAGGACTGCCCCCCAAGTTACATGAAGTCCCCCCCCCAGCTTCACACCCCAGCAAAAATATTGATGTCCCCAGCAAGACTAGCTTCCCGTTAAAGATCCAGGACCTGCTGTGAATACATGCGTAACTGCAAGAATGGAAGCAAAGGATGAACCCAATTTAAAGCCAAGCACAAGAATATGATGTAAGAAATAAGGACTTTTGGAAAATGCAGAGATTTTCTTTTCTCTTCAAATAATGAATTACATCTAAAAATTAATGAGTACATGTTGGGCACGGTGGTTTACTCCTGTAATCCCAGCACTTTGAGAGGCTGAGGCAAGTGGATCACCTGAGGTCAGGAGTTCGAGACCAGCCTGGCCAACATGGTGAAACCCTGTCTGTACTAAAAATACAAAAATTAGGCTGGATGCAGTGGCTCATGCCAGCACTTTGGGAGGCCAAGGCAGGCAGATCACGAGGTCCAGAGATCGAGACCATCCTGGTCAACATGGTGAGACCCTGCCTCTACTAAAAATAAAAAAATTAGTTGAGTGTGGTGATGCGCGCCTGTAGTCCCAGCTATTCGGGAGGCTGAGGCAGGAGAATCACTTGAACCCGGGAAGCAGAGGTTGCAGTGAGCCGAGATCACACCACTGCACTGTAGCCTGGGGACAGAGTGAGACTCTGTGTCAAAAAAAAAAAAAAAAAGGCCAGGCGCGGTGGCTCACCCCTATAATCCCAGCACTTTGGGAGGCTGAGGCGGGTGGATCACAAGGTCAAGAGATCGAGACCATCCTGGTCAACATGGTGAAACCCCATCTCTACTAAAAATACAAAAAAAAAAATTAGCTGGGCATGGTGGTGCATGCCTGTAGTCCCAGCTACTCGGGAGGCTGAGGCGGGAGAATTGCTTGAACCCAGGAGGTGGAGGTTGCGTTGAGCCGAGATCATGCCATTGCATTCCAGTCTGGGTAACAAGAGCGAAATTCCGTCTCAAAAAAAAAAAAAAAAATTAGCCAGACGTGTGGTGGGTGCCTGTAATCTCAGCTACTCAGGAGACTGAGGCAGGAGAATCACTTGAACCCGGGAGGTGGAGGTTGCAGTGAGCTGAGATTGTGCCACTGCACTCTAGCCTGGGCAACAGAGGGACTCTGTCTAAGAAAAAAAAAAAAAGGAAATTGCCTCACTTATAGCTGCTTTGATATATTGGAATATGAATCAGAAAACATTTATTCATACCTCCCTCTGATGGAGTGAAATATACTTCCTTGCTCTACTGTTTGGGGCTAGGCCATAAGACGATATGGCCAATGACCTTCGATGTGCTTTCACAGTTGAGTTTGCTGCTCTTGTTCTTCTACCATTTATCGTAAGAGGAATATGCCCTGGCTAGCCTCTAATCCAAGGAGGAGGAGGAAACGTGGGGCAGATTTAATCATTTAATCCCAATCTGCAGCTGAACCCTGCTGATCCCAGCCCAATTCAGCAGAGTCATAGGCAACTGACAGCCTGAAGGCAGGCAATTTGTAGACCCCTGAGCCAAAAAAAAAAAAAACCCCACCATATTTTGAGGTGGTTTGTTATACAGCATTATTGTAGCAATAGCTGATTCATATACTCCTCTTGTTCCATTTTAGCCCATTATCCATGCTATAGCCATAGTCAGCTACTTAAATACAAATCTGATGATGTCACATTCTTTTGAAACCCTGCAATCATTCTCATTACTCTTGGAATAAAAACGAAATGCTTAGTATGACCTATAAAGGTCTGTATGATTTGGGACTGGCCTCTTTCTCCATCACTGCACTCCAGCCCCCAGCCTTCTCTCAGTTGTTTGATCTCACCATTGTTCTCTTGCCTCCTCATGACCTTTTTTTTTAATGGGCTGGTCCCATAAAAAAAAAATGGCTTTACTCTTCTCCCCCACTCTTTGATTAGTTAACTCCAACTTACACCTGAAGTGTAAGCTTAAATGTTACTTTCCCAGGGAAGCTCTCCTTGACTGTTAATACAAGGTTAGATTCCCAGTTATACAGTCCCACAGCCCCTTGTATGTCAGCTTTTAGCGTTTAATTACAGTTGTAATGAATTATTCAATCATGTAATTCATTGATGTCTCTCACTATGAGAGCAAGGACAATATATGTCTGATTTGCTGCTTTATCCCCTGCCTAGTACACTACCGTGCACCTGGAAAGCACTCAATAAATATTCCTTGAATGAGTGATTGACTAAGACTAGCTACGCTTGATCAGAAGTCTGGAGAAGGTATGAACAGAGAAATTGAAAGGCCTTGAAGAGCTTAGTGTAAGGTAGTATGAATATTGGAACAAGGTCAGAAAGACACCCACAAGGAAACAGTCTTTTGTTAGTCACAGAGTTAGGTTAGTTTTAGTAACAATGAGAGTTAGATGTCCAAATGTTACTGAATTCAAAATTAAAACTATGATAATAAGAGGAACTGTCATTAGCTGCAGGGAGGTTGACAATGTGGAAAAGTTGGACTGTGATAGAACA
The DNA here is from genome assembly GCA_036589455.1 of Ateles fusciceps. Taxonomy (NCBI): domain Eukaryota; kingdom Metazoa; phylum Chordata; class Mammalia; order Primates; family Atelidae; genus Ateles; species Ateles fusciceps. The sequence continues at coordinate 16,602,471 of JAZHEH010001321.1, forward strand.
AGCAATGAGTTTCAAACAAGGGACTACAGTCCTAGAATTTGAAAGTAAGATCAAAAGGATGCCTTTTGGCTGGGTGTGGTGGTTCATGCCTGTCATGCCTGTAGTCCCAGCACTTTGGGAGTCTGAGGTAGGAGGACCAATTTCGGCCAGGAGGTAGATGCTGCAGTGAGTGCTGATCATGCCACTGCACTCCAGCTTGGGTAACAGAGTCAGGCACTCTTTTATTTATTTTTTTTAGAGATGGGGTTTCACAATCTTGGCCAGGCTGGTCTTGAACTCCTGACCTCGTGATCCACCCATTTCGGCCTCCCAAAGTGCTGGGATTACAGGCGTGAGCCACCGCGCCTGGCCAAGACACTGTCTCAAATAATGAAACAAAATTTACGCCTTTTGGGTGTTGTAACTTTTAAAATAGTGTGTTGGCCGGGCATGGTGGCTCACATCTATAATCCCAGCACTTTGGGAGGCTAAGGCGGGGGATCACTTGAGGTAAGCAGTTCAAGACCAGTCTGGCCAATATGATGAAACCCCGTCTCTACTAAAAATATAAAAATTAGCTGGGTGTGGTGGCAGACTGCCTGTAATTCCAGTTACTCGGGAGGCTGAGGGAGAAGAATCACTTGCACCTGTGAGGCAGAGGTTGCAGTGACCTTAGATTGCACCATTGCACTCCAGCCTGGGTGAGTGACAGAGCAATACTCTGTCTCAAAAATAAAATAAAATAAAATAAAAGTGTGTCACAGCTTTTTGAATAGGAAGAAACCAAGTATCATGAAATCTACAGAGAAAAAGTAAAACTACCAGGAATGACAGGAAGTTTGAGATTTGGAATGAAAAATCTTACGCAGGTTTCACCCTCTTTCTTGGATATGCTATCACAGAAGGGAGCCTGTGGAAGCAATTCCATTTTCTCTCTCTTTTTTTTTTTTTGAGATGGAGTCTCGCACTGTCTCCTGGGCTGGAGTGCAGTGGTGTGATCTCAGCTCACCGCAACCTCTGCTTCTTGGGTTCAAGCGATTCTCCTGCCTCAGGCTCCCGAGTAGTGGGAATTACAGGCACCGGCCACTATGCCAAGCTAATTTTTTGTATTTTTAGCAGATACGGGGGTTTCACCATGTTGGCCAAGGTGGTCTCAAACTTCTGACCTTGTGAGCTGCCCACCTCGGCCTCCCAGAGTGCTGGGATTACAGGTGTGAGCCACCACACCCAGTCTAGCAATTCTGTTTTCAAACTCTGTTTTGACAGCAGTGTATATAAATATATAAGCTCAGTTTTTTTATTTTTTTTTAATGGAAAGAAAAGTGGTAGAGAATTTTAAAAAATTCTTTTGCTATGAAGTATCTTGGTCTATTTCCCTTGGCTCCATTGCTTATACTAATTAAAATGATTTCAACAGAGGATCCTAGAGTGCAGCTTTGTTTTCTTTTCTTTCTTTCTTTTTTTTTTTTGCCGCCTGTGTTGGCTCTCATGTTCTTTGCTTAAATAATTAATAATCATTACTATCTGTTCTGCAGCATGTGAGGGAAGAGTGAGTAATCTTGGATCCCAGGACATTTGCACTATGCCTGTCCCCTTTGTATAAGCTTTCATGTGAGGCTCTTCATTAGCTGACACCAGGGGATGGATCTGCTGCCCTCAATCTTTAGTGTTTATTAACTATAAAAAAGAGCCCCCTCTGATTCACCAGCTGGGGGCAAATACTGCTGATGGGAAGTAATTTCCCAAAAGAACAGAAATGAAGAAAGTGAGGTGGAAATGAGCCACAAAGTTCATTTAGATTGAACGATCTCTGCTGGACCAAATGCAAAATCTAGGTGTCTGTCACACTGCAGCAAGTTAGACCTCAGTGCTACCAAATAGCAAAGGATTTCAGAAAAGAAAAAAACAGATGAACATATGAATGAGAAACAGGAGAGTTTATAGCCTAGGGTAAGTTTATTTTCATTTATTTTTTTTTTTTTGGAGAAGGAGTCTCACTCTGTTGCCCAGGCTGGAGTGCAGTGGCGTGATCTCAGCTCACTGCAACCACTGCCTCTCAAGTTCAAGTGATTCCCCTGCCTCAGCCTCCCAAGCTGGGATTACAGGCACGCAGCACTGTACCTGGCTAATTTCTGTATTTTTAGTAGAGACAGGGTTTCGCCATGTTGGCCAGGCTGGTCTCAAACTCCTGACCTTGGGTGATCCACCTTCCTCGGCCTCCCAAAGTGCTGGGATTACAGGAGTGAGCCACCACGCCCAGCCTAAGGTAAGTTTAAAAATTGCTACTGTCTTAAAATGGTGAAGGTCAGGAGCAAAGTTATAGATGTTTAATAATAACAGACTCTACTACTTGTTTACAACAACAAACTACTGGGCAATCTGTATTCCATAAGGTGAGGACGGAATTGTTTGTCAGGTGTGGTCTTTTCAGTCCCACCTGAAGACACTGATAGAATGGCAACATCTATCGCCGTCTATCTATTATGCCAGGGAGAGTGGGGGGAAGACAGTTATTTAATTATTCCCAGAGGTTAGAGGCTATTTGCTTTTAGGGATGGTCATTTTTTTGGGTCCTCAATTGGACAATAAACAACAGGAAAAAAAGATGATAAATACACTGCTATGCTTAAAGGCTAATCAGCTGAGTATATGGATCCAATCAAGGTCTTACGTTGTTCTGTGTTTACTGGGTAATTAGAATGTTTCAGGCTTACAGACAAAATGCACTTAGAAGACATGTTGATCAAAACACACAGCCAAAGAAATGAATGATTATTCCTTTATACTGTTCCTAAATACATAGAAGCAGGGTTCTGTGGTGTCGGGAGGATCTACTCATCAGATACTACAGAGACCAACACTCGGGGGGGCACGCTGGCGGAGCGCCAGATGTTCACAGCTGCACATACCCCACTCATGACACAAAATATGTATACTCACCAATCTACAAAATGCTTTCATCATTGTGTTTAATAATTCCTTATCATCTCCAAAATAAAATTGAGATGACAAGCATTTGCCAAGGCACAACACGGGAGGGTGACACATGACTGTGACGCTCTTTGTCTGCTGTGCACTTGGCCTCCTTTGAATTGTCTATCCTCAGAGAAGTTAGAGCTATACCAAATGCAAACAGGATGGCAAACAGAACAGAGCAAAAGATCATTTTTTCACTTTCTAAATACTGGAAGTTATTAATTTACCTATTCCGACCTGGTACTTGTTCAACTTATAAGCAGAAGGTCTTCTTATAGAGTAAAATTTGAGGACCATTGTTGCCATAAAGCCCTAACTGCCTTAAAATAGCTCTTCTGCCTATAATCCTAGTGCTCTGGGAGGCCGAGGCAGGAGGATTGACTGAGACCAGGAGTTAAGAGAGCTGCCTGGGCAACATGGTGAACCCCATCTCTAAAAAAAATTAGCTGAGTGGCACATGCCGGCAGTCCTCGCTGCTCCAGAGGCGGAGGCAGGAGAATCGCTTGAATCTGCGAGTTTAGTTTATAGTGAGCTAGGACCATGCCACTGTACTCCAGCCTGGGTGACAGGGCGAGACCCCATCTCTAAATAGATAATAGTTCTCCTTCCCTGCAGCCTGCTATGATTGCACTGTTATTTCATACGTCGTTGGAAAATTTTATAGTTATGCCTTTGCTATAGAAAACAGTTTTTTGGCTGGGCGTGGTGGCTCACAGCTGTAATCCCAGCACTTTCGGAGGCCAAGGCAGATGGATCACTTGAGGTCAGGAGTTTGACACCAGCCTGGCCAATATGATAAAACCCTGTTTCTACTAAAAATACAAAAATTAGCTGGGCATGGTGGTGCATGCCTGTAGTCCCAGTTTCTAGGAAGGCTGAGGCAGGAGAATCACTTGAACACAGGAGATGGAGGCTACAGTGAACCAAGATCACACCACTGCACTCCGGCCTGGCGACAATGAGACACTATACCAAAAAAAAAAAAAAAAAAGAAAGAAAAAGAAAAAGAAGAAAAAATAGAGTTTTTTCATTTTTGCTCCAGAAAGCAACTATTTAAAGATACATAATAGCCCGGCATGGTGGCTCACGGCTGTAGTCTCAGCACTTTGGGAGGCTGAGGCCGATGGATCACTTGAGGTCACGAGTTCAAGACCAGCCTGGCCAACATGGTGAAACTCTGTCTCTACTAAAAATACAAAACTTAGCTGGGCATGGTGGCGGGTGCCTGTAACCCCAGCTTCTCAGGAGGCTGAGGCAGGAGAATCGTTTGAATTCGAAAGGTGGAGGTTGCAGTGACCCAAGATCTCGCAACTGCACTCCAGCCTGGGCAACAGAATGAGACTCTGTCTCGAAAAAAAGAAAACAAAAAAAAAGAAAGATATGTAATATATGTTCTGGGACCACATGGAGGCTCCCTCTGGAGCTGAAAGGAGAAAATACCAAACCATAAATGCAGTGAGAGAAGAGTAAGGAGGAGAGGGCTGTTAGCCCTGGAGCTGGGGGGTGGGAGTGGCAGACTAGGAGTGGCTGGTGGTTGGAAGGGAAAAGTCCTGGATGCAGTATTTACTCATTCATGTTGTTCCTGCAATAATATTTGTGGATACAGGCATTGTGCATGGTGGGATGGTCCTTGCCCTCCTGGAGTTTATAGCCATGTTGTGGGACTAGGGGCTAGCATAGGTTAAGAGGTCTCCCTGAGGAAGACCAACTATTCAGGCAGGTGAAGTGGGGGAGAAATGGGAGAAGAGCCACCGAGGCCAGGGGGAACTGCACAATCAGAAGACCTGAAGCACAAAAGGGCTGCCTGTGAGCAAGGCACAGGGAGAAGGCCCCAGTGTGGCTACAGCCCAGTTGGCAAAAGTGGTTCCAGATCAGGCTGCAGCCAGATCCCGCAAGGCCTTGTGGCCACGCTAAGGATTTGAATTTCCTCGAGAAAATGAAGAGAAGTCGTTGAATAGCACAGGTCTAACAAGATGGGTGCATTTGAAGATTCCTCTAGTTGCTGTGTGGGCAATGGATGGGGGGTGTAAGGAAAGCCTAAAGGAGAGACTGCTTGAAGGGTTATTGCAGGAGTCAAGGTGACAGCTGACGGCAGGTTAAACTGGGAAAGAGGAGTAGAGATGGTAGGAGGTGGAGAGATGAAGGGTACCATTTAGAATTGGAAACAACACGGACTGAAAATGAAGAAAAAAGAATGTTGTCAATGGTACACTAAGTGTCTGGTGTAAGCAAATGGGTAGAGAGTGGTGCCAGTTACTGAAGGTGGGGGACATTGGAGGAGAGACCCACTTAGGGACCTATTAAGTATGAAAAAGTGTGAGCAGGCCAGGCGTGGTGGCTCACGCCTGTAATTCCAGCACTTTGGGAGGTCGAGGCGGGCGGATGACTTGAGGTCAGGAGTTTGAGACCAGACTGGCCAACATGGCGAAAGCCCGTCTCTACTAAAAATACAAAAATTAGCCAGGCGTGGTGGCACGTGCCTGTAGTCCCAGCTACTCGGGAGGCTGAGGCAGGAGAATCGCTTGAACCCCGGAGGCGGAGGTTGCAGTGAGCCGAGATGGCGCCACTGCATTCCAGCCTGGGTGACAGGAGACTCCGTCTCAAAAAACAAAAACAAAACAACCAAATGAGTAAAGAGTAATGTGGATATTATAAACATTAAAAAAAAAAAAGTATTTCGTATTCTTCTTGCATAGGGAAGGGGAAGAAATACAGCAGAGTGGAGGAGGATGGAACAGAAAAGGTGTAAAAGAAAGGCTGTGGGAAGAGTGGGGTAGGAGGGCTTCTGAACTGGGGTTAGTGTCACACTGCGTAACTGGTAGTTTAAACTGCTGAAAATGAGACTACACTTAAAGATACAGGTCCCTTTAAAAATAAGGCGGATATTAAAATCAATTTGCATTTTACCTAAAGTGGGCTGCTTCTCCCTGTACTCTCCAAACAGCCAAACTTTCTGTAGAAACATTTTAATCATGGGCACCCTTACCCCGAAAAATGCACTCACTACCAGTACACACGACCTTCTCAGTTTAATGGACGCACGGAGGCCCATCCCTGGGCTCTGTGGGCTCGGTTAATCCCAGGTTAGGCCTCAAACTCAGAGGTAGCAATGTTCGCAGCTCAACAACGCAGGAAGACCACGCCTCTAAACGTTCTGCAACCTCGTCCATTTCAGAATTTTCCGGGGTTCTGGGTAAACTGGTGTCACCAAAGATTCTGCCCCCGTCTAGTTGCTCCTGTTTTTAAACACAGACCGGTGTGTGGGAGAGGCCATTATTTTTACGGGATCACTGTGCTCCTGGAGCAGATAGGGACGCGCAGCGTGGCTTACCGCAGCTCCAGCTCCATCCTTACCCGGCTCCTCCTCCAGGACACCGCCTCCTCCTCGCGCCCGCCCCGCCTTCCCTGCCCACCCCCGGCCCGCTCCACCCCTTTGCTCTCAGCGCGGACTCAGCCACTCTCCGCGCCCTGTTCCGTCCGCCCACTTCATGGCCCCGCCCCTATGACTCTTGTCACGCCCCCTTCCAGAAGAGCCCAATGAGCGCTCACACGCGGCGTACTGGCCCCGCCCCGCAACGTGCAGCCCCCCCACCCGCAGGCTGAGTTAACCAATGCGCAGCTCCGGGCCCCGCCCCGCCCGCAGGCCCCGCCCCGGCGCCCGGCCCCCACCCCGCGTCCGCCTGTCTCCCTCCCGGGCGTTGCCGCCGCCGCGCCTCAGCAGCCCGCGCGGAGCCAGATGCCGCCCCCTCCGCCGGTCCCTCCCCCGGCGGCCTGGCACCTCCCTCCCTCCCTCCCCACCGCGGTGACTCTCGGAGCGGGAGGCGGAGGCTGAGGCGGCCGCTCCCGCTGCTGCTGCTGTTGCCGCCGCCGCCGCCGCCGCGGCTGCTCGGGCTAAGCACGCCCCGGAACAGGCCGCCGCGCGCTGCTTCCCAGACCCGCTGCCCCGCCGGCCCGGCTGGGTCGGGCGGCCCAGGTAAGCGCCGAGGCCGGGCCGCGTCTGTAGCGCCCGGGCCCGCGCCGCGCCAGGGCTCGGGGGAGCGACCAGCCCTTTGTCTACCGGGGAGGGGCCGCGGAGAGCGCCCCCGACCCTACTCGGACCCCGGCCCGCCCCGGTAGCGCGGCGCCTTGGTCTGGGCCTGGCCGCCTCCCGCCGCAGGGCACCTCCTGCCTCCTTCACCTTCTCCCGGGGGTCGCTTCCACAGGTGTCCGCGCCGCCCACCCTGTTGCTCACCTCGCCGCGGCCGGATGGCTGTCATCGCCAGTGCGCCCCTCCCGGCCCCCGGGCCCCTGCCTCTTCCCTCACCTGCGCCCACTCCCAGACTCTCACTCTCCATATTTCCCCGAACTGAACGCTGGGCCGCCCTTCCTCCCTCTCTAGTTTGATTGAACTGTCGTCTTCCGATTCCACCTCTCCCCGGTGAGCCTTCCTGGAAGGTACCCGGTGGGGCACTTATCTCACCTGGATGGCGGGCGCGTATGCACGAACCTGCAAAATTAACCACCTGGAGCCCCAAACTGCACCTCTCACCTCCTTTTCATCACCCCACCCCAACCACCTTCCTTTTTTTGAACCTGGTAACCGAGACACCCAGGTCTGGACACCCAGCCTCTGCTAGGCCCTCCATCCCTCCCTCTGCCTTGTGAGCTGAACTTGTCTGAGCAGCGCCTGTCGTCAGGATAGCCCCTGGGAAGTCGGAGGGGGCCGTGTTGGCAGCAAATCAAGAGTTTTATGAATAATGAGACGTGTGGCTTGCAGCACCTCCTATCTGAGGATCTCAGTATGCTCCAGCTGTTAATTATTTTGTCTCCTGTCACTCACAGAACTGAGAGAACATGTTTGGCCAACTGCTGAGTAAATTGAGGCACAGGGTGTGTGGGTAAGGGACCTGGAGGCAAGTCAGGGTTTGTCTTGAGGTTTTGTTTTCAGGAGCCTTGGCACTTAGCTCCCTGCTACAACCACTGGGCTCCAGTTCCTGCGTGCGTCCCCAAGTGATAACTGATCTCTTGTGCCATTAAAGTGTCCAAAGATACCAGCAGCTTCCTCAGATTTAAAGTAGGACTTTGGATCATAAATAAAGGTGCCGGCTGTTAAATGCCAGTGTGTCATTCATGGTTTGCTGATGGAGTTCATGGTCCTCCCTTGTAAATGCAAATCACCTCTATGGGATGGAGATTCATTCATTCAGTAGTGAGCGTTTACTATGTGCCAGGCACCATTCCAAGTACTGGGGCTTTAGTGGTGAAGACAGGCACGGTTTGTGCCCTCCTTAGGGATGACATTTTAAAGAGGAGGGAAGTCACACAATAAGTGAGTAAACAAACAAGTGGACAAAATAATTTCAGTAGTGGTAAGTGCTGTGAAGGTAGAGAGGAGACAGATTACATATAAGAATCTGTGGATCAGGCCGGGCACAGTGGCTCACGCCTGTAATCCCAGCACTTTGGGAGGCCTGGCCAACATGGTGAAACCCCGTCTCTACTAAAAATGCAAAAATTAGCCAGGCGTGATTACACCTGTCTGTAGTCCCAGCTGCTTGGGAGACTGAGGCAGGAGAATTGCCTGAACTTGGGAGGCAGAGTTGCAGTGAACCGAGCTCACACCACTGCACTCCAGCCTGGGTGACAGAGCAAGACTCCGTCTTGGGGGGGGAAAAAAATAAACTATGGATCAAAACAATGATTTTGTAGGTCATAATAAAGAGTTTGGATTTTACTCCAAGAACAGTTAGAGGCCATTGAAGGGTTTTAAGCAGAGAGAGAATAAAGTCTGATTTGTTCTGAAAGATTGTTCTGGCTGTTGTGTAGCAACTGGATTGTAAGGAGCAAAGGTAGGGGCAGGGATACCAAGTATGAGACAGACGGTTGCAGCTGCCTGGCAGGAGATGATGGTGGCTTGAGGGATCGGGGCAGTAGCCATGGAAATGAAGAGGTGGAATCGGTCTGTTCCCCTCTGGGAGAGCTGCAGAGTAAAACTTTGGAGACTGAGATTTAGATGTCCCATAACAACATGCTCATAGAACAGGACCCCTCCTCCTTGATTGGAGAGGGTTTGTGGGTTTAAAAACCAGTTAGAGGTGGAGGAGGGCAGAATATACTGAGCTTCATTCCCACATCCGGTTGTGTCATTTAAATGGGAACATTACTGCCTCTGTTGGAAGATGTTGCACCAAGAAATTGGGCCTGTTCTCATGATAGATGGGAGAACGACTCAGTGGCCACAAACTTGAGAATAAGGCCGGGTGCAGTGACTCACAGCTGTAATCCCAGCACTTTGGGAGGCCAAGGCTGGCAGATCACCTGAGATCAGGAGTTGGAGACCAGCCTGGCCAACATGGTGAAAACCCATCTCGACTAAAAATATAAAAATTAGCCGGGCATGATGGCAGGTGCCTGTAATCCCAGCTACTCGGGAGGCTGAGGCGGGAGAATCGCTTGAACCCAGCAGGTGGATATTGCAGTGAGCCGAGATCATGTCGCTGTACTCCAGCCTGGGTGACAGAGGAAGATTCTGTCTCAAAAACAACAACAACAACAACAACAAAAACAACAAAAAACGGAATAAAACTTGATCTCCATGCTGCTCCAAATCTGTGCTGTCAGAACATGTCAGAATGAGAGGACCTTGGGAGTTACATAGGCCAGCCCCTTCTTTTATGGTTAAGCATCTGTGGCCCCTAGAAGCTGGCTCTTTTGATGTCTTATAGCAGTTTATGCATTTTCTTATGATGCCTGTCAGTTTCTACCCCGTTTCAGCTCCGTGTATACACGTGTGACTCTAAACTTTCTGAGACCAGATCTCTACTGGGTTTGTCTTTGCATCGACCATAGTGTCTAGATCAGTGCCCTGCACAAAATCTAAACTCTCCAAATATTGGTTAACTTGTCTGGTATCTCATGGCGCCAGAAGTCCTGCCTCTGCCCCTGCCTTTTCATCAGACAGTGCTTCTTGCAGACTCCTTATCCAGGATCAACATAGTGTAAACCCAGCAGTCTCTTGTTCACAGTGCTCACAGGACAGGGCAGTCCTTCCTTGGTGGGTCTGCTTTCTCTCCAACCCTGCCTACTGGGAACAGCTGTGGCAGGTGCTGACCAAGTAATTATTTGACACTCAGCAAATATGAAGTGTAGCTCTTAATTAGACCATGGACTTTGTACCAAGACTATCAGGTTTGGATCTTGGTTCTGCCATCAGGAGCTGCATGATCTTCAGCAGGTAACTTAATCTCTCTGTGTCTCAGTTTCCCCATATGTGCAATAGTAATATTTTTCTCATGGAGTTGTTGGATTAAATTAAGTAAATTAGTAGCTACTCAGAAGAGCACCTGGCACTTAGTATATGATAAATTGAAGTATTTACTATTATTTTGCCTTTGTTTATCTGCCTTTTTTTTTTTTTTTTTTTTGAGATGGAGTCTCACTTTGTTGCTCATGCTGGAGTTCAGTGGCGTGATCTTGACTCACTGCAACTTCCGCCTCCCAGGTTCAAGCAATTCTCCTGCCTCAGCCTCCTGAGTAGCTGGGATTACAGGTGTGCACCACCACGCCTGGATAATTTTTGTATTTTTAGTAGAGACAGGGTTTCACAATATTGGTCAGGCTGGTTCTCAAACTCCTGACATCATGATCTGCCTGCCTCAGCCTCCAAAGTGTTGGGATTACAGGCATGAGCCACCATGCCCAGCCTGTTTATCTCGTCTTACCTCCCACCAGCATTTAAGCTCTTTGAGAGCAGAGATTTTTGTCTCTTTTTGTCTACTCTTAAAATCTGGTACCTAAATTTTGTAGTACTCTGAAAATACTTGAATGACTTATTGAGTGTCTATGTGCTAGGCACTGTTGCAGGTGCTGTGGACATAGCCAAGAACAAGATCAAAAGGCATGCTCTAATGAAGTTTATCTTCTAGTGGGAGAGACAGATAGTAAACAAATAAATGAGTCAACAAAAGAATGTAGGGTGAGATATGGGGGAAAATAAAACAGAAGATGGAAAGTGGCCGGCATGAGGGTTAGGATCATAGCTTTAGCTAGCTCTGAGAAGATGGCTTTTGGGAGACCTGGATGGTGATCCAGAGGGACAGCTTTGTGGACAGAGAGGACTGCAAGAATAATCAGCCCAGAGGGCCTGGAGTGTGGTTAGTGATGAGTCGGCAGGGGCCAAATTTGTGGCCACGGTAAGGAGTTTGGATTTTACTCTTGAATTCTGAACAGTGGGAAGTCACTGCATGGGAACTTTTCCTGGGGGTCTAGGAGAATATTTGAGTCCACACTAAAAGACAGAGCAGAATGTTAGGAAGAGCATTTGGAATAGGCTCTTTGTCCTGGGAAGCTTTTGGAGGCCAGCTAGAGTATTGAGTTTCTTCCCATCGAGTTTCTTATTTCTCTGGCCTGGTCCCCTGAAGATGTGGGAAGCATCAGCTAGGTTGATGATGGTCCTGGTATGTGTGTCTGTGTGTCCTGCATTTTATTGAGCTTCATTTTTTCTGAGTCCCTAAGTCATCAGCAAACATTTCTTGAGTTGAATGAATGAGTGTTGCCAGTGCTTAGCAGCTTGTCATCTACAGTGGAATGTCTGTGTTCTCTGCTCCTCTCTGTGTGAGTTAAAGCTTCTTATCTTGGCAGTGACTCTTAAGTAGCCTTGGAGTTTTGCAGCCATTCTTCATATATGCATCAGAGGCACACACATATATGTCACAGTTTCTTTTTTTTTTTTTTAAGATGGTGTTTTACCATGTTGGTCAGGCTGGTCTTAGCTCCGGACCTCAGGTGATCCACCCGCCTTGGCCTCCAAAGTGCTTGGATTACAGGCGTGAGCCACCATGCCCGGCCCACAGTTTCTTTGTTGGCAGTATACCAAGACTGACTGGACAGCTTTCCTACCCACACCCCATCCAGTCTCCTGCTATCACCAGGCCCTCTTTAGAGGGTTGGGCCACACTGGCACTTCTGACCATCTCCTGTTTGATTACATGATCCGGAACACAGTGGTACCTAGAAAGCATAGGCTTTCTTTGGTCTGAGCTGAGTGGAGTCGGGAAACTCAGCAGAGCACTGAGAGAAATGGCATTTCAAACCCAGGGGCTCCACTCACCAGGAATCCAGAATGGGCCTCTTTAGACTAGGTGCCGTTGGCCAGCTTTTCAGATCCCCTTTGGTCCTCCCATCATCAGTTATTGTCCACAATGCCACTTGCTCTGCTAACCTTGAGAGGCCAACACAAGTTAGTGGGAATCAAATAGGACGCTTGTGTTGCAAGTCACTTTCAGAGTCCTGGGGCATTTTATTGGCAGAATCTGAAATGCCTGCTAGTCATATGTCATGTGTAGCCTTGTAAAAACTAAATGCAGTGTGGGTGTAAGCTTTTTCTCATGTAGCTGAGAAAGGGAATGATAGTGGCATTTTACATACACTGTCTCATTTAATTCTCACGGTTTCTGAGATATGTACCATTGTCACCATTTTGCATGTTCAGAGACTGAGGCCTAGAAACGTTAAGTAACGTGTTTGAGGTCTAGCTAGTTGGGAACAGAATCGGATTCAAACCAGGCAATATCACTTCCAAGCAGAGCTCTGAGCACCATGTCATATATTGATTCTCAGCAGAAACCATAGAGAAGAAACAAAAGTCTCCCTTAAGCCCAATATAGGTGATAACTCGCTGGCCGCTCCAAAGGGTTTGAATCCTAGGCCCTTTCCCTGCCTTGTCTGACCCTGGGCAAGCTAATTAACCTCCCTTTGCCTTACTTACCTTGACTGTAAATGGAGATGACACTTGAACCTTCGTATTTCCCAGGGGGCATGATGGTGTTTGAGCCAAAGTGCTTTTGAACTTCTTTTATGAAAGGAAACTGAGCACCAACTGCTGTTATACTCAGTTATTAAAGACCTATTATGCTCTGGTCCTCCATGAGGCCTTGTTAAAAAGGGAAAGACAACAGTCCCCAGAGGGAAGGGTGTCCTTGTGTGGGGGAATAACTGGACAAAAACATTATTTCTCCCCTGTGGAAGTTTCTTAAGGATCGAGGGTCCTACCTGTGGCTCCGTTTTTCGTGGTCGTGTTGTAGTGTATAAGCTCCTGTAAACAGTGTGTGTCCTATGCATCATAACGTGATTGAGGACCCCTGATGGCAGGGCCAAGAGGGGGATTAAAGGGCTTGGTTTCTAATCTTGGTTCTGATGTTTTTTATAAGCCAGGAGCACAGAGACACCAAGAAGTGGTGATTGTCTTCCATTATTCCTCCCTCCCTCTCCTTCCTTCTAATGACTCACTGATTCAATTAATAAATATTTATTGAAGCTTTATTACAATCTGGGCACCATCATAGGTATTAGGATACCGTGGTAAGCAGGATAAAAGTATTTTTCCCATAACAAGCTCATAGTCTAGGACTAAGAGGCTTGTTATATAGTTGGGGTCGTGTGAATGAAGAAAGAATGATTTGATGAGAGTACTTTGAACTCTTAGGAGGAGAGTCAGGATATGATTTCCAGAGGTACACACCGGTCTCAGTGGTTACCTGCCCTGAGTAGACATTAAAAAACCTCTTCTGGGTTGGTTTTCCAGAAGAGCAATCGAAGAGTTAAACAATTAGAGCCCTTCTGTGTCACGTAACAAGAGCTGTACTTGGTATGGACATCTTGAGCCTCAGTGCACGCCTTGGGAGCCATGGTTAGCAAGAACTCCCTTCCCACTTAAAGCCTTAACCCTTTGACTGTTACTTGAGTTCCAGTCTGAGAGAAATGATCACATTGAGGATTTCTTTTCAAAGTTTTTGCATGGGACTGTGGATTTTGAAGTTCTGCCACTACCTCAGTGCCCATCTTATGTAACAGCCACCAGACCTTGTCTCTGCAGAGTTCTCTTCCTGCCTGACACATCTCTCCCTGCCAACTTTGGAAAGCAGGCATATGGTGGCAGGTGGGCTCTCCACAGTGCTCAGTTCCTGGAGGGAACTGATGCACAGGGGCACCTATGTCCCCCTAGCCCCCATTTTGTGTCAATATGTGTAGATTAGGGTGGGGGCAGGGCTTTCTTCCCCAAGCACCAGGCTTTCAGGTCTCTTCAAAGACCAAGGTCAGGGAGGTCTAGCAAGCAGTTCATGTGAAAGCACACAGTGTTCCTCTGTCTCTCTAGCCAGGGCTGGGTGGAGAGGGCAAAGGGTTGGCAGAGCAGCCATTCACATTAGGAGTGAGAGGAGGGTGCCAGGACAGCGTGGCATATCATTGTGCGATGTTATTTTCACCAGCTCCTGTATGTAGCACTCCTGGTGCTAATGAGCTGCCCCTTCAAGATGAGGGGGTGGGGCAGCAGCATCCAGCATCCAATTCGGAGGGCAAGGCCTGCACAGCGAGGAGGCCAGGTCACTCAGTGCACCTGGACATCTTCAAGTCTGGTTGGAGCCCGCAGTGACACCGTTTCAGCTGGAAGATTGTGACCCACTTCCATATCCTCTCCCATGTGGAGAGCTGGGGGAGGAGGCTTTGAGAGCCAGCTCCAGTTCAGGTTTTTTTTTCGGCCCGAGTAGCACCCAAGTGTCCAGCCCACATGTTTTCTGCTGCTGGAATCCTGTGGTCAGTGTCCCTGACCTGAACTGAATAACCACCCCAGGGCAGATGAAGTTACTGCCTCTAAAGTCCTAGATTCTGCCGGTAAGGATTCCTGCAAAGATCAGGGTCCCTTGTGGACTGAACACCTCACAGAATGTGGGCCCCACCCCTGTTCTTCCTGATCAATCACCAGGCAAACCTTGGACCAGTTTCCAAGGAGATGCTTTAGCTTTGACCTCCCTATCCAGACTGAGGCCTCACAGCTGCCTGCCTCAGGCAGTCCTAGCTTCCCAGAAACCCATCCTGACCCTGACTTGCACCCTTGGCAAATATCTTTCTGTAGGAATATGAAATAAGACATTTCTGACCTACTGGGTTTCTTTTATTCTCTCCAGGTAGAGGACATTTTAATGATTCTCCCTTTGTAATTTACATTTCTTTTGTGTGTTGGGGGAGGGGCCTGGGATGTGATTTAAATATGTGAAGCTGTTAATACTGCTAGCACTTAAGCTGGTGGGGTGGTGGGTCTGAATCCCTGAATAATCCCATTTTATTTACCAAGACGGGGGCAAAAGGTGGTAACTGCCAGGGTCAGCTCTGGCCAGGCCCTGTGAGCCTGTTCCTGAGCGTGTGCTCACACTTGGCTTCTGGACAGAAACAGAGGGTCCTTCTCCCTCTGTGTGTGTCACTGCTGTTGGCACTGCCCACAGCCTTCAGGGGCACATGGCCTTCCTCTGGCAGATCGCTGGAGTTGCAGGAAGATGAGGTGCTGGTGATTTTTTTGGGAGACATGGTGGGGCTTACGGGCAAGCAAGCTGACCCCCAGTTCTGCTTTCCTGCACAGAGCAGTCTTCCAGAGCTCATGGTGGGGATGTAAAGAGCTCAGGCGGCTGGAGCAGCGTAGAATCCTGGCTCCTTCCTCCCTCCTGAGGTGCTGCTGCCGCTGCCACCAAGGGGTCACGTGTGCCCGTCTGCTTTGCGGTTGCCTTGGGTGCCAGCTGCCCACTCTCATTTCCTAATCTTCTCTGAAGAGGAGTGGCCTGTTAGGTCCATGAGTGGTGACAGTGGAGATTGAAGTGCTCAATGTCAGGCACCGCACTGCACTGGCAGGACCACTCAGACAAAGGATGTTCTTTCGTTCTGATCTGACTCCATTCCACTCCATTTAAAAATATGATTCACCCAGGCTGGAGTGCAGTGGCACGATCACAGCTCACTGAAGCCTTGACCTCCCAGGTTCAAGTGATCCTCCCACCTTAGCCTCCCAAGTAGTTGGGACCACAGACACATGCCATCGTGCTGCACTTTTTAAAAAATTTTTTTTTGTTTTTTGGTAGAGACAGGATCTCTCTATGTTGACCAGGCTTTTTTTTTTTTTTTAGTAGGTAATAGACATAGTGCAGAACTTAAATTCAAAGACTGTATGGTGAAAACTAAGTCGCCATCCCTCCCTAGATTCATATCCACTCTGTTCTCTTCCCCTAAAGTGACTGCTGTTAACTAAAGTCTTTTACGTCTTTTTTTTCTTTTTTTTTTGAGATAGAGTCTTGTTCCGTCGCCAGGCGCCAGGCGCCAGGCCGGAGTACAGTGGTGCCATCTCGGCTCACTGCAACCTCCGCCTCCCAGGTTCAAGCAATTCTTCTGCCTCAGCCTCCTGAATAGCTGGGACTACAGGTGTGTGCCACCATGCCCAGCTAATTTTTGTATTTTTAGTAGAGACGGGGTTTCTCACCATGTTGGCCAGAATGGTCTTGATCTCTTGACCTCGTGATCCGCCCGCCTTGGCCTCCCAAAGTGGTGGGATTACAGGCGTGAGCCACCATGCCTGGCCTTTTTTTTGAGATGGAGTCTCACTCTGTCGCCTGGGCTGGAGTGCAGTAGCATGATCTCAGCTCACCACAACCTCCACCTCCCAGGTTCAAGCGATTCTCCTGCCTCAGTCTCCTGAGTAGCTGGGACTACAGGCGTGCACAACCACACCTGCCTAATTTTTTTTTTTTTTGTATTTTTAATAGAGATGAGGTTTCACTATGTTGGGCAGGCTGGTCTCAAACTCCTGACCTCGGGTAATCCACCCACCTAGGCCTCCCAAAGTGCTGGGATTACAGATGTGAGCCACTGTGCCCGGCCAAGTCTTTTATATTTTAACCAGAGACAGTCTACATTTATATAAGCACATTGGTACATATGTGTGACTACACACATATATGTATTTATATTTCCACAGTGTAATTAATACACAGCGTTCTTCACTGTCTTTCTTTTGTTTTTTTTTTTGTTGTTGTTTTTTGAGACTGAGTCTTGCTTTGTCACCCAGGCTGGAGTGTAGTGTTGCAATCTTGGCTCATTACAACCTCCGCCTCCTGGGTTCTAGTGATACTCCTGCCTCAGACTCCCAAGTAGCTGGGACTACAGGTGCCCACCACCATGCCTAGCTAATTTTTGTATTTTTGGTAGAGATGGGGTTTTTCACTATGTTGGCCAGGTCAGTCTCCAACTTCTGACCTCAAGTAACCCACCCACCTCAGCCTCCCAAAGTGCTGGGATTACAGGTGTGAGCCACCACGCCTGGCCAAATTTTTTCATTTTTTTGAGATAGGATCTCACTCTGTTGCCCAGGCTGGAGTGCAGTGGAGTGATCATGGTTCACTGCAGCCTCAGCCTCCCAAGTAATTGGGACCACAGGTATGTGCTACCACACTAGGCTAATTTTTAAAATTTTTTTGTGGAGACAGGTTCTCCCTAAATTGCCTAGGCTGGTCTGAAAACTCCTGGACTCAAGCAATCCTCCTGCCTCAGATTCCCAGAGTTGGGATTATAGGCATGAGCCACTGCCCGGCTGCTCTGTCCTTTTTTAACTTAACAAATAATACTGGACTCATTCCATACCATCATCATGATCATCATTGTCATCATTATGGTTAATTCCTCTTTTTTTCCTTGAGATAGAGTCTCACTCTGTCACCCAGGCTGGAGTGCAGTGGCACAATCTCGGCTCACTGCAACCTCTGCCTCCTGGGTTCAAGCGATTCTCCTGCCTCAGCCTCCTCAGTAGCTGGGACTACAGCGCCTGCCACCACACCTAGCTAATTTTTGTACTTTTTTTTTTTGTACAGACGGTTTTACCATATTGGCCAGGCTGGTCTCAAACTCCTGACCTTGTGATCTGCTGGCCTTGGCGTCTCAAAGTGCTGAGATTACAGGTGTGAGCCACTGCGCCGGGCTATTAATACCTCTTAAACATTTCCGGGGTGTTCGGTCTTGTTATAAGTCCTTTACTTATATTAACCCATTTATTCACTCACAACAACCTTAAGAATTTAGTACTATTGTCCACAGTTTTTGAGGAGTTAACTTGAGGCACAGAGAGGTTAAGTAACTTGTCTAAGGTTATTTAGAACTATCTCACTCATTTTAATGGCATTCTATAAATTGTTTTTTTTTTTTCTTGAGACAGAGTCTTGTCACCAAGGCTGGAGTATAGTGGTGCAATCTGGACTCACTGCAACCTCTGCCTCCTGGTTCAGGTGATTCTCTTGCCTCAGCCTCCCGAGTAGCTGGAATTACAGGCACGTGCCACCAGGCTCAGCCGATTTTTGTGTTTTTTTAGTAGAGACGGGGTTTCACCATGTTGGCCAGGCTGGTCTCGAGCTCCTGTCCTCAGGTGTTCCACCTACCTCAGCCTCCCAAAGTGCTGGAATTATAGGCATGAGCCACTGCACCCAGCCGACTTCTAGGTTTCATTTAATATTTTTGCTGCCACTGTTTTCTTTGCCTGTGCTTTCCTCTAATACATTCACTTCATATTTTATATATATATATGTATGTATTTTTTTTCTTTTCTTTTCTTCTTCTTTTTTTTTTTTTAAAGACAGGGTTTCACCAAGTTGGTCAGGCTGGTCTTGAACTCCTGACCTCAGGTGATCCACCCTCCTTGGCCTCCAAAGTGCTTGGATTACAGGCGTGAGCCACCGCACCCGGCCATGTATTTTATATACTTAAAACTTTGATCCATAACCCAAGTTTCAAAGCCAGCATCACCAGAATTGGGCAAATCGGCATTATGCACCTCCAATGGAACACTGATACATCAGCTACATAATTTCTTGTGAAAGTGTTTAACTTTAATTCTAAGGAACAATTGGCCGAATCCAGATTGTGGAACATCCCGAAGACAAGGGTCCTGGACTTTAAAAAATGTTAATGTCCTGAAAAACAAAGAAAAGCTGCTAAACCATTCTAGACTAAGTGTGTTGAAGAGCATGGGAATCAAATGCAAGTGAGATCCTTGATCCAATCCTGGATTAAACACTAGTAAAGGCCAAAGTGAGGGAGGAGGAATTGGGGAAATTTGGAGACGGGCTGAACATCAAAGCTACTACTAGGTTAATATTAAACTCCTTGGGAAGGCTGAGTATGGTGACTCATACCTATAATTATAGCACTTTTGGAGGCCGAGGCAGGAGGATTGCTTGAGGCCAGGAGTTCAAGACCAGCCTGGGCAACATAGCAAGACCCCATCTCTTAAAAAAGAAAACAAAACTAGGCCAGGCATGGTGACTTACTTCTGTAATTCTAGCACTTTGGGAGGCCAAGGCAGGCTGATCGCTTAAGGTCAGGAGTTCGAGAACAGCCTGGTCAACATGGCGAAACCCTATCTCTACTAAAATGCAAAAATTAGCTGGGCATGGTGGCAGGTACCTGTAATCCCAGCTACTCAGGAGGCTGAGGGAGGAGAATTGCTTGAACCCAGGAGGTGGAGGTTGCAGTGAGCCGGGATTGGGCCACTACACTCCAGCCTAGGTGACAGAGCAAGACTCCATCTCAAAAACAAAACAAAACAGGCTGGGTGTGGTGGCTCACACCTTTGATCCCAGCACTTTGAGAGGCCGAAGTGGGCGGATCACCTGAGGTCAGGAGTTCAATACCAGCCTGACCAACATGGAGAAAGCTCATCTTTACTAAAAATACAAAAAATTAGCCGGGCGTGGTGGTGCATGCTTATAATCCCAGCTGCTTGGGAGGCTGAGGCAGGAGAATCCCTTGAACCTGGGAGGCAGAGGTTGCGGTGAGCCGAGATCACGCCATTGCACTCCAGCCTGGGCAACAGAGCGAGACTGTATCTGAAAACAACAACAACAAAAAAACCCAACAAAACAAAAAAAATTAGCCAGGTGTGGTGGTATGCACCTGTGATCCCAGCTAATCAGTAGGCCGAAGCAGGAGAATCGCTTGAACCCAGGAGGTAGAGATTCCAGTGAGCCAAGATCGCACCACTGGGCTACAGCCTGGGTGACAGAGTGAGACTCTGTCTCAAACAAACAAAAAACAAAGCTAGCCTGGGCAACCATGGTGAAACCCCATTTCTACAAAACCTATAAAAATTAGCTGGGCATGGTGTGCACGTCTGTAGTCCTAGCTACTTGGGAGGCTGAGGTGGGAGGATCGATCGATTAAGCCTGGGAGGTGGAAGTGCAGGAAGCTGAGATTGCAGCCTGGGTGACAGACTGAGACCCTGTCTCGAAAAAGAAAGAATAGCCGGGTGTGGTTATGCATACCTGTAGTCTGAGCTGCTCAGGAGGCTGAGGTGGGAGGATCACTTGAGCCCTGGATGTTGAGGCTGCAGTGAGCTGTGATCACACCACTGCACTCCACCCTGTGTGACAGAGCAAGATCCTGTTTCAAAAAAAACAAAACAAAAATTCCTTGGGGTGATAATGGTATTGTGGTTATGTAGGAAAATGGCCTTAAGAAATCTGTGCTGAGGTATTAGCGAAGTATCATGATATCTGCAGTTGACTTTCAGATGGTTCAGGAAAAGCAGCAGTGTGCCTCCCCCAACACATACCCACAGCACAGAGGCGTAAGACATATATAGCAAAATGTGGACAGTGGGACTCCAGGGGCAAGGTACGTGGATGTTCTTGTACTATTATTTTAGCTCTTCTGTGGCTTTGGAATTTTTCAAAGAGAAAGGTGAAGAGGGAAGAAAAACTCAACTTTGTTTCATCTGGAATTGAATTTGGTTGCAGGCCCTTTGCTTGCCCTGGCCCTCCTGGGTTATTGTCCTGGATTTCTGGTTTCTTTTTCCTTTTACAGCATGTACAATAGTCAGTTTCCCTGTCTCCTAGGAACTTTTTTTGGGGTGAGTTATTCTTTTTTTGGACTTGGAAGTTTTTATGATTAAGTATCTTTGTGGCAGACTTCAATGACTTTTCTAGAAGTGGGTAAAACCTAGCATGCTTTATCCTGTGCATTGATGCCTTTTTTTTTGTTTTTGTTTTTTAACATTGCATTATGTGCTCCAAGTAAATTTGTGAGGAAGTTTTGTTCCCTGGGACTTAATCCTCAGAAATCATCTTTATCATCAAACTAATATGTCATGTAATTAAACCCTCTTCCAGTGACCCTTAAGAAAAGGTCTCCATTTTCTTCTCAATGGAGAGTTTTTGCAGGAGGGCAGGTCCTGCTTACATTCTTTAGATATGGGCTTGTAAAGACTCCTGGGTTGCGTTTTGTGAAATGTAACAGTCTTGGGTGAGTCATTGGCCTGGAAAAACAGGAGTCTTTGCCGGGGGAGCTCTTAATAGACCCGGTTTGCCAGAAGCTTCTGCTCCCTTTCTGTAGTTTGCTGACTAACAGTTTCAAGGCTTTGGGAAAGGGATGTCATTACAAATGTGTGATGGTGGTTCGTCTCCTGAGCTAGTTTGCCAGGGTGCACCGAGATCTGGGTGTTCAGACCTGCACCCATTGTGGTTGGGGACAGTTTCTTGGAGACTTTACACTGGCCACCCCTGTGGCCACTCTCCTGAGTTTGTCTGTGGTAGCTTTAACCTTGAACAAACCCTCCAGGGTTTGTGGGTGGATTCCTATTGTATCAGGTGCTGTATTTTCTCCTCTCCTGGGGCACGTGCCTCTTTTCTGATCTTCCTTCCCTTCAGCTCCAGCTGCCACCTTCCTTGCCTTCAGACTGGACAATGCCTTGTGACCCATCAGGAGTTTTTGTCCTGATACCATTTCCCCCAGTAAGTTAATGAGATAAACGCATGGGAGATTCTGAAGGGGTCTTTGTTTAAAGCATTGTTGATTTTGATTATCGGCTTGTTAAACATTTCGAGAGGAAGGAAACAGTCCTCAACAGCCTCTTAGGGGGGAGGTTTCCTCTTCCTTGGATTATGTTTTGTTCCGAGGTAGCTGGAGGGGGAAGGATTGGGAAGGTCGCCTCCTGCTTAGTAGAGCAGAAGCAATCACCAAACAAGCAGGCGCTGTGGCTCACATGATGCATGGAGCCAGGAACCCTGGCCTTTGTAGCACAGATGGGTATGTTTGCGAGGTAAATAGACACACTTATACTTTTATGCAAATTAACACATACCTTTATGCTGAGAGCCTCTTGGAAAGAGCCAGTGGCCTTAAAACTTCTTGGTTTTTTTTGAGACAGGATCTTGCTCTGTTGCCCAGGCTGGGGTGCAGTGGTATGATTGTAGCTCACTGCAACCTCAGACTCCTGGGCTCATGGGATCCTCCCACCTTAGCCTCCCAAGTAACTGGGCCTACAGGTGCACACCACTGCACCCAGCTAATCTTTTAAAAACTTTTTGTAGAGGCCAGGCACGGTGGCTCATGCCTGTAATCCTAGCACTTTGGAAGGCTGAGGCAGGCAGATCACTTGAGATCAGGAGTTTGAGACCAGCCTGGCCAACATGGCAAAACCCTGTCTGCTGACAATATAAAATAAAATTAGTCAGGTATGGTGGCGTGTGCCTGTAGTCCCAACTACTTGGGAGGCTGAGGCAAGAGAATCGCTTGAGCCCGAGAGGTAGAGGTTCAGTGAGCTGAGATCATGCCACTGTACTCCAGCCTGGGCGACAGAGGGAGAGAGCGAGACCCCATCTCCAAAAAAAAAATAATAATAATTTAAAGACATGGTTCTTGCTATATTGCTCAGGCTGGTTTTGAAGTCCAGGTCTCAAGCGATTCTTCTACCTAGTCTCCCAAAGTGCTGGGATTACAGATGTTTGCCACTGTGCCCAGCAAAACTTATTTTCCTGAGTTCGATTGGGAGGAGTTTCCCCAGGAGGCCCCACCTGGGGTCTCTCAGCCAGGACCCAAGGATGACCATCCCCAGAGTTGGGTGGTAAGGAGGGGGCTGCTTCCAGGGGTACAGTCCTACAGGCTACCGATTGATTTAATGACCTAATCCTCCCCATGGGAAGCTGGAGGCTTTCCCAGCCGTGGGATTCTGAGGGGATGTGATGAACTCAGTTCAGGAAGCTTGTTTATTTGAACCAGTTATAGAGGCTTTAATGAGGGAAAGCTATGGAGGGCATGGGGCTAGGGGAGAAGAGCTGGAGAGAGCAGTGACTATTGAGAAGGTCTGGGTGACCCTCGGGCCTCGGGCTATTTCCACAGGGACAAGCCTCATCCTCAGAGGCAGGCCATGCCCAGGCCTGCCTCTGAGGATGAGGCTTGTCCCTGTGGGAATGGAGTAGCATGAACATGTCGGTGTGGTTCAGAGTGAAGGGGCCTTATGTACCTTGTGGAGAAATGTGAGCGGCCCCTCCTGATAAAGAGCACTGTGTCAGTTTTTCTCTTTCTCCTTGAAATACTTTAAAATTTCCCAATTTAATTACAATTTTAAGTTGTGACCTTACGAAGAGCTGGCATAGCTCTTGACATCGGGTTTGATGGAGGGAACTTCCATAGGTCGAAATTTCCAATCTGATCTTGCTCTCTGGAGGTGACCCAAGCTCTGCAGAACCTCTGGGCCACGCTCCGTACATGGAATTACTAGGCTTGGAAGTGGTCCCTTCGCCCTCTCCTCTAAGAAGACTGACAGAAATATAAATTAATTAATTTTTTTTTTTTTTATAAAGACGGGGTTTCACCATGTTGGTCAGGCTGGTCTTGAACTCCCGACCTCAGGTGATCCGCCCGCCTTGGCCTCCAAAGTGCTTGGATTACAGGCGTGACCCACCACGCCCGGCCTAAATTAATTTACTCTCTGGGACTTCATCAGCTTGCTGGGGACCTCTCTGGTGTCCCAGGAGAGAAAAGTGTTCCTCTGCCACTAGTTTGCACAGAGGATCTTTTGAGGCCTTTGCTCAGGAAGCTTCCTGCCAGGTGCACAGCCCATAGGGAAGGTCGGTCAGGCCTGGGAGACCTCATACCCAGGAGTGAGGGGGCCCTTGTACCCACTCAGGAGCCAGGATTGTAGCCCTTCCATCGGCTTATAAATAGACGAAGGCTCTGGATTCTGCATTAGTAACCCCTCTGGAACCTGCCAGAGGCTGAAGGTCATGAGTCAGACTGAATTAGAGGAAGATCTGTGGCTGGATTTTATAGGCGTCCTGGTTCCTGACTTCAGGTCTCAGGCTCTGACTTGGCCAGGTTCCAGAGCTCCAGCTGTTCTCTGGGAAGAAAAGAATCTCTTTTAAAATTAAGCCGAAAGATGCCTTTCTTTCCTTCTGTCCTTGTTCCCCCACTGTGCAGAGAGAAAACCTCCACCAGCACGTCCCCTTGGTTAGAACTGTGGAGCCTGAGGACAGAGCCCAGGATCCTGAGTTTCTGGTGCAGCCAAGGAAACTTCCTCAGGCCCGGCATTCCCTTCCTGTTTGTATTGTTTTCAGCTGAACTGCAAGAGGCTGTCAGAGCAGACCTGCCAGGTACTCTCGCATCTCTGTAAAAAAGTGGGTTTCACTCAGTTCAGGACTAGAGAAACAGCAAGATCTGGGCCAGAATCACAAGGATAAATGTTTTAAACCAGAAGATGTAAACAGATGCCTCACACCAATCCCGTGATAGGAACGTGCAGGTTCCTCTGACTCCTTGGTGTGTTAGGGTTATCTGAAGTGAGGACATTTGAAGGCTGGGGGTACTTCCTTCATGGTTCCCATTCATTTCACCACTCGAGGAACCCCAGATGCAGCTAGCAGTGGTGTCTCACTTGTCCAGATTCTTCAGTGCAGAGCCTAGCACTTAACAAGATTTTTTTTTTCTTTTTTTTGAGATGGAGTTTTGCTCTTGTTGCCCAGGCTGAAGTGCAATGGCACGATCTCGGCTCATCGCAACCTCCATCTCCTGGGTTTAAGCGGTGCTCTGCCTCAGTCTCCCGGGTAGCTGGGATTATAGGCGCCCGCCACCAAGCCTGGCTAATTTTGTATTTTTAGTAGAGACGGGGTTTCTCCATGTTGGTCAGGTTGGTCTGGAACTCCCCCACCTCAGGTGATCCGCCCGCCTCGGCCTCCTGAAGTGCTGGGATTGCAGGCATGAGCCACTGCGCCCGGCCAGGACTTACAAGTTTTTCCAGGGTCCACAAAAATATTGGCGACGTGGGAAAAATATATCACTCCCTCTACTCTTGTGAGTTCTGTGAAGATTACATTTAATAAGAGATGTGGGTCCATTTTAGTATGTCTCTGAGAATAAGGTTCCCTGAGGCCTATGAAGGTCTTAAAACCACCCCCGTCTGTCCTCAGAGAGCTTCCAGTCGGGTGGTGAAAACATTTCTCAGATATCCAGGTGCCGTGTTGGGGCAGTGATGTGGAAGGAGGAAATGCAGGCAGATGTGCAGACACAGGCCTTGAGGCAGCCCAGAGAAGGTGTTGTAGTGCAGGGAATAGTCCGTGAGGGAAGGAAGTTCTAGGTGGAAAGCACAGCAAATGCAGAGGCCCAGATGTATGGAGGGAGCCTGGTGCAATTGGTGGCTCTGAGACGGCCACCAAATGGGGCTTCTTACCGTCAGCACTCTGGGCGTTGGGCTGGATAATTCTTGGTGGTGGGCGCTGATCCTGGCCCCTACCCAGTAGGATCCCGGTAGTTGTGACAATCAAAAATGTCTCCAGATATTGTCACATTTCTGCCTCGGGGCAGAATCGCCCCTGTTGAGAGCCATGGCTATAGAGGGAGTGTGGTGGTAAGCTCGGATCTGACCACCTGCCTCTGTGTGTGGGAGGGACAGAAGGAGCCCTTTCTTTTCGCTTCCTGTCCAGCGTGCAGGTCCTGGGGAAGCTGTCTCCAGGCAGGTTTGTGCCTGTGCTGGAGCACTTTGGTGTGTGTGTGGCAGGCATGCTGGTGGCCTGCAGGGCTTGCTCTGAACAGAAGCCCCTTCTAGATGCCTCCCTCCCAGCCTGGTTGCCGTGTCAGTACCTTGTCTGCGGTACATAGGTGCCTCAGCTGGATGCAGTGCTGCATTCTGGCCTTTGCAGGGCTGTTGAATCAGGTCAGGTGGATTTGATTTAAATGTTCCCAGAACCTTCCCGAAGGGCCTTCATCAGAGGGCTCTGGACCTGGAACAGCGTGCGCAGTGCTGCTGTAAAGGGGGCAGGCGGGCTTCTCTGAGCTCGGAGTGTGCAGAGGGGAAACTGTTGAGAATTCCAGATCACTCCCACTAGCAGACCCGTAGCCAGAGAGGAAAGGGCCCTCTTGCATTTGGGCTTCATGGCTGCCCCCACTGGAGCTGGGGCTAACATGGGGTGGTCTGAGATGCGATATAGATGGCACGGTGTGTAGATGCAGGGCCTCTCCTCACCAGTGCCTTACGTTACCTTTTTTTTTTTTTTTGAGACGGAATCTTGCTCTGTCGCCAGACTGGAGTGCAGTGGCGCAGTCTTGGCTCACTGCAACCTCCACCTCCTGGGTTCAAGCGTTTCTTCTGCCTCAGCCTCCCGAGTAGCTGGGACCACAGGCGCATGCCACCACGCCCGGCTAATTTTTGCATTTTTTTTTTTTTAGTAGAGACAGGGTTTCACCATGTTGTGTTGGCCAGGGTGGTCTCGATCTCTTGACCTCATGATCCGCCCGCCTCAGCTTCCCAAAGTGCTGGGATTACAGGTGTGAGCCACCACGCCCAACCTTTTTTTTTTTTTTTTTAGTTGAGATGGAGTCTTGCTCTGCCACCCAGGCTGGATGCAGTGGTGTGATCTTGGCTCACTGCAACCTCTGCCTCCTGGGCTCAAGCAATTCTTCTGCCTCAGCCTCCTTAGTAGCGGAGACTACAGGCAACCACCATACCCAGCTAATTTATTGCATTTTTTTGTAGAGATGGGGTTTCGTCATGTCGGCTAGGCTGATACTGAACTCCTGACCTCAGGTGATGTGCCCACTTCAGCCTCCCAAAGTGCTAGGATTATAGGAGTGAGCCACCATGCCTGGCCCCCACCCCCCGTCTTTTTTTTTTTTCTTGACAGGGTCTTGGTCTTTCGCCCAGGTTGGAGTATAGTGGTATGATCTAGGCTCACTGCAGCCTTGACCTCCTGGGCTCAAGCACTTCTCTCACCTCAGTAGCTGGGACTACAGACTCAGAACACCATGCACGGCTTTATATTTATTTATTTTAATTTTACAGAGATGAGGTCTCACCATGTTGCCCAGACTGGTCTCAAACTCCAGGGCTGAAGTGATCCTCCTACTTCAGTCTCCCAAAGTGCGGAGATTACAGGTGTGTGCCACCATGCCTAGCTTTTTAAATGAGTTTTTTTATTTTTTGTAGAGATGGGGTTTCACCATATTGCCCAGGCTGGTCTCCAACTCCTGGCCTCAAGTAATACTCCCGCCTCAGCCTCCCAAAGCATTGGGATCACAGGCGTGAGCCACTGCACCCAGGCCTTATTTTCTTTCTCTTTCTGTTTTTTTTGAGACGGTGTCGGTCTGTTGCTCAGGCTGGAGTGTGATGGCATGGTCTCAGCTTACTGCAACCTCTGCCTCCCTGGTTCAAGCGATGCTCCTGCCTCAGCCTCCCGAGTAGCTAGGATTACAGGCTCCCACCACCACACCCTCCTTATTTTTGTATTTTTAGTAGAGACGGGGTTTCATCATATTGGCCTGGCTGGTCTTGAACTCCTGACCTTGTGATCCGCCCGCCTGGCCTCCCAAAGTGTTGAGACTACAGGCTTGAGCCATGGCGCCTGGCCCAGGCCTTATTTTCTTTTTAAAAATTAATTAACCAGGCTGGGCTCAGTGGCTTATGCTTGTAAACTCAGCGCTCTGTGATGCCAAGGCAGGTGGATCACCTGAGGTCAGGTGTTTGAGACCAGCCTGGCTAATATAGTAAAACCCCGTTTCTACTAAAAATACAAAAAATTAGCCAGACGTGGTTGCACGTGCCTATAATCCCAGCTACTCTGGAGGTTGAGGTGGGAGAATTGCTTGAACTTGGGAGGCGAAGGTTGCAGTGAGCTGAGATCACGCCATTGCACTACAGCTTGAGCAACAAGAGCAAAACTCCATCTCAAAAAAAAAAAAAAAAATTAACCAGGCGAGGTCACTCACGCCTATAATCCCAGCACTTTGGGAGGCCTAGGCAGGTGAATCTCTTGAGGTCAGGAGTTTAAGACCAGTCTGGCCAACATGATGAAACCCCATCTCTACTAAAAATACAAAAATTAGCTGGGTGTGGTAGCGGGTGCCGGTAATCCCAGCTACTCAGGAGACTGAGGCAGGAGAATCCCTTGAACCCAGAAGACGGAGGTTGCAGTGAGCTGAAATCATGTCACTGCACTCCAGCCTGGGCAACAGAGTGAGACTCTGTCTAAAAAAAAAAAAATTATTTATATTGATATATAATAATTGTAAGCTTTATATTATTTTCTAATTGATCTCTGATTGGCAGTGGGTTGGACTTCAGCGTTTTTTTTTTTTTCCTGCAAGGTGGATTTTTTTTTTTTTTTTGAGGTGGAGTCTTATTCTGTCACCCAGGCTGGAGTGCAGTGGCATGATCTCGGCTTACTGCAACCTCCACCTCCTGGGTTCAAGCAATTTTTCTGCCTCAGCCTCCCAAGTAGCTGGGACTACAGGCATGTGCCACCATGCCCAGTTAATTTTTTTAATTTTAGTAAAGACAGGGTTTCACCATGTTGGCCAGGCTGGTCTCACTTTCTTGACCTGGTGATCCACCTGCCTCGGTCTCCCAAAGTGCTGGGATTACAGGCCTGAGCCACCATGCCTGGCCCAGATTTTTCTTTTAATTTCAGTTAAAATGGATAATGTATCTGTCAACTTCTGAGCCAGAAGGGGCTAATAGGAGAAAGGGAAAGCATGGCTTTGGATCTAGGCTCACCGCTTATTACTCCATGGCCTCAGGCAGGTTACTTACCTTCTCTGAGCCTTAGTTGTGTCATCCTTAAAATGGGAATAATTCCTACCTTGCAGGCTTGTGAGGGCTGACTGACTCTGTACCTGGGCTTAGAAAATGCTGTGGTGACAACAGTAATTATAATTGTTTTTCTGTAGCATCACCTGGCTGCAGGGAGCAGGAAGGAGCTTTGCATCAGGTTTGAATTGGGGTTGGTGACCTCAAGACACATTCCCCATCCCAGGTTTATCCCGGAAGAATGAGGCTGCGTCCTGCAAATGCCATGCCTTGCCCGAGACCTCACCAGGAGGCCTGTTTTGCCCTTGCTCTGCTGGTGGAGTGTGATTCAGGATTGCTGAGCGTGGCTCTGGATGGAGGAAGCTGCAACGTGGAATTTATTAATTAAGGTGGTTGCTCCTGAGGCCTGAGAGTCTGGGAGATTGTTGCAGTTTAATTACTGAGAGTGGAGCGTGTGGAAATTCCCTCTGACATTCCCGTTTTTGATGTTGCTAGAAGACCTGAGGTGCTACCTTGTGTGGGACTCTAGCAGGAGCTGTGTGGCAGTCCTGTGCCCCCCCGTCCCTCTCGCTGGCTCAGAGTGACTTTTTACCCATGTACTTGTATACTGGAGAGCAACAGGGCAGAGTGGTTAAGACCTCGGACAATGTGGGTTTCATCCTGCTCTGATACGGACCAGCTGGGTAATGACAGGTGAGTTCTGTGCACCACGGCATGTTCAGTTATAACGCCCTGTAGGGACGTGCGTGGCAAAGACGGAATGATTCACTTACCTGAGAGTTGTGAGTGGTGCAAGACGCACAGTAAGCCAGAGTAGGTGTCAGCTACTCCTTTAAAGCAGTGCTTTCCACCTGGCGATTTCGCCCCCCACGGGACACACAGCAATGTCGGAAGACATATTTGATTGTCACAACTGGAGGGGGGGCCGCTACTGGCATCTAGTGTGTGGAGGCCCCGGATGCTGCTCAGCTTCTACATGTGCAGGACAGCCCTCCAGCAAAAACTCAGCCAGTCCGAAATGTCAGCGGCATCCTGCTGTGAAGCCTATCCGGTGATTCAGGGCAGCACGCAGACTGTGGAAGCAGGGTCTCCTCCCGGCTCTCCATCTCTTATTGTCCCTCTGAGCCAGTTGGGGACTGACGGGGCAGCTGGGAGAGAAGAGACGAGAAGCTGGGGGTATTAAAAGCCTTTGAATTCTTACTATTTATTTATTTATTTTTATTATTTATTTATTTTTATTTATTTACTTACTTACTTTTTTTAAGACGAGGTTTCACCATGTTGGTCAGGCTGGTCTTGAACTCTCGACCTCAGGTGATCCGCCCGCCTTGGCTTCCAGAGTGCTTGATTACAGGCGCGAGCCACCACACCCAGCCCTTACTATTTATTTTTATACCCATCCCCCATCCTGTAACAAAAACCATTTACTTACGTGGTCTGTATCGTCTTATCTTATTAGTAATGGTAACTAGTATTTATTGATTTGCTGCATACCAGGCACTGGGCCAAGTGCTTTCTTTTTCTTCTTTTTCTTTCTTTTTTTTTGGAGGTGGAGTCTTGCTCTGTCACCTAGGCTGGAGTGTAGTGGCGTGATCACTACTCACTGCAGCCTCAATCTCCCAGGTTCAAGTGATCCTCCCACCTCAGCCCCTGGCATAACTGGGACTACAGGTGCATGCCACCACACCTGGTTAATTTTTGGATTTTTTGTAGAGACGGAGTCTCACTGTGTGGCCCAGGCTTCAAGTGCTTTCTTTGTATATTATCTCATTTTCACAACCTGCCCTTGAGGTAGGTGCTGTTATCACCCCCCTTCTACAGAAAAGGAAACCAAGGCTCAGAGATGGAAAAGACTCTCAATTCTCAAATTCAGCTCCTGATTGTCCCCCAAAACTGTTCCACTTGCTTCTCCCCATCTCAATTGATAGGAGTGCTGACCTTCAGCCACTTAGCCTAAAACCCGGGATCCTCCACCATTGCCCCCACACCCCACAGTGCTCTCCCTGGTGATCCTGTTGCCTGCCTGCACCACGAGTCCCCAACTGGGCACCTCGAACCTTCACCCTCTGCCACTGCATCCTCACCTGAGACACCAGCAGATCTGCCTGGATTCCTGCCACAACCTCTGCTCTGGCCCTGAGCCTTTCTCCATTCAGCAGTTAGGTGGTCCTGTTGGACCTCGGGTCAGACCAGCTATTCCTGTGCTCCTAGCTCCTGGCTGCCCTTGTGACACAGGCCCTGTCCCCTCCCCCTTGAGGATTAAGGCCTGGGCATCCTCCCTTCTCCCTTGAGCCATGGGGCCTATAGTGGTGCTTTCTTCCTCCCCAGACTCCCCTACCCCAAGGGCTGCCACGGTCCCTGGAGAAAGCCTGGCTGGCTGCTGGCTGATCTCTCCCTCCCTGCTGTGGGCTGGGAAGTGTGCCTGGAGCCATTCCCAGGAGTGGGCATCCAGTTAACTGAGCTTAGCTGGTCCTCCCTTCCAGCCCAGTCCCATCGCCCCACCCACTGCCCAGCAGCTGTTGGGACCCTGCCTCCCTGCTGTGCCTACAGGCCCAGCCACAGGCAATCTGCTGTCCCAGGTGCCCTCCCCCTTCCACTAGAGCCTTTTCTGTGCCTCTGCCTCACTCTCCCCTTCCTCTGCTCCCTGTCCTCCTTCTCCTTCTCCATGGATTCCCCTCCCTCCTGCCCACAGCATCTTCAGACTCCCCTCCCGCCAACCTTCTTCCTCCTTGGCTGTTCTGGTGGTGACTTCCCCTAAGTGTCCCCACACTGTCAGGTCAGCCGACCCACTTGGAGGAGGCAAAGCTGAGGCTAGACTCACCTGAGGCTGAGCACAGCTCTCAGGCAGAGCAGTTGGGGCCAGGGTGCCCAGGTAAGGACAGGCAAGATTCTGCCCCTCCCCTCCCCGTTGTGGACTGACAGACTTGACGACAGTGACAGCGCTGGGTGAGTGCTGAGTTTCAGGAGGACCCTTAGGAGGGAGGGGAGAGGTCTCCAGGCAGAGGAAGAAGGGTGGAAGCTGCTTAACCTCTCTGCTCTCTTTGCAGGCTTGCCATGCCACACACCAGGTGCTGGATCAGGCTAGCATGGGGTTATTACAGCCACTGAAGCAGCCCTTGTGCTGTTGAAGCATGTAGGAGGGGGGACAGTCCCATGCTTAGTGAGGGCTGTGATGGGGACAGGAGCCTGTGGGGCCTGAGTGGACAAGGCCCATGGGGTGGGGCAGGTGGACCTCTCCCCTGCTCTGCTCTACCCCCTTCTTAGAAAGCCCACCCGTTTCTACCTCTCTGGAGCAGCTCTCACCGTTCTTCCTCCCGTTCTGCCTTACACCTGGGCCTCGTGAGGTCCTGCCTGTGGCCCACCTGCCCTCCCGCACATCTCACACAGGACTTCACATGAATCCACCCGGACTCTGGTCTTCCTGGGAGACCAGTCTCCCCTGTCATCTCCTGACCAGTGGGGGCCTGATGCCCCCACTTGGCAGGTTGGACTTCCTGCCAGAGAGAGACTCCTCCCAGCCCCTGACCTACCTTCCTGCACTGTCCCATTGCTGCCACGCAGACCCCTTCTGTTCCTGACCACTCTGGCTCTGCGTGCCTGCTGAAGGCACCCCCCTGCCCCTGTAGCCACACCTACCAGCTCCTCGTCCTCCTCCAGGCTCCCAGTCACATGTCCCAAAGGTGCCTCACACTTACCCTTCACATTCTTTGTCTCAGTGTCTGAGATGCATTGACCTGGGTGACTTGTTTGGCATTTGTCTCCCCCTGCTCACTGGAAACCCCCTCATTGCAAGTGAGCCACAGCTGTTTTGCTCACCTCTGTATTCTCAATGCCTGCTGGAGAATAGATGCTTAGTAATTGTTTGGTGAACTCCTGTCTCTTGTGCCTTCCGCCTTCTCTCTACCAGCAAACTCCTATTCATCCTTCAAGACCCAGTGACTTTTCCCTGGAGCCGTCGGCAGCCAGCCTCTCCCCCTGCCTTTTTGCAGAGCTTACTACACTCCTTTGCTCAGCCACTTACTATGCTGGTTTAACGCCCTGGGTCTTCTTTCCTCAGAGGCAGATGGTTGGTACAGTGTATGATACGTGGTTGGCACTCCAGGAATGTTTGTCTTGACATAACGTATCTTTTTAACGCATTATTATGTATTATTTGTGTGGTTTTCTTTTGTCTTGTGTTGTGTGGTTTCCTTAGCCACTCAGTCAACTCCTGGAAGGCAGGTTCAGTGTCATGGCCCCAGTTCTGTACCTTGTGTCCCCTGAGCCTGGTTCAGGGCTGTGTGTACCTAGAAGAGTTTCAGTAAATCCTTCTTGAGTTCCTTTAGTGTCTGCTTAAGGTTATGGAACCCTTGGCAGTTTGAGAAGCATCTTGACCTTCTTTTTCTCATTCTGGACCATCTGTATAATTTGTGGGGCTCACTCTAGGCATATGCCAGGCCTTTAATAATTTCTGAACAAGCCCCCTTGTTTAGAAATTATTAAAAATTTCAAGGCTAGGGCCTGGCATGGTGGCTCACGCCTGTAATCCCAGCACTTTGGGAGGCTGAGGCGGGCAGATCACCTGAGGTCAGGAGTTTGAGACCAGCCTGGCCAACATGGTGAAACCCCGTCTCTACTAAAAATACAAAAATTAACTGGGCATGGTGGTGGGTGCCTATAATCCCAGCTACTCGGGAGGCTGAGGCAGGAGATCACCGGAACTTGGGAGGCAGAGGTTATAGTGAGCCAAAATCGTGCCATTGGATTCCAGCCTGGGCAATAAGAGCAAAAGGCAGTCTCAAAAAAAAAAAAAGAAAAAGCGAAAAAATTTTGGCCGGGCGCAGTGGCTCAGGCCTATAATCCCAGCACTTTGAGAGGCCGAGGCAGGCGGTATCACCTGAGGTCAGGAGTTCAAGACCAGCCTGGCCAACATGACAAAACCCTGTCTCTACTAAAAATACAAAAAAATTAGTTGAGCATGGTGGCTGGCGCTAGTAATCCTAGTTAGTCGGGAGGCTGAGGCAGGAGAATCTCTTGAACCTGGGAGGTGAAGGTTGCAGTGAGCCAAGATTGCGCCACTGCACTCCAGCCTGGGTGACAGAGCGAGACTCTGTCTCAAAAACAAAAAATTTTCAAAGCTGAGTGTGGTGGCTCATGCATGTAATAGGAGGCTGAGGTGGGAGGATTGCTTGGGCCCAGTTCAGGACCACCCTGGGCAACATAATGAGACCCTGTCTCTACAAAAAAATGTAAAAATTAGACGGGCAGCCAGGTGCAGTGGCTCACTCCTGTAATCCCAGCTCTTTGGGAGGCCGAGGTGGGCGGATCAAGAGATCAAGAGATTGAGACCAGCCTGGCCAAAATGGTGAAACCCCATCTCTACTAAAAATACAAAAATTAGCTGGGTGTGGTGGTGCGTGCCTATAGTCCCAGCTACTCAGGAGGCTGAGGCAGGAGAACTCCTCGAACCCTAGAGGGGGAGATTGCAGTGAGCTGAGATTCGCGCCACTGCACTCCAGCCTGGCAACAGAGCAAGACTCCATCTCTAAAAAAAAAAAAAATTTAGACAGGTCTGGTGGTGCGTGCCTGTGGTTTAGCCATGTAGGAGGCTGAGGTGGGTGAATTGCTTGAGCCAGGGAGTTCGAGGCTGCAGTGAGCCATGATTGCACCACTGTACTCCAGCTGGGGCAACAGAGCGAGACCCTCTCTCTCAAAAGAAAAAAAAAAGAATTTCAAGACAGAGCAGAACAGTAAACCAAGCATGGGGCCCTCCTAAAGTCAGGCCCTGTGTGACTGTCCAGGCAGCAGGCCCATGAAGCCAGCCCTAGTCTCATGTGACTCCACTGAAGGAAGATATAGAGGTCACGATCTATCTCCTTTATACAGATGGTGAAATGAAGTGCACGGAAGAGCAGTCACTGGCTTTGGGTTGCACAGCCAATCAGTGACAGGGCAGAACTGAAAACAAGGCAATTCTTGGAGCATGCATACTGTCTTAGGTGGGCCCTGGGGCCCAGAGACTTTGAGCCTCAGTTTCTTCCTCTGTAATCTGGGAGCATTGACCTGACTATAAAAATGACGAATATAGTTGAGTATTAAAAAGTCAGGAAACAATCGATGCTGACAAGGCTTTGGAGAAATAGGAACGCTTTTACATTGTTGGTAGCAATGTAAATTAGTTCAACCATCGTGGAAGACAGTGTGGCGGTTCCTCAAGGATCTAGAACCAGAAGTACCGTTTGACCCAGCAATCCCATTACTGGGTATATACCCAAAGGATTGTAAATCATTCTTTTATAAAGACATATGCACACGTATGTTTATTGCGGCACTGTTTACAGTAGCAAAGACTTGGAACCAACCCAAATGCCCATCAGTGGTAAACTGGATAAAGAAAATGTGACACATGTACACCATGGAATACTATGCAGCCATCAAAAAAATGAGATTGTGTCCTTTGCAGGGACATGGATGAAGCTAGAAGCCATTATTCTCAGCAAAGTAACATAGGAACAGAAAACCAAGCATCACATGTTCTCACTTATAAGTGGGAGTTGAACAATGAGAACACATGGACACAGGGAGGGGAACAGCACACACGGGGGCCTGTCATGGGGTTGGGAGCAAAGGGAGGGAGAGCATTAAGACAAATACCTACTTTGGGAGGCTGAGGCGGATGGATCATGAGGTCAAGAGATCGAGACCATCCTGGCCAACATGGTGAAACCCCGTCTCTACTAAAAATACAGAAATTAGCTGGGCGTGGTGGCGTGCGCCTGTCGTCCCAGCTACTTGGGAGGCTGAGGCAGGAGAATTGCTTGAACCTGGGAGGCAGAGGTTGCAGTGAGCCAAGATTGTGCCACTTCACTCCAGCCTGGCACCTGGCGACAGAGTGAGACTCTTGTCTCAAAAAAAAAAAAAAAGACAAATACCGAATGCACACGGGGCTTAAAACCTAGATGAGGGGCTGATTGGTGCAGCAAACCACCATGGCACATGTATACCTGTGTCACAAACCTGCACATTCTGCACGTGTATCCCGGAACTTAAAGTAAAAAAATAAAATAAAAATTGGTTAGCAAAAAATAAAATGACAATTAGAACAGCTGGCCGTGATCCCTGGACAGTCCCTATCCTTTGACCCCTTCCCTTGAAGTCAGGAATACATTCTCCTCTGCTTCTTGGAAGAGTCTGAGCCCTGTGGACAGGAGTGATAATTGGCTATCGTGGCAGTAGAAGAAATTAAAGCCCTTCAGAAGTGGAGGAAGGTTCTCTTTTCATCTCTCTTTGAAAGAATGTGGGGACTTGGTTGGAAAGTTCCCCAGGGTTCCTTGGTATTTCGGTGCTTTGATATCTAGAGGAATAAAAGAGCAATTAATTGCTACAAATGGCCTGTTCCCGTAGGGTTAGTCTGATGGTGGAGGGGGTGGTAGTGGTGGGTGACAGCTTTTCTATCCCAGGGCCATTGCTGGTTAAAGGGACACACAGAACAGAGAGTCACGGGTTTACCGCAATGTCTGACTTTAGGGGAGGCTTTTGAAATCCCGCTTCCTCTGGAAAACAGGTCTTCCTCAGCCCCTTGGGTCATAGAGCAGCTTTCTTTTCAGAATTCGTTGAAGACAGTGGGTTCTGAGCTGTCACTGGTCCCATACCACCAGTTTCTCAAAGTGTTGTCTGCCATCCTTTCCCCCCACAGGCCTGACAGCTGAGAGCACTGTGGTAGTAGAAGACTCGGTAGTAAAAGTGGGTGTAAAAGCACCCACTTTTTACAGACATGTGGTTATCTACCACATAATATATAAGCACAGGCCTGTGCCCTCACCATTCATTTGGATGGTTGGCATATGCCTTGGAGATGCGAGGCACTGAGCCTTGCACCCCAGCAGAGCAGGTGATGCCGCTGGAGCGGGTGGGCAAGGCTCCCAGCGCCCCTCGAAACTTCCTGCTTCGCCTGTGTCTCCACCCCTCGGCAGTCCACCCTCCTGTTCCATTAACCTGTGCAGGTGACCTGAACGATGAGCTTGTGTGTGGGAGGCAGAAGAAAAGAAGACATTGTTCTTGGATTCCTGCCAGAGGTGAATTGGGGGCACGTAGACATGTGGCCAGGCTGTAGGTCTGCGAACAAGCCGCGTCTGTGCTTTTCATGTGTTTCTGGCATGTGTCTGTGTTAACTGATGTTTATGTACACAACTGCAGGTGTTCACCAAGCACACAGATATGTATACATGCACTGAGCACAGGCTGCGGGGTGCTGAGCTACCTGTGTCTTGCTTGTCGTGTTAGATTTGGTAGGTGGGGTGTCCTCTTGTGCAGGTATCGGACTTGGCCATCGGCTGTCCTGGAGTGATGCATTCTGGTCCACAGTGTCTCTAAACACAGCGTCTCAATTAGACTTGGTGACTAAGCCAAGGGAGCAGGGGGTGTGGTGTCGAGCGGACTGACCTGCTTCAGCCGGAAATGCCAGGCCAGCCGAGCTGCCGTCAGCACCTTATTTATCCCAGAGGTGCGGGTGCGGGTTTCCTGGGCTTGCCAGACACACAGGTATTTCTGGACCCAGGCAGAGCCCAGCTTCTCGAGCTTCCCACCAGCAGTTGTGCATCCTCAGCATGGGGTGTGTGTTCCAGGCCCAGCCCTGGCAGCTGCGTGGGCCCTCCCGACTCCTCCCATGACCCGTGTTCTGTGTCTCCACAGGGCGGCACCTTCCTACTTCTCCCCCGGTCACAGTCCTCCCCCTCACAGTTGAGTACCTGTTTGCCTGAAGTTAATTTCCAGAAGCAGGTAAGGCCCCCGGGGGAAGGACTCTGTAATGTGGCCATACAGTCGTGTCGGGTTGGGGGTGAGGAGTGGTCTTGGACGCCAGGCTCCAGGGCTGATCATGAAGTTAGCTCAGCTGTTACCTTTCACCATGAGCCCTTTTGATGCTCTTTCTCCAGATGGGTTGGTTCTTCTGGGGAATGTTTTGGTGCTGCTGGTTTCTTTCAGGCTAAGACGTGTACAGACTCCGGATAATATTTCATAGAAGCTCTGGGAACCACCAATTCTGTGGCATTGTATTTTTTTTGCAATTTAAACATCATGAAAATGTAAATGGTATGTTTTTAAATGTATCAGAATCTATCGCAATGTGTTTTAAAATGGACAAACAAAAGACGAGTGCAGGGGTGGAGGCAGCTCATGTGTCTGAAGGACCTGCCTTGCCTGGCCTCACTTGAGCTTACTTGCTATCTTCCTAGCGGGTGCAAGACCACCCTGGGTATAAGTAGATATTCTGACAGAGATAAATATGGATGTTCAACAGCATTAGCTTCCAGTTTCAAAATAAAAAATGAGTGCAGGTGGCTGTGTTTGTATTCAGGGCCACTCGTGCCTGTCAAAGCGAGGCCAGCTTTCAAAGCTCTTTATCAGAATGGGTTGCATTTCCCAGACAGCGACCCGTACAGAGAGCCAAAGCCGTCTAGCCTCCAACTGCCGTGTGTAACTTTCAGCAGTCTTGTTCTCCAGGTCCCTCTTGCACTGCCTCCTAATTCTTCTAAAATGAGATCAACTGGTTAAAAGCTGGAAACTACGTGGTGGTCAAGATTAGGTCCCTGCAAAGGCTGGGCAGGAGTGTGGCATCTGACGGTACCTCTTACAGATGCCCTTGGGTGTCTCCCCTGAGAATGTGGTGTGGCCTGTGAAGCCAAGTCCAATTCTCCCATTGTGTGGACCTTTCACGGTGGTCAGGTGCCCCTTCCTCACCATCCTTTCCTGGCCAGCCAGGCTTTCTTCAACAGAGAGGCGGCTCCAAACCAAGAGGAGAGAGAGAGAGAGAGAGAAGAGAGAGAGAAAGAAGCAGGATTGTGTCTCTGGGTCTAATTTGAAAGTATGTACCTTAATGTCTCTTTATTGAATTTGTCCCAATCAGATGTCATTTTCTGGGATGGCACTCACTTTTTGCGGAATGTGCAGTTGTCTACTGCATAAAATATAACCACAGACCTGTCCCCTCAGGATTCATTTAAATAATTAATAGTTGCCTGTTGTTTCTTTTCTGTTTCGTTGTTTTTGAGACAAGAGTCTCACTCTGTTGCTCAGGCTGGAGTGCATGGCGCAATCTTGGCTCACAGCAACTGCCACCTCCTAAATTCAAGCGATTCTCCTGCCTCAGCCTCCCGAGTAGCTGGGATTATAGGCATCCACCACCATACCCGGCTAATTTTTTGTATTTGTAGCAGAGATGGGGTTTCACCATGTCGGCCAGGCTGGTCTCAAACTCCTAACCTCAGATGATCTGTTTGCCTCAGCCTCCCAAAGTGCTGGGATTACAGGCGTGAGCCACTGTGCCCGGCCTGTTTCTTTTCATTTTCCTTTTTTTGGCTCACCTCTGACTTGCACAGCTAGCAGAAATTTTCTTAGGATTTGGAGTGGAAGTGCTGCCCATTTTAGACAGTGGAATGTTTATGGGGCTAGCCAAGAGACCATAATTGAGAACCATCATTACTTTTGGTTCTCACGTTAGAGGACTGGGTGAATAATTAGTGTGTCTAATTTAGTTGCAGTTTAGTTTATGTAATTTAAACATATTTTAATGGAGACCAGTTTTCATCCCTACAGGGGAAAATAAGATTTCTCAAGTGAAATGAATCTGATGCTTGTCAGAATTATGATAAAAATTTAATAGCACATTTGCTTGTATAGGCAACAAAGACATACTTTAATATACTT
Source organism: Ateles fusciceps (assembly GCA_036589455.1). Lineage (NCBI taxonomy): Eukaryota > Metazoa > Chordata > Mammalia > Primates > Atelidae > Ateles > Ateles fusciceps. The sequence continues at coordinate 16,641,742 of JAZHEH010001321.1, forward strand.
GTAGCACACCATGACTGAAATACTTGTATTGTTTGGGTTGATTATGATTTATTCTCTCCAATTACGAGTTTGCTCCTCATTAACACCCTTGCTGCAGATTAGGAGAGAATTATGTAAGCCAGTCATGGTGTTTGTTTCTGTTTGTGTTGGAATGGGAAGGGCAGGAACATGTGCTCCTGACCGCATTTCTGCTCCAGATCTAGCCCTGAGTGTGACCTCTTGTTAGGCAGCAGGACGCAGTCAGCTCGTACTAGGTCTGGAAGAATTATCGATGACCAGACTTTTAGAAATGACAAGTCAGGGGTCTTCCCTGAAGCAAGAACTGTCTCTTCCAGGGAAGTGAGTTGAAGCAGGAGTAGCCTGGCTCCAAGGACCCATGCAGGTGCTGGTGACACTGCAGGCCCACAGCTGGGCAGCCCAAGCCCCGGGGAATCCCAGTGTTAGGCATCCCCCAGGACAGCAAGGCTGCGCTAGCCAGGAAGACAGGGTGGCACCTATCAGTGCTAGCTGTTCATAGAAGGCTTGTTGGACAGGGCAGCGTTGCTGTAAAGCTGGGCGCATGAAGGCAGTCTGTGGTGGAAGCGCTCTGTGATGCAGAACCAATGCTCCTCTGGGAAGCACCTACTGTGTACCCAGTGGGTCCTGAGGGAACGCGGCTGCAAAAACCAGACATCAATCCTTGCCAGGGCAGGGCTGGCTCTCTGAATTAATAAATAGATCTTGCCCTGGGACCCGGGGCTGCAGTGTGGTTTGTGATAGTAGGATTGAAATAAGGAGAGCCAGAGCAGGGGTGATCTGCTTCCCACATTGGCTAAGGTCTGGTCGGCTTGAACTGTGTGGTCTGGAGCCCTGGGAGAGCCAGCTGGGGGTGGGGAGGAAGCAAAGCTGGTGCTTTTGTGTGTGGTGACACCTAGTGGCCAGTTCCTTGTATTTCATCCTGTCTCTTCACCAAGAGAGAGCAAATGAAAACTAGCCAGATAGAATTGGAAGATTTTTACTCCTGGAAGCCCTAACTGCCAGCTCAAAGGGTTTACAGAGCATTTCAGATGTTCGTTGGAGAACACAATAGCCCAAGGCACACTACTTTGGAAGTGAGAGTCCTTTGGAAAAACTAAATTTGGTTATGGGAGACTGGGTTAGGCACTTCGGTCTCTTAACACAATGACCTTTGGCCCTAGATGGATGTGGATATTGCTGAGTGGGAGAAACTTAGACACCACTGGCTTTCTCACTATTCCATTTAGCCAATCAGGCAGTATTTATTCAGTGCCTGCCAAGTGCTAGGCTCCCGGAGGAACAGCAGAGGGGGCCCTGGCCTTGCAGTAGGCAGGGGGAGAGAGACAGTAAGCAAGTTCTCCACCAGGCACTTCCAGAGAATCAGGACAGGCGGGCATGGTGGCTCATGCCTGTCAAAATATTGGAATTCAATATTTTGAGAGGCTGAGGCAGGAGGATTGCTTGATGCTGGGAGTTCGAGACCAACCTGGCTGGGCAACATAGCAAGACCTCTACAAAAAATTTTTAAAGTGGCAGAGTGATGTGGCATGCTTCTGTGGTCCCAGCTACTCCTGAGCCCAGGCGTTCAAGGCTGCAATGAGTTCTGATCACACCACTGTACTCCTGGGTACCAGAGCAACTGTCAAGGAAGGCTTACCTGGAAGGATGTCTTGACGCCAAGACAAAGGGTGGAAAGAAGCCAGTTCCAGGCTGAGGGGACACCCAGTACAAAGGCTGCCAGCGGGGAAGAGCTTCTCAGAATGTTCCAGAATGGACGAGGGCCAGGAATGCAGAGCAAGGGGGAGAGGGAGGAGAGGCAGGCTGGAGAGGGAGGCAGGGCTACGGCGGAGGCCTCGCAGGGTCCTGGCAAGGATTGCGAAATGCATTCTCAGGTAGGTTTAAGCAGTGATGTCATCTGTTTTGGGGAGGCTGAGGTGGGAGGATCACTTGATCCTAGGAGTTTTAGACCAGTCTGGGCAACATAGCAAGTCTCTAAAAATTTTTTTTAAAACATTAGCCAACTGTGGTGATGTGCAGCTGTGGTCCTAGCTACTCAGGAGGCTGAGTTGGGAGGATCACTGAAGCCCAGCAGGTTGAGGCTGCAGTGAGCCAAGATTGCGCCACTGCACACCAGCCTGGGTGACAGAGGGAGACCCTGTCTCAAAAAAAAAAAAAATCATAAGATTATTCTGGCTGTTGTGTAGAGAAAAGGACAAGAAAGGAAGTAGGGGGATCATGAGGAGGTCACATGGTAACTTAGATCCAGGTGGCGATCGGGGAAGAGGTAGACTGCATCATCATCCAGACCCATGGGGTGCAAGTTTCACCCCACAAGGCTGTGTGGAGTCCAGCCCCAGACCGGCAGTGCCGCACGTCTAGTGAAGTAGAAGAAAGTGAGAATGGGTCAGCATGAGGAGTGATGCCCCAGGACAGAGCTTGCCTGCTCAGCTGCACAGGAAGTTATGGCCTTCCCCCGTGCTGGCGGGCACCCTGGGTCTGGGGGGTGCCTGGGGGTCCCTCTCATCAGACACGATTCCTGAGGTAAGTTACTCCTCTTTCCCAGTTCCCAGTTGTCACTTAGGCCCTTTCTGAGCCCAGGAGGCGGTGGAAGGGGGAGCAGACATCAGAGTAAGAAAGTCTGGGCTGTAAGGGGTTAGCAGAAGTTGCTGGAAAGAGACCTGTGCCGCATCAAGCATGCAGCTGCTTATCAGTTTATTACGTGTACTTTTAGGGCAAAGGCTCCATTAGCTTATGGGGAATGAGCAGTTGACAGGTACCTACAAGAAGGTTGCTGCCCAGGCTCTGGCACATTGCTGAGGCTGCCCTCTGTACAGAGAGCCACCCTGCCTGGGAAAGCCTGCTGGTCCAGGGCTTGCTGGTCCTGGAGGGACGGATGGTGTGAGGAGTGTTCTTGGCCCACCAGCTTGGTTCTGTGGTTCTCCGAGCGCAGTTCCTTGGCACCAGGGCTGATAAGGCTCCACCCCAGCAGCTGCTGCGTTATTTCTGACTCATCCAGGAGTTACCAGTGTGTAACCCAAGCCCCTCCATACCCAGCTTCCTCTCCTCCAGCTCCTCCTGGAGGGAGGAGGCTCTGGACTTCTCTCCTGGGGGACTTTCTGTGGGTTAGGTCCCTGCTGCATGTGGACACGGCTGCTGGCCTTCCCAGCAGCCTGCAGGAGCTACCCTCTGCCAGGCGGGGTGGGTTTGTGAAGGTTGAGGTAGCACGCCCTGCAGCCCTGGGCCGGCGCCTCTCCATCGAGCCCAGCCCAGGAGCTATAGCCCTGGCCTCTGACACTTGTCGTGGGCTTTTGCTGAGGGAGCTGTCTCTTGTTTGGGGGCTGGGCACTGATCTCATGGTTTCTTGAGCCAAAGGCCCCAACCGGCTGCCTCTGATCCCATCACTTTTTTTGCCCCCACGTGGAGGTTGCTTTTTCTGAAAACCTGGGACATTTGGGGCTTCATGCACCATGTGTCCTGTGGCTTGTAGCAGGAGCCTTGCTCCGGGGTGGCTGGCAGGTAGAAACAACCAGCAGTCTGGGTCATCTCAGTCTCCCTGGACCCAACAGCTCCAGTCATAGAGGCAGCAGGCAGGCTGGTTCCTGCAGCGCCCGCTGGAGAACAGAGCTGCTCAGCCCAGCTGGCTGGGACCAGCGTGGGTGAGGGAGGAACCCAGCACCTCGCCACCTGCCCCGTGCTCCCAGAAGGGAGACTGCGGGTGGAAAGGGGCTGCTGGGAGGAGTGAGGGTCACTGTCCCAGTGACTAGCAGTGTCAGTGTCCCAGTATCTCACATCCTGATCTCTTCCCCTTCCATGCTGCTACTTGTTCTGCAGGAGTCCCCAGAGCTGGGCAGGGGGATGAACCGCGAGGGAGCTCCCGGGAAGAGTCCGGAGGAGATGTACATTCAGCAGAAGGTCCGAGTGCTTCTCATGCTGCGGAAGATGGGATCAAACGTGAGTGCCTGCGAGGTGTCAGGAAGCGGCCCCCAGGGGAGGGGGTCCCAGGGAGGGGCCCTCCTGGGCTGTTGGAGGGCGGAGCCACTGCAGCTGCCTCCTGCGGAGCCACGGACTGAGCAGGGGCCCCCGGGCCTGTGGCTTGGTTCTAGGGCCGCTTCTGTCCCCCAGGCACAGACCCCAGCACGTCGAGTTCTGGGGGCCCTGCTAGGTAGTCTGCCACCCCTGTGCCAGGTTGGGACCAGGTGTGTGAGGGTCTCAAGGCCCTGATCTTCCTTTCCTCTCCCCCTCCCAATCCTGAAAGTCTTCTCTCCCAGGGGTCATCTGAGGGACAGCTTGGCAGGACAGGCGCTGAGGGGGCAGCAGCCATACGGGTGAGGGGTATTTCTCAAAAGAGCAGAGGGACATGGAATCACCCCTCAGCCTTCCGGCCAGGGCCTGTGTCTTCCACTGGCCCTGTACTAGAGCCCTGTACTGAATGTCAGATTCAGTCTGAGTGGCAAGGCCTGTGGACCCCTGGACCAAGTTTAAGGAGGATGGGACATGGGTGTCCTGGCTCTGAAAGCAAAGGGGTCAAATCTTAGGAATAGAGGCCCGAGAAGCAAAGGAGGAGGCACCACCCAGGGACCAAGCAGGCCTAGGCAGTGCCTCTGGGTTGTGGGTGCTTTTTAGGGAACAGGTGCATGCTGCCTGCCCCTCACCACGGCTCTCTCACCCTGCAGTTGACAGCCAGCGAGGAGGAGTTCCTGCGCACCTATGCGGGGGGTGGTTAACAGCCAGCTCAGCCAGCTGCCTCCGCACTCCATCGACCAGGGTGAGTCGGCGGCAGAGGGGCTGGGGCAGTGGCACAAGTCCCAGGGGCACCAACTTGTGGTTCCTTTAGAAAGCCCTCCAGCCCTCTTGATGGGTGATCCATGAGACCCAGGGCCCACTAGGAGGGGCTGCAGCTCCCTCCACCTGCAGAGCTGAGCCAGGGAGCCTCCAGAGCCTCTCACCTGACCCATTTCCTTCCCCAGGTGAGAGCCAAGGACTCTATAAGGCAAATGGCAGGATCCCTTTCTTAGGCCTGGAGGAGGCAGGAAATGGAGGTGTCTGGGGGCCCTCATAACTGCAGAGACTGATTATTGCATTTCTTTAACCTTTGGCCTAACCCCTACCCACCCAGCACCCTGTCCAGAGAGAGAGAAGCTGTCCTTGTGTACTAGGACAATGCCATCACTGTTGTCCTGAGCACAGACCACATTATGGCTGGTGCGGTCCTGGCTGTGGCCAGAAGGAATGCCCCAACGCCTGATGTCTCCATGCGCCTGAGGGAGTTGTATCTTTTTTGAGTGACCTCAACCAATCAGCATGGTAACAGGCAGATTTGAGGGTTTGTTGTGTAGCAGGCACTGTGTTTAGTGCTTGATATATATCACTTCATGCTATTGTAGGTAGCTACTATTTGTGTTAATACTTCCACTTAACAAGCAAGGAAACTGGGATTTGGAAGTAGTAAGTTACTTGGTCATGCAGCCAGGTGGTTACTGGGGAGTCCCGGGATGCACACCTGAGGCCGAGGAGCTCTCTGCTGCCTGCCATCTTTCCCATGACCCACATGGCTACTGGACAGCCACGTCCCTCGGCAGCTTAGCAAGCTTCTCCTTCTCTAGAAGGCTTATCATGACACTGAGGCCCAGTGTTCTGACGAGCATCTCCGTAGAGTCCTTTCCTTTTATTCTGTTTTTATTTTTTAAAAATTTTAAATTTTTCTTTTTTTGCTTACCCGTTCACCTAATACACTTAATATTCTGTTTATGCTTTGTTGGAATGATTGGCCATGAAATACTATAACCTGTGGCATGTCCAGATGCAAGCAGGCTCCCGGAAGCAGAGTGCTGATGGCTGCATTTGCTGTGTTTGAGGCTGGCATGTGGGGCCTGACCTAGATCACCAGCCAGCCCTTGTTCTCTGGATGTCTCAGGGCTCTGCCCTGGCACAGGGCCCGTTTCCAAGTGCTGATGCTGGGTGTGACCTGGCTAGTGCACCCAACTCAGCAGAAACCTTCCAGGTTGCAGCAGTGGCTCAGGCAGTTCCCTGGGACAGCAGCTCACCATGCACAGCCTGCCTGGGTGTGTCTGCCCAGGTGTGCCTCCTGGATCATGCAGCAGCCTGTTTTGCGTGGCGTCAGCTCCCGCCCCATCCTGAGATCTCTTGGGTGAGTCCCCCTCTCTTCCAAGGCTAATCTGGGTTTCTAGCATGGCACCCTTTACCCTGGCTTCTGACTCATGTCAACCTGAAACCTTCAGGCTGTTGAGTCCCTGGGGACTCACCTTCCTTCCCACTTAGTCTTGGTCACTGAGTTAACCTGAATTTGAGCTGGGATGGTAAGAAAGCCTCCAGTTGAAGACTTTTGGGAAAAAATCAAAAAGACATCAAAATGTAGGACCATATGTCAGTATAAAAAGCAGCAACAGGCCAGGTGTGGTGGCTCACGCCTGTAATCCAAGCACTTTAGGAGGCCGAGGTGGGTGGATCATCTGAGGTCAGGAGTTTGAGACCAGCCTGGCCAACATGACGAAACCCTGTCTCTACTAAAAATACAAAAATTAGCCAGGCGTGGTGGTATGCACCTGTAATCCCAGCTACTCGGGAGGCTGAGGCAGGAGAATCACTTGAACCTGGGAGGCGGAGGCTGTAGTGAGCTGAGATTGCACCTCTGCACTCCAGCCTGGGCAACATAGCAAGACTCCATCTCAGAAAAAAACAAAACAAAAACCAGCAACAACACACATACACACAAGTTGTATATGTGCATAGAAAAAAAGCTGGTGGCTGGGTGCACTGGCTCGCGCCTGTAATCCCAGCACTTTGAGAGGCCATGGCAAGAGGATCACTTGAGCCCAGGAGCTCAAGACCAGCCTGGGCAACATAGGGAGACCCTGTCTCTACAAAAAATACAAAAATTAGCCGGCTGTGGTGGCATGTATCTATAATCCTAGCTACTAGGGAGGCTGAGGTGGGAGGATCACTTGAGCCCAGGAGGTCAAAGCTGTAGTGAGCCATGATTGCACCACTGCACCCCAGCCTAGGCAACAGAGGGAGACCCTGTATCATAAATTAAAAAAAACAAAAAACAAAGAAGTTGGTGGAATATATACCAGGCTGTCAAAAATTTTGTTAGGGCGTGCTGGGCACGGTGTCTCACCCCTGTAATCCCAGCACTTTGAGAGGCCAAGGCGGGCAGATCACCTGAGGCCAGGAGTTTGAGACCAGCCTGGCCAACATGGCGAAACCCCATCTCTACTAAAAATACAAAAATCAGCCTGGTGTGGGTGCCTGTAGTCCCGCTACTTGAGAGACTAAGACAGTAGAATTGCTTGAACCCGGGAGGTGGAGGTTTCAGTGAGCCAAGACCGTGCCACTGCACTCCAGCTTGGGAGACAGAGTGAGACTGTATCTCCAAAAAAAAAAAAAATTTGTTAGGGGGTAGGACTATATACGGAACTTTCACTTTCCAAGTCACACATTCTTGTAAAACTAATATTTTAACATTGTACATTCATTTGTTTGTCATAGGGAAAGTTAAAAATATATATATTTAGAAGAACTCTTTATTTGCCTAGCTGAACCCACAGTTGAGAATAAAAATGAGCTCTGCCAAGTTGCTGAGGAAGGTCACTGACCCCGCTTAGCTGTTGACCTTGCCCTGAAACTGCTGAGCAGTAGGAGCAAGCTAGCGGCTGTGACCAACTGTGTGGGCCGTGGAGTCCGGGTCCTCCTTGGTGGTTGGTATCCACAGTTACTTCTTTCTTTGGGAAGGAGGCTCCTGGAGCTGAAGCTGGAGCCAGGGAGACCCTGGAAAATCACTGGGGAATAGGTGTCAGGAGTCATTCCCTGCTGCTGGGGCACCCTGTGGACTGCCCCTACCTTCATAAAGACACCTCTGACCTGACTGCTGAGGCCTGAACTGTACAGGAGATCTGAGCTGCGGGAGGCTCTGAGAATTCTGTGGACCGGGAGTAGAGAGGGGGAGGGCCGGCCATTCGAGCTTCATAAGCATACTTATTTTCCTTGTGAGCCTAAGGACAGCACAAACAAACACAACAACAATAACAACAGAACTGCAATCAGCCCAGTCCCCCAGTGAGCTTACCCATGTGAGGGCAGGCCTCTGCATCTCTGCCTGTGCCCTGTGGCCAAATGGATCTCTGTTAAAATCTCACCTGCCCACCTTCTCCACTGGCAGAGCCAATCTCAGCTGATGCTGCAGGGTCCTGCTACCAGAGGCTCAGGCACTGCTCAGGTGGTGGAAGCCCTGGATTATTGTCTCCAGGGAACCTGGGGCAGGTGCAGGGACTTCTGCGATCAACCCCAAGGCCCAGGAGCTTGCGGGTAATGGCTTGGTGTGCACTTCCTGCCCACTAGGTGGTGCTGTCTCTCAGCAGATGCTTCAAACTGCTTTACGTGTTCCCTGAGCCAGAGGAGACTCCAGCTCCCCCAGGACTCCCCGAGCCGGGGGTCTGAGGCAGACCCTCCCATGGACAGCACCTGACATTGGTCCTGAGGGTCTGGATGGGTCTGGTACCTGGGGCACTGCTCCCTTCCTGAGGCCCAGAAAGGGGGCCTTGGGCATCCCTTTACCCCCACCCCCACTCTCTGATTCTTTCCTCAGTCATATTTGTCAAGTATCTGTGGGGGGGCCAGGCAGGTGCTAGAGACCCTGGGGCGGGGCCTCCCCTTAGGGGCTCACCAGGTGGTTCCAGCAGAGGCCCTAGTAGCCCCCCCCCACCACCAGTTCCCAGCCCGCCTGGCCTCTGCTGGGCTGAGACCACCAATGACAGCCTCCTCTCCCTCCCTTGTTCTTCATGTCACCCCTCACTGACTGTTTCCTATTCCCTTTCCCTCAATCATGCTGGCATCCTCCAGGATCACCCCCTCTCTTCTCTCTGTCCCACATATACTCCTGTGACTTCAACAGAGAGCACAGTCAGCTGACTGACGACCAGCATCACCGCAGTCGCCCATGCCCAGCCGACCCCGCATTTTCCGCCTGTGCTCTGCCCTGACCAATGCCCACCAAGTACGTAGCGCCCAAGGACTCAGCCTTGACTCCTCTCTTCCCCAGGAACCTAGTTAGTTACCGAGTCTGCCCTGAGGTTCCTCAGACCTGCTTCATTCTCTCCCTCTCCTTTTGAGTCCCCCTCTTGGACTGGGCCCATACACACTCTTGTCTCATCGCTGCAGCTTGCTCCTATCTGGCATCTCCTCTTGCCCCCTCAGGTCTACCCTCTACCCCCACAGGTGGAGAGAATTCTGGAGGCATAGAGTGACATCAGCGAGTCCCTACTCAGCTTTTTCTTTTGAGGAGTCTTTTTCTTTTGAGGAGTCTTGCTCTGTCACCCATTCTGGAGTACAGTGGCATGATCTTGGCTCACTGCAACCTCCACCTCCTCAGTTCAAGCGATTCTCCTGCCTTAGCCTCCTGAGTAGCTGAGGTTACAGACATCTGCCACCACAGCCAGATAATTTTGTATTTTTAGTAGAGACAGGGTTTCACCATGTTGCTCGGGCTGGACTCGAACTCCTGACCTCAGGTGATCCACCTACCTTGGCCTCCCAAAGTGCTAGGATTATAGGCGTGAGCCACTGAGCCGGGCCTCTACCCAACTTAAAGGCTTCCTGCTGCCTTGAGGACAAATCCAGCCCCCTCAGCTTGGTGAGCAAGACCTGAGTTCACACCATAAAGGGCCATAGTGAATGGCCGTGTTCACACCTTTCTGCTTTACCTTGTTCTCCTGCCCCCTGCAGCCTGGGCCAGGCCCTCCTGTCACATGTGTGTGCACCTCGGCTGTGCTACTCCCATGCTGTCTCCTAATCCATCTATTGACCAGACTCTGAGCTCCTTGAGCTTGGAACTGTGGCTTCTGTCTTCTTATTTGCAGGAGTGGGACCCACTAAGCCCCTAGTCATGCTTGGACAAATGAGTGAGCTGGGTTCTGGTCCCCCAAGGGTGGCTAAGCAGACCTAGCAGCGAGGAGGACTTGGCTTTGAACCAGAGGAAGTCAGTTCTTCTCAGGAAGGTCACCCTGCTGGGAAGGGACAGCTGCAGGAATAGGGAGGGCCAGAGCCTCCCGAAGCAGGGCCTGTGCAGTGCTGAGTCCAGGCCTCTAATGGCCAGTGCTGCTCCCTCTAACGTGTAGTGATTGTTTCTCCCAGTTATAGAATTGTGCACGGGGGAAAGAGAGAGCAGAAAAGATTAAAGGATTGACCCGTACTGTGTGGCTGTAATCACTGTTAGCCTTTGTTAAGTTTCCCGTCATCCTTTTATAAACATGCATACATCTGTAGCACAGGCTGGGACTATAGCATTTTAATATCCATTTTTAGCTTATAATTTTACTGTGCTCTTAAATAATTTCCAATAAAACATTTATTTTTAATTTTTTTTTTTTTTGAGACAGAGTCTTGCTCAGTTGCCCATGCTGGAGTGCAGCGACGTGATCTTGGCTCACTGCAACCTCCATCTCCCAGATTCAAGCAATTCTCCTGCCTCATTCTCCCAAGTAGCTGGGATTACAGGCACTTGCCACCATGCACAGCTAATTTTTGTATTTTTGGTAGAGATGGGGTTTCACCATGTTGACCACACTGGTCTGAAACTCCTGACCTCAAGTGATCTGCCTGCCTCGGCCTCCCAAAGTGCTGAGATTACAGGTGTGAACCACCGTGCCCAGCCCAGCCATATGCTTTTTAAAGCAGGACAGTGTTTACTTGAGGAACAGGTATGATTTGGGCAGCTAGCTGTATCAGAAGGGGGCAAAAGAAATGAGGAGCACTTTCTGTTGCCTTTTTACCCTGGGCCCTCCATCTATGAGTGCCTTCTAATGTGCTGGTTCCCTGAGAGCTCCGGGTCTCTTACTGCCTCAGCGCTGCACTGGGGTGGTGGCCAGCAAGTACAGCTCCAGGCCCCCCACGGCGCTTTGCAAAGGCAACCCATGGCCAGTCACCCCGCAGAACTGTCATCCTCCCACAGTGCCTCAGAATAGGTCCTTGTTGGGGTGTCACAGGGCTGAGAGGGACCCCGCCTAGACGTGACTCATTTTGTCGAAGCTCCTTGTTTTTTCTCTGCCTGGGGGCCTCCCGGGGCCGTGCCCTGTTCTGCCGCTGCCCTTCTTGCCTGTGGGAGCTGTGTGCTGGCACGGGGACTTCCAGGCTTGTTCCAGCCTCTACCTGATCACACTCTTTCTCCAAGAGACTTTCCAGGGAAGGTTTCCCCAGCTGCTGCCAGCCAGGCTTTCCCCTTTGGAAGCTGAGGCTGCTGGTTCAGGGTCTGCTGCCAGCGAGCCTAAAATAGGTCACTTGGCCTGAGGGTACACTGAGAACCTTGTAAAAATATCTGTGGTCATGCGTAGATCAGCTGAAACCGGGCTGTGAGGAAACGGCCTCTCCTTTCATAGCATGGCATGAGGGAGGCAGCCCTCTGCTCACCAATCCCCTTGACCCTCTAAGTGGCCCTGCCCTATTGTAGCAGTGGTGGCATGATCTTCTCCATGGTACAGCTCAGTGTGGAAAGTTCTTCCTGGAATCCCCCCCCCCCCAACAGCCTTCCAGCCTCCATTCTTTCACTTCCTTCAGGAAGCCCCCGACCCCTTCCAGAGTCAGCACATGCCCTGGAGGTCCATGCCAATCTTACCGTCTTATATCGGGAGCCCCTTGGGGCCAGGGTCTGTGCTGTGTTCACTGTCACACGAGTCCCCCCGCCCGCCTCTGCTGCAGTTTAGGTGCCTGCTGGGTGGATGCAGGGACTGTGCCTTCCTGGGCCGAGCTGCTCCAGCAGCTCCTCCCTGTGGGCAGCCGGCTGGGCTCCTCCTTTGCACCTCGTGGTGACTGCGCAGATGATCTGCTGGGGTTTCTGGGTTCCCTCTCTCCCTGTGTGGGGCTTAGAGGCTTCTCCCAGAGGCTCCAGGCCATAACAGACTCTGCACTGAAATTAGTCAGGCCCAGGGAGAATTCTAGTCTATGGGATGGGAAGCTAATCTTTTTTAACTTTAATCAACACTTACATGAGAATTACTTGTAACCTAATAACAAAATTGAACCAGAAATCACCTATATATTGAATCAAAGAGAAAACAGCCAGGAGGATTTGGTGTATAAGTTGTGTCAGTGAAAAGGGGAAAAGATCCCAAGAAAAGCAAGGAATGTGCTGAAGTTCAGGGCCAGCTGCTTACTCAGCATCTGGCTCCGGCTCCAGGGAGGGTCGCTTTGACCCCATCACCCAGTGTCATGGGTTTTGTTGTTTAAAACTGAGAACAGATGCCCAAATGGCCTCAGAGAAGTCCTTGTGCAACTCTACACTTACCCCTCAAACCCCAGTAAGAGGTGAGCCCTGTCACAGAGAGGGGCATTGAGGGCTGCTCAGTTCAATGACTGGACAGGTCCACTCACATCAGCCACAGTTGCTGTACGTGCCACCACACAGCACTGCCCGTGAGTGCCTGGACCAGCAGAGCAGATTGGCATGTGAACTAATGCAGAAAGAGCTTTGGGCTGAGGGGAGGGGGAGACCACCTAGGAAGCCACAGAGAAGAGGTGCTGTTTGCACAGGGCCTTAGAGAATGCATGGCGGCCTACATGTAGAGAAACTGGCGGGAGAGGAACTACACGATTCTCTTCCAGAATGCTGCCCAGGAAGGGACGGCAGCTTGGGGTCAGGGGGGAGGTCAGGGGACAGTCTGCAGCATTAAGTTCTCAGAGCATGGGCTGCATATTTGCACACCTCAATCACTGAAGGTACTTGTTAAAATGTAGACTCCAGGGCCCTGCCATGGCCCCAGAATGCCTGCTAGATGAGCCTGGGAATCATCATTTTAAGCAAGCTCCCAAGGTGATTCAGTTCTGATCCCCCACTAAAATTTGAGAATATGCCAGGATGGGCCAGACATGGTGGTGCATGTCTGTAATCCCAACACTTTGGGAGGGTGAGGCAGGAGATCACTTGAGTCCAGGAGTTTGAGACCAGCCTGAGCAACATAGTGAGACCCCGTCTCTATTGAATGTGTATATATAAAAGAAAATGAAGAAAAAAGAATATGTCAGGGTTTTAGTCAAAAGATCTGGTCATCTCTGTCCCTTCTTGGCAGTCAAAGCTCCCTGGTCTATGAGAGCCTATGTTTTGGGGAACCAAGGAATTTGAATAAAGGGAATGAGTATCTCACCTGGGAAAACATACCACAAAGGTAGTGTATGTGTGTCAGGCTCAGCAGGGATGGGAGGGTGGGAACACGGCAAGATGGATTTGGAGGAGCACATCTGGGATTAGAACAGAGCAGAGATAATAGAGCCCCAGGTGCGACCCTGCGGGGATGTCGTTTGTGATGCTTTATGCCGCGGATGTTACCCTGTGGCCCGTTAGATCAGGGATAGATTCATCACGTTCTGCAGATGAGCAAACTGAGCCTAGATGTGCAGGGACCTCCCCCTGGGAAACACAGCTAGTCACAGTCAGACCCAGGCTGGGTATCAGCTGCAGGGTCTTGGTCCTGGGGTACCACAAGGGACCCCAAACCTGGGAGGGCCTTCGGCTGCCTCCTGAGCTCTCGTTGGCTGGTCCAGGAGGCCCAGTGTCTCTGCTGGGAGCTGGCTCAGTGGCTTGGGGCACATCCACACAGCACTGGCTGCTGCAGGTGCCACCACCCAGCAGCCTCCTGTGCCCGTCGTGGTTGTCAGCATGGAGCCCAGGAGGTGCCCCTGAGCCTGATGCTGCTTTGGCTGCTAAGACCTTTGTGGATCTATGGCCACCAACCCCATAGCAACCTGGGTTTCCTGCTGTCTCTGGGTAAAAGCCATCCCCTGGGGGACTTGGGAGGCATCAGAGCTGAGATGTGTATAAGACAGCCGGCTTAGGGCTGTTGAAAACAGCACATGCCACCAGCAGGTCTTGGTTTGTCCAGGAGGAGGCCTAGTCCAGGGTAGTACCTGAATTTTGTCTCCTTCAGAAATGCTTCCCTTTGGAGGAACGTCTGGGTCCTGTTTTTCCAGGTAGCCTTTCCCTAGAGCTGGTAGTTAAGCCACTTCAGTTTTGGATAGCAGATGCTAGTTGGTATTAATAGCAAGATTAATGAGCTCATGGGAAGAGGAAAAGGTACCTCAACCAAAAACCATATGGTCAGAAGAAGGGGATGAGACACAGAGTGGGCATTGTCCTGGACACTTGGGAGCATGTGGTCGTATTCCCTCTCCAGCCTGGTCTGCCATGTGTGTCGAGGATGGGCCCTGGGCTTGCCAGGTGGCATTCCCTGGACAGTTGGGAAGCACTTAGCCAAAGTTAGCTCCCTGTGCTGATGGTGACTTACAAAGGGAATTCCCCCAGCAGCCATCGGAATTTGCAGACCCTGAAGATTTCAGGTTACATTTCTGAGTTTTGGGGCCCCACCTTTTTATCCTCCTTAGGAAGGAGTAAGGCTTCTGAGGAGTTCAGGAGGCTGCCAGGTACCTGACCCCAGAATGTCTGACACTGTCCTGGGAAGTTCCGGCCAGTAGGGAAGTGGGGTGCTGAGGATTTCAGTGGTCTTGCAGGATGGTGTGGCAGAAGCTCCCTGTCCCCAGGGCACACAGTTGTGGGGGAGCTGGGCCTGGGAGAATCTTGGTTCTTTTTTTTTTTTTTGAGAAATGGAGTCTTGCTGTGTTGCCCAGGCCAGAGTACAGTAGTGTGATCTCGGCTCACTGCAACCTCCACCTCTTGGGTTCAAGCGATTCTCCTGTCTCAGCTTCCCAAGTGGGTGGGACTACAGGCATGCACCACCATGCCTAGCTAATTTTTGTATTTTTGTTTTAGTAGAGACAGGGTTTTACCATGTTGGCCAGGCTGGTCTCGAACTCCTGACCTCAGGTGATCCACCCACCTTGTCGTCCCAAAGTGCTGGGATTACAGGCATGAGCCACCGTGCCCAGCCTAGAATACTGGTTCTGAATCGGGTGATGCAGGAGTGTCCATCTGTGGCTGAAGTCCCCTTTTCTCCAATGAAATTGTACAGGGCTGTGCCCTGTCTGGTCTGCGGAGCCTGCAGGGCCTGCAGCCTTTGGGAGTTTAGCCAAGCTTTGTGTATCCTCATCAACTTTGGAGGAAGGCTTGTACTCAGGACTGTTTTCTTTCTCCCTGGCCACCTCTGAGCACCTGTGCTGAGTTGGACTTTGGAGGATCCTGGATCTGGAGAAGTTCCCGGGGATAGGAGGTCAGCTTGTCCCTCCCACACCCAGCTGCTTTGGTGAAATGAAGGCAGGATCAAGCCCTCATCTTGGCTGTGAAAGCAGACTCCATCATGTTGGATAATCCAGGGAGGCACCCTGGAGGTGGGAACAGGGTCCACTGATCAGGGTCACAGGCCTTTGTCTGCTACATTTTACCCATGTGGCCTGGGACTGGCCTGTTTCCAAGTTTGCAAACTGGCAGCTAGTGCAGCACTAGGCTCCGCCAGGATCTCCCCAGCCAGGTCTGTGAAATGCCCTTGCTCTGTGGATTGGCTTTGGGGCTCTAGCATCTCCATGTTTCTCTTTTCTGTTCTTTTCATCCACTATCGCTGATCCAGCTATAATCCTGCAGGGCCTGCCCTGGCAGTTCAGGAAATGCATCCAGCTGCCCAGTGTATTCAGGAAAGGACCTTTGAAAGACTTCAGCTTAAGAGTCTCAAATAGCAAGAGTGATTCTCAGCAGAGTTTGGGAGTTGTCAGAGTACCCCAGGAGGCTTTCTTCAAAAGCCTGAGTGAGCCAGGCCAGGCCTAGGGTGAGTGTTGGGGGGAGTGGAGCTGGGCTTCCAGCTTGCTGGTGGGAGTCATCCTGAGCTCCCATTGTCTGCCTCCCGCCCCGGCTAGGGCCAACTTCCCTTTCTAAGCTCCTGCATATTTGTCATTTTTTTTCTCCCCAGTCATTTGACTAGGCTTCATCAAAGGGGCAAAGCTGGCATTGGCATGGGATGAGAGGGCCTGCTGGATGCCCTGCCCTGGTTCAGAAAGCCACACCCTTGCCAGTACCTTGTCCCTGGTTTCCAGGGCAGGTGAGCCAGGGGACTAGTGAGGTGTCTGGCAGTAGGCAGGGGTAGGGAGTCAGGCTCAGGGGAAATAGGAAGTGGGGGACCAGGTTGGGGGCAGGGGCCAGGGCCAGGGCTCTTCCCACGTTGGCACTCTGGGTTCCATGCTGAATTGTCTCCAAGGTGTCCCTGGGCTGCTTTGGTGTTGTTTTTAAACCCTGGTTCTTAGTTCCATTTTGACGGAACTCAGATGCCAGGAGGTAGACGAGCCTTAGTGCACTGGGTGACTGGAGAGGTCCGTGGTTTCCTTTCTCCTTCTAGGGTGAAGGCATGGGCTTTGGAGTCTGGATCTGGGTCCTCCTCCTGCCTCTAATTCACTGAGTTGCTTTGTCTCTCTGAGTTTCAGCTTCCTCATCTATAAAGTAAAGATTCATCCTGTGTCCCAGGTACTTGCCCAGATGCTGTGATTATGTCAGTGAACAAAACAAAGTCCCTGATAACATGGATGTACATTGCAGTGGGGGAAAGGAAGGTGCAGATCACTGTAGAGCTCTGTGGGTAGCACTGAGGGTGCTGAAGACCTCATTCACCTGAGGGATTGAGACACGAGGGCCATTTTAGAGGTTGTGTTAGGGAGGGCCTCCATGGATTGCAAAAGCCATGAGATAAACTTGGAGAAGAGCATTAAGATAAACTTGGAGAAGAGGCAACGGAAGCAGCAGGTGCAAAGGCCCTGGGGTGCAAGGACTTGTGCTTGAAGAACGGCCAGGGGCCCACATAGCTGGCACAGTGAGTGGTGAGAGGTGTGTTGTAAAGGGAGGTGAAGGAGCAGTCAGAGACCAGTGCGTGTGGGTCCTGCGGGCCACAGGTGAGGAGTTGGGCGTTGGCCTTGAGTATGATGAGCAGTCTTGCAGTAGGAGCTTCTGGAGGGTTTTGAGCAAAGGCATGGTAGGAGCTGGCTTAGGTTTCTAACAACTTCCCTTGGCTGTTATGTGGAGAATGGACCACCAGGAGCCAGTGAGGGGGAGGTCAAGGCAAGTGGGGGATTCAGGAGTCCACCCACACCAGAGTGGTGGTGGCAGAAGTGGTGATATGCTCAGTGTCTGTCTTACAAGTAGAGTCAATGGGATTTGCTGATGCATTGTGTGTGGAGTATATGTGTGACAGAGGAATAGGAAGACCCCAGGACTCCTGAGCAGCAGGATGGAGGTGCCGTCAGGTGAGATGGGAAAGGCTGTGGAGCAGGCTTGGCAGATGCACCACCTGACACTCCTACCAGCAATGGATGAGGGTTCCGGTGCTCTACAACCCGGCCAACACGTGTTCTCATCCGTCTTGTTATTCTAGTAGATGTGAAATGGTTTATCATTATGGTTTTGGGGTTTTGTGGTTGTTGTTTTGGTTCACAAGTTTTATTCAAGAACACATACAAAATATTGCAGATAAATGAAATGTAATCTTTGTCTTCCTCCTCTTGTTCGTCCTGGTTAATGCGGAAGTAACGTGATTCGTAACTCTCTTTGCTGTTAGCAACTACGCGCAACAAATCACGTAGATGATTATTCTTCAAATATTTTTTGGTGAGATATTTCAAATACCTTTGGAGAGGGGCACTCTAGCAGCGTCACGGTTACCTTGCTCTTGCTCCTTTCGATGGTCACCACCCCTCCACCAAGGTTCCCAGCTTTTCTGTTCACTTTGATCCTTTCTTGCAAAAACTGCTCAACATTGGAAGCATCCATGATTCCATCTTCTAGGGTGGGTGCAATCAAGAAAACTTCAGAACCTGCTTCTTTTTGCCCTTCGCCACAAGCTTTCACAGGAGCCATGGCAGCAGCGGAGGCAGAGACGGAGGTGAGCGAACCACGCAGACGCAGAGAGTGTTGCTGTTGTTTTGAGACGGAGTCTCGCTCTGTCACCAAGGCTGGAGTGCAGTGGTGTCATCTCGGCTCACTGCAACCTCTGCCTCCCGGGTTCAAGTGATTTTCCTGCCTCAGCGTCCTGAGTAGCTGGGATTACAGGAGTGCACCACCACACCTGACTACTTATATTTTTAGTAGAGATGGGGTTTCACCATGTTGGATAGGCTGGTCTCAAACTCTTGACCTCAGGTGATCTACCCACCTCAGCCTCCGAAAGCCCAAACTGCAGGGATTACAGGCATGAGCCACTGCGCCTGGCTTTTTTTTTTTTTTTTTTGGACGGAGTCTCACTCTGTCGCCAGGCTGGAGTGCAGTGGTTTGATCTTGGCTCACTGCGACCTCCGCCTCCCAGGTTCAAGTGATTCTTCTGTCTCAGCCTCCCGAGTAGCTGAGACTACAGCCACACACCATGATGCCCAGCTAATTTTTCTATTTTTAGTAGAGACGGGGTTTCAGCATGTTGGCCAGGATGGTCTTGATCTCTTGACCTCATAATCCGCCCACCTCAACCTCGGAAAGTGCTGGTATTACAGGCATGAGCCACTTCGCCCCGCCTTTTTGTTTGTTTGTTTTTGAGATGGAGTCTTGCTCTGTCACCCAGGTTGGAATTGGAATATAGTGGCTTGATCTCGGCTCACTGCAACCCCTGCCTCCTGGGTTCAAGCAATTCTCCTGCGTCCACCTCCCGAGTACCTGGAATTACAGGCGCATGCCACCATGCCCAACTAATTTTTGTATTGTTAGTTGAGACGGGGTTTCATGATGTTGGCCAGGCTGGTCTCGAACTCCTGGCCTCAGGTAATCATCTATCTCAGCCTCCCAAAGGGCTGGGATTACAGGTGTGAGCCACCGTGCCTGGCCTCATTGTGGTTTTGATTTGCATTTCCATAATGACAGATGATGTCGAGTATCTTTTCATGTGCTTATCGGGCATTTGTATATCTTCTTTGGAGAAATGTCTGTTCAAGTTCTTTATCCATTTTTAAAAATTGGGTTCTCTCAACTTTTTTATTATTGAGTTTTAAGAGTTCTTTATGGACTGGTCGTGGTGGCTCATGCCTATAACCCCAGTACTTTGGGAGGCTGAGGTGAGTGGATCACCTGAGGTCAGGAGTTTGAGACGAGTCTGGCCAACATGATGAAACCCCGTCTCTACTAAAAATACAAAAATCAGTGGTGGTGGCCGCCTGTAATCCCAGCTACTCTGGAGGCTGAGGCAGGAGAATCGTTGAACTTGGGAGGCGGAGGTTGCAGTGAGCTGAGATCACACCACCGCACTCCAGCCTGGGAAACAGAGTGAGACTCCATCTCAAAAAAAAAAAGAAAAAAAATCATTTCCTAACCCAAGGTCATGAAAATTTGTTTCTATATTTTCTAACGAGATTTTTATAACTTTATCTCTTGTATTTAGATCATTTATCCATTTCAAGTTAATTTTTGTAAATGCTGCAACGTTGGCATCCAGTTTCATCCTGTACGTGTGAATATACAGTTGTCTCCACACTCATTTGTTCAGTTCTTCCCCACTTAATTGTCTTGGCACCCCTTGTCAAAAATCAACTGGCTGGCCGGGCACAGGGGCTTACACCTAGAATCCCAGCATTTTGGGAGGCCGAGACAGGTGGATCACCTGAGGTCAAGAGTTCAAGACCAGGCTGACCAACATGGCGAAACCCCATCTCTACAAAAAGTATATAAAAAAAGAAAAAAATTAGCTGAGTGTAGTGGCACGTACCTGTAATCCCAGCTACTTGGCAGGCTGAGGCAGGAGAATTGCTTGAACCTGGGGGAGGTAGAGGTTGCAGTGAGCCAAGATTGCACCATTGCACTCCAGCCTGGATGATGGAGACTCTGTCTCAAAAAAAAAAAAAAAAAATTAACTGTCCATAAGTTAGAAGGTTTATTTCTAAACTCTCATTTCTGTTCCACTGATCTGTATGTCTGTCCTTATGCCACTACCGCCCAGTCTTATTTACTTTGCCTTTGTAGTAAGTTTTGAAATTGGGAAGTGTGAATCCAACTTTGTTCTTCTTTTTCAAGGTGGTGTTGGATATTCTGGGTCCCTTGCCTTTCCATATGAATGTTAGAATCAACTTGTTAATTTCTACAAAAAAAAAAGGCAATTTTTACAAACTCCCCAAGAAAGGGATTTTGATAGAGATCATGTGTTGAATTTTGTTCAGTAATGTTTTGTACTGTTCAAAGCACAAAATTTGCACTTTGTTAAATTTGTTACTGTTTTATTATTATTAATGCAATTATAAGCGGAATCATTTTCTTAATTTTACTTTCAGATTTTTCATTGCCAATGTATAAAAATACAATTGATTTTTGTATATTGACCTTGTATCCTGTACCTTTAACTTGTTTATGAGTCCTAATAGTTTTTCTGTGGGCCAGGTGCAGTGGCTTATAATCCCAGCACTTTGGGAGGCCAAGGTGGGCAGATCACTTGAGCTCGGGAGCTCAAGACCAGCCTGGGCAATGTGGCAAAACCCCATCTCTACAATAAATACAAAAATTAGCCAGATGTGGTGGCATGCGCCTATAGTCTCAGCCACTCAGGAGGTTCAGGTGGGAGGATTGCCTGAGCCTGTAAGGGGAGGTTGCAGTGAGCCAAGATTGTGCCACTGCACTCCAGCCTGGGTGACAAAGTGAGACCCTGTCAAAAAATAAAAAAAGTTTTTTAGTGGATTCCTTATGATTTTCTACATACAAGATTGTGTCATCTACAAATAGAGATAGTTTTACTTCTTCCTTTCCAATCTGTATGACTTTTCTTTTTCTTGCTTAACTACCCTGGAATGAACCTTCAAGACAATACTAAATAAAAAAGTAAACATCCTTTTCTTTTTCTTTTTTGAGATGGAGTCTTAGCCACCCAGTAGCTGGGATTACAGGTACCCACCATCATGCCCAGCTATTTTTTGTATTTTAGTAGAGACAGGGTTTCACCATGTTGGCCAGGCTGGTCTTGAACTCCTGACCTCAGGTGATCCGCCCGCCTCGGCATCCCAGAGTGCTGGGATTACAGGTGTGAGCTACCATGCCCGGCTGACATCCTTTTCTTATTCATAATCTTGGTAGGGAGAGCTTTTACTACTAAATACGATAAGAGCTGTGGGATTTTCATAGATGACCTTTATCAGATTGAGGATGTTCTCTTCTATTCTAGTTCATTGAGTGGTTTTATTATCTTGAATTTTGTCAGCTGCTTTTCCTGTATGGTTTTTGTCCTTTATTGTATTGAATTTTACAAGTCATTGATTTTCAGATGTTAAACCAACCTTGCATTCCTAGGATAAATCTCACCTGGTCAGGGTATAGAATCCTTTTTACATGTTGTTGTATTCAGTTTGCTAGTATTTTTTGGGGCATGTTTGCATCTATATTCATATGAGATACTCATCTGTAGTTATCTTTTCTCATTATACTGTCATCTGGTTTTGGCTATCCTTATCTTTTAATGTGTTAGAGTTTGGAACAGGAGAAACAGATTAACCTCTCCCCCTCCTTTGCTCACCTACATCTGGTGGGGAAGGGACAAATAGAAGATCTGAGCTTAAGTTCAGATAGTGTCAGCATAGGTGCCAAGGGGGAAGACAGAGCCTCATCTGTAAAACAGGATAGGAAATGCAGCTGGCAGCCTGCAGGCAGTGGGCTGGCCTGCTGCCTCCTTTGCAGTGCATCCAGGACAGCGAGAGTACCTGAGGGAGCTGCCATATGCTGGCTTTCAGAGGAGAGACCGCAGGACTCAACCTCTGAGGACCCTCCTGGCTCCAAAACTCCTGCTCTGAGGGATCGAATCAAGATCACAATGTAATAGCTCACCCTTCCTATTCGGTAACTGGCCCAAATTTCATAGAGAAGAGGAAAAGGGGAACCAGTTTCCTTGGCCGGAGGCCTATCAGGTTCGTGGCCAGACCTCACTGAATGACAAATACCTGGCCAACCAGTGAAAGGACAGGTCAGAGAATGCTCTGGAAGAACTGACAGCCTTCCTTCTTTTTGGTCCCAAAGAAAAACAGATCCTGTGGTAAAGCCTGGAAAACATCCTTAAGGAACAGAAGAGAGCACAGACAGGCCGAAGCTCCACGGGCCTTTTCCTTTCTGCAGGGCTCCAGCAGCACAGTGGGAGGCTCTATAAATGCCACCAGGGAAGGGGGTGGCAGCTGGCAATGTGGGAAGGGTAGGGCTCTTGCAAATCCTTTGCTTCAAGTGTCTTGTTAAATAGCCATCAGAGTCCCTGTGTGACCTGGAGAAGGTTACTTCCTTCCCACCCTCAGAGCACAGGACAGGCACACACACTTGACAGGCTGCGGAGTCAGGAGTCCTGGTCCCCCAGGTTTGGGCTCCTCTGAGGAACCAATGGCCCATTCCCACTGTAGATGTACCATTCCCTCCTGGGGCAGCCAGTGCTATTTTTGTGCCTGCAGCTCACTACAGAGGCCCAAGGTCCCTTAGCAAAAGCCCACAAGGCAGGCAGGGAGAGGAGTGAGTGGGTTGCCACCATCACTGCCACTAAGATACCGTCTTCTGACAACTCCCCTTTCACAGCCTCCTGCCAGCCCCCTTCTGATTAGCGAGCGAGCTGGGCAAGCAGCACTCAGGAAAATCGGCATCTGTTAGGTAACCAGCTCAGCTGCCATGCAGGGGATGATGTAATCTTGGATTCTGTGGTTGCTAGGAAAATTCTGCTTGCAGTAATATTGCGTGGTCCTAGGGCTCAGGCGAGAACAGAATGTTCCCAAGAAGACAGGGGAAGGATTCTTAGGGCTTCCCAAGCAAGGGAGCCCCATCCCAGGAAGCCAGATGATTTGTGCCCCTTTCTAGGTGCTTATTTCCTTTCTGAGGAATGGAGGTTGTGCTGGTAAATCCAGAACCCCATGAAATTGGGCTGGCGGTGGGAGGTGACGAGGCTCGTTCCCTTAGCAGCACCTTGATGCTCTAGTGCCAAGTGGAAGGCGTGTCTTGTGCATTGCATCCTTGTAGTTGGGCCCTCTGTCTCTGGCCCTCCCAATGGCTGGGTGCATCCATCCTCTCTTGGTAGAGCAGTTGGAAAGAGGTCAGCATGTGCCCACTGAGGGGGGAGACACCCCCTGTGGTGTGGACAGCCGGCTCACGCTGCCGACTCCATTTCACATGCCAGGAGCCTTGCTTCGCACCCCCCCACACTGGCCCACCCTCAGGTGGCCTTTCCTGTCTCTGCTGTTCCGATCCACCCCCTCACGAAGAGAATGCCTGCAGTAGCACAGACAAGCTGTCAGAAAGACCACTGGCAGCCAGACTAGTACTGTTTGGGACCAAGTGAAGAACTGCCCTTTTACAAAGGAGGTAAGAGCAGCAGGACAGGGTTAGGGAGTCAGGGTAGAGCCCTGCAGGTCACCTCCTGGTCCACAGGGGCCTGCTGGCCATGTCAGCCCCTTCCTCTCCAGGCAGCTGTGGGTGTGGGCGGCAAGTTGGCATTTCCAGCTTTTCCCTCCTCCCCGCTGCCTATCCTGGTCACTTGTCAG
The DNA here is from genome assembly GCA_036589455.1 of Ateles fusciceps. Classification (NCBI taxonomy): domain Eukaryota; kingdom Metazoa; phylum Chordata; class Mammalia; order Primates; family Atelidae; genus Ateles; species Ateles fusciceps. Next base: position 16,665,133 of record JAZHEH010001321.1, read on the forward strand.
AGCCTGTCCTCTGGAAAACAAGACAAAGGAAGTGATTTCACAGGTACCTGGGCCAGAATCTCAAATTCAGGATTAGGAAAAAGGATTGCCAGGCGCGGTGGCATGTGCCTGTAGTCCCAGCTACTCGGGAGGGTGAGGTGGGAGGATCGCTTGAGTCCAGGAGTTCTGAGCTGTAGCACACTATGCTGATTGGGCATCTGCACTAAGTTTGGCATCAATATGGTGACCTCCTCAGAGCAGGGGACCACCATGTTGCCTAAGGAGGGGTGAACCAGCCCAGGTCAGAAACGGAGCAGGTCAGAACTCCCCTGCTGATCTGTGGTGGGATCATGCCTATGAATAGCCACTGCACTCCAACCTGGGTAACATAGCGAAACCTCGTCTCTGGAAAAAAAAATACATACATATATATGTATATATATATATGTATGTATTTTTTTTTTCTTTTTTTTAAAGAAAAAGAAGGATTGTGGGCATACCTGTCTCAGTCAGAGTCCGGGGAACAGCAGGCTGGACATGGGCCAGGCCATGCTCCACGGAAGAGGTGTTGGGTTTGGGTGAAGGAGAAGCCGCTGCAAAGAGGAATAGCTTTTCAAACCACAGTGAGCCAGACCCTCCAAAGGCATCAAGACATGAGTCCTGAAAAGAAAGAGGGAGGTTCCCAGCCGAGTGCGGTGGCTCACGCCTGTAATCCCAGCACTTTGGGAGGTTGGGAGTTTGAGACCAGCCTGACCAACATGGTCTCATCTCTACTAAAAATACAAAAATTAGCCAGGCGTGGTGGTGGAGGCCTGTAATCCCAGCTAGTCAGGAGGCTGAGGCAGGAGAATCGCTTGAACCCAGGAGGCAGAGGTTGCAGTGAGCCAAGATCGAGCCATTGCACTCCAGCCTGGGCAACAAGAGCGAAACTCCGTCTCAAAAAAAAAAAAAAAAAAAGAGGGAGGTTCCCCAAGGGCCGTCCCCGCCCTGGCTTTGGTAACCCTGGAGTAAGGGTTGTGAGCAGAGCTGAACCCTGCTCCAGGTCACCTGGGAGTCCTGCCTTGCAGCCCTACAGCAGGGTTCAGGCCTTTTCCCCAGCCAGGCTGCAGGGAAGACCAGAGGGGAGGAAGACTTGAGACTTCCTCAGAAGCACTTTATCCACAGAAAGTGCCACGACCCTCCTGGGCAGGGGCTCCAGCTTGGCCACGGCCTCCTTGCTTGTCCTGCCAGTGCTGGAAGTCACATCAACGATGTGTTCCCTTATCTGCAGGTGCAGAGGACGTGGTGATGGCGTTTTCCAGGTCGGAGACAGAAGACCGGAGGCAGTAGCTGCAAAGCCCTTGGAACACCCTGGATGCTGTTGAGGGCCAAGAGATTTGTGTGGCTCCTGGGCCAGCTGAGTGGCAGCAGATCCCCCTTGCCCCACCTCCCCTTTCCCCTACCCAACCCTGCCCTGCCCCACCCCGCCTCACAGCTACTCAGTGGGGCTGGCATCAAGGGAGACACCAGTGGTGCGTTTATGATTGGCTTAAAGGGTTGGACTTGTGATTGGCTGCAGGAAGAAAACCTTTTTATTTTTAAATCTTGACCAACAGAAACCTTTTATTTTTATTTCTGACTCTTATTTTTAAAAAAATTTGCGCCTCGGTATCTGGCTTCCCCTGGAAGCTCTCCGAGCTCTGGTGCTTTAGTTAGATCATTTTTTAGAAATGTGAAGAGGTCTGATTGGCTGCTTAAACTGGAAGGGACTGTGATTGGCTGGTTAATGGGGAACTGGTTTTTTTCTTTGATTGGCTGCAGGTGTTCTGCTGATAGCAACAGCTTCCCTATCTTGAATGCAGGAAACAGGGTTTGGGACATTAGTCGTTATATTTGACTTGAAAAAAAAGAAACCAAGTGCGCTTTGCAATATTTATTACACAAAGAACTTGCTGCTGCCTTCACATTTGGGGTTTGTGTTTGAGTTTGATTGGCTTTCGGTGTGTGTGTTTGGTTTCCCATTGGTTCACCCATGACTCCTGTTGCCATGGATTCACCCCCATCTGCTGCTGGCTCTGGGCCTGCGGGTCCACCTGGAGAGTACATTTACTTTAATGAGTGCACCTGCCTCTACCAGCAAGGGGACCCCTAGAACCCTAAGCAGGATCCACAGCTGGAAAGCTGGGCCCCTGAGGAGCTTTGTGTCGTCTTGAATGAGCAGCCCAGGGCCTAGAGGTAACCGTTTGGTGGGATTTATGTGCATTGCCTGCTTGAGCTGGCAAGCAGCCACCGTCTCTTGGTGAGAAAGGGATTGCCGAGGCACCATCCAGGCCCCCAGCTGGGCCGGGCCCAGCAGACGAACGCTGCCCAGCTCTGTCCTCTTGGCCAGCCTTCTGTGTACCCACTTCCTGAGGCCTCATTTTGGGGGTCCTCTTGGAAGGGGGAAGAGCTGCTTCCAGTGTGAGACCCCAAAAGACTCTGGAGGTCATCTAGCGGAGGTCTCTGCTTGGGAGCCCAGAACCCACGTAAAAGCCCCAGCTTGGCTCACAAGGCCCAGGAGACTTCCAGCTCCAAACACCAACCCCGACCTACCCCAGCCGGGCTCCCATCTGTCTGCCGCCAGCGCAGTGGGTCCCACCAGCACTGGAATCTCTCATCCAAGGCCTGTTCCTTCCACCATCCACTGCCTTTGGAAGGATCGCTCTCCATGGAAGGGACAGTGTCATTTGTTTATGAAGTGCCACTGGGACGGCTGGCTGGGCCTTCACCAAGCAAGTCCCTTCAGACTGGCCCTTCAGCCAAACTCAGGCCCAGAATTGCAGTTCAGAATGGCAGTCCTGGAGGTGGCGGTGGGGGTGCAGGTCTAGTGTTCCTGCAGGAACCCTAAGTCTTCCCACCTGCCACCCCCTCCCCAGGAGGGAAGTGGGCCTCCTCTCTCCCTGGAGTACTCGTAGGTATGGGATCTGGGGAGAGGGGCTGGAGAAAGATGCAGTCCTCAGGAAGGGGCCTCTACCCTTCCCCTACACTGGTAGATGGCTAAGGCCCCTAGGTGCCCAGAGCCAGGGGGCCCCGCTCAGAGCCAAATCTTTCCCTTTCTCAGGGCTTGGGGCTCACGCCACAGGGGCTCCTGAGTGTCATGAAGTGCACGGAGCCAAATGACCGAGCCCTGGAGAGCCCCATGGTCGGTGGGTGGTTCACAGTGTGCTCTGGCACCATCAGCCTGTTCCAGAAGGAGGATTCGAGCGTCAGGCTATGACCCTGTGTCCTCCTGTGCACTCACCCCTAGCCCTGGTTAGCTGACAGCCTCTGATCCCCAGGGAACAGGGACAGTGGGGAACACAGCTGCAGCTGAGAGCATCTTCTCAGGAGGGTAGCGCATGTGTGTGTGTGCTGTGTGAGCAAGCACACACCCATGTGCACACTCACATACATACACGCACACACACGTACTCTCCCAGCTCAGTGGCCTGGAGGTCTGGCTGAGCCCCTGGGGGAAAGGTGAGTTACTTCGTCTCCCTCCTCCAGGTCATAGTGCCTGGAATCAGGTGTCGAGGCCATGTTGCTGGCTGCCCACTCTTTGTACCTGTAGCTCCTGTAAAGGGCCTGCACCCAGTGGATACCTGGTTGAGTGTGTGGTCTCTGCCCAAGCCTGTCCTCGTCACAATCACAGGCCTTGTTCTTGTGAAAATGACGACCCTGGCCTGTCTCATCTTCTGAAGAGGAAAAGTCAAAGTGTTGCTGTGGCTTCATATTTCAACTAAAAATCTATCTGTTGGAGAAAGAAATGAACAATAAAGAATTTTCATAGGTTGGCGTGTGAGCTGAGCTGGTTTCTCCCTCGGAATCAGGTGCTCTGACTGATTTCCCCACACCATGTGGGCTCTGTTGCTGTGGGGCCCCTCCCCAGGGAGGCACAGCCAGGAAGGTTAATTTCGATAAGTGTCTGTGACCTGAATTGAGCTCTGGGTTTGGAAGAATTTCTAGACCTACCCAGCCCAGCTCAAGGGTCCTTAGGAAGGTTGAACCTCCTTTTTGACCTGGAGATTCTAAACATCATTCCAGATTCAACTGAGATCAGTAAACTTCAGAGGCAGCTTCATCCTTCCACACCTATAAAAAGACATAAGCACTCCGTAAGGGCGTGGGGGACCCCGCCATCCTAGGCACCCCAACATCCTGATGTGACGGCACTGGTCATACGATGCTTGTTACAGACACCCAGAGTATCTGTCCCACCATCCCAGAAGTGGAAAATGTATTGGTTTTCAGCTATATGTACAAGTTTGGAAGCTGAAATCATTTCTGCTTCAAGAATTTTTGCTTTGGAAGCATTTTCTAGAAATTTTCATTTCCACCCTTCATAATCCCATTTTGGGTCTTTTTTTTTTTTTTTTTCTGTTTACATAGTCTGACTGCTTCTGTTTCCTTTTCAGAGAATTTCACTGGGTCCTAGAGGCTATGGAGTTTACAGAATATGAGCACAGTGGCACAGCCAACATCACTAAACCTTTGTGTTGGGGGAATATTGGGTCTTTTAGCAGCCCATGCAGTAGGCAGATGTGAAGCCCCTCTGAAACATTTCTGAAAAGACCTTGTCCAGGCTTTGCTTGAATGCTCTCTAGAGTTGGGGAGCTCACTACCTCACAAGTTAGTCCAGGCCACGTTCATGTAACCTATGCTTATCCTTACGTTGAGTTGATCTGCCTTTTTCTGTAACTTCTTGTCCAGAAAGGAGTTTGTAGTCATTAAGAGAAAAATAAAGGTCACTGTGTTAGCCAGAAGTTACTTACATAGAGACACATCCAAGGACCTGTGGTAGGTAAACTATGTGCAGAACCCAACCCCTGCCCAGCACTCTGAGTGACACTGTCAGCCTTGTGGTTAATCAGCTCTTCTGAGCTAAAACGCAGCAGACTGAGGGACTGACCAACTGGCCCTGGTCCCACCTGCCAAGCCCCCAGCAGAGAGCTTGGAAACCAGAGCCAAGCAGGATCGTCCTCTGGGCGCTGTCTAACCTGTCTAAGCTGCCTAAGCTGTCATGGGAAGTAGGCCACGTAAATGAGTCGGGGACACTTCACCAGGCAAAAAACACTGGGGACAGCCTTGGGTCTTTCAGGGACCCTCAGCCCACAGAGCAGGCAACCTCCTGGGTCACCTTCCCAGGTACAGGCTGGGGTAAAGACCCCAACAGGCAGCATTGGGACGGCTGCGCCAGAGAGCTGGGAGCCAGGCTGAGCCTGTGCGGAGGGAGGCAGAGCGCCTGGCCTCTTGGTGTTTCCCAGGTCTGGGGGGCGGGTGGTTGAGAATGAATGAAGTGCTTCTCCCCGTGGCTGCAGGTGAATACCAGCACTGAGAATCCAGCCTGGCCCCAGCCTTTGAAGAGGTCTTTTGTAGCAGGGAAGTTGATCCCCTCCATTGGTGGCAGAGGGAGCTCTGTGGCCCCAGGGGACCCCCCGACACCACCCAGCTGCCACCTTTGCTTGGGCAGGGCAGGTTCTCTCTCTCTCTCTCTCTCTCTCTCCCTTCGTCTTTTGTGTTGCCCATGGCCACCCAACCCTTTCCCTTTCCCAGAGGAAAAAATGCACCCAGACTAACCAACTAACCCGAGGCTGCATTGAGGAAACATTCCCCCACTCTGCACCGTCCACTGAGAGAACTTGATCTGGGAGACAACTCATGCTCAAGAAACTTGGGGGGGACTTGCAGGGTGAGTTGGGGGGTGAGTTCTAATTTGAAGAAAGTCCTTTTCAAGGGACAAAGACAGGGAAATGCCTTTTGAATATCAACTAGCATCTTGCTTTCACTTTTCTCCTTGACATTGGAACTTTTCCATCACAGATGGTTCCCAGAGGTGCCTTCTAGTCTGCCAGCATGGAAGTCAGGAGCGCTTGACACAGGGCCGAGCCACACCCTACCCACCCTGCCCGTCTGCACCTCTTCCAGAGTCCCTAGGTTAGGAGTATGTGTAGCAGGTGGCCGTCCCTATCTATTTGCACACCTGTGGGAGCCCCGCCCTGCCCTGCACAACCCCAGAGGAGGTGACTTCAGACCCAGAGCCTCTGAGTGTTTCCACTGCCTGACCCTTGTCCTGCTTCTGGTGGAAGCGGGTGGATCTTCACAAGCATCTTTGACAGGTGTCTCCTGTGTCCAAGTCTTTTTTTTTTTGAGATGGACTGTTGGTGCAATCTCAGTTCGATGAAACCTCTACCTCCTGGGTGCAAGCAATTCTCCTACCTCAGCCTCCTGAGTAGCTGAGATTACAGGCACCTGCCACCACACCCAGCTACTTTTTGTATTTTTAGTAGAGACAGGGTTTCATCATGTTGGCCAGTCTGGTCTTGAACTCCTGACCTCAACTGGCCTCAGCCTCCCAAAGTGCTGGGATTGCAGATGTGAGCCACTGTCCCCGGCCATGTGTCCCAGTCTTGGTAACACAGCTAATGTTGATTGGATGGTACCTGTGTGGGTGCACGCTCAGTCCCAGTCACAGGCGAGGTACGTTCCTAGGCTGCCCCGAAGCTCCCTGGGCCTCTCTGAAGCCTGCCATGCAGACCTAGCACTTCACCTCCAAGCCCAGCTGCTTTTGCTAGAAGTTCCTCTTCCACTTGAAATCTTCCAGGTTTAGACTGTTTGCCCCGCAGCATAAATCTTTCTGTCCACATAGCTGGGGGCTGGGAAGACATCATGGTTTAGAGTGGGAACTGGAGGCTGACCGGAGGCAGGACTGAATCTGTCACTTGGCAGCTGTGTGACTTGGGGGTGAATGATGAACCTTATTGAAAAAATGGAAAAAATAGGAGCATCGGGGCCATAGGCTGTTGGTGACAACTAATGAGATAATGCCTACGACACGCTTAGCAGAGTGACCTCCGGCCAGTAGGGGGTCAGGACGGAGGGTCATTGTTAAGTCACGATGGTGGGTGTCCCTCCACCCCATCCTCTTTACTCAAAAGTCACACAGAGCGAGGGCTTGTCTGTAGCCTTTGGTGGGGAGGAGCACAGCCCCAGGTCCCGCTAGGTGCTTAGGAAACGCTTATTTGATGAGGATGAAGAAGCCCAGATGATCCCTTTGTAGAAGCCACTGCCAGAGCTGCCTCCAGCTCCCGAGCCCCTGCCCTGAGCCTCTCCTGCTGCTGAACCGATTTGCCTGGGGGAAGGGCGCTCACTGGAGCAGAGCCCCTCCGCCTTCCCCAAAACCTGCCAGCTGAGGAGGGTGCCCCAGGTGAACTCTGTCACGGCTGGGCAGGCAGGGAGGGACCTCTGCAGAGCCCAGGGGTGGGAGTCTTGTTTTCCAGGGGAACCTCCTGCTCACCTCGTGCTTAAACTCCAAATAGAATCACAGCCAGTCAGGAAAGGGTATAAAATTAAATCCTCAATCATGATCAAGTGGTTAAAAAAACCCATCACAGCCAGTGGCTCCTTCTCACTGCAGCCAGCTCTGCCTGAGAGCAAGCAAGAGGAGGAGGAGGAGGAGGACGGGGCTGCCTTGGCCCCAAGCACGCCTCCCTCCCCGCTGGCCCTTCTTCCTGCCTTCCCAGCCCCCCAGGGCCCGAGACTCTGCACCCCTCACCCCAAGGGAGGCTGGGAGGGTGGCTGCTGTGGGAGGAGGCCCACATCCTCCCGAGCAGGCAGGGCTTGGACTCCGAGCTCCGGAACTGCAGACCTGGGATCAAATCCAGACTCTGCCAGTTACTGTGTGTCGTGGGCAAGTCACTCAACGTTTCCGAGCCTCTGTTTCCTAATCTGGAACGTGGGAACAATCATGGCAACTGCCTCATTGGCTGTTGTCTGGATTGAGTGGGTGGGCACCGGAGATGGTGTGCCAAGGGCGGGGGGCACAGACAGGGGGAGCAGCCTGCCTGGGGTTCAGGCAATAAGGGGGTATATTGTCTGGAGAGAATTTCAGAACACTAAAACTGACAAATGGTCTGGTCTGCTTTCTTTCTCTTGCCTCCACACCCAGTCTACTGTAGCCGTGGGGCGGAGCACGCCACCCCCCCCAACACTTGACCTTCTCTTTGGGCAGGAGCCCAGGCTGCTGGCTCAGGGCATGGGGCCCGGCTGAGATGCCCCCGTGGCAATTGGTGATGCCCTAGTGACCCCTCAGTGCCCCTTCCCAGCCTCAGGCCTCCACCTGCAGAACAGGGAGAGGTCCACTCCTCACTTTGGGCCCTGGCTGCACCCTGGGCACTGGCGTCCTCTGCGAAGCCCCTGGGGGCGCAGTGGAGGCAGGAGCTGCCAGCACCTGGCAGGGCAGAGCCTGCAGAGCTGGAGGGCTGCGGTGTGGCCCGAGGGAGGACTGAGGTGTACCTTGGCTGAGGAGCTCGGAAGCCGCCAGAGGAAACAATGAGACTATAAAAACAGCCCTTTGTTTACTGTGGGCACACATCCTTGTGTGTCCTTGTGTGAAAGAGGGGCCGGCTTGGTGGAGGGGCTCAGCTTCCAGTGGGGAAGGGGCCTGGTGGAGGCCGAGTTGGGGGGTGGGGGAGGGGCCTGTCCACGTAGCTTTCCCAGGTTGCGTCTGATGGCTTCACTGGCCTGAGGTGGCCCCTCCAGCCAGGCCTATGGTATGGCTGCCCCTGGGATTCCTCAGCAAGGCTCAGCACCAGCCCCCAGCCCAGAGGCCTATGGCACCCCTGCCCGCCCTCCCGGGCCCAGCTCTGACTGCCCCTGCCAGCCTGTCCCTTGGAAGTCTCTCCTGGGCTGGTCCTGCATTCCAGGGTGGAATCCTGCCACGTGGTCTGTAGACTTCTCTGATGGATTCAGCCCTCCACCCCTCAGAAGAGCTGAGACTGTAGAGAGGCCATACCGTGGGAGGTGCAGCCTGGACTCGGCCCCTCAGGGTTCTATCTGGAATCTTCCTAGCTCTCAAAGCTCCTCCCAGCGCCTGCAGCTGACTTTGGAGATGAGCCCTGAGCCATCTGGCTGCCTCCCAGGACTCCTCCAGGCACCTCAAGAGTTAACCCAACCCAGCCCAGCCCGTGCCAGCTGGGCCCCTGCCAGGCATTGAGCTCATCAGGAAATGCTGGCTGAGGACCTACTGGGCGCCGGGCTGGAAAGTGAGATTCGGGACTGGGAAGTGAGATGGGGGGGGCTGAGGCTGCTGGACAGGACTGATGTGCAAATAGGCAGCACAGTGCAGGGCCCTGCGGGAAGGGAACATCTGCGCTTGGAGCGGAGCTGGTGGCCCAGGCTCACCTGAAGGGGGCTGAGGTGGTTGGGAGTATCCCTCAAAGCTCCTGCACCTGCCCAGGGTGGTGAGGGGCACCTTTCTCCTTGGCTTGTGATGTAGCTCGGTCAGGGCAGGGTGGCCACAGAGGCCTCTGGGTCCAAAGGGGGCCACTGGTCCCTGACTCTTCTGGACTCAGAGAGGGCAGGAGGCTTACTTCTGTCTTGGGCTTGCTTGTTTCTGCAGCAGAACCCACCTCTCCTGACCACTCAGGTTGCACCCGCGATCTCTGGAGCCTTTGAGGTCACGTGGTCCCAGTTCTTGCTGTTCTGCTCTCAGTCCAAGGGTTTCCCCCAAAAGGTCGTGTCTGAGAGCCATGTGCTTTTTCTGGCACCTTCCCAGGGAGGACCCCTGGGAAGCGGCTTCAGAAGTAGAACATGTTAGGAGGGCAATTTGTCAGGACAAGCCCAGGAGGTTAGGCTCAAACCTGGCAGCTGCCCAGGCCCCGCTGGGCTTCCTGCTTAAGCTGCTGATGCAGCTGCCAGGGCTGGGTGAGGCTTGCTCTACCACCCCTCCCCAGGCTGTGTGGTCTATTCAAGGTCCAGACATTGGTCCCAAGGGAGAAGAAGAAGGGCAAGGAGGAGTGTCCTAGTTCCCCTGGGTGGCAACCAGGGATTCACCCTGTCCTTCCTCCGAGATGCTGGGAGGATGAGCAGATGCTGGTGTGCAGAAGGCGCCGAGAGGCTTAGGAGATTAAGCTATTAGTGGTCATTAGGCAGCAGAGGAGGCTGGGCAGCATGGGGAGGGGAGGGCGGCATGGCAGAGGGTGCTTGTCCAGGAGCCCAGGTGGGTCCACAGCCCACACTGCCACTCACCCTGGGTGACTCCATCCTGCGTGTCTGAGCCTCCAGGGGGTTGTGGGAGTTACTAGTGCAGTTCCCCAGATATTCCCCAGCTCTCTGCCTTCCAGGCCCTTAATGGGATTGTATTTCCCCACCCACTTAATTTGAGTGTGGCCTTAACTTGCTATGGCCAATGAAATGTGGGCAGAAGTGAGAGCCACTTTGTAATGTTCCAGAAGTGGCTATCCCATCAGCCTGAGTCCTGGCAACAGAGGAGGCGTGTTGTTTCATGCCCTGGGCATCTTGGGCTTGCTTGTTTCTGCAGCAGAACCTGCCTCTCCTCACCACTGAGGTTGCACTTCCATCTCTGGAGCCCCTGAGGTCATGTGGTACCAGCTCTTGCTGTTCTGTTCCCAGTCCAAGGATTTCCCCAAAAGGTCATGTCTGAGAGCCACTAGCTTTTTCTGGTGTTTTTGGCATCACAAGTAAGGCTGGCCGGACACAGTGTGGCTCACGCCTGTAATCCCAGCACTTTGGGAAGCTGAGGCTGGTAGATCACGAGGTCAGGAGTTTGAGACCAGCCTGGCCAACATGGTGAAGCCCCGTCTCTACTAAAAATACAAAAATTAGCTGGGTGTGGTGGTGTACACCTGTAATCCCAGCTACTCAGGAGGCTGAGGCGAGAGAATGGCTTGAAACCGGAAGGCGGAGGTCGCAGTGAGCTGAGATCACACCACTGCACTCCAACCTGGGAGAAAGAGCGAAACTCTACCTCAAAAACAAAAACAAAACCAAAAACAAAACAAAACAAGTAAGGCTGTCTTGGTCCCCACCCTGGACCCTGCAAGGCAGCCCCGCCTTTTGCTCTTAGGACTCAATCTGCCCTTCTAGGCATGCGCAGCCCAAGGCCTCGGTGATGGGGCTCCTGTTAATCCGACCTCATCTCCTGCCATGCCCCTGCTCTTCCCACTCCAGCCACCAGCCTCGTTTTGTTTCCCAGACACTGAGCTTCTCCCACCTTGGGGCTTTTGTGCCTGCTGTTCTACTGCCTGGAATGTTCTCCTCCATGACTGAATCCTTCTCTATGTCCACATGTCAGCTCCAATGTCACCCGCTCAGAGGGTCCACACTGACCACCCTATTTTGCTTTTCATCCTTTTTTTTTTCCATCTGTCACCCAGGCTTGGGTGCAGTGGCAATCTCGGTTCACTGCAACCTCCGCCTCCCGGGTTCAAGCAATTCCCCTGTCTCAGCCTCCCCAGTAATTAGGACTACAGGCATGTGCCACTGTGCCTGGCTAATTTTTGTATTTTTAGTAGGTTTTCACCATATTGGTCAGGCTGGTCTTGAACTCCTGACCTCAAATGATCCATCCGCCTCGGCCTCCCAAAGTGCTGGGATTACAGGCGTGAGCCGCCACGCCCGGCTTTGCTTTCCACTCTCTAATGCTCCCATTTTCCTGTTTTTATTTTTTTATTTGTGAATTTCTTTGTTCACTTGTTTATCTTTCGCTCCTCCCACTAGAAAGTCAAGCTGCTTGGATGGATCTTGTCTGGCTTCTTCACTGCCGTGTCCCTGGCACCTGACATATGGTGGGCTCTCCACGAGGGCTCAGTAAATGAATAATCGTGGCCTTCGAGTGGCTTCTCCGCTGAGCCCTCTGTGACACACAGGTATCCCGATCCTATTTCCTGAACCAAAGTGGTGCTGACAATAAGGATATCCGGGGTCTAGAGAGGAGCACATCCTCTTGGCTTCACTGGCTCATGTCCCTCAGGGGGATGTTTCAGTGGGGCTGGGCCTGGCACCATGTGGCACCCCTGTGAGCCTGTCTTGGCTGGTAAATCCATTCCGGGCTGCTGAAGGGGCCTGAAGACTTGTCTTGGCAGGACTTTTTGGTTTAACTAAGATTACAGACAACAGAAACCCAACTCCAGCTGGTTCCCATCGCTGGAAGCCTCTCAAGGTAACTCACAGGATTAAGGCAATTGTGCAGGGACCAGGACCTCAGGGACTGCTCACCAAACACCCTCTCCCTTTAGGACCATTTATTCTGTTCCAGCTTGACTTTGCCTGTTGGCCTCATTATCTCCTGTGACAGACTGGCATCTCCTCCTGTGGGGGAGACACGCCCCTGGCAACCTCAGGAGAAAGGAGGCTGTTCTCCCATCTCCCAAAACCATCCCAGGATGATCTCTGATTGACTCCTGAATAATCAATGAATAATCGTGACTGTTCATTGGTAGTCACAGGTGATCCACCTTTGCCTCCCAAAGTGCTGGAACTGGCCGGGCACAGTGGCTCATGCCTGTAATCATAGCACTTTGGGAGGCCGAGGCGGATGGATCACAAGGTCAGGAGTTCAAGAGCAGCCTGGCCAACATGGTGAAACCCCTACTAAAAATACAAAAATTAGCTGGGCATAGTGGAGGGTGCCACTGCCTGTAGTCCCAGCTGCTCAGGAGACTGAGGCAGGAGAATCGCTTGAACCCAGGAGGCGGAGGTTGCAGTGAGCCAAGATCACGCCACTGCACTCCAGCCTGGGCAACAGAGCGAGACACCACCTTGAAAAACAAAAACAAAAACGAAGTGCTGGGATTACAGCCGTGAGCCACCCCACCACCCAACAGAATCCTTTTAAAATATTTGCTGCTGCAAAGAAAGAACACTAGATGTAAAGTCAGACATCCTGGTTCAAGTCTGAGCTCTGCTATTTATGGGTATGTGACTTCTCTGAGCCTCAGTTTTCCCATTCTATAAAATGGGTGTTGGCAGGGCACCGTGGCTCATGCCTGTAATTCCAGCACTTTGGGAGGCCGAGGCGGGCAGATCACAAGGTCAATAGATCGAGACCATCCTGGCCAACATGGTGAAAACCTGTCTCTACTAAAAATACAAAAATTACTGGGCATGGTGGCATGTGCCTGTAGTCCCAGCTACTTGGGAGGCTGTGGCAGGAGAACTGCTTGAACCCCGGAGGTGGAGGTTGCAGTGAGCCGAGATCGTGCCACTGCACTCCAGCCTGGTGCCTGGCGACAGAGCAAGACTCTGTCTCCAAAAAAAAAAAAAAAACAAAAAAAAAACAAAAAATTAGCTGGGCATGGTGGTGTATGCCTGTGATCCTAGCTACTCAGGAGGCTGAAGCAGGAGAATCTCTTGAACCAGGAGGCAGAGGTTGCGGTGAGCCAATATTTTGCCATTGCATGCCAGCCTGGGCAACAAGAATGAAACTCCGTCTCAAAAATAAAATAAAATGGGTGTTAACACCAACTTCCGGCCAGGTTCAGTGGCTCACACCTGTAATCTCAACACTTTGGGAGGCGGAGGTGGGTGGATTGCTTGAACCTAGGAGTCCAAGACCACCTGAGCAACAGGGCGAGATCTTGTCTCTGAAAAAAAAAAACCACAAAAATTAGCAGGGCGTGGTAGTACATGCCTGTAGTCCCAGCTACTCTGGAGGCTGAGGTGGGAAGATTGCTTGAGCCCAGAGGGTCAAGGCTGCAGTGACCTTGTGATCACGCCACTGCACTCCAGCCTGGGCAACAGAGTGAGAGCATGTCTCGAAAAAAAAAAAAAAAAAAAAAAAAGTCAACTTCCATAGGTTATGTGAGAAGAGATCTTTGACGGAAATCCTATCAGTTGTAAAGCACTACACAGATACCCGACTATTACAATTAGTTTAATCTGAAAAATAATATATACTCTGTTTACAAGGCAGGTAACTCTCTGCCATCAGGATTAGGAGACAAAGGGGAAAGGAAGTGATGAATCCGGGATTGGCAGGGCTCGGTGACTAATTATCGAAGCATGCAGAGGGGGAGAAGGGACTCCAGCAGCCATGCCCTGGAGGATAAAGACCTAGGGACCAGGAGAACAGAGGTGGCACTGATGGGCAAACCCTGGGGAGATGCCGAAGAGCAGTTACTATGGCAGCCAATCCCTCCTCATGACTTTTTTTTTTTTTTTTTGACGAGTCTAGCTCTGTACCCCAGGCTGGAGTGCAGTGGCTCGATCTCAGCTCACTGCCATCTCTACCTCCCAGGTTCAAGTGATTCTCCTGCCTCAGCCTCCCAGGTAGCTGGGACTACAGGCGTGCACCACCATGCCCAGCTAATCTGTGTATTTTTAGTAGAGATGGGGTTTCACCGTGTTGGCCAGGCTGGTCTCGAACTCCTGACCTCGTGATCCGCCTGCCTTGGCCTCCCAAAGTGCTGGGATTACAGGCGTGAGCCACCGTGCCCGGCCCCCTCCTCGTGACTTCTAAACAGACAGTTACGCAAGGCTCCATCCCTGCTTCCAATATCTCACCTGGCAGACACTGCCTGGGACAGAGGTGCATCTACTAGTTTGCTATGGCCGTTGTAACAAAGTACCACACACTGGGTGGCTTACGCAGCAGAAACCCATCTTCTAACAATTCTAGGGGCTGTAGGTCTGAGATCAGTGTCAGTACAGGCCGGATATGGTGGCTCATACCTGTAGTCCTAACATTTTGGGAGGCAGAGACAGGTGGATCACTCGAGCCCAGAGGTAGAGACCCTGTCTCTACAAAACATTAAAAACTTAGCCGGGTGTGGTAGCGTGTGCCTGTGTTCCCAGCTACTTGAGAGGCTAAGGTGCCATGCCCCTGTACTCCAGGGTGACAGAGTGAGACCCTGTCTCCAAACAAAACCAAAACAAAAGGTAACAGGGTTCATTCTTTCTTTTTAACATTTATTTATTTATGTTTTTGGAGACAGGATCTCACTCTGTTGCCCAGGCTGGAGTGCGGTGGTGTGATCTCAGCTCACTGCAACCTCTACCTCCCGGGTTCAAGCAGTTCTTCTGCCTCAGCCTCCTGAGTAGCCGGGACTACAGGTGCATGCCACTGTGCCTGGCTAATTTTGTATTTTTAGTAGAGACGAGGTTTCCCCATCTTGTCCAGGCTGGTCTCAAACTCCTGGGCTCAAATAATCTGCCCGCCTCAGCCTCCCAATGTGCTGGGATTACAGGCATGAGCCACCTTGCCCAGCCTTACAAATTTCCTTCCCTCCCTCCCTCCCTTTCTCCTTTCTCCTTCTCTCTTTCTCTTTCTCTCTCTTCTTTCATTCTCCGTTCAGACTCCCAAGCAGTAAGTGGCTCCTTCTGCGGGCTGTGGGGAAGGATGTGTCCTGGGCCTCTCTCCTTGGCTCGCGTGCAGATGGCCGCTTTCCTCCTGTGTCTCTCCGTGTCGTCTTCCCTCTGTGAGTGTGTCCTAACCTCCTCTTTTTATAAGGACCCCAGTCCTATTAGATTAGGGCTTACCCTAATGACTGCATTTCAACTTGATAACCTCTGTAAAGACACTGTCTCCAAATAAGGTCACATTCTGTGGTAGTGGGGGTTAGGACTTCAACATCTAAATTTTGCGAGGGACATAATAGAACCCGTAACAGTGGACATCCTCCCAGGGGTATCCCCCTCCCTCTCACCAGCTCGAACTCTCTGGCTGAAAGCAGGCAGCTTACGACCTGCCGACCTGCCGGAAGAGAAAGGGACCCCATAATCGTGTTAATTGCCACAATACCAGATCTGCAATTAATATGCCACAGAACAAAGAACAAATGCACTAATCACACATAATTGGACCTAAACCACACCCTCTGCAGAGCTGTGCAACGGAGCTCCACTGTTTAGGCTCCTTTTCAAATTAGCAAAGATGAACACGTTCCCATCCGTTTCCCCCTTCACCCTGCTCAGGGCGAATCTGCAGGCGAAGCTCGGAGGTGGAGACGGACAGGACAGTGGGGCCCCCTGATTGGATCCTGTCCAGAGCCGGGCACCAATGCCTGGCCTTCGTGGCTAGGGGTGAGACGAAGGTGTCCAAGGACCTCTTAGCTTCAGACTGCAGAAGTGGGGTTTCCAGACCTTTCTGCAAGTCCCGGCACTGTGGCAGCCTGACTGGGGCCTTAGCAGACACCCTGGCAAACACCTGGCGCAGGGAGGCGGCGATTCAGGTGCTTCGGGCGTTGTGTTCTCTACTGCACGGTGTGACTCACACACAGGTGGGGACTATTTGGGGCCTGGGGGCAGGTCTGGGTTGGCTTTGGAGACACGATGATCAGGGCTGCCATCTCTCCTCATCCCTAGATTTGCAGAGAGGTCCAGGGGCAGATGGCCGAGGGTTGCGGCACAGGTGCTCATGTCCCTTCTTCCTGGTACTTGTCTCAGCAGCAGGCCTGAGTGCTCTGCGTCTCTGTGGCCCCAGAGACAAGCTGTCTGGAGACGGTCATGCCTGTGCTCGCCTCCTGCAGCTGGAAGGTGTCCTGCTCAGACCCGGAAGCTGGCACCAGCTGTGGTCTTAACATGCAGCATCTCTTGCCCAGCACTGGTGCCAGGCAGAGCCTCCCCCTGCCCTCCCTCATGCGTGGGGGCTCCTTGCCCTCAGCCTGCCCACCTGCCTCCTCCTTCAGCTCCCTGGCTTGGCGGCAGCAGAGCAGGGGCAGAATGAGGCTTCAGCCTGCAGCTCAGGTGGTCTTTCTTCTCCCACTCAGCACAGCTCCCAGCTGGGCCTGTGCCGCCAAGGACCAGGGAAGGAAGGGGATTCACAGGCTCCTCAGCACCACCCCTCTCCGGGCCCGAGGCCATCCCTACTTCCCATGGTCTGGGCGGAGGGCCAGGGGCTCCGCACTGCTCCAGTGCACTTGCAGTTTGCCTGCCTGCCTTTCCCAGGCTGCTTGGGGCTGGCTCATGGCTCCTGCTAAGCCAGCTGCAGAGAGGCTCATTGAGAATTCTCGGGGCCCTAACCATCGCCGTCAGGGGAGAAGCCTGTCCTCCTCAGACCGGCAGTCTTCTCATTTGCATCCCCTAAATCAATGCCCTCTGATTATCAAAGCCCCAGCACTGCAACTTCAATGAGGCCGGCTGAGCGAGGAGAAGGGGAGAGGAGGCAGGAATCGCCCTCCCTTCCTCCTGCCACTTTAGGTCCAAGGGGAACTGGAAAGCAAGGCCGTGGGGGGGTCACTGGCATTGGAGTGCGCACAGGAGTCCCTCCCTGGGTAAGCGCTCCCTTCCTGGCTTTTCCCCGTAGGCTGGACAGGGAATGGGGCAGTGGCAGGTGGAGATGCCTGGGGCATGGGTCAGGTTCACAGGGTGGGTAGGCTCTAGGAGGAAGGCACGTAGCTGAGTCTCCCTCATCAGAGACCCAGGGACTCTGCCTCAGGGACTCAAATAACTAGAAGGATTTGGCCAGGTAGAGAGAGGAGGAGGGTGAGCCACACCTACCCTGTGCATGCCCTGGGGGTTGTGGGAAGCCCAGCAACGGTCCTGGCTAGAATGAGAGCCTCCATTCACTGAGCACTCACAGTGGCACAGTGGGCTGGACACCTGCGCTCCATGTGTTATTATGTTGATGCTGTTTCTTAAAAAAAAATTTTTTTTTTTTGAGGCAGAATCTTGCTCTGTTGCCCAGGCTGGAGTGCAGTGGTGCACTCTCAGCTGACTGCAACCTCTACCCCCTAGGTTTTAAGCGATTCTCCTGCCTCAGCCTCCCGAGTAGCTGGGATTACAGGTGTGTACCACCACACCTGGCCAATTTTTGTATTTTTAGTAGAGACGGGGTTTTGCTAAGTCAGGCTGGTCTTGAACTCCTGACCTCAAGTGATACGCCTGTCTTGGCCTCCCGAAGTGCTGGGGTTACAGGCTTGAGCCACCGTACTCAGCCCATGTTTTATCATGTTTAATCTACACAACATCCCTATGAGGCCCGCGTCATTACTGTCTTCATTTTTTTTTTTTTTTTGAGATGGAGTCTTGCTCTGTCGCCCAGGCTGGAGTGCAGTGGCACAATCTTGGCTCACTGCAACCTCCGCCTCCCGGGTTCAAGCAATTCCCCGGCCTCAGCCTTCTGAGTAGCTAGGACTACAGGTGTGCACCACCATGCCCAACTAATTTTTTTTATTTTAGTAAAGACGGGGTTTCACCATGTTGGCCAGGATGGTCTCGATCTCCTGACCTTGTGATCCGCCCGCCTCAGCCTCCCGAGTGTTGGGATTACAGGTGTGAGCTCCCGGTTACTGTCTTCATTTTATAGATGAGGAAATAGACAACAGAAGGCACAGAACTAGGAAGTAGCAAAGCCAGGGTTACACGAGAGGAGGTTCAAGAAAGGTGTGGATGCCTGAAAGGGCTGCTGGTAAGTGAGGAGGCATGTCTGCACGAGTGTGAATGCATGCTCTTTCTTGAGATGATCCAGACACGATCTGGCCCTCTGCCCAGACCATGGGAAGTAGGGATGGCCTCGTGGCCCAGAGAGGGGTGGTGCTAAGGAGTCTGTGAATCCCCTTCCTCTCCTGGTCCTTGGCGGCACAGGCCCAGCTGGGAGCTGGGCTGAGTGGGTGAAGAAAGATCACCTGAGCTGCAGGCTGAAGGCTCATTCTGTCTCTGGTCTGCTGCCGCCAAGCCAGGGAGCTGAAGGAGACATAGACAGGACTTCCTGGCAGCCTGTGGTCAGGGACCCCCTTTCCCACCACTGCTCTACTCTGATACCCACCATAGCATGAGTTCTCAGAGCTGGAGGGGGCTATCAAACAGGATGGCAGCAGCAGCCAAGCAGTCTTCCACCTTGGTGCCCCTCTGTCTTCTCATGGCCTTGCAGAAATGTTCACCATCAGAACAGTAAGGTAGGGAAGAGCTTCGGCTTTAGGGCCACGGATCTACTTTACCATTTTGCTGTGTGATTTTGGGCAAATTGTATAACCTCTCTGAGCCCCAGTGTCCTCTTCTGTAAAAGAAGAATATTAATTGTATTCATGAGGCCGAGTGCAGTGGCTCACACCTGTAATCTTAGCACTTTGGGAGGCAGAGGTGGGTGGATCCCTCGAGGCCTGGAGTTTGAGACCAGCTTGGCCAATACGGTGAAACCCCCGTCTCTACTAAAAAGACAAAAATTAGCTGGATGTGGTGGCAGGCGCCTCTAGCCACAGCTACTGGGGAAGATGAGGCAGGAGAACCACTTGGGGCTGGGAGGCAGAGGTGGCAGTAAGCCAAAATTGCACCACTGCACTCCAGCCTGGATGACAGAGTGAGACTCCATCTAAAAAAATAAACAAATAATAATAATAATAATAATTGTATTCATTGTATGGGATTGGCACCAGCAGGAAATCAGAAAATGAATGCAGATTGCTTCCTGGAGGGCAGCCCACAGAACAACGGTGATCTGTGTTTGTATTTCTAGATCTCTGGGGGCAGGGTGGGGTTAAGCCCTGTTACCCAGAAGAGGAAGGAGGAAAAGACGTGTGTCCCCAAACAACTACATGGGTGGGAGGATGGAGAGGCCCAGGAGTCCTGAAGTTTGGCTCTTGATTCTTGAACTTTTCTGGTCTAGGGAGCTCCAATGTCAAGGAAAAAGCACCAAAAAGCCAGGGAAGCCTCATCTGAGGCCTGGCTCTGGTACTTCTAAGCTGGAAGGTCTTTTATCAGAGACAGGGTCTTGCTTTGACACCTAGGCTGGAGTGCAGTGATGCCATCATAGCTCACTGCAGCCTCCAACTCCTGGGCTCAAGTGATCCTCCTGCCTCAGCCTCCCAAGCAGCTGGGACTACAGGCACTTGCTGTCATGCCCAGCTAACTTTTTTTTTTTTGGTAGAAATGAGGTTTTACTATATTGCCCAGCCTGGTCTTGAACTCCTGGCCTCAAGATATCCTCCCATCTAAGCCTTATCAAAGAGTTGAGATTACTGGTATGAGCCACTGTGCCAGGTCAGCGGAAGGGTCTTGACAAGCCTCAACCTCTCTAAACTCCTGCTTCCCACCAGTTAAAGGGGAATGATAAGAGCCTCTATCCAGGAGATTACTGTTCCACCTAAATACATATAGAAGCTCTTTGAAGAAGGGAGTATACGCACAAATGCAAATGCTGACATGAAAGTAGTTATGATAGCATCATCATCTCCTTAGACTTCTCTCTTTTTTTTTCCCCTGAGCCGGAGTCTCGCACTGTCACCCAGGCTGGAGTGCAGTGGTGCGATCTCAGCTCACTGCAACCTCTGCCTCCCGGGTCCAGGTGATTCTCCTGCCTCAGCCTCCCAAGTAGCTGGAATTACAGGTGCCAGGCACCGTCCCTGGCTAGTTTTTGTATTTTTAGTACAGATGGGGTTTCACCATATTGGCCATGTTTGGGCAGACTGGTCTTGAACTCCTGACCTCAGGTGATCTGCCCACCTCTGCCTCCTAAAGTGCTGGGATTATAGGCATGAGCCACGGCGCCCAGCCCGTCCTTAGACTTTTCTTTTTTTTTTTTTGGAGATGGAGTCTTGCTCTGTCACCCAGGCTGGAGTGCAGTGGCACAATCTCAGCTCACTGCAACCTCCACCTCCCCCAGTTCAAGCGATTCTCCTGCCTCATCCTCCCGAATAGCTGGGATTACAGACACCTGCCAACATGCCCGGCTAATTTTTGTATTTTTAGTAGAGACGGTATTTCACCATGTTGGTCAGGCTGATCTCGAACTCCTGACCTCAGGTGATGCACCTGCCTCGGCCTCCCAAAGTGCTGGGATTACAGGCGTGAGCCACTGCACCCAGTCCAAGGAGGTATTATTATTATGCCCAGTTTACAGGTGAGGAAACTGAAGCTCAGAGTGATCAGGTTGTCTGGTCTTTTCTGCTAGTAACTGGAACCCAAGTCTATTTGAATCAAGACCACATAAGACATTGCTCTTTTTTTCTTTTTTTTAAACCACCTTACCCAACAGCCTCCCCCGGTTCCAACATGTATCATAGAGCTATGGATAGAACCCAGGTCTGCTGACTCTAACCTTGGTGCTGTTTCCTCTGTGCCATTTCCTCTGCAGTGTAGGGGAGGCTGTGCCCCTTCTGGCCCAGCCCTTCCCTCCTCTCTTGCTCCTCCTGGGGAAACCCAGCCCAGTCCTTTGCCACTGGGGTGCTGTGTGCGGACAGGCACATCGTGTTTGGCTTGTGTATCCCCCAGAGGGTAGGGATCCCGTTTGCCTACATGTTGTGTGTGCTGCCTAATGCGTTGGGTGTATAATTCATGCTGCAGAATAAAATAGCCGCCGCCTCCCCCCCCACACACACACACACACACACACACACACACACACACACACACACACACACAGACACACACACACACACAGACACACACACACACACACAGACACACACACACACACACACACAGACACACACAGACACACACACACAGACACACACACACACACACACACACACACACACACACACAGACACACACAGACACACACACACAGACACACACACACACACACACACACACAGACACACACACACACAGACACACACACACAGCACACACACACACAGACACACACACACAACACACACACACACACACACACACACAGACACAGACACACACACACAGACACAACACACACACACAGACACACACACACACACACACACACACACACAGACAGACACACACACACACACAGACACACACACACAGACACACACACACACAGACACACACACACACACACACACACACACACACACACAGACACACACACACACACACACACACACACACACACACACACACACACACACACACACACACGGGACCTCCCCCGGCTGCCCATCCACAGAGGGAAGAGGAACATGCTGTGTGTTGCCTTTGGTTTTGCAGTGGGAGGGAGCATGAGCATACAAAACCCCAATCCTCGTCCCACCTTTGGGGGTGTAGAAATGAGCTGCCTGGCCTCTGGGGAAGGTGATGGTTTCCTTCCCTGGAAATTCACCAGCCAGCAATAGCCGAAGCTTCATGCTTGGGAATGTTCTTAGTTCTTCCTTCGCAAATGGAGAGCCATAGAGAGCATTAGAAAGAGTCTGAAACAAGCCCAGAGCCCCCATCCTGACTCCATGGAGACCACAGAAGTGCCCCTCCTTTCTTTCTTTCTTTTTTTTTTTTTGAGACAGAGTCTCTTTCTGTCACCAGGCTGGAGTGCAGGGGTACCATCTTGGCTCACTGCAACATCCACCTCCCGGGTTCAAGCGATTCTCCTGCCTCAGTCTCCCGAGTAGCTGGGATTACAGGCGTCTGCCACCAGGCCCAGCTAATTTTTGTATTTTTAGTAGAGGCGAGGTTTCACAACATTGGCCAGGCTGGTCTTGAACTCCTGACCTTGTGATCCGCCTGCCTCGGCCTCCCAAAGTGCTGGGATTACAGGTGTGAGCCACTGCACCCAGCCTGTTTTTTTCTTTTATTTTGAGACGGAATCTTGCTCTTTCTCCAGGCTGGAGTGCAGTGGTACAATCTGGACTCACTGCAACCCTCACCTCCCGGGTTCTAGCGATTCCCCTGCCTCAGCCTCCTGAGTAGCTGGGACTATGAGTGTGCACCACCACACCCTGTTAATTTTTTGTATTTTAGTAGAGATGGGGTTTCGCCATGTTGGCCAGGATAGTCTCGACCTCCTGACCTCGTGATCTGCCGGCCTTGGGCTCCCAAAGTGCTGGGAGTGAGCCACTGCGCCTGGCCTGACGTGCCCCTTCTTAAGTCAGGGTTGCTGCCACTGCCAGAATAGCTTAAGGCTCCCAGCCATGAACAGTAATGGATACTAGCAACAGCAGGTGCTGTTGAACACCTGTTCTGCCTGGTGCACATCACCTCACCTCTTCCTCAGCCACCCAGTGGGGAGGGCTCGTGTTTGTTTCACAGATGGAGATGCTGAGATGGGAGAGGTAAAGGACCTTACCCAAGGTCACACAGGTAGAAAGAGGCACGAATGGCGAAAGGTACAAAAAGGCTTCAGGGCCGCATTCTTGTAAAAGCAAAAGATTGGAAATGATCCATCCACAGGGGGAAAATATTCATGAGTAAGGGGGACTGATTAAATAAACTCTGGTAAGTCTACACGAGAGAGCACTATGCAGCTAGGAAAACGAATGCTGAGCTGGGTGTGGGGGTTGCACACCTGAAGTCCCAGTGACTAAAGAGGCTGAGGCAGGAGAATCGCTTGAGCCCAGGAGTTCGAGACTGCAGTGAGCTATGATCACCACTGTACTCCAGCCTGCGTGATGGAGCAAGACCCATTTTTTTTTTAGAAAAAAAATATGGGACCGAGCGTGGTGGCTCACGCCTGTAATCCCAGCACTTTAGGAGACTGAGGTGGGCGATCACGAGGTCAGGAATTAGAGACCAGCCTGGCCAACATGGTGAAACCCCATCTCTACTAAAAATACAAAAATTAGCTGGCGTGGTGGCCCACACCTGTGACGCCAGCTACTCAGGAGGCTGAGGCAGGAAAATCGCTTGAACCTGGGAGGCGAAGTTTGCAGTGAGCCAAGATCGCACCACTGCACACCAGCCTGGGAGACAGAGCAAGACTCCATCTCAAAACAAACAAACAAAAAAACACAATGGAGGCTGGGTGCTGTGGCTCACGCCTGTAATCTCAGCACTTTGGGAGGCTGAGGCGGGTGGATCATGAGCTCAAGAGATCAAAGCCATCCTAGCCGATATGGTGAAACCCCATCTGTACTAAAAATATAAAAATTAGTTGGACGTGGTGGCGGGCGCCTGTAGTCCCAGGTACTTGGGAGGCTGAGGCAGGAGAATCGCTTGAACCCAGGAAGTGGAGGTCCCAGTGAGCTGAGATCACACCACTGCACTTCAGCCTGGAGACAGAGTGAGACTGTCTCAAAAAAAAAAAAACAAAAAAAAAAACGAAACACACACACACACACACAATGGAAAGATAAACTAAAAATAGAAGAAATGGTAACCTATAAAGGAAGGAGGCGATAGGGAGGAGGAAACAGTAATAGATCTAGACTCCTCTGAACACCCTGCTTTCTAGATATGACTTTGGAACCATAAAAATATTTACTTTTTATTTTTTAGACAGAGTCTCACTCTGTCACCCAGACTGGAGTGTAGTTGATGACTGCAACCTCCGCCTCCAGGGTTCAAGCGATTCTCCTGCCTCAGTCTCCCAAGTAGCTGGGATTACAGGCACCTGCCTGCTTAATTTTTTTTTTTTTTTTAAGACTCACTCTCACTCGGCCGCCCAGGCTGGAGTGCAGTGGCACCATCTCAGCTCACTCCAACCTCCGCCTCCTGGGGTTCAAGTGATTCTGCTGCCTCAGCCTCCCGAGTAGTAGCTGGGACCACGGGTACATGCCACCACGCCTGGCTAATTTTTGTATTTTTAGTAGCGATTAAACTTGAGGTTTTGCCAAGTTGGCCAGGCTGGTACCAAACTCCTGACCTCAGGTGATCCGCTGGCCTCAGCCTTTTTTTTTTTTTTTTTTTTTTTTTTTGTATTTTTGGTAGAGACTGGGTTTTGCCATGTTGGCCAGGCTGGTCTCAAACTCCACACCTCAAGTGATCTGCCTGCCTTGGCCTCCCAAAGTGCTGGGATTACAGGCATGAGCCACCACAACCGACCCAATATTTAATATACTATGAAGCAAAATTCAGTAAAATTGAAATTTTACCAAAAGGAAGGACGTGGACAGAAATGCGTTTGCTCCATTCTGTCTAACCAGAGTCCTTGTTCGTAAGCACAGCCTCATTTTGCTTCTTGTTAATTATCCCTTTTAACAGTGACGAAATGACCTGGCCAGGACACCAGAACATAGAGATGGGGCCACACTTTGTACTTTCTGGGGTTCTGGGGGACCCTGGTGGTGGTTCTGGGGGCTGTGGTCCTTTCAGCAAAGAACTTCCAGGAGTTCCTAATCAGCTGCTTTCATTAAGATTCTCATCACCTTCTGCTGCCGCCCTCAAGTGGGTTTGTTCCCGGGCACGTCATTAGGAAAGCGGCTGTAATAACTGCTTACCTGCCTCGGCTCCATCCACAAACACCCGCCAAGCCCACACTGTGCAAAATAGTAATAACACGCCCGCCTGACAATGGCTCTGCCTCCCCGCATTGCTGGTTAAGAGCTTTCCTGCCTGCAATCTCATTTCATCCTCACGGCAACTCCGGGCCTGGGAACTCGTCCCTGGTGAGGAAGTCGAGGTGTGAGATCAGCCTCCCCTGTACTGCACAGCCGGAGGTGGCAAAGCCAGGGCTTGCTCGAAGGCCCAGCTTCTCACTGTTGGGGAGCAGTGGGATCCTGCTGTGGGATCCTGTGCAGGGGTTATTTTGGTATCTGTGGGGTAACTTCACACTGAGGCTAAGGCACTGTTTTGGGCTCCGATGGATGTGAAATTGAATCTCAGGGGTCCAACTTTCTAGCAATGTACTCTTGAGCAAATTTGATATTTTCCTCATCTGTAAAATAGGAACAATGAAAGTACCTTTATTTTTATTTTTATTTTTTGAGTTGGAGTCTTGCTCTGTCATCCAGGCTGGAGTGCAGCGGTGCCATCTCGGCTCACTGCAACCTCCGCCTCCCAGGTTCAAGTGATTCTCCTGCCTCAGGCCCCCAAGTTGCTGGGATTATAGGTGCCCACCACCACGCCTGGCTAATTTTTGTATTTTTAGTAGAGACAGAGTTGTGACATGTTGGCCAGGCTGGTCTTGAACTCCTGGCTTCAAGTGGTCTGCCCGCCTCAGCCTCCCACAGTGCTGGGATTACAGGCATGAGCCACTGTACCCGGTCCAAAGTACCTTTTGTAAAGGGTTGCTAGAGGCACAGATGATATATTATTGTCATGATATGGTATCAGCAACAGTCATCTCAAAAGGTGCAGCATCTTGGAAAATTTTCTTGTGTTCACTTCATCTACTGTCTCAGATAGACTCAGTATACATTCAAAAGAACAGATCTTCCTCCAGCAGCTAACAAAGCCACCTCCTTATCCCCAAATCTATGTTCCCCGCTCAGGATGGGCCTGGGTGATGCCTCATTCCCCGCGGCTCCAGGACCCTGATGCTGCCACTTTGTCAGTGGCTGGCTCAGCTCAGGCAAGGCCTCTCTTTCAGCTAACCATAGCATAAGCCTGAATAGATCCCCATCTTAGGGCCATTTGGAGAATTAACTAATTCATCATGGGGGAAACCTTTGAAATGTGCCAGTGTGGCTGAGGCTATTGTCAGGCAGAGCAGAACCCGAGTTTACTGGTTCCCCCGCTTCTGAGACTTTCAAGCTGAGCCTTGTATTTGGACTCACTCTCATGTGGGTGAAATCCCAGCAGGTGTAGTTTGCACTGAGCTCACCAAGCTGTCTGTCCGCCCCACCTGACACTGGACCTTTTTGATCTATCTCTTTGTTTCTTTAAGGGACAGTAAGGGTGACAAGATAAAGGGATCAGGATTCCAGACACTGAAGAGCTTTTGTTTGTGTTTTTAATAGAACTGAACACATTAAATTTCCCCTCTTGGCATCATCAGCCTGTGGACTGAAAAGATAGTTCCGAGATTATGCCTTTCCATTTTATGTTGTGCAAATCTCGAAAGTCCCTGGAAATCTACAAGGTACATTTTTTTTCACCCTCTGAGATGTGAGCTCTATAATAATAAAACCTAACTCAGCAATTCATTGAGTTCATCACTATTTACTGAGTACCTACTGTGTTCACTGGTATACTAGAAGCACAGAAGGCTTCTTCTTGAGGGAAAAAGAGAAACTCATATATCTAGAAATACCAGGCTCTGTGTGGCACTTTCATTTATGTGCCACAAAGAGCCTGGTATTTCCAGACCTATGTGGCATCGTTTCATTTAATTCTCACAACTCCAAGAAGTACATATTGTTCCATTTTTCAGGTGAGGAAAGAGATTCTGAAAGTTCTATAACCTGTCCAAGGTTATTTGCAGTCGCAGAGGCCTGCATTGCAGTCCAGTCCTGTCTGACTAGACCATCTGGGTCCTTCCCACTAGAATACAGTGGGGGAGGAGAAAGGACACTGATGGATTAGTCAGTCAGTCCACAGCACAGGCTGCAGATTAGAAAGCTGAACTGTTTGGTTAGAGCCACTGGCGGCTGGGGAGGGAGGGCTGGCAGGAGGACTTCCTGAAGGAGACAGTCCAGAGGCTCCTTGTAAGGACCCGAGGCTGGGGTGGAGGAGGAAGTATGATGTTGGCCCTGGGCAGGGAATGAATAAGAGGAGGCAGTGGCAGACAGCATGCCCTGAGGTCAGCTGGGCGGAGGGTGGGGAAGCCCGGCAGAGAGGTCTGGACCTGATGAGGTGGCAGCAGGGAGGCACTCACTGAGTTTATAACTCCAGGAGGGGGCAGAAGCAACACCCCAGGGGAGAGGATGACTCAAAGCCTTGGCTGGAAGGAGTGGTGGGTGTGGCCTGGAGCCTGCAGGTGCTTTGGGAAGGGTCCAGCCAAGGGGAGTCAGGTCTTCCTGAACCCAAGGGAGGGGGGAGCAGGGGAAGGAAGGAGAGACATTAGCAAGATGGAATTTTTAGGCTTTGGCGCAGGATGTGTGCAAGGCAGGCAGGTGGATTCTATGTTGCTTTTGAAGCCTTCCCCCAGGTTACATCACACCTCTGTCTCCAGCCCTTCCAGGTCTTCCTGTTGGTGTGATCAAGTTCATACCAGCAATCTGGCCTCAATCTACGTTTTTGGGCTGTTTGCCCAGTACTCTCCTAAATCAGTCCTCTGCGCCCCCACAAACCAGTCTCCGCCACCCCCCACCTAGAGCAATGACATTCATGGATAGCTCTTCCAGCAGTCTTGAAAAATGAACATTTTAGTGTTCAACTTTTTGCCATTGGTGTCCGCCTACTGCGAACGTCCTGTCCTTGAGGGCTGATTCTTTCCACAATAGTTGTCCCAACGAGGGAAGTCATTTCACCTTTCTGACTTAGTTTCATCATCTGCAAAATGGAGTCAGTAATGTCACATAGGGTACAGTGCCGGCATACACGCCCTTCCATGACTGTTCCAGGCCTTTCCTCCACTGTGGAGGGTGCTAGGGGTCCAGCAGAGGAGGAGGCGGGGGGACTCCAGGACACTGGGAAAATGGGAGGGCCCCAGATCCCTGTAGGGATCCAGGTAGAGGGGGAGGGCTTCTTTGTCCCCCCTTTTTTTTTTTTTTTTTTTTGAGACCGAGTTTCACTCTTGTTTTCCAGGCTGAAGTGCAGTGGCGCCATCTGGGTTGACTGCAACCTCTGCCTCCCGGGTTCAAGTGATTCTTGTGCCTCAGCCTCCCAGGTAGCTGGGATTACAGGCATGCACCGCCACGCCCGGCTAATTTTTGTGTTAGTAGAGACAGGGTTTCTCCATGTTGGTCAGGCTGGTCTCGAACTCCCGACCTCAGGTGATCCGCCTGCCTCGGCCTTCCAAAGTGCTGGAATTACAGGCGTGAGCCACCTCTTGTCCTCTGTATCCATAGGAACCCCGGATTTCTAAGAACCAGCATCACAGTATGTCACTGAGAAAAGAGCACACATAACAGCCGCCTTTGGAAAGTCACAAATAGATTCCTTCAGTGAATTCAGGACAGACTCCCCCGGGGGCAGGTCCCCGGGCGGAGCCGGGGCGGCTCGTGCTGCGCGGCCCTTGACTGTTTGCCAGGCGCGTTTCCCTGACCTCGTCTCCTGGACCCCCTTTCGCGACCCCTCTCATCCCCTTACTGGGCAGAGAGGACCCCGAGGTTCTGGGAGGCCACGCGACCTGCCCGAAGTGACCTGGGCCCTGGGCGGCACTCTCCCGCCCGGGTCTGCTCTCCTGGGGGGAGGGAGTGGGAAGGATGAGTCCTCGGGGTGGAGGAGGGAGGCGCGGTCCCCGGGTACCGCTCGCCCGGCCTCAGGAGCCCGGGAGTGCGCGCGGGGACGCGGAGTTGAGGCTCTCGGGCGGCGGTGGGGGAAAGGGGTGCCGTGCCCGGTGCCCCACCCCGGACCCCTCCCGGCCGCTCGGAACCCACCCCAGGCGCGTCCCCGCGGGTGCGCGCTCCAGGCGGAGCCGACGGGCTCGGAGGCGCGCGCTCGTTCCCGGGTCCCGCCGCGCGCGCTCCCTCCTCTACCTCCTCCCCCGCCCCTCCCGGGCCCGCGCACTCCCGGGGACCATCGCGCGCGCGCCTCGCGTCGCTCCCCCATCCCCCGCCCCTCCTGCCGCCACCCCGCCCCCGGCCGGGTACCCTCGCCGGACCCGAGAGAGAGCGCCGCCGCCATCTTAGTTGCTGCTGCTGCCTCCAGCAAGGCGCTGCTCCGAGGCGGGGGAGGGCGCCGCGGCCCGAGCGCGCGACCCAGCGTCACGGCGGCGGCGGCTCCTCCTCGGACCCGGAGCTCGCCGCGCCGCGGAGCAGCCGGCCCCGGGCCCTGAGAGCCCTGAGAGCCCCGAGAGCCCCGAGAGCCCCGCTGGGCGTCCCGCGCGCCTCCCTGCCACTCCCGCCCCGGGCCGGCAATGCTGCGCCGCCCCGCGCCCGCGCTGGCCCCGGCCGCCCGGCTGCTGCTGGTCGGGCTGCTGTGCGGCGGCGGGGTCTGGGCCGGGCGAGGTAAGCCCCTGGGCCGGGCCGGTGCGGAATTCGGGTCTGGGTGCGGGGATTCTGGTTCAGGTGCGGGAGTCGGGCCGGCTGCTGGGATTCTAGCCGGGATGCGGGGGAGTCGGGTCCGACCACAGGGACGCGGGTCGGGGCGTGGGGTTCAGGTTGGGGGTCGGGCGCGCGGAGCCGGGGCGCAGGAGACTGTGGGCACGCGCTGGGGGGCGCCCCGGCGAAGCCAGGCTCGGTCCCGGGCGGGGCACCTGAGCCTGGGCAGCCCCCACTGCAGCCCATGGTGGTGGCTGCGCTGATTTGGGGGGGGACGTGCAGGCGGGCCGAAGGGTCAGTCCGCCCTGCTCTGCGGCGCCCGCAGCTGGGGCTGCACCCCTGGCGAGATGCTGTGTGTACGTGTGCGCTGTGCATCAGGCGGGGGGGTGCACGCACAGTTTTGGTGTGTGCTTACATAAGAGCCCACTCCTCCGCATCCCGTTTCCAAGATCCCGATTCTCTGCTCCTGCACCGCGGACACCACGACTTCGCCCCTTTCCGCCTCCTCCCAGGGTCCTTTAGACGTTGTCTGTTTCCAGTGAAGCCGAGGCTGAAACTTCTTGCTTCCCTCCCACCTTTTCACCCAAAGGTGAAATCGTGATGAGATTTGCGACCGCGGGCTCACCCAGTGTTAGAAATCTCCGTGTCTGCTACCCCTGGTGCCTTGGTGCAGTTTTTCTGACGGTCATTTAGACCGTGGAGGGTTAGATGTCCTCTACGGAAACGAGAAACCCTTCTGGTTCTTTAGGATTGTAGGACCGAAATCATTTTACGGCTCGGTGGAAAGTAATATTTCTTGGGTAATTTATTACTAGCTTTTAACCTTCATCCACTTAACCTTTTAAATCTTGCATGCTCTCTGATATTGACTGGTCTTGCCAACGAAAAGCTTACGCATTGCAGATACAGTATTTGCTTCTGAGTGGATCTTGAAATCGTAAACATTTTCCTTGGCCTTAGAGCAAAGTAATCTAGGTGTAGTCTATAGAAACTACTGTAGGCTTAAATCTGTTGTTCTGATTTTTTTTTTAATGAAAAGAAATTTTGGGAAGGATTGATAGAAATCTAGATGAAATGGTCATATTTGAATTGAGCAAGCTTTTAAAAATACTCATTTTCGTTTCCCTGGCGTGACATAAAAAGTATGGTGTTCACGAATTACAGGGCAGAGGCGGCAAATCTTTTGTTCCATGCTTCTTTCTTCACATCGAAGATGATAAACTTTGAATACTTCTTTTATTTCATTTCTAACATTCTGTTGACTCTGTTATGTTCAGATCTTAGTTACTAAGTATCTCATTGCTGCCCATTTGAGTTTAAAAAGTAGTTAAGTTTGAAATGTTCTTTGCAGATGTGGGTTGGAGGTCTGAAAGTCTAATATATCCAAGAGAAATGTCAAAGTTTTGCTTCTCATGGGGAAAACCCACACATTTCAAAAATATGTGCTTGGATTGGGTATTTTGGGATCAGCTTAACTATATTTAGTCAGTGATAACATTTCTTGTTAAAATTGGTGCTTTCTTAAATAGCATCTACATTTGTTAGTCATTATTTAATTACTTTGGTTGCTTAAACAGCATACATTTCAGCTTTGAATGTCTTCATTACCCGAGACCGACAGAAATCTTGTGTGGAAGATGTGTTGACTACTTGAGTCACTTGGAATTTGCTTTCTCTGTTTTTCTTGGTGCAGTTACAGTACTATAAGATCCTTGTCTTCAGAATAAAGACATTTTACACGTCAGTTATTTGGTTGCCTTTTTTTTTTTTTCCAGCTTTCAAGTTAGAAAATGTCTTGGAATTATACGAAATGCTTCTAAAAACAATTTCATTTTGAAATGTAAGTGAATTTCCTATGCAAATTTACAGTTTGTGGAGACACTTTTTTTGGGCTTATAGAGATGATCATTTCAACTAGTATCTGAAGTTTTTTACTGCTGTAAGGCAGTACATGAACTCCTGTTCATACTCTAGCTACCTTTAATAATGGTTAATATTAGATTATGGGCCGGGCATGGTGGCTCATGCCTGTAATCTCAGCACTTTGGGAGGCCGAGGCGGGTGGATCACGAGGTCAAGAGATCGAGACCATCCTGGCCAACTGGTGAAACCCCGTCTCTACTAAAGATACAAAAAATTAGCCGGGCATGGTGGTGCGTGCCTGTAGTCCCAGCTACTCGGGAGGCTGAGGCAGGAGAATTGCTTGAAACTGGAAAACGGAAGTTGCAGTGAGCCCGGATCGCGCCACTGCACTCCAGCCTGGCGATAGAGCGAGACTCTGTCTCAAAAAAAAAAAAAAAATTAGATTATGTACAAACTGCTGGAGAAAATGATAGATTTTCTAATAAAAATTGCATCTTATTTTATAGAGACCCCCAGATTTCACTTTAATTATAGCTATGGTTCTCAACATTGAGTAGAGCTGGACGCAGTGGCTCACTCCTGTAATCCCAGCACTTTGGAAGGCTGAGGAAGGTGGATCACCTGAGGTCAGGAGTTCGAGACCAGCCTGGCCAACATGGTGAAACCCTGCCTCTACTAAAAATACACAAATTAGCTGGGCATGCTGGCGGGTGCCTGGAATCCCAGCTACTTGGGAGGCTGAGGCAGGAGTATTTCTTGAACCTGGGAGGTGGAGGTTGCATTGAGCCGAGACTGTGCCACTGCACTCCAACCTGGGTGACAGAGCAACACTTTGTCTTAAAAACAAAATGGAGTAGTGCTCGCTTCGGCAGCACATATACTAAAATTGGAATGATACAGAGAAGATTAGCATGGCCCCTGCGCAAGGATGACACGCAAATTCGTGAAGCGTTCCATATTTAAATTTTTGTAAATTTTGTAAAAAAAAAAAAAAAAGGAGTAAACCAAAATATTAGAAGAAATATCTTTGGCATGCTCTTGTAGGGTCATGTCTGCCGGCTACCTGCCTTCTCTCCAGTCATGGAGATCAGGAAATAGAACAGTGAAGCAGAGAAAATAGAAAGCTTATATGAATATTTAAAAAAATGCAACCATGTAAAGCGTTTTGAAGCTGTGTAAATAAAATTCACTGTTATTTTCTCATTTGCACACAGCGAGGCGTCTCTTCCCCATTCTATTTGAAATCATGTCTCTTCCTGAACCCCTAAATCCTGTTTCCCTGCAACTTTTTCTTTTTTCCATAGCACTTAGCCTGTTCCTAACATGCCTTGTTGTTTACTTATTGAATTGTTTATCGTCTGTTCCCCCTCAGTAGAACATATGCCCCAAGATGGAAGGGTGTCTGCTTTGCATATGTTTTCCGTCATCACCAGTACACCGGAGGCATGCCAGTATTGTGTGATTGGATGAATGAATGGATGGATGGATGGATGGATAACATTTCAGTTTAGACAACTTTACATCCTAATTTTCACTGCACAGATAAATGCTATATACTGAAAAAAATTACAGAGTGTAACACAAATTCTTTTTTTTTTTTTTGAGACAGTGTCTCACTCTGTCGCCCAGGCTGGAGTGCAGTGATAGGATCTTGGCTCACTGTAACCTCTGTCTCCCGGGTTCAAGTGATTCTTCTGCCTCAGCCTCCCGAGTAGCTGGGACTGCAGGCATATGTCGTCACACTGGGCTCATTTTTGTATTTTTTTTTTTTTTTTTTTTTTTTGAGGCAGAGTCTCACTCCGTCACCAGGCACCAGGCTGGAGTGCAGTGGCGTGACCTCGGCTCACTGCAACCTCCGCCTCCTGGGTTCAAGCAATTCTCCTGCCTCAGCCTCCCGAGTAGCTGGGACTACAGGCGCACGCCACCACGCCCAGCTAATTTTTTGGTATTTTTAGTAGACCATCCTGTTGGCCAGGATGGTCTCGATCTCTTTACCTCGTGATCCACCCGCCTCAGCCTCCCAAAGTGCTGAGATTACAGGTGTGAGCCACCACTCCCAGCCTCATTTTTGTATTTTTAGTAGAGATGGGATTTCACCACGTTGGCCAGGCTGGTCTTGAACTCCTGACCTCAAATGATCCACCGACTTTGGCCTCCCACAGTGCTGAGATTGCAGGTGTGAGCCACTGCACCTGGCCCAAATTTAAATTCTTTAGTGTGGGTATGGGAATTCATTAGTGGGTAAGTTTCATTAGTGGGTAAATTTCAGGCTTGGTGGCTCACATCTGTAATCCCAGTACTTTGGGAGGACTAGGCAGGCGGATTGCTTGAGCCCAGGAGTTTGAAACTAGACTGGCCAACACGGCGAAACCTTGTCACTGAAAAGATACAAAAAAAAAAAAAAAAAAAAAAAGGTTAAGGATCCATTCTGTTGGTTGTGGTATTGGTATATAATTTCATATCATGGTATGTGAAATTTAAAATGAAACTCTGTCTTGGACTTTCAACGCTGTAGCTCTGTGGCTATCCCCAGTCAGTCGCTTAAAAATTTTCAGCTTTTAAAGAAAAAAAAAAACTTTTTTTTCAGCTTTTTTGGGAAGATGGGTTTTTTTGTTTTTGTTTTTGTTTTTCTTTTTTTTGAGATGGAGTCTTGCTCTGTCACCCAGGCTGGAGTGCAGTGGCGCAGTCTTGGCTCTCTGCAACCTCTGCCACCTGTGTTCAAGTGATTGTCCTGCCTCAGCCTCTTGAGTAGCTGGGATTACAGGTGCTCGTTACCATGCCCAGCTAATTTTTGTATTTTTAGTTGAGACAGGGTTTT
This sequence comes from Ateles fusciceps, assembly GCA_036589455.1. Classification (NCBI taxonomy): domain Eukaryota; kingdom Metazoa; phylum Chordata; class Mammalia; order Primates; family Atelidae; genus Ateles; species Ateles fusciceps. The sequence continues at coordinate 16,699,183 of JAZHEH010001321.1, forward strand.
ACCACGTTGGTCAGGCTGGTCTCGAACTCCTGACCTCATGCCGCCTTGGTCTCCCAAAGTGCTGGGATTGCAGGCGTGAACCACCTCGCGCAACCAGGAGGATGATTTCTTAATTTGTTACCTTGTTTTTCAGAAGTAACGATGTGGATAAAAGTAATTTGAATATAAACTTCAGTATTACCCATAGTCTAACATTTTTAATACTGAAAGTAAATAACATTTATTTCTCAAAGGAGACCTATAACTGCTGAAGAAATAATCAAATGTGACTAATTTTGAGTGTATTCCAATTTTAGAGCATGAACTTGGTTAACTGCAACCTTCCGTTAACTGGAATTCAGCCTTTGACTGAATATTTCTTTTGGGGAAAAAAAAGCATAAAACTAAGCAGTTTTATATGAATTATTTTTTTTCTTCTTTTTTTTGAGACAGAGTTTCACTCTTGTTGCCCAGGTTGGAGTGCAGTGGCGCGATCTTGGTTCACCACAACCTCTGCTTCCCGGGTTCAAGCTATTCTCCTGCCTCAGCCTCCCCAGTAGCTGGGATTATAGGCATGTGCTACCACGCCCAGCTAATTTTGTATTTTTAGTAGAGATAGGGTTTATCCATGTTGGGCAGGCTGGTCTCGAACTCCTGACCTCAGGTTATCCGCCCACCTTGGCCTCCCAAAGTGCTGGGATTACAGGTGTGAGCCACCATGCCCAGCCAGGAATTCTTTTTCAAAAGGAAGGTTTAGGAGGTCCTGTCATAGGTTATCTGTGCCAGTATTTGATATTTAAGCCAAAAAGAGCAACTAATATTTTAGTCTTAGTTAAGAAGAATATGACCAATAAATGAAATTTTTGTAAGATATAAAATATAATCATTACATTGAAACTAGAAAATGCTATAATTTCATAGCACTAGCTGCAGGACTTAGTGAACTTATGAAACCAAGTCTGAATGTTTTAAAATGAGGAAGCTGAGCTATCTTAACATTTTAGAACAAAGGAAAAAAAGGACTGAGTTATTTTTATTACTGCTTTCTGAGATAGGAAAGTTTTTTTTTTTTTTTTTTTTGGATAGAGTTTTCATTTATAAGAGTTGAAACAAAATAGAAGATCTGATTATCCTAAAAACTTACCAAGCGTCTATTTTGTATTCTGGCTGAGGTTTTAGATCATTAAAACTGGTCTTTTCAGTGGTCTTGATTTGGTATGAAGAGTTGCCTGAAGAAATGTGTCTTTATAAATGAAATGTAAAATGTTGATTTGCTACAAAACACAGATTTGAGTAGTGTTTCAGGAATACAGATTCAAGATTGCTGGAAATGATATATGCGATGTCATGTTCTTGCATTAAAAAACCAACCAGCCAGGCGAGGTGGCTCATGCCTGTAAGCCCAGCACTTTGGGAGGCTGAGGTGGGTGGATCTTGTGGTCAGGAGTTCGAGACCATCCTGTCTAACATGGTGAAACCCTGTCTGTACTAAAAGTACAAAAATTAGCTGGGCGTGGTGGTGTGCGTGCCTGTAGTCCCAGTTACTGGGGAGGCTGAGGCAGGAGAATCAGTTGAACCCGGGAGGTGGAGGTTGCAGTGAGCTGAGATTGCACCACTGCATTCCAGCCTGGCAACAGATCACACTTGTAATCCTAGCGCTTTGGGAGGCCAAGTTGGGTGGATTACTTGAGCCTGGAAGTTTGAGACTGGTCTATGCAACATGCCGAAACCCCATCACTTCTAAAAATACAAAAAAATTAGCTGGGCATGGTGCCGTATGCCTGTAGTCTCAGCTACTTGGGAGGCTGAGGCTGAGATAATTGATTGTGCCTGGCAGGTCGAGGCTGCAGTGAGCCGAGGTCACGCCACTACATTCCATCCTGGGCGACAGAGCAAGACTCTGTCTCTAAAAAAAAACAAAAACCAACAGACCCTCAAAAGTGACATTTTGAGGCTATGCAAAGGCCACATACAGGAACCCTCAAACGGTGACAGCTTCCCCACTGTGTCAGCCTAACATACAATACCCATCTTTTCCCTGAGAGCTGCCCCCACCTAGGAACTAGAGTGCTGCTGTCAATTGTCTCTGATTTGATAGGTTCTTTCTCTCCTATGTTTTAGGCATATTTTTGCTCATTTTTTGATTTAGCTTTAGGAGATTATTATTAGATTAAAAGTTTTCACAAGGTCTGTTACTAAAGTTTTCATTTTTAAAGGTTCTTGGCAGAGTTTCATGTACTTCAAAGTAACGGAGTTTAGAGCAGCTTAAATACCTATAAAACATCTGAAAGTTGGCCAGGCACAGTGGCTCACACCTGTATCCCAGCACTGTGGGAGGCCAAGGTGGGCGGATCACCTGAGGTTGGGAGTTCGAGACCAGTCTAACCAACATGGAGAAACCCTGTCTCTACTAAAAATAGAAAATTAGCTAGGTGTGATGGCAGCCTGTAATCCCAGCTACTTGGGAGGCTGAGGTAGAAGAATTGCTTGAACTTGGGAGGCGGAGGTTGCCATGAGCAGAGATGGCGCCATTGCACTCCAGCCTGGGCAATAAGAGTGAAACTCTGTCTCAGATAAATAAATCTGAAAGTTAACTTCGGGGCCTAAGCAGAAAATAAAATTCAAGTCAGTGCGTTTCATTATTTACTATTCTGATAAATGCTTGAAATTTATGGCAAAAAAAAAAGCAAAACATTAGGGATTATCCAAGAATTTTAATGATTTATTATCCTTGTTACTGATTCCATAAGTAATAAGAAACTGGCATGATTTAGTCAAAGCATTTTAAAAGTAAACATCATCTGCTTAACACAAGGACTTTAATCCCCCAAATCATGAATAACCCTAGTCTTCTATGAGCCCCTGCCTACTATTGGTTCTCACTGTCCACTGAGAACGGAGTAGAGCCTGTCCTTTGCTGGGTTCTGGAGATGGAAAGACGATAGGGAAGCCTGCACCCTGAGGCCACCAAGAATAAAAGACAGGAGTTTTCTCCTGATGGGCGGGCGCATCGGCTGGAGGTGCAGCTGAGAAGGGACACAGAGGACAAGCAGCTCTGGTGAGAATGTCAGGCCCGGGGCCCACAATTTGACTATTAATACTCTGTCATCGAAGTTTATCAATACTCAGGGCCAGTTTCCTGCATGTGCCAGGAGCCAGGCATAGAAGGGTCCCAGGGTTAGTTTGCCAACCAGGAGCGGTGGCTCCTGCCTGTAATCCCAGCACTTTGGGAAGCTGAGGAGGGAGGATCACTTGAGGTCAGGAGTTTGAGACCAGCCTGGCCAACATGGTGAAAGCCCATCTCTACAAAAAATAAAAAAATGAGCCAGGCGTGGTGGCGGGCGCCTGTAATCCCAGCCACTCAGGAGGCTGAGGCAGGAGAATCGCTTGAACCCAGGAAGTGGAGGTTGCAGAGAGCCAAGAGCATGACACTGCACTCCAGCCTGGGTGACAGGGCGAAACTCTGTCTAAAAAAAAAAGAAAAACCTGTTGCCATCTTGAAATTTTTTAAAATAATTTTTGGGCCAGGTGCAGTGGCTCACGCCTGTAATCCTAGCACTTGGGAGGTCGAGGTAGGTGGACTGCCTGAGCTCAGGAGTTTGAGACTGCCCTGGGCAACATGGTAAAACCCTGTCTCTACTAAAAGTACAAAAAATTAGCTGTGCTTGCTGGTGCATGTCTGTGATCCCAGCTACTCAGGAAGCTGAGGCATGAGAACTGCTTAAACCCAGAAGGGGCCAGGCGCAGTGGCTCACGCCTGTAATCCCAGCACTTTGGGAGGCTGAGGCAGGCAGATCATCTGAGTTCAAAACCAGCCTGACCAACATGAGAAACCCTGTCTCTACTAGAAATACAAAAATTAGCCGGGCCTGGTGGCACATGCCTATAATCCCAGCTACCCAGGAGGCTGAGGCAGGAGAATCACTTAAACCCAGGAGGCGGAGGTTGCAGTGAGCCGAGATCACACCATTACACTCCAGCCTAGGCAACTAGAAACTCCGTCTCAAAAAAAAAAAAAAAAAAAAAAAAAACCGGGAGGAGGAGATTGCAGTGACATCGCATCACTGCACTCCAGCCTGGGGCAACAAAGCGATAATCTGCCTCAAAAAATATGTATATATTAATAACTTTTGAACGAGGGGCCTCACACTTTCATTTTGCATTGGCCCCTTGGATCATGCAGCTCGTCCAGTCAATCTTCATCATTAGCTACATCTGAAATATGCAAAACTCAGCGTGACTAGATTCCGCATTTCAGATGGAATTAATTATATTCTTTTAAAGCCACTTAATAGACAACCTTATACAAATCATTCTAAAGTTTTACATTTCTTGAATTTAAATTTATGATGTTCAACGATTTTGAAGCGGTCCTCAAAAGAACCATGTAAGACAAATCGTAGGCTGAGTGTGGTGGCTCACGTCTGTAATCCCGGCACTTTGGGAGGCTGAGACGGGCAGATTGCTTGAATCCAGGACGTTGAGACCATTCTGGGCAATATGGTAAAACCTCATTTCTTAAAAAAAAAAAAAAAAAATTAGCCAGGCATGGTGGTGTGTTGCTGTAGTTCCAGCTACTCAGGAGGCCGAAGTGGGAGGATCACTTGCATCCAGGAGGGAGGAGGTTGCAGTGAGCCGAGATCACGCCACTGCACTCCAGCCTGAATAAAAATGTCTTTGCTATGCTTGAAGTATGTCAACAAAGATGATATCCATTTTTAGTGAGTTTTAAAATTCACTTTGAATCTAAAGACATATTTCTAAGTGTTTTATATGTTTGAAGATTGGGTAAATGACAAATAGTTATTAAATCAAAGAACTAGAAAAAATAATTTACTTTTTTTTTTTTTGAGGTGGAGTCTCGCTCTGTCGCCAGGCTGGAGTGCAGTGGTGCGATCTTGGCTCGCTGCACCTCTGCCTCCCAGGCTCAAGCAATTCTCCTGCCTCAGCCTCCCGAGTAGCTGGGATTACAGGTGCATACCACCATGCCTGGCTAAATCTCTTGATCTGGTCTTGTTCTCTTGACCTCGTGATCCACCCACCTCAGCCTCCCAAAGTGCTGGGATTACAGGTGTGAGCCACTGCGCCCAGCCAATAATTTACTTTTTAACAAAGCACATATTTAGTCAAATAAAATAACAAATGTAATGAATGAAGAAACGTCAGTTGGACATGGTAGCTCACGCCTGTAATCCCAGCACTTTGGAAGGCCAAATAGGGCAGATTGCTTGAGCCCAAGAGTTCAAGAACAGCCTGGGCAACATAGCAAGACCCTGTCTCTACAAAACTTTTAAAATTAGCCAGGTGTGGTGGTGTGTGCCTAGTCCCAGCTACTCAGGAGGTGGGAGGATTGCTTGAGCCCAGGGAGGTTGAGGCTGCAGTGAGTTGTGATTGTGCCACCACACTCCAGCCTGGGCAACAGAGCAAGATCCTATCTCAAAAAAAAAAAAAAGAAAAAAAAAGTCTTTTTCTAAACTAGTTGTAGTTTGAGATTTCTCATGTTTTTTCAGTCCCTTTCGTTAAACCCTGCTCCTGGAACGTGGACATTGACTCTGCATGTGACTGGGTGGGTGTCCCCAAACACTGCATGTACAGCCCTGTGCTAGGTTCATTCCTGAGAAATCCACAGAAATCAAGACCTAGGTCTTAAATGCTCTCAGCCTGTCTTAATGTGTGAGGTGGTGAAAAACAAAGGACTGTAGGGCTGGATGCCTGCAAAAATACGAAGGCGTGGTAAAGTTGAGTCCTAAGGCAAGCTGACGAAAGGCTCAGTGTTTTTAAGAGAAGGGTTGCTCTGTGAGCTAGCAAGAGCCCCAGACCAGTAGAGTTCAAACAGAGGCTGAATGATCAACACACAGGGACGCATGAGGAAACGTCTGTTTTACAGAGAAGGCTATTTAAAGTATAGAGGGAAAGAACTCTCAAAGTTCCTTTCAACTCTAAGTCTAAAGTCCTGGGTAGAAATTATATGAGAGACAATGGCAAAGGAAGGAATTGGTTGTATGAAATGTCAGTTTGCACCTAGACTAGGAAAAATTCAGCAACTTAAAATTCTATTAGAATTTATTAAATAGGCTGGGCGCAGTGGCTCACGCCTGTAATCCCAGCACTTTGGGAGGCTGAGGGGGGCAGATCACAAGGTCAGGAGTTCGAGACCAGCCTGGCCAACACAGTGATACCCCGTCTCTACTTAAAATACAAAAATTAGCTGGGCATGGTGGTGGGTGCCTGTAATCCCAGCTACTTGGGAGGCTGAGGCAGGAAAATTGCTTGAACCCAGAAGACGAAGGTTGCAGTGAGCCGAGATCATACCACTGTACTCCAGCCTGGGCGACAGAGCTAGACTCCATCTCAAAAAAAAAAAAAAAAAAATTCTAATAAACAAGAAAACTGTGAAATGTATATTTGATTAGAAAGATGCTCTTGTGAGTGATTATGGAGGTCAAGTGGATGTAGGATAATGCAGCCACTTCGTACAACCACCCTGTAGTTCCTCAAAATGTTAAACCTAGGCCGGGCATAGTGCTTACGCCTGTAATCCCAGCACTTTGGGAGGCCGAGGCGGGTGGATCACTTGAGGTCAGGAGTTGGAGACCAGCCTGGCCAACATGGTGAAACCCCGTTTCAACTAAAATTACAAAAAGTAGCCAGGCATGGTGGCAGGTGCCTGTAATCCCAGCTATTCGGGAGGCTGAGGCAGGAGAATCACTTGAACCCAGGAGGTGGAGGCTGCAGTGAGCCAAGATTGCACCACTGCACTCCAGCCTGGGCAACAGAGTGAGACTCCTCAAAAAATTTTTAAAAATTTGAAAAGTTAAATCTAAGAGTTACCCTGAGACCCAACAATTCCACTTGGGTATATACCTAAGAGAAATGAAAACATATGCCCACACAAATTCCTGTACAAAAATGATCACAGTAATATTTTCCAAAATAGCTGCGAAGTGGAAATAACCCAGATCTCCACCAATGAGTAAATGGATAAACAGTATGTGGTGTATCCCTACAAAGGTATATTATTTACCTATGAAAAGAAACGATGTTCTGATACATGTTACAACATGGATGAACCTTGAAGACATCATACTAAGCAAAGTAAGCTAGTCACAAAAGGCCACATACCATGAGTCCATTGATACGAAATGTCCAAAATAAGCAAATCCATAGACAGAAGGCAGACTAGTGGCTGCCAAGGGATGGAGGAAGAGGGAGATGGAGAGTGAGAGGTAACAGGTATGGGTGGGATTTCTTTTGGGGGTGATGAAAGTGTTCTGAAATTAGACAGTGGAAATGTTTGCACAACTGGGAATAAACTAAAATCACTGAATTGCATACCTTAAAAGGTTGAATTGTATGGTATGTGAATTCTATCTCAATAAAGCTGCTTAAAAAAAAAGAAGTAGATGCAGAAAAAGGTGTTTTTTTTTTTCTTTTTTTTTTGAGACCCGGTCTCGCTCTGTTGCCCAGGCTGGGGTGCAGTGGCACGATCTTGCCTCACTGCAACTTCTGCCTTCCAGGTTCAAGTGATTCTCCTGCTCAGCCTCCCGAGTAGCTGGGACTCCAGGTTCAGGTCACCACACCCAGCTAATTTTTTTGGTATTTTTAGTAGAAACGGAGTTTCACTGTGTAAGCCAGACTGGTCTCGAACTCCTGACCTGGTGACCCCCCCCCCCCCCCGCCACCCTTGGCCTTCCAAAGTGCTGGCATTACAGGTATGAACCACCACACCTGGCCCTTTTTTTTTTTTTTGGAGATGAAGTCTCCCTCTTTTGCCTAGGCTGGAGTGCGGTGGTGCAATAAAGGTGGTCTTCCTTTGTCTGACTCAATGACTCAGAGAAAGTACAGATCAAGGTAGACTTGAAAAGTGGCAGATTCAACAGAAGTTCTCATCACAGAAGAATCACAACAAAGCAGATGGCTCAGAGACGATTATTCGGCCTGATGTGGAAGCTCACGCTTATCATCTCAGCACTTTGGGAGGATGAGGTGGGAGGATTGACTGAGCCCAGGAGTTCCAGACCAGCCTGAGCAAAATAGTGAGACCCCATTTCTATTAATTTTTTAAAAAGATGATCATTCATGTCTAACCAAAGAAGTAAAAAAGAAAAAACATGACTCTTCCTCTGATATGCTACCACATATTTCTTATTGGGGTTCTGGAATGAGAAGCTCACTCTGGGCTAAAATTATTAAAAGAACAGTGGGGGGTGGGGAGTTACAGGTGGACACCAGTCAGTCGTTTGTTTTTCGAGCCCCTGAGTTACTAGTGCCATGTGACTGGTAGGGGACCCTGATAATCCTGCCTGATTATAAAGCCCTTAATTGGCAAGGCCAGAGCTTGCTTCTGACTGTCTGTAAATATCCATTGATATCTGCTCATGATTCCTGTAGAAAACATTTTCATTTGGCAAGTGTTTAAAAAGTTCATGCCCAAGTTGTTTAGCTAGGAAGCAGCGAATACATGTCTTCTAAACATTCAAAGCCTTGAATAGAAAATAAATATTGGCTTAAATACTTTGTTTGTATGAAATCTGACATTTTTTTTCTTTTCTTTTTTTTTTTTGAGACAGAGTCTCACTCAGTCACCAGGCGCCAGGCTGGAGTGCAGTGGTACGGACCTTGGCTCACTGCAACCTCCGCTGCCCGGGTTCAAGCATTCTCCTGCCTCAGCCTCCCGAGTAGCTGGGACTACAGGCGCGCGCCACCACGCCCAGCTAATTTTTTTGTATTTTTAATAGAGACGGGGTTTCACCATGTTGACCAGGACGGTCTCGATCTCTTGACCTCGTGATCCGCCCGCCTCGGCCTCCCAAAGTGCTGGGATTACAGGCGTGAGCCACCGCGCCCGGCCGAAATCTGACATTTTAAAGCCACTTCTAAACTGGAGCATGCACCCCTGGGATAGTTTCATAGCACAGCCTTTCCCTCCCCTTCTGGTGACTTTAATAAAAACTATGACGTTAACATTTGTTTGAATGAAATAATGTTTTACAGAGGTCATTAATGCCAGTGATTAATTATTTTGCAGATTCAGTTGGTAAAGTTTATTAACCCTGTCTTTTTGTAAGTTTTTTCTGGGTGTTCTTACAAGGTTTGGGCTTTTTACCACTACTTAGAGTAATGCATATGGCAGTGGGTCTGAACAGATTGTGTTGATTGCATTTTTCTTGTTGCATATAAAGTATATCATAAATTGTTGTGGGGGTCCCAGGAGCAAGAGAATTGATCAGAGAAGAGAGAGGAGAGAGGATCCAGAGGTGTGTGGAATGAAGCATTCCAGGTAGATGTGGTCAACAGTTTCAATTATTTATTTATTTATTTATTTATTTTGAGACGGAATCTCGCTCTGTTGCCCAGGCTGGAGTGCAGCGGCACGATCTAGGCTCACTGCAGCCTCCGCCTCCCGGGTTCAAGCACTTCTCTGCCGCAGTCTCCCAAGTAGCTGGGATTATAGGTGCCCACCACCATGCACTATTTCTGTAATTTTAGTAGAGACAGGGTTTCACCATCTTGGCCAGGCTGTCTTGAGCTCTTGACCTTGTGATCCACCCACCTCGGTCTCCCAAAGTGCTGGGATTACAAGTGTGAGCCACCGAGCCTGGCCTATTTGTTTTTTATTTTTATTTATTTATTTATTTATTTTTTTTGAGACGGAGTCTCGCTCTGTTGCCCAGGCTTGAGTGCAATGTCACAATGTCAACTCACTGTAACCTCTGCCTCCTGGGTTCAAGCGATTCTCCTGCCTCAGCCCCCTAAGTAGCTGGGATTACAGGCATGTATCACCACTACTGACTAATTTTTGTATTTTTTTTTTTGCTTTTTCCCTCTGTGGCACAATCTTGGCTCACCGCAACCTCCCCCCATCCCCCCCCCCCCCCCCCGGTTTTGAGCAATTCTTTTGCCTCAACCTCCCGAGTAGGTGAGATTATAGGCACCGTGCCGCCATGCCCAACTAATTTTTGTATTTTTAGTAGAGATGGGGTTTTGCCATATTGGTCAGGCGGGTCTCAAACTACTGAACTCAAGTAATCTGCCCTCCTTAACCTCCCAAAGTGCTGGGATTACACGTATGAGCCACCCTGCCTGGCCCAGTTTAGATTTTAGAGAAGTGAATGCAAGCGAGAGGACTGAGAAGAGGAAGGTGCGTTGGTGATTGAGGCCAGTAACGTTATCTTCAGGAATGCATGGCGCAGAGTGGTTTGCACAGGAGTCTGACTGTGGAGATTGAAGGAGTGAATTATTCAGGGCTGGGTGCTAACCCAGGAAGAGGACAGACCATCAGGCGAGGAAGGGAGATCTGTGCTGCTGCACGCTTTAGAGTGGCTCCTGGAGCCTGGGTGGTATGCGTCTGACAGGCTGTCACTCACATCCTGGGTCTTCTCAGGGACGGCTCTGGGAGGCGTCTGGGGCCAGCAGACAGTGACAGCATAAGGCCAGAGGTCTGTGTCCTGGCAGAGAAGAAGGGCAGAGCCTGGAGGACCATTGTTTCCCCCTCAGCTTGGGCTGTGGGTGTTTTCTGCATGTGAGGTTTTCATTCTGGTGGACAGAGTGAAGCAGGAACAAGGGGAAAACAAACACGGGCCCCTTGGACCATATCTGGTGGTTGTTTAGGCCTGAGGGAGAAGGGGAAAAGGGTTTCCTGAAGTTTCTGTTATATCTAGAAACTCAGCCCAGTGGGGCAGGAGACCAGCTGAGGATTTGGGATGGCAGCCTTGGCTCAGGGTAGAGTCCTGGCTGTACTGTTGTATCATTTGGAAATCCAAGTACAGACAGGTAAACTGAGGCAAGCTGGTGCAGAGAGCAGTGATGGAACCCTGACATCTGAGTACCCCACAGCAGTGGCCAACGGTTGTGAGTCCGTGCCTAGTTCTGGTCAGATTGAGGTCTTTTTCCTGAGAGCTCAGGCACGTGTTACCCCTTCACTCAGTCTATCCCCCGGCCTGGGTAAACCAAACTCACCCCTTGCTGAAGTTCCTGGCCACCTCTGCTCCTGGGAATTGCTAGTGACCATTTGCAAACTGCCTCAACCCAGCTTTGTCTTGATACATTGTTTCCTGGGATCTAAACCATTTCTGATCTGGAAAGGGAACTCGTAATTGATCTGTTTGGAGTTCAAGTTGGAACCCAAATTGAAGATGAAGATAAAGAAAATTCAGAGGCCTTTGGGTATTTCCCCCCCAGGAGTCCTTAGATCATGCTCTGATAACTGCTGCTTCAGGGCAGTGGTTGATGTCAAAATACAACTGGGGGACATGTCACCAGTAATTTGCTTCTAAATAGTTGAAGTAATAAAGCAAAGCTTACTAGCGATTTACTTACTTAAAAATGAAGTGAGAGGCTGGGCAGGGTGGCTCACCCCTGTAATCCCAATCCTTTGGGAGGCCGAGTCGGATGGATCATGAGGTCAGGAGTTCAAGACCAGCCTGGCCAACATGGTGAAACTCCGCCTCTACTAAAAGTATAAAAATTATCTGGGTGTGGTTGTGCATGCCAGTCATTCCAGCTACTCAGGAGGCTGAGGCAGGAGAATCGCTTGAACCTGGGAGGCGGAGGTTGTGGTGAGCTGAGATTGCACCACTGCACTCCACCCTGGGTGACAGAGCAAGACTCTTGTCTCAAAAAAAAAAAAGGAAATGAGAATTAATTCAACTTTTTCCTAGAATCATGTCTCTTCATAGTTTACATTGCCCCTCGGTTTGGTTTGGTTTCTTTTCTGAGAGGAGTCTCTGTCGCCCAGGCTGGGGTGCAGTGGTCCAATCTCGGCTCATTGCAACCTCCGCCTCCCAGGTTCAAGTCATTCTCTTGCCTCAGCCTCCCGAGTAGCTGGGATTACAGGTGTTTACTCCCACGGCTAGCTAATTTTGTGTTTTTAGTAGAGACAGGTGTGTGAGCCAGGCTGGTCTTGAACTCCTGACCTCGTGATCCACTGGCTTCAGCCTCCCACAGTGCTGGGATTACAGGCGTGAGCCACCACGCCCGGCCTCTTTCTTTTTTTAAAACAGGGTCTCACTCCCATCGCCCAGGCTGTAATGCAGTCACATCATCTCGGCTCAGGGCAGCCTTCACTTCCCAAACTCAGGTGCCTTTCACTTCAATCTCCTAAATAGCTGGGACTACAGCCACCATGCCTCCCTGATTTTTTGGTATTTTTTGTAGAGACGGGGTTTCACCATGTTGCCCAGGCTGGTCTCAAAATCCTGAGCTCAAGTGATCCACCCGTCTTGGGCCTCCCAAAGTGCTGGGATTATTGGCGTCAGCCATGGCACCCAGCCACTCCTTGCTTTCTTGAGTGGGGAAGCTAGGTGGAGTTCTGGCTCCAGGCCTGGAATTGCCCATAACATAGAGCACCTGCTGTTGCTCCAGGGAGGCCCTGACAGGTGGACAGGTAGTGCCATTCACATGTGCAGTCAGGGTCTGTGTGCTTGTGGATTATTAACCCTGGCTCTCTTTTTAATTTTATTATATGATACATTTTTCTCAATAAGGGAAAGGCAAGAATAGGTACAAAAATATAAGTAAACATTAAAATCAGGTTTATTCGGGCTTATCTTTGGTAATATATCCTTTTTACCATATTAATATTGTCGTGAGATCTGGAAAAGATCGAGGCTTTAACCAAAAAGTTCAATAGTTGAAAAAGATTACCACTTTTGTTTTTCCTTACAAGATGGCCTTTTTGAGACCTTTAAATGACTGATGTCATTGTAAAACACTTTCTATTTTTATATTTTTTATATTTATTTACTTTTTTTAAGAAGGAGTCTCGCTCTGTCACCCAGGCTGGAGTGCAGTGGCGTGATCTCGCTCACTGCAGCCTCCACCTCTTGGGTTCAAGCAATTCTTGTACCTCGGCCCCTTAGTAGCTGGGATTACAGACATAGGCCACCATGCCCGGCTAATTTTTGTGCTTTTGGTAGAGAAGGGGTTTCACCATGTTGGCCAGGCTGGTCTTGAACTCCTGACTTCAAGTGATCTGCCCACGTTGGCCTCCCAAAGTGCTGGGATTACAGGCAGGAGCTGCTGCACCCAGCTGTAAAACACTATTTATTTATTTATTAATTATTTATTTAGATGCAGTCTCGCCCTGTCACCCAGGCTGGAGTGCAGTGGCGCAGTCTTGGCTCACTGAAACCTCTGCCTCTGGGTTCAAGCAATTCTCTGCCTCAGCCTCCCGAGTAGCTGGGATTACAGGTGCCCGCCACCATGCCCGGCTAATTTTTTTGTATTTTAGTAGACACAGGGTTTCACCATCTTGGCCAGGCTGGTCTTGGACTCCTGACCTCGTGAGCCACCACGCCCAGCAAAACACTTTTTATAACTACTACAATAAAAGACCTCTGTGCTACTCTTTGCTTTATTTTTATGAAAAAAAAATCTTATGGGGTTTTCTCAGAATCTGGTTTTGCCTGTGGAATAGCTGTGCATGGGCCTGTACCTGGGCTGGGTTTGCCGTGGTGGGAGAGGTTGAGAGCTGCTCTTCTGGGTAGTTTGTTTTGGTATTATACTTGATTACTAATGATTGGGTTTTTGCCTAGACTACATCACATAAATCCAGTTTCCCCTTGACGGGTTATCTAATCCTTTCCACCCTTTTATGATAGAATCCTTTGCTTTTAAAATCTGGCAGCGTGCCTTCCCACTTAAATAAGCTCTCCTTACTTGTATATTATTTTTTGCATTAGAATCTTAAGTACTTTTAGCCGAGCATGGTGGCTCATGCCTGTAATCCCTGCACTTTGGGAGGCTGAGGCAGGAGAATCACTTCAGCCCAGGAGTGAGAGCTCTACAAAAAATTAAAAAATTAGCTGGGCGTGGTGGCGGGTGCTCTGGTCCCAGTTACTTGGGATGCCGAGGTGGGAGGATCATTTGAGCCAGGGAGGTTGAGGCTGCAGTGAGCCCTGATTGTGCCACTGCACTCCAGCCTGGGTAACAAAGCGAGACTCGGTCTCAAAACAAAACAAAACAAGGTATCCCAGCACTTTGGGAGGCTGAGGCGGGCAGATCATGAGGAGACTGAGACCATCCTGACTAACACGGTGAAACCTGGTCTCCACTAAAAATACAAAAAATTAGCCAGGTGTGGTGGTACGCGCCCAGCTACTCAGGAGGCTGAGGCAGGAGAATCGCTTGAACCTGGGAGGTGGAGGTTGCAGTGAGCTGAGATTGGGCCACTGCACTCCAGCCTAGGGAACAGAGCGAGACTCTGTCTCAAAAAAGAAAAAGTTAAGTATTTTTTAAAATTAAAAAATCTAAGAATACCAGCTCCTGAATTATATGACTAGAATTCTAGATATGGAAGGGGCTTCAGAAATCATTTAGCCCAGTCAGCCCATTTTACCACAGAGGAAACAAGTGAAGCTGTTAGTGTCGTCAGTGTGATACTTTCGTGGTTCAGAATAGGGAAAGAGGAATGAACAGTGGGGTCCAGCCTGGAGTGTCTTTAATCCTGTTTCCCTGTAATAGAGAATATTCAGAAAGCATACATTTGGGTGTCTGTACCTCTCCGTGTGCTGTTGAGTCAGGAAAGTAGATTATGAAATTAGAGTGGAGGGGAAAAACATCTGGGTGAATAGTACATCCTGTTAAAGTCACATTATTTGAAATTTTGTAGCATTTTTTAATGTGAACGTCTCAGAAATTTGCATACTCTGCTGAAATCACAGTTGCAGAGTTGACAAGAGCTTTAGAAATGGTCTGTCTAGGGCAGCTTTTGATGGAGGATTCCTCTTCACAATGTTACCTGACCTCAGGGAGCCAGGCCCTGCTGGAATTCTTCTAATCAGAGAGCTTCTTTCTCATTTGGAGGGAAGCCTTCCTTGTCAAGAAAGCCCTGGGTCTTAGTTCTGCCTAAATTTTGGCACTACAAGAGCCTAGTGGACCAGTTATGAACATGAACTCTGAACTAAACTGTTGAGGTTCAGGCCCCAGGTCTGCAACTCATTAACTGTGTGATCTTGGACAGCTTATTTTAATCTTTCTGTGCCTCAGTTTCTTCATCTGTAAAATGGGGATGATAATAATAATACCCCTCTCATATAGTGGTTGGGGGAGATTGAACAGGTTTTGTAAAGTACTTAGCACCCTATAGTAAACATGGGTTTGCTGTGTTTGGTTTGGTTTTGCTGAGGGTTTTTGCATCTATGTTGATGAGAGACATTGGTATGTAGTTTTTCTTGTGACACCCTTGGTTTTGATAGAATAATGCTGGCCTCATAGAGTGAGTTCAGGAGTAGTATTCCCTTTGCTTCTGCCTCTGGGAGAGACGTAGAGAGTTGGTATAATTTCTTTCTTAAATGTTTGGTATGATTCACCAGTGAACCCATTGGGATCTGTTCCTTTTGTTTTGGAAAGTTGTTCATTGTTGATTTGGTTTCTCTGAGAGATACAGGTCTGTTTAGGTTGTCTGTTTTTTTCTTGGGTGAATTTTGGCAGATTGTATCTTCCAAGGAATTGATAAATTTCATCTAGGTTATCAAATTTTTAGACATAGAGTTGTCCATAATATATGTTCATTCATTTATTGTTTTGAAACTGAGTCTTGCTCTGTTGCCCACGCTGGAATGCGATGGCGTGATCTTGGTTCACTGCAGCCTCCGCCTCCCAGGTTCCAGTGATTCTCCTACCTCAGCCCCCTGAGTAGCTGGGATTACAGGCACAGTACCACAACACCTGGCTAGTTGCTTTATATTTTTAGTAGAGATGGGGTTTCACCATGTTGACCAGCCTGGTCTCAAATTCCTGACCTCAAGTGATCTGCTTACCTCGGCCTCCCAGAGTGCTGGGATTATAGGCATGACCCCACCACACCCGACCCGTTATTTATCTTTTTTTTTTTTTTTTTTTTTTTTTTTTGAGGCAGAGTTTAGCTCTTGTTGCCCAGGCTGGAGTGCAATGGTGATCTTAGCTCACTGCAACCTCTGCCTCCCGGGTTTAAGTGATTCTCCTGCCTCAGCCTCCCGAGTAGCTGGGATTACGGTGTGCCACCAGCACGCCCTGCTAATTTTATGTGTTTTTAGTAGAGATGGGGTTTCACTATGTTGGCCAGGCTGGTCTTGAACTCCTGACCTCAGGTGATCCACCTGCCTTGGTCTCCCAGAGTGCTGAGATTACAGGCGTGAGCCACGCGCCTGACCTATTTATCTTTTTAATGTCCATGGAGTCTATAGTGTGTTCCCTCTTTCATTTCTGATATTAGGAATTTGTGTCTTCTCTTTTTCATAGTTAGCCTGGCTAGAGGCTTATCAGTTTTATTGATCTTTTCAAAAAACCAGTTTTTTTGAAAAAGAAGAAAAAAAGCTGTTTTGTTGGTTTTCTCTATTGAGTTTCTGTTTTCAGTTTTATTGATTTTTTTTTCAGTTTTTATTTCATTTTCTTTTGCTTGCTTTGTATTTAATCTGCTGATCTTTTTCTAGTTTCCTAAGGTTGAAGCTTATGTGATTGATTTTAGATCTTTCCTTTCTAATATATATATTGAATGCTTTAAATTTCCACTAAGCACTGCTTTCACTGCATGCATCCCACAGGTTTTGATAAATTATATTTTCTTTTTCATTTAGTTCAAAACATTTTAAAATTTCTCAAGATTTCTTTTTGATCCATGTGTTATTTACAAGTGTGTTTTTTTTGTTTTTTGATACAGAGTCTCGCTTTGTTACCCAGGCTGGAGTGCAGTGGTGCAATCTCGACTCACTGCAACCTCCACCTCCTGCGTTCAAGCAATTCTCTTACCTCAGCCTCCTGAGTAGCTGGGACTACAGGCACATGGCACCATGCCTGGCTAATTTTTTGTTTTTTAATAGAGACAGGGTTTCACTGTGCTTCCCAGGCTGGTCTTGAACTCCTGAGCTCAGGCAATCGGCCCTCTTCGATCTCCCAAAGTGCTGGGATTACAGGCATGAGCCACCATGTCTGGCCTATAGGTGTGCTGTTTAATCTCCAAGTATTTTGGGATTTTTCAGCTATCTTTCTGTTGTTGATTTTTAGTTTAGTTCCACTGTGGTATAAGAGCTGGAGACATTGCATAATTTCCATTCATCTGAATGTTTAAGGTGTTAAGAACAGAATGCTCTGGCATATTTCCAAGTGGTTATTTTTCCCCTTCACCCTGCCAGAAGTATGAGGTGATTTTCTCTGATACTTATTGTGAGGACCTGGTAGGGCTCCTGGAGGTTTAACTCAGAAAAGTATGGGAGTCCCCAGTGACTGGGTCTCCCTGGAATTTTTAGCTCTCAGAGCTCTGCACGTTGAGCTCCAGCAGTTTGTCAATTGCGGCTTAGGTTTTCCTACCCTGGCACCGGTTCCTATGGAGGTTTCTGCTCTGTAAATTGCAATTCCCTGTGTATTTGACTGTGTCTTCAATTTTGTTTTTGGTTTTTGTTTTTAGGTGGAGTCTCACTCTTGCCCAGGCTGGAATGCAGTGGTGCAGTCTCAGCTCACTACAACCTCCACCTCTCAGGTTCAAGTGATTCTCCTGCCTTAGCTTCCAAAGTAGCTGTGACTATAGGCGTGCGCCACCATGCCCGGCTAATTTTTTGTATTTTTAGTAGAGACGGGGGTTTCGCTATGTTGGCCAGGCTGATCTTGAACTCCTGACCTCATGATCCACCCGCCTCCACCTCCAAAGTGTTGGGATTACAGGCATGAGCCACCTCGCCTGGCCTCCAATTTTATTTTATTTTATTTATGTATTTATTTTTTGAGACAGGGTCTTACTCTGTCACCCAGGCTGGAGTACAGTGGCACGATCAGGGCTCACTGCATCCTCAACCTCCTGGGGTCAAGTGGTCCTCCTGTCCCAGCCTCCTGAGTAGTTGGGACCATGGGCGTGTGCCACTGTATCTGGCTACTTTATTTTGATTTACTAGAGATGAGGTCTCACTTTGTTGCCTAGGCTGGTCTCAAACTTGTGGCCTCAAGCGATCCTCCTGCCTCGCCCTCCCAAAGGGTTGGGATTACGGGTGTGAGCCACTGCACTCAGCCTGTGTCTCCAATTTTGGGGGCAGCAATTTGCCCTGTGATCTCACTTTTCTTAGGGAATCTAAGAAGAGTTGTTGATTTTTCAGTTTGTTTGGCTTTTTTTTTTTAACCTGTTATTAGGACAGAGTAGCAACTTCTAAGCTCCTAACATGCTGGACTGGAAACTGGAAGTCCCAGCATCACATTTGAAAATGCACAATTCAGTGGCATTTAGGGTGTTCAGCATTGTGCAACTCCACCTCTATCCAGTTCCAAAATGTTTTCGTCATCCTGAAAGAAAACCTCATACCCATTAAACAGGCATTCTCGACTCCCTTCTGCGCCCAGCACCTGGTAACCACTAATCTGCTTTCTGTCTTTATGGATTTACTTACTCTGGATATTTCATGTAAGTGGGGGAATCTCATGATATGTGACCTTTTCTGTCTGGCTTCTTTCACTTAGCTGAATGCTTCTGGGTGTCATAATGTTTTTGAGGCTCATACATGTTGTAGATACCAGTGCTTCATTCCTTTTATGGTTCTGTTGTTTGGATAGACTGCATTTTGTTTGTCCTTTCATCTGTTGATGCAGGGTTTAGCTTGTTTCCACCTGTTAGCTGTTGTGAATGGTGCTGCTGTGATGATTCATTCGTAAGTGTTTGAATGCCTGTTTTCAGTTCGTTTGGATGTATACCTACGAGTGGAATTACTGGGTCATACAGTTTTTTCTTTCTTTCTTTCTTTTTTTTGAGACGGAGTCTCACTCTGTTGCCCAGGCTGGAGTGCAATGGCACATCTTGGCTCACTGCAGCCTCCACCTCCCAGGTTGAAGTGATTGTCCTGCCTCAGCCTCGCAAGTAGCTGGGATTACAGGCATGTACCACCACACCCAGCTAATTTTTAGTTTTAGTAGAGATGAGGTTTCGCCATGTTGGCCAGGCTGGTCTCAAACTCCTGGCCTCAAGTGATCTGCCCACCTCTTATAGTGTTTCTATTTTTTTTTTTTTTTTTGAGACAGAGTCTCGCTGTGTCGCCAGGCACCAGACTGGAGTGCAGTGGCGCGATCTCTGTTCACTGCAACGTCCACCTCCTGGGTTCAAGGAATTCTCCTGCCTCAGCCTCCCAGTAGCTGGGACTGTAGGCACATGCCACCATGCCTAGCTAATTTTTGTATTTTAGTAGAGACGGAGTTTCACTATGTTGGCCAGGATAGTCTTGATCTCTTGACCTCATGATCCGCCTGCCTCAGCCTCCCAAAGTGCTGGGATTACAGGTGTGAGCCACTGCACGGGGCCTAGTGTTTCTGTTTTTAATTGATTGAGGAACCGCCAATCAGTAGCTGAAATATTCTGACATTTCTTTTTTCTTTTTGAGATGGAGTCTCCCTCTGTCAGCAGGCTGGAGTGCAGTGGCGTGATCTCGGCTCACTGCAACCTCCGACTCCCTGGTTCAAACGATTCTCCTGCCTCAGCCTC
Organism: Ateles fusciceps; assembly: GCA_036589455.1. Classification (NCBI taxonomy): domain Eukaryota; kingdom Metazoa; phylum Chordata; class Mammalia; order Primates; family Atelidae; genus Ateles; species Ateles fusciceps. The sequence goes on from JAZHEH010001321.1 coordinate 16,718,594, forward strand.
CTGAGTAGCTGGGATTACAGGTGCACGCCACTACGCCCGGCTAATTTTTGTATTTTTGGTAGGGATGGGGTTTCAGCATGCTGGCCAGGATGGTCTCGATCTACCTGCCTCGGCCTCCCAAAGTGCTGGTATTACAGGCGCGAGACACCACACCTGGCCTATATTTTGACGTTTCTACCAGGAAAGGGAATTTACCTTGTCCTCCCCTCTCTCTCCTTACCAGCTTCTTTCATTTCCTAGCCAAGCCTCCTCTGTTTCTTCAGCTGTTTTTCATGTCACTTTGTTTCAAAAATCTCCACCAGCCGTCGTGGCTTCTTCTCTTCTCTCCTCTTCTTTCTCTTCTCTTCGACAGGGTTTTGCTTTGTTACCCAGGCTGGAGTGCAGTAGCACAATCATAGCTCACTGCAACTCCAATTCCTGGGCTCATGTGATCCTCCCGCCTGAGCCTCCCAAGTAGCTGGGGCTACAAATGTGCACCACCATGCCAGGCTAATTAAAAAAAAAAATTTTTTTTTTTTTTTTTTAAAGATTGGGGTCTCATTATGTTATCCAGGCTAGTCTTGAACTACTGGCTCAAGTGATCCTCCCCACCATGGCCTCCAAAGGGATAGAGTTACAGGCATGAGCCACCATGCCCAGCCTGATTGATTTTCTTTCTCTCCTCTCTCTCTCTCCTCCTCTCTCCCTCCCTCCCTCCCTCCCTCCCTCCCTCCCTCCTTCCCTCCCTCTCCCCCTCTCACTCTCTCTCTCTCCATCCCTCCCTGTCTCTCCCTTTCCCTTTCCCCTCTCCCTGCTTTTCTTTCTTTCGGACAGGGTCTCACTGTATTGCCTAGTCAGGACTCAGACTCCTGGGTTCAAGGGTCCTCCAGCCTGAGCCTCCTGAGTCCAGCTTGATTTCTTTCTCCTTGGGTGCCTTTCAGATGGGGCCAAGGTTTTAACAGAATTCCTTATCCAAGGACAGCCTTGGAGTAGCATGGGACTAGCATTCCCTTGTCTGAGCCTTTCAGCAGCCTTGTCACACTGAATTTTATTTAACTCTAACCCCAAGTCCCCTACCACGTGCCAGTGTTTAGTCATGCTTCTCATCTTCAAGCTTGTTGTTGTGTTCTAGTGTGTCTCTGCATTTATCACTGTTGCATTTCATCTTGCTGTATCTGACTCTCCACTCTGCTCCATCAAGCAGTTTTGAATCCTGACTTCACATTCCATCTGTTCATTCTGGCTTCGTGTTATTCTCAAATTCGATGTAATGGTTGAAGAGAGCCAACCAAGTATGGAGCCTTGGAAAGGTCACCAGAGGCTGGTGCAGATTTCCACGGGTTTATTATTCAGTGACCTTTTGGGTGGCCATTAAACCTGTTGTAAATTCACCTGTCTTTATTTTCATCCAGTTTCCATTTCACAGTCTTGTCCTCAGTCACAGGGAAATTAGGAGATGCCTCGTCAAATGATTTTTTTTTTCCCAGACAGTCTTGCTCTGTCGCCCAGGCTGGAGTGCAGTGGCACAATCTCAGCTCACTGCAACCTCCGTCTCCCAGGTTCTGTCGATTCTCCTGCTTCAGTCCCCCTGAGTAGGTTAGTAGAGATGGTATTTCACCATATTGGCCAGACTGGTCTTGAACTCTCCTGACCTAAAGTGATGATCACCTGTCTTGGCCTCCCAAAGTGCTGAGATTACAGGCGTGAGCCACTGTGCCCAGCCTCAGATTGTTTTTTTTTTTTTTTTTTTCTTGAGACAGGGTCTTGTTCTGTTCCCGAGGCTGGAGGGCAGTAGTGCAATCATGGCTTACTGCAGCCTCAACCTCCTGGGCTAAAGCAGTTCTCCTGCCTCAGCATCCCAGGTAGCGAGGACTACAGGCATGCACCACCACGCTTGGCTAATTTTAAATTTTTTTGTAGAGACAGGGTCTCACCATGTTGCCCAGGCTGGTGTCTAACTCCTGGACTCAAGTGATCCTCCTGTCTTGGCCTCCCCAAAGTGCTGGGATTGCAGACATGAGCCACTGCATCTGGCCAGTGTCCTTTATTTCTTTAAAGTACATTCTTTTTTTTCTTTCCTTCACGTCTTTCCCAATCTTGGCCTGTAGTTCTCTTACCTTTATATTGGTTCTGCCCTTTCTGATAAAAATAAACATGCTTCTAGAGTGACTCAGCGGCAGAGAACGATGGGGCCGTTTTGTTTTCTGTGTTGCTCTAAAAAATGTTAACATTTGTTTTATAAATGAAGTAAGAACTCTATGTAAAAGCATTACTCTTGCTATTGTTAGTATTTTAGGAATGTAAATAATAAAAGAGCAAAAAAAATAGGGGAACAAAGACAGAATCTTTTTATTTTTTTCCTGATCAGCCTTCATGTATTTATTAGACAGTCCTAGTCAGTTTGTGACAGTATTTTGGGTAACAGCTGTTAAGAACTTGGCGTTGATAATGAATGTCACCAGGCCTTGAATACTGTGTGGACTTCTTTGAACTATATATGATAAAGTTTTCCATTGTATGTGAAGGTCAGGAGACAAAAACACATGCAGAATGTGGAAATTACCTCTGGTCTATTATGTTACGATTCAAGACAGTGCCCTATCCTATTTTAATTCAAGACAAATGTGATAATGATAAAGAAGAAAGAAAAGGCCAAATCTAGCTTGTTAAGAATCACCTGTTCAGAGAATAAAAAAGAAAAAGAAAAAAAAAAAAGAAAAGGCCAAATCTAGCCTGTATTTTCTGATAACATTGCGAAATAGGAAATTGAAGGAAATCACGGCATGTCCCTTGTTGAGTAGCCAGATTCCTGCCTGGCTTGCATTGTAAGAGTTAATTGAAGGCCAGACACTGGCTCACACCTGTAATCCCAGCACTTTGGGAGGCCGAGGCTGGTGGATCACTTGAGGTCAGGAGTTCCAGACCAGCCTGGCCAACATGGTGAAACCCCGTCTCTACTAAACATACAAAAATAGAGGTTGCTCACACCTGTAATCCCACCACTTTGGGAGGCTGAGGCAGGTAGATCACTTGAGGCCAGGAGTTTGAGACAAGCTTGGCCAACATGGCAAAACCCCGTCTCTACTAAAAATACAAAAATTAGCTGAGTGTGGTGATTCACACCTGTGATCTCAGCTGCTTGGGAGGCTGAGGCAGGAGAATTGCTTGAATCTGGGAGGAAGAAGTTGCAGTGAGCTGAGATTGCATCACTGCACTCCAGCCTAGGCGACAGAGGGAGACTCAATCTCAAAAAAAAAAAAAAAAAAAGGTTAATTGATAAATGAAAGTATACAGATCAACAATTGGAAATGTTCTGAAGGTGGTTGGGCAGTGGATTTGTTCCCCTGGCGCTGTGTATTTAATTCTGTGGAAAACTGCGTCAGAGTGTACATACTCTGGACAATTTGCCTGGCTGGCTTATTGATGAACGTGACTGGACATGTGTAAGGTATGAATTGAGGGAAGGAAGCTCAGGGCTCTGTTTTTTTTTTTTTTGGTGGGGGGGGACAGAGTCTTGCTCTGTCACCAGGCTGGAGCGCAGTGTCATGATCTCTGTTTATTGCAACCTCTGCCTCCGAGGTTCAAGTGATTCTCCTGCCTCAGCTTCCCCAGTAGCTGGCACTACAAGCATGCGCCACTATGCCCAGCTAATTTTCTTTTTTCTGTATTTTTAGTAGAGACGGGGTGTCACCATGTTGGCCAGGAAGGTCTCGATCACTTGACCTTGTGATTCACCTGCCTCGGCCTCCCAAAGTGTTGGGATTACAAGCGTGAGCCACTGTGCCCGGCCAGGGCTCTATTTTGAAAATGTGTTCCTCCACCAGCTGGCAGGGTGCCTGTGTTACTTACTCTGCTTTTGATTTTGAGACACAGTCTTGCTTTCTCACCCAGGCTAGAGTGCAGTGGCACTATCTCAGCTCACTGCAACCTCTGCCTCCTGGGTTCAAGTGATTCTCTTGCCTCAGCCTCCTGAGTAGCTGGGATTACAGGTGTGCACACCACGCCTGGCTAATTTTTGTATTTTTAGTAGATACAGGATTTCACCATGTTGGTCAGGCTGGTTTCGAACTCCTGACCTTGTGATCCGCCCACCTCAGCCTCCCAAAGTGCTGGGATTACAGGCGTGAGCCACCGCATCCGACTTATATTAAATCACTGAAGTTCTTCACAAAATATGAGTGCCTTAAGTCATTACCGATTATTAGCACCCTCCTCAAATTAGTTTCTTGGACTAAATAGCCAGTGTTAGTGGGGCTGTGAAGAAACAGGAGGTTTCTGACCCAATGTCAGGAGCGTTCTGACCTGATGGGGATGAAGTGAGTTCCGATGGGGGGAAAGGTATCTCTTGGAAAGCCTGGACCACCAGGGGAAGCTCTAGGAAGCCGGTAGCACACAGACAGAAAGGCAGTGGGTACCACTGAAGATGATGTTCCCAGTTTGCATTGCTTTGCCTGTGGGAAATTCTGTACATTGCATTTCAGAGGTTTTGAGATGATTTTGCTTCAGGTGGGCTTGTGCTAAAACACAAGCTAGGAGCAGTGACCATAACTGATGCCTCTTGCAAGTAAAATCTCCTAGAAAAGCAAAGCTGAGGCGGGGATATACAGAGGGCAAAAAGCATCTTGGAGTCAAAGTGGAAATTGCCCAGAAAGGCTGATAACCTCCCTTCCTTGCTTACAAGAAAGCTTTCGAATGGCCTCCATTCATGAACCTTTTATGATGTCATTATTCTCTGTTGGGGAGTGCATTGAAATGTTCCACAGCAAACCTGTGAGCCCCAGGTCAGACTGATTGAGATTCGAAGCTGGGGCCCAGCAGGTACAGCTTAACAGGGATGTCTAGAAGATCCTGCCTGGCACCCCATTATGGCCCAGAGCTGCCGTGGATGAATGGGGGCGTGCTCTTTACTATCTGAGGTTTCATCTCCCCCTCGTCTGTTAGGATCCGAATATTAGGCCGGGCGTGGTGGCTCACGCCTGTAATCCCAGCACTTTGGGAGGCTGAGGCTGAGGCTGGTGGATCACCTGACATCAGGAGTTCGAGACCAGCCTGGCCAACATGGTAAAACCCCGTCTCTACTAAAAATACAAAAATTGGCTGGATGTTGTGGCGCGTGGCTGTAGTCCCAGCTACTAGGGAGGCTGAGGCCAGAGAACTACTTGAACCTGGGAGGTAGAGGTTGCAGTGAGCCGAGATCACGCCACTGCACTCCAGCCTGGGCGACAGAGCGAGACTCTATCTAAAAAAGGAAAAAAAGGGATCCGCGTTTTAATCGAGGTTTCGCCAGTTTCCCACCTTTGCTTACTCTAGAGATAAACCTTGAAATGAGAGCAACGCTGTCCCCTTCTGTCTCTTCACCTGCCGCCTTCTCACTCTGTTCCACAAAACTTAGCTCTGGAATAGGACTACTTAGCATTCACATCTGAACAGCTGCTCCTGAGGGTACAGAGCTTGAGAACACCTAACAGAGCCCTTGAACCCACCCCTGCACCCATCCACCTTGGTCTAGGACCCTGAAGCTCGTTGGGGATTTTGACCTGCAAACGTGCTCTTGTTTCAGGGACCTGTCTTCATGTATCCTCTCTGGGGTATTCTGGGATTCAGGCCAAGTGCATGCTCTGTTTCCAGGGATACTGTATCCAAGGGCATGACTCCCGACACCATGGCAGGAGTCTATCCCTGGTTCGGGGGAACAGGATGGCTGTAGGGTATTAATTACCGGGACCTGAGAGGAATCCCTTGAACCCAGGAGCACTTCCACCTGGACTCTCCCAAGGTTACAGCCTAGTCTTGAGGGAGACCCCTTATTTCCTAATGTTTAGGTTGGCCCTTCCTGCGCATCTCACCTGTCAGCTTGGAACTTCTGGAAGGATTGTGCTAAAGCCTTTGCTGCTAGAAATCTCACTGCTGTAGGTGGACACGAGGCTCCCTGCTAGAGTGGCTGCCACATCACACCTGTGACATTAAAGAGAGGCTGTCAGCCAGGGCGTGTGAGTTGTTTATGAAGCTCAGGATGGAAGTCGATGTAGAATGCAGGCATTACTGTTACACTTGCTGCTTATGTTTTCAGTTGGTGTCTGGCCTGTTCCTTCCCCACCCCCCCCACTCCCGAAATGGAGTTTTGCTCCGTTGCCCAGGCTGGAGTGCAGTGGCACGATCTCGGCTCACTGCATCCTCCACCTCCCAGGTTCAAATGATTTTCCTGCCTTAGCCTCTCGAGTAGCTGGGATTACAGGTGCATACCACCATGCCTGACTAATTTTTGTATTAATAGAGATGTAGTTCCTCATATTGGTCAGGCTGGTCTCCTGACCTCAGGTGATCCACCCACCTTGGCCTTCCAAAATGTTGGGATTATAGGCATAAGCTACTACGCCCAGCCAGAAGTCTTAACATTAAATTAAAAAGGGTTTGGGGCTGGGCGAACATGGTGAAACCCTGTCTCTACTAAAAATACAAAAATTAGCCAGGTGTGGTAGTGGGCGCCTATAATCCCAGCTACTTGGGAGGCTGAGGCAGGAGAATCATTTGAACCCAGGAGGCGGAATTGCAGTGAGCCGAGATCGTGCCACTGCACTCCAGCCTGGGTGATAAGAGCTAGACTCAGTCTCAAAAAAAAAAAAAAAAAAAAAAAAAGGGTTTGGGCCGGGTGTGGTGGCTCACTCCTGTAAACCCAGCTCTTTGGGAGGCCAAGGCAGGAGGATTGCTTGAGTCCAGGAGTTCGAGACCAGCTTGGGCAACATAATGAGACCCCCTTCTCTACAAAAAATTTAAAAACTAGGCGGACATGGAGGCTGAGGCAGAAGGATTTCTGGAGTCCAGGAGTTAGAGGCTGCCGCCTGGGCGACAGAGCAAAGAGCCTGTGATCTGAAAAAGTTGTGAACTTTGCTTTAGGAGGTCCTGCCACTTTAACTGCACGTCTTAGTTATTTGTCTTTCTGCTTCGGGGATGATAAATTTAAGCCAGGTTTAACAACAGAAACATTAATTCCACCTGCTTTTTTTTAATCCTAATTTTTAAAAGCACATTTGTGGTCATCACACCCTGATTTTTCAAAAGTAGCCTTGTGAGTGTTGCTCCCTCTTACCTTTCATGTAGCTGAATCCGCTGGAAGATCAGCCTCAGTGGTCAGCAAAAGGGAGCCCAGGGTCCCTGGCCCGTGCTCGGAAATACACGTAATATTTGATGTTCAATAAACAAAACTGGATATATTCATGCCAGTAGAATTTTCAGAATTTTCAAAAGAAAAGTGAATTGAAATATATTGACAAAAGATTTTAATGGCAATCTCAATAAAATGTTTAAAAAGTCCTCAACAAAATCAAATCAAACGATGTATAAAAAGAATTACATACCATAACCACATAGGATCTAGTCCACATACATAAGGCTGTTTCAACATTCGACAGTCAGTAATTCACCAATGAACAGGCTAAGAAAGAAAAGGCACATGATCATATCAGTGCAGAAATAGCATTTCATAAGATGCTATTCATTCATGATAAAAATCTCAAATTTGGCCGGGCATGGTGGCTCACGCCTGTAATCCCAGCACTTTGGGAGGCCGAGGTGGATGGATCGTGAGGTCAGGAGTTCGAGACCAGCCTGGCCAAGATATTGAAACCCCATCTCTACTAAAAATACAAAAATTAGCTGGGCGTGGTAGCATACACCTGTAATCCCAGCTACTCAGGATGCCAAGGTAGAAGAATTGCTTGAATCTGGGAGGCAGAGGTTGCAGTGAGCCAAGATTGTGCCACTGCACTCTAGCCTGGGTGACAGAGCAAGACTCCATCTCAAAACAAAAACAAAAACTCAAAGTTAAGAATAGGGGGATCTCTCTCAATTTGATAAATAACATCTACGAAAACCTACTTAATAAACATACTTAAAGGTAGAAAAAGAATTGGCAACATTGTGGAAAGCCCTAAGCATTACTGTTCAAGGGTTATCAGTGGTTTCATTTTCCTTTCATAGTGGAATTCAGAGTGAAATAACACAGCTTACTCTACAAGAGAGAGAAATGTATCTTAAGTTAAATTATTTGATACACCAAACAAGCAGATAAATAGGAATCTTGATTACATATCTGATGATATTAGACAATTGTGAATTTTTAGGTGATATTATATTGACATTATGGTTAGTTTTATTTATTTTACTTTGTTTTTTTTAGATAGAGTCTTGCTCTGTTGCCCAGGCTGGAGTGCAGTAGCACAGTTAGGACTCACTGCAGCCTCTAGCCGCCAGGCTCAAGTGATTCTCCCAGCTCAGCTTCCCAAGTAGCTGGGACTACAGGCATGCATCACCACGCCTGGCTAATTTTTGTATTTTTTTTAAACTAGAGATGGGTTTTGCCATGTTGCCTTAGCTGGTTTTGAACTCTTGGGCTCAAGCAGTTTGACTCTCCTCGGCCTCCCAAAGTGCTGGGATTACAGGCATGGGCCACCTCGAGCAGCGTATTTTATTTTTTCACCTTTAAGCTCTGTTGGACTTGATGTGGTTAGTTTTAAAAAGAGTTGTTGTCTTTTAGAGATGTATGATGCGGTATTGAGAGGTGGAGTTATATGATGTCTGGCATTTGCTTCAAAATAAGTGAACGCGGTGTTGGGAATGGGAGTGAAGTCAAACAAGAGTCGCTCTACGTGGGTCATTATAGTGGTTGGCGACAAGCACGTGTGGCTCCTGACTCATTTGTCTGCTTTGGTATCTTACTGATTTTACATGATATGAGAAGATAAAATTACTTGATATAAAGCTTGTTTGGTTTCATCTGTTAGGATGGTTACTATCAAAAAGCAGAAAATAACAAGTGCTGGGTAGGAGGTGGAGAAATCGGGGCCCTTGCGCACTGTTGGTGGGAATGGGGAATGGTGCGGTGTGGAACAGTACGCTCTGGAACAGTATGGTGGCTCCCAAAAACACTCCAGATAGAATCACCTTAAAGGTAGACTCAGCATGTGATCCTACAATCCTCCTTCTGGGTATATTCACAAAAGATTAGAAAACAGGTCTTTGAGATGCTTCTGTACCAGCGTCCTGCAGCATTGTTCACGATGACCAAAAGGTGGAAGCCACCCAGCGTCCGTTGACCAAGGAATGGATAAACAAAACATGGTATCCTTCCAATGGAGCATCATCCAGCCTTGGAAAGAACCGAATTCCAGCACATGCCACAGCAGGGGGGCACTGAGGACATTATGCTAATGAGCAAGCCAGGATCACACAAAAGGCTAAGTGCCGTGTGAGTCCACGCAGGAGGTACTGCAATAATCAAATTCCTTTTTTTATGTTTTTTATTTTTTTATTTAAACAGTCTCACTCTGTCACCCAGGCTGGAGTGGAGGGCACAGTCTTGACTCACTGCAACCTCTGCCTCCCAGGTTCAAGCTATTCTCCTGCCTCAGCCTCCTGAGTAACTGGAATTACAGACATGTATCACCACACTGGGCTAATTTATTTTGTATTTTAAATAGAGACAGGGTTTTACCATGTTGGCCAGGCTGGTCTCAAACTGATGACCTCAGGTGATCTGCCCACCTCGGTCTCCCAAAGTGCTGGGATTACAGGCATGAGCCATTGCGCTCAGCCTAGAATGGTCAAATTCTTTATTTTTAATTAATTAATTAATTTATTTGAGATGGAGTTTTGCTCTTGTTGCCCACGCTGGAGTGCGATGGCTTGATCTTGGCTCACCACAACCTCTGCCTCCTGGGTTGAAGTGATTCTCCTGCCTCAGCCTCCCGAGTAATTAGGATTACAGGTGCCTGCCACCACGCCGAGCTAATTTTGTATTTTTAGTAGAGACAGGGTTTCTCGATGTTGGTCAGGCAGGTCTCGAACTCCCGACCTCAGGTGATCTACCTGCCTCAGCCTCCCAAAGTGCTGGGATTACAGGCGTGAGCCACCACGCCTGGCCTTTATTTTTATTTTTTTGAGATAGGGTCTCACTCTGTCACCCAGGCTGGAGTGCAGTGGCACCATCTCCACTTACTGTAGCCTCCACCTCCCAGGCTCAGATGATCCTCCCACCTCAGCCTTCCAAGTAGCTGGGATTACAGGTATGGCACCACCATGCCTGGCTATTTTTGTATTTTTTATAGAGACAGGGTCTCACCATGTTGGCCAGGCTGATCTTGAACTCCTGAGCTCAAGCCATCCACCCACCTCAGCCTCCCAAAGTGCTGGGATTACAGGTGTAAGCCACCATGCTGACCCTTAGTCAAATAGTCAAATTCACAGAGACAGAAAATAGAATGGTGGTAGCCAGGGGCTGAAGAGAGGAGAAGTAGGAAGTTAGTATTTAGTGGAAGTTAGTTTTTTTTTTTTTTGAGATGGAGTCTCGCTCTGTAGCCCAGGGTAGAGTGTAGTGGCATGACCTTGGCTCACTGCAACCTCCGCCTCCTGGGTCCTGGCTCAAGCAATTCTCCTGCCTCAGCCTCCTGAGGCTGGTCTTGAACTCCTGATCTCTTGATCCCCCTGCCTTGGCCTCCCAAAGTGCTGGCATTACAGGTGTGAGCCACGTGCCCGGCCAGAAGTTAGTATTTAATGGTGCAGACTTTCAGTTTTGCAAGATGAAAGGAGTTCTAGAGATGGATGGTGGTGGTGATGGTGGGTCAACAGTGTGAATGTACTTAATGCTATTGGCCTGTACACTTAAAGAAGGTTAAGAAGATAAATTTTTATGTTATGTATTTTCCCACATTAAAAAAACTTGTTTGGAATTTGGAAGAAAAGTTAGAAGGCTCACTTTAAGCTTTCAAAAGCTGGAATTATAGGAAGCGTGGATTACTTTGCAGACTCTGTTTCAAATTGGTATTTTAACCATAACACAAGCTCTGAGAGGCCAGGGGCTGTTTTATTCACCATTGTTTTCTTCTTACCTGGAAGACTACCTGGGCCTCTAGAAAGACGGATGGATGGAAGAAGGGGGAAACAGAAAGAAGCCCCTCCCCCTGGATTCTCTGCCCTGTCATTCCTCCTTAGCTCCCAGTTGTAGCTGGGAACAGCCCCATCTCCGTTTGCAGGAGATCCCTAGACTCTAAACCTCAGTCTCAGCCCAGTGCCTTCTCCTTTCTCATCTCACCCCTGCAGCCACCTCTTCACCCCTGATTTCATTATCGGAGCTCTCCTGGCTTCTCACCTGAGGCTCATATGCAGGGTCTGGTCTCCTTGCTTCCTCCTTAGCGTTGACAGATGTGCACGAGGGAGAAGGACACTGAGAGCTCCCCCTCGATCTGCTCCTGCTCATGCCCTGGTCTTGTCTCCTGACGCCCCCATGCATGCCTTCCGCTCCCCCAACACGAGGAGTCCCGTGTAGCTCTCAGGCCCTGTGTAGTGGTGAGCCCACGCCCAGCCACAGACCCCCCCCTGGTGGTGGGCAGGCAGGTGTCCCAGCCTGTGAGCACCTAGAAGGTAGATCCAGATGGGCAGAGCTTGCAAACTGCTCTCACCTTTCTTTTTTTTAAATTTATTTTTATTTTTTATTTTTGAGACCAATTCTTGCTCTGTTGCCCAGGCTGGAGTGCAGTGGTGCAATCTCGGCTCCCTGCAATGTCTGTCTCCTGGGTTCAAGCAATTCTCCTGCCTCAGCCTCCCGAGTAGCTGGGATTACAGGTGTGCGTCACCACACCCAGCTAATTTTTGTATTTTTAGTAGAGATCAGGTTTTGCCATGTTGGCCAGGTTGGTCTCAAACTCCTGACCTCAGGTGATCTGCCCACCTCGGCCTCCCAAAGTGCTGGGATTATGGGCGTGAGTCCCTGCACCCGGCCTCACCTTTCACAGGACAGTTGACTTGTGTGTAGCAGTATGTGGTGGTATGATGTTTGGCCTGTGAAAAGTGAATAAATACAGGGAAAGTTTCAATGTACTATTTAAAAGATCAGTTGTCTGTTAGCTTAACAATTTATTTGACACTTAATGTGTGTGTTTTTTGTTTTGAGACAGGGTCTTGCTCTGTCACCCAGTCTGGAGTGCAGTGGTGTGATCTCGGTTCACTGCAGCCTCCACCTCCCAGGCTCAAGTGATTCTCATGCTTCAGCCTCCGGAGTAGCTGGGACTACAAGCGTGCACCACCATGCCTGGCTAATTTTTTCGTATTTTTTGTAGAGATAGGGTTTTATCATGTTGCCCAGGCTGGTGTTAAACTCCTGAACTCCAGCAATCCACCCGCTTCAGCCTCCCAAAGTGCTGGGATTACAGTTATGAGCTACTATGCCTGGCCTTAATGTGTTTTTATTTTAAAAATTAACTTCAGGCCAGGCGCAATGGCTCATGCCTATAGTCCCAGAACTTTGGGAGGCCAAGGTGGGTGGATCACAAGGTCAGGAGATTGAGACCATCCTGACCGACATGGTGAAACCCCATCTCTAGTGAAAATGCAAAAGTTTTTAGGTTGCAGTGAGCCAAGATTGCACCACTGCACTCCAGCCTGCTGACAGAGTGAGACTTTGTCTCAAAAAAAAAAAAATCAGTCTGGGGTGGGGTGTCCCATGAGTGTAAGACAGAGCAAGACCCTGACTCAAAAAAAAAAAAAAAAAAAAAATTCACATCAATGTAATGTACAAATTATTAAAGTGGTTCTCTTAAAGTGTACAAGTGATTTTCATGTGGACAACGTTGGTTTACCTTTACGAGGGGGGATCGAAGTCAGTGCTTCTCGAGGGAGTGGAGAGGAGGATTGCCCCCTGGGAATTTGGGGAATGTCTGGAGACAGTTCTGGTTGGCACGGTGTGGGGGAGGAGCCTGCGGGGCATCCAGTGGGCGTGAGGCCAGGATGCTGCTGAACATCCCACAATGCATGGGACTGCCCCACAGCTAAGCATTGCCCAGAACGTCCACCATGCTGTTGAGAAACCCTGATCTAAATCATGTCTGAGCTATGTATTTGGTGTTTCAGTCAGCACTTTGAAATTTCTTCTAATGAAGAAACCCTTAAGCCTGTGCATACAGAATCTGTCTAGAGATTCTTTCAAAGTGTTCCGTCTTTGGAAAAAATAGTAAGAATGATTAAAAAACCTATTTACGGCCAGGCACAGTGGCTCACGCTTGTAATCCCAGCACTTTGGGAGGCCAAGGCAGGTGGATCAGCTGAGGCCAGGAGTTCGAGACCAGCCTGGCCGACATGGTGAAACCCCGTCTCTACAAAAATTAGCTGGGCGTGGTGGCGCATGCCTGTAATCCCAGCTACTTGGGATGCCTAGGTGGGAGAATCGCTTGAACCTGGGAGGCCGAGATTGCACTACTGTCTCCAGCCTGAGTGACAGAGCAAAACTTCATCTTAAATGAATGAATGAATGAATAAAATTAATCCCAAGCAAGAGCTATTGTTTAGAAATACCTGGGGGATGGAGGCAGAAGGACCAGAGCTAAGGAGCCATTCCTGTGAATGGCTGGACTACAGGTGCCTGCCACCATGCCTGGCTAATTTTTGTATTTTTAGTAGAGACAGGGTTTCACCATATTGGTCAGGTTGGTCTCAAACTCCTGACCTCAGGCGATCCCCCTGCCTTGGCCTCCCAAAGTGCTGGGATTACAAGCATGAGCCACCGTGCCCAGCCAGGATTATTTTATTAACAAGTTATTGTGCATCTGCGTGGCAGACACCTGTGGGCCCTTGGCTTGAGTCCTTTAACAATGTGGTCCTTTCAACGCCTTTGCGGAAGACATCGGTGCTACTCCTGATTTACAACGTAGAATAGGCACAGGGTGGTTAAGCCGTCTGCTCCCAGTCCCAGAATAGGTCAGAAGCAGAATCCCCACATCGCCAGATTCTGTCGGGTTCCAGGTTTCTGGCTTCCCCACCTCCCTACCACTCGGATTAGAACTTTCAGCACCTGGGGCGGCCTGCAGAGCTCAGAGCATGCCTGGTGTGTCACGGAAGAGGGATGCTCACGTGGGGGGACCCCACTTACAGGCCAGTTCACCTTCTCCTGCTCCTGAGCCAGGTGTATCTCCCAGTCATGCTCATTACAGGAGGAGGCATACGCTTTCCTGCCTTCATATAGTCTTATGTGTTTTTCTTCTGTGTAAAAGACTCCCTCATACTAAGAGACCCAGGTAGTCCTTTTAAGGGTGTCCTTGAGGCCTCCACACATACTTCTGGTGGTCCCAACTCCTGCCCTCAGCTTCCCAGCTCTTCCAGATGCACGGTAGAATCGTTCTGCCCTGGCCAGGCCCAGTGGCTCACGCCTGTAGTCCCAGCACTTTGGGAGGTCGAGGGGGCAGATCGTCTGAGGTCAGGAGTTCCAGACCAGCCTAGCCATTGTGGTGAAACCCTGTTTCTACTAAAAATACAAAACAAAACAAAAAAAGCCCGGTGTGGTGTCGTACACCTGTGGTCCCAGCTACTAGGGAGGCTGAGGCAGGAGAATCGCATGAACCTAGGAGGTGGATGTTGCAGTGAGCCAAGATCGCACCACTGCACTCTAGCCTGGGTGACAGAGCGAGACTCCATCTCAAAAAAAAAAAAAAAAAAAAGAATCGCCCTGCCCTGCCTTACCCTGCCCTAACCTGCCCTTTTGGGTTTAGGTGAGGCCACATGACTAGATTTGGCCCATAAGCTACGAGGAGAGGTGACCTCGTGTCCCTTCTGGGTGGGGGTGGGGGGGGGGGCTCAGCTCCACCAAGAGCCCTCACTTTCTCCCACAGTGTGGGGGAGTGGACACATTTACAGTGGTGACAACTTTGTCATGTTTGTCTCTGTGTTATTTGAAAAACCTCATGAAGTAAGTCAATCACTCCGCTCTATAGATCTCATTCTGTTGCCTAGGCTGGAGTGCAGTGATCACGGTGGCTCACTGAAGTCTCTGCTTCCCAGGCTCAAGTGGTCTTCCCACCTCAGCCTTCCCAATATCTGGGACTACAGGCATGTACCACCAACACCCAGCTAATTTTTTTTTTTTTTTAGTCAAGGTCTTGCTCTGTTGCCAGGCTGGAGTGCAATGGTGCCGCCTCTGCTTGCTGCAACCTCTGCCTCCCGGGTTCAAGCAATTCACCTACCTCAGCCTCCTGAGTAGCTGGGATTACAGGCCCGTGCCACCACGCCTGGCAAATTTTTGTGTTTTTAGTAGAGATGGGGTTTCACTCTGGCACATCATTTTGGAATGCAGATGGTGGTTGATAATGCTGTCTTCTCTGACAGACCATGATTTGCATTCCCCAAGGACCCAGCACCCCACTGCATGCCTTGTGCACACTAGAGGTATTCAGGGAGGCTCTGTTAGAACAAACAGGCCCACTGTGGTGGTTCCCGTCTGTAACCCCAATACTTTGAGAGGTGGAGGTGGGTGGATCGCTTGAGCCCAGGAGTTTAAGAGCAGTCTGGGCAACAAAGTGAGACCCCCGTCTCTAGCAAAAAACAAATAAATAAAAATTAGCCAGTATGGTGGCATGGGCCTGTACTCCTAGCTGCACAGGAGGCTGAGGCAGGAGGATCACCTGAGCCCAGGATTTCACGGATGCGGTGGAGTGCCATTGCACTCCAGCCTGGGTCTCAGAAAACCAAAACAAAGCCAAAAAAAAAAAAAAAAAAAAAAAAAAAAAACAAAGAAAAACTTGTCAGTAGCTATGAGAATTTGAAAGGACTTTTGACACTAAGCTGTTTTGAAGAACCAGGGTTGGTCTGATTCTAATTAATATAAGAACTTATTGGCTGGGTGCGGTGGCTCACACCTATAATCCCAGCACTTTGGGAGGCCGAGGCGGGTGGATCACCTGAGGTCAGGAGTTCAGGACCACTCTGGACAACATAATGAAATCCCCTCTCCACTAAAAATACAAAATAAGCTGGGCATGGCGGATCACCTGAGGTCAGGAGTTTGAGACCAGCAGGCTTATGGGCCAACATGGTGAAACCCTGTCTCTACTACAAATACAAAAATTAGCTGGGCATGGTGGTGCGCACGGTAGTTTCATTGCACTCCAGCCTGGGTGACAGAGTTAAGACTCAAAAAAAAAAAAAAAAAATTTATGACTGAGGACAATGATTAGAGACCCAGAGAGAACGCCATTTTGTATTTTGATTTTAAAACTGGGAATATTTGTTAATTCAAGGACATGTGAAGAAAAAAAAAAAAACTGGGAATATTTTACCTGTTCCAAATACTTATTTGAGGAAAAGAAGAATCAGCTGGAGACTTTCAACATATAGTCTAAGATACTTTTCTATGTGTGTCATCTTTCACAAGGCCTGCTAGCTTGCCTTTGGAAAGTGGCAGGATTTTAAAATCAAAGCCTGAGAGCTTGGAGCATGCAAGGACACCTGGAGCATGCAAGGACACCTGTCGCCACCTGCTGGCAGTGTTTCTTCATTGCAGGTTCTTGTGATTGACCAAGGTTCAAAGTTGAACCTGCAAATGAAACATGTAACATCATCTAGGATTTAGAGGTGAGGTGGCAACAGTGTCTTGAAATATTTAGCTGTTGTTATTTAAGGGCAAATGTGACCAACCTACATGTCATGATAAGAGGCACATATCACACTCTTGTTTGGAAACAGTGGATTTCTTTTTTCCTTAGAGATATTTCTTGCTCTCTCTGAGGCTGGAGTGCAGTGATGAGATCTTGGCTCATGGGAGCCTCGAACTCCTGGGCTCAAGCCTTCCTCCTGTCTCAGCCTCCCAGATAGCTGGGACTACAGGCATGTGCCACCATGCCGGGTAATGTGTTTTTTTTTTTTTGGAGTGCAGTAGCGCAATCTCTGCTAACTGTAGCCGCTGCCTCCCAGGTTCAAGAGATTACAGGCGTGAGCCACTGCAGCCAGCCTAATTTTTTTAAACATTGTTTTGTAGAGACAGGGTCATACTGTGTTATCTGGGCTGGTCTTGAACTTCTAGTCTGAAGCAATCCTCCTCCCTGGGCCTCCTAAAGTGTTGGGATTATGGGTGTGAGCCACTGCACCTAGCTGGAAACAGTGGATTTCTAGTTACAAAGGCTTCTCTACTTACAATCAGGTTATGTTCTGATAAACCCATCGTAAAGTTGAAAAATCCTAAGTTGTACCACTGTAAGTGGGGAACCATCTGTATAAGCGAATAAACCGGAAAGGAATTGTTAGTGTATTCTTTCGATAGCAGACCCACTCTGGCACCTGTGGTTGGTATCTGGGCTCTGGAAGCAACTTGCTAGAGTATGCTACTTGTGAGACTTGGGCACGGGTCCAGCCTCTCTCTTTTTTTTTTTTTTTTTAATTTTTGAGACAGAGTCTTGCTCTATCACCCAGGCTGGAGTGCAATGGCGCCATCTCGGCTCACTGCAGCCTTTGCCTCCCCGGGTTCCAGCGATTCTCCTGTCTCAGCCTCCTGGGTAGCTGGGATTATAGGCATGTGCCACCATGCCTGGCTACTATTTGTATTTTTAGTAGAGATGGGATTTCACCATGTTGGCCAGGTTGGTCTTGAACTCCTGACCTCAGGTGATCTGCCTGCCATGGCCTCTAAAGTGCTAAGATTACACGTGTGAGCCACCGCACCTGGCCCGGGTCCAGCCTCTCTTTAGCCCACAGAGTTGGGATGTGCTGAGGCAGCATGGCTTATGTTTATGTTAACCCTTAAGTCGACTGTTGTATTGTTTTCATCTTGACTTAAAAATAAAATCATTTGCCGGGCGCGGTGGCTCACGCCTGTAATCCTAGCACTTTGGGAGGCTGAGGAGGGCGGATCACCTGAGGTCACAAGTTCAAGACCAGCCTGACCAATATGGTGAAACCCCGTCTTTAAAAAAAAATTAAAAAAACAAAAATCATTTCTGGCCGGGCTCGGTTGGCTCACGCCTGTAATCCCAGCACTTTGGGAGACTGAGGTGGGCGGATCACGAGGTCAGAAGATCGAGATCATCCTGGCCAACATGGTAAAACCCCATTTCTACTAAAAATACAAAATTTACCTGGGCATGATGGCGTGTGCCTGTAGTCCCAGCTACTCGGAAGGCTGAGACAGGAGAATCACTTGAATGAAGGAGGGGGAGGTTGCGGTGAGTGAGATCGTGCCACTGCACTCCAGCCTGGTGACAGAGTAAGACAGTCTCAAAACAAAACAGAGGAAGACTCTGTCTCAAAACAAAACAAAACAAATTATTTCTAATGATTAAAATCTACCATGACCCTAAAAAATGAGTCATATCCTAAACTGATAGGTGTGTACCCAGCTACAGCTTGTACTTACAGAAGGTCTGATTGCCAGCTTTGCTTTCCCATTTTAAATTAATACTATACTATTCAAAGTTTAGTTTGTTCTTTTTTGAAACACGTCAGCCATCTAATAATTTATTAAATAACCATTTAAGATTTATTAGGTAAGCACTCAAATTACTTTTATATAATAAAAGTAAGCCGGAATTTTGCATGTTTGCTATGTTTCATTTTACACATCTCTTTAGGCCTCTGTTTATAGGGTGTAAAACTTTAAGAAAACATTCTCATCAGATGTAAATGATTCGAATTACACAGAATACTAACCTAAGCATTGTTGTTACTTTTAAAGTCCACGTTCCTAAAAGTTTAATTTTTTACTCAGTACAAAAATGACCTGGTTCACATTATTAGCTGCCCAACAAACTGTTGAAAAACTAAGTCTTCTTTGATAAAGAGCAGATTACAGTAAATGTTTTCCATGCTTTTATTTTAAAAGCAAGATTCTGATACACATAATGAATCTAAATAAAAATTCACAGCCGGGCGCGGTGGCTCACGCCTGTAATCCCAGCACTTTGGGAGGCCAAGGCGGGCGGATCACGAGGTCAAGAGATCGAGACCATCTTGGCGAACATGGCGAAATCCTGTCTGTACTAAAAAATACAAAAATTAGCTGGGCGTGGTGGTGCGTGCCTGTAGTCCCGGCAACTTGGGAGGCTGAGGCAGAATTGCTTGAACCCAGGAGGCGGAGATTGCAGTGAGCTGAGATGGCGCCACGGCACTCCAGCCTGGCGCCTGGCAACAGAGCAAGACTCTGTCTCAAAAAAAAAATTCACAAATGCTTACTGAAATCCTGTCAACTTTCAGCCCAATACAATACAAATCCACAGTTATAATGCATAAACAGTTCAAAATTAAAGTTTATAATGGAAATGCCAACAAGTCATAACTACTACACATTACTACTGATGGGTTCCACTCTGCTTCAGCCAGGCACAGCAGATGTGCGCATCTGATAGACAGACTGCTTAGAAAATTAAAGCTATCGGAGCTATAAATAAGGAATACATAAATATGAATATAGCAGTGCCAAAGCATTAGAGCTGTGTAAAATCAGTGAATGAGACCGAGCACGGTGGCTCACACTTGTAATCCCAGCACTTTGGGAGGCTGAGGTGGGCAGATCACCTGAGGTCGGGAGTTGAAGACCAGCCTGGCCAACATGGAGAAATGCCGTCTCTACTAAAAATACAAAATTAGCCGGGAGTGGTAGCATATGCTTGTAATCCCAGCTGCTCGGGAGGCTGAGGCAGGAGAATCGCTTGAACCCGGGAGGTGGAGGTTGCAGTGAGCCGAGATTGCGCCATTGCAGTTCAGCCTGGGCAACAAGAGCGAATTTCCATCAAAAAAAAAAAAAAAAGTGAATTAAGTTGTGATGTAAACACATCTATCTGGTAGTTCTCTCTGTAAGCCGATTTCCACTGATTTGTAAAGCTATGGTTTTAGAATTCTTTTAAAAAGGAGAATTTTTCTACACTGCTGCATGCAGTAATTTCATTGTACATTCTAGACCACAGTGCAACCTTCAAATCCTCTTGCAGACCTTGACATATCAGAATTTCTTCACAAAGTCAGCTTGTCATATTTTCAGTAGCCTTGAGTGCTTCAGCCTCGCAAAGCTCTGTAATAATTGATGATAAAGCTTCTGGGTTAATTCCTTGTTCACAAAGCTGTACGCAAATAGATGGAGTTTCCATATCTAAGCCAGTATTCAGAGTTCTTGAAATCTCAAGCAGAACATGTGATTAGTACAGGTAGAACACTTCTAATCCCAAAATCTGCAATGTGAAATGCTCCAAAATCGGAAACTTTTTTTTTTTTTTTTTTTTTTTTAAGACAGGGTTTCACCATATTGGTCAGGCTGGTCTTGAACTCCTGACCTCAGGTGATCTGCCCGCCTCAGCCTCCCAAAGTGCTAGGATTACAGGCGTGAGCCACCACGCCCGGCGAAATCGGAAACTTTTTAAGCACCAACATGACGCCACAGTGGAAAATTCCACACCTCATGTGATGGCTCATAGTCAAAAGGCAGGTGCACAACGCACAGTTTATTCAGCGTCCGGTCTACGGTCTCCCGCGCCGCATTCAGATTCGCCGCCACAGCCACCCTGGCGCCTCTGCTAGTCGACATGACTGAGGCCGAGGGAGGTGGGAGAAACAGTTTAGTTTGTTTTTTAAAACATCCTAGAATGTGATGAAATGAATCGGGCTTAGACTTTCGACACAGGTGACATGTTCCTAGACTTGCGGCCAGTAGTCTCTTGTCTTTGCCATTTCTTTGTGATGATGACAGAAACATCAGTCACTTGTTTCTATAAATGTTTTATAATGCAAATTGAATGTGATGAAATATTGAAAATGTCGCTCATTAAATATTTAAAAGTCCAGTCTTTGGAACTGGCCAGATCTCTTCATTCTACTGCCAGCTTAAGAGTGATTTAGAAAATTTGAATTATAAAATTGGAATACTGGGAACATAGTGACACAGTTATTTTCCCATTGAGCCCTGAGCCATTTTCAGCTGGAGGCCTTTCCATTCGGGCTGCAGAAACACACATTTTAGGTCACTACTCATAGTGGGTTTTCTGCAGTGTGCTCTGCCTGGTATTTTTACATCCCCGTTGGGTTAAATAAAGACATACATTTCATTTAGTTTAAGTGTCAGGAGTTTTATGGATTCAAATATTAGAATAATCTTTAGTTTTAGTATTTATAATTATTAATAAAGCCTTAAAGTATGAACCCAAATTGGAATCAAATATTGTTATTAATGACAACTTGAACTAACAATTTTTGCATTAAAATGAAAGACTGGAGGCCAGACGTGGTGGCTCATGCCTGTAATCCCAGCACTTTGGGAGACTGAGGCGAGTGGATCACCTGAGGTCAGGAGTTCGAGACCAGCCTGGCCAACATGGTGAAACCCCGTCTCAAAATACAAAAAAATTAGCCAAGCGAGGTGATGCACGTCTGTAATTCCAACTACTCGGGAGACTGAGGCAGGAGAATTGCTTGAATTGCTTGAACTCAGGAGGCAGAGGTTGCAGTGAGCCGAGATCATGCCATTTGCACTCCAACCTGGGCAACAAGAGTGAAACTCTGTCTCAAAAAAACAAAAACCAAAAAAGAAAAGAAAAAAAAAGCTATCTGGAGAGGATGTTGAGTTTCAGTGACTAGAGAAAATGTCCAGCCTGATTGCAAAGTGAAGTTATCCTCTCTGGTCACCCTCAGAGCAAATGCTGGCACAGACTGTGCATGAAGCTCTCACAGGCAGCCTCACATGTTGCTCCTGCTGGCTGACCCTGTGCTGTCCCAGGGAGGGTTGCAGGAGAAGGCGCCATGCACAGCCACCCGTGTTCTCTTGTTAATCAATCTCTTGTCTGAGAGCAGCCTTTGGGCGGGGGAGAAGACGGATTTCAAAGACACTTGAAGTTTTGGTCTTTATAGTCTGGGTTTGATTTCGTATTAAGTCCCTCTGTCATCTCACCTTCCATACCTTCACCTTTTCTAGACTGATGTCTTTTGACCTGTTGCCTCTAGATTTTCAAGCTCTCTTGCTGAGAATATCCACCCGGAGAAACAAAAATTAAAAAACACCTTCGCAGTGTCTTTGGAATTCCCAGCTCCAAAGCTATCTTCTCCATGAGAGAATTCACAAGCCAGGGCCACTGATTTGACTTGTACACATGAGGTTTCTTGAATATTCATCCATTTCCCAAATAGTTCCTGGGTGTGTGCTAAGCATAGTTTCAGGTATTGGGAATAAGCAGAGAATGAAAAGGCCAGTTCCTCACAGTCTGCTCGTGTCTGTGTGTGTGTGTGTGTGTGTGTGTGTGTGTGTGTGTGTTTTGATGAAGAGGAATACCACCACCACCTTTTGATATTTACTGGGTGCCAGACACTCTTCTGAGATTTACATGTAATGACCTACGATTGCGTGTTTAATCATACAACAACCTATGAGATGGGGCCTATTACTGTCCCTGTTTTATAGGTGAAGAAGCGAAGACCCTGAGGTTGCAGGCGCTTTAGACCCCAGGTGGGGCCTATCCAGGCAATTGGGCCCCGGGCTCCGGTGCCCTCCCCTGCTGTCCTCTCCCCTGCTGTCCTCTCCCCGGGTGTTGGAACAGAGGGACAGAGCGAGGGTGGTGAGCGCAGCAGGAAGGACCTTTTGAACAGAGAGCCCAGGTGAGATAATGAGTCCCTGAAACCCTGGCAGGATGCGAGAGGGCAGAACTGTAACAATGTTAATGCATTATTTGCGGTTTTCTCACCCTCTTATGGCTGCACTGTGGCATTTTCTGGAGACTACATGAAGGGTAGCAAGGCAGCATGCTGAGTGCAGCGGGGGGGGGGGGTAGAGACGAGAACCCAGGTGTCTTCTGTGAAAGACAACTAAGATTTGCAAAAATGTAAAACTGTTGTCACTCTTCTTAGTACGCTTTGTTTTCAAAAAAATATGATTTATGTGAATGTATTATATAATGTGTTTGGTTTTTAAATTAATTAATAAGTATTAAAATTTTCTCTTTTTTGTTTTTGTTTTTTGTTTTTTTTAAAGATGGGGTTTCACCATGTTGGTCAGGCTGGTCTCGAACGCCTGACCTCAGGTGATCCGCCCACCTCAGCCTCCCAAAGTGCTGGGATTACAGGTGTGAGCCACCATGCCCGGCTGTTTTGTTTTTTGAGACATAATCTCGCTCTCTTGCCCAGGCTGGAGTGCAGTGGCGAGATCTCGGCTCACTGCAACCTCCTCCTCCCAGGTTCAAGTGATTCTTCTGCCTCAGCCTCCCGAGTAGCTGGGACTAGAGGTGTGTGCCACCGTGCCTAATTTTTGTATTTTTAGTAAAGTCAGGGTTTTACCGTATTGGCCAGGCTGGCCTCGAGCTCCTGACTTCAAGTGATCTGCTTGCCTCAGCCTCCCAAAGTGCTTGAACCCGGGAGGCGGAGGTTGCGGTGAGCTGAGATTGCGCCATTGCACTCCATCCTGGACTACAAGAGCAAAACTCAGTCTCAAAAGAAAAAAAGGAAAGAAAGAAAAGAAAGTAAATTGCAAGCCAGTTTACTTCTATAGAAGGATGCAGCTCACAGGTGGAGCAATGGCCAGCACACGCCTGGACAAGGAGGGGAAGGGGTTCTTATTCCTGACGGAGGTCGCCCCTACTGCTGTGTTGTTCCCTTATTGGCTAGGGTTAGACCACACAGTCTAGTCTAATTCTGATTGGCCATTTTAAAGGGAGCAGGGGTACCAGCCAGAGTGGCAGAGTGGGTAGTTTGGCAGGAAGGACAGTTACCGGAGAGGTCAGAGCAGGTCGCCAGAGCAGGTGGCCATTGCACTCCAGCCTGGGCAACAGAGTGAGACTCCATCTCAAAAAAAAAAAACAAAACAATAACAACAACAACAACAAAAAAACAGGTCAAAGCTGGTGATCGGAGCAGGTGACGGGAATGAGTCAGGATGGGGCAGGGGACTGGGGGAACAGATGTGAACTGCTGATCAGAACTGGTGGAAAAGACTGTTTACTGAAACGACAAGGAAGTTAAACTTTAAAATGGAGGACAAAGAACAGAACATACTGACATAGCGATTCTTTGAAGAGAAACTTGGAGTTCACTATGCCTAACAGTTGGTAATTGACTGACCAACCCGCATAAACAAAAGCTGTTTGGAGCCCTCAGTAACTTTTTGGTGTGCAGGGGTTCTGACACCCCACAGTTGAAGACCCATGGCTGTAGAAGGTTCCCTCTGGCTGCTGAGTAAGTGCCGGGATAAGGACAGGGAGGCTGGTGACTTGGCTTTTGTGACCCTTCAGGTGAGCAGGAGGAGGATAGGAAATGGCTGTGTCTGTGTTTGTTTGTATGTAGATTTTTTACAAAATTGCAAAATGCAACAAAATTTTCCCATCTTTATCATTTTGAAGCGCACAGCTCAGTAGCATTAAGTACATTCGCACAGTTGTGCAACCAGTCCCCAAACCCCTTTCATCCCACAGAACTGAAATTTTATACCCATTAAACAATGACTCCCCAGGGTCTGGATTTATTCAGAAAGTGAAGGCAGAAGGATTTGCTCTTAGATTGGATGTGGTGTGTGTAAGTGTCTGGTAAATGTTTCATTAATTAGGAGGCAGCGTCTGGGCGCAGTGGCTCATGCCTGTAATCCCAGCACTTTGGGAGGCCCAGGCGGGTGGGTCACAAGGTCAGGAGTTTGTAGACCAGCCTGGCCAACATGGTGAAACCCCATGTCTACTAAAAATACAGAAATTATCTGGGTGTGGTGGCAAGCACCTGTAATCCCAGCTACTCTGGAGGCTGAGGCAGGAGAATTGCTTGAACCTGGGAGACGTGGGTTGCAGTGAGCCGAGATGGAGCCATTGCACTCCAGCCTGGGCGACAGAGCAAGACTCCATCTCAAAGAAAAAAAAAGAAACGGGAGGCAGCTTTGTTCTGGTCTTTCTTCCAGATGCAAACCTTCCCCCACCTACTCTGAGCCTTACATGAGCATGAGCCCCGCCCCCCTTCCCGCGTGCCGCGCTGGGGAAAGTGCAGGTAACAGCAGAGGTAGCATCACATCCTGGAATGTTACACGAAGATCCTTCTGGATTGGCTCACACTTACAGAACCTGAGTGGTTCATTCAATAAATAGGCCCTGTCTACTTGGAAACAAAGTTTTCAAGCCATTTCTTTCTGTCTTTTCAGATCAGCTTAATTGAGGAATCCCCCTGGTTCATTCATGCTCTGAGGTTACCATAATGGAAGCTGTTAACCCTCTTAGGGTGAACATACAAGGAAAATGGGAAGGTTTGAGCTGTGGGGCAGCGCCCCCCAGGGTGTGTGTGGAGATACTGCGAGCTCAGGGTGGGATTCGTGGCCACCAGGAGGATGTCTGACCTCAGCACTCCTCGGAGCCAAGCCCCAGGCAAAGCAAGGTGGACAGGGGCTAAATGATCATCTTCTCAGGGAAGTGAGGTCAGCAATGGCCAGAAAAGCAAAAGTAGCAGTTCTCGTAGAGTCATAGTCCAGAAGGGGACAAGATAGCCCTTCTCCATGATCCGGGCCATCACGGTGAGGAGGGTGGGGGTGTCCCTGGTTTGTGAACGAGGAACTTGAGAACCGGAGATGAAGAGATCAGTTTGTCAGAGGCATTTGAACCAGAGCAACTCTATCTTGAGTAGGGGGCTGGGTGAAATAAGGCTGAGATCTATGGGGCTGCATTCCTAGGATGTTAAGGCATTCTAAGTCACAGGATGAGATAGGAGGTTGGCACAAGACACAGGTCACAAACCCTGCTTATAAAACAGTTTGCTGTAAAGAAGCCAGCGGAAGCCCACCAAACCAAGATGGAGATGAAAGTGGCTTCTGGTCATCCTGGCTGCTCATTGTGTGTTAATTATATGCATTAGCGCTATATACCCTCCCACCAGCACCTTGACAGTTTACAAATGCCATGGCAACGGTGAGGCAGTTATGTGGTCTAAAAGCCGGAGGAGCCCTCAGTTTCGGGAATTTCCCATACCTTTCTGGAAAACTCTGTGAATAATCCACCCTTTGTTTAGCATATAATCAAGAATTAACCATAAAAATATCTGACCAGCAGCTCTCAAGGCTGCTCTGCCTATAGAGAAGCCATTCTTTCTTTACTCACTGAATAAACTTGCTTTCACTTTACTCTATGGACTTGCCTTGGATTCTTATTGTGTCAAGTCCAAGAACACGCTCTTGGGGGCTGGAGTTGGACCCATTTCTGGTAATAAGTTAATGTGCTCAAGGTCACACAGCTCATTATAGAGGGAGGCCGGAATTGGACCCCAAGGCTGACTCCAAAGTGGATGATTTTTTTTTTTTTTTTTTTTTTTTTGAGATAGTCTCTCCCTCTGTCACCCAGGCTGGAGTGCAGTGGCGTGATCTCGGCTCACTGCAACCTCTGCCTCCCGGGTTCAAGCGATTCTCCTGCCTCAGCCTCCCAGAGTAGCTAGGATTACAGGCTCACACCCCAGTGCCTGGCTAATTTTTTTTTTTTTTTTAAAGTAGAGACAGGATTTCACCATGTTGGTCAGGCTGGTCTTGAACTCCTGACCTTGTGATCCGCCCGCCTCAGCCTCCCAAATTACTGAGATTACAGGCATAAGCCACTGCACTGGGCCACATTTAGTTAATACTTTATTGTGTTTTGCATCTTTCCTTTACATTATTGTTTGTAATAAGAATTTAAAATTAATATTGGGCAACTGGGTGCGGTGGCTTAATGAGTGAGTGAGCTGAGATCGTATCACTACACTCCAGCCTGCACAATAGAGGAAAAAAGAATGAAAAAGTTAATATTGGGGCCAGGTGTGATGGCTCACGCCTATAATCCCAGCACTTTGAGAGGCCAAGGCAGGTGGATCACTTGAGCCCAGGAGTTCAAGACCAGCCTGGGCAACATGGTGAAACCCCGTCTGTATAAAAAGTAAAAAAAAATTAGCCAAGTGTGGTGGTGCACATGCACAGTCCCAGCTACTTGGGAGGCTGAGGTGGGAGGACCACCTGAGTCTGGCAGGTTGAGGCTGCAGTGAGCCATGATTGCACCATGGTGCTCCAGCCTGGGTGACAGAGCAAGACTCTCTCTCAAAAAATCATAAATAAATGAAAATATCTTTCTTTGTAACTTTTCTGTGATAGGCTAAAAACAGAGGTAGTTTGCTTGTAGCCCTCAGTCCTTTTTTTCTCGATTTCTAGAGCAATTTATTTCTTATTTCTGGTTGCTTCATGGATTTAGATAATTTCCATATTAACTTACTCTGGAATTTAGAATTTCATCTCATTTGGATCTTGATACCAAATTTTGCAACAGAACTGTGAGCATTGCCTTCAAGCCTGAGAGTTTTATTGTATTAATAATAGATATATGTCTTCAAAAGCAGTGGAGTTGAAAATAATACTTCTAACCTCGTCTGCCTTCTTCTTTTGTTTTGAATGCAGTTAACAAGCACAAGCCCTGGTTGGAGCCTACCTACCACGGCATAGTCACAGAGAACGACAACACGGTGCTCCTGGACCCCCCCGCTCATCGCCCTGGACAAAGATGCGCCTCTGCGTTTTGCAGGTACGAACGGGGTTTTCATTCACTCTTGACAAATCTGGCCTGGACAGGAGGCATTCTGCACACCCCATTTGGATTATGCAGAGCCTTTCTGGAAATGTCTCGATAGCTGAGGGTTATTTGTAGCTCCTTTGTACCGTGTTTTTTTTCTTTTCATAGTTGGGGTAGCTAACAAAAAGGCCTGTTCTTAGAGTTGGAAAGCAAACTGTTTAATTTAATCACATCATTTTTTTCTTTGTCTTCCTGTAGCCAGGTAACACCTAGGCCAGTGCATGCTTGGTGCTAGTGTGCACACGGAGTACCTGAGGAATGTAGATACAGCGGGTCCGGGAGGACCTGAGATTCTGCCTTCCTCACCTGCTCCTAGGTGCTGCTGGTGCTGCTGGTCCTCGAGTGGCGTGGATCCAGAGAAGCACAGCGCCAGGGGTTCCTTGCATTACCTAGATTTCCATGACCTGAGAAGACTTATTTGAAGAAGTTGAGCGGTCTTTATAGAGGAATGCTTTCGGCATAGATTTTACCTTCCATGAATTTTTAACTTGAGTTACTTCTTAAGATTGTGGCCTCCGTCTTCATAGAGACAAGCCTGTAGCATTGCTGTGGAGATTTTCATACCATAATAACCATCTACATTGCTAACATTTAAGAGCATTTTCCAAATCGGAGCTGTTCTGGCTTCAGGTTGGGTCCTTAACTGGCAGAGAACGGGCTATGTCACCTTTTTTCTGCCTCAGGGTTAGAATTGACATTGTAAAGTTAATTGTTAGGGAGTTGTTTTCGCATATTTTTCCAGGTCAGATCTTCTCGTGTATGGCTGGGCATGGTGACTCACACCTATAATCTCAGCACTATGGGAGGCTGAGGCAGGAGGATCGCTTGAGTCCAGGAGTTGGAGGCTGCAGTGAGCTGTGATTGCACCTCTGCACTCCAACCTGGGCAACAGAGCAAGACTGCATCACAAAAAACAAAACAAACAAAAACTTCTCATATTAAAGAGTGTTCTGGGCCGGGTGTGGTGACTCACGCTTGTAATGCCAGCACTTTGGGAGGCCAAGGCGGGCAGATCACGAGGTCGAGAGATCAAGAACTTGCTGACCAATATGATGAAACCCTGTCTCTACTAAAAATACAAAAATCAGCTCGGTGTGGTGGCGTGCGCCTATAGTCCCAGCTGCTTGGGAGGCTGAGGCTGCAGTGAGCTGAGATCGGGCCACTGCACTCCAGCTTGGTGACAGAGCAAGACTCTGTCTCAAAAAAAAAAAAAAAAAAAAAAAAAGTGTTCTGTTTGCCTAGGGACAAATAAGAAAAATTGGATGAACTTATATGAAACATATGTTAATTTTACAGTAGTAAGTTGAGGGAAATAAACGTGAGTTTGTTCATTCTGTTTAAGCACCACATTTTCAGTGCAGTCACCCGTGAACCAGCTTGTGCTGTAAAGATAGAGCCTCCCATTTTGGGAGGCCGAGGCGGTGGGATCGTGAGGTCAGGAGATTGAGACCATTTGGCTAACACAACAAAACCCCGTCTCTGCTAAAAATACAAAAAATTAGCAGGGCGTGGTGGCGCGCACCTGTAACCCCACACTCAGGAGGCTGAGGCAGGAGGATTGTTTGAACCTGGGAGGTGGAGGTTGCAGTGAGCCGAGATCGCACCATTGCATTCCAGCTTGGGTGACACAGCGAGATTCCATATAAAAAAAAAAAAAGCCTCGCAGGTCATTTTGCGTGTTTGTTGATTTTCAGCGAGAAGCCTGATGAAAAGGAGAGTAGAGACAGCACCCCATATCGTGAACACACACACAGCATTTGTCCAGTTCCCGGGGTCACCATTTTTTTCATTTTCCCCCAGAATTTTTTTTTTTCCAAGACGGAGTCTTGCTCTGTCACCCAGGCTGGAGTACAGTGGCAAGATCTCTGCTCACTACAACCTTCCCCTCCCGTGTTCAAGCAATTCTCCTGCCTTAGCCTCCTGAGTAGCTGGGATTACAGGCGTGTGCCACCACGCCCGGCTAAGTTTTGTATTTTTAGTAGAGATGGGGTTTCACCATGTTGCCCAGGCTGGTCTCAAACTGACTGGTGTCAAACTCCTGACCTCGTGATCCGCCCGCCTTGGCCTCCCAAAGTGCTCACAGGTGTGAGCCACGGCACCTGGCCTCAGATTTAAAATCCATTTTTAGCATTGCATGTTGGTCTTCTCTGTAACTAACTAGATTTTTTTTGTATTTGTATATGTCCATATACAGTCATACATTGCTTAACGACGGATATATTTTGAGAAATGTATTATTAGGCGATTTTGTCATTGCGTGGACGCCATAGAGTTTACTAATGCAAACCGCGATGGCGTGACGTATGGTATCTCAGTACAGCACTGTGGCGCGTGCAGTCCGTCGCTGCGTGAGACATTGTTCTGTAGCACGTGACTGCGTACATGCACGCACTGTGCACACTGTTATATGCAGTTCCTCCTTGTGGGTACAACGTTGAGTGCTGGATAGATCTTTTTTTTTTTTTTTGAGACGGTCTTTCTCTGTCTGCACAGGCTGGAGTACAGTGGTGCAATCTCAGCTCACTGCAGCCTCCGCATCCTAGGTTCAAGCTATTCTCCTGCTTCAGCCTCCTGAGTAGCTGGGACTAAGGCATGTGCCACCACAGCTGGCTAATTTTTGTAATTTTAGTAGAGACAGGGTTTCACCATGTTGGCCAGGCTGGTCTTGAACTCCTGGCCTCAAGCAATCTGCGTCGAGATTGAGCCTCCCAAAGTGTTGGAATTACAGGCATGAGCCACCGTGCCCAGCCTTATTTTTGTTTTATTTTTGAAATGGAGTCTTGCTCTGTCACCCAGGCTGGAGTGTGGTGGCACAGTCCTGGCTCATGGCAACCTGTGTCTCCCAGGTTCAAGTGATTCTCCTGCCTCAGCCACCTGGTAGCTGGGATTGCAAGTGCCCACTACCATACTCCAGCTAATTTTTGTGTTTTTAGTAGAGACGAGGTTTCGCCATGTTGGCTAAGATGGTCTTGAATTCCTGATCTCAGGTGATCCGCCCGCCTTGGTCTCCCAGAGTGCTGGGATTACAGGCGTGAGCCACTGCGTCTGGCCGATAATACATGCACTTTCAAAGCACGTGTAGCAGTGTCCCAGGCACGACTTTAAGTGCTTTACAAAATATAAGTTTGTATTTAATCCTCAGTAACCATAAGGGATAAATACACTTTTCTGCATTAAAGGCAGGAAGTGGAAGCACAGAATAGTTAAGCTATTGCTCTGGGTGTGTAGCTGGTTGGGTGCAGAGGCAGGGCTCCAGCCCAGGCGGTACGGCCGCCTGCTATGATAGCATAGCTACACCTGCCCTACTGCCATAGCCCTCCTTCCCTCCCTGCTTCCCTCCCTCCCTCCCTTCCTCCCTTCCTCCCTCCCTTCCTCCCTCCCTCCCTCCTTCCCTCCCTTCCTCCTCTTCTTCCCTCCCTCCCTCCTTCCCTCCCTCCCTCCTTCCTTCCCTCCCTCCTTCCCTCCCTGCTTGCCTCCTCCCTCCCCCTCTCTCCCTCCCTCCTTCCCTCCCCCTCCCTCCCTCCTCCCTCCCTCCCTCCCTCCTTCCCTCCCCTGCTTCCCTCCCCTTCCTCCCTCCCTTCCTCCTTCCCTCCCTCCTTCCCTCCCTTCCTCCTCTTCTTCCCTCCCTCCCTCCTTCCTTCCCTCCCTCTTCCTTCCCTCCCTCCTTCCTTCCCTCCCTCCTCCCTCCCTTCCTCCTCTTCTTCCTTCCTTCCCTCCCTCCTTCCTTCCCTCCCTCCTTCGCTCCCTCCTTCCCTCCCTCCTTCCCTCTCTTTCTCCTCTTCTTCCTTCCTTCCCTCCCTTCCTCCCTCTTTCCTTCCCTCCCTCCCTCCTTACCTCTTTCAGTAACTTCAGGAAGTTCACAAGGAAGAAGGAAAGGAAATGTACATTGAGTGTTAATTTAGAAGGAAAAAGTCTTACCAGTGAAATACCTTTTTTAATTGTATTTAATTTTACCGTATATTTCTCAAACAATATATTCTAGATGAAATAATATGCAGGTTTATGTTTTTACAGATTCTCAGGTGATTTTTTACTGATGTATAAAAATTAGATGTTGTGATATGTATATATTTTAACTGTATAGAGAAGTGCTTTAAATCTAAGCCATGGTGGTAATTTGGTTGTATTTGCCGTAGTGGATAGGTAAGTCAGTATTTTCCTTTTGGAGATTTTCATGGGGGAAGCACAGTTATATAATATTTTTTCTTCCTTTTTCTTTTTTGCAGATAGTTCATATACCGCAGAAATCACCCTTTTAAAGTGTACAGTTCATTGAGTTTTAGAATGTGCCAGAAACCACGCACCTGTCAACCACTGTCTAACTTCAGAACATTTTCATCACCCCAAAAAGAAAGCCTTGCACCAAGTAGCAGTCACCCCTCAGTCTCCACCACTCCCCTGGCAGCCACCATACATTTATCTATTCTGGATAATCATGCAAATACACTATGTGGCTTTTTGTGATGGGCGCCTCACTTCCAGTATGATGGTTTCACAGTTGACCCATGTGAGGTGTCTAGCAGCCCCTCATTTCTGTTTTGTTGCTGGATAATACTCTATTCTATGAATAGATCACATTTTGTTTCTCTGTTCATCCACTGATGGACCTTTGGGGTTGCTTCTACTTTTTGGCTATTATGGATTATGCTGCTGTGAGCATTCCTGTCCAGGTCTTTGTGTGGACGTAGGTTTTTAGTCCTTTAGTATACACACAGGAGTGCCGCTGAGCCTCTTGACTGAAGCGTGGGGTCGCTGTCCCTCTGTTGGAGGAGTGGGCAGCTGCATGGGGGGAAGGGAGTACCTGCCCTGCTGCCATAACCCTCCTTCTCCCCTCCCTCCTTCCCTCCCTCCTTCCCCTTCCTCTTTCCTACCCTCCCTCCATATGTCCTTCCCTCTCTCCCTCCTTCCCCACCCTCCCTCCTTACCTCCTTCCTTTCCTCCTTTTCCTCCCTCCTTTTCTTCCCTCCCTCCCTCCCACCCAACACAGAACAGGCCCTTATGGTGCCACCCAACACAGAACCCTGTCCCTATGGAGCCACCCCAAACAGAACCTGTCCCCATGGTGCCACCCAACACAGAACCCTGCCCTAATGGTGCCACCCAACACAGAACCCTGTCCCCCATGGTGCCACCCAGCACAGAACCCTGCCCCCATGGTGCCACCCAGCACAGAAACCTGCCCCCATGGTGCCACCCATCACAGAACCCTGTCCCCATGGTGCCACCCATCACAGAACCCTGTCCCCATGGTGCTACCCAACACAGAACCCTGTCCCCATGGTGTCACCCAGCACAGAACCCTGCCCCCATGGTACCACCCAGCACAGAACCGTGTCCCCATGGTGCCACCCAACACAGAACCCTGCCCCCATGGTGCCAGCCCGAACAGAACCCTGCCCCCATGGTGCCAGCCCGAATAGAACCCTGCCCCCATGGTGTCACCCAACACAGAACCCTGCCCCCATGGTGCCACCCAACACAGAACCCTACCCCCCATGGTGCCACCCCCGAATAGAACCTTGTCCCCATGGTGCCACCCAACACAGAACAGGGACCCATAGTGCCTCCCAACACAGAACATCGCCCCATGGTGCCACCCAACACAGAACCCTGCCCCTATGGTGCCACCCAGCACAGAACCCTGCCCCCATGGTGCCACCCAGCACAGAACCCTGCCCCCATGGTGCCAACCCAGCACAGAACCCTGCCCCCATGGTGCCACCCAGCACAGAACCCTGCCCCCATGGTGCCACCCAGCACAGAACCCTGCCCCCATGGTGCCACCCAGCACAGAACCCTGCCCCCATGGTGCCACCCAGCACAGAACCAGTGAGTGAATCCTAGCTCTGCTACTTACTGGCTGTGTGGCCCTAGGCAAATTGCTTACCCTTTCTGTGCCTCCATTTCATCATTTGTAAAAGGATACAGTGTCACAGACCCATTAATGTCACAGGCGTCATTGGTTTGGGGGAATGTTAGCTTGCTTGTTTGTACATGTGAAGAGCTTTAAACAGTGCCTGCTACAGTAATTACTATCTACAGTGTTTGCCGCTGCTGTTATTCTAATAATAGTCTTTTGAAAGTACTTTTTCACTTAACATTTTGTGAGTAATATTTTCTCCTCTTCTACGAAAGTCGTAATAGTGTTGCATTTTCTTACAGAGTTTCGTAAGTATTTTTTGGGTGAGACAGAGGCTAGACCTGGAGCCTTATTTTCATCTCGGATTGATTTGGGTTATGGCATTGAGTTTAATTTCGCACCATGTTGAGAGGAGGGTGGTGATGGGTGGTGGCATCTAACATTTATTGAGTGCCCACAGTGTGGCAGAGGTTGTTCTCAGGGCCTGGTGTGGGTTACTTTCTCCGATTCTTTTCAGCAGTTTTTTTTTTTTTTGAGATGGAGTCTTCCTCTGTTGCCCAGGCTGGAGGGCAGTGGCGCCATCTCAGTTCACTGTAACCTCCACCTCCTGGGTTCAAGCAATTCTTGTGTCTCTCATGTAGCTGAGACTACAGGTGCCACCACGCCTGGCTAATTTTTGTATTTTTAGTAGAGACGGGGTTTTTTTCATCATGTTGGCCAGACTGGTTTTGAACTTTGACCTCAAGTGATCTGCCCACCTCTGCCTCCCAAAGTTCTGGGATTATAGGTGTGAGCAACCGCACCTAACCTCTCTTCAGCAATCTTTTTCTTTTTTTTCTTTTTTTTTTTTTTTTTTTTTTGAGACTGAGCCTCACTCTGTCACCCAGGCTGCAGTACAGTGGTGTGATCTCGGCTCCCTGCAACCTCCGCCTCCCGGGTTCAAGCAATTCTCCTGCCTCAGCCTCCTGAGTAGCTGGGACTGCAGGTGCACACCATCATGCCCGGCTAATTTTGTACTTTTTAGTAGAGACGGGGTTTCACTGTGTTGCCCAGGCTGGTCGCAAACTCCTGAGCTCAGGCAATCTGCCCGCCTTGGCCTCCCAAAGTGCTGGGATTCCAGGCATGAGCAACTGCGCCCAGCCTCTCCAGCAATCTTATGCAGTAGACATGCCCACTGTCCCTGTTCTCCAGGTAAGGAGCCAGGCCCAGTGTGTCTGCCAGCTGCATGACAGCAGGAGATGCTACTTTGTTCTCCATTTTATCCCCAGCACCTGGGTTTGCACCCGAGACACAGTTCACAGTCACTCCATAGATATTTGTAGAGGGGAGGGGATGAGTTTGCTCAGGATCACACAGCTCGTAAATGACAGAGCCACCCAGGCCAGCTCACTGTGTGAACATTCCAGTTCATAGCGTGATCCCACTACAGGGTGTGTGTGTGTGTGTGTGGGCCACAGGAGTTCACTTGTCAGAGCTCTGAAATGAACGCACGTGCAATGCTGGGAGCTTAGTCACTGAATCTCCTTCTGAGCCGTCACTAATCAGACATTCATGTGGAACATCCCGTCTCGCCCAGATTGTTTCCTTGGGGTGAAATTCAGGTATGGAGTCTTGGTATTTGTCAGGTGTTTTAGGAAATTTAAATGACTCAATTTCTTGTTGTGCTGCTTCTCCTTAATCTGCTGAAAGCCTGGGTAGTCGAGGGTCAGAAAACAATTTTTGCATTTTATTTGTTTATTTATTTATTTTTGAGACAGGGTCTCGCTCTGTCACCCAGGATGGAGTGCAGTGGCACAATCTTGGCTCACTGCAACCTCTGTCTTCCAGGTTCAAACAATTCTCATGCCTCAGCCTCCTGAGTAGCTGGGACTACAGGCATGTGTCACCATGGGCCAGCTAATTTTTTGTAGTTTTAGTAGAGACGGAGTTTCGCCATGTTGGCCAGGCTGGTCTTGAACTCCTGGCCTCTAGTGATCCTCCCGCCTTGGCTGGGATTACAGGTGAGCCACTGCACCTGGCCTATGTTTTTTACATTTTATATATTTCACGGAGAGTTACAAGCTTGAGCCGCGTGTGTGGGTCATAGGGTTGGGGCTTGAAGATGATGGGTTCTGTTCTGCGGGTGTCAGAAGCCATGCCTCTCCTCCCTGCTGCCTCTTCAGAGCTCTTCCTTCTAGGAGGTGGTGATATTCTAGCGTTGCCTTTCCTGCCTTCCCAGATTAAGTGTGGATGTTTTACAAGATTGGTTGAACCATAATGATACGAATAGAATCTAAAAGAAATGTCAGGGAAAGAATGGGAACTTTGTTTTCATTGACAGAGCCTGCCCAGAAGTGCTGTGTTAGATACTCTTGCCCGTATCCTTTGTTATGAATGTGACTTACATGCCCTGAGGGTGACCAGTGAGTTTAACTGCTGGTTTCACTGCCCAGTTTTGGTTTTAGCACATGCAACTGAGCTGATCTTGGCTTTGCAGCAATGAATTGGATGTGTTAGGTTGACTTGCATGAAATTGCCTTTTTGTTTTTTTTTTTGAGACAGAGTCTTGCTCTGTCACCCAGGCAGTGGTGTGATCTCGGCTCACTGCAACCTCCACCTCCCAGGTTCAAGTGCTTCTCCTATCTCAGCCTCCCTAGTAGCTAGGATTACAGGCACACACCACCACGCCCAGCTAAGTTTTGTGTTTTTAGTAGAGAGTGAGTTTTGCTATGTTGGCCGGGATGGTCGCAAACTCCTGACCTCAGGTGATCTACCTACCTCAGTCTCCCAAAGTGCTGGGATTACAGGTGGAGCCACGGCACCTCACCAGATGCAGATGCCCAAACCTTGAACTTTCCAGCCATCCAAAATGTGAGCCAAAGAAGCCTTTTTTCTTTAACTTACTCAGCCTCAGGTCTTCCTTTGTAGCAGCACTGAATGAACTGAGACAGCACAGAAGTGGTTCAATAGGCAGGACACGAGCCCTGTAAAGGGTGGGTGGAGTTTGCACAGGCACTGAAGGGAGGGCAAAGGTGGGAGCAGAGGGGGGAGCTGGTGGGACCTCCCAGGGTAGGTGACCAGGTCAGCTTGTGTGGCATGGGGTGTGAGGAGCACAGGGTTGAAAGTCGGCTTGAGTCCGCATGGTGTCCATTGCCAGGCTGAATGGATGCATGGGGTTTTCCGGTGCTATGTCCGATCACCTTGGGCCCTGGGGTAGAGCGCAGGTTCCTGAGCTCCATGCTTGGCCGACTGAGTCTGTACCTCCAGGAGTGGAGCCTGAGAAATCCATACCAGCCAGCTAGGTTTGCAAACCACTGATGGGCCACCTTTCCCAGGTCTGCCGACTGTCCGTGTTGGAATCACCTGGCTGTGCTTGCTCAAAATACAGATCACTGGGCTCTGCCCTCAGAACCACCAAGTCAGAAATTTCTGGGGATGGAGCTTGCAAACCACATTTTTGCTTCCAAGACCATTTTTGGCACACTAGAATTTAAGAGCCACTGCTGTAGTCAGTGAGGAACTTTCGAGAGCGTAACTCTTGGAGTGTGTGTGTAGTGGTTGTTATGTATATTTAAGGTATTCTAAGCCAGTCACAGTGGCTTACACCTGTAATCCCAGCACTTTGGGAGGCTGAGGCAGGTGGATTACTTGAGGTCAAGAGTTTGAGACCAGCCTCGCCAACATGATGAAACCCCATATCTACTACAAATATGAAAATTAGCTGGGCATGGCGGCATGTGCCTGTAATATCAGCTACTCAAGAGGCTGAGGCACAAGAATCACTTTGAACCCAGGAGTTGGAGGTTGCAGTGAGCTGAGTTTGTACCACTGCACTCCAGCCTGGGCGACAGAGTGAGACTCCATCTCAGAAAAAAAAAAAAAAAAAAAAAAGGCCAAGCGAAGTGAATCACGCCTGTAATCCCAGCACTTTGGGAGGCCGAGGCAGGCGGATCATGAGGTTAGGAGATCGAGACCATCCTGGCTAACACAATGAAATCCCATCTCTAATAAAAAAAAAAAAAAAATTAGCTGGGCGTGGTGGCACGCGCCTGTAGTCTCAGCTACTCGGGAGGCTGAGGCAAGAGAATCGCTTGAACTCAGGAGGCAGAGGTTGCAGTGAGCCGAGATCGAGCCATTGCACTCCAGCCTGGGTGACGAAGTGAGACTCTGTCTCAAAAAAAAAAAAGGTACCCTGACCCTGAAAAACTCTCTACTGACCAGAGACACATATGAGTTTGTCCCAGAAACTAGCCAGGACCAGTAAGCAAGGGAGCCAAAGGTCACCAAACATCAGGGACAGCCCGGACACCCAGCCGCTGAGTATGGGCACCAAGGCCAGGTGGAGCAGAGGGAAGTGGATACCTGCTGCTCAGCAAGTGTCTGTTTTCTTTCTTTCGCTCCCTTTTTTTTTTTTTTTTTTTAAAGACAGGGTTTCACCATGTTGGTCAGGCTGGTCTGGAACTCCCGACCTCAGGTGATCCGCCCGCCTTGGCCTCCAAAGTGCTTGGGATTACAGGCGTGAGCCACCACGCCTGGCGTTTTTTTTTTTTTTTTTTTTTTTTTTTGAGATGGAATCTTGCTTTGTCACCCAGGCTGGAGTGCCATGATGTGATTTCGGCTCACTGCTACCTCCACCTCCTGGGTCCAAGTGATTCTCATGCCTCAGTCTCCCGACTAGCTGGGATTACAGGCACGCGCCATGTCCAGCTAATTTGTGTATTTTTAGTAGAGACGGGGTTTCGCCATGTTGGCCAGGTTGGTCTCAAACTCCTGACCTCAGGTGATCTGCCCCCCCTCGGCCTCCCAAAGTGCTGGAATTAGAGATGTGAGCCACCATATCCAGCCCATTTCTCTTCTTTACAGCCCCCTGGTCTCTTTCCCATTGGGTACAGATCGGTGGGTCTACAACTTGTTACCCCCTCCTCCCCCAGCCAAGTGTGTGGACAAGGCAAGCTAGGCTGAACAGGTGCCCCTTCTTGGAGTTTGAATGGTGAGCGGAGGGACGGTGATGCTAGAATAGTCATGGCTCTGGTCCATCTGTCCGGGCTGTTTTGCAGTGGGACTGTTGTGGTTCCTAGTTCCTGGTCTCCAGCTGTCTTGGCTTCCCAGCTGTTTCCAAGTCAGTTCCACGAGTTCCCAATAGCTTTCCAATCAGTTTCCTTTTGTTAAGTTACCTAGAAAGAATTTCTTTCGCTTGCAATCAGAGAACCTTGACTGTTATTCATAAGGAGCGGGGAAACACTTGCAATATAAAGGCAGGATCCCCCGAGAGCTGGGAGACTTGTAGGAGAGGCCACCTTCAGATTAGGAAGAAGACATTGAAAGAACAGCAGGGCCATCCTGAAGCTGGGGTTTCTCAGAGGCACAGGTGAGGAAAGTGAGGGGAAAGTGCTGTCAGCTGAAAACCCTGCACATGACTTTGGATATCCAGAAGTCAAATCTAGATTTGTTGGGTTCATCCGTTTTTCATATTTTGATGTTTTGCTTTAAAAAATTCCTTAAAAAAATTTTGTTTAAATTTTTAGACATGATCCTGCTCCATCATCCAGAGTCCAGTGGCTGTAGTGCAGTGGCGTGGTCATGGCTCACTATGGCCTTGACATCCCAGGCCCAGGTGGTTTTTCCACCTTAGGCTCGCAAGGAGTTGGGACCACAGGCATGCGCCACCATGCCTGGCTAATTTTGTGGAGATGGGGTTTCCCATGTTGCCCAGGCTGTTTCAAGCTTTTGGACTCAAGTAATCCTCCTTCCTTGGCCTCCCAAAGTGTTGAGATTACAGGTGTGAGCCACCGTGCCTGGCCCCCCAAAATTCTTTTTTATTTTTTATTTATTTTTTTTGACGGAGTTTCACTCTTATTGCCCAGGCTGGAGTGCAGTGGCGCGATCTCGGTTCACTGCAACCTCCACCTCCTGGATTCAAGCAATTTTCCTGCCTCAGCATCCCGAGTAGCTGGGATTACAGGCACCTGCCGCCACACACGGCTAATTTTTGTATTTTTAGTAGAGACAGGATTTCACCATGTTGGCCAGGCTGGTCTCGAACTCCTGACTTCAGGTGATCCACCCGTCTTGGCCTCTCAAAGTGTTAGGATTATAGGTGTGAGTCACTGTGCCCAGCCCCCAAAATTCTTAAGTAAGGTTCCTTTTGACGATTTTAGATGATCTTAGGAATGAAGGTTTGGGGAAAGAGACTGGAAAGGATGTGGCCCATTCCTAGGTGAGCCTAGCTGGAGAGGTTGTCTGGGAAGCCTGGTTGGGTGTTTTCAGCTTGATAAAAGCAGGGTTTTAGGTAATTTTCCTAGCAGAGCAAGCTGAATTGAGTGGCAGGGAGCAGGGCAGAAAGGAAATGAGATGTGAGAGGCAATTCTGAGAGGTCCTTCCTGCAATGGATGAGGTTGCGTGAGGTTGAGAGAGGCTGAGTTTAGGATATCGAGGGGTAGAGCTGCACCTTCATATGTGATGATGTCATAACATGCATGTAACTACTATGAACTGGAGTGGGCATGGTAGCTTATGCTTGTAATCCCAGCACTGAGGGAGGTCAAGGCAGGTGGATTGCTTTGA
The DNA here is from genome assembly GCA_036589455.1 of Ateles fusciceps. Lineage (NCBI taxonomy): Eukaryota > Metazoa > Chordata > Mammalia > Primates > Atelidae > Ateles > Ateles fusciceps. Next base: position 16,758,302 of record JAZHEH010001321.1, read on the forward strand.
GCTCAGGAGTTCAAGACCAGCCTGGGGAACATAGTGAAACCCTGCCTCTCTGCCAAAAAAAAAAAAAAAGTTAGCTGAGAGTGGGTGGCATGCATCTGTGGTCCCAGCAGGGATGCTGAGTGGGAGAATTGCTTGAACCCAGAAGGTGGAGGTTGCAGTGAGCCAAGATGGCGCTACTGCACTTCAGCCTGGGTGAGAGTGAGACCCCATCTTTTTTTTTTTTTTTTTTTTTAATAAAGACGGGGTTTCACCATGTTGGTCAGGCTGGTCTTGAACTCCCGACCTCAGGTGATCCGCCCGCCTTGGCCTCCAAAGTGCTTGGATTACAGGCATGAGCCACCATGCCCGGCCGAGACCCCATCTTAAAAGAATAGAGAAACCTGCTGTGAACTGAACATACAGTGGAGGAAGGATAGAGAAGGAGAAGGAGTCAGCAACAACTTTAAAGTATGCAAAATTAGCTCTGGGAGAATGGAGTGTCATTGACAGAAATTGGTTTCTGGTTTTGGGGAAGAAGATATAAATTGAGTATAAATTTCAGAGGCAGTGGGATACTGACTATGAACATATCTAAGGAACCATTGCTCATTTTGTTGGCTGTGGTAATGTTCTTGTGGGTATGTTAACAAGGTCTTCCATACGGAGATCTCTGTTAGAGGTATCTACTGAATACGTTGGTCTTCTGTATCCATGGGTTCCACGTGTGTCGATTCAACCAACCATGGATGGAAAATATTCAGAAGAAAACAAGAAGGGTGTTTATCTGTGTACTGAACATGATTTTTTTTTTTTTTTTTTTGAGAGGGAGTCTCACTCTGTCACCCAGGTTGGTGTGCAGTGGCGCAGTCTCGACTCACTGCGACCTCCGCCTCCTGGGTTCCAGCGATTCTCCTGCCTCAGCCTCCCGAGAGCTGAGATTATAGGCACCTGCAACCATGGATGGCTAATTTTTGTATTTTTAGTTGAAATGGGGTTTCACTATATTGGCTAGGCTGGTCTTGAACTCCTGATCTCGTGATCCGTCCGCTTTGTCTCCCCAGAGTGCTGGGATTATAGGCGTGAGCCACAGTGCCTGGACATGAATTTTTTTTCTTGTCATTATTCCCTAAACAATACAGTACAGGTTGAGCAGCCCAAATCTGAAAACCCAAAACCCAAAATGCTACGATATCTGAAACTTTTTGCACACCACACAGTACCACAAGTGGAAAATTCCATAGCTGACGTCATGTGGCAGGTCGCGGTCAAAATGCAGTCACAGCTTTGTTTCTTGCACAAGATTATGCAAGATATTGTACAAAATTACCTTCAGGGTATGTGTATAAGGTGTATATGAAACGTAAACGAATTTGGTGTTTAGACTTGGGTACCGTCCTCAAGATACCTCGTTATGTATATGCAAATGTCCCCCAGTCTGAAAAATTCTGAAATCTGAAACACTCTCTGGTCCCAGGCATTTTGGATAAGGGAATGCTCAACTGTGTAACAGCTATTTTCATGGCATGTATGTTTTATTAGGTGTTATAAGTAACATGATTTACTTAGTGACATGATTTGTAAGTGACATGATTTAAAATTTATGGAGGGCTGGGCACGGTGGCTCATACCTGTAATTCCAGCCTTTGGGAAGCTGAGGCAGGCAGATCACCTAAGTTGAGGAGTTCAAGACCAGCCTGGCCAACATGGTGAAACCCCATCTCTACTAAAAAAACAAAATTAGCTGGGCTTGGTGGCACACACCTGCAGTCCCAGCTACTGGGGAGGCTGAGGCAGGAGAATCACTTGAACCTAGGAGGCGGAGGTTGCAGTGAGCCAAGATCATGCCACTGCACTCCTGCCTGGGCAACAGAGTGAGACTCCGTCTCAAAAAAACAAAGGAAGTGTACGGAAGCTGTGCATAGGTTATATGCAAATGCACCATTTAGTATCAGGGAGTTGAGCATCCTTGGATTTTGGTACCCAAGGGAGGTCCTAAAACCAGTCTCCCATAGAAACCAAGGGACTGCTGTGTTTATGGGTGAAACAGTGTGATGTCTGGAATTAGCTTCACAATACTCCAGCAAACAAGCAGGAAGTTGACAGGGACACAGAAAGCCGGCACCCAGCTCCTTACCTGTCTCCCATCCCTTTTCCTCCTCTGCACCTCACTTCTATACGTGGCCCCATCAGCCAAAAACTCCAAAGTTTCTCCAGACTTTCATTCCCTCTGTCTAGTTGCTAATGAATTCCTATTTCCCTGCAAATCCCTTAAATGTCTCCTTGGGACACTGCCTGGTTCAGCCCTCATTGTATCTCATTGGAGGTACTGCGGTAGCTGTAACCTGTTCAGCGGCACCCGCCTTACTCCAATCCGTTCCATCTTTATTAAAAGCAGGGTTTTAGGTTGAATGCACAGACGGCCCCGTGAGGTGGGCGTACTGGCCAATCCTGCTGGTCGCTCAGGAGGCTCTGCAGTGATGGGCTTGGCTGTGAGGCTGGTGTGGAAGACCCAGGTCTGCCTGAGTTTTGCAAAGCCCATACCGCACTGCTGCCTCCAACTACCAGCCTGGCAAGTCGGTTTTTAAGTCCTTGTAGGTAAAGGACCCAGCCTGACTAGCAATTTAATAAGTACCCATGGATGTGAGTCACCACATCCCGTTGGTGGAACTCGCTAAAGTAGCCAACATTAATACTCAGAATATTGAGTATTCTGAGAGCTAGGATTGCACCATTGCACTCCAGCTTGGGCAACAGAGGGAAACTCTTGTTTCTAAAACAAACAGGAAACCTGCACTTACCTGTGGAGAGACCTGTGTCAGGAAAGCACACTGCAGTCACCATCGTCAGTGTGAATTCAGGTGATGTGGAGCTGCCTCGCCCTTTCTCTTTAGAAAAGTAAACTCCAAGTCAAAACTGAGAAGTTTGTTTTTTCTGAATTAAAGCTGGGCAACCTGAACTATTTTACAATGTATTATGCAGTATTAATATACACCCAAAATATAATTGTAATGTTGTGAATTAGCACATCCTGGAAAACAACTGGACACATCTGGTGCCAGGCAGTTCTGCTCATGAGTGTCTCTCTAGAGCAGAGATGAGCAAACTTTTTCTGTGAAAGGCTAGTTGGAGATACATAGAGAAGATACAGGTACACATTTTTTGCTGTTCTCCTTATACATGGATCAGATTCAGTGTTTTGGAGAGCAGCCTGGAAATACATAATGAGTTCTTAAATAAAGTATATTCTTTTTTTTTTTTTTTTTTTTTTGAGACAGGGGTTTTGTCTCTGTTGCCCAGGCTGGAGTGCAATAGAGCTATCTCAGCTCACTGCAACCTCTGCCTCCTGGGTTCAAGCGATTGTACTGCCTCAGCCTCCCGAGTACCTGGGATTATAGGTGCCCGCCACCATGCCTGGCTAATTTTTTTTTTTTTTTTTTTTTTTTTTGAGACGGAGTCCCGCTCAGTTGCCCAGACTGCAGTGCAATAGCGCCATCTCAGCTCATCGCAATCTCCGACTTCCAGGTTCAAATGATTCTCTTGCCTCAGCCTTCTGAGTAGCTGGGATTACAGACGACCGCCACCATACCCAGTTAATTTTTGTATTTTTAGTAGAGACGGGGTTTCACCAAGTTGGCCAGGCTGGTCTCGAACTCCTGACCTCAGGTGATCGCCCGCCTCAGTATGGGATTATAGGCGTTAGCCACCGCGCCTGGCCACCTTTTTGTTTTTTCGTTAAGAGACGGGGTCTCGCTCTGTCACCTAGGCTAGAGTGCAGTGGTGCAATAGCTTGCTGCAGCCTTGACCTCCTAGATCAAGCGATCCCTCAGTCTCCCAAGTAAATGGGACCACAGGCTCACACCACTGAGCCCCTGGTAATTAAAAAAAAAAAAAAATTCATAAAAAAGGAAAAAAAAAATTCACTATGTTGGCTGAGCCAGTTTTGAATTTCTGGCCTTAAGCAATCCACCCGTCTTGGCCTCCTAAAGTGCTACTATTATAGGCATGAGCCACCACACCTGGCCAAAAAAAATTTTGTTTTAATGGGGTTTTGCCATGTTGCCCAGGCTGGTCTTTAACTCCTGGCCTCAATCTCTTCTCCTGCATTGGCCTCCCAAAGTGCTGGGATTGTAGGTGTGAATCACCACACCCAGCTGATAACTATACCTTTGAGACACTATTCTAAGATGGTAGATTATATATTCCTCCCTAGTGAGCTGTAATGTAGATACATGTTCAAAGCTAATGGACCAATTCCCATTCTCTCCCTCCAAACCTCTCCTTCCACGGTCTTTCTCGTGGAGTACAAAGCAACGTGATTCTTAGGGTTTCTAACAGCGTTGCCCCTGCTTTCAAAATACACCCCAGGGCCTGACGTGGTGGCTCACACTTGTAATCCTAGCACTTTGGGAGGCTGAGGCAGGTAGTTTGAGACTCCTGGGCTGGGTAACATGACAAAAACCCATCAGTACAAAAAACAGAAAAAAAATTAACCAGGTATGGCAGTGCATGTCTGTGGTCCCAGCTACTGAGGAGGTTGAGGTGGGAAGATTGCCTGTGCCCAGGAGGTTGAGGTGGCCGTGAGTGTGCTGGGAGCAGTGGATTATGCCTATAATCCTAGCACTTTGGGAGGCCAAGACGAGAGGATTACTCAAGCCCAGGAGTTCAAGACCAGCCTGGGCAACAAAGCAAGACCCCATTTCTACAAGAAATAGGAACTTAAAAATTAGTTGTGTGTGGTAGTACATGCCTGTAGTCCCAAATACTTGGGAGGCTGAGGTGGGATCATTTGAGCTGAGGAAGTTGAGGATGCAGTGAGCCAGGATTATACCCTGGCACTCCAGCCTGGGCAACACAGGGAAACCCCGTCTCTAAAACACCCAACTAACAAGAAGAAAACCTGCACTTAACTATGGAGAGAGCTTTGTCAGGAAAGCACACCACAGTCACTGTCATTAATGTCTATTCAGATGATGTGGAGCTGCCTCGCCATTTTCTCTTTAAAACAGTAAACTCCAAATCAAAAACTGAGAAGTTTTATCTGAATTAAAGCGGGGCGACCTAAATTACTTTAAAATATATTATGCAATATTAATATGCATCAAAACATGTAATCGTAATATTGTGAATTAGCACAACCTGGAAAACATTTGAACACGTCTGGTACCGGGCAGTTTTACTCATGGGTTTCTCTAGAGCCAAGATCAGCAGACCTTTTCTGTGAAGAACTAGATAGGGACTATTTTAAGCTTTGTGGCCCCTCGGGTCTCTTTTGCAATGATGTCACTCTGCAGTAACCTCTTCCCTGGCAGTGTGAAAGCAGAGACCATACATTAAACAAATGAGCATGTCTGTGTTCCGGTCCAATATATTTATAGAAACCGTATTTGAAATTCATGTAATTTTCTCATGTTATGAAGTGTATGTTAAAAGGTAAAAATTGTATTTAGCATGTGGGCTGTTCAAAAGCAGGAACAGGTTGGACTTTCTGGAAATCACAGTTTTGCAGACCCCTGATCCAAAGCAGCTCCGTCCAGTGGGACCTGCTGTGCCGAGGAGAACGCCTGCGTCCACTGTCTCCTTGCAGCAGTCGTGAGCCACGCGTGGCTACAGGGCCCTTGAGAACCGGCCGGTGTAACTGAGGAACTGGATTTTTAACTTTGTTTGATTTTCAGCATGAATTTTCATTTGCATTTGAGCAGCCCCACGTGGCTAGTGGCTACCATACTGGGCAGCACAGGCGTGCAGAGGCTCTTGTACGTGTGCGGCAGGAAGCAGGGACAGAAATAATCATGACAGCATTGTTTTTAAACAGCAAAAACAACTGATGGCATTTTCACACAATGGAAAATGATTGTAATAATAGCAAACATTTGTTGACTGCTCTCTTTCCACCAGGCAATGTTTTAAGCACTTTACATGTTTTGATGTGTTGGAGAAAACGTGTAACCACATACCTCATTGTTAGGTAGTAGTGAAAATGAATAAACTATAGCTACATAGACCTGCAAAGATGAATGAATCTTAGATTCTTAGATATACAAAGTTGCATGAAAAAGCAAGTCACGGCCGGGCACAGTGTGTCACACTCGTAATCCCAGCACTTTGGGAGCCTGGGGTGGGTGGATCACTTGAGGTCAGGAGTTCAAGACCAGCCTGGCCAATATGGTGAAACCCCATCTCTACTAAAAATATAAAAATTAGCCGGGCTTGGTGGCAGGCATCTGTAATCCCAGCTACTCGGGAAGCTGAGGCACAAGAATCGCTTGAAGCTGGGGATCTGAGGTTGCAGTGAGCCGAGATCACACCACTGCACTCTAGCCTGGGCAACAGAGCGAGACTCTGTCTCAAAAAAAGCAAGTTATAAAAACTGCATGCCATGTGATACCTTTTTTAAAACCCTAAAACCAAGCAAAATGAAACAACACTGTTCAGGGGAAATAAATGGTAGAATATTATCAAAGCAAGGGAATTCAGGCTGTGTTACTTTTGGGGGGAGAGAAGGTGCCACCAGTAAAGGCCCACTGTGTTGAGGGACAGTGGGATTCCTGACCTGTTCACATTTCTATTCCTCCGTAGTAAAGGGTTTATAAGCAGGATGTATATTGACTTAATAGAACAGAGCTTTCAGGGCTGGGCGCAGTGGGTCACACCTGTAATCCCAGCACTTTGGGAGGTCGAGGCAGGTGGATCACGAGGTCAGGAGTTGAGTCCGGCCTGACCAACATGGAGAAACCCCATCTCTACTAAAAATACAATAATTAGTCGGGTGTGGTTGTACGCGCCTCTAATTCCAGCTACTCAGGAGGCTGAGGCAGGAGAATCACTTGAACCTGGGAGATGGAGGTTGCGGTGAGCCGAGATCGTGCCACTGCACTCCAGCCTGGGCAACAGAACAAGACTCTGTCTCAGAAAAAAATGAAAACAACAACAACAAAAAAACCCCAGAGCTTTCAGGTAGTAAAAACAATGACCACTGTAGCCTCCCCCAGTTAGTTTTGAATCTGGTTTCTATTCACATTTAAGCAGATGTTCCATTAGCAGAGGGGTTTATGTTTGTTGCCATGGTTGGGTACTTTGGATTAGAGAACCATTGTCATTTTTTCCAGTTCAAGAACAAAGGGTTAAAACCTTTTGCTCCAACTTTTTGTTTCATTAAATCTACCGATGATGATGACTTGAATGTTACCAGAATCTTGCTAAGAGAGTTTAGCTTGGAAATGAACATCTGAAAACTGTGAAATAATAAATGGATGTACTTCTTCATGGTTTGTTATTAGAGTGTTCATTAAAGGAAAAATCCTAATGACACTGAGGGTGTTAGGACACTTCATTCAGAGTATTCCACCCATAAATTAGTAACTTCAGAATTATGCAGTAGTTAATGGTAAGTTGGATGCAAAGTGACATTTTGCTCCTGAAGATTAGGTTTCGCCGTAGCAATCCTAGTAGCCAGTCACTGAGCTTATTGTTGAATAATGTGTGAAGCTTTTCTGTGTAATATGTGCACTTTTGACTTTTTTCCTATGATTCCGTCTTCGTTCTTTCCTGTATTACTGACATGGGTTTATCTTTTCTCCCTTTAGAGAGTTTTGAGGTGACAGTCACCAAAGAAGGTGATAAAGGGTTCTTCTTCCCCTCTTATGAATATTAACCCACTAACTTTGTTTATAAAATTGGGAATCAGCCCTTAAACAGAAGAAACTGTCATGCTCTTTTATCCTTATTTATTCTTCTACTTTGTTTCTATTTTAAAATATATTGATGGAAATTGTATGTAACCAGACCCTTGGTTAGAAATATCTGGAAATCAGACATCCATTTGAACTGTATGGATAATACTGTACATTTTTGTTGACTCAAACTTCAGAGATTTGCTTTGTAACAATTTTCTATTAGTTGGAATTGTGGAAGATGCAGTCTTATTTTCATGGTGAAATACGTTTTGTGGAGTTTTACATAGACATCAAAACATTTACGCTGTTCTCCCATGGACAAGAATGGAAACAAGGATTTTTAACTCCTAATTAAGCTTGTGAGCCAATTTAGATGTAGTGAAGTTCCCAGGCTGGTGTCTTTTTCAGGTTCGATAGGATAAAGTCCGAAACAAAGGCAAGTCTAGCCAATCCCTCCCCATAATAGAAACTGTATCTTAATCGTGGGTGATAGCTGTTGAAATGGATGCCTGACAAGTTGGTATTTCTACCTTTCTCATTGAGTAGTTTGTTTTGATTCCCTAATTTTAGCCAGGCTCATTGCACAGGAAGACTTGTTTCCTTTGATTTTTTTTTTTTTTTGACAGAATTTCTGTAATTACGGCGCTGATCCTATATCTCACGCTTCCTCCTTTCTCAACACGTAACTGCGTTTTAGCTTCTCTCTGGTCCAAATCAAACTGGCCACCAGCCCTCCCAGGAGCTTGGGCAGCGCTGGTGTTCTCAGGCCTGGCTGTGTGCTAATGAGACTCCTTTTACCCTCGAGCTATCTAAGTGCTCCTGTGGAATGCCTGTCTATATTTTCTTCTCTCTCTCTTTTGTATTCCTGCATGAATGGATGCAAAGTAAACAAGTTGCTTGGAAAGCCAGAATCTGCTTCATCTTACTAAAGCCCCAGAACTTCCCCACGTTTAAAGCACAGTGCCCCTGCTTTGTCTACGGACCCTCCAAACCCCTGGCTGCCGAATTGTTGTCATTTATTTTCTTTGGGGGTGGAGAGAGGCGGGAGGAGGGCAAGGTGCAGAAGGTCTGCGTGGCGGGAGTTCTAACCTATTCTGCTTTGACTCCCTAGGTGAGATTTGTGGATTTAAAATTCACGGGCAGAATGTCCCCTTTGACGCAGTAGTAGTGGATAAATCCACTGGTGAGGGAGTCATTCGCTCCAAAGAGAAACTGGACTGTGAGCTACAGAAAGACTACTCATTCACCATCCAGGCCTATGACTGTGGGAAGGGACCTGATGGCACCAACGTGAAAAAGTCTCATAAGTAAGCAAGCTGGACAAAGAGTGAAAGTAACCCCCCCCGAGTACATGTGTGTGTGCGCAGAACGAAGAGAACAGTGACTGTTGCCTGCTCCTCAAAATCGAGTTTTTGGAATATGAGGCAGAAGATCTCAAATGCCCACAGTTAGATTGCAGACTCTTGGAGGGCAGGAATCATGTCTGTTTGTCTACCCTTGTGTATAGCTCCTAGCAAGAGCTTTGCTCGCATTAGGCATGTTAGGTGTGTGTTTGTTGTTTTCTTGTTTGTTTTTGAGACAGGGTTTTCCTCTTGTTGACCAGGCTGGAGTGCAGAGGCACGATCTTGGCTCACCGCAACCTCCGCCTCCCGGTTTCAAGTGATTCTCCTGCCTCAGCCTTTCAAGTAGCTGGGATTGCAGGCATGCACCACCATGCCCGGCTAATTTTGTATTTTTAGTAGAGACGGGGGTTTCTCCATGTTGGTCAGGCTGGTGGTGAACTCCCAACCTCGGGTGATCCGCCCACTTCGGCCTCCCAAGGTACTGGGATTACAGGCGTGAGCCACTGCGCCTTGCCTAGGTTTTGAATGAATGAGTGAACAATTTTATCACACCAAGTACTCTATTAAAGAAATAAAAGCTATATACATTAAAAATTTTAAAAGTCTACTTCTCCCTTAGGAAGGTTATTTTGTTGTCGTATTTATCTTTTGCTATAATTCCTAAGGGCATAAAATTAATCATTGTTGGCCGGGTGCAGTGGCTCACACCTATAATCCCAGCACTTTGGGAGGCTGAGGCGGGAGGATCACTTGAGCTCAGGAGTGTGAGATCAGCCTAGACAATGTAGGAGACACCGCCTCTACAAAAAATAAAAAGTTAGCCAGGTATAGTGCTGCATGCCTGTGGTCCCAGCTACTTGGGAAGCTCAGGCAGGAGGATTACTTGAGCCCAGGAGGTTGAGGCTGCAGTGAGCCATGATTGTGCCACTGTACTTCAGCCAGGGTGACAGAGTGAGACCCTGTTTCTAAAAACAAAAAAATTGGTCAGGTACGGTGGCTCATGCCTGTAATCCCAACATTTTGGGAGGCTGAGGCAGGAGGATCACCTGAGGTCAGGAGTTCATGACCAACCTGGCCAACATGGTGAAACCTTGTCTGTACTAAAAATACAAAATTAGCTGAGACTGGTGGCACGCTCCTGTATTCCTAGCCACTCAGGAGGCTGAGGCAGGAGAATCACTTGAACCTGGGAGGCAGAGGTTGCAGTGAGCCGAGATCATGCCATTGCACTCCAGCCTGGGCAAAAAGAGCTAAACTCCGTCTCAAAAAAAAAAAAAAAAAAAAATGTAGTGACTACTGGTGGAAGTAGGCTGACCCGCCACCACAGTCCTGAGTGTGTTGCTGCGCCTCCTGCCAGTAAGGAACTGCAGATGTAACAGAGAGGGCTTTGGACAACACAACATAGAACAGGGGTCCCAAAACCCCAGGACATGGGCCAGTACTGGTCCATGGCCAGTCAGGAACTGGCCAGATAGTAGGAGGTCAGCAGTGTGTAAGCTCGCCAGCATCACTGCCTGAGCTCCACCTCCTGTGAGATCAGCAGGCAGCATCAGGTTCTCAGAGGAGCGTGAACCCCATTGTGAACTGTGCATGCGAGGGATCTAGACTGCGTGCTCCTTATGAGAAGTGAATGCCTGAGGATCTGAGGTGGGACAGCTTCATGCCAAAACCATCCTCCCACACCCATCTGTGAAAAAATTGCCTCCCATGAAACCAGTCCTTGGTGGCAAAACGGTTGGGGACCTCTGGCGTTCTCAAGTGTCTACAATTAGATTGTAAGCTCTAGTCTTTTCTAGAGGTCTAGAATTTTCTCCACCACTTGCTAGCCCTTTAACATTGGGCAAATTTAATTTTCTTGAGTCTGTTTCTTTTTTTCTTTTTTTTTTTGAGGCAGAATCTTGCTCTGTCACCCAGGCTAGAGTGCAGTGGCACGATCTCGGCTCACTGCATCCTCCACCTCCGGGGTTCAAGCGATTCTCATGCCTCAGACTCCCCAGTAGCTGAGACTCCAGGCATGCACCACCACACCCAGCTAATTTTTGTATTTTTGGTAGAGGCGGAGTTTCACCATGTTGGCCACGCTGGTCTTGAACTCTGACCTCTGGTGATCCTCCCACCTCAGCTTCCCAAAGTGCTGGGATTCCAGGCGTGAGCCACTGCGCCCGGCCTTGAGTCTCAGTTTCTACTTAGCACATGTACTAAAGAAGGGTATGTGGGGGAGATGGTGTCACATACCCCATCGAGAGGGGCAGGCCGATGGCACTGGGATGAGAGGCTCGTGGCGAGCAGAGGGTGCTGTGCGCCAGTGCGTCACTCCTCCTTTTTCTACCGTGTGATACTATTGTTTCCTTGAAAAGGTCATAGTTGGACCGAAGACTTTGTCTGATGCAGAAGCAGCCCTGGCCATTGGCCCTTGAAACCTACAGTTTTATTTGTAGCCAGGTCTGATGACAGCCTAATTTTCTTTTTTCTTTCTTTTCTTTTTTTTTTTTGAGATGGCATCTCACTCTGTCGCCAGGCTGGAGTGCAGTGGTGTGATCTCAGCTCACTGCAACCTCTGACTCCCGTGTTCAAGCGATTCTCCTGCCTCAGCCTCCTGAGTACCTGGGACTATAAGCGCGTGCCACCACGCCCGGCTAATTTTTGTATTTTTAGTAGAGACGGGGTTTCACCATGTTGGCCAGGCTGCTCTTGATCTCCTGACCTTGTGATCCACCCGCCTCAGCCTCCCAAAGTGCTGGGATTACAGGCGTGAACTACTGTGCCCGGCCAACACCCTAATTTTCTTGGTAACTGAGCTGGGGGTGGCAGGTGGCAGCCACAGCCTGCCCCACCTGAGCGCTTCCATTTGTTGAATCAGGACCAGGTGATGCCATGGTCTCTAGCCTGTTCTCTAGAAGTAGAGCAGAATTCGCTTGAACTCTCAGAATCAAACCATTTCATGCTTTCTCTTGTTACCCCTTCTTCCCTTGGCTCTATTTTTTTCTGGATTTTGCAACAAAATATGTTTCAGCTTTATAATTGGAGAGCAAACAGATGTCTGGTATTGTTTATCCCTTCTGCCTGTCCTGTCCCATATTGTCAAAGAAAACCCCAAGTCTCTTTTATTTTAGATGATTGCTTTTTTGCCTTATTCTTAGGATATGAAAGAATCGACCCAAATCCCTCTTTTAACTTTCTGTTATCTCCACACTGAATGAAAAGCAGTGAATAGCTTGGTTTAATTTTTGACTTCATCATATGAATTTCATGAAATGAGGAAATTTTAAAGTAGGGCAGAATTGATATATTTTGGGTAAACACAGATACACATTGAAAACAAGCAAAAAAAAAAAAATATTTTTCTTCCTCCCTTCGTCCAGAGCAACTGTCCATATTCAGGTGAACGATGTGAATGAGTACGCACCCGTGTTCAAGGAGAAGTCCTACAAAGCCACGGTCATCGAGGGGGAAGCAGTACGACAGCATTTTGAGGGTGGAAGCCATGGATGCCGACTGCTCCCCCTCAGTTCAGCCAGATCTGCAGCTACGAAATCATTACTCCAGACGTGCCCTTTACTGTCGACAAAGATGGTAAGAACGGAGGAGCCAGCTTTCCTTAGCAAGGGCACGCAGTCGCTGGGCACAGTCCCTGCTAACCCCACCGACTTTACACCCCAGCTTCTGTGCTTTGCCAGAACTTCCAGAAAACTCACAAGTTGGAGACCTAACCTGGTGTGTGTTTGCTTTTAATTGTGAAAACATTTAAGTTTCTACTTTGTCCCCAACAGCTTCTTCTCTGAAACCTGAGAGTCCCGTGTTCTCTTCTGGGGCTCACCTCTTTTCTGCTTTCCCCACCAAAATCAAATAAAAATCCCCCCACCTGGCATAGATTTTTTTTAATCTTCTTAACTTTTAATCCACATACATCTGAATGACACCTTTAAATTTAGTTTGCCTCATCTTCTATTCTCCATTAAGTTTTTTGTTTTTGGTTTTGTTTTTTTTTTTTTTTTTCTTTTTTTTGAGACAGAGTCTCGCTCTGTTCCCCAGGCTGGAGTACAGTGGTGTAATCTCAGCTCACTGCAACCTTTTCCTCCCAGGTTCAAGCAGTTCTCCTGCCTCAGCCTCTCAAGTAGATGGGATTACAGGCACCTGCCACCATGACCAGCTAATTTTTTTGTTTGTTTTTAGAAGAGACGGGCTTTTACTATGTTGGCCACGAGCTCCTGACCTCAGGTGATCTCCCGCCCTTGGCCTCCCAAAGTGCTGAGATTATATGCGTGAGCCACCGTGCCCGGCCATGTTCTCCATTAAGTTAGAAAGTTAGAATCCTTGTCTGTCAGTCTAGTTAGTTGTTTGGAAAAAAAAAAGAATCTTTTGCCACATCTTTTTTTTTTTTTTTTTGAGAGAAGGTCTTGCTCTGTTGCCCAGGCTGGAATCCAGTGGTACATTATTGCTCACTGTAACCTCAGACTCTGGGCTCAAGGTATCCTCCTGCAGCAGCCTCCATAGTAGCTGGGACTGCAGGCACACACCTGTAGTCCCAGCTACTTGGGAGGCTGAAGTGGAAGAATCGCTTGAACTCAGGAGGCAGAGGTTGCAGTGAGCTGAGACCGCACCACTGCACTCCAGCCTGGGCAGCAGAGGAAGATCCTGTTTGGAAAGAAAAAAAAGATAATACAGTTTTTCTATTGTTAATGCACAGTGCAGAATCTTTGATGGAATTACAGATATTGCAAACACTTTGCAGACATCGGCACTCATGTTCGAAAAGCAGCCTTCTATTCTAAGCAAGTGGCGGTGGGGAAATCTCTCTTTCTTTTAATAAAGTAAATCTTTGAGCAGTGATCTTGTATTTAATATTTGAGGTACTTGAATTATTTGGTCTTTTTAATTCTCTTAATGTATGTAAACGGTTCAGTCTGAATGTAAAGCCAAATGTAATGCTGGAAGAGTAAGTAGAGAGGGAGTTGTGTAGCTCCTTTCTGCTGTTTAAACACTTCGGGGGGGATTTACTATGTATTCGCGCCCGAGGAAGACAGCTTGAGGGTTAAGCATCCCAAGCATACGTGTATTTCTGGGTCAGTATTTACAGGGTGTAAAGTGTATGCATTTTGTGTTTCCGCCTAGGACGACGAAAGTCAAAACAGCGTGGGTTTTGGCTCTCACTGTTGTTTTTTGCCCTCTGTAAGGTTATATAAAAAACACAGAGAAGTTAAACTATGGAAAAGAACATCAGTATAAGCTGACTGTCACTGCCTACGACTGTGGGAAGAAAAGGGCCACGGAAGATGTTTTGGTGAAGATCAGCGTCAAGCCCACCTGCACCCCCGGGTGGCAAGGTGAGCCCCGTTCTCTCTGCTGTGCTCACATCTGTTCTTAAAACTGATATGCCGGGCCGGGCGCGGTGGCTCATGCCTGTGATCCCAGCACTTTGGGAGGCTGAGGCGGGCAGATCATGAGGTCAGGAGATTGGGACTGTCCTGGCTAATAGGGTGAAACCCCGTCTCTACTAAAACTACAAAAAATTAGCCGGGCCTGTAGTCCCAGCTACTTGGGAGTCTGAGGCAGGAGAATCCCTTGAACCCAGGAGGCGGAGGTTGCAGTGAGCTGAGATTGCACCACTGCACTCCAGCCTGGGTGACAGAGAGAGACTCCGTCTCGAAACAGACAAACAAACAAAAAAACCCTGATATGCCACGGCAACCTAAAGTGTGAGTTTTCCTTCTCCCATGCTGATGTGTGGACAATACAGGCTGGAACAACAGGATTGAGTATGAGCCGGGCACAGGTGCGTTGGCCGTCTTTCCAAATATCCACCTGGAGACGTGTGATGAGCCAGTCGCCTCAGTACAGGCCACGGTGGAGCTGAGAAACCAGCCACATAGGGAAAGGCTGCGACCGAGACACCTACTCAGAGAAGTCCCTCCACCGGCTCTGTGGTAAGGAGACCAGGCGCTCCTGCGTCTGGCCGGCTTCGGTAAAGGTGGGAGGGACCTTTACAGCTGGAAATACTTGTGTGTGTTGTGTTCATGATTATTAACTGTGGTAGAGAATCTACATTTCTGAAATGAATTTTGCTGCCTTGCTAGCTAGTTTTCATCCTGGATGGGCTTCGGGGGTGGAGTGGGGAGTGTACATCAGCTCCTCAAGTCTAGTGAGCATATTGTGTATATGTGCATTTTAAGAACCACTGATGGGTGGTGGTGCATACCTGTAATCCCAGGACTCTGAGAGGCTGAGGCAGGCGGATCATGAGGTCAGGAGATCAAGACCATCTTGGCCAGCATGGTGAAACCCCATCTCTACTAAAAATACAAAAATTAGCTGGGCGTGGTGGCGCGCGTCTGTAGTCCCAGCTACTCAGGAGGCTGAGGCAGGAGAATCCCTTGAACTTGGAGGTTGCTGTGAGCTGAGATCACGGCACTGCACTCCAGCCTGGTGACAGAGCGATACTCCATCTAAAAAAAAAAAAAAAAACAACAGTGATGGCCAGGTGTGGTGGCTTATGCCTGTAATTCCATCTCTTTAGGAGGCTGAGATGGGAAGATCACTTGAGCCCAGGAGTTTGAGACCAGCCTGGGCAAGACAGTGAGACCCCGTCTCTACAAAAAATAGAAAAATTAACTGGGCATGGTGACATGCACCTGTGGTTCCAGCTGCTCAGGAGGCTGGGGCGGGAGGATCACCTGAGCCCCGGAGGTTGAGGCTGCGTGAGCTGACGCACGATTGCACTCCAGCCTGGGCAATAGAGCGAGACCCTGTTTTAAAAACAGAACCACTGATTTGAAGGAAGTATTTCTCCAACACACATTGAGAATCAGCCAAAAAGGGGTTCTGTAGGAGTACATGGAGTGAGATGTGTACTTAAGAACTGAAGAAAAAGGCCAGGCACGGGGGTTTATGCCTGTAATCCTAGCACTTTGGGAGGCTGAGGTGGATAGATTGCTTGAGCTCAGGAGTTCGAGGCCAGCCTGGGCAACATGGTGAAACCGCATCTCTATAAAAAAAAATACAAAAACTAGCTGGGCGTGGTAGTGCACACCTGTAGTCCCAACTATTGGGGGGGACTGAGGCAGGAGGATCACTTGAGCCCAGGAGGTGAATGTTGCTGGGAGCCATGATCACGACACTGCACTCCAGCCTGGTTGACAGAGTGAGAACCTGTCTCAAAAAGAAAAAGAACTGAAGGAAAAATATAAGTAATACAACAGCTTTCAACAAACATGAAGTAGAAAATCAAAACTAAAGATAGCCACATCTAACTTAGAATCTAAATAGACTTTATATATCACAATATTGTGTGGAGAAATTAAGGGACAGAATTACTGGGAAACCCACCAGAAGGCTAGGCCTCTCTCTTTCCTGTCAGCTGTGGATATTTGTCTGGTTGATCTAAATGAAGGAGAACTGAAGTGTGGATGGCTTTCATAGAAGATGCTGGAGAAGAATATTTAGTTGGCTGGTGATACAGTCCCACTAAATGAAGCAGCCTCTTCATAAATTGGAAGGGTCTTTTATGTTTCAAGAGCTGCTTGGAAACAGCTCTGCAGGAAGCATTTTCTTAAACTGACGGATCAATCTTTTCACTAGCCTGGTAACAACCTGAGATTTAAGTAACTGGTTTTCTTATATAATTGAAAATTATCCGGATCTCTTGAGGTCAGGAGTTTGAGACCATCCTGACCAACATGATGAAACCCCATCTCTACTAAAAATACAAAAATTAGCTGGGCGTGGTGGCGGGTGCCTGAAATCCCAGCTACTTGGGAGGCTGAGGCAGGAGAGTCGCTTCAACTCAGGAGGTTGCAGTGAGCCAAGATCATGCCACTGCTCTCCTGCCTAGGTGACAAAGCTAGACATTGTTAAAAAAAAAAAATGATCATATGGTAAATAAACCAAAGGAGAAAACTAGACGTTATGCTGCCACAGCCCGACGATGAATATGCTGGGATGTTTGGCAACTCCGAATCCAAATATTCATAACTGCTACCTAAATAAGTTAGGAGGTCTGGAACATTTTCTGTTT
This sequence comes from Ateles fusciceps, assembly GCA_036589455.1. Taxonomy (NCBI): domain Eukaryota; kingdom Metazoa; phylum Chordata; class Mammalia; order Primates; family Atelidae; genus Ateles; species Ateles fusciceps. The sequence continues at coordinate 16,775,308 of JAZHEH010001321.1, forward strand.
TAAACCATGCATAGAAGTATAATATATAAAATTTATTCTCTCATTTCATGGTATAAAGTGAATTTTTTTTCAGCAGAATAAAGTTAGGAAGAATAGAAAGAATTTGAGTGCTTACTATACACCAGGCACTTTTTTTTTTCCTTTTTTGTTTTTTGATACAGAGTCTCCCTCTGTCACTCAGGCTGGAGTACAGTGGAGCAGTCTTGCTCTCTGCAACCTCTGCCTCTCCTGGGTTCAAGTGATTCTCCTGCCTCAGCCTCCTGAGTAGCTGGGATTACAGGTGTGTACCATGATGCCCAGCTACTTTTTGTATTTTTAGTAGAGATGGGGTTTCACCATGTTGGCCAGGATGGTCTCGAACTCCTGACCCCAAGTGATCTGCCTGCCTCGGCCTCCCAAAGTGCTGGGATTACAGGCATGAGCCACCGTCCCTGGCCTTACTCCAGGTACCTCTATGTTTGTTTTAGCTTAATCTTCCCAACAAGTCTCCAAAGTAGGTGGGTATTGACCTTGTTACAGAGGAATTAATCAATTGAGACCAAAGCAGGTTAAGTAGCTTGCCCAAGGCCACATATTTAGGAGCTGAGTTTGTTTGTTTTTTAAGACAGAATCTCGTTCTGTCACCCAGGCTGGAGTGCCATGGTGCTATCTCGGCTCACTACAACCTCCACTTCCCGGGTTCGAGTGATTCTCCCGCCTTAGCCTCCCAAATAGTAATCCCAAGTAGCTGGGATTACAGGTACCCGACATCATGCCTGGCTAATCTTTGTTTTTTCGTAGGGGTTTCACCATGTTGGCCAGGGTAGTGTTGAACTCCTGACCTCAAGTGATCTGGCCACCTAGGCCTCTCAAAGTTCTGGGATTATAGTAGCCAGCCCCCACGCCTGGCCTCAGGAGCTGAGATTTGGACCAGTGTCTGTGTTACTCGAAAGGTCAGGCTGGTCCAGCCAAGGCCTGCTGCTCTTAGTAATAGCTTAGTCAAGAGGGAGCTTGCAAAATCTTTTCCTGTGGACAAAAAAAAATGTTTTTAAATTTGAACATAGCATATCGGTTGGAAAACATTTTTTGTGTTTGTTGACTTAGTAATTTCATTTCTGGGAATTTATTTTAAGGGAATAGTCATGGAGACACACAAAGCTGTGCATGCAGGCGAGGTTTATAATAGGAAAAGGTTAGGGACAGCCTCATTGCCCACCTGGGAGGCTGGTTCATAGGTGATGCTGTATCTGTGCAAGGAAATGCTCTTCAGGCTGGGTGTGGTGGCTCACACCTATAATCCCAGCACTTTTGGAGTCTGAGGCAGGTGGATTGCTTGAGCCTAGGAGTTGGAGACTAGCCTGGGCAACATGGCAAAACCCCATCTCTGCAAAATACAAAAAGTAGCCGGGCATGGTGGCACACACCTGTGGTTCCAGCTGCTTGGGAGGCTGAGGTGGGAGGATTGCTTGAACTCGGGAGTTTGAGGCTGCAGTGAACCAAGACTGTACCACTGCACTGCAGCCTGGGCAATAGAGGAGGCCCTGTCTCAAAAAAAAGAAATGCTATTCAGATACTTTAAAATCGTACGATGGAAGACTGTTACTAGGAATATGTATGTATTATGATCATACAGAGCAGGACTCCACTTTTATTTGTTTACTTACTTATTTTTGAGACAGGGTCTCACTCTGTCACCCAGGCTGGCACAATCACAGCTCACTGCGGCCTCAACCTCCTGGGCTCAAGTGATCCTCCCACCTCAGCCTCCCAAGTAGCTGGTTCTACAGGCATGCATCACCACACCTGGCTAATTTTTGTGTTTTTTGTAGAGGCAGGGTTTTGCCATGTTGCTCAGGCTGGCCTCCAACTCCTGGTTTCAAGTGATCTGCCCACCTCAGCCTCCCAGAGTGCTGGGATTACAGGTGTGAGCCATCATGCCTGGCCAGGACTCTATTTTTCTAAGAAAACGCATCACTTTTGTGTGTATTTCCCAAAGGTGGACTGGGTGTTTATGCTCGAATGGTATAATTTGGATCAGATTACAAGAAATGCTTCCTTTCCCTCCCTTAAACAAATCCATGGTTGTTACTTATTTATTTTTGTAATTTAAAACCCTGATTTTTGAAGAGAAGTAAATCAAAAGGGCCAAGCGTGGTAGCTCAGGCCTGTAATCCCAGCACTTTGGGAGACAAGGCGGGCCGATCACAAGGCCAGGAATTAGAGACCAGCTTGGCTAACATGGTGAAATCCCGGCTCTACTGAAAATGCAAAAATCAGGCTGGGCGTAGTGGCGCACGCCTGTAATCCCAGCTACTCAGGAGGCTGAGGCAGGAGAATTGCTTGAACCCAGGAGGTGGAGGTTGCAGTGAGCTGATATCGTGCCACTGTAGTCCAGCCTGGGCGAGAGCTAGACTCTGTCTTAAGAAAAAAAAAGAAGTAAACTGGAGCCAGCAGATTGCCTGAGTGTAAGGCAGACACGTGTGTGGGGCTGGAGGTGCGAGGAACCGCTGGCTCCTCCTTGAGTTTCAGCGAGCACTGTGGCTTCAGGTGCGGCTGCGGGCACTGCCGAGCTGCTGCCATCCCCGAGCGGCTCCCTGAACTGGACTGTGGGCCTCCCCACTGACAACGGCCACGACAGCGACCAGGTGTTTGAGTTCAACGGCACCCAGGCAGTGAGGATCCCAGACGGCGTCGTGTCGGTCAGCCCCAGAGAGCCATTCACCATTTCTGTGTGGATGAGGCATGGGCCTTTTGGCAGGAAGAAGGAGACGATTCTTTGCAGTTCTGACAAAACAGGTAGGGTAATATCTCTGCAAACTATGCCATGCCCCAGTGTCCAGTGGGGTGGGTGCCTGGGGCAGGCTTCCTTCTCCTTTCCCAGGGCCCCCTGCCAGGCCGGGTGCCCATAGGCCATATGTTATGCTGTGTGCCAGGGGCACTTCCTCCCCCCAGAGCCACGGCCTGGGCATGTGGGTCTTTGCTGTTGTTGCTCGGTGGGGTCCCTGGTGACCACAGGCCCCACTGCTCAGAAAAGCCCAAGTGTGTTTGTTTCTAAGCCCTGCCCTGGCTCAGCTGAAGAGTTCATTTATGCAGATGAAATTGTGTCTTCAAAATCCATTCAAGAAATAGCTTTTATTTCTCCTTTGGGTCTTGAGTTGGCAATTTACCCACAGAAACTGCCTTTGCAGATATGAATCGGCACCACTACTCACTGTACATCCACGGGTGCCGCCTGATCTTCCTCCTCCGCCAGGAGCCTTCGGAGGACAAGAAATACAGACCTGCAGAGTTCCACTGGAAGCTGAATCAGGTGAGTGAATTAAAAACACACTCATGGGGCTGGGCAAGGTGCTCACTCCTGTAATCCCAGCACTTTAGGAGGCTGAGACGGGAGGATTGCTTGAGCCCAGAATTTCAAGACCAGCCTGGGCACACACTGAGATCCTGTCTCTACAAAAAATAAAATAAAATAAAATAACTGGGCCTGGTGGCACATGCCTATAGTCCCAGGTACTGGGGGGAGCTGAAGTGGGAGGATTGATGGAGCCCAGGGGGGTCAAGGCTGCAGTGAGCTGTGATTGTGCTCCAGCCTGCATTACTGAGTGAGACCCCCATCTCAAAAGAAAACAAAAGCATGCTAATTATCATCTTCTAAGAGTAAGTGGGTACTGCAAACTTGTACATGATTGGCTGTGTATAGTCAGTGTATATTTATAATTTTATGATTTCTGTGTCTGTGGGTAATAGGGTAGCAATTTAAATCTGACAACTTTCCACTGAAAGCCTACATTTTTTCCCATGTATTTTATATATAAAATATTGCTATAAAAATTGTGTATTTTGGCCGGGCGCAGTGGCTCACGCCTGTAATCCCAACGCTTTGGGAGGCTGAGGCAGGCAGATCACGAGGTGAGGAGATTGAGACCATCCTAGACAACATGGTGAAACCCTGTCTCTAAAAATCCAAAAATTAGCTGGGCATGGTGGCAGGTGCCTGTAGTCCCAGCTACTTGGGAGACTGAGGCAGGAGAATTGCCTGAACCCGGTAGGTGGGGGTTGCAGTGAGCCAATATCTTGCCACTGTACTCCAGCCTGGTGACAGAGTGAGATTATGTCTCAAAAACAAACAAACAAAAAATTGTATATTTTATATTTAAAATACTGTTACTGAAATAAGCATATTTGCTTAAAATTGGGGTTGAGGCTGAGCGCGGTGGCTCACGCCTGTAATCCCGGCACTTTGGGAGGCTGAGGCAAGTGGATCGCTTGAAGTCAGGAGTTCAAGACCAGCCTGACCAATATGGTGAAACCTTGCTTCTACTGAAATTAGCTGGGCATGGTGGCATATGCCTGTTATCCCAGCTACTTGGAAGGCTGAGACAGAATTACTTGAACCTGGGAGGCGGAGGTTGCAGTGAGTCAAGATCATACCACTGCACTCCAGTCTGAGTAACAGAATGAGACTTGCATCAAAAAATAAAAATAAAAATTGGCCCGGCGCAGTGGCTCATGCCTGTAATCCCAGCACTTTGGGAGGCCAAGGCGGGTGGATCATGAGGTCAAGAGATCGAGACCATCCTGGCTAACGTGGTGAAACCCCGTCTCTACTAAAAAAAAAAAAATAGAAATACCAGCTGGGCGTGGTGGCGCACGCCTATATTCCCAGCTACTCGGGAGGCTGACGAAGGAGAATTGCTTGAACCCGGGAGGCGGAGGTTGCAGTGAGCCGAGATAGCACCACTGCACTCCAGCCTGGCGACAGAGCAAGACTCTGTCTCAAAAAATAAATAAGTAAATAAATAAATAAAAATTAAATAAATAAGTAAATAAAATTGGGATTGAGATCCTTGTGTTTATTTCTGCATCATTTAAAGCCTTGGCCCCTAAACTGTGCCAGGGAGCCCCAGGTGAATCAGCAGTTCTTGGCATCACAGGATGTCTTAAAATTCAAGGAACCAGCAATCTTGACATCTTTCAGGTGCCACACAAATGACTTCTGGAACTCGTTGACAGTTTTGACCTTAGATAACATTACATTCCTTTTGATGATGTCATGTCTTTGGGAAGCAACTTTTCTTTTTCCTTGTTGTTTTTGTTGGTTTTTTTTTTTTTTTTTTTTTTTTTTGAGATGGAGTCTTGCCCTGTCACTCAGCTGTAGTGCAGTGACGTGATCTAGGCTCACTGTAACTTCTGCATCCCGGGTTCAAGCAGTTCACCTGCCTCAGCCTCTTGAATAGCTGGGACTACAGGCATGCGCCACCACGCTTGGCTAACTTTTGTATTTTTAGTAGAGACGGGGTTTCACCATATTGGCCAGGCTGGTCTCAAACTCCTGACCTCAAGTGATGCACCTGCCTCAGCCTCCCAAAATGCTGGGATTACAGGCATGAGCCACTGTGCCTGGCTGCAAAGCTAATTTTCTGGCAGTTACTCTGATAAAAAGCAGATATCCGTGAAAACCTCCATGTTTCACAGGAAACGAGAGAACACTGTAATGAGAAAGCCTCATTAAGATCAGAATAGATCATTTCTTCTTTTGATGTAGAGTTGGGACGAGAAGGAAACCTTTGGCCTTATCATCATTTTATTTGACTCATGGAGTTAGTGGGCAAAAGCTGACATGACGTTTTATGTGCCTGCAGTTGCTAAAATATGATATTGTCTAAAATAATCATAGGAGAGAGAAAAGTAAAAGAATAAATGAGAAAGAAAAAAGTGTATGATAGTGGAAAGATGAAGTGGGTGTCCAGTTGGCAGCATGCATCTTTTATTGGTGTATTTTTTTTTTTTTGCAATGATGCAAAGGCAATTGGTGTTTTTTTTTTATTCATGTGAGTGATTATTTCTCAGAAACTATTATCATAATTATTTTCAAGAAACTAAAGAAAGGCTTAGTCTGGAAAAAATACTTTGCAACATAGGTAGACATTTTAGGTACAGTTCTGTTATAATAGGCATAGTCTATATATTTAGTTTCTTCTGAGTACATACTATTTAAAAACTGTATTAAGGAGAATTTCAGACTTGTATAAAAGCAGACAGATTAGTGTGGAGAATAGCCCTGTGTGCCCTTACACCTTCAACAGCTGCCAGCTCTGGGTCAGTCTGGTTTCATTGTGACCCCTGCTCACTGCTAATAATTTTTATTATCCCCTCCAACATTGCTTCATAATTTTCAAGAAATCCCAAATAGAGCAGTTCATTCTTGTAGATGCCTATATGTCATTACATGTCTCTGACAATCGTAATCATAGCACTCTTTCACATTAAAAAAACCTCACAGTAAAATTTCTAATCCAATCAAATAGCCAGTCAGTGTTCAGATTTCAAGTAGCCTCCTAAACCTTTTTGTTTTTATAATTTGAGTCACAACCAGGTAAGGGGCCCCCATTGCAGCTGGCTGATTCGTGTTTACACGCACATCATCACGGGATGGAAACGCAGTTTGATTTGGGGTGCCCTTGGAGCTGATGTTCATATTTATTGAGATCATCAACTTTGAGTTGGAAAAGAAAATACATGTACTGTGGTATGCCTTATTCTGAGATTAAAGGCACTTTCTTTGAGGGGGGAGAGATAAGTCTTGCTCTGTAACCCAGGCTGGAGTGCAGTGGCGAGATCTCAGCTCACTGCAACCTTCACCTCCTGGGTTCAAGCAATTCTTGTGCCTCAGCCTCCCCAGTAGCTGGGACTACAGGTGTGAACCACCATGCCTGGGTAATTTTTGTATTTTCGGTAGTGATGGGGTTTCATCATGTTGGCCAGACTGGTCTCAGACTCCTGACCTCAAGTGATCTCCTCACCTCGGCCTCCCGAAGTGCTGGGATTACAGGGGTGAGCCTCCGCACCCCGCCTAAAGGCGCCTTTTATTTTTATTCAGAAAAGGAATGGCCAGTGGCAAACTAAGTCAACCCTTTAGAGGGTGGGTATCTAGCTTGCCCATACAGGAACTTCCTGGTGCCATACTGTTGGCAGAGCGGAATTGGGCGGCTCCCTACTTGGGCTGTGTTTTTTGATTAGCGAGCAGTGAATGCCATGTAGTTTAGAAACGCCCTAGAGATGCCTTGGCTTCTTTTGATGAGATGTGTTTGCACAGTATGTTGTGGTTAGATTTTTTAAATCCTTTTCCTTCTGGGAAGACCCTTGCTTTGGGTGACTTGGTTTCCATGGGCGTTGTGTTCTCCTCCCTGTGTCTTTGGATGAGAGGGAAGGTGGACGTCTCACACCCTCTTCCCTTTGCCTCTGTAGGTCTGCGATGAGGAATGGCACCACTACGCCCTCAGTGTGGAATTCCCCAGCGTGACTCTCTATGTGGATGGCACGTCCCATGAGCCCTTCTCTGTGACTGAAGATTACCCGCTCCATCCATCCAAGATAGAAACTCAGCTCGTGGTGGGGGCTTGCTGGCAAGGTAACTGTCATGACCGCCCGCCCCCGACTTGGGAATTACGTTGTACATTTTTACTAGGTTGGTGGCAGCAGGCTGCAATCAGTGTCCTACAGCCTTAGCCTTGTGTCCTGGATCTTTTCCTTCCATTTCCTCTGTGCCGCCTTTTGGGGGACACTTACCAATGCCCCACTCTAGCTAGCTAGCTCTCTCTGTGAGTGCTCCATAAGGTGATAGGACTGACCACACCAACACCTTTCCTGGAAACCCAGGTGGGAGCGTTCCACAGAGGGAGAGTGTAGTGGGGGGAAGTGTTTTATAAATTAATCTGTTTATCGAAAGGTTCACAAGGACAAAGAGGCAACAGCAAGAGTCAGGCACAGAAATAAAGGACACGGGAAGAGAAGTGCACCTTGGGCCTGGAGGACCCTTCCAGAGTCTTTATCACTTGGTGACCTGGCAGGACTACTGCGAGGGCTCTGTTCCCCCTCAGCAAGGGCCACATGTGGGGACGATTCCGTGGGAGTCTCTGCTGAGAGGGGATCCAGTAACCACCAGAGCATCAGTGCGTGTTAGCTTACCAAGGGCCAACTCCTTTGTACACGTCGTCTCACGTAAACCTTACAATCCCTTTCTTATAGCTGAAGAAACTCAGGCCCCGAGAAGCAACAAGCCGAGGATCACCCAGCTGATTAATCAGGAGCAATGGTTTTGAATATTTTTACTTTGAAAAGCCTGTGGGCCTGGGTGGTGTCTCACGTCTGTAATGCTAGCACTTTGGGAGGCTGAGGTGGGCAGATCACTTGAGGTCAGGAGTTCGAGACCAGCCCGGCCAACATGGTGAAACCCTGTCTCTACTAAAAATACAAAAAATTAGCTAGGCATGATGGTGTTTACCTGTGATCCCAGCTGCTTGGGAGGCTCAGGGAGGAGAATCGCTTGAACCTGGGAGGTGGAGGCTGCTTGAGCCGAGAATACCCCATTCCATTCCAGCCTGAGTAACAGAATGAGACCCTGTCTCAAAAAAAAAAAAAAAGAGGTGGGGGCCAGGCGCGGTGGCTCACGCCTATAATCCCAGCACTTTGGGAGGCCGGGGTGAATGGATCATAAGGTCAGGAGATCAAGAACATCCAGGCCAACATGGTGAAACCCCGTCTCTACTAAAATACAAAAAATTAGCCAGGCATGGTGGCAGGCGCCTGTAGTCCCAGCTACTCGGGAGGCTGAGGCAGGGGAATCACTTGAACCAAGGGAGTGGAGATTGCAGTGAGCCAAGATCATGCCACTGCACTGCAGCCTGGTGACAGAGTGAGACGGTGTCTCAAAAAAAGAAAAACCTGTGTACTCTGGGCCCACACTCAGACCCACTAGTCAGGGTTTTTATTATTGTTATTATTTTAATTTTTTATAAACATGGGGTCTTACCATGTTGCCCAGGCTGATCTCAAACTCCTGGATCAAGAGATCCTCCCACCTTAGCCTCTTAAAGTACTGGGATTACAGGTGTGAGCCACTGGACCCAGCTCAGACCTGGGATTTTAAAAGCCCTTTTTTGTGCCATGGAGCCCTTTGTGGTCTGGCGAGGCCGATGGACCCCTTCTTGTTAATCTACAAATAAAATACATAGGATTTCAAGGGTAATCAGTTAAACTGAAATATAGTTATCAACATCCTGAAGTATTAAATTTGTGAAACAGTAACACCAGGGGTGCTTTATGTTAACAAATGGAGAACCAGCTTTAGCAGCAGGTCCAACAGTGTTGTAAATTCCAAGTCGTGAGGGTTGTGTGGCATCTGCAACAGCCGTGGCCTGGGGTGCAAATACCAGTGACTTCTATTGGTGACAAAGGTGCAGTCACTGCTAACACTGCTGTGGTGTGTAGCCTACATGTATAACCAAAGGAAATGCTGAATTTCAGAAGTTAGTGGAAATAAGCATGTAATTTTTCCCGTCCAAGTTCATGGACCCCTCAGGTTACCCCAGAGGTTCATGATTCCCACTTTGACCCTTGTACTTAACCCTGTGCTGTGTCAGTTCAAGGTGTCATCATCATTATTTACTTTTTGATTCGTTTTTTCTCCCTATGGAAATGTCATACCTTGAGTTAGGTTAGAAATTTATGAAAGATGGCCGGGGGCAGTGGCTCGCGCCTGTATTCCCAACACTTTGGGAGGCCAAGGTGGGCGGATCACTTGAGGTCAGGAGTTCGAGACCAGCCTGGCCAACGTGTCAAAACTCTGTCTCTACTAAAAATACAAAAATTAGTTGGGTGTGGTGGTGAGCGTCTATAATCCCAGCTACTCAGGAGGCACAAGAATCACTTGAACCTGGGAGTTAGCCAAGATCGCACCACTGCACTCTAGCCTGGGAGACAGAGCGAGACTCCGTCTCAAAAGAGACAAAAAAAAACCCACACAAATTCTTTAAAATTCAGTTAATAGGAAAGAGGATCTCTTTTTTTTCCTGGTGGTTTCTGCCACTTTCACTACACATTGGCCTTGGAGAGCTTGGGCTGTGAGCAGCAGCTTCATTCCTTTCTAACAGCGTGTTGTGGGTGAGTCTTGGTGGGTGTGGAGGTAGCACATGGCTGTGGCTCAGTGAGCTTCACCTGGATACACCTCTAGCCTTCCCCCATGAGGTGGCCCTGCCCAGCTGCTCCCCAGAGGACCGTCGAGGGGGAGGGCTGCAGGGCTGCAGGGTGTGAGGAGCGGCCTTTCTCCTCCATGACCTGGAGAGTGTTGGTTCTGTGCTTAGCCACCGTGTGTGCCTTTCTGGTAGGACATTACACTGTGGACACTGGACCCAGGAGGTAGAGGAGCTGAAGGTGATTAGGGTCCCCCCGGTCCACCATAGGCTCTGCTTCCCTAGGTGGGGTCCTTAGCCTCTGCATCTCCCTCTTATTCAGGAAAAGTGATTGAAAGTGCCTTCTTTCCTCTGTCGCCTAAAGGTTAACACCTAGACAGATGCAGACTTGTTTGGCACTTCCAAAATATACAGACTTCCCCCACGTTTTCTCTGTCCCAGGCTTTGGACACTTGTGTGTGCTGTGCCATTTTGTCTGCACAGCATCTTCCCAATTAGGAAGAAGGTGCTGCTGGTCCGGAACTTGGTGTTATTTATATTGGGAGCAGCGCTGCCGCCCAGGCTGAGCCTCCTGGGAGTGCCCTACTTCATAGCACAGACTGGGGAGGGGAATGAATTCCACGTGTGTGCTTTCACTCATCTGATTTTGAATCTAACGTATGTTTTCGCAAGGAAGATGTGGGAAGGTGGAATAAAGAAGAAAAGCCTGGGGTTGCGGGTGGTAAATGTCACTTCTGGGAAAAGCTGATTGAGTACAAGCTTGCAGATGGGTGCACCCCAGAGCGGGGCCACAAGGGGATTTTCTCTTCGTGTTTTATACTTGATTGCGCCAAACCTGGTTTTCAGGTCGTTTGAAGGCCCTAATCTCGGTCCTTTTCTGTTGTCTTTGTCTTGCTTCTCCACAGAGTTTTCAGGAGTTGAAAGTGACAATGAAACTGAGCCTGTGACTGTGGCCTCTGCAGGTTGCTGGATTTTTTTCCCTACAGTTCACTCTCGTGTTTCATTTAAAGATGATATATTGATTCATTCCACGTGTCGCATGAAATGGCCAGGTTGCATTTTGGGCCTGGACACCATCTGAGCCGCTTCCCTGCATTGCGCTTCCCCACTGCTTCATGGATTCCCTTTCTGCCCATGCTGACCCCAGTTGTAGCGAGGACAAATGACATCTCAGGCGGTGCACGCATGGGACTCCCCCCCGCCCCCAATCCAGTTTTACCCTGACCGCCCTGCATGAGGCTCCCTGCTGAAATCTCACAGGCAGGTTTGGGAAGCTGCCTCGTGACTGTCATGCGGCTGAACCATGAGACAGGAAAAGACTTGTTTCTAGATACTCTGTCCTGATTGACAGTAAACTTTAAATAGCCATTTCTTCTTTTTTTTTTTTTTGAGACGGAGTCTCGCTTTGTCGTCCAAGCTGGAGTGCAGAGGCTTGATCTTGGCCCACTGCCACCTTCACCTCCCGGGTGCAAGCGATTCTCCTGCCTCAGCCTCCCAAGTAGCTGGACCACAGGCATGCACCACCGCGCCCGGCTAATTCTTGTGTTTTTAGTAGAGACAGGGTTTTACCATGTTGGCCAGGCTCGTCTCAGACTCCTGACCTCAGGTGATCCACCCGCCTCGGCTTCCCAAAGTGCTGGGATTACAAGCGTGAGCCACCGTGCCCAGCAGATAGACGTTTCTTAGAAACATCAGTTCCTAGTGATGATTTACAGCGCCTGATTCCCATACCAGAATGAGACACATTGTTGAAAATTTGTCTCTTTTCCTTCCTCAGTTTAAAAACAAGCTTTAGTTTAACCTGTTTCTGGCTCTTTGTTGTCATGTGTCAAGAGCCATTTTCTGGATTTTGGTTTTCTTTGTAACATCTGCACTTCCCAGTAATCCTCAGGAGAAGGAGGCAGGAAGGGTGGGGGTGGGACTCAACACCATAGCATCCTTGAAATAAGCCGTTCCATGCAGGGGAGATTTTAAGCCTCCCTTTTGTCCTCCCCACCTGGATCATGTGGGTTCATTCCCCAGGGCGTGCTAGGTAGAGAAAACAGCCATGTGGGACCCAACCAACTCAGAAGGCAGTGGCTGGAGGCTGGTGGCGGTAGGAAGTGTCACCATGCACCCTGGTGATGAGAACAAGGTAGGCTACCTTAATAGGGCGTGGCCAGAGGTGTGGGGACACTCAGGGGACCTCTTGGCTTCAGGTGAGGCGCCCCCAACTCCTCCCTTCTCCAGGCCATGTGCATGACCATGAATGGTTTAATTTCTTCATTGCGCTTCCATGTAGATTGCAAGGCTAACTGGACTTGGTATGAACTAACCTGCATGTCCATCCACCGAGCTGCCAGCACCGGTAACACCGCGTTGAGTGAGAAGTGAGCTGGGCAATGCTGGGCTGCACGCCTGATCTCCTCCTGTTCTCCCCTGACCCAAAGGTGGCGACCTACACATGACCCAGTTTTTCCGAGGCAATCTGGCTGGCCTAACTCTCCGTTCCGGGAAACTCGCGGATAAGAAGGTGATCGACTGTCTGTATACCTGCAAGGAGGGGCTTGACCTGCAGGTTCCCGAAGACAGCAGCAGAGGCGTGCAGGTAACGCTGAGAGTCCGGCTGCACAGCACTCATGGGCCTCTTAGACTACAGCCCCGGAGGCTCGTGGGATGAGCCAGTAATCTGTGATTGATACGATTACCGTTGCGTAAAAAGAGCTGTGTTCGTTGGACTTTAACAAGCTTTTCTTTTTCGAGTAGCAATTCAGATTGACCCCAGGCCGGTCCTCTTTGTGGAGGCCTCTGTGGCTTCAGCTGCTGCAGTTCCTGCCTTATTCCCTTCCTCTCTCTCTGTTTGGTTTGATTTCAGATCCAAGCACACCCCAGTCAGTTGGTATTGACCTTGGAGGGAGAGGACATTGGGGCATTGGATAAGACCATGCAGCACATCTCCTACCTGAACTCTCGGCAGTTCCCCCACGCCCGGAATTCGCAGACTCAAAATCACCAGCACAATCAAGTATGTCCTGATTTTTAACAGTCGGTCTGTTTCACTCAATGACGTGTGTGTATTTAGGTTTTTAAGACAGCCTAACTTCCCTTCTGTAAGGAAAGGTGAGCCATCGTGTGTTATCAGAAAGTGTGGGGGAGAGATCTGAGTGACACTTAGGCATCATGTTGGCAAGCGTGTTCCTGGAGGGGGCCCCTGCAGGTGTCACTGGGAGCCTGTGTGGATCCTACCCGCCATATGCCTTTGTACAGGTGGCCTCCAGGATCGGCTCCCAAAGCCCTGACCCTTCCCCCGTTTCTTGCTGACAGGTGTTTTAACGAGGCCACCTGCATGTCGGTCCCCCCCAGTAGATGGCTACGTGATGGTTTTACAGCCTGAGGAGCCCAAGATCAGCCTGAGCGGTGTCCACCATTTTGCCCGAGCGGCTTCTGAATTTGAAAGCTCAGAAGGGGTGTTCCTTTTTCCCTGAGCTTCGCATCATCAGCACCATCACGAGAGAAGTGGAACTTGAAGGGGACGGGGCTGAGGACCCCACAGGTAATGCGCTCTGTGGAGCATGGGCTCCTCGCCTGGGCCGGAAACCCTGTTGCCGCTGTGTACTTCTGGGGCTCTTTGCCTCTGTGGGATTTGGGAGGTTTCATTGTTTTTGTTGCTGTTCTTTCGGGTGTGCTTCTGGGATCCGACCGTGAGCTGGAGCTCATGTGATCTCTGGAATCCCACCTGGAGGGCCTTGCATCTTTCCCTGATTGCTCTCAGGCTCTGGGTTGCACCTGCCAGGCTCGTCAGCCTGTGGGGGCACAGTGTCCCCCACGATTCTTGCTCCGGACACATGAAATGCCCCCATTTCTTTTTTTTTTGAGATGGAGTCTTACTCTTGTCACCCAGGCTGGAGTGCAGTAGCGTGATCTTGGCTCACTGCAACCTCCACCTCCCGGGTTCAAGCGATTCTTCTGCCTCAGCCTCCCAAGTAGCTGGGATTACAGGCTTGTACCACCACACCTGGCTAATTTTTGTATTTTTAGTAGAAACGGGGTTTCACCCTGTTGGCCATGCTGGTCTTGAACTCCCGACCTCAGGTGATCCACCCGCTTCGGCCTCCCAAAGTGCTTGGGATTACAGGCGTGAGCCACCGCGCCTGGCCATTTTTGAAAGCGCCTCTTGCTTGCCTCTGTTGTTGGTCCTTACAAGAGCCATGTGGGTTTGGGGTGAGCCGGCAGGGCATGAGTGTGCCTGGCCACGCTGGGCCCCACTGCCCCTACTGTATTTCTGGTCGGACCTTTTTGCAGTTCAAGAATCACTGGTGTCCGAGGAGATCGTGCACGACCTGGATACCTGTGAGGTCACGGTGGAGGGAGAGGAGCTGAACCATGAGCAGGAGAGCCTGGAGGTAGACATGGCCCGCCTGCAGCAGAAGGGCATCGAAGTGAGCAGCTCGGAGCTGGGCATGACCTTCACAGGTGAGGGGGAGTGTCGCAGCCACGCCGGTGGGCCAGGCTGCAAGGCGGGACCTTGAGAGCTCTTGGCTGGCGGCTGCCTGCCGTCCGAGAATGTTGAGTTCTCTTAAGAGAGAGAGGGAAGGAGCGCGTTCGTTGGGGTCACTGCTGGCTGCACACACACTCCCGTCTCCTGGACAGGAAGCGGATGTGCAGCCACTACCTTCTAAAGGGGAAGGGTTGAGGTGTGGAATGGCACATCCCCCCCAGAGGGAAGAATGGGCGCGTGCACGTAGCATTTATTCCCATGACTGGAAAGCCAACTTGTGTGACCCCTTGGCCTAGCTGACCCGGTGTCTGATTGAACTGCCTGTGCTGATGGCTGCGGCCCTGCCCGTGCTTCTGACTTAAGCCACCGGCAATCCTCCCCCGTTTCCACCCCTGCAGGCGTGGACACTATGGCCAGCTACGAGGAGATTTTGCACCTCCTGCGCTATGGAACTGGCACGCCAGGTCCTTGCTTGACCGGAAGTTCAAGCTCATCTGCTCAGAGCTGAATGGCCGCTACATCAGCAACGAATTTAAGGTGGAGGTGAGTACAGGGCTCCCGTAGAGCAGGGCCAATAGCAGCAGTACCTGATGCCGTGACTCGCAGCCCCGATAATCACAAACGCCAGCCCTTAGAGCATTCATGGTGGCAGCTATACAAGCTTATTCTAGTGGGAGGTCACCTTTCCAGCCCAGGGCCTGCTGCAGGCGACACCTGGGCTGGTTGGAGTGACAGGTTGTGCTTGGGGGGTGCTCCCCTTTCCACGGCTGCCTCAGCCTGAGTTGGAGCCTAAGGAGCCTTGCAGGGAGGTGACAAAGAACAAGTGGCAGTTAATGCCTCTTGGGCTTCTCGAAATTTCCTATGAGAGAAACAGGAGGAGGCTATTTATTTATTTATTGAGATGAGGTCTCACTATGTTGCCCAGGCTCGTCTTGCCTGCCTGGGCTCAGGTGATCCACCCGCCTTGCCTCCCAAAGTGCTGGGATTACAGGCATGAGCCACTGTTCCCAGCCAAGGATGCTGTTTTAGAAAGAGCAGCACCCAGGGAACCAAAGGTTCTTTGCATCTGTGCCAGGTCACTAGCCCTCCTGCAAATGAAGCCGAGTGTTCGGCCCAGGCTGAGAGGGGCTCATGCAGGGACCCGCATGGGGCAGGACCAGTGCTGCCAAGGCCGGCGGTGCTGAGTCACAGGCCACAGTGGCTAGAGGGCAGCTCGCCCTGCTCTGAGATCAGCCACAGACCTAGCCAGCAGCTGCTTCACCGCCCAGGTCCTCTGTGGCCTGGAGAAAACAGACCCAAAGTTCCTCTTAGCAGTGGAACACCTCGCCATGAACTCAAGAGCAGAATGCTGAATCCAGTGCTACAGAACCGACACCCGTGGTGTTTGAGCCAGAGCGTAACAGATTTGAAATGAAATGAGTGGTACTGATTGGTGCCGTCTTCCACATGACTGCGGTTTGAGGGAAAAAGTCTATGCCAGTGCTTCCCCCAACGACCCATGGGGAAGGACCATTGGTTTATTTTTCTGCTCTTGTTTTGGGTATGTTCTTTTATGAAATGCAGTAAAAATGAATTGCGGCCGGGTGCGGTGGTGCTTGCCTGCAGTCCCAGCTGCTTGCGAGGCTGAGGTGGGAGGATTACTTCAGCACAGAAGTTCCAGGCTGCAGTGAGCCGTGACCATGCCTGTGAATAGTTACTGCACTCCAGCCTGGGCAACAGAGGAAGACCCAGCCTCAAGTAATAATAATTAGGGAAGCGAGGCATTTCCGGAATGCGCGGCGGTATCAGATTGCTGCAGCACTTTCTAAGTGTGTATTACTCTCTTTTGTTTGGTTGGTTTTTGTTTTTTTTTCTTTTGTTTTGTTTTTAAAGTGCTTACTGTTTTTTTTTTCTGTCCTTTTCCTGTAGCTCCGTTTGTCCCCAGCTGCAGTCCAGGAGCCACTCTGAGTGGCACTGGTCATGACTCCACTGTCTGCTCTTGGACAGGCTCAGGTGGCCTGTCTCCAGTGATCTTCTCTCTGTCTGCTGCAGGTGAATGTAATCCACACAGCAAACCCTGTGGAACACGCCAACCACATGGCTGCCCAGCCCCAGTTCGTTCACCCGGAACACCGCTCCTTTGTTGACCTGTCAGGCCACAACCTGGCCAACCCCCACCCGTTTGCAGGTAGGACAAGGGGAGGGAGACGGAGCCCAGATGCCCCATGCCATCCACCCTGCCCCAACCCTATCATGAGCACAGCCTCCTGCTCAGAACGACTGCCGGGCATTCCCTGTCCCAGTTATTCCCCCGTCATACACAAGGAAAGTAAAGCCCTCAAAGGGGGACAAACGATGTCACCACAGCCACGGAGCAGGACGTGGCCCAGCCAGATTGGAGGCATGTGCCGAGTTCTTCCCGGTATTTCTTCCTGATCTGTGGGTTCAGGTGAAGCACGCTGTCCAGCCAAGGAGAGGTCCAGGCACAGCCAAGGAGGTTAAGGGCACGGTAGCCCTCTGGCTGAGCGACCTCACTCACCCCCATTATCCCGCAGTTGTCCCCAGCACAGCGACCGTGGTGATTGTGGTGTGTGTCAGCTTCCTGGTGTTCATGATCATCCTGGGGGTCTTCGGATCCGGGCTGCACATCAGCGGACCATGCGGGACCAGGACACCGGGAAGGAGAACGAGATGGACTGGGACGACTCCGCCCTGACCATCACCGTCAACCCCATGGAGGTAGGAGCGGGCAGGTGGCCCCCCAGGACTGAGGCACCGCAGGCCAGGGCCTCAGAGAAGCCAGCGCGGCACGGCTTCGTCACGTTCACACTTTCTGTCGCGTCATCCGCACAGCAAACCTGGGGCGTAGGTGTCTTCATTTCCCAGATGGGTAAACCGAGGCTCAGAGAGGCCTTATTCAAGGCCGTCCTGCTTAGAGTGTGGAGATGAGTTGTGCCAGGGCTTGGCGCTCTTGTAATGGTACTCCAGCGAGTTCTCTGGCGGGGCACCTGAGGTGCTGTCCCCAGCTGCTTCATATGTGGGCGACTCCGCGGGTGCCGATGGGTGCTTTGTTTTCCCTTCACCTCGAATAAGATAACTTCCAGTGCCATCCTGGCTGCCTGTCGCTGGGGGAGGGAGACGCTGGGGCGAGTTCTGCTTCCTCTGGCTGTCGAAAGGGGAGAGCGACGGGGCTGTGGGCCGGGCCGGACTCATGTGGCTGTCACTTCTCTTTGCCAGACATACGAGGACCAGCACAGCAGTGAGGAGGAAGAGGAGGAGGAGGAGGAAGAGGAGAGCGAGGATGGCGAGGAAGAAGATGACATCACCAGTGCAGAGTCGGAGAGCAGCGAGGAGGAGGAGGGGGAGCAGGGTGACCCCCAGAACGTGAACCGGCAGCAGCAGCTGGAGTGGGATGACTCCACCCTCAGCTACTGACCTGTGTCCCTGGCCGCCTGTGTTTCTGCTTCCGAAGACTCTGCTGTCATCCGTTCTCCCATTCCCAAGGGTCCGTGGTGTACAAAGTCATTTCGGCCAGTAGGTGTGCAGACCCCTCCCCCGCCACGATTGTCGCCGTGCTTGGTGTGTAGGACCCTAGGCTCCCCCCCCCCCGCCCTCTGCCTGGTTGCTCTCTTCAGTCCCATGAGGAGCTGACGAGTCCTCTCTGGCTGCCATCCGGCTCGTGCAGGGGCCTCTCAGCGCCTCGGGCCCTGCCTTTGTGTCTGGAGTCTCCCCCACCGGGGAAAGGACCCGGCCCTCGCGCTCCAGAAAAGCCATGCCAGCTGGACTCGTTGACAAAGGGTAAAAAATGCTCACTCCCACCCGGTAATCATTTTTTTTCTTTTTTAAAAAAAGTTTTTATTTTTTCCAAACTAGTGCATGTATAAGTAATGGCAGGATGGGGGTACTGTGTAGATGATTAACTTTTTAATATTTTGTAAATAAATCGGATTCCTGTGTCCTTTGTGCTAGTGTAACCCAGGACTGGAATGTAAAGTGAACGAAGTTCAGAGCTCTGAGCACAGGCTCTTCCCACCAGAAGGCACCCTCCCTCCCCAGTGTGGCTGGGAGTCAGGGCCACAGGCCTTTACGTGTGCTGCTCAGGAGACCGGATCAGGGACCGTTCTTTGGTAGCTACAAGTAGCTGGGCCTTGCCTTTGGGATTCTACCTGTTCCTAACTTGATGTGGGGTGTGGGGATGCAGGGTCCCCTGCCCCTTTTCCACACTCCTCCTCCGACAGCAGCTCCCTGTGCAGCGGCCTGGACTCACCATGTGCAGCCTTTGTGGTTTGTGCTGAGATGTACGTTTCCCTGCTGGTGGAAGGGGCATAGACTATAGAAACTGACAGGCGTCCTGCAGACCGCTGGCCACTCCCTTCAGAGACAGCAGAAGTCGAGTGATCCGTACTCAGAACATCCAGCAGAGACCTGTGGCCTGAACACAAAGTGCTAGAATTTTCCAGAACAGCCTGTTCTCTCCTCTCCAGAGCCCCGTGGGATGCCTCCTGCCAGCAGGGGGATGAAGTCCCTCTCCCCCCAGGAGCCCTGCTGCTTCGCTTGGTGGTGGTAGGGCAAAGGAGAGAAAACAGTCATGGTCTAAAACCCACACAGCACTTTGCTCTTAGTTACATGTAAAATTTTAGATTTCTAAAACGGGTGGGCAGTCATTTTGAATACTGTTCTGTGACCCTGACCGCTCGTTCTGAGGACACTGCGGGCTGTGCTGTGTTGTGTGTGGCCATCCTCCATGTCCCGTCCCTGTAGCTGCTCTGTTTAGACAGCGGACGCTCATGCCCAGGGGATGTCCTCATGCTGTATGTCGCCGCCGTGGGGTCCCTCTGCAGATGTGTATATCGATGACAGGTCAGAAAGTGTATCCGCTACAATAAAGTTCTGGTTCTAACTAACTCCAGTCGGAGTGGGGCTCGTCTTCTCTCCTGTTTTCATTTTAATCTTGCACTCCCTTGTTTCTTTTTGAGCCAACAAGAACATAAGAACATAAAAAGGCTTTTTTCTTTCATCTGCCTTTACTTCTCATTTCAAGGTTTCACAGAGTGCTGGTCTCAAAGCACATCAGATACTGAAACTCACCTTCCCCAGACAGAAACATGAAATGATTTAAAAAAATAGAAAATACTCTTCTCACCAGGCACACAAGACTGTACACCCAAACTAGAAACGCTGCGGGCTGTGCAAAGTACGCTCCCACACCCGCGCACACAGGCGCGCTGAAATAAATAAAACATGCACGCACGGCTTTCCCCATTTCAGAACAGGCAGACGGTCTGGTGAGTTTCAGCACTTGCCAGGAACAGGCGTGTGGTCAGGGGAGGTGCCCTGCGGGTGGCACTGACTGCTGGCGGACCCCTGGTGGATCAAACAGCTGGCACCAGAGCCACTGAGCGGGCGGCTACTTCTGGCTCTGAGTTTTGGAAGACCTTTGAGATGAACAGCATCACCGGGCACGGCCTGAGTTCATGGCTATACATTAGGATCATCTGTGAGCTGCTAAAAGCCCACATCCTACCCCGCTCTGCAGAGTTGGCTTCTGCAGGCTGGGAGAGGCCCTGGAACCTGCATTTCTAAAGCTGCTCAATTCCAGGCCTTTGGAGGCTTAAGGAAGCCTGTACCATTTCAAACTAAGTACAGTCAGAAAAACAGATCCCAGCACGCCCCTCACGATCACACGTCGGCTACCTGAGCGCGCTCACAGCAGGTTCCCGAGGTGGTGGTTCTAGAAGAGATCTGGCCTCATCCTTGTGTTAAAACCTTGCAGAGGAGGCAGAGTGGGCCAGGTGCGGTGGTTCACACCTGTAATCCCAGCACTTTGGGAGGCTGAGACAGGTGGATCACCTGAGGTCAGCCTGGCCAACATGGTGAAACCGTCTCTGCTAAGAATACAAAAACTGGCTAGGCATGGTAGGTGCACACCTGTGATCCCAGCTACCCAGGAGGCTGAGGCAGAATCCCTTGAACCCAGAAGGTGGAGCCTGCAGTGAGCCGAGGTCATACCACTGCACTCCAGCCTCGGGGACAGAGCGAGACTCCGTCTCCTCAAAAAAAAAAAAAGAAATTGAGATAATGGCAGAGTGTTTGCCTCTGACCTGCTTTCGCCTTGACGCATGACCGGGGTGAGCTACACGAGGCCCAGATCTCTCACACGCCCTGAGGACCAGCATATATTCTGCTTTATAGGGCTGGGCCTGAGCTCCCCAGCCATAGAGGTTTGGTGAGTTGTCTATTATTTTCTTACCTGCAAACAAAATTGCTTTACAGTAGAGAGAGGTGAGGGAATTCTCGTACCCAAAACCCACTTGAAAAGTGGAGAGCAAGCATCCCTGAATCTAGAGGGTACTCCAGCCACCTCGGGGAGCTGCCAGAACTCCGTCTAGGAGGACACACAGGGTGGGTCGCATGAGCCGATGAGAATCGGGGCATCCTGTCGGACAGTAGGCACCAGGTGACCGCCAGGACCCAGGCAGTCTGGCGGGAGGCCTGGGAAGAGGGTTCCTCCCCCAGAGGAGGACAGTCTTTGCTGGGCTCAGATCCACCAGCTGGAAGACTTGGGGTGACAGTCCTCAGCCGAGAGCAAGGTGCAGCCTCCCAGGGCCCAGTGCCGCCGCTGTGCAAAGGAGGCGTTTTCCATTTATGGCTGTTTAGTTCCTTAAAAATGTCAAGTCATAAATAAATAACCAGTGTAAACAAAAGGCAGGTGTGTAGGTTCTTTCCCACGAGGTGCAGTTCATGCTCTTCAGCCCATGTAGGACAACCAAGGTGCCTGGTCCCCATGGCCCGAGGCCGCCTGCTCTGGGTCCCGGGGCTGGGAGGAGCTGCTACTGCCGGTTGTCTTTGGACACGTTGTGGGCCAGCCAGTTCACTTTGGTTTTCCAGCTCTCGCGGAGGGCCTCGTTAAACTTCACTCGGAAGTGTTTCAATGCCTCCTCCTCTGTTTTCCCCCAGTGCCAGGGAGTCCTGCAAACACATCACGCTGGTGTCCACGTTAAGGGGCCCGGACCCTGCTCCAGGATGCAGGCCTCTAGGGACTTGAGAGTCACAGCATGAAGGGGTTAGCAGACAGCCCCCGGCATCTTGGGAAAAGCTCTGTTCCCATCCCACCCTGAGACAGTCCCCCTAACCACCCTCAAATGAAGATGCCAAAGACATCTTGGCCCAGAGCCCCCAGGTGCCAGGTGACCTCGCCTCCCCGACTGGAGAGGTGGCCGTGGGAGGGGGCGTGGGAGGGGCGTGGGAGGGGCATGGGAGCAGCTTCCTTCTGCAGGCATCGGGTGCCACAGGCCATGTCCTGGCAAGCACATGTGGCCCCAGCAGCCTCAATGCCCCACCCCGCCTCCTCACACGGAGAGGACACAGGAAGGAAAAATATATATATATTTTTGAGACAGTCTTGCTCCGTCGCCCAGGCTGGAGTGTAGTGGAACAATCTTTGCTCACTGCAACCTCTGCCTCCTGGGTTGAAGTGATTATCCTGCCTCAGCCTCCTGGGTAGCTGGGGTTACAGGCGCCCAGCACAACGCCTGGCTAATTTCTTTTTTTGTTTTTGAGACAGAGCCTTGCCCTGTCACCTGAGCTGCAGTGCAGTGGAGCAACGTAGGCTCACTACAGCCTCAGCCTCGTGTTCAAGCAATTCTTCTGCCTCAGCCTCATGAGTAGCTGGGATTACAGGCGTGCCCCACCATGCCTGGCTAATTTTTCGTATTTTCAGTAGAGACAGGGTTTTGCCATGTTGGCCGGGCTGGTCTCAAAACTCCTGACCTCAGGTGATCCGCCCGCCTTGGCCTCCCAAAGTGCTAGGATTATAGGTGTGGGCCATCATGCCTCGCCTGGAAAAATACCTTTGAGAAGACGGAGCCAGCTCTCATGCAGCTGTCAGGGAAACCCAGAGCCCCTGCAGCCCCTGAGCACAAGTGGGCCAACCCGGAGAGGTCGCAACACATTGGCCACTGAGTGGGACCACACCCAGGTGTCTCAGCTGCTCCAGCCACTTCCCCTCCAAGCCCACTGCTGGGTCCTGGGATGGCATGAGGCACTCGGAGCTCAGTGCGCTTCGGGGCCTGTTGTGCTCAGGGCCCTCCTGGGTCGAGCTGCTTCCCATTGCTCCGGGACAGGCCTTGGAAGGCCACTGGCGACAGCAGTCTCCTGCCTGGCACATACCTTGAGATACTGGATGTCTTTGGAGCAGCTGAGCTCAGGCAGGCCCGCCGCCCGCATCAGGGCAAAGAGGTGGAGGAAGAGAAGCCCGTGGCGCCGCAGGATGGTGTAAGCCCTTTCACAGTAGCCCCGGAACCTGCAGGGGTGAGGGTAGAGGAGGTGAGGCTCCAGGACCTCCCAGCCTTAGGCCAGAGGCCGGCCGCTCTGCATCAAACCAGCACCTTCCCCGAAGGCACCTGCCCTTGCCCTGGAAATGGACACAAGGCCCCCAGTTCCTCTAACTGACCCCATGCCGCAGCCAGCCTCCTGCTGCACGACCCACAAACCTGCCCATGCTGCCCAAAAGGGGCACTGCAGGTGGAGCTGGAAGCCAGGGGCATGTTCCAAACCCATCAGCAGCTCGGGCGGGGAGCCAGGTGTGGGGCTGAGAGCTGAGCCCCATCCTGCACCCTGCCTGGGAAGCTCTGCCCATTCCCCTGGGCCCCACACCAAGGGGCATCTGGTGGGCCTCAGGCACTCTCACCTTTCAAATTTCTCACTATTATTAGTCTTCCCCCTGCTGAATCACATGGACAAAGTCATAGGTGAGGATGAACGGGACACGCTCGCGGTTGATTCCAAACTTGGTCTTGAAATTCCCCAGAAAGTGGCCAAAATCAATGTGGAACAGCTGAGGGGAGGGGGAGGGAGAGGGGCAGGAGGATTGAGAAGGTGTCAGAGAGGAGAGAATCCAGGGAGACGGGGAAGCCGGCAGGGCTGGGGGGACCCCTGCCGCAGAGCTGTGTGCCAGGCAGAAGGGCCAGCAGGCTGGGGCCAGAAGCCAGGCCCCTGCAGCCACCGCCAGCACCACCCCCGTACCTGCCCACTCTCTCGGATCATAATGTTGTCGCTGTGTCGATCGCCGATGCCCAGCACGTATGTGGCCACACAGTAGCCAGCACAGGACAGTGTGAACTCCTCGATGGCTCGATCCAGGGCCTCCCTGGGTGGGGAAGATTGAAAACCGTGACCACACCGTTCTGTAGCTCCCTACCAAGAGGTGGGTTATCACTCCCTCTCCCCTTGAATCTGGCGCTGTGACCGGCTTTGACCAACAGAACATGGAGGACACAATGCTGGGCATCGCTTGCAGACGCCATTCCAGAGTCAAGGCCTGAGGACACCTGTAGATTTTGAACCCCACCCCCTCAACACAGAGCCATCCAGGGAAGGTGAAGCTGCTAAATGAGGAGGCCACATGCAGAGAGGTATCACCTACAGCTGGTGCCAAGACCCCAGGAAGGCAATGGGTTATCTTAGACCCTCCTGCCCAGTTAAGGTACCAGATGAGAGCAGCTGCGCAACCGATTCTGCTAAACCAGCAGAAGAGCCACTCGGCTGAGCCCAGCTCAAGCTGCAGATTTGTGAGCCAATTGTAAACGGCTGTTTTAAGTTCCTGTGCTTTGGATAGTGTTGCATAGCAACAGATACTGATACTTGGGGGGACAGAGACCCATTTCATCCCAACCCAGACACAGGCTGGTCCTCAACTGAGCCAAGCAGCCACAGCCATAGTCTGAGGCCCCTCCCCACTCCTGTGCTCTGGCAGGACAGGCGTTCCCATTCCACACCTCTCAGGAACCAGAGGGGCCTACCCCTGGGCCTGAAACCCACCCCCGGGTTCTTGGACTTCAGCCAGTTGAGAAGGGCGTCCTTGTTGAAGGCGGCTGTGGCTGCCATGTTGCTCTTGTTGAGTTGGATGTTGGCGATGGTGTCCGAGCGGAGGACCACCTCAATGAGGCCGGTGCGGTCCCCGGTGGGGGAGGCAGCCATAGGGGGTCATCCTAGGCAAATGGGAAGAGGGACGGGAAGATGCCATGGTCAAGGGTCGTCCCTGAGGCCACTTGAGCCCTGGAAACTCAAGGTGCCCTAAAAGGCCACGGAAGATGCCGCTAAAAAGCAGGGGAGAGGCCAGGTGTGGTGGCTCATGCCTGTAATCCCAGTACTTTGGGAGGCCGAGGCAGGTGGATCATGAGATCAGGAGATTGAAGCCAGCCTGGCCAACATGGTGAAACCCCCGTCTCTACTAAAATACAAAAAGCTAGCCGGACATGGTGGCGTACGCCTGTAGTCCCAGCTACTTGGAAGACTGAGGCAGGGGAACTGTTTGAACCCAGGGGAGGCGAAGGTCGCAGTGAGCTGAGATCACGACACTGCACTCCAGCCTGGCCAGAGATGCTGGCTCCTTGGAGATGCCAACACCAGCATCCGAGTGCAGAAAGCACCAAGGCTGAGCTCACGTTGGCTTGGAAGAGAACCAGCCAGGGGGCTTGGGAGAAGACGCCACTGTATCCCAAGATCGACTGGGGGAGCCAGGGGCACCCGGGCAAGGAAATCAACAGAGCAGGGTACATGCTAAGCCCCAGGAGCGGCCTTCCCTCACCCTGCTGCCCACTGTCCCCGGCTATTCCTAGAACAGTCCTTTCCCTGGCTGAGATGGTCATGTCGCCTTCGACAGGGACCCCTCCAGAGGCACAGCCTCTCTGGCCGGGCACAAACACCAAGGGACGATGGGGCGGGGGTGCCCTCACCTCAGGTCCAGCCCCTCCTGCTTCCACAGGACATCCATGAGCTGGATCATCTGCAGGGTCAGCATGTCCTGCCGGAGGTCTGTGCCGTCGGCCGGCGGGGAAGAGAGGCAGCGTGAGTTTCTGGTAGGTTCTCTGCTTCCAGCCACACCCACACCCCTAAGTCCCAGGATTCTGTCTTCTCCACTCCCCCCTCTATGATAACCCCAGGACCGCCCCCAGGCGGCCTCACCGTCCCCATTCTTAAAGATGATGCCCACGCTGCCGGCGCTGCCGGCTTCCTCGTTGCTATACATGATCCACAGCGGCTTCATCTTGGAGTCCATGAAGGTGCATTGCTCCACGCTGTGGGCCAGAGAGCGGGCGGTCACTGGGGCTCCTCCGCGGGCCTCCTGGGGGTGGGAGGAGCCCTAATGGGGGGGGGGGGCGTGGGCTTACCAGACTTCAGCCAGCAGGGTGCTGGGGTCGAGAGGGGACTGCAGGTGGGAAAGGGGCCTCCAGGTAGGCCTCCTGCCGCATGCACAGGTGCATCAGCTCCTTGGTCTGGGGCTTGGGGGTCTTCTGAGAGCTCAGCTTGACAAAGTCGTTCAGGGCCTTCAGCTTGCTCAGTGCTTCCCCCTGGTGGGGGAGATTGGAGGGCGGCAGTGGGCAGGTCCCAGCCTCAGCCTGGCCCTGGGGATTCTCAAAGGCTCAGGGCCGCCCCTGCCCACCCCCAGGATCCCTGAGCCTCACCTGCTTCATCAGCACCTTCATGTGGTGGGTGCTGCCCCTGCAGTAGGCCTCCAGGATGAGGCCGAAGCGCAGGGCCACCGACGGCACGTGCATCTCGGAACTAGAGGGGGATGGGAGGGCTGAGCCTCGACAGGGAGGGCCACGCAGCCCCCTCCTGCCCAGCATGACCCAGCCTGGCCAGGACACCCAGGCTGGAAACGTCCCCCATGGCCCTCCAGGGAGACTCAGGGGCTGGGATTCTCAAAGAAATGGCTGGGGCGGGTGCCGACACCTACCGGAGGTGCCAGAAAAGGGAGTGGCCGATCTTTCGGTTGGACAGGGCCCGGTCCAGCAGGAATTTGGTCAGCTCGCAGTCCAGGTAGGACTCGTACTTGAGCACCTGCACCAGCTGCAGCAGGTACTGGAACAGCTCGTCGTCCCTGCAGGGAAGGAGGGCGCTGGGGCCTGGAGCTCCCCGACTTGGGTCAGGGGTGGCAGCCAGAGTGACGACAGGCAGGAGGGAGCAAGCCCACAGGAAGTTTCAGGCCCACCCACACCCACGTTCTGGCAGCCACAGCACACAGCTGCCCTCTGGAGCAGTGGGGGAGCACCCAGCTGGGACTCACGTCAGTTTCCGCAGCGACTTGATGGCGAAGGAGCCCACGTGGCAATCGGGGGAAGCTGAAGTCCAGCAGCTCTAGGGCGCCCAGGACAGGCAGCTCTGGCCAGGAACACAGCAGGTACAGCATCTGGGGGAGAGCCGAGGTCAGGGTTGGGGGTTCCTGGGGTCAGGGTGGTGTGCAACCAGAGTCAGGGTAGTGGACGGCCGGGGTCAGGGTGGTGGACGGCTGGGGTCAGGGTGGTGGACAGCCAGGGTCAGAGTGGGGATTGGCCAGGGTCAAAGTGGGGGGTTGCCCAGGGTTAGGGGTGATAAGTGGGCAGTGTCAGGGTGAGGGTGGGCCGGGCTCAGGGTGGGGGTTGGTCGGGGTCAGGGTGTGGGTTTGGTCGGGGTCAGGGTGGCGGTTGGTCGGGGTCAGGGTGTTGGGTGGCCGGGGTCAGGGTGAGGGTTGGCCAGGGTCAGGGTGGTAGCTGGCCTGAGTCAGCCTGGTGGGTGGCCAGAGGCTGTGGTCTGCCCCCAACTCCACCCTCAGGTGCCCCTCCCCACCCACCTGGGCCACATCCTCGTGCTTGTTCCACTTGGTGACCAGCAGCAGCCGGGCCAGTGCCTCCGGGAAGTGCTCCTGGACTTCGTGCCGCAGTTTCCACAGTAGGTCCTTCTCGTGCTCATACAGCTCCCCACACCCCCGCCGCTCCAGGATTTCCCGCAGCTGCAGCTGCTAGGGGTGTGCGCAGGGGTGAGGGCTCCGGCTCCCGGCTGGCCTCCGTGCCCCCACCCCACACCCCCACCCCGCTCACCTCCTCCTCCGTGACACGCACGCACTCGCTGTGCCTCCCCAGCTCCAAGATCTGCAACAAGCAGCTGCCCTCAGCGTCCTCGGGGCCTGGACCAGCCCGGGCGGGATTCCCAGGCAGGGCGTCTCCACCCCGATCATCCTCGAGGGGGCGATCATCCTCGAGGGGGCGCTGTCCCAGGCATGGAGGGACAGCCACAGCAGCTCTGGCCTCCACCCACCAGATGCCAAGAGCATCCGTCCCTCCCAGCAGCTGTGACGACCGAAAAATGTCATTAGACACTGCGCAGCGTCCCCACAGGCAAAATGGCTCCTGAGAAGGCCCCAAATATGCCTGAAGAGCTGAAGAGCTCCAGGAGCGGGGGCCAGGAGGGCTCTGCATCAGCCCCTCAGCCTCACGCGGCGGGGCCCCACTGACCTTCTCCAGGGGCGGGTAGTACACGGGGTACGGGGCCACCTCAGGCAGGCAGATGAGCAGGGCGGCGGCACTGTCCGTGTTGGGGTTACTGCGCACTGTGCCGGTGGGGTTCAGCAGCTCCCCCTTCTCGTCTGAACACAGGGGCAGATGAAGTTGTAGAGGGGGAGACCAGCGTCTCTGGGACCCTCACACTCCCCAAAGCCTCTCCCTCCCGGGCCTGGGCGGACCTGGGACAGAGGGCCACATGTGGAGGCAGCGTTCCCCCAGTCTTAAGCTGGTCCTTGTAGTCAAACAGCATGAGGTTGGCCCAGGCAATGGGGCAGTCCTGCATGACAGGGCAGATGAGGACAGCCACTCAGGGGCCTCCAGACCCAGCTTCCCTGCCCTCCCCTAGGGACCCCAGTGAGAAGACCCAAAGCCCAACTAAAGTCTCCCAACCAGACCCCTGGGAGACCCTGCTCGGGGAAGGAGAGGAGCTGCTATTTCCTCTTTGACTGGGGGCTCCAGTGGTGAGGCCAGCTGACACCTGCTGCTCCCTCCTGTTCTCACCCTCACTCCTACTTCTGGCTTCTTGAGAAATCCCCAAATAGGCCCAGCTCAGCTCGGAGTGAGTCAGCTCTGAGGGGGAGTCACATCCTGGGACCATGACTCAGCACCCAGCCACGGAGCCCTCCCAGCCAGCCGCTGACTCAGGCTTTTCTGCTCCAGGTATGACACTCTGATTATCCTTCCATCCCAGGGCACTACCTGCAGGTTCCCTTCCCACAGGACCACAGCCCAGGCCAGATATTCCGAGGCAGCATGCACAGGAGCCCAGGAGCCCAGAGGAGTCCCTGGAGCAAGGCTGGTGGCCAGACTGGGGTGGGCGAGGAGGCCGGGGCCCACCAGCAATCCCAGGACCCCTGTTCCCTGGCTGCATGCTTGCCGGGAGGACGGCGAGTGCCCAGCGAGGGGCTGCCTGGCTCTCCGGGGCCTGCACCCCTCCAGGCCGGCCCTGGGACCCACCGCCTTCTTGGACTTCTTCTTGGTGGAGCGAGCCTTCTTGGCTCTCTCGATCACGGCGTATAGCGCAAAGCAGAGACGGGCCATGCGGGGTAGGTCGCTGATGCTGATGTCAAACTCCAGCCGCTGCTTCCACACGGGCTCTGAGCACACGCTCACCTCCGAGCTGGACACCGTCTTGCACAGCATCTCGTTACCGTGGAAAAGCCCGGCCTGCACCACCAGCTGTGGAAGGTGCAGAGACGAGGGCTGAGGAGGCAGAGGCCCAGTCCCTCCCCCTCCCATGCCCTCAGGGAGGTATGACTCTCCCCTTGAACATCCTCAGGTGGGTCTGAACTCTACGTCCCATGAGGAGGAGGTGGCGCAGCACAGGGAAGGCCTGAGTGGCGCAAGTGGCCCTGGGGTGAGAGAGGGTACGACGGGCTGTGCATGTATGCCCCGTCAGTTCCCCCAACTCCAGGGACCTCAGGGCATGTCCATTCCCCATTCTGGTCCTCAGTTTCCCGATCAGGGATCAGGAACTCCAGGGACCCTTGCTCTAACATGCTAGGGCTCCCTGTACTTCTCAGCTTCCCATGAGCCCATGTGGGTGGAGATGGACTTTTCCTGCCACCTGATGTCCGGCCCCCTCCAGTCCCACCTGATGCCACCCTGAAAGCCCCCTCTGATCCAATCCCCCTCATTCCTGCCAGGAGAACCCAGACCTGCCCTGCTTATACAACTTCCCAGCGAAGCACGCTCCACGCAGCAGAGCCAGCCCCTGAGGACTCAGGCATCATGTCCCGCCCATAGGACAATGAAACCCACACCTGCAGACTGTTCCGAGGGCCTGTATGGAAGTGTGAAGCAACTACAGTGACACACAGCAGCGAGGTGTGCTCAGCCCCCAGGGTTAAGGCTGGTGCAGCCCTCACAGGCTGCAGACACCGCCCTGGTGCCTCCTGGGAGCCCCGTGGCCCCCAGCCCAGCTGGACCCAGCCCCTCTGCCAGGCCCGGCTCCTCCCCCAGCCCTGCGGTCTCAACCCCTGGGCTGAACCTGGCCCCACAACCTCCACCGAAGCCAAATACCCAGAACACTGTTCGGCCCCAAGTTTCTATGAATCGTATTGGCCTCCAGGGCCGCTGGCCCGCCCCCTCCCCCACTTCCTGTTTTCAAGCAGCTCACGGAGCCCCAGGCAGGGCTGCTGGGTAATGTGGTCAGGTGGCTTTCATGTGATGCCCCCCCCCCTTCCTCTGCTGCCCCTCCAGGATGCAGCCACCTTGTTTGTGCAAAAACACAGAGGCTTCCCCACCTATCCCAGGAGCCCCACCTTCATCCGCTCGTCGGCGTTCACTTTGCTGCCCTGGATGAGCTCGATGCAGAACGGCTGGTCCAGGGACCACAGGGACACAGAGGAGGGCTGGGGGCCGGGAAGCAGGGCTGTTAATGCGGCTCAAAGCACGGCTCATCTCCCTGGCCCATGGCGAGGCCCGTGACCACTCGGGGGCGGGGTGAGAGGGTCACAGGTTTGCGGCCAGTCTTGGGGCCCTGTCCACAACGCTATCCTGTACCAGAAAGCCTGCCATTCATGCTCCCCGGGGAGCCCCCGACACCCCTGAGTTCTGCAGAGAAGGGCAGGGGTGAACCAGGCTGCAGGCTGCCCCCCACCCCCTGCAGCCCCACAGGCCCCCAGCCCAGGATGCCAGTCAGCGTGCTGGCTTCCCCAGCCCAAAGCCCCAACTCTCCATACTAAGGGCCCCTGGACCCACGGCCAGTGGGGCACCTGGAGTCGGACGCCAGGCGGGAAGAAGGGGTGACTGGGTGGGGGAGGCGGGAGGTGCCATCTCACCTTCTTCGCAGGAATGGGAGGCGGCTTGGCGCGAGGCTTCTGGACCTGGGGTGCGGGGTTGCTCTGCTCATCGCGCATGGCGAGGATGGAGGAGAAGTGGACCATGGTCAGGTGAGGGGTCAGCCCACTGTGCAGGCAGCTGCAGATGTACTGAGACGGGGTGCAGGGTGAGCTGCCGGCGGGGGCAGCCCAACCACTCCCTGGACCCCAGGATTCCCAGGACCCCCCAAGCTGCCCCCTGCCTGTCCCAGGCCTTGTGGGAGGGGAGGAGGGCTTCCTGCTGGTGTTTCCTGGCCTGCCTCCACCTCCTGAACATGGAGCCCCTCCTTGTGCTCGCAGAGAGGGTAGCCCTACAAGGGGCTGCTCTGGCAGTGACCCAGAGGCCTGGCTCAGCAGGCTCCAGATGCGCCCAAAGGTCAGCTTCTCGACTCCACCCGGGCCCCGTCCAGGGCAGCGGGAGCCCACGGCGCAGACGGCCTCAGTGGCCTCACCTGGAACTGGCAGAGCGGGTAGCTGCCGTACAGGTACTCATGCCTGCCATTCACCTGCAGTGTGTAGTCTTCTGGCTGCTCCAGCAGCGGCTGCCGGAACACCGTGGCCTTCTTCCGCAGGGCACAGGCCATCAGCGCCAGCGGCACGTCCTTGGTAGACACCTGGAAGGTGAAGCTCTCCTGCAGGGAGGAGGGAGGTCAGTCCACCACCCTCAAGGCCCCACAGGGTTCTGGGGCACAGGGCCAGGGTGCCTATTTGCCCCCAAGGACAGGGTCTGGGGAGTTCACGGACGAAAGCCTACGGCCGACACCAGGATATATTTGTTCAAAGAATGAACGGACCAACGCCCAACGCCCCACACCACTTGGTCATCCTGCCACATCGAGCTTGCTGGGGGGACGTTGAGCTGTTTGCACAGACACCTGGCAAACACCATCTGATGCCACTGAGGGGGCTTGTGGATGACTGAGGAGTTTCTCGGAGGAAGCGCTCCCCATGGATACAGCAGCCTGGTTGCCGCAGGCCACACACAGGCTCACCTCGCTGCCCTCAAACTTGACATTGACGAGGAGGGCCCGGTTGGGGGAGCCGCAGGGTGCCGGGCCCCCAGGTTCGAGCCGAGGGCTCCAGCTGCAGCGGGCAGCTCTACTGCAGCCAGGCCTCCCAGCCCAGCTGCTGCCGGCGTGCAGCCGCCTCCTCGCAGAACTGGCACATCTTGGCGCGAAAGTCGTTCACTTCTGGGTCACACAAGGAGTCAAACTCGTGGAGGCCTGCAAGGCGGGGAGGGCCGGGTCAGCAGACAGACAGGGCAGGCAGGGCAGGGCCAGCCCGGCCATGTAGCCCACCCGGCAGGGCTACCTTTGCCGATGAGGAGGCTGATCTGCGAGTTGATGAGCTTCTTCACGCGGTCGCCCTCTCGGGCCACCAGGCGCAGAACGGGCAGGAAGGGCTGCACGTCGCACAGCCGCCGCTGCTCGTCCTCCAGCTCCTGCTGCTCTGCCGTCTGGTTGATGCAGGTGAACACGTAGGCCTCAGGGCCACTGAGCATGTGGAAGAGCGGCTCATACTGGGCGCGGTGCCATAGCAGCTGGGGGGACAGTCACCAGTCAGCCCCTCCACCCAAGGCAGCCCCTGGGAGGTGGGAGGTGGAGGGCAGGTGGAGGGCTGGCCTCCAGCCTGGGGGTCCAAACCTCCCAGAGGGCAGAGGCAGACCCCATGATCTGCGCTCTCTGCAGCCCCTGGGCATTGCCCATGGGTGGACAGGCTTCTCCACGGCTGTCCTTCTGTGGGGGTACCTGGGAGGTGCTAAGATCTGGGGCTGGTACCATGTCCTACAGGCTCCCCTCCAGAGCGCAGGACCACCCTAGCTCACTCCAGAGACACGTGCCCATGATCTTCACACAGCCCAGCTAACTGTCCCGGGGTTCTTCAACTATTTATTTTATTTTTTAGATAGAGTCCCACTCTGTCGCCCAGGCTGGAGTGCAGTGGTGCAATCTCGGCTCACTGCAACCTCCGCCTCCCAGGTTCAAGTGATTCATTCTCTCGCCTCAGCCTCCTGAGCAGCTGGGATTACAGGCGTGCACCACCATGCCCAGCTATGTTTTTAAATTTTCATTTATTTATTTATTTGGTGCCGTGACTCGGATCCAGCTAATTTTTTTTTTTTTTTTAAGTAGAGCTGGGGTTTCGCCATGTTGGCCAGGCTGATCTTGAATTCCTGACCTCAGGTGATCTGCCTGCCTCGGCCTCCCAAAATGCTGGGATTATAGGCATGAGCCACCGTGTCCAGCACACCCTCGTTTTTTTTCTTTTCGAGGCAGAGTTTGGCTCTTGTTGCCCAGGCCGGAGTGCAATGGCACCATTTCGGCTCACTGCAACGTGCACCTCCCGGGTTCAAGTGATTCTCCTACCTAAGCCTCCCGAATGAGTAGCTAGGATTACAGGCATGCGCCACCATGCCTGGCTAATTTTGTATTTTTAGTAGAGACAGGGTTTTTCCATGTTGATCAGGTGGGTCTCAAACTCCCAACCTCAGGTGATCTGCCCACCTCGGCCTCCCAAAGTGCTGAGATTACAGGCGTGAGCTACTGTGCCCAGTAACCCTGATTTTTAAATGTTGACAACAAACTCAGAAATATTTAACACAGCAAGGGGGCCCAAAAAGAACTCTCCATGGAGTGTGTGCCCTGGGGTGATGGGCCTCCAGACCTCCCACAGCAACAAGCAGTTGAAAGGTGCTCACCACTGAGTCACAGAGAAGACAGGGAAGGAGGAAAGGTCCCAGTGTTGCAAGGGAAGAACTTCAAGATACACAGCAGCAGGTGTGAGTCAAGCCCATTTCCATTAAAGGAAAAAAAAAACCCAGCTGAGCACAGTGGTTCATGCCTGTCATCCCAGCACTTTGGGAGGCAGAGTTCGGGGAGATCACCTGACATCAGGAGTTTGAGACCAGCCTGGCCAACATGGTGAAACCACATTTCTACTAAAAATACAAAAAATTAGCTGGGTGTGGTGGTGCTACGTGGAGTAGCAAAATCCCAGCTACTCGGGAGGCTGAGGCAGAAGAATCTATTGAACCCAGGAGGTGAAGGCTGCAGTGAGCCGAGATTGCACCACTGCACTCCAGCTTGGGCAACAAGAGCAAAACTGTCTAAAAAAAACACAAAACACCCTAATAAACATAATGATCAGCATAGACCAGGGGTTGGCAAACCACCCTTTTCCTGGCCAAATCCACCTGCCACCTGGTTATCTTCACAAAGCCATGCTCCTTCATTTGCATATCACCCACGGCTGCTCCCATCCAATGGTAGAAGAACTGAATTATCGCGACAGATAACACAGCCAGCCAGCAACGGCTAAAACATTCACTCTGTGACCCCTAAGATAAATACAACTATGAAGAATTGAAACGAAATTGAGATGTGTGTGTTATGCCTCTGCACTGTTTGAATTTTAATAACCCACACACACAGCTCTGTAAATGGAAAAAAAAAGACTGATTTAGACGATATCTAGGTCAGGTATGGTAGCTCACTCCTGTAATCCCAGTACTTTGAGAGGTAGAGGTGGGAGGATCACTTGAGCACTGGAGTTCAAGGCCAGCCTGGGCAACATAATAAGACTCCATCTCTACCAAAAATAAAAAATTATCTGGGTATGGTGGCATGTACCTGTATTCCCAGCTACCCAGGAGGCTGAGGTGGGAGAATCTTTTGAGCACAGAAGGTTGAGGCTTCCGTGAGTTGTGATCGTGCCATTGCATTACAGCCTGGATGACAGAGCAAGGCCCTGTCTCAAAAAAAAAAAAGTAGAAAATCCTACCGCTATAAAAAATTTAAAAATAAAATTAGCCAGGTGTGGTGGTGCATGCCTGTAGTCCCAGCTACTCAGCAGGCTAAGATGCGATGATCGCTTGAGCCCAGGAGGTCGAGGCTGCGGGGAGCTAGGTTTATGCCGCTGCATTCTGGCCTGGGCAACAAAGTGAGACCCTTCTCAAGCGAAATAAAATAAAATAAAATGGTTTCTATATAAGGTTAATAACATGAATAAGATATTGTATCGCTAACTCAGGAAAAAAAAAGGTATGAAAGGTCATAACCAGAATTATCACAAAAAATGGAACTAGACAGAGGAGAACAGGCGGCAGTCAAGGCACTGGCTGCGGTTGCCTCGTACGGCTGGATCGCAGGTCATTTTCTCCCTTTTTTCTTCTTTTCTTCAATTTTATTTATTTTTTATTTGTGTTTTTGTTTATTTATTTATTTTTTTTACAGACGGGGTTTTACTCTGTCACCCAGGCTGGCGTGCAGTGGCGGATCATGGCTCACTGCAGTCTCAAACTCCCAGGCTCAAGTGATCCTCCTGCCGCAGCCTCTGAGTAGCTAGGACTACAGGCACGTACATGCTGCCACACCAGCTGATTTTTTTTTTTTCTTTTTGAGACGGAGTTTCACTCTTGTTGCCCAGGCTGGAGTGCAATGGCATGATCTCAGTTCACTTCAATTTCCACCTCCCGAGTTCAAGCAATTCTGCTGCCTCAGCCTCCCGAGTAGCTGGGATTACAGGCATCCACCACCACGCCCGGCTAATTTTTGTATTTTTAGTAGACACAGGGATTCACCATGTTGGCCAGGCTGGTCTCAAACTCCTGACCTCACGTGATTCACCCACCTCGGCCTCCCAAAGTACTAAGATTAGAGGCATGAGCCACCATGCCTGGCCCTAGTTAATTTTTAAATTTTTTATTTTCTGTAGAGACAGGGTTTTATTATGTGGCCCAGGCTGGTCTTAAACTCCTGGGTTCAAGCAATTCTCCTGCCTCAGCCTCCCAAGGTGCTGGGATTATAGGCATAAGCCACCATGCCCAGCCTTTTCCTAAATTGTAATGTGTCCATATTCCTTTTCCAGTGGGAGGAAAAAGAAACTTAATTTTTAAAGACATCTCCCAGGAAAAGAAGAAGAAAAAACTCTCACAGATGATCCATTACTTCTCCCATTTTTTTTCTTCCCCCTGCTCCCAATTATAGCTTTTAAAATTCTGGGATAAGGGCCAGGTACCGTGGCTCACAGCTATAATCCCAGCACTTTGGGAGGCCGAGGTGGGCAGATCACTCGAGGTCAAGAGTTCGAGAACAGCCTGCCCAATATGGTGAAATCCTGTCTCTGTTAAAAATATAAAAATTAGCCAGGCATGGTGGCAGGCACCTATAGTCCCAGCTGCTTGGGAGGATGAGGCAGGAGAATTGCTTGAACCTGGGAGGCAGAGGTTGCAATGAGCCGAGATCACACCACCACACTCCAGCCTGGGCAACAGAGTGAAACCCTGTCTCAAAAATAAAATAAAATAAAATATAAAATAAAGTAAAATAAAATTCTGGGATAAGGTCCTGCCCTCCCACAGCCTAAGGCAAGATCCCTCAAGTCCCACACTTAGTAAGGGGCACAAGCCCTCTGGAAGGTCACAAGATGATATCCACCAAATGCCATCCACATATTCAATCCTTTGACTCAGTAGTCCATCCTGAAGGTTATTCAACAAACCAAACTCTCTTGACAAAGGTGTTGTTTACTATGGTAACAGCTTTAAAGACAAAAGACCTGTAATACGCTTAGGCAGCCACGGATGGAGTGTGGCTTCAAAAATAATGGCACATTCTAGCCTCAGCAACATGGTAAAACCCTGTCTCCACAAAAAATACAAAAAAAAAAAAAATTAGCTGAGTGTGATGGTGCATGCCTGTAGTCCCAGCTACTCAGGAGGCTGAGGTGGGAGGATCACCTGAGCCTGGGTTGAGGCTGCAGTGAACCGTGATTGCACTACTGAGCTCCAGTCTGGGCAACAGAGACCCCATCTCAAATAAAATGATGGCACAGTTATGAATACGATGAAAGCCCACGTGGAAGGCAGCCCCTAATCTCATCTAGTAATGAATCATTGGACAACTGAGTGGAGGGAAATATACACATTTTTTTTTTTTTTTTTTTGAGATGGAGTCTTGCTCTGTTGCTCAGGCTGGAGCACAGTAACCCAGTCTCAGCTCACTCAACCTCAGCCTCTCGCGTTGAGCAATTCTCCTGCCTCAGCCTCCTGAGTAGCTGGGACTACAGGCATGCACTACCACCCCAGGCTAATTTAGTAGACAGGGTTTCGCCATGTTGGCCAGGATGGTCTTGATCTCTGCACCTCGTGACCCGCCCACCTCAGCCTCTCAAACTGATGGAGTTACAGGCATGAGCCACCACGCCCGGCTCATATACACTGTTAAACGGGGAAAGCTGAGCTCTGAATAGATGGACTCAACCAAAGTCTTTTAAACAACTCAGGGACTTTATTTATCTTTTGGGCTGGGCGCAGTGGCTCATGCCTGTAATTCCAGCACTTTGGGAGGTCGAAGCGGATGGATCATTTGAGCTCAGGAGTTCAAGACCAGCCAGGCCAACATGGTGAAACCCAATCTCTACTAAAAATTCAAAAATTAGCCAGGTGTAGTGGTGCATGCCTGTAGTCCCAGCTACTGAGGAGGTGGAGGCACGAGAATTGCTTGAGCCTGGGAGGCAGAGGTTGCAACTGAGCCGAAATCATGCCACTGCAGTCCAGCCTGGGTGACAGAGTGAGACTGTCTCAAAAAAAAAAAAAAAAAAAACCAGTTCGGGTACGGTGGCTCACCCCTGTAATCCCAGCACTTTGGGAGGCTGAGGCGGGTGGATCACCTGAGGTCAAGAGTTTGAAACCAGCCTGGCCAGCATGGTGAAATCCCATCTCTACTAAAAATACAAAAATTAGCTGGTCGTGGTGGCATGCGCCTGTAATCCCAGCTACTCAGGAGGCTGAGGCAGGAGAACAGCTTGAACCAGGAGGTGGAGGTTACAGTGAGCTGACATTGTGCCACAGCACTCCAGAAAGAAGAGCGAAACTCTGTCTTAAAACAAAACAAAAACAAACCATAATTTATCTTTTAAAATTCTCATCTGAAGATCCCAAGTTTGAGAAGCAATACATCTCTCCGTCTGCCCGCCCATCTGTCCACCTGTCTGTCCATCTGTCTGTCTCTCTCTGAGTACCGAGGGCTGAGGATCAGATGGAGGCCGTACCTGCTTGATGGTGCTGAGGTTGGCATTGCGGGACACAGGGAAGTTCAGGTAGACCCCTGTGGGCAGCAGGAAGTCAACCACGACGCTCTGATTCTCCTCCTTGGTCCAGAATTCCATGGGGCAGTCAACCCCAGGGGGCATCCTGTGTTGTTACTTCCTTGACGCCAGTGGTCCTAAAAATGAAGCAATGGCAAAATGAGTCACATCAGCTGGGCCGGGTGAGGCCTTTGGAAGGGACCCCCTGGAAGACAGTGGGGTCCTGGATAGCAGGAAGCTCGGGACTGAGTTCCAGGCCTGCGGGCACAAAGAGCTCGCCTCCCTCAGGGCTCATCCTGCCCAGGCCTGGGGCTCATGGCTCCCACCAGCAAATCCTCTTTCCTCAGGAACAAACACTTCCACAAAAGCCAGTCGTGGCCACCAGCTGGCACAGAAGGGAGCCGGCAGGATGGGTGGTCAGGTACCCTGAGACCTGAAACAGCAAAGTCTGCAGTTCTTTGAAATACTTTTTTTTTTTTTTTTTGAGACAGAGTCTTGCTCTGTCGCCCAGGCTAGAGTGCAGTGGCGCCACCTCGGCTCACTGCAACCTCCGCCTCCTGGGTTCAAGCCATCCTCCTGCCTCAGCCTCCCGAATAGCTGGAATTACAGGCATGTGTTACCACAACTGGCTTAGTTTTTAGATTTTCACATTGGCCAGACTGGTCTTTAACTCCTGACTTCAAGTGACCCTCTCACCTCAGCCTCCCAAAGTGCTGGGATCACAGGTGTGAGCCACTATGCCTGGCCCTGAAATACATTTGAAACAGTCTTACTCTGCTGCCCCAGCTGGAGAGCAGTGGTGCCACCATAGCTCACTGTAACACAAATTCCTGGGTTCAAGCGATGCTCCTGTCTCAGCCTCCCAAGCAGCTGGGCCTACAGGTGTGCACCTCTACACCTGGCTAATTTTTAAATTTTTTGTAGAGACAGTCTCGCTCTATTGTCCAGGCTGGTCTTGAACTCCTGGGTTCAAGGGATTGTCTCACTTTGGCCTCCCCCAAAGTGCTGGGATTACAGGCATGAGCCACCACACCCAGCCTCTTTGAATCTTTTACCAGAAACCAAAAGGCTGGTCATATAATAATTTGTTAAAATATTTCAATCATACCAAACCCTCCGGTCATACCCACCCCCAGTAACACAATGTTGCAAAAACAAAGGTCCTCGTGTACCCCCCTCTTCCAGGTCCCCTTCTCCCTTCCCCCCATCTAGCCCTCTCCACTTCAGGCTGGCAACACCTGGAGTCTGGTTGTTTATCGTTTCCATACATGTTTTTTGTTTTGTTTTTTCTGAGACAGAGTCTTGCTCTGTGGCCCAGGCTGGCGTGCAATTGCAGCTCCTAGGCTCAAGCAATCCTCCTGCCTCAGCCTCCCTAGTAGCTGGGATTACAGGCACGCACCACCACACCCAGCTAATTTTTGTATTTTTAGTAGAGAAGGGATTTCACCATGTTGGCCAGGCTGGTCTCAAACTCCTGACCTAAAGTGATCTACCCGCCTTGGCCTCCCAAAGTGCTGGGATTGCAGGCGTGAGCTATTGGGCCTGGCCTCCATGCATGTTTTTGTATTTTTTATTATACCAACATATATCCACAACCAATTCTCGGTATTTCTGCATGCTTTAAAACTGCATGTGGGCAGGCATGGTGGCGTACACCTGCAATCCCAGCACTTTGGGAGGCTGAGACAGGCAGATTGCTTGAGGCCAGGAGTTTGAGACCAGCCTGGCCAACATGGCAAAATCCTGTGTCTACTAAAAATACAAAAATTAGCCAGGTGTGGTGGCACACGCCTGTAGTCCCAGCTACTCGGGAGGCTGAGGCATGAGAATCACTTGAACCCAGGAGGCGGTGGTTGCACTGAGCAGAGATTGCACCACTGCTCTCCAGCCTGGGTGACAGAGCAAGACTCTGTCTCAAACAAACAAACAGCCTGCATGTGCACGCCAGCCCTTCTGGAACCTGCTTTGGGCAATCACTGTCCTCTTCTTTAGATTTACCCAGGCGGGCAGAGGTGGCTCTAGTTCATTCTTTTTATCTCTTGCACACTATTTCATTGTGTAAAGAAGCCACAATTCGAAGAGATCATGTCCTCTGAAAGACCATGGATGGAGCTGGAGGCCATTATCCTCAGCGAACTAACATAAGAACAGAAAACCAAATACCCCACATTCTCATCTATAAGTGGGAGCTGAACAGTGAGAACACACGGACACACGGAGGAGAACAACACACACTGCGGCCTGTCAGAGGGTGGAAGGCGGGAGTGGGGAGAGATTCAGGAAGAATAATTCATGAGGACTAGGCTTAATACCTGGGCGACGATGTAATCTGTGTGACAAACCCCCATGGCTGGGCGCGGTGGCTCAGGCCTATAATCCCAGCACTTTGGGAGGCCGAGGCGGGCGGATCACGAGGTCAAGAGTTCAAGACAAACCCCCCACGACATAAGTTTACCTATATAACTATATAACAAAGCTGCAATGTACCCCTAAACTTAAATTAAAAAGAAAGAAAAATGTAATGCTTAAGAAAAAAAAAAAGGCCGGGCATGGTGGCTCACGCCTGTAATCCCAACACTTTGGGAGGCCGAGATGGATGTATCACCTGAGGTCAGGAGTTCGAAACCACCCTGGCCAACATGGTAAAACTCCATCTCTACCAAAAATACGAAAATTAGCTGGGCATGGTGGTGGGCCTCTGTAATCCCAGCTACTCGGGAGGCTGAGGCAGGAGAATTGCTTGAATCCAGGAGGCGGAGGTTGCAGTGAGCCAAAATTGTGCCACTGTACTCCAGCCTGGGCAATAAGAGTGAAATTCTGTCTCAAAAAAAAAAAAAAAAAGAGAAACCACAATTTATTTACCCTCTCTCTTGTTGATGAAAATGAAGGCTGATTTCTACTTTTCTTGGTTACTTTTTTTTTTTTTAAGACAGAGTCTCGCTCCGTCGCCAGGCTGGAGTGCACTGGCACGATCTCGGCTCACTGCAACCTCCGCCTCCCAGGTTTAAGCAATTCTCCTGCCTCAGCCTCCCGAGTAGCTGGGACTACAGGCGCATGCCACCACGCCCAGCTAATTGTTGTATTTTTAGTAGAGACGGGGTTTCACCATGTTGGCCAGGATGGTCTCGATCTCTTGAACTCGCGATCCGCCCGACTCGGCCTCCCAAAGTGCTGGGATTACAGGTGTGAGCCACTGCGCCCGGCCCTTGGTTACTTTTAACGATGCTACAATGTATGTTCTTGAATACATCCCCGTGTGCTCCTCTGGGAGTGCTGACTGTTGCCCAAGAGAAAGACAATGGGGAACCACATATGGAATGTCCAGGGTAGCAGAAGCCACTTTAAAAAGAGTGAAAAGGCCAGGCTCATGGTGGCTCATGCCTGTAATCCCAGTGCTTTGGGAGGCCGAGGTAGGAGGATCACTTGAGGCCAGGAGTTAGAGACCAAACTGGGCAACACAGTGAGAGCCCATCTCTACAAAAAAATTAAAAAAGTAGCCAAGCATGGTAGAGCACACCTGTAGTCCCAGCTACATGGGAAGCTGAGGTGGAAGGATCACTTGAACCTGGGAGTTTGAGGTGCTTTGATGGATCACTACACACCAGCTTGGTGACACAGCAAAACCATGTCTAAAAAAAAAAAAAAAGAGGCTGGGCATGGTGGCTCACATCTGTAATCCCAGAACTTTGGGAGGCCGAGGCAGCCAGGAGTTTGAGACCAGCTTGACCAACATGGAGAAACCCCATCTGTACTTAACATACAGAATTAGTCAGGCATGTTGGCACATGCCTGTAGTCCCAGCTACTAGGGAGTCTGAGGCAGGAGAAGTGCTTGAACCCAAGAGTCGGAGGTTGCAGTAAGCCAAGATCATGCCATTGCACTCCAGCCTGGGCAACAAAAGCAAAACTCCATCTCAAAAAAAAAAAAAATCCAAAAAGAGTGGAAAGGCACAGATAAAATGAAGTTTCATTATGTATTTTATTTAACCCAATATATCTAAAAGATAGTCATTTTAACATAGAGAAAATTACTAATGAGGTATTTTGACGTTTATTTTGGTATCAAGTCTTTGAAATCTGCTGTGTATTTTACATTTGGAGTGTACTGCAATTTCATTCTAGATTATCATCAGAAATACTTGATCTAATGTAGACTTTTTATAATCTACAGGTGAGAAGTAGGTTCACAGACCCAGATTGTTTTCTTTTTGTTTTTTTCTGTTCAGACAGGGTCTCACTGTGTTGCCCATGCTGGAGTGCAGTGGCGCAATCATAGCTCACTGCAGCCTCCACCTTCTGGGCTCAAGTGATCCTCCAGCCTCAGCCTCCTGAGCTGGGACTACAGGCATGTGCCACTATGCCCTGCTAACCTTTTTTTTTTTTTTTTTTTTTGAGATACAGGGTCTTGCTATGTTGCCCA
Source organism: Ateles fusciceps (assembly GCA_036589455.1). Taxonomy (NCBI): domain Eukaryota; kingdom Metazoa; phylum Chordata; class Mammalia; order Primates; family Atelidae; genus Ateles; species Ateles fusciceps. Next base: position 16,817,363 of record JAZHEH010001321.1, read on the forward strand.
GGTTGGTCTCGAACTCCTGGGCTCAAGTGATCCTCCCACCTCAGCCTCTCTTTTTTTTTAAAGATGGGGTTTTACCATGTTGGTCAGGCTGGTCTTGAACTCCCGACCTCAGGTGATCCGCCCACCTTGGCCTCCAAAGTGCTTGGATTACAGGCGTGAGCCACCGCGCCTGGCCTTCCACCTCAGCCTCTCTTAAGTGCTGAGGTGTGAGCTCCTGGCCAGACCCAGTTTCTTCTAAACACATTTAAGGCTGGGCGCAGTGGCTCATGCCTGCAATTCCAGCACTTTGGGAGGCCAAAGCAGGTGAAGGTTCAAGCCAGGTTCAAGCAGGTTTGAGCCAGCCTGCACAACGTGGCAAAACTCTGTCTCTACCGAAAATACAAAAAACAAAAACAAAAAACCATTTTCCAATAAATGAATCACACAGCAATTTTAAATTAAATGTTTTAAAATTCCATTCCTCACACTATCCACGTTTTAAGTGCTCTAGAGTCACGTGTGGCATAACTTACAATAAGTAAAAGTACATCATTAACTTTACTAAATATCACCACACTGTTTCCAAGGTGGTCGTGCCGTCAGCAATCCCAGCGCCGTGGCAAGGTGATCAATCTCCAGATCTTCATCAACACTTGGTATTGTCAAATTCACTCATTTTTGCCAATCTGATGGGAATGAAATTGTCTCTTGTTTTAATTTGCCTTTCTCCGATTTTCCATCAAACCTTTATTTTCTGCAAGTAGCCTACTTATTATAATCTTTGCCCATTCTCCTTCGAGGTTACTTACCTTTTCTTAATGGTTTGTGGGAATTCTTCATATATTCTAGATTCCATTCCTTTGTTGATTGAATGAGTAGGAAATATTTTCTAATCTGAGTCATCTTTTTGCTTTGCTTATGGTGTCTTTTTGGTGAGCAGAAAGTTTTTTGTTGTTGTTTGTTTTGTTTTGAGGGGACAGGGTCTCACTCTGTCATCCAGGCTGGAGTGTAGTGGCGTAATCACAGTTCACTGCAGCCTCCACCTCCTGGGCTCAGGTGATCCTCCCAACCTCAGGCTCCCCAAGTAGCTGGGATGACAGGCATGTGCCACCACACCCAGCTACTTTTTTTTTTTTTTTTTTGGTATTTTTAAGAGACTTTGAAAAAAGTATGCTTTTAGTAGAGACTGGTCCCGAACTCCTGGGCTCAAGTGATCCACTGGCCTTGGCCTCCCGAAGTGCTGGGATTACAAGTGTGAGCCATCACACCCAGCCTGGCGAGTAGAAGTTTTTAATGCTGATGTAGTCAGATTATCAATCTTTGCTTTTATGGTTTTTATTCTTTAAGAAAAGACTTCTCCACCCAAAGATCACATTCTCTTGGATTTAAAAGATGTGTAAAAATAGTTGAAAAGAAATATTTGGTTTAAGGCAGGTGTTTTTTGGGTGGCAGCAGCGGCTGGGCCCAGGCCTCACCGTCAACTGGACCCCAGCTGTCCTGAGGAGCGGGAGCTGCGCGTCTCTAGGCGCTGTCACTGCTGGTTGCCACTTCCTCTGATTGCAAAACCACATCCTACTTTGGGTTCCTCTTGATGAGAATGGCCAGGCCAAAGTCTGCCTTTCTGTTTCAAAACTTGGAGAATAGGCTGGGCACGGTGGCTCATGCCTGTGATCCCAGCACTTTGGGAGGCTGCGGCAGGTGGATCACTTTGAACTCAGGCGTTCATGACCAGCCTGTGAACATGGCAAAACCTTGTCTCTTCACAAATACAAAACTTAGCCGGGCATAGTGGCTCACGCCTGTAGTCCCAGCTACTTGGGAGGCTTGGAGGCTGGAGGACTGCTTGAGCCAGGGAAGTGAAGGTTAAAATGAGCCAAGATCATGCCACTGCACTCCAGCCTGGGCAACACAATGAGACTGTCTCCAAATCATAACAAAACAAAAAAATAACTTGAGGGAGAGTCAGGGATCCTGGAGAATCCGTTTATAATCTGAAACGGGCTTTGACCATGCTTAGGATGTCAGAGGCATCTTTGGCCACTCAGTCTGGTGTGGCCCAAGATGAGCAAATGAGGCATGAGCTCCCAGGGACTCCAACCCACAGCCTGGGTTCCAGGAAAATACACCCCTCCCTCTCCCGCCCCTTAGCACTGTAGAAATGAAGTCTTCAACTACATTTTACCTAAATGGGATGTAGGGAAACACTTTCACAGAAAAACTCATTTCTAATAGAGAAAGTCTCAGGCTGGTCTGCACAGAACATCAAATGCCAGGTCCTGTCACCAGTGAGACAGGACAGGAGAAAGTGGAAGCTCCTTCCCTATCCCTGGCCCAAGAACCTCTCTCTAGCACAGTGGCCAACCAGCTTTAACTCTCCCTTGAATGAAGCCCAGAACCATAGCTTTCCAGTATGTATGGGACAGAGATGCCAGTGAGTACAGGAACCTCAGAAATGCCCCAAGAATGCAAACCAGTACAACTATTTTGGAAAACTGTCAGTATCTACTAAAGCTGAACATGCCCATACCCTAGGACCCAGCAATTCCACTCCTAAGTATACACCCCAGAGAAATGCCAATACATGTGTATTTATCAAAAGATACGGGCAAGAGTGTCTATGGCACCCCTATTTATGATGGCTCTGAAGAGGAAACTTCCCAAATGCACATCAACAGAATGGGGAATGGAAAAATAATTTGTGGCACTGTCTCTGAATGGAATGTTACATAGCAATGAAAACAAGTGGTCTACAAGTCCACATAACAGTATCAATGACTCTCACACACATAAAGCTGGGCAAAGAAGATGCCCACAAAAAAGTATGTGCTCATAATTCCAACTATACAAAGAAACAAACACAGGCAGAATCCATAAATCTATGGTGGCAAAAGAAGAAATAGGGGTTACCCCACGTTTAGGGACAGTGACTAGAAGTGGGTATGGGAGGCTTCTGGATGCTGGTAACTTTACGTTTTTGTTTCTTTTAATCTGGGAGCTAGGGACTTTTCAAAAACTCAACACACTCAATCCAAGTGGTTTGGATGAGCTGACTTCACTCCTAGCTACCTGGATAGCCTGAGACTCAGACACAGCCAATCAGAGGCCTGAGTTTGCCTGGGCCATGGGGATTGGTTGGAGGTGGGAATGAGACTTAGACCCAGCCAATCATTGCATGTTATCTCCCTGACGGCAGGATTCCAGGATGGCCATATGACTATCAAGTCAGTCCAATGGGTTTTGACATCAAGACTTCTCTGGGACTTCTTGGGGTAGCAGAAATGACAGAATGTCTACCTAGAGCTGCTAGCAACTGTTTGCTGTCTTTAGGGGCAGAATCTGAGAAGAGACCAACACAGAGGAAAGTGGGGCTAAAGCAGACAGTACAAGCCTGGGTTCTGATGATGAACGCTGATTCCCTGGATCCAGCCATGCCTGAAGCTAGAGTCTATCCCTGGACTCTTCAGTCTCATCAGCCAATAAACCCCTTCTGCCTTTTTTCTTTTTTAACTTACAGCAGTTTGAGCTGAGTTTTCTGCTGCTTACAGCTAAAAACGTCTATTTTCATTAATGCAGCTGCAATTCCATTTTTAGAAGCTTCTAGTGTTTAGAAAGTTCTTTCCCTGGCCGGGAGCGGTGGCTCACGCCTGTAATCCCAGCACTTTGGGAGGCTGAGGCAGGTGGATCACTTGAGGTCAGGAGTTTGAGACCAGCCTGATCAACATAGGGAAACCCTGTCTCTACTAAAAATACAAAAATTAGCTGGGCATGATGGTGCATGCCTGTAATCCCAGCTACTCAGGCAGCTGAGGCAGGAGAATAGCTTGAACCCAGGAGGCAGAGTTTGCAGTGAGCCAAGATGGCACCATTGCACTCCAGCCTGGGCAACAAGAACAAAACTCTGTCTCAAAAAAAAAGAAAAAAAAAAAGAAAGAAAGAAAAGAAAAGTTCTTTCCCTGGAAAAAAGTTCTTTCCCTGGAAGAAAGCTCTTTCCTTGGAGGTGGACCTGCCTCCTCTAAGGGCCAACTCCGATCTCTGTGCTGCCATCTAGAGGCACACAGAGGAGTCCACAGGACCACTGGATGGCGGCCCCATCAGGCCCGAAGGCGTCTCATCAGCCCAGGTATTCCCAAAACCACCCACCATTCTCCCTATGATACAGTTTTTAGACCTTTTAGCCACAGTTTGGTACTCCAAACTAACACGATGCTCCAGGCTGGGCGCAGTGGCTCACGCCTATAATCCCACCACTTTGGGAGCCCAAGGCGAGTAGATCACCTGAGGCCAGGAGTTCGAGTCCAGCCTGGCCAACATGGTGAAACACCGTTTCCACCAAAAATACAAAAATTATCCAGGCATGGTGGCTCTCGCCTGTAATCCCAGCTACTCCAGAGGCTGAGGCAGAAGAATCGCTTGAACCCGGGAGGCAGAGGTTGCAGTGAGCCAAGATCACGCCACTGCACTTCAGCCTGGGCAACAGAAGGAGACTCCATCTCAAAAAACAAAAAAACAAAAAAAAAAACAAAAACAAGATGCTCCAGACGGGGGCTGGCAGGTGGAGCTGCAGAAGAATGTTCTGGGCAGCAAGCTCCTGTTTGCTTAGCCTGAAAGTATTTTACGCTCCCCCACTCTCACCCCAAGGCAGACTTTTGGTGGCCACGTCACTAAGTTCATTAGCTGCCAATTCTCCAGAGATTTTTCACAATAAGCCAGGTTCTCCCTGCCTGTACAGGAACATGAATTTCCTGATCTAAATGAAAGAATTCACAATTATCCCTGGTAATTTCATCTCGTGAACATAATTGGTCTCACATCTTATTGAATTTTTTTTTTTTTTTTTTGAGACAGAGTCTTGCTCTGTCGCCCAGGCTGGAGTGCAATGGTGAGATCTCGGCTCACTGCAACCTCTGCCTCCCAGGTTCCAGCAATTCTCCTGCCTCAGCCTCCCGAGTAGCTGGGATCACAAGCACCTGCCACGGTGCCCAGCTAATTTTTGTATTTTTAGTAGAGACAGGGTTTCTCCATGTTGGCCAGGCTGGTCTCGAACACCTGACCTCTGGTGATCTGACCACCTTGGACTCCCAAAGTGCTGGGATTACAGGGGGTGAGCCACCACGCCTGGCTTGGATTTGATGTTTTGTCTCTATCACTCAGTCTGAGGTAAATTCATTTATCCCACCACTATCTATGGAACCTGATTAAGTGCCAGAAATTACACGAGGTCCTGGGGATCTTGCGGGGGAAGGGACTCATGACTTCCAGAACTGGCCACTGCAGCTGGAGCAGGGAGTGGTTGACTCGGAGGGGAGGGTGTGGCATGAGAAAGTTGAGAGTTAACTGGGCTGGGTCTTGCAGAGCCTTCAGAACAAGGGCTGCACCTGGGGTTTGCGCGGAGCAGACGGGCAGCCCTGGAGGGTTTTAAGTGAGGGAGTGAGGGATGTGATTTTCATCCTCAACGATGCTGCTGGCGGCGGTGTGGAAGGGCTGCGGAGAAGCAGGGATGAAGGGGAGTAGGGGGCAGGGGAAGGAGGCCGGTGCCACTAATGACAGTGGCTTGACCCAGAAGGAGACAGCGTTGGAGAGCAATAGAATCCAGACATACTTAGATCACAGGGACCCCTGGGGGGATGGTGTGGAAGGAAGTGAGGTCAACAGCCAGGTTTGGGCTTGGGAGATGGGAGTGGCGCTGGGAATTTACTGAGTCAGGGAAGGAAGAGAGTTCTGGTGGTATAAGACAGCCGGAGCCCCATTTTAGATCAAATGAATCTCAGCTGCATAAGGAACATCCACATAAAGACAGTCAGGGGCAAACTCCCCAGGTCAGAGGGCCAGGGTCAGATCCGTGGAGTCACCAGGCTACAGACACATGTGGAACCGGGGGGGGGCAGGTGAGACGGCCTAGACACCGAGCAGGGAGCTGGGGTCCCATCATCCAGTGATGGACTGTGACCAACCCCTCCTCACTGAGTCATCCAGAATCCTGACGCATGACTTCTGTGTCCACATCTAAGTCATTCATAAAATATCCAAGAAAACAGGATAGGAAAGAGCACAATTCCTTTCACCTACCCGCCTCCTGGCCAGTATGATCCACAGAAACGGCTGCGCAAAGCGGGGCCCTCCCCCGCAGGGTCTGTCCCAGAACACCACATCACCCTTACAAGCTGTCCTGAATGTTCCCCATGGTGCTCCTTCTAGAGCCCAAGGTTGAAGAACAGCTTCCCCAGCTGTGAGCATCTGAGGGATGTGACCTCTGAGTCCTGACTGGCCAGCAGAGGACTTTCTCCAAAGTTTTTTTTTTTCTTTTGAGACAGGGTCTTGCTGTGTCACCCAGGCTGGTGTGCAGTGGCACAATCATGACTCACTGCAACTTTAACCTCCTGGGTACAAGCGATCCTCCTGTCTCAGCCTCCTGAACAGCTGGGACTACAGGCACAGACACCAAGGCCGGCTAATTTTTGTAGTTTTTATAGAGACAGGGTCTTGCCATGTTGTCCAGGCTGGTTTCAAACTCCGGGGCTTAAGTCATCTATCTACCACGGAATCCCCAAAATGCTGCGACTACAGGCATGAGCCACCACTCCTGGCCTCTCCAAATATTTTATTTTATTTATTTTTTGAGACAGAGTCGCCCAGGCTGGAGTGCAGTGGCGCTATCTCGGCTCACTGCAACATTCACCTCCCGGGTTCAAGTAATTCTCCTGCCTCAGTCTCCAGAGTAGCTGGGATACAGGTGCCCACTACCACACCGAGTTAATTTTTTGTATTTTTAGTAGAGATGGGGTTCCACTATGTTGGCCAGGCTGATCTCTAACTCCTGACCTCAGGTGAGCCACCTGCCTCGGCCTCCCAAAGTGCTGGGACTACAGGCGTGAGCCATCCCACCCAGGTGAGCTGGCAGCTCACCAAAGGGCCCCCTGGGCTAGCCAATTTGCTGGTGGGCAGCTTGCCCAAGCTCAAGACTCCCAAAATCCCTTTCATTCCTCTTGAAACTCCACCATCTTGGGGCTCTGAGCCAGCATCTCCTGAGTCTTAAGACACCCACATCTTTCCACTGGCCATTGCAAATGTGGCCGACATTCTAGCTGGAAACCACTGTCCAGCCTCAGCCAATGTCATAACAGGATCTGGGGTCCATAGTCACACACCCAGGGAACAGCTTCCCAAAGGAATACACAAGTCACTTCCAGCCAGGCATGGTGGCTCACGCCTGTAATCCCGGCACTTTGGGGACGCCGAGGTGGGTGGATCACTTGAGGTCAGGAGTTCGAGACCAGACTGGCCAACATGGTGAAAACTCATCTCTAATAATACAAAAATTAGCCAGACATGGTGGCGCACACCTGTAATCCCAGCTACTTGGGAGGCTGAGGCAGGAGAATTGCTTGAACCCAGGAGGTGGAAGTGGCGGTGAGCCGAGATTGCTCCACTGCACTCCCCTGGGCAACAAGAGCAAAACTCCGTCAAAAAGGAAAAAAAAAAGAATCATTGACAGAATTTCTGTCCAGCCCAATTATATCTGTCCTTTCCAACGTTTCTCTTGGAAGAGTTATGTGTCCAGAGGAAAACAGAAGATTTTGTGATTGGTGATGAACGGAAGGGAGGAGAAAAGGAAGAATCTGCCAACATGCCCCAACTTCCAGGTTGGTGGGCAGGTGGGAAAGGTGAAATGCCTAGCTTGGGAGTTTCTTTCCTGAATGACTACCAGTGGACGTGCCTAATAGGAAGCTGGATATAAAGTCTGTGACACGTCACATAAACAGAATTAAAAGAAAAGTCACTTCCAGCAGGTTCTGCTCTGCACAGGGGACAGGTGGCAAGGAAAAGAAGGAAAGGGGGTGTCCTGCTTATTTGAGTGGCAAACATCTTCCTCTCTGATGGTGTCCTGGACAAAATACGCCAAGCACCTTCAAGTCGTCACTCTGAAGGAACCTCGAGTTAATCTACAGTAAGAGTCTAAAGGTGTCCCTGAGTCATACCCTTTGGGCAAAACACCTGTCCACCTCCTGAATTTCAGAGCCCAAAGTTACAATCCAATTAGCTCAAGAAAAGAAGCCTCAGCCACAGAACCTTCTAGAAGATGGTTACGCATACCATCCAAGTATCTACCATGAACTTGGTAGATACCGGGAGGATGCAAGGCCAGCAGCCACCTTGCTGGGGGGCAGAGAGGACACACTACAAAGGTGTTCACAGGTACAATAGCTGCAAGATGAACACAGGGACTGGCCTTTCACACCTTGCTGAACAAAGCAAGTCTGGATTGGGCCCCTCGACCTGGGTTTATGTTCAGGTACATTTCAGCCTCAAAAAGTCCTTGGGCCAGGCGTGGTGGCACACACTTGTAATGCCAGTGCTCTGGGAGGCCAAGGTGGGAGGATTGCTTGAGCTCAGGAGTTTGAGATCAGCCTAGGCAAGACCCCATTGCTACTAAACATTTTTTAAAAATTGCCTAGCTTGGTGGTGCACACCTGTAGTCCCAGCTTCTCAGGAGGCTGAGGTGGGAGGATCGCTTGAGCCTAGGAGTTGGAGATCGCAGTGAGCTGAGATTAGGCCACTATACTCCTGCTTGGGTGATAAAGTGAGACCCTGTGTCAAAAAAAGAAAAGGTCCTGACCGGGCACAGTGGCTCACGCCTGTAATCCCAACACTTTGGGAGGCTGAGGCAGGCAGATAACTTGAGGTCAGGAGTTCGAGACCACCCTGGCCAACATGGTGAAACCCCGTCTCTACTAAAAATACAAAAATGAGCCGGGTGTGGTAGCATATGCCTGTAATCCCAGCTACTAGGGAGGCTGAGGCAGGAGGATTGTTTGAACCCGGGAGGCGGAGGTTGCAGTGAGCCAAGATCATGCCACAGTACTCCAGCCTGGGCAACAGAGACTCCGTCTCAAAAAAAAAAAAAAAAAAGTTCTCACCCAGTGTTTTGGTTCCCTGCCACTCCCTCGTGCAGGGTGAAATCAACCCACATAGAAGACAAAGGCAAGCAGGCGCATCAGAGGCAGAGTGTAAGGGTGCTTCCCTCTGGGGCCCCACCTCCCAGTGGCACTCTGCGACAGTAGCCCTGACAGTAGCTTTCCGGAAACGACCGTCCTGCTCTGGCTGCCAGAAGTCCAAAGATCCTCTCCACCACCACATCCTCCTGGAGATGAACAAAAGATATGAAGAGGGCTGCCCTCTTCAGCCCAGGAGGCTGCAGGCCCCAAGTCCTCTCCATCATCCCTACAGCAAATAGTTATTTAAGCAACTTCTCTGTGTCCATCAGGGAACAGGACAGGCACCATCCTTGATCTCATGGAGCTTTTAGTCCAACAGGAGAAGACGAAAAGAAAACAGGTCGGGCGTGGTGGCTCATGCCTATAGTCCTAGCATTTTGGGAGGCTGAGGTGGGAGAATTGTTTGAGCTCAGGAGTTTGAGACCAGCCTGGGAAACATAGTAAGAACCTGTCTCTATTTATTTAAAAATAGGCTGGGTGTGGTGGCTCATGCCTATAATCCCAGCACTTTGGGAGACGGGTGGATTGCTTGAGGTCAGGAGTTCGAGACGAGCCTGGCCAACATAGTGAAACCCTGTCTCTACTAAAAATATAAAAATTTACCGGGCATGGTGGTGGGTACCTGTAATCCCAGCTACTTGGGAGGCTGAGGCACGAGAATCACTTGAACCTGGGAGGTGGAGGTTGCAGTGAGCCGAGATCACACCACTGCACTCCAGCCTGGGTGACAGAGTGAGACTCTGTCTCAAAAATAAATAAATAAACATTTAAAATTTAAATAAAAAGTTAAAAAGAAAACAGATAAACCAGATGTTTCAGGTAGCAAAAGCACTGGAATATAATAAAAAGGGGCTTGCAGGGAGCATTTCCTTTGGATGGCAGGTCAGGGAAGGGTCCTCAGGTGAGATCGTTCTGAAGTTGAGGCTCAAGTGAGAGAAGGATCCAGCAAAGAGCCATGAAATAGGGTTCTGGGCAGTGGGAGACAGAAAGTGCAAAGGCCTGGGCCAGGTGCGGTGGCTTACGCCCGTAATCCCACCACTTTCGGAGGCCAAGGTGGGCAGATCACTTGAGGCCAGGAGTTCAAGACCAGCCTGGCTCACATGGTGAAACCCCATCTCTATTAAAAAACACAAAAAACTGGCCGGGCATGGTGGCTCACGCCCGTAATCCCACCACTTTCGGAGGCCAAGGTGGGCAGATCACCTGAGGTCGGGAGTTCAAGACCAGCCTGACCAACATGGTGAAACCTCGTCTTAAAAAAAACAAAACAAAAACAAAAAATTAGTCAGGCATGGTGGCACACACCTGTAATCCCAGCTACTTTGGAGGCTGAGGCAGGAGAATTCTTCAACCCAAGAGGCAGAGGTTGCAGTGAGCTGACACTGCGCCATTGCACTCCAGCCTGGGCAACAAGAGTGAAACTCCATCTCAAAAAAGAAAAGACAAGAAATTACAAAGGCCCTGAGGCAGGTGCCTGGAGTTGAGGGCCCAAAGAGGGATGATGTGGAGAGACAGTGAGTCTGACCCTGCAGGGCTCCGTAGCCATGGTGAGGAGTCCGGGTTTGGTTATCATTGCAAGGAGAAAACACTGGAGGTAATAAGCAGAGGACTGGGACAGCCTGATTTTATGTTTTACAAAGATGGCTTTGGCTGCTGTGGGGGAAAATGGAAGGGAGCGAGGCCAGAATGGAGGTAAGAAAGCAACGAGGGGGACTCGTGCAGGACCCAGGCAAGAGCTGGCAGGGCTGGGGTGATGAGGGGAGGTGTGCAGCTCACATGCCCCGAAATGCCTGAACTCATCCCAGCAGCCTGCTCTTTTTTGGCATGGGGTGCAGAAAGAGTCTCACTCTGTCACCCCGTCTGGATACAGCGTCATCACCATGGCTCACTGTAGCCTCGACCTCCCAAGCTCAAGGGATCCTCCTGCCTCAGCCTCCCAAGTAGCTAGAAATACAGACACAAATCGCTGTGTAGAGCTTTTTTTTTTGGTAGGGGCACGGTCTCCCTATGTTGCCCAGGCTGGTCTCGGAATCCTAGGCTCAAGTGATCCTCCTACCTTAGCCTCTGAGAGTGTTGGGTTCACAAGCGTAAGCCACCACACCTGGCCTCCAAAACACAGATTTCTGACCTCTACTGCAGGCATCAGAAAAAATAAGCCAACTACCCTGAAAAAAAATGCTACCCCAACCATCTCTTACCATCATCCTAGTTCATGACCCACCAGGGAGGCCACAGGCCAGCACCCAGGTGGCGACCCCGGATACTACACATCAAAATCAAGAGAAAGAAACATCCATGGTCTCAGACCTCCTAACTTTGGGAATTTGGGAATTATCTTAAAGAAGCAATTCAAAAGTCAAAAAAGCTATGTATGCAAAGATATTCATTGTGGTACTGTTTGTGAAAGTGGTAAGGAAAAGCTAAGTAAATCATGCATTAACTCAATGGAAGTGAATGCAGTCATCAAAATGACACCTGGGGCCAGGCGCAGTGGCTCACGCCTGTAATCCCAGCACTTTGGGAGGCCAAGGCAAGCAGATCACAAGGTCAAGAGATCGAGACCATCCTGGCCAACATGGTGAACCCTGACTCTACTAAAAACACAGAAATTAGCTGGGCATGGTGGCATGTGCCTGTAGTCCCAGCTACTCAGGAGGCTGAGGCAGGAGAATCTCTTGAACCTGGGAGGTGGAGGCTGCAGTGTGCAGTGAGCCAAGATTGCACCACTTCACTCCAGCCTCACGACAGAGCGAGACTCCATCTCAAAAAAAAAAAAAAAAAAAAAAGACACCTGAGTACACTACACAGGACATATATTCCACACATCAAATGCACAAACATTTATCACTGTGCCATATGCCTATTGATAAAGCATTTTAGAAAGCATAGGAAGGCGGGGCATGGTGGCTCACGCCTGTAATCCCAGTACTTTGAGAGGCCAAGGCAGGTGGGTCACCTGGGGACAGGAATTTGAGATCAGCCTGACCAATATGGAGAAACCCCATCTCTACTAAAAATACAAAAATTAGCCAGGCATGGTGGTGGGCGCTTGTAGGCCCAGCTACTTAGGAGGCTGAGGCAGGAGAATTGCTTGAACCTCGGAGGCAGAGGTTGCAATGAGCCAAGATCGCGCCACTGCACTCCAGCCTAAAAGAAGCACAAAACTCCATCTCAAAAAAAAAAAAAAAAAAAAAAGGAAAAAAAAGAAAGCATAGAAAAAGTGAAATGTTATGAATATGGATGTCATAATAACGTTTTTATTTTAATTTCTAGAAAAGTTAAACAAGTACATGGTTTTCTTTTATTTTTTTTTCTGAGACAAGGTCTGGCTCTACTGCCCATTCTTTTATTTTTTTTCTGAGACAAGGTCTGGCTCTACTGCCCAGGCTGGAATGCAGTGGTGCAATCTCAGCTCACTGCAATCTCTGCCTCCCAAGCTCAAGCCATCCCCTCATCACAGCTCCCAAATAGCTGGGACTTCGGGTGCACACCACCACGCCCAGCTACATCTTTGCATTTTTTGTAGAGACAGGATTTCGCCATGTTGCCCAGGCTGATCTCAAACTCTTAACCTCAAGTGCTCTGCCCGCCTCAGCCTCCCAAAGTGCTAGGATTATAGGTGTGAGCCACTGCGCCCAGCATTTTTTTGTTTTAGAGACAGGGTCTCACTTTGTTGCCCAAGCTTCAGGGCAGTGGCACGATTACGGCTGACAGCAGCCTTGAACTCCTGAGCTCAAGTGATCCTCTCACCTCAGTCCCCAAGTAGCTGGGACTACAGGTGCACACCACCATGCCCAGCTAATTAAACAACAATTTTTTTGTAATCCCAAAGTGCTGGGATTACAGGAGTGAGCCACCATGCCTGGCCACAAGTATATAATTTTTAAAATTAATTAAAACTAAAACTCTTACAGTACAAAGTAACAGTCCTTGGACCTCTACTTCTACATATATACCACCCCCCAATAAATTTCAGTTACTTAAGTATTTATCTCTGTTTCCATTTTTTATTTAAAATTTTTGTTTGTTTTTATCCCTCAGGCAAAATTTAAAAATTTTTTTAATGAAAATAGAGACAGGGCTTTGTGATGTTGCTCAGGCTGGTCTTGAACCCCTAAGTTCAAGTGATCCCCCCCCAGGTAAACCTCCCGAAGTGCCAGACAGGCATGAGCCACTGTGCTCAGCCTACAATGTTTTTTTGAAACCGGATCTCACTCTGTTGCGTAGGGTGGAGTGCAGTGTCACAATTACAGCTCACTGCAACCTCTGCCTCCTGAGAAACCGGGACTACAGGCAGGCATCACCACACTTGGCTAACGTTTAAATTTTTTGTAGAGACAAGGTCTCATTATATTGCCCAGGCTGGTCGCAAACTCCTGGGCTCAGGTGATCCTCCTGCCTTGGCTTCCCAAAGTGCTGTGATTGCAGGGCATGAGCCACTATGCCTGACCTTTATATTTCTAAATAACAGTTTTATGGTAAAATTTCTTGATTTTCAACTTTTAACTTATTTTTTTTTTTTGACAGGGCCTCACCCAGGCTGCATGAAGTGGTGAAATCACAGGTCACTGCAGCCTCAACCTCCTTAGCTCAGGCAATCCTCCTGCCAGCTGGGACTACAAGCACATGCCACTATGCCAGCTAGTTTTCAATTTCTTTCAGAGATGGGGTCTCGCTATGTTGCCCAAACTGGTCTCAAACTCCTGGGTTCAAGCAATCCTCCTGCTTCAGCCTCCCAAAGTGCTGGGATTACAGGTGTGGGCCACCACACCTGGTCAATTTTATTCTTTTAAACATTTTTTTATTTTTATTTCTTGTAGAGATGGGGTCTCGCTGTGTTGCCCAGGCTGGTTTTGAATTCCTGGGCTCAAGCAATCCTCCTGCTTCAGCCTCCCAAAGTGCTGGGATTACAGGTGTGGGCCACCACACCTGGTCAATTTTATTCTTTAAAAAATTTTTTTATTTTTATTTCTTGTAGAGATGGGGTCTCACTATGTTGCCCAGGCTGGTTTTGAACTCCTGGGCTCAAGCAATCCTCCTGCCTCAGGCTCTGAAATGTTGGGATTACAGGGGTGAGCCACTGCACTCTCAACTTTTAACTTCTTACCTTAGAAAATGAGTTTGTGGGCTGGGCACCATGGCTCATGCCTATAATCCCAGCACTTTGGAAGTCCAAGGTGGGCGGATCACATGAGCCCAGGAGTTTGACACCAGCCTGGGTAACCTGGTAAAACCCTATCTCTACAAAAAATATAAAAATTAGCTGGGCGTGGTGGCGTACACCTGTAGTCCCGGCTATTCAGGGGGCGGGAGGATGGCTTGAGCCCAGGAGGTCAAGACTGCAGTGAGCTGTGATCACACCACTGCACTCCAGTCTGGGTAACAGAGAAAGACCTTATTTAAAAAAAAAAAAAAAAAGTCTTTAATGTACTTTTCATTTGAATGACAATTATAAAATTAATTTCCCTCAGAATTAATTAATTCTCAGGGTTGGAATTAATTTCCCTCAGAAATTTGAAAGCACTGACCCATTGTCTTGTAATTTCTACTGTCGCTTTTTTTGAGACAGGGTCTCGCTCTGTCACTCAGACTGGAGTGCAGTGGTGTGATCATGGCTCACCGCAGCCTCAACCTCCCAGGCTCAAGCGATCCTCCCACCTCAGCCTCCCAAGTAGCTGGGACCACAAGCACGTACCACCATGCCTGGCTAGTTTTTTACTTTATGCAGAGAGAGGATTTCCCTACGTTGCTAAGGATGGTCTCCAACTCCTGGGCTTAAGCGATCCTCCTCCCTCGGCCTCCCAAAGTGCTGGGATTACAGGCGTGAGCCATTATGTCCCACCTGTAAATCTCATTTTATGTGGGATGACCCTTGGATGCCCATTCAAACCTATGGAATTTCAGGCATGAGCCACCATGCCCCATGGATATTTTGATTTTTAAAAGAGATCTGCAATCATCAAAGGAGCTTGGAAAGTATCATCAAAGATCTAGAAAAAATGAGGCGAAGGTTGGGGGCAAAGCCTTTAAAGACACCACCACACTCTAACTCCTTCCCTTTTCCATCCCGAAATGACAGTAGCTGCTCCAGCAGAATTCTGGGCACACATAGAATACATTATGCACCCAAAGAGCTTGCAAGGGGACCGGTAGGTTTTGTTGCTCGCTAGGCCTTCACTGTGAAGTGACAAAGCCATACAATTCTAGCTGGCTTTTATTTTTTGAGATGGAGTCTCGCTCTGTCGCCCAGGCTAAAGTGCAGGGGCACGATCTTGGTTCACTACAACCTCTGCCTCCCAGATTCAAGCAATTCTCTTGCCTCAGCCTCCCAAGTAGCTGGGATTACAGGTGTGCGTCACCATGCCCAGATTATTTTTGTATTTTTAGTAGAGACAGAGTTTCGCCATGTTGGCCAGGCTGGTCTCAAAACTCTGGCCTCAAGTGATCCTCCCTGCTCCAGAGGGGCTGTGCAGGGTGGGCTGGAAGCAGGAAGATGACTTCAAAGAGCATGGTAGAGTGACAGACCACCCACCTAGGCCACATAGCCAGGTGGTTCCTTCCCCCGATCCAGCAGGTGGCAGATTTCCGGCAGGCAGTGTTTCAGAGAGGTTGACCCAGCCCAGGGTCTGGCTATCACACCGCAGCCTGGCTATCATCCAGCCTCTGGGCAGGCCGTTGGAGAACTTCTGTCTGAGCAAACTGACCTCACGAGAAAAATGACTGTCACATATCGACATGGAGGGGGACTTTGTTGAAAAGCCAGCTTGTTGCCAGGCATGTAATCCCAGTGCTTTGGGAGGCCGAGCTCAGGAGTTCAAGGCTGCTGTCAGCAGTCATCTCGCAGTCATGAAGCTCACAAGCCAGACCCAGCTATCCCAGGCCCCCAGATGGGTGTGTGTGGCCAACGTCCAGCCAGTGTCGGTCTCTGGCCTCAGTGTCCTCATTTGCACAATGAAAGACTGCATTCATCTTCTAAGCTAATGTCCTAGACACTCCAAAGAGCATCCTCTTACTGAGACAGTGACTGCCAACTCTCTGGAGACAGAACGGCCCACCTAGGGACTCCCTGAGAAGCAATACTGAACTATAAAAATTCAATCCACTTCCTCCAGAAAACTTTGAATATTTCTCTCCCCCAATCAAGCCAGCCCAATGCTACCATGGCCAGAGTAAGTCAAATACTAAATGCTGCAGCTTAATAACAGGCTCCCGGACTTCTCAAAGCAAAGCCATTCCTTCTTTTCCCAGGCAGCAGCATCTCCTGGGAATGGCCAAGGTCTAGTTCACTTCCCCCCCGTCATTCGCTCCTAGCACCAATGTGGGTCACTCTCTTCCTCTGGGCGTGCTAGTCCTATGGAGAAGTCTTTCTTTGGCTGGAGAGTCGGGGAGGATGGGTTTTGTTCACATTCTTAACCTATCTACGAAATAACATCTCCTTTCCTTCCCCCACACACTTGGCCCGTTCCCCCAACCTACCTCTCTCCAATAGTCCAAGAAGATCAGCAAAGGCCCCTCCGCCTGGCAGATTAAAGATGCTTTGGAATCAATAAATGTCACTCCCGCCCTGGCCTGACTCTGAGCTCCTTATCTGTTGGGGAAAAAAAAAGAAAGAAAACTATTTTAACAAGACAGAATTTCAGAAACCTGTGCATTCTCTTACAGGACGTTAGCTCAGAACCAATGGCTTCACTCAGTCTTCCCTTTTGCAAACCAATCACAGCCCACTTGATCGGCCTTTCTTGTCATCTGCGTCAATACCACCCCCACCTCCCTTTGGTGGTACCGAAACCAACCACAGGAGCATTTCCAGTGCCTGGAGTAGGAATGTGCACTCAGATGACTCAGATCGTTTTTAGAGCTGTTTGTTGGTTTTGTTTGGTTTTTGAAAGCAAAGTAACTGATCTGAGCCAAGCCTGGGTTCGAGTTCCATTCAATGGATGCAAAAAGCATCCATTGAACTTGAAATCTTTACTCCCCCACGTGGGTCTGTTTTCAAGAACCAGGTCTAAAGGAAAATCCATCCCCTATTGGGCTGGAGATAAAAGGAAGCGTGTGAGGGGGAGGGGCCGCCCACTCCTTGCATCTGTGGTGCCTCTTCCCCTACCTCAGCCGCTCCAGGAAATAACAGACCCCCAAAGAGGGGAAAAAAGATACTAGAGCTCCAGCCCAATCTAAAGACCCAACCCCTTCTCCCAACCCCAGGCCCTGGGCATAGCTACCTCCACACCTGGGAGACTTCAGCCCAGAGGCCACGAGGTGGGCTTAGGTTTAGCACAAAACCAAAACCACCGGCTCCCCCATGTGACAAACAGCAGAGCCCTAGGAACCTGCTGGAAAAGGCAAGTGTTGCAGGAACACATTTCCCAAGGCCCAAGCTGGAGTCCTTCCTGCAGCCTCCATCCCTGGAAGGATGCTCCAGTGACCCTGCTGCGGGAGCCCAGGCGAGTGGGCTCGGACGCTCCCTTCCCTCAACATCCAGGAGAGGTGGCAAGCACTTCCCAAGGCACTGCCGCCAAGAGAAACGCGAGGTCAGCACCAAAGGCTAAGGAAGAAATCCCTTCCATTGCTGACCAATTAAGAGACTGGCCAATACTCGAGTTACCACGACAAATTATAGCAGCTCTGGCACAGGGAAACGAGACGGGATCATAAGGAAAGCCCTTTCAAAACAGGAAAGACAAAGCCAAAAGCAGAGGGAGCCGAGAAGGAAAGGAAGGAGAAACTCGTCCTCAGGAATTCGGGGTCAGGAAATAAGAAGCCAGGACAAAATCCACAAGAGGGCGGCCAGGGAGAAGGCGCTCCCCCCGGGGAAGCCGCAGGACCTCAGCGCCTGGGTCTGCCACCCCTCTAGCCCCCCCCCTGGGTCTCAAAGGCACAGCTCGGGAGGGACAGAGCGCAGAAGGCTCGGTCCCGAATCGGGGGCAGGGGGAGGGGAGGACGCGCACAGCCACTGCTGGGGTCCCCCGACAAGTAAACAGCCTGCCCCCGAACAGGCGCGTCCTCGTGCGAAGCCCGCTGGAGGCCCCGTGGATCCCATCAAGGGCGGCAGCCGAGAAACCTGGGGATTGATCTCCCCACCCCCCCGGGGGGCACAAAAGGAATCAACCAGATTAGGAGAGGACAGGAGAGCGTCGCGCGGCCCGCAGCTGAGAATCCCACCGCGAGCGCAACCCCCGCCTCGGCCCCCCCCAGCCCCCACGGCCCCGGACCCCCAACGCCTCCACCAACCCTGCCCACCCCGCCCCCAGAGGACAAAGCCCGGGGCTGGGCGGGGTGGGACGCCCGGCGGGGGCTGGGGGCGGGGTACGAGGACCCCGCAGACGCCCGCACAGGTGGGCTCCGTACCGGGTGTCGGTGCCGGGGCGGGCCCATCTCCCTGGAGACAGTTGCCCAGGGGACACAGCAGGCGGGACCCGGAGTGACGGGAGGACGCCAACCTCCGGCAGCGGTGCGGGGCCGGCGGGGGCCGCAGGGCAGGCCCGCCGCGCGAGGTGCAGGCGAGCGGGGCTCGGCGGAGGGGCGCGGCCCGGGGCGGGGCCGGACTACGGGCCGGCGGGGCGGGGCGCCGGCTGGGGGCGGGGCGTCCCCGGGGCTGGGCGGGGCCGGGGCCGGCCGCAGCGCGGGCACCGTCGGCAATTCTACACCCCCAGCCAGGAGAAGCGCCGGAGCGCATACGGGCAGCAGAGAGCGGAGAGGACGCTGCAAATCCTCCCCGACCCCCCCGCTGTTCTCTCCCGGAGGCCCAGGACGTGGCCAGGCGGGGCCCTTGGGGTTCGCGCCCTGAGCCCTAGAACAGCCGCGGGACCCCGACGGCGCGCGCACGCCGGCTCTGACCTAGGTCTCGCCTTACAACCAATAAAGAGCGCTACCTGCAAAGCAAGTGAGGGCTGGTTGTCCACCAAACTGCTTTCCCTCCCCGCTTCGCAGGGCATCCGCAGAAAGGGCGGGGTACTAAACCCAGGTCACAGATCCGGAGCCAGGCTCCCCAGAGTAATTGGCCAGCCCAGGCTCTGGGCTTAAGTCTCAGCCTGCTGGCTGTTCCCCAGCTGATGGGCCTTTCCATTGGGGGGTTCCCTTATATGTCAGATTTAGAAATAAATGAGTATACCCAGGACTTTCACTAATGCATCTATCCATTACCACGAGCGGTGTGCGCGCAGTAGTTAACGCCAAGACATCCCTGCCCCGCACTTAAAAAAATCTGGGCGCTCCAGTGTTTTTGTTTTGAGACAGAGTCTTGCTCTGCTGCTCAGGCTGGGGTGCAGTGGTGTGATCATAGCTCACTGCAGCCTCTACCTCCCTGGCTCAATCGATCCTCCCACCCCAGCCTCCCATGTAGCTGGGACCACAGGTGCGCACCACCTGTTTAAAAATTTTTTTGTAGAGGCAGGGGTCTAACTATGTTGCCTAGGCTGGTCTCAAGCCATCCTACCGCGTCAGCCTCCCGAAGTGCTGGGATTACAGGCGTGAGCCACCGCGCTCGGCCAGGAGCTCCAGTTTTTATCCAGGCATCTACACTGCAAGGTAGATGTTGTTCTCGCTTGGTTGTAAGTGGGGAAGCCGAAGCTTAGCGGATAGGGACTCTGACCCTCAAGCATTCACACACAGTCTGCACAGACTCTTGGGCCAAGCCAGCGCTGGCACCGGTTTGGTTTGGTGCTGAACTCATACCCTTCTTGCTCTACGAGGGCCCATCTCCCCTTAGAATATTCTTTCGGGTCCACAGCCCAAGACTCAAAACTTTGCCACAGGGGGAACCTGAGGCCACGGTAGGGCCCGCATGCCAGGCCAATAAGGCCCAAGAGCCTTCCTCGTGCCTGCGAAGAGGGCAAGGAGAAAACACGGCCGCAAGACCCCGAGAATCTCCAAAAAACCCGGAATGAAAGGACCAGGCGGCCGGGACCCGGAGCTCCCCAGCCAGGGCGCCAAGCCCAGACCTCTGCGTCCCAGGTGCCTCCAAGCACCAGGCAGCCCTGCCAGGGGACCCGGATGCCCAGAGCACCCCAAGGAGGAGAGACAAGGGGGGGCCAGGGTGAGAGGGGACACCCCTCTCACCCTGGCCGTTCCTAGAAGTCATACACAGACATTCACCCAAAAGACACACCTTGCACGCAGATGCGCACACACAGACACAGGCGCTATCATGTAAACGGACACACAGCCAGAGACCACAGACACTCGTGCTCACACATGCGCTCTCGCTCTTCATACCCTGCACAGGCGGGCACTCACCCGCCCGCAGCCTGGCTGTGCGTCCACAGACCCCGGGAAAGGCGGAGCCCGAGCCCCCAAGCCCCCCCCCCCCCCGCCCCCCGCCTGCGGGAGGGGAGCGGTGCGGCAGACATCCGAGGGCAGCTGGGACCCCCTGACTCAGCCGGCGGGTGAGTCAGGCCCCCTATAGGCCACCCTGGACACCCCGGAGAGGGGGCTTCCCCAAGATGAGCCACCGGAGTCACGCCAGACCTTGGATGGGCATACAGGCTGGAGGAAGTTCTGGTGCAGAGCCCCCAACCTGGCAAGTACAATCACCCTGGGGCTAGCCCACCAAAGGACTTTTCAAAGGGCGAACGAGCTTCAGCGGTCTCCTCCACCCTCGTTACCCACGCGTAGGAGCCCTCCTCTCCCCCCCCCCCCCCGTCCTGTAGTCGTCCCCCTGGATACACTTCCGTTATCTCCAGCATGGATGGAGTGAAAGTCCGGCTCAGCACAAGCTCCCCATCAGCAATGGAACCAGTGATCGGCGGGGGTTCAAATTGGGGATGTCAGGCACGGGTGCTCCTGGAGCTCAGAGAAAAATCTAAGGTTCTTTGAAATGGCAAAAGCCCCAAAGAGTCACTTTCCTCTATTGCAACTGCCCTACAGATTCTAAAAGATAGAAACCATAAATCAATTGTTTGGGGAAGAATTAAACGAGTTAATACAGATACAAGGAAAATCTCTAGAACAGTACCTGGCATGCTTATTCAGTACTGGCTCTCACACGTGGATAACAGACACAGGAGATCAAGTCACTTGCCCCAGGTCACACAACTAGTGAGTGGCAGAGGTGGAAGAAAACCAGTCTCTGATTCTTTGTTCACAGCTCAGGTACCTTAAGTCCTTTCTGGAATTGAGAATATAAATAAAGTAATTTAGTGGATAAATAAATGAATTTTGCCACTGTCAATACCAGAGTAGACTGGGCACAGTGGCTCACACCTGTAATCCCAGCACTTTGGGAAGCCAGGGCGGGAGAATCACTTGAGCCCAGTGTTCAAGACCAGCCTGGGCTACATAGTGAGACCCTGTCTCTAGTTTAAAAGAAAAGAAAAGAAAAATCAGAGTAAATTAAGGCAGGTATGGTGGCTTACACCTGTAATCTCAGCACTTTGGGAGGCCGAGGCGGAGGATCATTTAAGGCCAGGATTTTAAGACCAACCTGGACAAAATAGCAAGACCTTGTCTCTACTAAAAAAAAAAAAAAAAAAAATTAGCCTGGCATGGTGGCATTTGCCTATAGTACTAGCTAGTTAAGAGGCAGAGGGAGAAGGATTGTTTGGCCCAGGAGTTTGAGGCTGCAGTGAGCTATGATAAGGCCACTGCACTCCAGCCTGGGTGACAGAGCAAGACCCTGTCTCAAAATGATAAAAAAAAAATTCAGAGTAAATAAAGAAATTAGATTCCTTCTCCTCTACTTGCTACTAAGAGAACCAATCCTCTGTCAAATCCCCAAACACAGGCAGGAAACCAAATGAGCCTCTGCTCTCACTCACTGGAGCCTTTGTCCCCTTCAAGGAGCCCTAGAAGAGGGGAGGGTATTTGCTGCATTAGTCACCCTCCTCCCTCTCCTGACACTTTGTAGTCACCTCGCTGTGATGAAATCTCAGCTTCTCCCAATGCTCGCCAAGATCCCAGACCCCACCCTTGCTGGAATTCTGCTATTCTCTAACTCAAATTGGCATTCGGCATTTCTAGATGTAATCAGATAAGACACCATGGCTGAGTGGGGCTCAAGCCCAGGAAGAATGAAGTCAGAAAAAAATACGATGCAAAGCCAGGAACCACTGAAGTCGCCTGTAGTTGCAGCTACTCACAGGCTGAGGCAGGAGGATCGCTTGAGTTTGAGGCTGCAGTCTGCTACTACAGCGCCTGGGAATAGCCACTGCACTCTAGCCTGGGCAATATAGTGAGATCCTCATCTCTTAAAACTAATTTTAAGTATAACTGCCAGATGCAGTGGCTCATGCCTGTAATCCCAGCACTTTGGGAGGCCAAAGAGGATGGATCACCTGAGGTCAGGAGTTGGAGACTGGCCTGGCCAATATGGTGAAACCCCGTCTCTACTAAAAATATAAGAATTAGCCAGGCGTGGTGGTGCATGCCTGTGATCCCAGCCACTCGGGATGCTAAGGCATGAGAATTGCTTGACCCTGGGAGGTAGAGGCTACACAGCCCAGATTGAGCCACTGCATTCCAGCCTGGGCAACAGAGCGGGACTCTGTCTCAAAAAAAAAAGTATAACCACACACACACACACACACACAAAAGTTACGTGTTTTTAAAAATTCCATTAGAATAAACGGGAGGGCCCAGCCTGGCCAAGATGGTGAAACCCCCAGCTCTACTAAAAATACAAAAATTAGCCAGACGTGGTGGCAGGTGCCTGCAATCCCAGCTACTCGGAATGCTGAAGCAGAGAATTGCTTGAACCTGGGAGGTAGAGGCTACAATGAGCCCATTGATCTACTGCATTCCAGCCTGGGCAACAGAGCGGGACTGTGTCTCAAAAAAAAAAAGTATAACCACACACACACACAAAAGTTATGTGTTTTTTAAAATTCCATTAGAATAATTAGAATAAACGGGAGGGCCCAGCCTGGCCAAGATGGTAAAATCCCCAGCTCTACTAAAAATACAAAAATTAGCCAGACATGGTGGCAGGTGCCTGCAATCCCAGCTACTCGGAATGCTGAAGCAGAGAATTGCTTGAACCTGGGAGGCGGAGGTTGCAGTGAGCGAAGATCAGGCCACTGCACTCCAGCCTGGGCAACCCAGCAAGACTCTGTCTCAAAAAAAAAAAGAGGTCTCTGAAAAACAATCCTCAAAGGAGAGAGCTTCCATATTTACTCACGTATTTGACCCTTGATATTTTTATTATCAAAGCACAAGGATGAGGGACCTAATTTCATGAGGCCCCTGCTCTCCTGCCATCCTTACATATTTTCATTTATCTCGAGACTCTCACCTCCCCCCAACTCAAAAAGTGGCTCATCTGTAGTTAAAAGAAAAGTTAATTAGCAACTGGCACTTCCTCTTCTCAACTCTCCAAGCTTAGACTAAAACGTCTGTCTTAATTGAGGCTTCCTGAGTTTGTGACCTGGGGCAGGTGTTGAGGGGGTGGGGATATAAGCAGAGAAAAAAAAAAGTTTGGGTTTGCACTGCTCACTCTTTATTTCTCTCTTTCTTTCTTTCTTTCTTTCTTTCTTTTGACAAGGTCTCTGTGGCCCAGGCTAGAATGCAGTACCGCAATCACAGGGGATTAACCTCTTGGACTCGGGTAATCCTCCCACCTCAGCCTCCCGAGTGGCTGAGTTGCGCGCCACCATGTCCAACTAATTTTTAGTTTTTGTAGAGGTGAGGTCTTACTATGCTGCCCAGGCTGGTCTCAAACTCCTAGGCTCCAGCGATCTGCCCGCCTCGGCCTCACAAAGTGTTGGGATTACAGACGTGAGCCATCACACCTGGCTGCATTGCTCTTTCTTTTTTCTTTTTTTTTTTGAGATGGAGTCTCCCTCTGTCACCCAGGCTAGAGTGCAGTGACGTGATCTCAGCTCACTGCAACCTTTGCCTCTCGAGTTCAAGTGATTCTCCTGTCTCAGCCTCCCAAGTAGCTGGGATTACAGGCACCGGCCACCATGACTGGCTAATTTTTGTATTTTCAGTACTGACTCCTGACCTCAAGTGATCCGCCTGCCTCAGCCTCCCAAAGTGCTGGGATTACAGGTGTCAGGCACCGCGCCTGGCCTGCGTTGCTCATTCTTTCAAGTGTCAGCCGAAAAGCAAGTGCGGCTTGTGGTTTCGAGGAATCCTCTTGTCTGAGAGATGGCCTGTGTGTCCCCTCCTCTTAAATCTGAGTGGTCTTCTCACTGCCAAGAGCGAATGGCAGCGGAGATGCCAAGTGACTCGAGAGGTGAGGCCATACGAAGCCATGCAGCTTCCTCCTTGGTGTGGAATGCTGGCTCTTGGAATTCTAGAGCGTGAAGCTGAGAAGTCTGACCACCCTGAAGCTGCCACACTGTTAAACAGCCCCGACAAGCCACAAAGAGAAACCATGTGCTCAGCACTCAAGTTAACAGTCCCACCTGAGCCCAACCTTTGAGTCATCCCACCAAGGTACCAGACGTGAGTGAAGAAACTTCCAGATGATTCCAGCCCCCCACCTGTTCAAGTTGTTACCAACCCCCTAGAGTCTTCCCAGCTGACCCCAGATATGGAGCAGAGCCAGGCGGTCCGGCTGAGCTCTGTAGGAATTCTTGGCCCCTGGAACCGTGAGCGTCTCAGTGTCGCTTTACACTGCTGAGCCTGGGGTAGCTTGTTATGCAGCAGCAAGAGATCCCTAGAACTCTGAAGAGCTCATTAAATCCTCAAAGCAACCCCAGGAAATAGTTACCATAGTCATCTTCATGAGGAAACTGAGGCCGAAGCTGTGCAGGAAGAGACAGAGCAGGCATCAGAATCCACCTGGAACCACCACCTAAAACTGCTTCTGACTCCCAGCCGTCCACTGCTATAAGGCACAAGGCTCATTTATTTATTTTTAATTTTTTGGACGGGGTCTCACTTTGTCACCCAGGCTGGAGAGCAGTGGCTCCATGTCGGTGAGATCCAGCGAAACAAACAAAGGCCCAGGGCCCAATCCCAGCGGGGAGAGCGTTTGACATGTCCCACCATAGCGCTGGGTCACCCCCTATGATGGGTCACACCATCTAACAGAAATCAGCAGAGAGATCTCCTTTCCCAGGTCCCCCACGAGTGTCCTGAGGGGCAGGGTTCATTCTCACTAGAATGGACATATGTTGTTACACATTTAAAAACCCAGTGGTGGCTCACGCCTGTAATCCCAGCACTTTGGGAGGCCTAGGAGGGCAGATCACTTGCTGTCAGGAGTTCGAGACCAGCCTGACCCACATGATAAACCCCATCTCTACTAAAAATACAAAAATTGGTTGGGTGTGGTGGTGCGTGTCTGTAATCCCAGCTACTCAGGAGGCTGAGGCAGGAGAATCACTTGAACCCAGGAGGCGGAAGTGGCAGTGAGCTGAGACCGTGCCACGGCACTCCAGCCTGGGCAAGAGTGAGAGAGCGAGACTCCACCTCAAAAATAAATAAATAATGGCCGGGGCACGGTGGCTCACGCCTGTAATCCAAGCACTTTGGAGGCCAAGGCCGGCGGATCACCTGAGGTCAGGAGTTCAAGACCAGCCTGACCAACATAGTGAAACCCCGTCTTAAAAATAAATTAATAAATAAAAAGAATAAATAAATAAATAAACCCAGGCCGAGCACGGTGGCTTACGCCTGTAATTCCAGCACTTTGGGAGGTGGAGGCAGATCATCGGAGGTCAGGAGATCGAGACCAGCCTGGCTAACATGATGAAACAACATTTCTACTAAAAATACCAAAAATTAGCTGAGCATAGTGGCGGGCACCTGTAATCCCAGCTATTCGGGAGGCTGAGGCTGGAGAATCGCTTGACCCTGGAAGGCAGAGGTTGCAGTGAGCCCAAGATTGTACCATCCCACTCCAGCCTGGGCAACAAGAGTGAAACTCTGTCTCAAAATAACTAAATAAATACAAATTAAGAAAAAATAAATAAATGAAAACCCAGCCTCAGCTGAGTGTGCAGCTCCTGCCTGTAATCCCAGCACTTTGGGAGGCTGAGGCGGGCAGATCACTTGAGATAAGACATTTGAGACCAGCCTGGCCAACATGGTAAAACTCTGTCTCTACCAAAAATACAAAAATTAGCCGGGTGTGGTGGCGGGTGCCTGTGGTGTCCCAGCCTACGTCGGAGGCTGAGGCATGAGAATCGCTTGAACCGGGAGGCGGAGGCGGCAGTGAGCCAAGATCATGCCACTGCACTCCAGCCTGGGTGACAGATGGAGACTCCGTCTCAAAAAAAAAAAAAATTGCTTTTTTAAAATCCATTCCCTACCCCCCCAGTATGGGCCTCAAAGATTCATTCATCCAATGGTAAAAACTGCAACTTTTTGGATACCCATAACCTGGTCCAGGTGTTTTATTATTTCCAATCTTTATAACATCTCCATGACAATCCAGTCAAAGAAGTACTGTCATCATAATTCTGAGATAAGAACCCAGAGATTTAAATAACTTGTCAAGGTCACCTACATGTTAAGTGTCAAAGCCAAGATACAAAGCCTCTAATTCTCAAGCTCTTGCTTTTGATGCTAATCTGAAGCTACCTTTTTATTCATTTTCAAAACACAGTCCCACTGGAGAAATGAAGCTATTTACATCTTAGGAAACGATCACATATTAGACGTGCTGCACTCAATTTAAAAATAAACCACACATCACTGGTTTCCAAATGACAGCAGATGGGCTGTCTTATTCAAATACTCATCACACCACACAAGAGGGAAAAAAAGATTCATGACCTGATCATGGCTCCTGGATGCCTGAAACCGTCAGAACAGGAGTTGTGGGAGTTGTGGTCTGGGAGTATGTCCTTTCCTTGACTCTGAATATGAGGAACATTTTTTGGTGGTTTTGTTTGTTTTTGTTTTTGAGACAGAGTTTCACTCTTTTTGCCCAGACTGGAGTGCAATGGCGCAATCTCAGCTCACTGCAAATTCCGCCTCCCGGGTTCAAGCAATTCTCCTGCCTCAGCCTCACGAGTAGCTGGGATTACAGGCACACACTACCATGCCCAGCTAATTATTGTATTTTTTTTTTAGTAGAGACAGGGTTTCACCATGTTGACCAGGATGGTCTCAACCTCCTGACCTCATGATCCGCCCACCTTGGCCTCCCAAAGTGCTGGGATTACAGGCGTGAGCCACCGTGCCTGGCTGCATTTTTTGTTTTTTAGATGGTGTTTTGCTCTTGTTGCCCAAATGAGTGCAGTGGCGCGATCTCGGCTCACTCAAACCTCCGCCTCCCGGGTTCAAGCAATTCTCCTGCCTTAGCCTCACAAGAAGCTGGGATTACAGGCATGCACCACCATGCCTGGCTAATTTTTGCATTTTTAGTAGAGATGGGATTTCACCACGTTGGCCAGGCTAGTCTCAAACTCCTGACCTCAGGTGATCCACCTGCCTCGGCCTCCCAAAGGGTTGGGATTACAGGCGTGAGCCACCCCGCCCAGCCTACATTAATATATAAAGAAGAATGAGAGGGAAGGATGGAGAGGGGTGAGGGATAAAAGTCTATGTATTGGGTACAGTGTACACTGCTTGGGTGACGGGTACGACAGAATCTCAGAAATCACCACTAAAGAACTTGCCTATATAACCAAAAACCACCTGTACCCCAAAAACTATTGAAATAAAAATAAAGTCTTTGCCAAGCCAAAAAATAATAATAAGAACAGCTAATATTTACAGAGTATCAACTATGTGGTAGGTGATGATGTTCATTACCTAATTTAGCTTATTAATCCTTCAGACAAACCTAGGAATGGGTCCCATTAAGACAAGGAAATAGAGGATCAGAGAAGTTAAGTAGGCTACTCAAAGTCACACAGCTGGAGTGGAAGAGCTATGGTTTGAATCTGAATCCGTCCAACTCTAAGAGTTCCTGGGTTTAACTACTGCATTACTGAATGTAAAGATGTATCCAACTCCAGGAGGGTTGGTTCACTGGACCCCTGAGAAAGTGCAAACCTCATCCTATACATCCAGCCAGCAAAGAGAAAGAACGCTACTTGAACTCATTAGCAATAAAAGAAATAGGTTTCAGCCCAGGCGTGGTGGCTCACTCCTGTAATCCTAACACTGTGGGAGGCCAAGGCGGGAGGATCACTTGAGCCCAGGAGTTCCAGACCATCCTGGGCAACAAGGCAAAACCCTGTCTTTACAAAAAAATACAAAAATTAGCCAGGCATGGTGGCAGCACCTGTAGTTACAGCTACTTGGAAGACTAAGGTGGGAGGATCACTTGAGCCCAGGAGGTCGAGGATGCAGTGAGCTGTGATTGCACCAGTGCACTCCAGCATGGGCAACAGAGTGAGACCATATCTCAAAAAAAAAAAAAAAAAAAAGAAAGAAAGAAAAGAAAGATACGTTTTAAATAATTACCTTCTGAGCATATTAGCAAAACATTCTTTCAATATTATTCAATGCTGGCAAGGATGTTATGAAACTATTATATGTCCCTGGGAAAATTGGTCACTCAGGCTAGAGTTCAATGGTGTGACCATCACCCTTGGCAACCTTGAATTCCTGGACTCAAGCAATACTCTCACCTCAGTTTCCCAAGTAGCTGGGACTAAAAAAAAAAAAAAAAAAATGGCGGGCACGGTGGCTCAGGCCTGTAATCCTAACACTCTGGGAGGCCAAGGCAGGTAGATCATGAGGTCAGGAGTTCAAAACCAGCCTGACCAACATGATGAAACCATCTCTACTAAAATTACAAAAATTGGCCAGGCTCAGTGGCTCATGCCTGTAATCCGAGCACTTTGGGAGGCCAAGGCAGGCAGATCACCTGAAGTCAGGAGTTTGAGACCAGCCTGGCCAACATGGTGAAACTCTATCTCTACTAAAAATACAAAAAATTAGCCAGTCGTGGTGGCGGGCACCTGTAATCCTAGCTACTCCAGAGGCTGAGGCAGGAGAACTGCTTGAACCCTGGGAGGTGGAGGCTGCAGTGAGCTGAGATCACACCACTGCACTCCAGCCTGGGTGACAGAGCGAGACTCCGTCTCGGGGTGGGGAAAAAAAAAAGAATGAAGGGGTTGATAGGATGATTAAAGTTGGAATGTTTAAACAGGCTTTACGTAAAGAAGTTGTGGCCAGGCTCCATGGCTCATGCCTGTAATCCCAGCACTTTGGGAGGCCGAGGCAGGCAGATCACGAGGTCAAGAGATCGAGACCATCCTGGCCAACATGGTGAAACCCCGTCTCTACTAAAAACACAAAAATTAGCTGGGCGTGGTGGCGCGTGCCTGTAGTCCCAGCTACTTGGGAGGCTGAGGCAGGAGAATTGCTTGAACTTGGGAGGCAGAGGTTGCAGTGAGCCGAGACTGCACCAGTGCACTCCAGCCTGGGCAACAGAGCAAGACTTCATCTCAAAAAAAAAAAAAAAAAAAAGTTGTATTTCCTTTACCTAAATATTTTATGATAATGGATATTATGTCTGGCTGGGGAACATTTTTCCTGTCTACTATTGGAAAACAGAAAGCATGTAACTCCCCCTCCTGAAGCAGTATTCGTTGGACAGGTCGACATCCAAACCGAGCCCACACGGTGTAGCATAGAAGCTGGAGTGCTGGCATGAGCAAATTCTGTTCGATAGCCCTGTGTGGAATGTAAACCGGAGCTATGGCAAGAGCTTGTGAGCGCCTCCCAGTGATGACTACCGGGACTTTGGACTAGAGAAATTCCACCTGAGGGGCATTTACTACCTCGCCATGGGACATTAGCCAAAGCTACCCCATGACTGATATGACTGAAGAACAGGAAATCAGGAAATGATTTTTTTCAGGTTTTTTTTGGACAGGCTCTCGCTCTGTTACCCAGGCTGAAATGCAGTAGTGCGATCACGGCTCACTGCAGCCTTGACCTCCAGGGCTCAGGCAATCCTCCTGCCTCAGCCTCCCAAGTAGCTGGGATCACAGGCAATACCGCCATACCCAGCTAATTGTTTTTCATTTTTTTGTAGGGATGGGGTCTCACTTATGTTGCCCAGGCTGGTCTCGAACTCCTGGGCTCAAGCGATCTTCCCATCTTGCCTTCCCAATGTGCTAGGATTACAGGTGTGAGCTGCCACACCCGGCCAGAAGGACATAAAATAATCTATGAGACTAAAATACCCACAACATCTTGGGTGATGTCAAGAAAACACTCTAACGGGGATGGTAGTGCCCAGAAGAGTTCCATAAGAAAACAGAAATCATTTATACAGGCTGGCATTACCTGGGGAAGGCAAGGAGAAGATACTTCCATGAGCAGGGAGCCTCTTTTCCCTAGGACTGACTCTGGAACTACGATGAGCAGCTGGATTCTCTAGTGCCCAAACAGCTCTCACCTGATCACCCAAGAGCTGCTGGGTTGGTGGCTAGCAGTTCCAAGGTGAACAACGCCTCATTTAGAAAGATGCCGATCTGAGGCCGGGGGCGGTGCTCACTCCTGTAATCCCATCACTTTGGGAGGCCAAGGCGGGTGGATCTCACGAGGTCAGGAGTTTCAGACCAGCCTGACCAACACAGAGAAACCCTGTCTCTACTAAAAATACAAAATTAGCCAGGCATGGTGGCACATGCCTATAATCCCAGCTACTCGGGAGGCTGAGGCAGGAGAATCACTTGAACCCAAGAGGCAAAGGTGGTAGTGAGCTGAGATTTTGCCATTGCACTGGAGCCTGGGAACAGAGTGAAACCCTGCCTCAAAAAAAAAAAAAAAAAAAAAAAAGATGCTGATCTGATAAAAGACAGTAAAAACAAATCAGCTCCATGGGCTGAATTGCATGGTTTTCCCAGCAGTGATGGGAGAATTGAACAGTGGTAAAACTCCCTGTATCTGTTCAGGGGGTTGGGTGCCAGTTTACCCTCCCCCTGTGCGTGGTGGCCAACAGCCTGGCTGTACATTTGGAAAGGAGGATAATGGAAACCTGACCTATTAAACAGTATTTCTTTGGTACACAGCCCTGTAGAACATGAGGGGTAGGCCAGGTGCTGTGGCTCACGCCTGTAATCCCAGCACTTTGGGAAGCCGAGGCAGGTGGATCACCTGAGGTCACAAGTTCCAGACCAGCCTGGCCAACATGGTGAAACTCTGTCTCTACTAAAAATACAAAAATTAGCCCAGTGTAGTGGTGCCTGCCTGTAATCCCAGCTACTTGGGAGGCCGAAGCAGGAGAATCGCTTGAACCCAGGAGATGGAGGCTGCAGCGAGCTGAGATCATGCCACTGCACTCCAGCCTGGTGACAGAGTGAGACTCCATCTCAAAAAGAAAAAAGGAAAATGAGGCCGGGCGTGGTGGCTCATACCTGTAATCCCAGCACTTTGGGAGGCCGAGGCGGGTGGATCACAGGTCAAGAGATCGAGACCATCCTGGCCAACATGGTGAAACCCCGTCTCTACTAAAAACACAAAAATTAGCTGGGCATGGTGGCACGTGCCTGTAGTCCCAGCTACTCGGGAGGCTGAGGCAGGAGAATCATTTGAACCTGGGAGGCGGAGGTTGCAGTCAGCTGAGATCGTGCCACTGCACTCCAGCCTGGGTGATAGAGCAAGACGCTGTCTCAAAAAAAAAAAGAAAAAAGAAAAAGAAAATGAGTGGTGCATTAAAGTCGGACCTCTCAACACCCATCGGAAGAACGATTCTAGGTTTGGAAGGCGACAGGAATCAACAGGCAGCCATCCCATGTGCTCCCTCAAGGTGGCCACCCGGTCCGTGAAAGGAGGGGGCATGGGGCCCTGCAGCGGTGCAGAGACGGGCTGGATCTAGCATGTTCCTCCGCACCCTCTTGGGCACATACTGCCAGAAAGAACTGTCCTGTGTGCCAGTGAGAGAGACAGACACAGCACGGGGCCATGGGGCAGATTCCCTGTAGGAGGCCCTGAACACAGCTGGCAAGTGAGGATGAGGCTGGAAGCCCTGGCGGCTACAACGGGGTCTTGAATGGACGCTGACTTGGAGTAGGCTTTGCTTACCCAGTGGAAAGTGCAAATGCTCAGAATGCCAGAGTCAAACCAGAACAGAAGACACTGCCTGGGTCTGGACGGCTCACTGTCATTTCTTCAGACCACAGAGCACACTGTACAGCCCATAATGTCCAGCTATGGGCTAGACAGACAGACAGCCTCCGCAGAGCAGTAGTTTATAAAAAAGTGGAACCCCCCGGGGCGCAGTGGCTCACACCTGTAATCCTAGCACTTTGGGAGGCCGAAGCAGGCGGATCACGAGGTCAGGCTGGTCTCGAACTTGTTGAACCCAGGAGGCAGAGGTTGCAGTGAGCCAAGATCACGCCACTGCACTCAAGCCTGGGCAACAAATCGAGACTCTTTTTTTTTTAAAAAAAAAAAAGGAAAGAGAAATGGCTTAATACATGACAAGAATTGGAACCGCTCTTCCTTTCTGTGGCCATCGCTGAAGCCGGAGTGGCCAAAATGAAGTTCAATACCTTTGTGACTTAGGACCAAAGCAAGAACCACTAAAGGCGCTGGGCGCGGTGGCTCACGCCTGTAATCCCAGCACTTTAGGAGGTCAAGGTGGGCGGATTACCTGAGGTCAGGAGTTCAAGACCAGCCTGGCCAACATGGAGAAACCCCATCTCTACATTAAAAAAATTAAATTTAATTTAATTTAAAAAAAGAACCACTAAAGGCATTTCTATGCACCTTCCATATTGGCCTCTGTGGCTCAAACGATTCTCCTGCCTCAGCCTCCTGAGTAGCTGAAATTACAGGCATGCGCCACTACACCCAGCTAATTTTTGTATTTTCAGTAGAGACGAGGTTTCACCATGTTGGTCAGGCTGGTCTCGAACTCCTGACCTTGTGATCCGCCCGCCTCGGCCTCCCAAATGATAATGAGATTATGTCTTCCCCTCTTTCCAAAGAGCTGACGCAGAAGCCTAAACGTTGCATCCATACACATCTGAAAAGATGCTGAAGTTCAGGTTGTGTGAGGTCACTTGCCAGCAAATCAACAACGTGGTCCAGGTTTCAAGGAAGAAATATGTCATCTACACTGAACGAATGCAGGGGGAAAGGCTAATAGCAAAACTGTCCACACCAGCATTCATCCCTGCCAGGCTCTTATCATTAGGCTGACACTGGACAAAGACCACAAAAAGATCCTTGAGCGTGCCAGGTGTGGTAGCTCGTGCCTGTAATCCCAGCACTTTGGAAGGCCAAGACAGGAGGATCTCTTGAGCTCAGGAGTTCTCGACCAGTAACATAGCAAGACAATGTCTCTCCTTAAAAAAAAAAAAATTTTTTTTGAGATGGAGTCTCGCTGTGTTGCCCAGAGTAGAGTGCAGTGGCATGTCTTGGCTCACTGCACTCCAGTGAGTTAAGGGTTAAGGGTTCAAGTGATTCTCCTGCCTCAGCCTCCCGAGTAGCTGGGGCTACAGGCATGTACCACCATGTCCGGCTAATTTTTGTATTTTTTGTAGAGACAGGGTTTCACCATGTTGGCCATGCGGGTCTCAAACTCCTGATCTAAAGTAATCTGCCCACCTCAGCCTCCCAAAGTGCTGGGATTACAGGCATGAGCCACCACACCTGGCCTCTACTAAAAAAATTTTTAAAAATTAGCTGGGCGCGGGCTGGGCGCAGTGCTCACAGCACTTTGGGAGGTGGATCATGAGGTCTGGAGTTCAAAATGAGCCTGGCCAATATGATGAAACCCGTCTCTACTAGAAAAAACCCCAGCCGCAAAAAAAAGGGCGTCAAAAAAGAAAAAAAAAAAAAAAAGAAAAGGAAAAAAAAAAAAAAAAAAAAAAAAAAAATACAAAAATGAGCCTGGCATGGTGGCATGCGCCTGTCATCCCAGGTGCTTGGGAGGCTGAGGCAGAAGAACTGCTTGAACCCAGGAAGCGGAGGTTGCGGTGAGCTGAGATTGGGCCACCGCACTCCAGCCTGGGTGACAGAGCAAGACTCCATCTAAAAAAAAAAATTAGCTGGGCGTGGTGACACGCACCTGCAGTCCCAGCTACTCTGGAGGCTGAGGCAGGAGGATTGCTTGAGCCCAGGAGGTGAAGGCTTCAATGAGCTGTGACTTCACCACTGCACTCTAGTCTGGGCAACAGAATGAGACCCTGTCTCAAAAGGAAAAAAAAAAAGAAAAGAAAAATCCTTGGCTAGGTATGGTGGCTTACACCTGTAATCCCAGCACTTTGGGAGGCTGAGGCGGGTGGATCACCTGAGGTCAGGAATTGGAGACCAGCCTGGCCAACGTGATGAAATCCTGTCTCTACTAAAAATATAAAAATTAGCTGTGTGTGGTGGGGCATGGTGGCTCAAGCCTGTAATCCCAGCACTTTGGGAGACTGAGGCAGGTAGATTACTTGAGGTCAGGAGTTCAAGACCAGCCTGTCCCACATGGTGAAACCCCATCTCTACTAAAAATACAAAAATCAGCTGGGCGTGGTGGCACATGCCTGTAGTCCCAGGTACTCAGAAGTCTGAGGCAGGAGAATCACTCAAACCCGGGAGGTGGAGGTTGCTGTGAGCCGAGATTGTGCCATTGTACCACAGCCCAGGCAACAGAGCAACCATCTCAAAAAAAAAAAAAAAGAAAAAGAAAAAAAAAATCTTGAATGGAAAGCCAAGCCTCTCACTATGTAGGAAATGAAAGGGGCAAATACAAGGAAGAAATTATTGAAAAAGGCAAGAATAAAGTCATCCTATATACAAACGTTCCTTAAAACTGCTAAAATGGAGAAAGAAAAAAGGAGAACTGGCAACTGAAAGGCAGCTGTCTGAAGTGGGGGGAGGGAAGGCCCGAACGGCCGGCTCACCTGCCTTCCCGCGTGTGTCCCACACTCAGCCTGGGGAGGCACCAAGGAGTGTCCCCATGGGCTATTCCTGTTTTCCTGGTGGATCTGGCTACCAGGGCTGGGAGGAAAGGGGAGTTAGTGTTTAAGGGGAAAAGAAATTCAATTTTGCAACAGGAAAAAAATGTCTGGGGGTGGGCAGTGGTGATGGTTGCACAATAGTGTGAATGTACTAAATCCCACAGAAATGCACTCTTAAAAATGCTTAAAATGGTAAATTTTATGTTATGTATGTTTTACAGTTAAAACATAAAAATTAAGATAAAAAAGCATATGCCCACTAATTACAATTAAATTACTATTTTATTTTATTTATTTTATTTTTTTGAGCCAGAGTATGGCTCTGTCACCCAGGCTGGAGTGCAGTAGCGCGATCTTGGCTCACAGCAACCTCCGCCTCCTGGGTTCAAGCGATTCTCCTGCATTCAGCCCCCTGAGTAGCTGGGATTAGAAGCATGCACCACCATGCCTGGCTAATTTTTATATTTTTAGTAGAGATGGGGTTTCACCATGTGGGTCAGGCTGGTCTCGAACTCCTGACCTTGTGATTCGCCCGCCTCGGCCTCCCAATGTGCTGGGATTACAGGCGTGAGCCAACGCACCCGGCCACAACTAAATTATTTTTTATTTTAAGTTCTGGGATACATGTACA
This sequence comes from Ateles fusciceps, assembly GCA_036589455.1. Lineage (NCBI taxonomy): Eukaryota > Metazoa > Chordata > Mammalia > Primates > Atelidae > Ateles > Ateles fusciceps. Next base: position 16,852,714 of record JAZHEH010001321.1, read on the forward strand.
GGATGTGCAGGTTTGCTCGACAGGAAAACGTGTGCCATGGTGGTTTGCTGCACCTATCAACCCATCACCTAGGTTTTAAGCCCCGCATGCATTAGCTATTTATCCTGATGCTCTCCCCTCCCCCTGCCTACCCCCACAAGCCCCAGTGTGTGTTGTGCTCCTCCCTGTGTCCACGTGTTCTTATAATTACAACTAAGTTAAAATGTATGTCCAAGAGAAGTTAATGGAAAGGATACCCAAATGGGCAACCGCTGTGTTGGGCTAGAGGAATGACGATAAACGGCTTCTGTTTCTAATCCACTCCACACCAGCTCCTTTGCAGATTTCATGGATTGCTGTGTGCCTGGCACTTTACACAGGACAATATATGAAATCCTCAAGCCAAACAGGTAGTTATTACTATCCCAGTGTTACAACTGGACTCTAAGGCTCTGACAGGTTAAGGGATTTGCCTAAGGTCACCCAGAAGATAAAAGGCGGCTGGGTGGCCGGGCCCAGCACTTTGGGAGGCCCAGGCAGGTGGATCACCTGAGGTCAGAAGTTTGACACCAGCCTGGCCAACATGGCGAAACCTCGTCTCTACTAAAAATACAAAAATCAGCTGGGCATGGGGATACGTGCCTATAATCCCAGCTACTCATGAGGCTGAGGCAGGAGAATCGCTTGAACCTGGGAGATGGAGGTTGCAGTCAGCGGAGATCGTACCACTGCACTCCAGCTTGGGGAGAGAGACTCCGCCTCAAAAAAAAAAAAAAAATGTGGCTGGGAAAAACCCAGTTCAGCTGACTCCAAAGACAGTACATTTTCTTCCATGTGGCAATCCCCCTAAAACCACCACCTCACTCGGCCCCACCCTCACCTGGACTTAAAAGACTTCTTTTTTTTTTTTTTTTTTACAGGGTCTCGCTCTGTCACCCAGGCTGGAGTATAGTGTTGCAGCCATAGCTCACTGCAGCCTTAAACTCCTGGACTCAACTAATCCTCCTACCTCAGTCTCCCACACAGCTTGGGCTACAGGCATGCATCGTCATGCCCAGCTAATTTATTTTTATTTTTTGCAGAGATGGGGGTCTCGCTATATTTCCCAAGCTGGTCTCAAACTCCTGGGCTCAAGCGATCCTCCTCCTTAGCCTCCCAAAGCATTAGGAATACAGGCATGAGCTACCATGCCCAGCCATAAATGGTTTTCCAAAGTTTCAAAAACAAGGCTGATTAGGCTTCCCTATTGATAAGAAAGTACTTCTTCCAGATTTCATGACCAGCACAGAACAGAGCAATGTCCCACAGTGGCTGATGCAACAGGTGGGCCCAGCCCTTCCAGAGGACCCTGGAGCCCCTCACCCCAATCATTCTCCCATGTCCTTATCTACCCCCTCCTACAAATTTCAATGATGAAGGGGGCTCCCCAAACCCTCCCCGTGCCACCAGCCCCATACCATGTCCGTGGTGTAAGAGGTGGGAACACAGCAGTGTCTGTGTCCCCATCTAAGCCCTCCCCCAACCTCTGCCACCAGACAAAAGTTCCAAATGTGAGGGGCTGGCTGGTCTCGGTGGCTCACGCCTGTAATCCCAGCACTTGGGGAAGCCAAGGTAGGCGGATCACCTGAGGTCAGGAGTTCGAGACCAGCCTGACCAACATGGAGAAACCCCGTCTCTACTAAAAATACAAAATTAGCCGGGTGTGGTGGCGCATGTCTATAATCCCAGCTACTCAGGATGCTGAGGCAGGAGAATCACTTAAGCCCAGGAGGCGGAGGTTGCAGTAAGCCGAGATCAGCCATTGCACTCCAGCCTGGGTGACAAAAGCAAAATTCCATCTCAAACAAACAAAAATGTGAGGGGCTGTGTGACCTCTAGAGAGGGAGAGTAGTGCTGGGCTGCGAGTGGGCTGGGAGAGCAGCGGCTGTAGCTGAAGATAAAAGAGGGAGGAATTTGTCAGGGAGGGAAAGTAAGACAAGCCTTTCGCCTCCCGCCTCTGAGCTCCAGAAGTTTTCTGCTCCTGGGACCCCACAAGGTTGGGGGGTGGGGTGGGGACTGCCAGTTGATAAAAGTTGGGGAACAGGAAGCAGGAAGGAGGCTGGGGTCAATGGTGCAGCAGAGACCACAAGGGACTCAAGTCACCCAGGGGAAAGTGGCAGAACAGGGCAGCTTCCCTGCAATGACAGCAGCACTCCCACCTTCCCCAGAAAGACGGAGAGGCATTCCTGTTTATCTGCAGTGGGCTGAATGGTGGCCCCTGCAAAGATAGGCCTTAACCCCCAGGACCTGGACATTATTTGGAAAAATAATAATGTGGAAAATGGGTCTTTGCAGATATAAGTGAGTTAAAGATCCTGGAATGATTACTACCTGAATTATCCAAGGGAGCCCCAAAGCCAAGGACAAGTGCGCTTATAAGAGACAGAGACCCAGACACATGGAGGAGACATCCTTGTGAAGACAAGAGGCAGAGACGATGATACAGCCACAGGCCAAGATATGCTGGAGCCCCCAGAAGGAAGAGCCAAGAAAGACTCTCCACAGCCCTGGAGGGAGCAAGGCCCTGCTGACGCCTTAATTTTTAACTGTTGGCCTCCAGAACTGTGAGAGAATACATTTCTTTTTTTTTTTGAGTTGGAGTCTCACTCTGTCACCCCAGGCTGGAATGCAGTGGTGTGATCTCAGCTCACTGCAACCTCCGCTTCCCGGGTTCAAGCGATTCTCCCTGTAAGAGAATACATTTCTGTTTTCTTTTTTTAATTTTTCTTTTTATTTGAGATGGGTCTCACTCTGTCTCCCAGGCTGGAGTGCAATGGCGCGATCTCAGCTCACTGCAAGCGCCATCTCCTGGGTTCAAGTGATTCTCCTCCCTCAGCCTCCTGAATAGCTGGGACCACAGGTGCATGCCATCACACCCGACTAATTTTTCTATTTTTAGTAGAGATGGGGTTTCACCACATTCACCAGCATGGTCTCAAACTCCTGACCTCAGGTGACTCACCCACCTCAGCCTCCCAAAGTGCTGGGATTACAGGCGTGAGCCACCTTGCCTGGCTAATTTCTGTTTTTTTTGCTGTTTTTTCTAGTGACAGGATCTTGCAATGTTGCCCAGGTTGTAGTGCCATGGCTACTCACAGGCTCGATCATGGCTCACTGCAGCCTCCAACTCCTAGGCACAAATGATCCTCCGACCTCAGCCTCCCTAGTAGCTGAAACTATATGCATGCACATTTCTGTTGTTTGTAAGCCAAAAAGTTTGAGATTATTTGTTACAGCAGCCACAGGAGGTTACCACAGGTTGGGCATCCCAAATCTGAAATCTAAAACGTTCCCAAATCCAAAATTTTTGAGTGCCATCATGCTCAAATACAAAGCTCCTTGGAGCATTTCAGATGTCAGATGTGTGGACGTGGGATGCTCAGCTGGTAAGCGTATAATGCAAATATTCCAAAATCCAAAATCCAACACATTTCTGGTTCTAAGCATGCTGGATAAGGGATTCTTGACCTGTACACCATCCCTCCAGGACCAAAAATCCCAGACAGGTCCCTCCCTTTCCGCGTCTCCTCCCCCGCTGCCCCACTCCTGGCACCCCCACTCTCCCAGCATTTTCTCTAAGTGGATGCACTCTCCCCCAATATGAGTGAAACAGAAGCCAACTGAAATACCACTTTAGAAATGCCACACCCTTCACTCTGATCACTCCCCCTGTGCTCTGAATTTAATAGGAAGGCCAGGCATGGTGGCTCACACCTGTAATCCCAGCAATTTGGGAGGCTGAGGCAGGTGGATCATCTGAGGTCAGGAGTTTGAGACCAGCCTGGCCAACATGGCAAAACCGCATGTCTACCAAAAATACAAAAATTAGCTGGGCCTGGTGGCACGCACCTGTAATCTCAGCTACTCGGGAGGCTGAGGCATGAGAATCGCTTGAACCCAAGAGGTGGAGGTCGTAGTGAGCTGAGATCTCGCCCACTGCACTCCAGCCTGGGCGACAAAAGTGAAACTCTATCTCAAAAAAACAAAAAAAACAAAAAAAAAATACACAGAAAGTATGTAATAGGAAAAGGTACCCATTTCCAGGAGACCTGACCCTCATCCGAGGTGGTGAGGTTGTCCCTTCTGGGGTGGGAGGGGAGTTTCACGCATATCCAGCCAGAGCAGCTGGAAGAGGAAGTTTTCACAGGCCCCAGGGACGGTGCTTGTGCTGGCCCTCAGGGAGGGGAGAGTGGCTCATTATTTTGGTAGGACCCACAGCAAGCCACAGTGTTTAGCTGCAATTAAAAAGGGGGGCAGTGGGGTTCCTGGGTTTTTTATTTTTTTCCATCTTGAAACTGGCATACTTCTGATATGATTGGGGGGATTTCCACCAACCAAATTAAAGACAATTGAGTCTTAGTGTTAACTGTAGGGAGAAAAGTGGCGTTTTACAACCTTCACTATTTATGAAACACTGTCACCGGTACCAAGGTGACAATATTTTCCTCCCTCTCAAACAAGCCAGGCTCTGCCATCCTCCAGTGGGCAGGGCCCTGCGTCGTCTCATCCATCCTGGGGCACTGCTTCTAGACCATCTTCTCTAACAGCTTCGCTGGGAAACATGCGTATCCCCTGGGGAGTAGCTGAAGCCACCCTCCTGAATGAAAGAGCTTTTTTTTCTTGTTTCTTTTTTTTTTTTTTTGAGATGGAGCCTCATTCTGTTGCCCAGGCTGGAGTGCAGTGGTGCAATCTCAGCTCACGGCAACCTCCACCTTCCGGGTTCAAGCGATTCTCCTGCCTCCGCCTCCTGAGTAGCTGGGATTACAGGTGGTCGCCGCCACACCCAGGTAATTTTTATTTATTTAATTTATTTATTTTAGCAGAAATGGGGTTTCTCCATGTTGACCAGGATGGTCTTGAACTCCTCCTGACCTCAAGCGATTCGCCGGCCTTGGCCTCCCAAAGTGCTAGGATTATAGGCGTGAGCCACCGCGCCCAGCCTGAAAGAGCTTTCTGAAGGTCCCCACGTTAAGGAAACATTTGCTGGGGCCCCCAAACCCCTCCCGCAGGCCCACACCGGCAGCTGGCCTCAGGGAGGGAGCGAACCGCTCTCTACACAGAAATGGTTTTGAAAATAAGAAAAGCCAAGGGGAATTGCTTCATCCGTTGCACTTTCACTTCTCCCTTTCACTGTGCAATTGAAGAAAAACAAGGTCAAGCAGGAACTGATCTCTCACCATTCCCATTCCCACCCCCACGAATTTCCTCAGACACACTTGTGTGAAAGCGAACTGGCTCTGGCGGCTGGCCTCCAACTATTGGTGGCCTGTCTGTCCTGTAAGCCCCCCCAAGGGCCAATGCCCTCCCAGTCTGCCTGCCTTGTCCTTAGCAGAGCCCCTGGCCCCCCGTGGATCTCAGGAAACACTTGCTAAACTCAGTGCAAGAGAAGAAACCGAGCCCACAGCTTAGTGCAAAGACCTGGCGGCGTGGACTGAGGCTGCAGAAACACAGAAACGCAGCTTGTCCTGCTAGACGGGACATCTGCATGGTTGGGAGTACCTCTGGCGCACGTGCCCTATCTAAAAACATCTAAGTGAGCAGTGTGGCCTATTTCTGAACATGAGCTGAGGGGTCAGGCAAGTGGGGGCTCAGAAGGAGGCTAGCTTAGTTGTCTCTAGAGCAGGCAACTGGGTTGCTGTGTGTTAGATTTTTCAGAGGTGGGCTCCCGCTCTGTTACCCAGGCTGGGGTGCAGTGGCACTATAATAGCTCACTGCAACCTTGAACTCCTGGTTTCAAGTGATCCTCCTGTCTGGGCCTCCCAAAGCACTGGGATGACAGGTCTGAGCAACCACTCTCAGCCACAGTTGGGTTTAAGAGCACTCCTCCGGCACACCAAAGTATCTTCCATCACTCTGTGAAAGTACCCAAAGAGGACCAAGCCCAGGACGCCTCGGTAGGCCTCTCACCTGCCAAGGTGGCTGGAATCCTAACACCAAGAAATCAAACTCCAGCGGGCCATGGAAATGCTAAGGGGTTGGCATTTCTGCTCTAGAACAAGCCAAAGGAAAAGCTCTATTTATATCTCCTTGCATTTGGTCGCAGCCTCATCAACCGAAAGAACCTTCCTCCCCACTCAACACATCAATCAAATTGGGGAGGGGGTGTGAATGGCAGCAGCGGGTGTTACAGGGGAGTCTCCAGGGGTTTCTTAGAGGCTGCTCTCTGAAAGGTCGTCCCCCGCCAAGAGAATTACTAGGACATTCTCCTTCCCCCGCAAGCAACAGCACCCCCAGATGATTAAATGCGCTGGCGTCGGAAAGAGCTGGGATGTGGTGGAGCTACTTGTAAACTGTGTGGGTTGGTGAGTTATTTAACTTTTCTTAGCCTTCGCTTCCTTAACTGCAAAATGAAGACAACGCCACTCAGCTCCTACGGTCGTCCAACCGAAACCGCAAAGGTAAGAACGATCCGATCCGTTCTTTGCGGGAGAAACGTCCCTGTGGTACCGTTAATTGACAAGAACACCAAGGCACCGTCAGGCACCCACTCTCCTGGAAGACAGCAGGTTAGCCCTCGGTTTCAAAGTCCCTTAGGAGCAGTAATCCTTCCCCCTCCGAGAGCCCTGAGAAAGGAAAACGAGCCCACTCCCACTCCAGCCCACAGCACACCCGCCTCACATCCACGCGTGGCTGTGCCCAGTATCTGAGGTGGGACTTCTCAGGAGCCCGCGGGAAGAAACCTCCCTTGATGAAGTCTGGTGGGGTTCAAGATCCACAGGTCCCTCCTTCCAGGAACACCTGCACCAAGTGAAGGCTGCCCGATCAGCCCAGGTCTCCATCCGCAAACTGGGCAGACCCTAAGGGTGACACGCGAGGACCCGTACCTTGGCCGCTCCAGGGCGCCCCCAACCCGCGACCCCGGAAATCTCGCCCCTACCTGCTCCACCCTCGCCCCACCCAGAGCGCACCTTTCGGCGGGATCTCCCAGCGACCCTTCCCCCGGTTCTTTGGACCCCCGCTCCCCGCCCCGCAGCGCCCCATCCTGGTGCCCACGAAAGCTCATCCTAGTTCCCCTCTTCTTGATCTCAAAGGAGGAGGGGCAGATGAGGAAGTCTAAATAAAAACAGGAAACTCGATTTTTTAAAAAAGCCTCATTCAGGCTGAATTACGGGTAAGAGTATTAAAAAAAAAAAGTCCGGAAATGCAAAGCTGAGGGGCGGTTTTGCCGGCGTAACCCCGGCTCGGCCGCAGATCCGGGGCTGATCTCGCCGGCAGCAAACGCGGCAAGCTGCGCAGGCGGCCCGGGACGGGAGGCGGGGCGCGGGTCCAGGCGCTGGGAGGGAGCCCCGGAAACTTCCACCCCGGCCCCGCTCCAGCCCCGCTCCCCGCTTGCCCAGGCTGGGAAGGGCGCACAGGACCCCGGCGCCGGCGAGCTGCTGCGCGGCCCTCTCTCCGCTCCAGGGCACTCAGGCGACATCGCCAGTGGGAGCGCAGCCGGGACCCCGCCAGGAGGAGCGTAGGAGTCCCCGGTCCTCTCGCCAGCGCCCGGACGGGCGCACGCGGTGAGCGCCTCCAGCCTCCTGGAGCTTCGGCCGGCGCACCGGAGGCCGCACCGCCGCTGGGAACGCAGCCGGGCGGGGCGGACCAGGCGCGCAGTGCAGGCACCTGGGAGCTGCGCGCGCCCCTCTCGGCGGGCCCACGGGGGACGGCCCCGGGCCTCCAGGGCAGCCCCCGCCCAGGTCCCAGAGGCCCGGACCCCGGGGTGCCCGGGGTCCGGCTCGCTAGACGCAGGGAGGCGCACACAGCAGGGCGCACGGGCTGTGTGTGCCGGAGAGACGCCCGCCAGCCCGCCCCGCGGCCCAGAGCGCAGCCCTGACTCCCGAGGCCCCTGGCCCGGGTCCTCTTCCCACCTCCCCCGACGCAGCCAGCGGCGTCGCTTACCGGTCCCGGCGCAGCTGACAGGGCTGGGCGGCTCGGCTCGCGGCCGCTCGGAGCAAAGGCTCTGGGCGCGAGTGAGCCTCGAGGGAGGGAGGCGGGGCGCGGCGGGACGGCCCCCTCCTGCAGCCAGCCCGCACCCTCCACTTCCCACTTTGTTTCCTTTTCTCTTGCAACAGGAAAACAACAGGTCCCCCAGCGCCTGCCTTCCACCCTCCGCCCACACCCCGAGCTCGCCTGCCGCTGGAGGGGCCTCATCCCAGGTGCCTTTGGAAGCTGCACCTTGCCCGGCTTCAAAACAAGTGTTCTTTTTATGCAAAGGAAAACAACCAAATAAAGGTCCTAAGCGCTCCACCTTCACACAGCAAAGAATTTCAACAGCAGCGAGAGAAGGGCCGAGAGCGGGGAGAGGGAGAGGGGGTAACTGCAGCTTTAGGCACCCAGGGGCCCCAAGCGCCACTGCGAGGTGTATGGCTGTGGGAGACCAGCATGTGCCACCCCAAAATATACTAATTCGGCATTTTTGAGGGGATTATTCTTAGAAACTGCAGGCACAGGAGTAGCTCTGAAGAGCTGTCCTTTTGTAAAATGATTTTTATCTGCAAAGAAAATCTCCAGGCCTGGCGCTGTGGCTCACTCCTGCAATCCCAGCGCTTTGGGAGGCCGAGGCGGAAGGATGGCTTGAGCCCAGAAATTCGGGCCAGCCTGAGCAACATAGGGAGACCCTGTCTCTACAAAAAAATTTAAAAAGTAGCCAGTCAGGGTGGTGCACGCCTTGTAGTTCCAACTAATCAGGAGGCCGAGGTGGGAAGATAGCTTAAGCCAGGGAGATGGAGGCTGCAGTGATCCATGATCGCGCCACTGCACTCCAGCCTGGGAATCAGAGTGAGACCCTGTCTCAAAAACAGAAAAGAAAAGGGAAATCCCCATTGGTAAAGTATTAGCATCAGGCTGAAGGCTGCTAAGAGCTAACTTTTCTTAGCTGAGAAATTTTCCCTGCATAGGAAAACAAGCAAGCTTCATTCACCATACTCTCTCCCCCGTCACTCTCCCTTAACTTCTGTATCACCTCCGCAGGAGCCCAAGCCTCTATTCCTTTTTTTCTTTTCTTTTTTTCAAGACAGAGTCTTGCTCTGTCGTCCAGGCTGGAGTGCAGTGGCCCGATCTCGGCTTACTGCAATCTCTGCCTCCGGGTTTCAAGCGATTCTCCCGCCTCAGCCTCTTGAGTAGCTGGGATGACAGGCATTCGCCACCAATCCCGTCTAATTTTTTTTCCTGCCCCCAAAAAAAGAAAGAGAGAAAGAGAGGCCCAGAGGCCATTACTCCAGCCAGGAAAGGGGAGAGGGCTTGGGTAAGATGGAGTGGCTTGTTAAATGGTCCCAGGTTTTATTTATTTATTTATTTATTTATTTGGTTTTTTGAGACAGGGTCTCGCTCTGTCACCCAGGCTGGAGTGCAGTAGCACGATCTCAGCTCATGGCAACCTCTGCCTGGCCGGGCATGGTGGCTCACGTCTGTAATCCCAGCACTTTGGGAGGCCGAGGCAGGCGGGTCACCTGAGGTCAGGAGTTTGAGACCAGCGTGGCAAAACCCCGTCTCTACTAAAAATACAAAAATTAACCAGGCATGGTGGCACGAATCTGCAGTCCCAGCTACTTGGAAGGGTGAGGCCCGCATCCGGCCTGGTCCCAGTTTTCTAGGTTCAGGCTGCAGGTTCTGTATTCTCAAGTGGACACTTGCAGAGGAGCCAGGAGGGACTATAGGTCCCTTTTGGGAGGAACATTGGGTCTGACCCCAGGAATGCACACTAACACCCTTCACAGTGGAGCGTCTGAGGCTTGCAGCCTCACACCTGCCCCAGGCTCAGATCACTGGGCCTTAGCTGGGGTCTCTTCAAGGATGCCAAGAGCCAGAAGACCAATGGACGCTCGCTCGAAGGAACTCTGACGGCCAAGCGAGCAGCCTGTCCCGAGGTTTCCTAACACCTGGCCCCATCCATGCTTTTGCTAGGCTGCACTTTCAATGCTGCCCTCTGGTCTTCAGAGTTCATTGCAAGAAACAGCCAGGTAAGGAATGCTTTCACATCCTCCAAAGGAACTCTTCATTGAATATGTATGTGCTGACAGCAATTCAAGTCAAGCTTTTTACTGTGCGAGACGCTGCCAGGAGAATGGAGCCATGCCAAATTGCCAAGCGCTAAGATGGGCTTCACATATTGTTCCCTTTGATCCCCCATGAAGGAACTACGCCCCCCAAAATACACCTCTTTGACATAAATATTTTTTAGCTGAAGGCAATTAAGAAGCAGCAAGCAGATGAAGAGATCTTTCTATCCTCTCCCCCTTTCTGCCTGATAAATAAAATTTGCAGGAGGCCATTGATTTGCATAAGTACCCTGTACTGGGTCCAACAGACCAAACCAATATGGAGTCATTCATGCTAAATGAAACTAATTAACTTAAGAGTATATTCACGTAGCAAATAGCTGAGTTTTGGTCAGTTACAGCAGCTAAGCTTTAATAGATCTTAGGTGGCCAGCTGATTCAAACAAGGCAAACACTGTAACCAATTAAGCTCCATACCTTACTTCTGTTTTTCATCCATAAACACTATGTTACTGGCTGAAGTCCTTTAAACCTGTCCCTGGTTCTTAGGGACTCCCAATGTTAGACTCATTAACAGGTGAGGCAGCGGTAGCTCACGCCTGGAATTCCAACACTTTGGGAGGCTGAGGTTAGAGGATCAAGACCAGCCTGAGCAACATAGTGAGATCTCATCTTTATAAAGAAATACAAAATTAGCCAGGCATGGTGGCATGCACCTGTAGTTTTACTTACTTGGGAGACTGAGGAAGAGGAGGATCGCTTGAGCCCAGAATTTCAAGATTGCAGTGAACTGTGATCTCACCTCTGCAATTCAGCCTGGTGGACAAAGTGAGACGCTGTCTCTAAAAAAAATAATAGCAAGTAGAATCATGAATAAAAGTCAGTTAAGATCTGTAAACTAGATTTGTTGTAATCTTGACTTTTAAAAGATTATTATTATTATTGTTATTATTTTGAGACAGGATCTCACTTTGTCACCCGCCTCCCATCTGCCCACCTCGACCTCCCAAAGTGCTGGGATTACAGGTGTGAGCCACCTCACCTGGGCATAACAATGAATTTTCAAGAAGTGACAAGACAAGGGAAAGCAGGTTTAGGCTTTCAGGGGTGGGCAACTGTGGGAAGGTAAATATATGGGAGAAAATGAATGGAGGAAGGTTTGTTTGTAGACTCTTCTGGTGACTCTGAGCTGATAAGCATTGTCTCCAGTAAAGTAGAATTTATATCCTGTATTTAGGTATGCAAAAAGTCAAGACTGGACCAGGCGCGGTGGCTCTACTAAAAATACAAAATTAGTCGGGTGTGGTGGCGGGCACCTGTAGTCCCAGCTACTTGGGAGGCTGAGGCAGGAGAATTGCTTGGACCAGGGAGACAGAGGTTGCAGTGAGCTGAGATCAGGCCACTGCACTCCAGCCTGGCAACAGAGCAAGACTCCGTCTCAAAACAAAAAAAAAAAAAAAAAAAAATTCATTATTCTTTGTTGAAGATGCTATGTCGAAGATAAGCCAGAGTTCTGAGCCACTGCTTCAGGTCACCTTTCATTGAGGTTTCTTCCTCGCTATGTGCACTGCATGTGTTAATAAACTTGCTTGGTTTTCATGTGAATCTGCCGTTTTGTAAAGTGGTATGTCCTAACTACGAACTTAAGGGGGCCGAGGAGAAGTTATATTTTCTCCCTGATACCCACAACAGCCCAGAAACGTAAATCTTATCATCCCCCAATTTACGGATGAGAAAACTGAGGCTCAGGAAGGTTAAGTCCTTTTAGGACCACACCATCTATAAATGTCTATAATAATTTCTTCCAGACCCTTGGTCATGATGACCCATGGTCATCATGCCATGGGTCTCCTTAGTCCTCGGTCCTAACAAGTTTCAATTTCAGCCGGGCAACGTGGCTCATGCATATAATCCCAGCACGTTGGGAGGCCAAGCTGGGTGGATCACCTGAGGCCAAGAGTTCCCGGACAGCCTGGCCAACATGGCAAAACCCCGTCTCTCCTAAAATAATAATAATAATATGGCCAGACATGGTGGCTCATACCTATAATCCCAGCACTTTGGGAGGCTGAGGTGGGTGGATCACAAGGTCAGGAGTTCGAGACCAGCCTGGCCAAGATGGTGAAACCTCATCTCTTCTAAAAATACAAAAATTAGCCAGGGGTGGTGGCACATACCCAGCTACTCAGGAGGCTGAGGCAGGAGAATTGCTTGAACCTGGGAGGCAGAGGTTGCAGTGAGCCAAGATTGTGCCACTGCACTCTAGCCTGGGCAACAGAGCAAGCCTCTGTCTCAAAAAAACCAAAACAAAAATTAGCCAGGCCTGGTGATGGGCACCTGTAATCCCAGCTACTTGGGAGGCTGAGGCAGGAGAATTGCCTCAGTGAGCTGAGATCATGCCATTGTACTCCAGCCTGGGCAACAAGAGTAAAACTCCTGCGTCCAAAAAAAAAAAAAAAAACAAGTTTCACTTTCCTGAAAACCTAATACACTTCCTTTTTGAGACTGTGGCCCTAGGGACTTATCATATCCCTCTCTTTTGCTTGGGGCACCAGGAAGCTTAAGATAAATTTAACATTCAAGCTGGGCAAGTGGTGTCTCATGCCTGTAATCCCAGCACTTTGGGAGGCCAAAGTGGGCGGATCATGAGGTCAGGAGTTCGAGACCAGCCTGGCCAACATGATGAAACCCTGTCTCTACTGAAAAAACAAAATTTGCCAGCCATGGTGGCAGGTGCCTGTAGTCCTAGCTACTCGGGAGGCTGAGGCAGGAGAATCGCTTGAACCCAGGAGATGGAGGTTGCAGTGAGCCAAGATTGCGCCACTACACTCCAGGCTGGGTGACAGAGTAAGACTCCATCTCAAGAAATAAATAAATGTAACATTCAAGAACAGCCGTCATCGCTCCTCGAGTTCCTGATAGAATTGCCCACTGCCTTCCTCGGCAGTTTCTGAGCTCTTCCACTTTATTTTTAACCGTCATCATGAGTGTCTTGGAGGAAGCTACCTCAAGTTCCCTTTGTCAAGAAAACGAACTCGTGGCAGTGGAGAGTGGACAGCAATCCTAGAAGAAAAATGGCCCATCAGCTGCAGGAAAGCCAATCAGCATGCATCACTCACATCAGCTCTGGAGCCTCGGCTCCTTTCTCGGGGGAATTAGTGCTGATTGGGAAATACCTTGGCCATACTTGATGGAAGAGAAAGGAGGCCTTAGTCATTAATGGGTGGGGCTGGTGAGTGGCCGACTGCAGGCCCATCCGAAGAGCTTCTCAGGCCTCCAGGCCTATTCCTTTTCTTTTTTTGAGACGGAGTCTTGTTCTGTCACCCAGGCTGGAATGCAGTGGCACAACCTCGGCTAACTGCCACCTCTGCCTCCTGGGTTCAAGCAAGTCTCTTGCCTCAGCCTCCCGAGTAGCTGGGATTACAGACACCCACCACCAAGCTGGAAATGATAAGACAATTTTTGTATTTGTATTTATTTATTTATTTTTGAAACAGAGTTTCACTCGTTGCCCAGGCTGGAGTGCAATGGCATGATCTCGGCTCACCACAACCTCTTCCTCCCAGGTTCAAGTGATTCTCCTGCCTCAGCCTCCCGAGTGGCTGGAATTACAGGCATGCGCCACCACACCTGGCTAATTTTGTATTTTAAGTAGAGATGGGGTTTCTCCCTGTTGGTCAGGCTGGTCTCAAACTCCCGACCTAAGGTGATCTGCCTGCCTTGGCCTCCCAAAGTGCTGGGATTACAGGCGTGAGCCACCACACCTGGCCATAATTTTTGTATTTTTAGTAGAGATGGGATTTTGCCATGTTGGCAATCTAGGCAAGAACTCCTGACCTCAGGTGATCCACTTGCCTCAGCCTCCCAAAGTGTTGGGATTACAGGCGTGAGCCATCGTGCCAGCCCAGGCCTTCTTCTTTCCCAGAACCCTCTCAGGCAGAACGTCCCTGCAGAACTTCCCCTCCAAAAGCCAAGCAACTCACAGCTTCACATAAACACTGCAAATATTTTTGCTCTGCTCAACCCGGAGTGGCTTCACCACCACCACCCACACATGCCCGCAAGAAGGGTTATCTCAGGGCAGCACTCTGAGCACCCAGGCAGTGGGGGATGCAGGTGTGAAGAGCCCACTTCTTCAGTCGCTGAACAAAGGACTCCAGACACCTGCCCCCATGCCCCATCCTGGCAGGAAGCCCACTTTGCTGGGCGTGGGTCTTTTCCTCCCAGGCAAGGCAGAAACTTCCAGCTCGAGTTCTTACCCTTTTGCTTTGGCCAGAAAAAGTGTGGTGAAAGTGCTGGCATTACTGGGGTTAAGAGACAGGGTTTTCCCATGTTGACCAGGCCGGTCTGGAACTCCTGACCTCCAGTGATCCACCCGCCTTGGCCTCCCAAAGTGCTGGGATTACTGGGGGTTAAGAGCACCTTCCTTGGAAACAAAACTGCCTGGACTGCCACTGTGGAGCTGTGTGGCCTCAGGCGACTTAACCTCTCTGCCTCTGCCTCCTCATCTGTAGCCTGGGGATGCTAATAATGGTGCCCAACTTTCAAAACTGTTGTTGGGGCGAAGTGAATTCATATATGTACAATGCTGATAACTGTGCATGACATGGAGGGCACCCTCAGAAAATGAGTTTCTGAGCCATCCTTCTAGTTACATTCTACAACAGCATCTTTGGACTTTGCAGGATTGGATATTTCTGCTCCAAAGAATTTTTTTTAATCAATCTTTCCTTCCTCCCTTCCTTCCTTCCTTCCTTCTTTTCTTTTTCTTCCTTCCCTCCCTCCCTTCCTTTCTCTCTCACTTTCTTTCTTTAAATGGAGTCTCGCTCTGTCATCCAGGCTGGAGTGCACTTGCACCATCTCGGCTCACTGCAACCTCCACCTCCCAGGTTCAAGCGATTCTCCTGCCTCAGCTTCCCAAGTCGCTGGGATTACAGATGTGCACCACCACACCTGGCTAATTTTTTGGATTTTTAGTAGAGGCAGGGTTTCACCATGTTGATCAGGCTGGTCACGAACTCCTGACCTTTGATCCGTCTGCCTTGGCCTCCTAAAGTGCTGGGATTACAGGCATGAGTCACCACGCCTGGCCTTTCCTTCTTCTCTCTCTGTTTTTCTTTTTTTTTCTCTCTTTCTTTCCCTTCTTTCCTTCCCCTCCCTTCCCTCCTTCTTCCTTCCCTACTTCCTTCCTTCCCTCCTTCCTTCCTCCCTCCTTCCTTCCCTCTTTCTTTCTCTCTTTTTCTTTGAGATAGGATCTTGTTCCCCAGGCTGGAGTGCAGTGGTGTGACCATGGCTCACTGCAGCCTTGACCTATTGGCTCCAGCAATCCTCTGCGCAATACAGCCTCCCAAATAGCTGGGACCGCAGGCGTGCGTCACCACAGCCAGCTAATTTTTTTTATTTTTGGAGATGAGGCCTCGCTATGTTGGCCAGGCTGGTCTTGAACTCCTAGGCTCAAGCGATCCACCTTCCTTGGCCTCCCAATGTGCTGGGATGACAGGCATGAGCCACCGCACCTGGCCAAGAGCACTTTTCAGTAGCAGCAACATCAGGTTGTGACATGCTAGTGTGCTGGAGAAACATTCAGTGGGTCAAGTGTGAAAAAATAGAACAGAGGCTGGGCGCAATGGCTCACGCCTGTCATCCCAGCACTTTGGGAGGCCAAGGTGAGTGGATCACCTGAGGTCAGGAGTTTGAGACCAGCCTGGCCAACATGGTAAAACCCTGTCTTTATTTAAAATACAAAAATCAGCTGGGCATGGTGGTACACGCCTGTAGTCCCAGCTACTCAGGAGGCTGAGGCACCAGAATCACTTGAACCTGGGAAGTGCAGGTGGCAGTGAGCTGAGATTGTGCCACTGCACTCCAGCCTGGGCAACAGACTGAGACTCCGTTTCAAAATAAATAAATTAATTTAATTAAATTTAAAGAGAGAACAGAAAGACAATGTCAGGCTGCACTCCCTGTAGTAAGGGCGGGTGTTCCTCCCCCAGGCTTTGGTTCCGTTCCTGGGTGTGAGTGTGTGTGAGATGTCAGATGTGTTTCTTACTGTAGGTTCCAGTCAGCACAACTAGAAGCTGCTGCCCTGAACCACGCAAGAATGATGGCAAAGAAAGGGCAGAGCAGATGCTTAGAGAACAAGGCCAAGGTCATATTCCACTCCTTGTAAGTCTGACTTGCAAGGACCCAGGCTCCAGGGAGAGCCGAGAGGTGGCCAGTCGGGAATACCTGGGGTAAAGGAGTCAGGAGTCTCTGGCCTTGCAGCCTCCATCCCCAGGTTGTGACCGATGGGCTGCAGAGTGACGCAGAGGGTCGGGGGCTGTGGGGTTTGCAGGTGGAGGGGATGGTACCCCTTGCACTTGATGGTGGGCCAGAGCAGACAGCTTAGAGGCGGCCAGGTGCTCCAGGCCTCCAGGGCAGGAATGAGCTGGTGAAGATTGTGTTTCTGGGTCCAACTAGATGGGGGCTCCACAGAAATTCTTTTTGTTTTTTTGAGACAGAGTTTCACTCTTGTTGCCCAGGCTGGAGTGCGATGGCGCAATCTCGGCTCACCACCACGTTTGCCTCCCGGGTTCAAGTGGTTCTCCTGCCTCAGCCTCCCAAGTAGCTGGAATTACAGGTATTTGACACCACACCTAATTTTGTATTTTTAGTAGAGACGGGGTTTCTCCATGTTGGACCGGCTGGTCTCGAACTCCTGACCTCAGCTGATCCGCCCGCCTCAGCCTCTCAAAGTGCTGGGATTACAGGTATGAGCCAACATGCCCGGCTCAGAAATTCCTTCTGTAAAACACACATACTCAAAACCCAGGCTACCTGGGTTCACATCCCTGCCCCACCATCTTCGGCTGTGTGACCTTGAACCAGCCACTTCTGCCTCAGTTTCCCCATCTGGCACAAGGGAACAATAACAGTTCTCTGACCCAGGGCTAGGGGGAGGGTTCAATGAATCCATAGTCCTGCTTCTGATGCAAAGTTCAAGAGGTGGTGGAGGAGGTGGGGGGCAGCAGAGTTTGGGGTCAGGAACCTGGATTCAACCCCATGCCTGCCATACACTGGAGGTGGTGACCCCCGGCTTTGCAACACTGATTCATTCAGCAAGTGTATATCTTGCAGCAAGCTGTACCTGTTACATTTGGGCTCCAGCCCTGGACAAGCCCCAGATCTGCCGCCCCCGCAACCCCCTGGAGTTTATACTCGAGTAAGGAAGAGAAACTAAGAAGAATAAAAATAAGATACAGTGTCATGCTGCAAAGAAATGTGAGACAGGTTAGGAGGGGAGAGAGGGGAAGGGGGACTACCCAGCCAGGAAGGCCTCCCTGAGGTCAGGATACCGGAGCTGAGCACTGATCTGGAGGAGCGGACCAAGGAGAAGCTGCACAGGTCTCGAAGGCCAGAGCAACGCAGGCTTTGGGACGAGACTGCGCAAAGGCCCCAGCAGCGGTGGCATGCTGGAGGCCGGGAGGCCCGGGGTAGGTGCAGATAGCAAGGAGGACTGGGGAGGGGGCAGCTGAGGATTTGGGATTTGACCGAAAGAGCACTGAGAAGCAAAGGGAAGGTTCCAGCTGAGCCAGGGAGTGGTGGGACTGTGATTGCCACGTGAAAAGCCTGCAGTAGACACACATAGATTTCCTTGCTCAGTCAGATGAAAAGGCCTAGAAGCAGCAACACCCCAGGAGCAGGGAGAGTGCACCAGCATCTGGAGCTTGGTTTCTTTCTTCCTTTTTTTTTTTTTTTGAAGTGGAGTTTCCCTCTTGTTGCCCCAGACTGGAGTACAATGGCACTGTTTTGGCTCACTGCAACCTCCTCCTCCTGGGTTCAAGTGATTCTCCTGCCTCGGCCTCCCAGAGAGCTGGGATTACAGGCACCCATCACCACGCCTAGCTAATCTTTGGATTTTTATTAGAGATGGGGTTTTACCATGGTGGTCAGGCTGGTCTTGAACTCCTGACCTCAGGTGATCCACCTGCCTTGGCCTCCCAAAGTTCTGGGACTACAGATGTGAGCCATTGTATCTGGCCTGGATCTTTGTTTCTGATACTATTTTCCTCCACAAAAGGAACCAGGACTCCCTGGGGAAATTGGCAATTCTAGGATGAGGGCAAGAAACATGAGCCTGGAGCATCTGCAAGTTCCAGAAAGAAAAGAACTGCTTCCAAACAAAACACCACATTAATGGGTGCATGTCTAGGGGGGTCACAGCCATGACCGAAACGCTTCCAGTGGCCAAAGCTAGAACAACCTGAGCAACAAAAGAAAGAAAGGAGGTCGGGCATGGTGGCTCTGTAGTTCCTCTTCTAACCTGTCTTACAGGATTAAGACTGAGGAAACTGGCTGGGCGCGGTGGCTCACACCTGTAATCCCAGCACTTTGGGAGGCCGAGGCAGGTGGATCACGAGGTCAGGAGTTCGAGATCAGCCTGTCCAACATAGTAAAACCCCATCTGTACTAAAAATACAAAAATTAGCCGGCATGGTGTCGCGCGCCTGTTGTCCCAGCTACTCAGGAGGCTGAGGCAGGAGAATTGCTTGAACCTGGGAGGTGGAGATTGTGGTGAGCCGAGATCACACTACTTCGCTCCAGCCTGGGCAACAGAGTGAGACTCTGTCTCAAAAAAAAAAAAAGAGGGGACTTAGGAATTCAGGGTTAGCCCAGGCAACATAGTGAGCCCTCATCTCTATTAAAAATAAAAGCAAAAATTAGCGGGTCATGGTGGTGCATGCCTGTAGTTCCAACTACTCAGGAGGCTGAGGCAGGAGGATTGCATAAGACTGCAGTGAGCTATGATGGTGCCACTGCACTCTAGCCTGGGTGACAGAGTGAGACCATGTCTCAAAAATAAATAAATAGACTGGGTGTGGAGGCTCATGGCTGTAGTCCCAGCACTTTGGGAGGCCAAGGCAGGTGGATCGCTTGAGGTCAGTAGTTCGAGACCAGCCTGACCAATATAGTGAAACCCTGTCTCTACTAAAAATACAAAATGTATCCGGGCATGTTGCCGGTGCCTGCAGTCCCAGCTACTCAGGAGGCTGAGGTACGAGAATCACTTGAACTTGGAGGCGGAGGTTGCAGTGAGCCGAGATCGAGCCACTGCACTCCAGCCAGGGCGATAGAACGAGACTCCATCTCAAATAAATAAATAAATAAAGTAACCTTGGATTATAACCCAAGGTTAAATTTATACCTAGTATAAAATTGATACCCATGCATCTACACTGATACAGATAAATGACTGAATACATAAATACATGGGGAGAATAGACAAGTCTCCTGTGTGGAAATCCAAAGAATTTATGTCACCCTCAAGGAGGTGGAGCCTAAATTTTCCATCCCTTACTTGCGGGCTGGACCTGGTGACTTCCTTCCAAAAAGTCCATTGTGGAAGCGGGCAGGGGACAAAGAGTGACTTCACCTAGGTAGAGACAGATTTCTGGCAAATGTGACCTTAGCCGGGCAACCAAGGTCAATGTTGACAGCACTGTCTTTTTTTTTTTTTTTTTTTTTGAGATGGAGTTTCGCTTTTATTGCCCAGACTGGAATGCAATGGTGCGATCTTGGCTCACTGCAAGCAAACTCCGCCTCCCAGGTTCAAGTGATTCTCCGCCTTGGCCTACCACATGCCCAGCTAATTTTTTGTATTTTTAGTAGAGACAGGGTTTCACTATGTTGGCCAGGATGGTCTCGAACTCCTGACTTCAGGAGATCCACCCGCCTCAGCCTCCCAAAGTGCTGGGATTACAGGTATAAGCCACTTCGCCCAGCTTGCTAAATCATGTTGAAAGCATGTCCCTCTGATACCATGAGATGACAGTGGTACTTTCCCTCTGTGCTTTTCCTCCCAAGAACCTATAATCCCAGTGTAATCACAATAGAATCCCAAAGTGAGGGACCTTCTGTAAAATGCCTGACCAGCATGCCTCAAAACTGTCAAGATTATAAAAATGAGGCAAGTCTGAGAAACCATCACAGCCAGGAGGAGCCGAAGGCAACAACTAAGTGCTATGTGGGGGTCTTGGATGGGATTTTGGGACACGAAAAGGACACCAGGTAAAAACTAAGGTAATCTGGGCCAGGCACGGTGGTTTATGTCTGTAATCCCAGCACTTTGGAAGGGCGAGGCAGGCAGATTGCTTGAGCCCTGGAGTTCAAGACTAGCCCGGGCAACACAGTGAGACCTTGTCTCTACAAAAAAATTAAAAATCATGGCCGGGCATGGTGGCTCACACCTGTAATCCCAGCACTTTGGGAGGCTGAGGCAGGTAGATCATGAGGCCAGGAGTTTGAGACCAGCCTGGCCAACATGGTAAAACCCTGACTCTACTAAAAATACAAAAACTAGCTGGGCGTGGTGGTGCGCACATGAAATCCCAGCTAGTCTGGAAGTTGAGACAGGAGAATTGCTTGAACCTGGGAGGCAGAGGTTGCAGTGAGCCAAGTTTGCACCACTGTACTCCAGCCTGGGTGACAGAGCTAGACTCCGTCTTAGGGTGAAAAAAAATTAGCTGGGCGTGGTGGCACACGCTTGTACTCCCAGCTACTCAGGAAGCTGAGGTGGGAGGATTGCTTGAGCCCAGGAGGTCAAGGTGGCAGTGAGCTATGATCCCAGCCACTGCACTCCAGCCTGGGTGACAGAGCAGAGACCTTGGCTCAAAACAAACAAAAAAACTAAAGTAGGCTGGGCACGATGACTCCCACCTGTAGGTCATCGGTGGCTCACGCCTGTAATCCCAGCACTGTGGGAGGCTGAGGCAGGCAGATCTCTTGAGGCTAGGTGTTCAAGACCAGCCTGGCCAACATGGAGAAACCCTATCTCTACTAAAAATACAAAAATTAGCCAGACATGGTAGTGCATGCCTGTAATCCCAGCTACTCAGGAAGCTGAGGCAGGAGAATCACTTGAACCCAGGAGGTCGAGTCAGATGTGAGCTATGATTGTGCCACTGCACTCCAACCTGGGTGACAGAGAGAGATACTATCTCCAAAAATAAATACATAAAAAGTAGGGTCGGGCGAGGTGACTCGCGCCTGTACTCCCAGCACTTTGGGAGGCTGAGGTGGGTGGATCACGAGATCAAGAGATAGAGACCATCCTGTCCAACATGTTGAAACCCTATCTCTACTAAAAATACAAAAACTTAGCCGGGTGTGGTGTAATCCCAGCTACTCAGGAGGCTGAGGCAGGAGAATCACTTGAACCCAGGAGGCTGAGGTCGCAGTGAACCGAGATTGCACCATTGCACTCCAGCCTAGGCGACAAGAGCAAAACTCTGTCTCAAAAAAAAAAAAAGTATATATAAATATAATATATATATATATATATATATATGGAAGCTAACATTTGGCTGGGCACAGTAGTTTATGCCTGTAATCCCAGCATTTTGGGAGGCTGAAGAGGATGGATCTCCTGAGGTCAGGAGTTTGAGACAGACCTGGACAACATGATGAAACTCCGTTTATACTAAAAATACAAAAATTAGTCGGGTGTGGTGTTGGGCACCTGTAATCCCAGCTACTCAGGAGGCTGAGGCAGGAGAATGGCTTGAACCCGGGAGGTGGAGGTTGCAGTGAGCTGAGATCACGCCATTGCACTCCAGCAGGGGTGGCGGTTCAAGACTCCGTCTGAAAACAAAAAAACAAAAATAAATATAAATAAAATAAAAAATAAAACCACAGAAATCTGAAGTCTGGACTTTAGTTCATAATCGTGGGAGACATGATGGGTTCATCTAGGTTCATGAGCTGGAAGAACGCACCATAGTAATGCCCAATGCTAGCAGCGGGGGAACCTGGGCGCAGGGTATATGAAAACTCTTCTTTTATTTTCTACTGTGGTTTGGAATGGAAACTATCTGTGTAGGGTCCAGCCCTACAGGGTCCTGTGAGCCCCTCTCTACTGGTGTGGAGATGAGAAACTGTGGAAATCGAGACACAAGACACAAGACACAGAGATCCAGAGAAAGAGAGTTTGGGCCCAGGGGTCCACTGCCAACCAAAGCGTGGAGTCCGGCGTGGCCCCAAGTGTCCGCACACTCTGATTTTTACTGAGTACAAAGCTGGGGGCAGGGTAGGTAGGGCGAGGCATCGGTGGTCACTGATAGGGTCAAGTACACCACGTGTCATAGGGATGGTGGCCCAGGGGTTTCAAGTTGCCGAGATGAGGTGAGGAGCATAATGCATCAGCACTTTTCCATATTTGTCAAGAAAGAACAAAGACATTAAGATTTACGTTACTTTTACTGATTATATCTTCTAAGAAAAAGAGGAACCAGGTGTAGAAGCGGAACATGAAAGTGGACACGGAACGTGACCGACGAGGCACAGCATCGCATAGAGACAGTTAAGCCCCCAGATGTCTGCGGGGCTCTCTGACAGCCGTCAGGCCCACCGCAAGAGCTTGGGAGAGTGGAGTTTTCTGGTAACTCCCAACTCCTCCTCCAAGGTGTCT
This sequence comes from Ateles fusciceps, assembly GCA_036589455.1. Lineage (NCBI taxonomy): Eukaryota > Metazoa > Chordata > Mammalia > Primates > Atelidae > Ateles > Ateles fusciceps. The sequence goes on from JAZHEH010001321.1 coordinate 16,875,157, forward strand.
CCTTCCACAGCTGGCTGAACAGCGGAAGCTTTCCCAGCGCTGGCGCTGCAAGGCCAAGGCGCCCTCCAGCAGCCCTTAGGCGGGAGTGACAGAGGGCTTAGAGCATCTTGCCTTAGGGTCACTTCTTTCATAATGTCACCTTAGGTTCACACTTTGCAACCCGAGAAACATTAGCAATATTAAAAGATTATAATGAGTGTATATATATATATATTTAGGTATCTATATCTATGATTGTGATTATATTTCTAATTTCATCATTTATGTGGAAACAGGCTGAGGCTTCAGACCCTTGCCTCGGCACTTGCAGGGTCTCCCCACCCACATATCTGTAACTTCTCTGTAAATCTAAAACTACCCTAAAATGTAATGTTGATTCAATGAAAAGAAGTTTAGAATATAGTGGTTTTGGAGGAGCAAGACCAAACTGATTTCCTAGGGGAAAGGGAAGAGAGCCCAGGCATAAGGGTAAAAACCTGGGAAGACAGTGTTGGGGGGAGGGCAGGCCCAATGATGAGGGGTGGGGAGAGGGGCAGGCTGAATGATGGGGGTGGGGTGGTGGGGTGGGGGGGGGGGGGTGTGTGCTCAGAAAGCACAGGCATTCCGTTAAAAAGACTGAACACTGGCCAGGTGCGGTGGCTCATGCCTGTAATCTCAGCACTTTGGGAGGCAAGGCAGGCGGATCACAAGGCCGGGAGTTTGAGAACATCCTAGCTAACCCTGTCTCTACTAAAAATAAAAAAATTAGCCAGGTGTGGTTGTGTGTGACTGTAGTCCCACCTACTCGGGAGGCTGAGGTAGGAGAATTGCTTGAGCCCAGGGGGCAGAGGTTGCAGTGAGCTGAGATCATGCCACTGCACTCCAGCCTGGGTGACAGAGCGAGACTCCGTCTCAAAAAAAAAAAAAAAGCCTGAAGACCACAGTCAACGGGCAGGCAGAGCTCCAGAAGAGGGGTGAAGGGGCCCCAACCCCCTCTTCTGGGGGCCCTGAAATGCAGCCCTGCCCCCAACCCTTCCGTGTTTCTTCTGTAAAAATGAGGTTTGTTACTCCAACTTCACAGAAGTTGTGAGGCTAAAAATAGATATTTTAGCAAAAGTGGTTTAGAGACAAGTAAAAGCTTTGCAAATAGGCTACCCTCTTGGGGGTGGGGGGTGGGGGAGCTCAGCGCAGGATGGAGCTGGGCCCTGCCCCTCCACCACTACACAGGGTGCTCCTGCTCTAGAAGCCTCTATCTCTCCAGATAAATACCCACTCTCGGCCAGGCATGGTGGTTCACGCCTGTAATTGCAGCAGTTTGGGAGGCCAAGGCAGGCGGATCACAAGGTCTGGAGTTCGAGACCAGCCTGACCAACATGGTGAAACCCTGTCTCTACTAAAAATACAAAGAATTAGCCGGGCATGGTGGTGTGTGCCTGTAACTCCAGCTACTCAGGAGGCTAAGGCAGGATATTCGCTTGAACCCGGGAGATGGAGGTTGCAGTGAGCCGAGATCATGCCCCTGCAATCCAGCCTGAGCAACAGAGTGAGACTCCATCTCAAAAAAAAAAAAAAAAAAAAAAAAGATAAATGTCCACAAATATCCACTCTTGGTAGTTAGCCTTCTCTCTTGAAAAGCACCTAGTCTGAGGAGCACCCCTACGTAAAACCCCAAAATCCTCTATGAGAAGGAAGAGAGATGGTTACTTGTTCCCAAGACAGAAAGACAAGGATGAAAAAGTGTACATGCAGGAGAAGGAGAAGGTTTAGGATTAGAAGAAAAACCATTTTCCAGATGTAGTGAGCTGAATGGTGGCCCCTAAAAAGAGGTCCAAATCCTAATCCCAGGCTGGAGGCAACGGCTCATGCCTGTAATCCCAGCACTTTGGGAGGACAAGGTGAACAGACAGCTTGAGCCCAAGAGTTCAAGACCAGCCTGGGCAACATGGCAAAATCTCATCTCTATAAAAACTAGCTGGGCGTGGTGGCGGGCACCCGTAGTCCCAGCTTCTCCTGAGGCTGAGGCAGGAGGATCACTTGAGCCCAGAAGGCAGAGGTTGTAGTGAGCTGTGATCTGGCCACTGCACTCCAGCCTGGGCGACAGAGCGAGACCCTGTCTCAAAAAAACAACAAAAGGCTTGCAAAAGGGCCAGATGATTGAAGTTTTTTGGTTTTTTTTTTTTGAGACGGAGTCTTGCTGTGTTGCCCAGGCTGGAGTGCAGTGGTGAGATCTTGGCTCACCACAACCCCCACCTCCTGGGTTCAAGCAATTCTCCTGCCTCAGCCTCCCTAGTAGCTGGGACTATAGGTGTATGCCACTATGCCCAGCTAATTTTTTGTATTTTTAGTAGAGACAGGGTTTCACTGTATTAGCCAGGATGGTCTGGATCTCCTGACCTTGCGATCCCCCCTGCCTCAGCCTCCGAAAGTGCTGGAATTACAGGCAGGAGCCACCGAGCCTGGCCCCGATTGAAGTTTTTATAGCATCAGATGTGGGGCTTGGTGGTTCTGCAGAGAGGGTGACACGCTCTGGGGAGGTGAGGGAGGCAGAGTGCATGGGAGTGAAAGGTGCCCTTGTTCCACAGATAACGCCTCCCAGGTCACCTTGGAGCTGCCCTCAGAACAGGTGATGGTCTGTGGCAATCTGTCTGGGCAGTTGCCAGCTCTAGTCTCTTCCTATGAAGGATCTTTCCTAGATCCGTCTTTAGGCTGAAAAGGAGCCTTAGAGAAAGCCTCTACTTGCCTCCCCTGCTTACTCATGGAGAGCTCCTTTATTCTTTCACTTATTTATTTATTTATTATTTTTTGAGACGGAGTCCCACTCTGTTGCCCAGGCTGGAGTGCAATGGCGCAATCTTGGCTCACTGCAACCTCCGACTTCATGTTTAATTCTCCTGCCTCAGCCTCCCGAGTAGCTGGGACTACAGACGCGCACCACCATCCCCAGCTAATTATTTTTGCATTTTTAGTAGAGACGGGGTTTCACCATATTGGCCAGGCTGGTCTTGAACTTCTGACCTCAAGTGATCTGCCCACCTTGACCTCCCAAAGTGCTGGGATTACAGGCGTGAGCCACCATGCCTGGCCTAGAAATCCTTTACAGGTGTATGCTTTTTACAAAGGAACAACTTTTCAGAGCTATTCCTGTGTCTGCAGTTTAAAGAGCCATCTCAAAATACGAAAAGAAACATATTTTGGGATGGCAGACTTTAGTCTCCCACAGAGCAATGTGGCCACAAGCCAAGGAGTGCCTGGAGCCACCAGAAGCTGGAAGAGGCCAGGAAGGATCCTCCCCCACTCCAGAGAGAGCACGGCCCTGCCTCCTCCGGGACTTCCCACTTCCAACCACCCGAACTGGAAGAGAATAAACTTGCTATTTGTTTGTTTGTTTATTTATTTATTGAGATAGGGTCTTGCTCTGTCACCCAGGCTGGAGTGCAGTGGTATGATTATGGCCCAGGGCAGCCTGGATCTCCCAGGCTCAAGCGATCCTCTGGAGTAGCTGGGACTATAGGCGCACACCACCATGCCTAGCTAATTTTTGTAAATTTGTTGTGATGGGGTTTCACTATGTTGCTTGGGCTGGTCTCAGACTCCTGGGATTAAGCAATCCTCCCATCTCAGCCTCCCATAGTGCTGGGATCACAGGTGTAAGCCACCATGCCTGGCCTCTTCTGTGGATTATTATGCAGTTAATAAAGTGAGAATTATAAGGATGTGGCCTCGTGGAACGGGTTTGGGCTGCACAATCACATAAGAAAAGGCAGATATGTTGCCAGGCAATCAGCACGTGGCTGTTCATGCCTCATCCTGCTTCATTCTCTAGTAATACCCTGTGCTGTGTTAAGAAACCTAGGCAATGCTGTAGCTGGGCATGGTGGCTCACGCCTGTAATCCCAGCACTTCCGGAAGCCAAGGCAGGTGGATCACTTGAGGTCAGGAGATTGAGACCATCCTGGCTAACACAGTGAAACCCCATCTCTACTAAAAATACAAAAAATTAACTGGCTGTGGTGGCACACACCTGTTGTCCCAGCTAGTTGGGAGGCTGAGGCAGGAGAATCACTGGAACCCGGGAGGTGGAGGTTGCAGTGAGCTGAGATCTCACTACTGCACTCCAGCCTGGGTAACAGAGCGAGATTCCATTTCAAAAAAAAAAAAAAAAAAAAAATTCAGTGGGTGCAGTGGCTCACACCTGTAGTCCCAGCACTTTGGGAGGCCGAGGCAGGCAGATCGTGAGGTCAGGAGTTCAAGACCAGACTGACCAACATGGTGAAACCCTGTCTCATAAAAATACAAAAATTAGCCAGGTGTGGTGGTGTGTGCCTGTAGTTCCAGCTACTTAGGAGGCTGAGGCAGGAGAATTGCTTGAACTCAGGAGGTGGAGGTTGCAGTGAGCCAAGATCGTGTCATTCCAGCACTCCAGCCTGGGTGACAGAGTGAGACTCCATCTCAGTAAAACAAAAACAAAAACAAAAATTAGCCAGGCATGGTGGCATACACCTATAATCCCTCAGTGAGTGAGGCTGAGGCACAAGAATTCCCTGAACCTGGGAGGCAGGGGTTGTAGTGAGCTGAGATTGCACCACTGCACTGCAGCCTGGGCAATAGAGAAGGACTGTCGGAAGGAAGGAAGGAGGGGGAAGGAGGGGAAGGAGGGAAGGAGGGGAAGGAGGGAGGGAAGGAGGGAGGGAGGGAGAGAAGGAAGGAAGGAGGGAGGGAGGGAAGAAAGGAAGGAAGGAGGAGGGGGGAAGAAAGGAAGGAAGGAGGGGAGGGAGGAAGGAAAGGAGGAGGGAGGGAAGGAGGGAGGGAGGAGGGAGGAGGGAGGGAGGGGGGAAGAAAGGAAGGAAGGAAGGAGAGAAGGAGGAAGGAAGGAAGGAGAGAAGGAGGGAAGGAGGGAGAGAGGAAGGAAGGAAGGAAGGAAGGGGAGAACCATGCCATAGGTAACTTGCCAAGGTCACCAACTTGATAGGTGGAGGTTCCTGAATTCTACCCACCTAAGCCCTGAGCTGTGAGCTTTGCCCTCCCCTGGTGGCCTTTCTACAACCTTGAAGTCAGGTAGGGGGAGGGGCGTGGGGCTTATTGGACAAGCGATAACATTAAGTTGGCCCATGAACCAAAAATGGGAGGAATAAAATGTGTCATCTCACCACCTGGAGGGCCAGCCTCTGCCTTCTCCCTATGGCTCGAACCATCCAGAGAAAGACATGGTACATCCACTCCATGGAAGAGCAAGCAGCCACTGAAAATGACAATTTTGAAGACCCACAGGATTATAGGAAATTATGGTATCATCAGGTGAAGAAACTCAATTGCAAATCCTGGCGAGGTAGCTCATGCCTGTAATCCCAATACTTCGGGAGCCCAAGGTAGGTGGATCACTTGAGTCCAGGAGTTTGAGACCAGCCTGACCAACACGGTGAAACCCCGTCTCTACTAAAAATACAAAAATTAGCCGGGCATGGTGGTGAGCGCCTGTAATCCCAGATACCAGGGAGGCTGAGACGTGAGAATTGCTTGAACCCAGGAGGCGGAGGCTGCAGTGAGCTGAGATTGCACCAGTGAACTCCAACCTGTGCAACAGAACAAGGCCCTGTCTCAAAACAAACAAATAAACAAAAACAAAACAAAACAAAAAACCAAAAAAAAATCCTTAATGCAGAATTGCTTGTACCTGGGTCATAACTATGTGTGACATACACACATGGGCATAGTAAGAGGGGGAGTAGGACAATGGAAGCTGGGAGAGAGGTGGGGTTTCAAACGTTTTCTTTCCATTTTTATCTGTCTGCTCACATTTTGCTAAAGGTGTAATAAAAATGCCTAAATGTAAGATAAAAAACTGGGTATTTATTTATTTTCTTTCCCCGAGTCAGATGGAATTCCTCTTGCTGCTCATAGCAGGACCTTGGGTGAGCACGTGTTTCATCTGTGTGGGCTCCAGGCCCTCTTCATTGCAGCCAGATGCTCACATGTCTGCCTGCTCCCTCAGTAACAGGGGCAGCCCTGTACGGGGAGGGGGAACCCATGAGGAGGACTCCTTTGGGAATGCACTTGGCATGGGAGAAGTCCGTCAGTGGACATCAGGGCCTCAACCAATGGGAACCAATGTAATCCAGGCAATTGCAGGATGGCAAGAGCACAGTGCTACGGCAACGGATGACCAGCTCGGGCTCTAGGAGATCCCCCATGCATCCACTTGGTTACAGCAGCAGTGTCCAGCCAGGTGTGACTGCCCAGCATGCCCTTCACCCTACCCAAGTTGATTAGACCAGGGGTGGTCACCTGACCCAAGGCAAGCCAATCAGTGATTTCCCCTGGGAATATGGAATCCAGGGAATAGAGTTAGTGTTCTTGAGACACCTGGAGCTTGGGTGCTTTAACATGGAGGCCAGGGAGCTGCAGGCTCTCTTATGCCTTCAAAAGCACTGAAGAAATCAGAGGGGCTGATATGCAGAGGAAGAGATGTTGAGAGAGAATCATGCAGCAAACACATGGAGAGGAAGAGAGGGACACAGATGAGAAAGAAAACTCCAGGCAACTTTCCGGCTCCTGGTTCCTGTAGCTTTTATTATTTTTTAAAGACAGAGTCTTGCTCTGTCACCCAGGCTGGAGTGCAATGGTGCGATCTTGGCTCACTGCAACCTCTGCCTCCCCACGTTCAAGCGATTCTCCTGTCTCAGCCTCCTAAGTAGCTGGGATTACAGTTACCTGCCACCACACCCAGCTAATTTTTGCATGTTTAGTAGAGACAGGGCTTCACCATGTTGGCCAGGCTGATCTCGAACTCCTGACTTCAGGTGATCTACCTGCCTCGGCCTCCCAAAGTGCTGAGATGACAGGCATGAGCCATCGCACCCAGTGTAAATTTCCTTCTTCCTATAAGGACATCCAAGCTCAATGTGACCTCATCCAACTAATTACATCTACAAAGACCTTATTTCCAATTAAGGTCACATTCTGAGGTTCTGGGTAAGCACAAATTTTGGGAAGACAATAGTCAACTCAGTATAAACGCTCTTGAGTTGGATATTGTTATTCAAAACAAAAAAATCACAATTAATACAGATACTGGGTCAGGCGCAGTGGCTCACGCCTGTAATCCCAGCACATTGGGAGGCCGAGGCAGGTGGATCACCTGAGGTCAGGAGTTCGAGACCAGCCTGGCCAACATGGTGAAATCCTGTCTCTACTAAAAATATAAAAAATTAGCCAGGCGTGGTAGTGAGTGCCTATAATCCCAGCTACTCAGGAGGCTGAGGCAGGAGAATCGCTTGAATCCGGGAGGCAGAGGTTGTAGTTAGCCGAGATTGTGCCATTGCACTCCAGCCAGAGCAACAAGAGCGAAACTACATCTCAAAAATAAATAAATAAAAAAATAATACAGATACTGGTGTCAGAAGTGGGGTGTTAAGAAACAATTTGTCAAAGAAAGGTATAAAACTAGCTGACTCTAGGCAGAGTGAGGGGCAATGAAGTTTTCCTATTTTTGATGGGACACTGGTGGTTCTCCTTATGTGTTACAGATCAGTTAAACTATTTTCAGTGACCTCATAGGACTCAAAGGCTGAAGCTTTAGGAAATATGGAGGCTGGATGTAGTGGCTCATGTCTGTAATCCCAGCACTTTGGGAGGCGGAGGTGGGCAGATCACTTGAGCTCAGGAGTTTGAGACCAGCCTGGGCAACATGGTGAGGCCCCATCTCTACAAAAAATACAAAAATTAGGGCCAGGCCTGGCACAGTGGCTCACGCCTCTAATTCCGGCACTTTGGGAGGCTGAGGCAGGTGGATCATGAGGTCAGGAGTTCAAGACCAGCCTGGCCAAGATGGTGAAACTGTGTCTCTACTAAAAACCACAAAAATCAGCCAGGCACGGTGGCCAGGCACCTGTAATCCCACTTCTAGGAGGCTAAGGCAGGAGAATCGCTTAATCTGTATGGCAGAGGTTGCAGTGAGCCAAGATCATGCCACTGTACTCCAGCCTGGGTGACAAAATGAGACTCTGTCTCAAAAAAAAAAAAAAAAAAAAAAAAAAAAAAAATTAGGACCAGGAGCAGTGGCTCATGCCTGTAATCCCAGCACTTTGGGAGGCTGAGGCTGGTAGATCACATGAGATAAGGAGTTGGAGAGCAGCCTGGCCAACATGGTGAAACCCCGTCTCTACTAAAAATATAAAAATTAGCCAGGCCTGGTGGTGTATGCCTGCAATCCTGGCTACTCGGGAGGCTGAGGCAGGAGAATCGCTTGAACCCGGAAGGTGGAGGTTGTAGTGACCTGAGATCATGTCACTGCACTCCAGCCTGGGGACAGAGCGAGATTCCGTCTCAAAAAAAAAAAAAAAAAAAAAATTAACCAGGTGTGGTGGCACACACCTGTAGTCCTACATAGGAGGCTGAGGTGGGAGGATCACCTGAGCCCAGGAGTAGAAGTTGCAGTGAGCCAAGACTGCGACACTGCACTCCAGCCTGGGCAACAGCAACTTGGATGGGAATATCTGGGAAGAGACACAGGAGCACACAACCCTTAACCTCTGGTCTCTGGTCCCTCTTAGTACTTCCCCTTCCAAGACAAACACGATGGTATCTCCCATTGTCCAGTTGCAAAAGGGCAGGCAGGGGTAGCATTCCAAGAGAAATTAGAGAAAAAAATCTTTCTAACCCAAGCCAGACGATTATTTTCTCTTTTCACTCTTAGGCTGAAATAAAAAATTACCCCTCACCTTTGCTGCTAAGAAACCCAAACCTTGGGGACATGGCCTAGTCCAAGGCTGAACGTTCAACTGCCTAAGATTTCATGACATTGATTATTGGTAAATGGTATGATCCCAGATGAAAGTTACAGGCAACCAACTAACATTTTAGGAGAGTTGAAAATCAGGAAACCAAGCCTGGAAAATTGGGGTTTGTGATAGCTCATCCCCCTGGAGAATTCCTAAGCCAAAGTACCAGCACCAACAAGAATCAGGTTGCTAAAGCAAACTGTATCACCTCCTAGAAGCCTCCTTCCCAAGAAACTCTCAAGGGTGGGCCTGAGGGACTCTAGACTAGAAAGGATCTAGAGATTCCTTCTCAATGAGGCAGAGAACCTGGAGTAGCCACATTTGCCAACAAAGGGGCCAAGGAAGGTAACCACAGAGCAAACCCCATGTGATACCTTGTTTCTGATGTTCAATTTACCCAACCTGTGTGGAAAGCCAAGGCGTGTGCTTTGTAAATTACAACCACATTTTCGCTCTATAGATCAAGTATGGTAGGAGAGGTTAAATCGATCTGTGCCTCTGTTGAAGGGGTCCTGGAGAGCCACCAGAGAGGAGATTCAGCAGAAGCAGAGGGCAGCTGGGCATGATGGCACATGGCTGCGGTCCCAGCTGCTTGGGAGGCTGAGGTGGGAGGATCGCTTGAGCCCAGGAGTTCGAGGCTGTAGTGTACTATCCTTGCACCTGTGAATAGCCACTACATCCAACCTGGCAACATAGCTGAGACCTTGTCTGTTTAAAAAAAGAAAGAAGGCACGGCCAAGTGCGGTGGCTCACTCCTATAATCCCAGCATTTTGGGAGGCCAAGGTGGGCAGAACACCTGAGGTTGGGAGTTCGAGACCAGCCTGATCAACATGGAGAAACCCCCGTCTCTACTAAAAATACAAAATTAGCCAGGTGTGGTGGCGCCTGCCTGTAATCCCAGCTACTTGGAAGGCTGACGCAGAACTGCTTGAACCCGGGAGGTGGAGATTGCAGTAAGCTGAGATCATGCCATTGTACTCCAACCTGGGCAACAAGGGCGAAACTCTGTCTCAAAAATAAATAAATAAAAATAAAAAAAGAAAGAAAAAGGAAGGAAAAGGGAGGGAAGGAAGGAAAGAAGGAAGGAAGAGGGAAGGATGGATATCAGATGGAGAGGACAGCTCTGAGAATAGAACCCTGGGTGCCACCATTTGACACGGTGTTTGATGTGGTGACAGGGCCTGGATCACCTCATTTGACAGGGTAGAGGTATTTGAGGTTGACTTTGAGGTGTGGCAGGTCCAGGCAAAGCAAGGACAACTGGAATGGGGGATATCTGGGAAAAGCCAAAGGAGTTGGGCACGGGCCTGTGTGCCAGGAGGACCAGAATGGAATTAACTAGAATGGACACCACTGGCCTTTAGGCCATTAGGCTGACCTGCCCCCTGCCTTTTTTTTTTTTCTGAGTTGGAGTCTCACTCTGTCACCCGGGCTGTCACCCACGCTGGAGTGCACTGGTTCGATCTCAGCTCACTGCAACCACTGCCTCCTGACTTCAAGTGATTCTCCTGCCTCAGCCTCCTGAGTAGCTGGGATTACAGGCGTCTGCCACCATGCCCAGCTAATTATTTGTATTTTTAGTAGAGACGGGGTTTAACCACGTCGTCCAAGCTGGTCTTGACATCCTGCCCTCATGTGATCCACCTGCCTTGGCTGGGATTACAGGTGTGAGCCGCCGTGCCCGGCTGGTCCGATCCCCTTTTGGTAAGCCTTTCTCATGTAGCCATGAGGACGGGGTGCTTAGCGTTCACACTTGACCACCAGCCGGCTGAACGGACTGGAAGGGAGGCCTAGATCCAACCCAGGCTAATCAACTCCTTCCCAGGAAGGTGGGCTGGGACCGCACATAGTTCTCCTTGGGTTAAGGGATCTAGGGTGTATCAGCTTGGCAGGTGCAGAGGGGCAGATGGGGACAGGTGAGTGGTGCTGGGAAGTGTTCCTGGGCTGTCTGTAGCGCTGGGTCTGATAAGAGCACCCTGCACCTCTGCCATAAAGTCAGTCCCCTCTCCTGCTGGAGTGAACAGGAGCTGGTTTCTGAGCTTAGGCTGTCCTGGGGTGCAGGGTGAGGCTATAGCTTGAGAACAAATGGATGACCAATCATCTGAGTGGAGCCCACCCAGCCAGCCTCCCAGGGTCACTTCCTATCACTTCCCCCTTTCCACCCTCCCTGCAGGGCCAGGAGCCGGGACTTGCAGCTCCAACTCTGGGCCTTTGCACATGCTGTTCTTTTTACCTGGAGTGCCCTTCCCCACTCTTCCCCATGATTCCTTCGGCCCTCTTCTGCACATACGTGCACATGCGCACGCACACACACACACACACACACACTGCACACTTTCTTTGCTAACTACTCAGTAGATTCCGGGCCCAGCACAGATGTTACCCACCTGGCCCCCTTGCCCGGAGGGACCCTTCATCGTACTCTGGGCTGTGTCATCCCCCACCAGCACTCTGTCTACTCAACGTGATCGCCTATTCGCTGGGCTGCTCCTGGGAGCAGGGACTCTGTGTGGCTCTGGATGGGCTCCTGGGCTGCCAGCCCTGTGTCTGGCTCCCAGAGGGTGTCACCAGTGAGTCTGCAGAAGCGCTGAATGAACGCAATACATGAGTGATGTGGCCATGAACGGACAAAGTGAAGCTCTGCCCAGGGGCAGGGGTCTGTAGCCAAGGAAGAGAAGGGACAAATGTGGGCCGGGCGCGGTGGCTCATGCCTGTAATCCCTGCACTTTGGGAGGCTGAGGTGGACAGATCATGAGGTCAGGAGTTCGAGACCAGCCTGGCCAACATGGTGAAACCCTGTCTCTACTAAAAATACAAAAAGTAGCTGGGCGTGGCGGTGTGTGCCTGTAATCCCAGCTACTCAGGAGGCTGAGGCAGGAGAATAGTGTGAACCTAGGAGGCGGAGATTGCAGTGAGCTGAGATCGCACCACTGCACTCCAGCTCAGGCAACAGAATGAGACTCTGTCTCAAAAAAAAAAAAAAAAAAAAAGGAAGAAAAGAAAGGACAAATGTCCCCATCCTAGCCAGTGCAGAAACAGCCCCGTCACATCCTTCAGGGAGGGTCCTGACACCAAAGGACCCTGCAGTCCATGCTGCGAGGGCTGACGCCCTCCGGGGAGCAGGGGAGGCTGGACTCACCTGTCAGATGGTCCCTCTGCCCCTGGTGTCACCAGAGAGATGTGGGTCCAGCCTGGATCAGTCTGTTCCTAGAGCCATTCTCAAGCCTAGGGGAAAATGCCGTTTCCAGAGTGAGGACTGCGCTGAGGCCTCCTCTGCTCCCCGCGGGCCAGCCCCAGCATCCCCAGCATCCTCAGCTACCCTGAGCTGGAGACTGCAGAGTCCAAAGCACACTCCTCTCCCAGACCCCGGGCCTCCTTCCCAGGCAGGCCTCCGCCCCGCCCGCCCCCCACTCCCTCTCGCCCCATGAAAGAGCAATGGCGCAAAATTCGCAAAATTCGTTGGGGAGAGAAAAACAGGAAGTGGAGAGGGAGGCTGCAGAAGCACTCCCCAGATGAGTGTGGCAGCCCCTCCACCGCAGCCTTACGGGAACGTGGTCACGGGCAGCCCTGGCCTGACGGTGGGGGTGGGGGGGGCCGCAGGGTGCTTGCGGAGTCAGGCGAGGACCCTGCTGCGAGGGGCTTTGTTTTTAGACCCAACATCACACCTGCCCCCCAGTGTCTGATATCTTAGCTCACCTTCTCCCAGCAGTTCCCCAAGGTTGAGACCATCACCCCATTTTACAGACGGGCAAGTGGACTCAGAGAAGTGAAGTGACTTGGCCAAGGTCACACAGCCTTTCCCACGGTGGGGTCATGGCTCCTCGAGTCTTTCTCAGGCTTTGATTTCTATTTGTGGTGTGTTTTTGTTCTAGGCCTCTGAGCGCGGTGGGTGGGGGTGGGGTGGGGGGGAGCAGGGAGCACTGGCTCTGGCTTCTCAGCACATCCTCATTCTCCACTGGTGGTAAGAAAGGGGAGAGGGATTCCTGGAATGTGTGAGCTGGGGAAGACAGATGCCCCAGCCTCTTTCTTGGAGAAGAGAAGGTGCCTTCCCTGGGGGGGAAGGCACCCCGCTGACAACCAAAGAGGGAGAGCATCGACCCCCAACACAGACTCAGGTAGATGTGGCCCTGAGGCCCCAGGACTCAGAGCTTCAAAAGAGTTCAGAATCAATTTCCACCCAGGGCTGCAACTCACAGCGGCCCCGGTCCTTAGAGGTGTCAGTGGCCCGAGACCCCCGGGGAAGAGGTGACCTCAGGTGGCCTCACTGCAATGATGGTGGGGAGAGAACCTGGCTGAAAATACTTCCCACCCAGGCCCACCCCTCGCTTGGGTCATGAAGCCCCCTCGCCCTGCCTGTCCTACCCCAGGACAGACTACAGCCGGCAAACCGGGGCTTCCGGGGACACTTCCACGGAGTTCCCACCGCCCAGGGTTTCCTTCCGAGGACCCTGGGAGACCCTAGTCCTCGGGGATCCCCTTTCCTGCCCCGTATCTCCCTGGCCTTGATCACAGCTCATCTCTCCTCACCACCCCCTCCTCCACCTGCCTCTGGGCATCCCCCCAACATTCCACAGAGCCCTCAAACTCAACACACCTCCAACCAAGCTCACTGGGGTCACCAACTCTGGGCCACCTCCGTGTGAGGAAGGCAAGGAAGGCACTCGGCCCGGCACTGAGGCTGAAACCTCAGAGCTGAGCTGTGGCCTCCACTCACCCACACTGGCCCATCCTCCCTCCACTGCCGGGGCACCTTTCCCAGAAGGCTCTGGGGCTGCTTAGACCACAGCGGAGGCCAGTGCTCAACTTTTAGAATTGTTGTTGGAATTAGATAATTCACATATGGAAAAAGCTTATAACCGTGCCTAACACAGAGTGAACCCCCAGAAAATGTTCACACAGAGTGAACCCCCAGAAAAAGGGTTTTTTTTTTTTTTTTTTTGGAGATGGAGTCTTGCTCTGTGGCTCAGGCTGGAGTGCAGTGGTGAGATCTCGGCTGACTGCAACCTCTGCCTTCTGGGTTCAAGTGATTCTCCTGCCTCATCCTCCCAAGTAGCTGGGATTATAGGCGGCGCGTGCCACTACACCCAGCTAAATTTTGTATTTTTTTAGTAGAGATGGGGTTTCACCATGTTGGCTAGGCTGGTCTCAAACTGGTGACCTCAGGTGATCCACTGGCCTCAGCCTCCCACAGTGCTGGGATTAGAGGGGCAAACTACCGCACCCAGTGTTTATTTTCTTTGCTTTTGTTTTTTTGTTTGTTGGTTTTGAGACGGAGTCTTGCTGTGTTGCCCAGGCTGGAGTGCAGTGCCTGATCTCGGCTCTCTGCAGCCTCAGCCCCTTGGCTGCTGCGGGAGGTGCTTCTGCATCCATGGTTCCTCCAGTGTTCTCAGATGGACAGTGGGGCTCTGCCACCCGAGGCCTCTGCTCCCTGCCACCGTGGGCTGCGGGGCTGCGGAGTTAGAAACAAGAGGCCTTGCCGGGCGCGGTGGCTCATGCCTGTAATCCCAGCACTTGGGAGGCCGAGGTGGGCGGATCACGAGGTGAGGAGCCCAACACCAGCCTGGCCAACATGGTGAAACCCCATCTCTACTAAAAATACAAAAACTTAGCCGGGCGTGGTGGTGCATGCCTGTAATCCCAGCTACTTGGGAGGCTGAGGCAGGAGAATCGCTTGAACCTGGGAGGCAGAGGTTGCGGTGAGCAGAGATTGTGCCACTGCACTCCAGCCTGGGAGGCAGTGATAGACTCCATCTCAAAAAAAAATAAAGAAAAGAAAAGAAACAAGAGGCCCCCAGCCTTCAGCATCGATGGCCCCCTCCTCTCTCAACTGCCTTTGGGCAGCAGTCACCCCCTCAGCACCAACAGCACCCAGGGCCAGCAGGGAGGGTGGCTGCGATAAGCGAGGCCTGGCTGCCTTCCCTTTGTGCAGGAGACTCAGCCCCTGGTCCCCAGCCACCCACACATCACAGGGAACTAGAATAATGAGTTCATATCTGGAAAGTGCCCAGAACCATGCCTGACGTGGATGAGAACTCAGTACACATGTTATCATCACCACCACCACCTCCACCTAATTTAATCCTTACAACCGCCCTGTGAGATCAGGGTCATGCTCCCACTGCAGAGGCGAGAAGGCTGAGGCCGAGAGAGGCAAGGCCGGGCGCCTTCGTGCAGGCAGCTGTACAGGGATTCGAACCTGAGCCTGTCGGAAGATCGTGCTCTCAGCCTCGTGCTCGGTTTTCCTTCCATCCCCGCGGGTGTGGGGCCAGCTGTGGAGGTGCACACCACTGTGCTGCAGCCACCCCTGCAGGAGGCAAGGAGGCCACGGCGGAGCCCGGGGGCCCGGAGCCTTAGGGCGCCCAGCCGCGCGACTCCCCGGGGCATGGCTCCCGGACCTCGCGGCCTCGGACTTGGGAGCCAGGGAGGCGTGCGGCGCCACCTGGTGGCGATGCGGAGCCAAGGCCACCGCCGCTCGCAACCCTCAGCCCCGGGCTCAGCGGCGCCCCCTGCTGCCCGCTGGGCCGCGCTGCGTGGTTTCCGCCGTACTTTCGGGTCTGGGAACGCAGAATTCACTTTCCCTCCTGCCCGCTTCCTCCAGGGATGGGGGAAATGAGCGTAAACCCTGGCGCCGCCAGGATCTTGGGGCAGGTACTGAGTTAGCAAAGCTCATTTTGTTGAAACTGTGTTTTGTGTCCCCCCCCCCCAAACCTCCCATTCCTTGTTTGTTTGTTTCTGTTGCCCAAGCTAGGGTGTAGTGGCCCGATCCCGCTCACTGCAACCTCCGCCTCCCAGTTTCAAGGGATTCTCCTGCCGCAGCCTCAGGAGTAGCTGGGATTACAGGCGTGCACCACCACGCACGGCTAATTTTTGTATTTTTAGTGATCCACCTGCCTCGGCCTCCCAAAGTGTTGGGATTACAGGCGTGAGCCACCGTGCCCGGCCCCCTTTCTTAATTCCTGCATTGCAAGTGGCAGATTGTTCTAGAGACGCCTGCGGCAGCCTTGCTGCTGGCAACTCAGCCTTGCGCTGATCCTCCCCTCCTCCTTGCACAGCTCTGCGATCCTGTGGCCTGGACCCCCTCTCCAGCAGCTTCAGGGGGCGTCCCCAACCAGGCACTGGCAGGCCCCCGCAAACAGAATCTGCCCCAACCCAGCTCCTGCCCACCCCATCTGCCCCTGGCTCACTCTTCCTTTCTGCTTGGTGAAAGCTGTCTCCCTGTCTCCTCTGTGGTCAAAGCAGAAACCTCCGACAGGGTTCACTTCTCTCTCGCGCTCTCTCTCTCCCTGCCGCCCCAGGCAGGTGTTGCCAAGTCTCGCGGGCTGGTCAAGGGGGAGGGGCTACAGGTTTCATCCATTCATTCTGCACTTTACCAAATGCCACCAGTACGGCCTGAGGATACAGCAGTGACCAAGCCCCTGCCCCGGAGGACCTTCTAGTGGATGGGTGGGGCTCATGATACAGAAGCAAACAAGTACATTTATAACACCTTGCTGGTGGTAAGTGCCATGGGGAAGAGTAAAGCGGGGTAGGGGCCTTGCTCACCAGTGCCAGGTCCCAGGTGCCCCCCCTCACTCCACATGGGCTCCCACACCCCACAAATGGGCTTTCTCACTCCACGCTGACCCCCCGACAGGACTCTCTACTCTCCACTCATGCCTCTGATACTTCCCAGCAGGTCGCCCTCCTGTGTGACTTCCACCCTCACCTGGCGGGGCGGGGAGGGTCTGATGCCACAGCTGGTCACCTGGGGGAGCGCTCCGTGGCTTGCGCCTCCCCCAGGGCCTTTTGGACTGAATTGCTAAGAAAGGGCAGGAAAGGAATGAAAGTCAAAGAGGAGGCGGAGTGTGGTGGCTCACGCCTGTAATCCCAGCACTTTGGGAGGCTGAGGCAGGTGGATCACGAGGTCAGGAGTTCAAGACCAGCCTGGCCAACATAGTGAAACCCCATCTACTGAAAATTAGCTGGGCGTGGTGGTGAGAACCTGTAATTCCAGCTACTTGGGAGGCAGAGGCAGGAGAATCGCGTAAACCTGGGAGGCAGAGGTTGCTGTGAGCCAAGATCTCCCATTGCACTCCAGCCTGGACAACAGTGAAAGACTCCAATCAAAAGAAAGGCAAAGAGGGAGAGCAGTCCCTCAACTTGATATTATTATATTTTGAAAAATCTGCTGGGTGAGGTGGCTCACTCCTGTAATCCCAGCACTTTGGGAGGCCGAGGCAGGCAGATCACCTGAGGTCGAGAGTTTGAGACCAGCCTGGCCAACATGGTGAAACCCCATCTCTACTAAAAATAAAAAAATTAGCCAGGTATGGGGGCACACACCTGTAATCCCAGCTTCTTGGGAGGCTGAGGCAGGAGAATCGTTTGAACCTGAGAGGTGGAGGTTGCAGTGAGCTGAAATCGCACCACTGTACTCTAGACTGGGTGACAGAGCGAGACTCCATCTCAAAAAAAAAAAAGAAAAGAAAAATTTTGTGGCCTGGCACGGTGGCTCATGCCTGTAATCCCTGCCCTTTGGGAGGCTTAGGTGGGAGGATCGCTTGAGGCCAGTAGTTTGAGACCAGTCTGGGCAACATAGCAGGACCCTGTCTCTGCAAAAGATTTTTAAAACTATCTGGGTGTGGTGGTGTGCACCTGTGGTCCGAGCTGCTTAGGAGGCTGAGGTGGGAAGATTGCTTGAGCCCAGGAGTTTGAGGTTGTGAACTATGATCATGCCATTGCACTTCAGCTTGGGCAACAGAGTAAGACCCTGTCTCCAAAATAAATAGAAAGAGAAAAATCTCAAACTCGGAGAACCATCCCAGCAACCCGACCAGCCACAGCTGGTCTTCCCTGGACACCATGAACCACACTATCCGAACCTTCTTCACTCCCGATAACACTGACCATCGCCCCGACTATGAGATGCTGAAGGAGGAGTGAGAGGTGGCTGCGCTGGGGGCGCCCCACAACCCTGCTCCCCCCGCATCCACCATGATCCACATCTGCGGTGAGACCTCCGTGCCTGACCATGTCGTCTGGTCCTTGTTCAACACACTCTTCATGAACTCCTGCTGCCTGGGCTTCACAGCGGTCGCCTACTCCGTGAAGTCGAGGGACAGGAAGATGGTTGGCGATCTGACCGGGGCCCAGGCCTATGCCTCCAGCGCCAAGTGCCTGAACGTCTGGGCTCTGACTTTGGGCATCATCATGACCATCCTGCTGATCATCATCCCAGTACTGATTGTGCAAGCCTATCAGTAGATCCAGAGGAACCATCCCGGCCGGGGGCTCTGCCCGGGACCTGTCTCCGGCACACTCCCCGCTTCCATTCCTCGCCCTGCCCCCAGCCGAGTCCTGTATCAGCCCTTTATCCTCACACACTTTTCTGCAGTGGCGTTCAATAAAGTGCACGTGTTCCTGGTTAAAAAAAAAGCTCAAACTCTCCAACAAACAATAAAAAAACCAAAATACAATAAAGACACATACCCTAAAGAAAGGTGTCTCCAGATGGGGGGGAACGCCGGCCTGTTTGCGAGCTAAGGGTGGGAGTAATCCAGGAAAAGGGGAAACTGGTGAGGAGGCAGAGGAGGGAGAAGAGGGAGGGGAGCGGCTGCCGGATCCGGGTCCTTGAGAAGACTGGGATCCGGTGTGGTAGGTGGGTGGTGGGGGCTGGGGGCTGGGATAGGAGCATGGACAGCTCAGCCACTGTGATAAGTGGGAAGGCAGAGGACAGAAGACTTGGGTCCATAGCCTGGGAGAGTCAGCTTCTCCTACCTTGTCACCTCAAACAATTCAATTGAACCTTCTAACTCCAGACCACCCACCTCACTCCCTCCTTTCCCTCCCTCCCTCCCTCCCTCCCTCCTTCCCTTCCTTCCCTTCCTTCCTTCCTTCCCTTCCTTCCCTTCCTCTCCTTCCAAGACAGAGTTTTGCTCTTGTTACCCAGGCTGGAGTGCAATGGTGCAATCTCCACTCACTGCAACCTCTGCCTCCCCGGTTTAAGTGATTCTCCTGCCTCAGCCTCCCGAGTAGCTGGGATTACAGGGATGTGCCACCACGCTCAGCTAATTTGGTATTTTTTTTTAGTAGAGACGGGGTTTCACTATGTTGGTCAGGCTGGTCTCGAACTCCCGACCTCAGGTATCCGCCCACCTCAGCCTCCCAAAGAGCTGGGATTACAGGCATGAGCCACTGTGCAGGCATGGCCACCGTGCCTCCCCCCACCCCGCCACTTTTTTTTTTTTTTTTTTTTTGAGACGGTCTTGCTCTGTTGCTGAGGCTGGATTGCAGTGGCATGATCTCGGCTCACTGCAACCTCCGCCTCCTGGGTTCAAGTGATTCTCATACCTCAGCCTCCGGAGTAGCTGGTATTACAGGCATGCGCCACCACGCCTGGCTAATTTTTGTATTTTTAGTAGAGATAGGGTTTCACCATGTTGGCCAGGATGGGCTTGAACTACTGACCTCAAGTGATCTTCCCACCTCGAACTTTCAAAGTGCTGGGATTACAGGCATGAGCCACCTCATGTTTTTTTAAAAAGTCTGGGCTAGGCATGGTAGCTCACACCTGTAATCCCAGCACTTTGAGAGGCCAAGGCAGGAGGATTACTTGAGGCCAGAAGTTCGAGATCAGCCTGGGCAACATAATGAGATCCCATTTCTACAAAAAATAAAGTCAAGGGTAGTGGTATGCCTCTGTAGTCCCAGCTACACAGGAGATTGAGGTGGGAGGATCGTTTGAACCCAGGAGTTCAAGGTTGCAGTGAGCTGTGATCGTGCCACCGCACTCCATCCTGGCAGACAGGGAGGTCTCCAAAAAAAAAAAAAAGTTTTAACTACCCATAAATTCAAATAGGCAATTGTTTGGAATGAGAGAGGTCTACAGTATTTTTCAAATATAGAAGGCTTTCTAATTTAAAATATTCATCTTTTAGCCACAGATGATTACAATTTCAATGGTATATTTATTCTAATAGTGACTCAGTCCAATCCACCTCTTCATGAAACTCCCAGGAGGTAATTTTCCAGGTTTACAATAAGTTTTTATCATACAATCAAGAGGTGTTTTCTGGAACAGGCATAGAAGAGGCAGTCTCAGCAGTCACTTCCAGGAATAGGCTAAGATGGCAAAAGACTTTTTTTGGCCGGGCGCGGCGGCTCACGCCTGTAGTCCTAGCACTTTGGGAGGCCAAGGTGGGTGGATCACCTGAGGTCAGGAGTTTAAGACTAGCCTGGCCATCATGGTGAAACCCCATCTTAAAAAAAAAAAAACTTTTTTTTTTGAGATGGATTTTCATTCTTGTCACCCAGGCTGGAGCGCAATGGCATGATCTCGGCTCACTGCAACCTCCACCTCCCAGGTTCAAGTGATTCTCCTGTCTCAGCCTCCTGAGTAGCTGGGATTACAGGCATGTGCCACTATGCTGGGCTAATTTTTTTGTCTTTTTAGTAGAGACAGGGTTTCACCATGTGGGTCAGGCTGGTCTTGAACTCCTGACCTCAGGTGATCTACCTGCCTCAGACTCCCAAAGTGCTGGGATTACAAGCGTGAGCCACCGCACCCAGGTGGCAAAAGACTCTTGTTGCCACAGACAGTTAAGGGTGGTATTTGTGCATAAGGTTCTTCTAGTACCCTACACATTTTGGGGTGCCTGCCAGTCACAGGCCCATTAATCTGCGATACTGGGTAGGTCCTCCTGGGGTTGGATTTTCCCAGGAATAACCAAGCAGCATGCGTTGAGATGACAAAGTCCCCTTATAGATGGGACTTCCTCAGACAAACTCCCCTGAGAGCTTAGCACATTCGGAACAAAGAGTATCCTGCCTAAAATCTCATGTGTCTTGGGGTTCCCAATCTTTCCAGATTGGACACTGGATGTGACCCCAAAATCATGCCCCCTGGGTGGTGAAGACTAAGAGACAGTGCTCTCCCTTCTCACAAGTCAAGCTCTGGAGTTAATTAAACAAGACAAGAGGGAACCTGATATCGTTGGATATTTGTCCCCCCCAAGTCTCCTGTTGAATTGTCATCCCCAGAACTGGAGGTGGCGCCTGATGGGAGGTGATTGGATCCTGGGGCAGATTTCTTGTACATGGTTTAGCTTCATCTCTTTGGTGCCGTCCTTGCGATAGTGAGTGAGGTCTCATGAGATCTGGTTGTTTGAAAGCATGCGGTGCCTCCTCCCACCCGTTTCTGCTCTTGTGTCCTGCGCCGGCTCCCACTTCTCCTTCCGCATGAGTGAAGGCTCCCGGAGGCCTCCCAGAAACCAAGCGGATGTCAGCATCATGCTTCCTATACAGGCTGCAGAACCCTGAGCCAATGAAACCTCTCTTCTTTATAAATTACCCAGTCTCCGGGATTTCTTTATAGCAATGCGAGAACTGCCTAACACAGAACCTCATTCAGTTTTTATTTTGGGGACTCTGAGTAAAATTTGTCTAAACAGAAGCTGATCTGGTCAGAATGGCAAAACTGACCAGTATGCAGGGGCAGCTTAACAATGGACTGCTAAGGGTTTTAGGTCTGTGTTCCACCCTATGGTGCCCTTGTTTATGACAGAGTATGACAGACGGCTGGGCGCGGTGGCTCATGCCTGTAATCCCAGCACTTTGGGAGGCTGAGGCAGGTGGATCGCCTGAGGTCGGGAGTTTGAGTCTAGCCTGACCAACATGGACAAACTCCGTCTCTACTAAAAAAATACAAAATGAGCCGGGTGTGGTGGCGCATGCCTGTAATCCCAGCTAGTTTGAAGACTGAGGCAGGAGAATTGCTTGAACCCTGGAGGCAGAGGTTGCAGTGAGCCTAGATCATACCATTGCACTCCAGTCTGGGCAACAAGAGCAAAACTTCCTCTCAAAAAAAAGAAAGACAAAGACAGAGGAAAAGACTATTTCTTGGAGGAAAAGGATCAGACAATATGAATATTCATACCAAAAAGTATACCAGGTCAGGCATGGTGGCTCATTCCTGTAATCCCAGCACTTTGGGAGGCTGAGATGGGTAGATCACCTGAGGTCAGGAGTTCGAGACCAGCCTGGCCAACATGGCAAAACCCCATCTCTACTAAAAATACAAAAATTAGGCAGGTGTGGTGGGGGGTGCCTGTAATTAGCTACTCAGGAGGCTGAGGCAGGGGAATTGCTTGAACCTGGGAGGCAGAGATCTGAGATCATGCCACTGCACTCCAGCCTGGGTGACAGAACGAGACTGTTTAAAAAAAAAAAAAAAAAGGGCCTGGCCCGGTGGCTTACATTTGTAATTTCAGTACTTTGGGAGGCCGAGGCAGGCAGATCACCTGAGGTCAGGAGTTTGAGACCAGCCTGACCAACGTCGAGAAACACTGTCTACTAAAAATAGAAAATTAGCTGGGCATGGTGGCGGGCACCTGTAATCCCAGCTACTCAGGAGGCTGAGGCAGGAGAATCGCTTGAACCCGGGAGGCGGAGGTTGTGGTGAGCCAAGAGCACGCCATCACACTCCAGCCTGGGTGACAGAGTGAGACTCCATCTCAAAAAAAAAAAAAAAAAAAGTACACAGAGTTGCTATACCCAAGACTAATCACACAGATCTTTTTTTCCCATTAATCAAGATTTTGGAGAGGAAAAAGAGATAAACAGTAATTTTTACCATCTGCTCAACCAGACTCTGCAGAGAGAGAGGCCCGTGGCCTGGCTGGTAAGAATTTCTCGCCCTTCTGCTGGCCTCTCAGGCCCTGCGTTCCTTTGACTACAGCTTCCAGAAGGAGAGTGGCTTTGGAATCCTGCTCACTGTGCCAAAACTATAGGGGCCCAGGGAAAACTTCTCCTTCCATCTCTGAAGGTTTGACGAAAATCACCTGACAAACGGGCAGTATAATAGGAGGGCTACTTGGGAGGACGACGCAGCAGGGTCTCTCGAGCCCAGGGGTTCAAGGCTGAAGTGTGCTGTGGTCATGCCATTGAAACACCACTGCACTCCAGCATGGGCAACGTAAGTGAGACCCTGTATCAAAAAAAAAAAGGCATACAAATTTATTAACCAAGGTATTGCAGTAAAGAAAGAGTTTAATTATTAACAATTCAAGGCCAGCCACATGGAAGATGGGGTTACTACTGAAATCCATCTCCCCAAAACCCTAACCAAAGAGGTTAGGGTTTTTCAGTAACAGTTTAGTGGGCAGGGAACTAGGGAATGAATGCTGCTGATTGGTTGGGGATGAAATCGTAGGGTGTGGTCCAGCGCAGCAGTGGCTCACGCCTGTAATCCCACGCACTTTGGGAGGCTCAGGCGGGTGTACCACCTGAGGTTGGGAGTTCGAGACCAGCCTGACCAACATGGAGAAACCCCGTCTCTATTAAAAATACAAAATTAGCCAGGTATGGTGGCGCATGCCTGTAATCCCAGCTACTCGGGAGACTGAGGGAGAAGCATCACTTGAACCCAGGAGGCAGAGGTTGTGGTGAGCCAAGATCACACCATTGCACTCCAACCTGGGCAACAAGAGCAAAACACAGACTCAAAAAAACAAAAAACCATAGGGTGTAGAAAATGGTCCATCTGTCTCTGGGAGGGGCCACAGGACTGGTTGAGTCATTAGTCATGAGTCTGGATGGGGTGAGTCTGAAAAACATTGAAAGACCAATCCTAGGTTCTACAATAGTGATGTTATCTAGAGGAGCAAGTGTGGAAGCCACAAATCTTGTGACTGTGGCCACATGACTCCTGAGCAGTAAGGAACTACAGAAACTATGCCTACATTTTGGCAAAATTCAGGCTCCTCCCATAATCCTAATCTTGTGACCTTTCATTATTGGTTTCAGCCCCCAAACAAGGACAGCTCAGTTTTAGGAAGGGACTATTATCACCCTTGCTTCAAAGTTAAACTATAAACTGGGCACAGTAGCTCACGCCTGTAATCCCAGCACTTTGGGAGGCAGGCAGATCATCTGAGTTCAGGAGTTCGAGATCAGCCTGGTCAACATTGTGAAACCCTGTCTCTACTAAAAATACAAAAAGTAGCCAGGTGTGGTGGCATGTGCCTGTAATCCCAGCTACCTGAGAGGCTGAGACAGGAGAATCACTTGAATGCAGGAGGCGAAGCTTACAGAGCCGAGATCGCGCCATTGCACTGCAGCCTGGGTGACACAGCAAGACTCTGTCTCAAAAAAAAAACAACTTAAACTATAAACTAAATTCCGCCGGGCGCGGTGGCTCACGCCTGTAATCCCAGCACTTTGGGAGGCCGAGGCGGGCGGATCACGAGGTCAAGAGATTGAGACCGTCCTGGTCAACATGGTGAAACCCCGTCTCTACTAAAAATACAAAAAAATTAGCTGGGCGTGGTGGCGCGCGCCTGTAGTCCCAGCTACTCGGGAGGCTGAGGCAGGAGAATGCTTGAACCCGGGCGGCGGAGGTTGCAGTGAGCCAAGGTCGCGCCACTGCACTCCAGCCTGGCGCCTGGTGACTGAGTGAGACTCTGTCTCAAAAAAAAAAAAACAAAAACCTAAATTCCTCCCATAGTTAGCTTGGCCCACGCCCAGGAATGAGTATGACGGACAGCCAGCCTGGGAAGCTAGAAGCATCATGGAGTCAGTCACTCTAGATTCCTCTCACTGTCGTAATCTGTGCAAAGCCAGTTTCAATCTGAAGTGTAGAAAGTTGGGATTGTTTATATAGATAAGGTTTAGGACCACTTAACAGAATTTCAGCATCTTTCTCTATAAGGCTTAATGCAATCCGATTAGTTGAGCTGGTCTTTTTCTTTCGGGAAAGGTACATTTTAACCTTACCACTGATGGTGTAACAGTCATGGGGTCCTTTGCACCATCTGGTCTGAGCGAGTCACAGGACAACAGAGGAGGCAGTTAATTTACAACAAACATCAGTGACTGGAGGGGAAGGAGCTCTGGTCTGTGGTCTCTCCAGTCATTTACACAACAGGAAGAGCAAGGAAGAAAGTTAATCTACAATCTAAGAAGGGCAGGAGTTACAAACGTGCTATGGGAATCAGTCTCCAGGTCTTATTACCCTCTGCCCTAGTAAATGTACAGGGTCCCCAAATTTTACTTTCTTTTACAACTCAAAATTCTAAGAACCCAGAGGGATTCTTGTATCAGGACTTGCTTCTCTCTCCCACCCAGCCAGTTGGTATAGGGGGTAGAACCCCATCCCAAGGCTCATGTCAGGGGTATGTATTTATGCATTTATTTTTTGAGACGGAGTCTCACTCTGTTGCCTAGGCTGGAGGGCAGTGGCAGGATCTCGGCTCACTGCAACCTCTGCCTCCTGGGTTTAAGCATTCTCTGCCCTCAGCCTCCGGAGTAGCTGGGATTACAGGCATGTGCCACCACGCCCGGCTGTTTTGTATTTTTAGTAGAGACGTGGTTTCACCATCTTGGCCAGACTGGTCTTCAACTCCTGACCTTGTGATCCACCTGCCTCGGCCTCCCAGCGTGCTGGGATTACAGGCGTGAGCCACCTCGCCCTGCCTAGAGGTATTTATTTATTTATTTATTTTGAGACAGAGTCTTGCTCTGTTGCCCAGGCTGTAGCACAGTGGTGAGATTTGGCTCACTACAACCTCCCCCTCCTGGGTTCAAGTGATTCTCGAGTCTCAGCCTCCAGAGTAGCTGGGATTATAGGCGCCCACCACCACCAAGCCCAGCTAATGTTTCGTAGTTTAGTAGAGATGGGGTTTCAGCCTGTTGGCTAGGCTGGTCTTGAACTCTTGACCTCAGGTGATCTGCCTGTCTTAGCCTCCAAAGTGCTGGGATTATAGGCCTGAGTCACTGCACCCGGCCCAGAGGCATTTATTTAAAATGTGCAATAAAAGTGTTCTGAGCTTCCTTTACATACATAGGACTTCCTATAACTCATCTCCCATGCAGCTGAGCCTCTAGCTGAGGATGCCTTGCCAACTTTAATTAAGGCTAAATACCCAACAGCAGGTGGCTGCTGAAGGAATCCAGGAAATAACATCCCAAAATATGCCGAATTGCTATGATGATGACTTAAAACCGAAGGCATTTGGAAAACAGCAAATGCACAAGGGGGCTTTTCCTGGATTTCTCTTATCTGATTAAAGGCAGATTGTCCAGAAGGAGGCTAATCGCCATAAAAAATCTCCCTGGGAATTTTTATCTGTCAGAGAAGATGAACTTGCAGCCAGTCCAACCCTAGAAGGAACTGAAGTTAACACTTTGTCCAGACAGGCTCTTATTCTTTTTTTTTTTTTTTTCAGATGAAGTTTCACTCTGTCACCCAGGCTGGAATGCAGTGGTGCAATCTCGGCTTACTGCCATCTCCGCCTCCTGGGTTCAAGTGATTCTCCTGCCTCAGCCTCCCAAGTAGCTGGGACTACAGGGGCGCACTGCTGTACTTGGCTACTTTTGTATTTTTAGTAGAGACGGGGTTTCACCATGTTGACCAGGCTGGTTTGGAACTCCTGACCTCCTGATCCCCTTGCCTCAGCTTCTCAAACTGATAGGATTACAGGCATGAGCCACTGCTCCCGGCTACTTATTCTTTTCATTTTGCCAGAAGGGGTGGAGGCACAACCCCATCACTGCTTAAAACAAAAAAAATTATAGCCAGGCGTGGTGGCTCATACCTGTAATCCCAGCACTTTGAGACGTCGAGGCAGGCAGATCACCTGAGGTCAAGAGTTAAAGACCAGCCTGGCCAACATGGTGAAACCCTGTCTCCTCTAAAAAATACTAAAAATTAGCCAGGTGTGGTGGTACGTGCCTGTAATCCCACCTACTCGGGAGGCTGAGGCAGGAGAATCGCTTAAACCCAGGAGGCGGAGGTTGCAGTGAGCCAAGATCACTCCATTGCACTCCAGCTTGGGCAACAAGAGCAAAACTCCATCTCAAAAAACAAAACACAAAATGACGGTATGAGGATGAAAATGTCCATTCCCTGTCCCCTGCACTGCCAGACTGAAGGGGTGGGGGGGATTTATACCCTGACCCTCTCCCCAGTCTTAAACCACACAGACCCTCTGAGTATGGGTGGCACAGGCACCATCCCCATAACTGATCCAAGGGAGAAAGCCATCAGTGGGATCCAGTTTCCCCAGTGTCTTCCAGCATGAGACTGGAGAGGAGCTGTCACCTGGGGACACCCCCAGTAGCCCTCATGTAACTGCCCAGATAGAGCCGATTTATCAAGACAGGGAAAATTAGCTGGGCATGCTGGTGGGCGCCTGTAATCCCACCTACTTGGGAGGCTGAAGCAGGAGAATCGCTTGAACCCGGGAGACGGAGGTTGCTGTGAGCCGAGATTGTGCCACTGCACTCCAGCCTGGGTGACAAAGCAAGACTCCGTCTCAAAAAAAAAAAAGTGGGGAGGGGAGCTGGGAATTGCAAGAGAAAGAGTTGAATTTACACAGAGCTGGTTGAACAGGAGACCAGAGCTTTGCTATTACTCAATTTACCCTCCTGGAAAATTCAGAGACTAGAGTTTTTTAAAGATAGTTTGGTGGGCAGGCGACTAGAGGATGGGTGCAGCTGATTGGCTGGGGATGCAATCATAGGGGTGTGGAAACCAGTCCTCCTGTGCCGAGTCCACTTCGGGGTAGGGGCCACAGCACCGGGTGAGTCCTGAGTCTCCGGCTGGGTGGAGT